>OX336389.2:61692151-64092151 GCA_946902985.2 Meconema thalassinum | reverse complement strand
ACCGGCTTATGACATTTTAGTCATAATAAAGATAAAATTAAATTATTTGGATTGTAAATGTAAATTATTTGTGTTAGGATATTTTAAAATGAGCCAGGGAAATTTGAACATGTGCTTGAGTTTGTTTCAACATGAAGTGTCTTCGAAAGTTAATTATAAGGTAGTTATAAGTTAGATTTAAGACAGAAAATTGATCAAATTTATATATGGTGAAAAGTGTTGCTCAAATGTTGTTATTTTGCTCTATTGATGTATGTCCCTACAGCAGTCTATATTTTGAATAATATTGTAATGGCAGATGAAAGTTTGAGGATGATGTTAGAGGAGATGTCTGCTAATTTGAAAGCAAGCATGAGTGAAAGTATGAAGGAGATGGAAGCTAGGAATACTAGTCGAATGGAGGAGAATGCTAGTAATATGTCTGCTAATTTGAAAGCAAGCATGAATAGTAGTATGAAGAAGATACTGAATGAAAGTTTGAAGGTTCTTCAGACTAGTGCTGCTAATTTAGAGGATAATATGTCGCGTTTACAGATTAATACCCTAGGAATTGAGAATACTGTAACGGACATGCGCACAGACGTGTCCAATGTCCATAAAGATGTGTCTATTGTGCATAAAAATGTTGATGATGTTAAATGTGATATTTCTAAGGTACAGAAAGATCTGACAATGTTGAATTTAGATGTAGCTAATGTCCGAGGTGATATTTCTTGTGCTAGAGCCGAAGTAGTTGTTGTTAAAATGATGTTGCGACTGTCCAAGACAAGGTCGAGGAAGTCCAAAGAGAAATTCAAAATGCTAGAACTGATGTATCCAATGTTCAGGTTGATATTAATAACATTCATTCGGATATAACTGAGGTGCAAAGCGACATAACTAAGATTCAGGTAGAAGTCAACACAGTTTTCGTAGATATTGCTAGAGTCCAAACTGATGTAAATAAAGTCAGGGAAGAAATAGAAAATTCGAAAACTCTTTGTACGCGTAATATAAGTGCATTAGCGACTAGATTAGTTGATGAGTCAGTTAGAACGACAACGTCTTTAGCAGGTTTAAAGTATGATGTAGAGGTCATGAGAACCCAGGTATTAGACCATAATAGATTATTGAAAGAAGATATCGAAGTAGACATAGCAGAAATGTTAACGGCGAATGTAGCAGTATGGAAAGACGAGTGGAATAAGTCAAGTGGGGAACATGTAACCCAAATTCAGGAAAGGATTGAAAGAAAACTTGCCAGTACTCAGATAGAGATTAACAATGAAGTAGTACAGATTAGGAAAGATTTAAGCGTCAGGATGGATTCGCTATCCGAAAAACAAGTTGACGATAGAACACAACTAGGTCAGGATATGCAAACATTAAAATCTACATTAGAGGAACAGATGCATAAAGTTGTCTCTGGTGTAAATGAAACGACGAGCAAACTGCAAAATTTGAAGTTAGGAGAGGCTAGTTTGATGGAGAACTACAAAGAAGAGATAATCAAGAAAGTCTTAACGGAAATCACTGACAAGGATACAGAAGGCTTGGCTTGCGAAATCAATAGGAATTATACCAGAAGATATAACCTAGATCCAGAAGAGAGAGACGTGACTCCTGAAGAACGTATATCCAGATTCACAGAGGAGGATGACGAGAGGAATATGGAACCTGAGTGGAACTATCGAGATAGTGGAAAAAACTACCCGGATTCATATCCGAGGAACGTAACGGTCATCAGGAATTTTGAAGATAAACCGCAAAAATTCAGTAACACTGATAGTTTGACACCTATAGAATATGTAAGGAACCTCAAAGATTATTTCATCGAAGCTCACATTCCCAGAGAGAGAGAGATGAAGATAGTGGAGAGATATTTGATTGGAGGACCCCTCGAATGGTTTGCGCATTTAGATACACATTCAGTAACTTTGACGAGTTTGCAGAGGCATTAATCAAACGATTTTGGTCCATAGAAGCGCAGAATTCGTTAAGAGCGGAAGTGTATTCAAGAAAATACTCAGGTACTCTTCCAACACGGTGCGCTGATTTCTTTACGAGTCAATTGTCCCGCTTGAGATTTTTACAACCCCCATTGTCAACAGAGCAATTAATTGATGCGATTTCTCGTATGCTGCCAGTTGAGGTGAGAAAACTAATTATTTCATCAAACATCAGGGATTTAACCAGCATGGATGAATTACTGAGAAGGTTAGACTACACAAGTCCAATGCCTAACGTGATACAGAAAGGTCAAAGGCAGGACTTCAAAGAAATAAATACTGTATATATGGACCAAGTCCAACAAACTGACAAGCCAGACGAAGAGAAAACTGACAATGTAGGTCATCACAGGAATAATCAGTTTAGAAATAACAGATCACAAGGTTACCGACCGTATCAACAGAGAAGAGGCTGGAACTACAATCGAGGAAACTACAATGGAAGAGGCAGATATTACAACAATAACTGTTATAACCGAAATTATAATAGGAATAACCAGAACCAAAATAGAAACCAGAATACTCAAGGTCAGGTTATGACACCCGATCAGTATCAGCAAAGAGAGAAGGAAAGCCAGCAATACCTAAAAGAATTACGGGAAAAAGAGACCGAAAATCAAAAGAAAAGGCAGGATGTTGTAATCGATCCTGGACCTTCTACGAGCCAGCAGAACTTAGAAAATAGAAATACTGGACAGAAGAGAAATTAGAGAGGAGAGAATGCATTAACCACATACAACCCAGATTTATGATTAAGGAACATAGAGGAAATATCATACTAGAGTAAGCCAGTAATAATTCAATTTCGTGTTCAAGAGAGTTGAGATACTTGTAACATTGAGTTTAAAAACAATTTGCAACTGTTTTTAAAACGTGGTGAGAGGAGAATGCCCCCGTAATTGAATTATATAGAGACCACGGTGGCTATATTGGAAATTATAAGGAAAGTTATGGCTGTCATAGTTATGACGTGGGTAGTCATGACGTAAGCACGGATGACGCAAACGTTATGCCAGCAGGCTACTTGAGCTGAGATTCTCAGTGACGTCAGCATTTAGTCGAGAATGTTCCGAGATGTACGACGCAGTCGCAGGAAACGAGGAATTATGCTGAGGAAGAAATTATGCTATTGGAGGGGAGGCTTGAACCAATGAACGATAGTTTAAAGGAAGACGGAGATTGCTGAAACTATGGTATTTTTATTACTTTTGGAATGCAGAATTGTGGAAATCCATTTGCAGTAGAGGCATTGATTTGGAATTTTGGTGAAATTTATTTTCAGTTTTTGAATTTTGAAAATCCGTCATGTATTGACGAAGTTGGAACTTCGAGCGATGACGCAGTAACACGCTATGGAAGGGATGGATACGCCCCTTAGGAAGTTCATAAAAGGCCTTGCGCAGAAGAGAGGAGTCTCATTCTCCGCTCATTCTCCGATCATTCTCAGATCATCGAAGTCTAATTGTGAAAGTTCTTTCTTATATAGTCATATATAGTGAAAAGTGTAGAAAGAGTCGTCTTTATAACGCGTGGTGAAGCCACTGCATTAAACGAGATTCAAGTCAAACTAGGTGAAGTTAAAACGCACCTTAGAACGCATCTACAAGATTAGCTGTGAACAGTTAGCGGTCGTCTATAAGCTAATTCTATTGTGCAGTGCTACATGAAGTAATATAGAAAAGCTGAACAATTTCGAGCAATTATTTTGAAAGATATTAGCAATTTTACACGACTGACAAAAGTGATTATCTCGCCACCTGAGAAGCACTATTGTATCGCCAGAATCTACGCCACGGCTGACACGGCTAGTGAAATAGGGAGACTTCAGATTGCTTTTGGTTACACAACGCTACAGTATAATGGAGCAATTTAATATGGCAGTTTGTTCTTCTATTACTACAACCGAAGAGAAAATGGAAGGCTAAAGGACTTAATGCAATTGGGACATATTTCAACGGAGTAAGATAGCAGCATGGAACTTCGCTAATTGTAATTCCACACAAGCGAACATGTGGCGAATAACCATCTACACCCATGTTTCGTGTTTCAACGCTGAATACTATCGAACAGCCATGGAAATGATTTCATACTCACTGTATATGAATATTTCTTCGGAAATTTCTACAAAAACTTCATGGCGATTGTCTACTGGAACTTCAGGGATTTTTTCAAGAGAGGTCAGGGTTATCCCGACTCACAAAGAAGATTATTGCCGGAAGGATGTCTATTCGTCTTCGAGGAGCAGTGCAATTTACGGAGAAGGAAGCAGTTCGATTCTCCGAGGATGCTATTTCCTATTTCGAGGATGGAGCTCATCTTCAACTTGGTGAAATGGATCCATCAGCAGTCTTCTTTGGGGAATTTTCCTCTGGAACGTCAATCGGCAGATAAGGTAGTCGTGAACGTTTATTGTATTTGAGTTTCTTAATGATATTTGAGCAACCATTTTTCCCATATTTTTGTCCTCATGTATTTTGCCCCAGATTTTGTTTGAGATTCCTATTCTCAGTACACCTTGATGAGTTATGCCTTTTTCGACGATTTATTAAGACATTGTTATGTCATGGGCATAGTTAAATGATTTTGGATCAGTTGAGACTGATATTTAGATTTTTCAGTAATTAATATTTTTGTAGTCACGATTTGACTGTAAGTTAATGATTTTTATGGCAGATTTAAATTCAGACAGCGTGTCACTTTATTAAAGTAATTCTACCCCAGTTTAATTACTTTGACCAATTTTCTGTCATCATCAAGAAGGAAGAACATTTAAATGATTTTAGAGCGTTAAAATCCATTACGTTGTCGACGATCTTGGAAATACTAGTCGTTATTTGAATTGATTGCAACACAGACATTTATCGTCAGTTATGAACGATCATTGCATCATAGACATTTTTGTGAAAGATGAACTTTAATAATGAATTATTGAATGCGTTAAAATTCGTGAACTTTTGTTAGGAGTTTTTTCTCAAATAGAGAGTTATATAACGATGTTTGCATTCCCCAGTCTAATTGGATTCTATTCGACTATTTTATAGTTTAGTCGCACTTTATTTGATGATAGTATTTTTATACTACAATTCTTTTAAGATGTTAATCTTAAATTTTGATAGACCAGACAGGCGAATATAAGCGTATTCACTATTAAATTTGTTTGTGATTGGCAAATTTTGACTTCATTTCGATTCATGAATGAAATCCACGAAGGTTAAATGAAAACAGTTTTGAAACAATTAATGATTATAAGAATTTTTAAGTGGAACTATGAATGTATAATCGCTAGTACAGCGCACGTGTTGAAAGTCGCTGATGTATAATGCCCTTGAATATGAAGGAGGTTCCCACAGGAATTAATGTTAAAGAATTATTAGTGGAGGTTTTTGTAAGTTCTGTGGAAGATTTTGATACCATATAGATTAATATATGATGAATTTTGGGCCTAATTTTTAATGCAGTTTGTGCATTATTTTGTTAGCGAAGTATTTTCCGCTGGAGTGAATTGTCATAGTTCGTTGAAAATTAATCAAGTGAATTTACTGTTATAATTAACACGAGTTTTGAAAGAATTTGAGATAAGATTTTGAATGAAGATTACCGTCACAAATAATTATTACAACTTTTATTAAACCAGATTGTGACATTAACATGTATAACTAACCTTCATTGGTCGATTATATTAACACGATTATGAAATTACCAACCGGATGAACATGTGGTTAATGTATTTCATAAATTAATAATTTAAATAATTTAAATGTTAATATTGTAAATAAATGATGTAAATATCTTTGACAATAATGTGGAACGAAAGTGATGTTAAAGGCGTGTTTAAAAAGATTTTTATTATCTTTGACAAATATTATAAACAATTTCTAATTGTTATAAATAATTTATGTGATTTTGTTATAAACATTTAAGAGCTTATTAAACATTTGGATGAGAACTTAACAAGTTTAAGGATTGTCATAATAATCCAGTAGGATGTGATTAAAGTATTTGAAAGACTTGCGTAAATATATATATGAGTTGTCTTGCGGACATTTAAAGCTTGAGAGAGAGCTGTATTCTTACGTAATGTAGCATGTGAGAAGGGAGCCCATTTGACAAGTATGCGACAGGTTGAAGGGTAGCTCGCAGCTGTCCCAACAACTGGTTATCAGCGGGTGAGGTCGTCCACACTCTGGCCTTGCGACTATAAATACAATTGTCATGTTTATTAAAAGGAAACCAAATGCTCTATATATGTCTCGTCCTCACTTCCTTTCCAATCCAATTGTGTTATGAATATTACGTTATTTGGAGCTCGTGGGAGCTAATATGTTCTATATCATGTTGTATGATAACTTTGCAAGTCCTATAGGAGGACGTAGTCAGATTGACGTGGGCTACTGATAGCCACATTTATTTTGTTGTGTTATTAAAATCTTACCCTTTATTTGAAATAAAGCTTTTGTACAGTTCAAAGTTCTCGTCTTCGTTCTGGTTCATTTTTAAATGTTATGGTGGAGGTTATTGTGTGAACAGACTTTAGTGATCCTGTTGTCAACTCAATCCCCGAGGTAATATTTTAAGAGGTAAGTGAAGGTAAGTATGTACCCCCGTCTATTTTGGTGTGTTCCACAATAATTTCTTGGTAACTTCTGTGCTCATATCTCGATAGTATCTGTCAGTGCCATTTTCATTGATGTAGCTGAGCCGGTGCGATTGATTGTTGGCAATCCGATTGAGGGGGCGGATATCTGACAGCCTACTATCCGGGTAAACGGGGACAGTAAGATTGGCGACCCTAAAACGTGGGGCGAATTCAACAAAACTGGATCACCAGGTTGAACGCTAGTAAGATTGGCGCACCTAAAACGTTGGGGCTCGATTCAACATAACTGGATTACCAGGTTGAACGCCAGTAAGATTGGCAAACTTAACACGTGAGGTTCGATTAGACTCAAATAAGGAGGTTGATTCTTTGTTAGATGTCTAGGCCAATTGTAGTATTTAAGAGTGTGATTATATAGGAATTAAATGTTGTATTGTATTAGAAAAATTACACTCAGAAAAGATCAGATCTTATACAACTTGAGAAAGGTTAAATAGGCTGGAAACTTAGGAAAATCGCCTATAATCTGGAATCTTATTCTATTTGACCGGCTTATGACATTTTAGTCATAATAAAGATAAAATTAAATTATTTGGATTGTAAATGTAAATTATTTGTGTTAGGATATTTTAAAATGAGCCAGGGAAATTTGAACATGTGCTTGAGTTTGTTTCAACATGAAGTGTCTTCGAAAGTTAATTATAAGGTAGTTATAAGTTAGATTTAAGACAGAAAATTGATCAAATTTATATATGGTGAAAAGTGTTGCTCAAATGTTGTTATTTTGCTCTATTGATGTATGTCCCTACAGCAGTCTATATTTTGAATAATATTGTAATGGCAGATGAAAGTTTGAGGATGATGTTAGAGGAGATGTCTGCTAATTTGAAAGCAAGCATGAGTGAAAGTATGAAGGAGATGGAAGCTAGGAATACTAGTCGAATGGAGGAGAATGCTAGTAATATGTCTGCTAATTTGAAAGCAAGCATGAATAGTAGTATGAAGAAGATACTGAATGAAAGTTTGAAGGTTCTTCAGACTAGTGCTGCTAATTTAGAGGATAATATGTCGCGTTTACAGATTAATACCCTAGGAATTGAGAATACTGTAACGGACATGCGCACAGACGTGTCCAATGTCCATAAAGATGTGTCTATTGTGCATAAAAATGTTGATGATGTTAAATGTGATATTTCTAAGGTACAGAAAGATCTGACAATGTTGAATTTAGATGTAGCTAATGTCCGAGGTGATATTTCTTGTGCTAGAGCCGAAGTAGTTGTTGTTAAAATGATGTTGCGACTGTCCAAGACAAGGTCGAGGAAGTCCAAAGAGAAATTCAAAATGCTAGAACTGATGTATCCAATGTTCAGGTTGATATTAATAACATTCATTCGGATATAACTGAGGTGCAAAGCGACATAACTAAGATTCAGGTAGAAGTCAACACAGTTTTCGTAGATATTGCTCAAGTCCAAACTGATGTAAATAAAGTCAGGGAAGAAATAGAAAATTCGAAAACTCTTTGTACGCGTAATATAAGTGCATTAGCGACTAGATTAGTTGATGAGTCAGTTAGAACGACAACGTCTTTAGCAGGTTTAAAGTATGATGTAGAGGTCATGAGAACCCAGGTATTAGACCATAATAGATTATTGAAAGAAGATATCGAAGTAGACATAGCAGAAATGTTAACGGCGAATGTAGCAGTATGGAAAGACGAGTGGAATAAGTCAAGTGGGGAACATGTAACCCAAATTCAGGAAAGGATTGAAAGAAAACTTGCCAGTACACAGATAGAGATTAACAATGAAGTAGTACAGATTAGGAAAGATTTAAGCGTCAGGATGGATTCGCTATCCGAAAAACAAGTTGACGATAGAACACAACTAGGTCAGGATATGCAAACATTAAAATCTACATTAGAGGAACAGATGCATAAAGTTGTCTCTGGTGTAAATGAAACGACGAGCAAACTGCAAAATTTGAAGTTAGGAAAGGCTAGTTTGATGGAGAACTACAAAGAAGAGATAATCAAGAAAGTCTTAACGGAAATCACTGACAAGGATACAGAAGGCTTGGCTTGCGAAATCAATAGGAATTATACCAGAAGATATAACCTAGATCCAGAAGAGAGAGACGTGACTCCTGAAGAACGTATATCCAGATTCACAGAGGAGGATGACGAGAGGAATATGGAACCTGAGTGGAACTATCGAGATAGTGGAAAAAACTACCCGGATTCATATCCGAGGAACGTAACGGTCATCAGGAATTTTGAAGATAAACCGCAAAAATTCAGTAACACTGATAGTTTGACACCTATAGAATATGTAAGGAACCTCAAAGATTATTTCATCGAAGCTCACATTCCCAGAGAGAGAGAGATGAAGATAGTGGAGAGATATTTGATTGGAGGACCCCTCGAATGGTTTCGCGCATTTAGATACACATTCAGTAACTTTGACGAGTTTGCAGAGGCATTAATCAAACGATTTTGGTCCATAGAAGCGCAGAATTCGTTAAGAGCGGAAGTGTATTCAAGAAAATACTCAGGTACTCTTCCAACACGGTGCGCTGATTTCTTTACGAGTCAATTGTCCCGCTTGAGATTTTTACAACCCCCATTGTCAACAGAGCAATTAATTGATGCGATTTCTCGTATGCTGCCAGTTGAGGTGAGAAAACTAATTATTTCATCAAACATCAGGGATTTAACCAGCATGGATGAATTACTGAGAAGGTTAGACTACACAAGTCCAATGCCTAACGTGATACAGAAAGGTCAAAGGCAGGACTTCAAAGAAATAAATACTGTATATATGGACCAAGTCCAACAAACTGACAAGCCAGACGAAGAGAAAACTGACAATGTAGGTCCTCACAGGAATAATCAGTTTAGAAATAACAGATCACAAGGTTACCGACCGTATCAACAGAGAAGAGGCTGGAACTACAATCGAGGAAACTACAATGGAAGAGGCAGATATTACAACAATAACTGTTATAACCGAAATTATAATAGGAATAACCAGAACCAAAATAGAAACCAGAATACTCAAGGTCAGGTTATGACACCCGATCAGTATCAGCAAAGAGAGAAGGAAAGCCAGCAATACCTAAAAGAATTACGGGAAAAAGAGACCGAAAATCAAAAGAAAAGGCAGGATGTTGTAATCGATCCTGGACCTTCTACGAGCCAGCAGAACTTAGAAAATAGAAATACTGGACAGAAGAGAAATTAGAGAGGAGAGAATGCATTAACCACATACAACCCAGATTTATGATTAAGGAACATAGAGGAAATATCATACTAGAGTAAGCCAGTAATAATTCAATTTCGTGTTCAAGAGAGTTGAGATACTTGTAACATTGAGTTTTAAAAACAATTTGCAACTGTTTTTAAAACGTGGTGAGAGGAGAATGCCCCCGTAATTGAATTATATAGAGACCACGGTGGCTATATTGGAAATTATAAGGAAAGTTATGGCTGTCATAGTTATGACGTGGGTAGTCATGACGTAAGCACGGATGACGCAAACGTTATGCCAGCAGGCTACTTGAGCTGAGATTCTCAGTGACGTCAGCATTTAGTCGAGAATGTTCCGAGATGTACGACGCAGTTGCAGGAAACGAGGAATTATGCTGAGGAAGAAATTATGCTATTGGAGGGGAGGCTTGAACCAATGAACGATAGTTTAAAGGAAGACGGAGATTGCTGAAACTATGGTATTTTTATTACTTTTGGAATGCAGAATTGTGGAAATCCATTTGCAGTAGAGGCATTGATTTGGAATTTTGGTGAAATTTATTTTCAGTTTTTGAATTTTGAAAATCCGTCATGTATTGACGAAGTTGGAACTTCGAGCGATGACGCAGTAACACGCTATGGAAGGGATGGATACGCCCCTTAGGAAGTTCATAAAAGGCCTTGCGCAGAAGAGAGGAGTCTCATTCTCCGCTCATTCTCCGATCATTCTCAGATCATCGAAGTCTAATTGTGAAAGTTCTTTCTTATATAGTCATATATAGTGAAAAGTGCAGAAAGAGTCGTCTTTATAACGCGTGGTGAAGCCACTGCATTAAACGAGATTCAAGTCAAACTAGGTGAAGTTAAAACGCACCTTAGAACGCATCTACAAGATTAGCTGTGAACAGTTAGCGGTCGTCTATAAGCTAATTCTATTGTGCAGTGCTACATGAAGTAATATAGAAAAGCTGAACAATTTCGAGCAATTATTTTGAAAGATATTAGCAATTTTACACGACTGACAAAAGTGATTATCTCGCCACCTGAGAAGCACTATTGTATCGCCAGAATCTACGCCACGGCTGACACGGCTAGTGAAATAGGGAGACTTCAGATTGCTTTTGGTTACACAACGCTACAGTATAATGGAGCAATTTAATATGGCAGTTTGTTCTTCTATTACTACAACCGAAGAGAAAATGGAAGGCTAAAGGACTTAATGCAATTGGGACATATTTCAACGGAGTAAGATAGCAGCATGGAACTTCGCTAATTGTAATTCCACACAAGCGAACATGTGGCGAATAACCATCTACACCCATGTTTCGTGTTTCAACGCTGAATACTATCGAACAGCCATGGAAATGATTTCATACTCACTGTATATGAATATTTCTTCGGAAATTTCTACAAAAACTTCATGGCGATTGTCTACTGGAACTTCAGGGATTTTTTCAAGAGAGGTCAGGGTTATCCCGACTCACAAAGAAGATTATTGCCGGAAGGATGTCTATTCGTCTTCGAGGAGCAGTGCAATTTACGGAGAAGGAAGCAGTTCGATTCTCCGAGGATGCTATTTCCTATTTCGAGGATGGAGCTCATCTTCAACTTGGTGAAATGGATCCATCAGCAGTCTTCTTTGGGGAATTTTCCTCTGGAACGTCAATCGGCAGATAAGGTAGTCGTGAACGTTTATTGTATTTGAGTTTCTTAATGATATTTGAGCAACCATTTTTCCCATATTTTTGTCCTCATGCATTTTGCCCCAGATTTTGTTTGAGATTCCTATTCTCAGTACACCTTGATGAGTTATGCCTTTTTCGACGATTTATTAAGACATTGTTATGTCATGGGCATAGTTAAATGATTTTGGATCAGTTGAGACTGATATTTAGATTTTTCAGTAATTAATATTTTTGTAGTCACGATTTGACTGTAAGTTAATGATTTTTATGGCAGATTTAAATTCAGACAGCGTGTCACTTTATTAAAGTAATTCTACCCCAGTTTAATTACTTTGACCAATTTTCTGTCATCATCAAGAAGGAAGAACATTTAAATGATTTTAGAGCGTTAAAATCCATTACGTTGTCGACGATCTTGGAAATACTAGTCGTTATTTGAATTGATTGCAACACAGACATTTATCGTCAGTTATGAACGATCATTGCATCATAGACATTTTTGTGAAAGATGAACTTTAATAATGAATTATTGAATGCGTTAAAATTCGTGAACTTTTGTTAGGAGTTTTTTCTCAAATAGAGAGTTATATAACGATGTTTGCATTCCCCAGTCTAATTGGATTCTATTCGACTATTTTATAGTTTAGTCGCACTTTATTTGATGATAGTATTTTTATACTACAATTCTTTTAAGATGTTAATCTTAAATTTTGATAGACCAGACAGGCGTATATAAGCGTATTCACTATTAAATTTGTTTGTGATTGGCAAATTTTGACTTCATTTCGATTCATGAATGAAATCCACGAAGGTTAAATGAAAACAGTTTTGAAACAATTAATGATTATAAGAATTTTTAAGTGGAACTATGAACGTATAATCGCTAGTACAGCGCACGTGTTGAAAGTCGCTGATGTATAATGCCCTTGAATATGAAGGAGGTTCCCACAGGAATTAATGTTAAAGAATTATTAGTGGAGGTTTTTGTAAGTTCTGTGGAAGATTTTGATACCATATAGATTAATATATGATGAATTTTGGGCCTAATTTTTAATGCAGTTTGTGCATTATTTTGTTAGCGAAGTATTTTCCGCTGGAGTGAATTGTCATAGTTCGTTGAAAATTAATCAAGTGAATTTACTGTTATAATTAACACGAGTTTTGAAAGAATTTGAGATAAGATTTTGAATGAAGATTACCGTCACAAATAATTATTACAACTTTTATTAAACCAGATTGTGACATTAACATGTATAACTAACCTTCATTGGTCGATTATATTAACACGATTATGAAATTACCAACCGGATGAACATGTGGTTAATGTATTTCATAAATTAATAATTTAAATAATTTAAATGTTAATATTGTAAATAAATGATGTAAATATCTTTGACAATAATGTGGAACGAAAGTGATGTTAAAGGCGTGTTTAAAAATATTTTTATTATCTTTGACAAATATTATAAACAATTTCTAATTGTTATAAATAATGTATGTGATTTTGTTATAAACATTTAAGAGCTTATTAAACATTTGGATGAGAACTTAACAAGTTTAAGGATTGTCATAATAATCCAGTAGGATGTGATTAAAGTATTTGAAAGACTTGCGTAAATATATATATGAGTTGTCTTGCGGACATTTAAAGCTTGAGAGAGAGCTGTATTCTTACGTAATGTAGCATGTGAGAAGGGAGCCCATTTGACAAGTATGCGACAGGTTGAAGGGTAGCTCGCAGCTGTCCCAACAACTGGTTATCAGCGGGTGAGGTCGTCCACACTCTGGCCTTGCGACTATAAATACAATTGTCATGTTTATTAAAAGGAAACCAAATGCTCTATATATGTCTCGTCCTCACTTCCTTTCCAATCCAATTGTGTTATGAATATTACGTTATTTGGAGCTCGTGGGAGCTAATATGTTCTATATCATGTTGTATGATAACTTTGCAAGTCCTACAGGAGGACGTAGTCAGATTGACGTGGGCTACTGATAGCCACATTTATTTTGTTGTGTTATTAAAATCTTACCCTTTATTTGAAATAAAGCTTTTGTACAGTTCAAAGTTCTCGTCTTCGTTCTGGTTCATTTTTAAATGTCATGGTGGAGGTTATTGTGTGAACAGACTTTAGTGATCCTGTTGTCAACTCAATCCCCGAGGTAATATTTTAAGAGGTAAGTGAAGGTAAGTATGTACCCCCGTCTATTTTGGTGTGTTCCACAATAATTTCTTGGTAACTTCTGTGCTCATATCTCGATAGTATCTGTCAGTGCCATTTTCATTGATGTAGCTGAGCCGGTGCGATTGATTGTTGGCAATCCGATTGAGGGGGCGGATATCTGACAGCCTACTATCCGGGTAAACGGGGACAGTAAGATTGGCGACCCTAAAACGTGGGGCGAATTCAACAAAACTGGATCACCAGGTTGAACGCTAGTAAGATTGGCGCACCTAAAACGTTGGGGCTCGATTCAACATAACTGGATTACCAGGTTGAACGCCAGTAAGATTGGCAAACTTAACACGTGAGGTTCGATTAGACTCAAATAAGGAGGTTGATTCTTTGTTAGATGTCTAGGCCAATTGTAGTATTTAAGAGTGTGATTATATAGGAATTAAATGTTGTATTGTATTAGAAAAATTACACTCAGAAAAGATCAGATCTTATACAACTTGAGAAAGGTTAAATAGGCTGGAAACTTAGGAAAATCGCCTATAATCTGGAATCTTATTCTATTTGACCGGCTTATGACATTTTAGTCATAATAAAGATAAAATTAAATTATTTGGATTGTAAATGTAAATTATTTGTGTTAGGATATTTTAAAATGAGCCAGGGAAATTTGAACATGTGCTTGAGTTTGTTTCAACATGAAGTGTCTTCGAAAGTTAATTATAAGGTAGTTATAAGTTAGATTTAAGACAGAAAATTGATCAAATTTATATATGGTGAAAAGTGTTGCTCAAATGTTGTTATTTTGCTCTATTGATGTATGTCCCTACAGCAGTCTATATTTTGAATAATATTGTAATGGCAGATGAAAGTTTGAGGATGATGTTAGAGGAGATGTCTGCTAATTTGAAAGCAAGCATGAGTGAAAGTATGAAGGAGATGGAAGCTAGGAATACTAGTCGAATGGAGGAGAATGCTAGTAATATGTCTGCTAATTTGAAAGCAAGCATGAATAGTAGTATGAAGAAGATACTGAATGAAAGTTTGAAGGTTCTTCAGACTAGTGCTGCTAATTTAGAGGATAATATGTCGCGTTTACAGATTAATACCCTAGGAATTGAGAATACTGTAACGGACATGCGCACAGACGTGTCCAATGTCCATAAAGATGTGTCTATTGTGCATAAAAATGTTGATGATGTTAAATGTGATATTTCTAAGGTACAGAAAGATCTGACAATGTTGAATTTAGATGTAGCTAATGTCCGAGGTGATATTTCTTGTGCTAGAGCCGAAGTAGTTGTTGTTAAAATGATGTTGCGACTGTCCAAGACAAGGTCGAGGAAGTCCAAAGAGAAATTCAAAATGCTAGAACTGATGTATCCAATGTTCAGGTTGATATTAATAACATTCATTCGGATATAACTGAGGTGCAAAGCGACATAACTAAGATTCAGGTAGAAGTCAACACAGTTTTCGTAGATATTGCTAGAGTCCAAACTGATGTAAATAAAGTCAGGGAAGAAATAGAAAATTCGAAAACTCTTTGTACGCGTAATATAAGTGCATTAGCGACTAGATTAGTTGATGAGTCAGTTAGAACGACAACGTCTTTAGCAGGTTTAAAGTATGATGTAGAGGTCATGAGAACCCAGGTATTAGACCATAATAGATTATTGAAAGAAGATATCGAAGTAGACATAGCAGAAATGTTAACGGCGAATGTAGCAGTATGGAAAGACGAGTGGAATAAGTCAAGTGGGGAACATGTAACCCAAATTCAGGAAAGGATTGAAAGAAAACTTGCCAGTACTCAGATAGAGATTAACAATGAAGTAGTACAGATTAGGAAAGATTTAAGCGTCAGGATGGATTCGCTATCCGAAAAACAAGTTGACGATAGAACACAACTAGGTCAGGATATGCAAACATTAAAATCTACATTAGAGGAACAGATGCATAAAGTTGTCTCTGGTGTAAATGAAACGACGAGCAAACTGCAAAATTTGAAGTTAGGAGAGGCTAGTTTGATGGAGAACTACAAAGAAGAGATAATCAAGAAAGTCATAACGGAAATCACTGACAAGGATACAGAAGGCTTGGCTTGCGAAATCAATAGGAATTATACCAGAAGATATAACCTAGATCCAGAAGAGAGAGACGTGACTCCTGAAGAACGTATATCCAGATTCACAGAGGAGGATGATGAGAGGAATATGGAACCTGAGTGGAACTATCGAGATAGTGGAAAAAACTACCCGGATTCATATCCGAGGAACGTAACGGTCATCAGGAATTTTGAAGATAAACCGCAAAAATTCAGTAACACTGATAGTTTGACACCTATAGAATATGTAAGGAACCTCAAAGATTATTTCATCGAAGCTCACATTCCCAGAGAGAGAGAGATGAAGATAGTGGAGAGATATTTGATTGGAGGACCCCTCGAATGGTTTCGCGCATTTAGATACACATTCAGTAACTTTGACGAGTTTGCAGAGGCATTAATCAAACGATTTTGGTCCATAGAAGCGCAGAATTCGTTAAGATCGGAAGTGTATTCAAGAAAATACTCAGGTACTCTTCCAACACGGTGCGCTGATTTCTTTACGAGTCAATTGTCCCGCTTGAGATTTTTACAACCCCCATTGTCAACAGAGCAATTAATTGATGCGATTTCTCGTATGCTGCCAGTTGAGGTGAGAAAACTAATTATTTCATCAAACATCAGGGATTTAACCAGCATGGATGAATTACTGAGAAGGTTAGACTACACAAGTCCAATGCCTAACGTGATACAGAAAGGTCAAAGGCAGGACTTCCAAGAAATAAATACTGTATATATGGACCAAGTCCAACAAACTGACAAGCCAGACGAAGAGAAAACTGACAATGTAGGTCCTCACAGGAATAATCAGTTTAGAAATAACAGATCACAAGGTTACCGACCGTATCAACAGAGAAGAGGCTGGAACTACAATCGAGGAAACTACAATGGAAGAGGCAGATATTACAACAATAACTGTTATAACCGAAATTATAATAGGAATAACCAGAACCAAAATAGAAACCAGAATACTCAAGGTCAGGTTATGACACCCGATCAGTATCAGCAAAGAGAGAAGGAAAGCCAGCAATACCTAAAAGAATTACGGGAAAAAGAGACCGAAAATCAAAAGAAAAGGCAGGATGTTGTAATCGATCCTGGACCTTCTACGAGCCAGCAGAACTTAGAAAATAGAAATACTGGACAGAAGAGAAATTAGAGAGGAGAGAATGCATTAACCACATACAACCCAGATTTATGATTAAGGAACATAGAGGAAATATCATACTAGAGTAAGCCAGTAATAATTCAATTTCGTGTTCAAGAGAGTTGAGATACTTGTAACATTGAGTTTAAAAACAATTTGCAACTGTTTTTAAAACGTGGTGAGAGGAGAATGCCCCCGTAATTGAATTATATAGAGACCACGGTGGCTATATTGGAAATTATAAGGAAAGTTATGGCTGTCATAGTTATGACGTGGGTAGTCATGACGTAAGCACGGATGACGCAAACGTTATGCCAGCAGGCTACTTGAGCTGAGATTCTCAGTGACGTCAGCATTTAGTCGAGAATGTTCCGAGATGTACGACGCAGTCGCAGGAAACGAGGAATTATGCTGAGGAAGAAATTATGCTATTGGAGGGGAGGCTTGAACCAATGAACGATAGTTTAAAGGAAGACGGAGATTGCTGAAACTATGGTATTTTTATTACTTTTGGAATGCAGAATTGTGGAAATCCATTTGCAGTAGAGGCATTGATTTGGAATTTTGGTGAAATTTATTTTCAGTTTTTGAATTTTGAAAATCCGTCATGTATTGACGAAGTTGGAACTTCGAGCGATGACGCAGTAACACGCTATGGAAGGGATGGATACGCCCCTTAGGAAGTTCATAAAAGGCCTTGCGCAGAAGAGAGGAGTCTCATTCTCCGCTCATTCTCCGATCATTCTCAGATCATCGAAGTCTAATTGTGAAAGTTCTTTCTTATATAGTCATATATAGTGAAAAGTGTAGAAAGAGTCGTCTTTATAACGCGTGGTGAAGCCACTGCATTAAACGAGATTCAAGTCAAACTAGGTGAAGTTAAAACGCACCTTAGAACGCATCTACAAGATTAGCTGTGAACAGTTAGCGGTCGTCTATAAGCTAATTCTATTGTGCAGTGCTACATGAAGTAATATAGAAAAGCTGAACAATTTCGAGCAATTATTTTGAAAGATATTAGCAATTTTACACGACTGACAAAAGTGATTATCTCGCCACCTGAGAAGCACTATTGTATCGCCAGAATCTACGCCACGGCTGACACGGCTAGTGAAATAGGGAGACTTCAGATTGCTTTTGGTTACACAACGCTACAGTATAATGGAGCAATTTAATATGGCAGTTTGTTCTTCTATTACTACAACCGAAGAGAAAATGGAAGGCTAAAGGACTTAATGCAATTGGGACATATTTCAACGGAGTAAGATAGCAGCATGGAACTTCGCTAATTGTAATTCCACACAAGCGAACATGTGGCGAATAACCATCTACACCCATGTTTCGTGTTTCAACGCTGAATACTATCGAACAGCCATGGAAATGATTTCATACTCACTGTATATGAATATTTCTTCGGACATTTCTACAAAAACTTCATGGCGATTGTCTACTGGAACTTCAGGGATTTTTTCAAGAGAGGTCAGGGTTATCCCGACTCACAAAGAAGATTATTGCCGGAAGGATGTCTATTCGTCTTCGAGGAGCAGTGCAATTTACGGAGAAGGAAGCAGTTCGATTCTCCGAGGATGCTATTTCCTATTTCGAGGATGGAGCTCATCTTCAACTTGGTGAAATGGATCCATCAGCAGTCTTCTTTGGGGAATTTTCCTCTGGAACGTCAATCGGCAGATAAGGTAGTCGTGAACGTTTATTGTATTTGAGTTTCTTAATGATATTTGAGCAACCATTTTTCCCATATTTTTGTCCTCATGTATTTTGCCCCAGATTTTGTTTGAGATTCCTATTCTCAGTACACCTTGATGAGTTATGCCTTTTTCGACGATTTATTAAGACATTGTTATGTCATGGGCATAGTTAAATGATTTTGGATCAGTTGAGACTGATATTTAGATTTTTCAGTAATTAATATTTTTGTAGTCACGATTTGACTGTAAGTTAATGATTTTTATGGCAGATTTAAATTCAGACAGCGTGTCACTTTATTAAAGTAATTCTACCCCAGTTTAATTACTTTGACCAATTTTCTGTCATCATCAAGAAGGAAGAACATTTAAATGATTTTAGAGCGTTAAAATCCATTACGTTGTCGACGATCTTGGAAATACTAGTCGTTATTTGAATTGATTGCAACACAGATATTTATCGTCAGTTATGAACGATCATTGCATCATAGACATTTTTGTGAAAGATGAACTTTAATAATGAATTATTGAATGCGTTAAAATTCGTGAACTTTTGTTAGGAGTTTTTTCTCAAATAGAGAGTTATATAACGATGTTTGCATTCCCCAGTCTAATTGGATTCTATTCGACTATTTTATAGTTTAGTCGCACTTTATTTGATGATAGTATTTTTATACTACAATTCTTTTAAGATGTTAATCTTAAATTTTGATAGACCAGACAGGCGTATATAAGCGTATTCACTATTAAATTTGATTGTGATTGGCAAATTTTGACTTCATTTCGATTCATGAATGAAATCCACGAAGGTTAAATGAAAACAGTTTTGAAACAATTAATGATTATAAGAATTTTTAAGTGGAACTATGAATGTATAATCGCTAGTGCAGCGCACGTGTTGAAAGTCGCTGATGTATAATGCCCTTGAATATGAAGGAGGTTCCCACAGGAATTAATGTTAAAGAATTATTAGTGGAGGTTTTTGTAAGTTCTGTGGAAGATTTTGATACCATATAGATTAATATATGATGAATTTTGGGCCTAATTTTTAATGCAGTTTGTGCAATATTTTGTTAGCGAAGTATTTTCCGCTGGAGTGAATTGTCATAGTTCGTTGAAAATTAATCAAGTGAATTTACTGTTATAATTAACACGAGTTTTGAAAGAATTTGAGATAAGATTTTGAATGAAGATTACCGCCACAAATAATTATTACAACTTTTATTAAACCAGATTGTGACATTAACATGTATAACTAACCTTCATTGGTCGATTATATTAACACGATTATGAAATTACCAACCGGATGAACATGTGGTTAATGTATTTCATAAATTTAATAATTTAAATAATTTAAATGTTAATATTGTAAATAAATGCTGTAAATATTTTTGACAATAATGTGGAACGAAAGTAATGTTAAATACGTGTTAAAAATTTTGTAATTATCTTCGACAATATTATAAACAATTTCTAATTGTTATAAATAATTTATATGATTTTGTTATAAACATTTAAGAGCTTAT
Organism: Meconema thalassinum; assembly: GCA_946902985.2. Taxonomy (NCBI): domain Eukaryota; kingdom Metazoa; phylum Arthropoda; class Insecta; order Orthoptera; family Tettigoniidae; genus Meconema; species Meconema thalassinum. The sequence goes on along the minus strand of OX336389.2, from coordinate 64,071,971 downwards.
TAAACATTTGGATGAGAACTTAACAAGTGTAGGAATTGTCATAATAATCCAGTGATAGGTAAGCAAAGTAATTGAAAGACTTGCGTCTATATATATGTGAGTTGTCTTGCGGACATTTAAAGCTTTTGAGAGCTGGATTCTTACGCAATGTAGCATGTGAAGGGAGCCCATTTGACAAGTGTGCGACAGGTTGAAGGGTAGCTTGCAGCTGTCCCGACAACTGGTTATCAGCGGGTGAGGTCGTCCACACTCTGGCCTTGCGCCTATAAATACAAGTGTCATGTTTATTAAAAGAAACCAAATGCTCTATATATGTCTCACCCTGACGTCCTTTTCCAATCCAATTGTGTTATGAATATTACGTTATTTGGAGCTCGTGGGAGCTAATATGTTCTATATCATGTTGTATGACAACTTTGAAAGTCCTACAGAAGGACGTAGTCAGATTGACGTGGGCTACTGATAGCCACATTTATTTTGTTGTGTTATTAAAATCTTACCCTTTATTTGAAATAAAGCTTTTGTACAGTTCAAAGTTCTCGTCTTCGTTCTGGTTCATTTTTAAATGTCATGGTGGAGGTTATTGTGTGAACAGAATTTTAGTGATCCTGTTGTCAACTCAATCCCCGAGATAATATTTTAAGAGGTAAGTGAAATAAGTATGTACCCCCGTCTATTTTGGTGTGTTCCACAATAATTTCTTGGTAGCGGCTCAGCTACATCAATGAAAATGGCACTGACAGATACTATCGAGATATGAGCACAGAAGTTAACAGGAAATCATTGTGGAACACACCAAAATAGACGGGGGTTCATACTTACCTTTACTCACCTCTTAAAAATTGTCTCGGGGATGGAGTTGACAACAGGTTCACTAAAGTCTGTTCCTACAATAACCTCCACCATGACATTTAAAAATGAACCAGAACGAAGACGAGAACTTTGAACTGTACACAAGCTTTTATTTCAAATAAAGGTGTATGATTTTAACAACTCAACAAAATAAACGTGGCTATCAGTAGCCCACGTCAATCTGACTACGTCCTCCTATAGGACTTGCAAAGTTATCATACAACATGATATAGAACATATTAGCTCCCACGAGCTCCAAATAACGTAATATTCATAACACAATTGGATTGGAAAAGGACGTCAGGGTGAGACATATATAGAGCATTTGGTTTCTTTTAATAAACATGACACTTGTATTTATAGGCGCAAGGCCAGAGTGTGGACGACCTCACCCGCTGATAACCAGTTGTCGGGACAGCTGCAAGCTACCCTTCAACCTGTCGCACACTTGTCAAATGGGCTCCCTTCACATGCTACATTGCGTAAGAATCCAGCTCTCAAAAGCTTTAAATGTCCGCAAGACAACTCATATATATATAGACGCAAGTCTTTCAATTACTTTGCTTACCTATCACTGGATTATTATGACAATTCCTACACTTGTTAAGTTCTCATCCAAATGTTTAATAAGCTCTTAAATGTTTATAACAAAATCATATAAATTATTTATAACAATTAGAAATTGTTTATAATATTGTCGAAGATAATTACAAAATTTTTAACACGTATTTAACATTACTTTCGTTCCACATTATTGTCAAAAATATTTACAGCATTTATTTACAATATTAACATTTGAAAAAATGAAAATCCACAGCCTGCTTCCAGTCTCCGACCGGGTCAGGAATGGAATGAATGAAGCCCCTATCTAGCGGCGAGGATATGAACTGTGCCGGCTGCCGAGGCCTGACGCACTCCTCTGGGGCAATGATTAAATGAATGATAGATGAAATGAAATGATAGTGGAGAGTGTTGCTGGAATGAAATTTTGACAGGGAAAACCGGAGTACCCGGAGAAAAACCTGTCTGCCTCCGTTCTGTCCAGCACAGATCTCACATGGAGTGACCGGGATTTGAACCACGGACTCAGCGGTGAGAGGCCGGCGTGCTGCCGCCTAAGCCACGGAGGCTCGACAATATTAACATTTAAATTATTTAAATTATTAAATTTAAGAAATACATTAACCACAGGTTCATCCGGTTGGTAATTTCGTAATCGTGTCAATATAATCGACCAATGAAGGTTAGTTATACATGTTAATGTCACAATCTGGTTTAATAAAGGTTGTAATAATTATTTGTGACGGTAATCTTCATTCAAAATCTTATCTCAAATTCTTTCAAAACTCTTGTTAATTATAACAGTAAATTCACTTGATTAATTTTCAACGAACTATGACAATACACTCCATCGGAAAATACTTCGCTAACAAAATAATGCACAAACTGCATTAAAAATTAGGCCCAAAATCATCATATATTAATCTATATGGCATCAAAATCTTCCACAGAATTTACAAAAAACCTCCACTAATAAATTCTTTAACATCATTAATTACTGTGGGAACCTCCTTCATATATTCAAGGGCATTATACATCAGCGACTTTCAACACGTGCGCTGCACTAGCGATGATACATTCATAGTTCCACTTAAAAATTCTTATAATCATTAATTGTTTCAAAACTGTTGTCATTTAACCTTCGTGGATTTCATTCATGAATCGAAATGAAGTGAAAATTTGCCAATCACAAACAAATTTAATAGTGAATACGCTTATATACGCCTGTCTGGTCTATCAAAATTTAAGATTAACATCTTCAAAGAATTGTAGTATAAAAATACTATCATCAAATAAAGTGCGACTAAACTGTAAAATAGTCGAATAGAATCCAATTAGACTGGGGAATGCAAACATCATTATATAAATCTCTAATTGAGAAAAACTCCTAACAAAAGTTCTTGACTTTAATGCATTCAATAATTCATAATTAAAGTTCATCTTTCACAAAAGTGTCTATGATGCAATGGTCGTTCATAACTGACGATAAATGTCTGTGTTGCAATCAGTTCAAATAACGACTAGTATTTCCAAGATCGTCGACAACGCAAGAGATTTTAACGCTCTAAAATCATTTAAATGTTCTTCCTTCTTGATGATGACAGAAAATTGGTCAAAGTAATTAAACTGGGGTAGAATTACTTGAATAAAGTGACACGCTGTCTGAATTTAAATCTGCCATAAAAATCATTAACTTACAGTCAAAACGAGACTACCAAAATTAAGCAAATTACTGAAAAATCTAAATATCAGTCTCAACTGATCCAAAATCATTTAACTATGCCCATGACATAACAATGTCTTAATAAATCGTCGAAAAAGGCATAACTCATCAAGGTATACTGAGAATAGGAATCTCAACAAGAATATAAGGCAAAATACATGAGGACAAAAATATGGGAAAAATGGTTGCTCAAACATTGCTACAAAACTCAAATACAATAAACGTTCACGACTACCTTATCTGCCGATTGACGTTCCAGAGAAAAAATTCCCCAAAGAAGACTGCTGATGGATCCATTTCACCAACTTGAAGATGAGCTCCATCCTCGAAATAGGAAATAGCACCCTCGGAGAATCGAACTGCTTCCTTCTCCGGAAATCGCGCTGCTCCGTGAAGAAGAATAGACATCCTTCCGGCAATAATCTTCTTTGTGAGTCGGGATAACCCTGACCTCTCTTGAAAAATCCCTGAAGTTCCAGTAGACAATCGCCATGAAGTTTTTGTAGAAATTTCCGAAGAAATATTCATATTCAATGAGTATGTAATAGATTCCATTGCTGTTGGATAGTATTCAGCTTTGAAGCACGAAACATGGGTGTAGATGGATATTCACCACATGTTCGCTTGTGTGGAATAGCAATTAGCGAAGTTCCATGCTGCTATCTTACTCCGTTGAAATATGTCCCAATCGCATTAAGTCCTTTAGCCTTCCATTTTCTCTTCGGTTATAGTAATAGAAGAACAAACTGCCATATTAAGTTGCTCCATTATACTGTAGCGTTGTGTAACAAAAGCAATCTGAAGTCTCCCTATTTCACTAGCCGTGTCAGCCGTGGCGTAGGATCTGGCGATACAATAGTGCTTCTCAGGTGGCGAGATAATCACTTTTGTCAGTCGTGTATAATTGCTAATATCTTTCAAACTATTTACTCGAAATTGTTCAACTTTTCTATATTACTTCATGTAGCACTGCACAATATAATTAGCTTATAGGCGACCGCTAACTGTTCAAAGCTAATCTTGTAGATGCGTTATAAGGTGCGTTTTAACTTCACCTAGTTTTACTTGAATCTCGTTTAATGCAGTGGCTTCACCACGCGTTATAAAGACGACTCTTTCTACTCTTTCCACTCGACGTTTCACCAAAATGACTGTATAAGAAAGAACTTCGATGATCTGGAAATGATATTCTGAGAATGAGACTCCTCTCTTCTGCGCAAGGCCTTTTATTAACTTCATGAGGGGCGTATCCATCCCTTCCATAGCGTGATACTGCGTCATCGCTAGAAGTTCCAACTTCGTCAATACATGACGGATTTTCAAAATTCAAAAACTAAAAATCTAAATTTCATCAAAATTCCAGAACAATGCCTCTACTGCAAATGGATTTCCACAATTCTGCATTCCAAAAGTAATAAAAATACCATAGTTTCAGCAATCTCCGTCTTTCTTCAAACTATCGTTCATTGGTTCAAGCCTCCCCTCCAATAGCATAATTTCTTCCTCAGCAGAATTCCACGTTTCCTGCGACTGCGTCGTACATCTCGGATCCTTCTCGAATAAATGCTGACGTCACTGAGAATCTCGGCTCAAGTAGCCTGCTGGCATAACGTTTGCGTCATCCGTGCTTACGTCATGACTACCCACGTCATAACTATGACAGCCATAACTCTCTTTATATTTTCCAACATAGCCACCGTGGTCTCTATATAATTCAATTACGGGGGCATTCTCCTCTCACCACGTTTTAAAAACAGTTGCAAATTGTTTTTAAACTCAGTGTTACAAGTACCTCAACTCTCTTGAACACGAAATTGAATTATTACTGGCTTACTCTAGGATAGTATCTTTTCAAATTTCCAGCATTGAACTTGCCGTAAACGACATTATTCTCATCATCGTAGAGTTCGTAACAGTTGTTTCCATAAGCGTTCGTAATTCTAAACGGCCCCAGGAACACTAATCCAAATTTGGGGTAGATTTTCTTGGTCATATCAGCCTTGACAGGTCTGCGTAATAATACAAGATTTCCAACTTGTAAGGGTGTACCAAAACGTTTTCCAGCTACTCTTTTCAATCGTTTCTCTGCTGCTTTCTGGAGTTGTTCCTTCGCCTTGTCAATCCTCTGCTGCCTTCCTATGTCGGGATCTCGAGGAATGTGGTTGAAAAGATTATCCCACGGCCTTTCTGGGTTTCTTCCTAGATGAAGTCGCATTGGCAGTTCTCCTGTGCTCTCCTGCACTGTAGAGTTCAGACATTCCTCAATAAGGGGTACAAATTTCACCCAACCAGAATGATCATTTGGACAGAAAATTCGACAGAATTTCGAAAATTCAGCCATATATCTTTCTGAGGAATTCGATTCTGGGTAACGCACGCTTGAAAATAGGTGCTTAATTCCAAGCCTTTCCATATCCGCTGCAAATTCCACGGATGTAAACTGCGTTCCATGATCTGACAGTAGATATTCCGGTTTACCAGCTTTAGGAAATACAGCATTTTCCAGTCTGCTTACAACGTTCCTCGTGTTAGTTTTCTGCATGGGACTCATTGTAACAAATTTGGAGAAAACATCCACGGTCACCAACAGGTACTGCTTACCCTGATATCCCTTCGGACAGGGGCCAAATATATCCGTCGCCATAAGTTCGTTTGGCTTAGAAGGAATCATCGCCTTCGGTTTTCCTTTTAGTAAGGCAGAAGCATACTTTGCTCTTTGACATTTGTCACATGATCGAATGACCTTGGCAATACTGGAACGCATGTTAGTCCAGATAAATCTCTCTTTAAGAGTATTAAGAGTTTTATCTAAACCGGCATGTCCAGTTGCGTGATGAGCTACCCACACTAAATTGACAACAAGTTTAGGTGGCACGACTATTCGGAGTTTTGTATGCGCAGAGTCAGCATACTTGCATACGATGTCTCCACTCAAGACAAAGTGTCGTGAATTTCTCCGTGTAGCTTCATAGTCAACATCAGTATTGTCCATGTAACCCTTGAGGAACCTGTACATTTTCCTTATTGGAGCGTGTCTCTTCTGTGACACACCGATTCGGGCTAACCTCCTAACGGTTTCTTGATCTTCTTGCTCCAATTGTACATGGTGTATCTGCACATTTTAATAGGGTTACGTGATAGAGCATCAGCCAGTAAGTTATCTTTCCCAGGCTGTTGGACGATAGTGGCGTTAAACTGTTGGGTGAACAAAGCCCAACGTGTCAATCTATCACTCGACATGTCAGTTTGCAACATAAACTGTAGTGCTTTATGGTCAGTAATAATGATGACCTTATGTCCCAGCAGGATTTTCTTCCACGCTTGCAATGCTGTCACAAAAGCTAACACTTCAAGCTCTGTCGTGAAGTAGTTTTCCTCGTGCTTCTTCAACTTCCGACTAGTGAACGCAATGTAGTGCTTGTTGCCTGCCTCGTCTTTCTGGTATAAGACTGCACTAATGCCTATTCTCGATGCATCAGACTCAATATAGAACACCTTCTCAAAGTCTGGGTACTCCAGTTTCACATTATTTCTGAGCATCTCTTTTGCTTTCTCAAAAGCCTCGTCTGCAGCGGTACTCCATTTCCATCTGTTGTTCTTCTTGAGTAAGTCATACAGAGGAGCCATAATTTCAGAGTATCTTGGACAGTGGCTGCTAATAAATTGGCATGCGCCTACAAATTCTCTGACTTGTTTCACCTTAGTTGGCTTTGGAAATCTCGTGATCGCATCTACTTTTTTCATGTTTGGATGATATCCATCTTTATCAATAGTATGCCCCAAGTAATTTATCTCCTTCTTCAAGAATTGACATTTTCCAAAATTCACCTTGATATTGGCCTCCCTTAAATTCTCGAACAACTTTCTCAAGTGCACTAAATGTTCTGCGGCGCTGGGTGAAGATACGATTAAATCGTCAATGTAGCAGATTACATTTTCTTTCACTTCGTCAGTGAGCTTACTATCAAGTGCTCGAATAAATGCTGGTCCACTGTTAACCATACCAAAAGGCATTCTGACAAAGACCCATGACGTCTGGTCTAATAGGAATCCAGTGTACTGCATACTATCTTCTTCTAGTTGAACTTGATAAAATGAAGACGTCAAGTCAAGAACGCTGAAACATGCTCTCCCTTTGAATTTTCGAAGCAGATCTCTAATCTTGGGTGGTCGGTCATTTTCTGGAAGAATCTTCAAGTTGATGGTCCTGGCATCGAGACAAAGACGTATCTGACCATTACTTTTCTTCACTACTGTGATGGGGTTTATATAAGACGACGCCTGTTTTTTAATAATCCCGTCTACCTCCATTTTTCTGATCAACCCTCGTACTTCTTGATAGTATTTCTCAGGAATGGGGTATATTCTCTTCTGGTAAGGGGTTTCATCTGTCAGCCTTATCTTGTATTTATAATCCTTAATCAATCCAGGCTTTTCATCAAAAATATCTTGGAATTCCTTTATCAGATCCTCAAATTCTCCCTGAATTTCTTCAAATCCTTCAGTTTTTCTACTGGGTATTTCTGCTAAATTTTCCACTTCATTAATTATGGTATTCAAAATTTCTTCCCTAAGGTCTATTTCCAGACTGTTTTTCACGTCCTGTATTTCTATCTCTTCTGTGATTATGTACCCATCATTAAAGCTAATACTTCTGTTCTTCATGTCAATAATAGCTCCGACCTTCGATATAAAATCGATTCCAAGCACTATATCAAAATTGATCTTGCTCACCACAATGAAGATCTGTTCATAATTCCTTCCATTGATCTCAAAGTTCAATAACACTTGAATCTTGCACTTCACTGCTTTATCTTGGAATATCCCTGTCACTTTGACGGTAGAAACAGGTAGAACTGTCATGTTCTCTCCTCTTAGCAGACTTTGATAACATTCCTCTGAAATGATGGAGATAATTGCACAAGTATCCATCAGCGCTTTGTACTGTTGGCCATCTATCCGTACAGAAATAATAGGCAAGGCACATGGTCTTTCCTCTTTAACGATACCCCTCTCTTCTAGCAAATCTTCATCAGTAACTTCATATATCTCATTAATTGTAATCAGGTGTGGTGTGGCAATGTATTTACAAGTTCTCACTGTCGTTGAGAAATCGGCGTTTTTTTTGTGTGTTACCGACCTCAAAATTCTGCTGGCTCGTAGAAGGCCCAGGATCGATTACAACATCCTGCCTTTTCTTTTGATTTTCGGTTTCTTTTTCCCGTAATTCTTTTAGGTATTGCTGGCTTTCCTTCTCTCTTTCCTGATACTGATCGGGTGTCATAACCTGACCTTGAGGATTCTGATTTCTGTTTTGGTTTTGGTTATTTCTATTATAATTTCTGTTATAACCATTATTGTTGTAATATCTGCCTCTTCCATTATTGTAATTTCCTCGATTATAGTTCCAGCCTCTTCTCTGTTGATACGGACGGTAACCTTGTGATCTGTTATTTCTAAACTGATTATTCCTGTGAGGACCTACATTGTCAGTTTTCTCTTCGTCTGGCTTGTCAGTTTGTTGGACTTGGTCCATATATACAGTATTTATTTCTTTGAAGTCTTGCCTTTGACCTTTCTGTACCACGTTAGGCATTGGACTTGTGTAGTCTAACCTCCTCAGTAATTCATCCATGCTGGTTAAATCCCTGATGTTTGATGAAATAATTAGTCTCCTCACCTCAACAGGCAGCATACGAGAAATCGCATCAATTAATTGCTCCGTTGACAATGGGGGTTGTAAAAATCTCAAGCGGGACAATTGACTCGTAAAGAAATCAGCGTACCGTGTTGGAAGAGTACCTGAGTATTTTCTTGAATACACCCCCGCTCTTAACGAATTCTGCGCTTCTATGGACCAAAATCGTTTGATTAATGCCTCTGCAAACTCGTCAAAGTTACTGAATGTGTATCTAAATGCGCAAAACCATTCGAGGGGTCCTCCAATCAAAAATCTCTCTACTATCTTCATCTCTCTCTCTCTGGGAATGTGAGCTTCGATGAAATAATCTTTGAGGTTCCTTACATATTCTATAGGCGTCAAACTATCAGTGTTACTGAATTTTTGCGGTTTGTCTTCAAAATTCCTGATGACCGTCACGTTCCTCGGATATGAATCCGGGTAGTTTTTCCCACTATCTCGATAGTTCCACTCAGGTTCCATATTCCTCTCGTCATCCTCCTCTCTGAATCTGGATATACGTTCTTCAGGAGTCACGTCTCTCTCTTCTGGTTCTAGGTTATATCTTCTGGCATAATTCCTATTGATTTCGCAAGCCAAGCCTTCTGTATCCTTGTCAGTGATTTCCGTTAAGACTTTCTTGATTAACTCTTCTTTGTAGTTCTCCATCAAACTAGCCTCTCCTAACTTCAAATTTTGCAGTTTGCTCGTCGTTTCATTTACATCAGAGACAACTTTATGAATCTGTTCCTCTAATGTAGATTTTAATGTTTGCATATCCTGACCTAGTTGTGTTCTATCGTCAACTTGTTTTTCGGATAGCGAATCCATCCTGACGCTTAAATCTTTCCTAATCTGTACTACTTCATTGTTAATCTCAATTTGAGTACTGGCAAGTTTTCTTTCAATCCGTTCCTGAATTTGGGTTACATGTTCCCCACTTGACTTATTCCACTCGTCTTTCCATACTGCTACGTTTGCCGTTAACATTTCTGCTATGTCTACTTCGATATCTTCTTTCAATAACTTATTATGGTCTAATACCTGGGTTCTCATGACCTCTACATCATACTTCAAACCTGCTAAAGACGTTGTCGTTCTAACTGACTCATCAACTAATCTAGTCGCTAATGCACTTATATTACGCGTACAAAGGGTTTTTGAGTTTTCTATTTCTTCCCTGACTTTATTTACATCAGTTTGGACTCTAGTGATATCTACGAAAACTGTGTTGACTTCTACCTGAATCTTAGTTATGTCACTTTGCACCTCAGCTATATCCGAATGAATGTTATTAATATCAACCTGAACATTGGACACATCAGTTCTAGCATTTTGAATTTCTCTTTGGACTTCCTCAACCTTGTCTTGGACAGTCGCAACATCATTTTTAACAACAACTACTTCGGCTCTAGCACAAGAAATATCACCTCGGACATTAGCCACATCTAAATTCAACATTGTAAGATCTTTCTGTACCTTAGAAACATCGGTTTTAACATCAGACACATTTGTGCGGATGTCAGTTACAGTATTCTCAATTCCTAGGGTATTAATCTGTAAACGCGACATATTATCCTCTAAATTAGCAGCACTAGTCTGAAGAACTTTCATATTAGCAGACATATGACTAGCATTCTCCTCCATTCGACTAGTATTCCTAGCTTCCATCTCCTTTATACTTTCATTCAGCATCTGCTTCATGCTGTTATTCATGCTTGCTTTCAAGTTAGCAGACATCTCCTCTAACATCATCCTCAAACTTTCATCTGCCATTACAATATTATTCAAAAATAGACTGCTGTAGGGACATACATCAATAGAGCAAAATAACAACATCTGAGCAACACTTTTCACCATACATAAATTTGATCAATTTTCTGTCTTAAATCTAACTTATAACTACCTTATAATTAACCTTCGAAGACACTTCATGTTGAAACAAACTCAAGCACATGTTCAAATTTCCCTGGCTCATTTTAAAATATCCTAACACAAATAATTTACATTTACAATCCAAATAATTTAAATTTATCTTTAATATGACTAAAATGTCATAAGCCGGTCAAATAAAATACGATTCCAGATTATAGGCGATTTTTCTAAGTTTCCAGCCTATTTAACCTTTCTCAAGTTGTATAAGATCTGATCTTTTCTGAGTGTAATTTTCCTAATACAATACAACATTTAATTCCTATATAATCACACTCTTAAATTCTACAATTGGCCTAGACATCTAATAAAGAATCAACCTCTTTATTTGAGTCTAATCGAGCCCTACGTTTTAGGTTTGCCAATCCTACTGGCGTTCAACCTGGTGATCCACTTACGTTGAACATGCCCCAACGTTTTAGGTGCGCCAATCTTACTAGCGTTCAACCTGGTAATCCAGTTATGTTGAATCTGCCCCACGTTTTAGGGTCGCCAATCTTACTGTCCCCGTTTACCCGGATAGTAGGCTGTCAGATATCCGCCCCCTCAATCGGATTGCCAACAATCAATCGCACCGGCTCAGCTACATCAATGAAAATGGCACTGACAGATACTATCGAGATATAAGCACAGAAGTTAACAGGAAATCATTGTGGAACACACCAAAATAGACGGGGGTTCATACTTACCTTTACTCACCTCTTAAAAATTGTCTCGGGGATGGAGTTGACAACAGGATCACTAAAGTCTGTTCCTACAATAACCTCCACCATGACATTTAAAAATGAACCAGAACGAAGACGAGAACTTTGAACTGTACACAAGCTTTTATTTCAAATAAAGGTGTATGATTTTAACAACTCAACAAAATAAACGTGGCTATCAGTAGCCCACGTCAATCTGACTACGTCCTCCTATAGGACTTGCAAAGTTATCATACAACATGATATAGAACATATTAGCTCCCACGAGCTCCAAATAACGTAATATTCATAACACAATTGGATTGGAAAAGGACGTCAGGGTGAGACATATATAGAGCATTTGGTTTCTTTTAATAAACATGACACTTGTATTTATAGGCGCAAGGCCAGAGTGTGGACGACCTCACCCGCTGATAACCAGTTGTCGGGACAGCTGCAAGCTACCCTTCAACCTGTCGCACACTTGTCAAATGGGCTCCCTTCACATGCTACATTGCGTAAGAATCCAGCTCTCAAAAGCTTTAAATGTCCGCAAGACAACTCATATATATATAGACGCAAGTCTTTCAATTACTTTGCTTACCTATCACTGGATTATTATGACAATTCCTACACTTGTTAAGTTCTCATCCAAATGTTTAATAAGCTCTTAAATGTTTATAACAAAATCATATAAATTATTTATAACAATTAGAAATTGTTTATAATATTGTCGAAGATAATTACAAAATTTTTAACACGTATTTAACATTACTTTCGTTCCACATTATTGTCAAAAATATTTACAGCATTTATTTACAATATTAACATTTAAATTATTTAAATTATTAAATTTAAGAAATACATTAACCACAGGTTCATCCGGTTGGTAATTTCGTAATCGTGTCAATATAATCGACCAATGAAGGTTAGTTATACATGTTAATGTCACAATCTGGTTTAATAAAGGTTGTAATAATTATTTGTGACGGTAATCTTCATTCAAAATCTTATCTCAAATTCTTTCAAAACTCTTGTTAATTATAACAGTAAATTCACTTGATTAATTTTCAACGAACTATGACAATACACTCCATCGGAAAATACTTCGCTAACAAAATAATGCACAAACTGCATTAAAAATTAGGCCCAAAATCATCATATATTAATCTATATGGCATCAAAATCTTCCACAGAATTTACAAAAAACCTCCACTAATAAATTCTTTAACATCATTAATTACTGTGGGAACCTCCTTCATATATTCAAGGGCATTATACATCAGCGACTTTCAACACGTGCGCTGCACTAGCGATGATACATTCATAGTTCCACTTAAAAATTCTTATAATCATTAATTGTTTCAAAACTGTTGTCATTTAACCTTCGTGGATTTCATTCATGAATCGAAATGAAGTGAAAATTTGCCAATCACAAACAAATTTAATAGTGAATACGCTTATATACGCCTGTCTGATCTATCAAAATTTAAGATTAACATCTTCAAAGAATTGTAGTGTAAAAATACTATCATCAAATAAAGTGCGACTAAACTGTAAAATAGTCGAATAGAATCCAATTAGACTGGGGAATGCAAACATCATTATATAAATCTCTAATTGAGAAAAACTCCTAACAAAAGTTCTTGACTTTAATGCATTCAATAATTCATAATTAAAGTTCATCTTTCACAAAAGTGTCTATGATGCAATGGTCGTTCATAACTGACGATAAATGTCTGTGTTGCAATCAGTTCAAATAACGACTAGTATTTCCAAGATCGTCGACAACGCAAGAGATTTTAACGCTCTAAAATCATTTAAATGTTCTTCCTTCTTGATGATGACAGAAAATTGGTCAAAGTAATTAAACTGGGGTAGAATTACTTTAATAAAGTGACACGCTGTCTGAATTTAAATCTGCCATAAAAATCATTAACTTACAGTCAAATCGAGACTACCAAAATTAAGCAAATTACTGAAAAATCTAAATATCAGTCTCAACTGATCCAAAATCATTTAACTATGCCCATGACATAACAATGTCTTAATAAATCGTCGAAAAAGGCATAACTCATCAAGGTATACTGAGAATAGGAATCTCAACAAGAATATAAGGCAAAATACATGAGGACAAAAATATGGGAAAAATGGTTGCTCAAACATTGCCACAAAACTCAAATACAATTAACGTTCACGACTACCTTATCTGCCGATTGACGTTCCAGAGGAAAATTCTCCAAAGAAGACTGCTGATGGATCCATTTCACCAACTTGAAGATGAGCTCCATCCTCGAAATAGGAAATAGCACCCTCGGAGAATCGAACTGCTTCCTTCTCCGGAAATCGCGCTGCTCCGTGAAGAAGAATAGACATCCTTCCGGCAATAATCTTCTTTGTGAGTCGGGATAACCCTGACCTCTCTTGAAAAATCCCTGAAGTTCCAGTAGACAATCGCCATGAAGTTTTTGTAGAAATTTCCGAAGAAATATTCATATTCAATGAGTATGTAATAGATTCCATTGCTGTTGGATAGTATTCAGCTTTGAAGCACGAAACATGGGTGTAGATGGATATTCACCACATGTTCGCTTGTGTGGAATAGCAATTAGCGAAGTTCCATGCTGCTATCTTACTCCGTTGAAATATGTCCCAATCGCATTAAGTCCTTTAGCCTTCCATCTTCTCTTCGGTTATAGTAATAGAAGAACAAACTGCCATATTAAATTGCTCCATTATACTGTAGCGTTGTGTAACAAAAGCAATCTGAAGTCTCCCTATTTCACTAGCCGTGTCAGCCGTGGCGTAGGATCTGGCGATACAATAGTGCTTCTCAGGTGGCGAGATAATCACGTTTGTCAGTCGTGTATAATTGCTAATATCTTTCAAACTATTTACTCGAAATTGTTCAACTTTTCTATATTACTTCATGTAGCACTGCACAATATAATTAGCTTATAGGCGACCGCTAACTGTTCAAAGCTAATCTTGTAGATGCGTTATAAGGTGCGTTTTAACTTCACCTAGTTTTACTTGAATCTCGTTTAATGCAGTGGCTTCACCACGCGTTATAAAGACGACTCTTTCTACTCTTTCCACTCGACGTTTCACCAAAATGACTGTATAAGAAAGAACTTCGATGATCTGGAAATGATATTCTGAGAATGAGACTCCTCTCTTCTGCGCAAGGCCTTTTATTAACTTCATGAGGGGCGTATCCATCCCTTCCATAGCGTGATACTGCGTCATCGCTAGAAGTTCCAACTTCGTCAATACATGACGGATTTTCAAAATTCAAAAACTAAAAATCTAAATTTCACCAAAATTCCAGAACAATGCCTCTGCTGCAAATGGATTTCCACAATTCTGCATTCCAAAAGTAATAAAAATACCATAGTTTCAGCAATCTACGTCTTTCTTCAAACTATCGTTCATTGGTTCAAGCCTCCCCTCCAATAGCATAATTTCTTCCTCAGCAGAATTCCACGTTTCCTGCGACTGCGTCGTACATCTCGGATCCTTCTCGAATAAATGCTGACGTCACTGAGAATCTCGGCTCAAGTAGCCTGCTGGCATAACGTTTGCGTCATCCGTGCTTACGTCATGACTACCCACGTCATAACTATGACAGCCATAACTCTCTTTATATTTTCCAACATAGCCACCGTGGTCTCTATATAATTCAATTACGGGGGCAGTACCTACTGTCAGGCCACAGCCGCCTCCTTCCCTCTTCCTAGCCTATCCATCCCAATATTGCATCCCTTCCCATCCCTCATGAAGCCCCTGTTCGCTTTGCAGGAGAGGCCGCTTGGGCGAAGTGCTGATCACACCTCCCCAGTCATATCCATCCCAACCAGATGTTCCAAGCTCCAGGACACTGCCCATAGAGGCGGTAGTGGTGAGTTCCATCGCTGAGTCCGTCGGAACCACCAACCTAGAGGGTAAATTGACTAAATAATAATAATAACCAATCTGCCGTTGGATAGTCTTGAACCCGGGATCTTCGAAGGAGTGAGCGGGCCCAATAACACTCGCACACATTTCCAACACACTCTGGAAGTGTTTGTTGCGCTTCTTATTAACGCGTATGGTAAAATATTCAATTATTACAGCTAGTTCTTAAATATTGATTGGAATGCATTCATTCAGTACCTGGCATGTTTTCTAATTTACTTAAAGCAAGTTTCACGACCACTTTGCGTTAATAAGGCAAAAAACTGCAAATAATGCCCTCAAACGACAGCCCTTCGGTTTTATTTCATACAACTTAGCGTACAAAATGCTAGCGTGTAATACACTTCGGTCATACAAGCAGGTGTACTGACGAAGAGAACAGAATCATACAGGATTTTGTACCAGCGATCACAGCAGCTTCCTTGGCAGCGAGTGTCGTGTGATACGGGCCTAAAGATATGCTAAGACTTTTTGTTAAAATTTAATAACAAAACAAGATGTTCGGTAAAGAACGTATAGCCTACTTTCTCCCAAATGCATGGGTATTGTTATAACTCTTTGTCCTTTTCAAGGAGTATAATTGAATGTTGGTTGTAGTAGCTTCTTGAAATACAACGAGCTATACGGATATTATACATGAATATGATGTGCCCTTTGCCAGTGCTACCTCTGTACAAAATTTCATTCAATTAGGTTTCACCGTGTTTGAATTGATATGGGGAATCGATTTGCACACATACATGGCCGCTATCTGCAAACTATTGGGCTGATGACCTTGTAGTTCAGTCAAAAGATGCTTCCCACAAAAATGTATGTTGTTGAAAAATTTGGTAGAGATCAAATGATTAGGTTGGTCGTAATTTGATTTAAGCTTTAAACATTTGGGTGGCCGCTATTCCGTTTCCGTCAAGATGGCGGCGATATAAAACATGACACCGAGGTGGCCTTTGCTAGTGCTACCTCTGTACCAAACTTCGTTCTATTTGGTTTCACCGTGTTTGAAAAGATAGGGGGAATCTTTTTGCACACATACATGGCCCCTATCCGCACATTTTTGGCCTGATGACCTTGTAGTGTGGTCAAAAGATTCTATATACAGTACATAAAGGTATGTTATTGCAAAATTTGGTAGAGATCAGATTATTAGGTTGGTCGTAATTTGATTCAAGCTTTTAACATTAGGATGGCCGCCATTACGTTTTCGTCAAGATGGCGGTGATATAAAATATGACACTGGAGTGCCCTTTGCTAGTGCTAGCTCTGTACCAAATTTCGTTCAAATCGGTTCACTGTGTTTGAATTGATAGGGGAATCAATTTTCACACATACATGGCCACCATCTGCAAACTAATGGGCTGATGACCTTGTAGTTCAGTCATCGACGGTCGCCATACAAGTATATGTTGTTGCAAAATTTGGTAGAGATCGGATGATTAAGTTAGTCGTAATTTGATTTAAGATTTTAACATTTGGGAGGCCGCCATTACGTTTTCGTCAAGATGGCGGCGATATAAAACATGACACTGAGGTGTCCTTTGCTAGTGCTAGCTCTGTACCAAATATCGTTCAATACGGTTTCACCGTGTTTGAATTGATAGGGGGAATCTATTTGCACACATACATGGCCGCCATCTGTAAACTATTGGGCTGATTACCTTGTAGTTTAGTCAAAAGACGCTCGCCATATAAATATATGTTGTTGCAAAATTTGGTAGAGATCGGATGATTAGATTATTCGTAATTTGATTTAAGCTTTGAACATTTGGATGGCCGCCATTACGTTTCAGTCCAGATGGCGGCGATATAAAACATGACACTGAGGTGCCCTTTGCTAGTTCTACCTCTGTACCAAATTTCGTTCAATTCGGTTTCACCGTGTTCGAATTGATTAGGAGGGGGGGGGGCAGACATTCAAAGTACACACAGTCACACACACACAGACTGACACGCAATTTTTTGCCCTGCGTAGATCTCATAAGTCTACTTTCATTTTTTGCAAAAATCGAAAGTATGCTAATAATACCATGGGAATTTCTAAGGATTACTTATACTTCGATGCAAGCAATGGCGATCAGAATATCCTTCGATATGTTGTTGTTATGTTTCATTTGAGGGGCTAGAACATCGCGGTCATTTAGCCCCGTTTACTTGGGTGTGTGTGTGTAGAATTTGTCTGATAACCTGAGTTATTGCGGGCTTGTAATGATGTGTGTATTTGCAATTAAGGATTGGGAAGGAGGCGGCCGTGGCCTTAAGATAGAATCTGTCCTGGAATTTGGCCGGAGTAGAAGTGGGAAACCACGGAAAACCATTTCCAGGGTGGCTGAGGTGGGAATCGAGCCCACTTCTTCTCAGATTTGCTTCACGAGGCTACGTGTACCCAATTTCAGCCCTCAGACAAGTATTACATTTCTTGGCAGAGCTGGGAATCGAACCCAGAACTCCGGAGCAACACTTCGATATGTTATGTTAATATTCATGCCAGTGTTTTAATTTTCTGACATTACAGGTCACGTGGCATAACGTACCAATTCGATCGTATTCTCTTTATAAATCAGCAAAATGCCATGTACTCTTCACAAAAATACGTCGTAAGGCAATAAATGTGGCAATGTAGTTACATCCCGACTAAAATGGAATGTGGGCTTTCGTTTAAAAAAGTATGCCTACTACTGGATTCGAAGCAGCATTCTACACGCTCGCGCTCACCACGTACGGCCAGGCTTTAACCCTCTCCGCCACCAACACATGATGGATGCCGCACGCTAAACGTGCACTTGTACTGTGACCGTCCCACCTCAATCGTTTAAGTTTATCTCAAAGTCTTCAATCACGGTTTATGGTGTTGATTTAACTTTCTACTATTACAGATCACGTGGCGTAAGCTATTAATTCGATCGTATTGCGTGTATGTGTGTTATTTCAAGGAGCAGTAAGTCATATGTTAGTAGAATGGGCCATAGTATTTGGCGGGGAAAAGTTTAAGGTCGTTTTTTCTTTGCTAGACCCATGACACAATTACATTGCTGTCACACAGTCAGAGCGCAAAGCAATATCGACCATCGGGAGAAATGCGATGTTAGTTGGGTTTCATAAAACTAAATAATAAGGGGCGGGTGGACCACACTGTGTATATCAATGTTGGCAATAGATTTGTCACAAAGGACGCAGTTATGCCGTTCTAGAGGTTAATTCACCTTTAGGCTAATTAAACATTGCTCTCCTACTCTACAGAATTGTTGGGATATTCGATGAATATAAAGAAATCTGTCCAAATGCACACTACATTGCCATAACCTCACTTTTTGCCTAGCATGCTGGCTGCCACCCACCCGTCCCCGTAGCCCTTAAGTGCCCTAAACCACAAATTTTATTGCAATGCATAGGAGAATGGGTAAGAAAACAAACAACAGATGAAATGCACACATTTATTCTCTTTATATTTTTATTCGCGAGTAGTCCATATTGCCCACTAGTTTAACACATGGTCAACACCAGGAAGATGAAAATTGCCGTATTGTTCCTACCATCATTATAATTCTTACATCCCGGTGCTTGGCAATTTTTCCTCCCTTGCAGGGGCATGATTGACTCTCAATTCAATTCAAATAAATAATCAAAATACCGAACAAATCAAAACAACCAACACCACCACGAGGAAAATCAATCAAAACAGACTATTCCCGCTTCCACCTGTCGGTTTGATGTCAGCGTTCATGAGTGCCAACTACGGAACTTTAGTGCTAAAATTAATTCTCCATAGGTTGACAGAACATCCAGAGCAGAGCTTTACCGCGACCCACGCGCTCCCTATGAACTGTCATCCCTCTGGTACTGAGCTGGTACTGAGACCGTATTTTGTATTTAGTTGGATATAGGTTAAGTTGGCAATAACACTGATGGCAGTACTGCGAAATTCCTTTGAAACGCAAGTGCGCGGTAGTACTGTGGAGAGGTTAGGAGCTGTCAGCAACCCGCCGTACAGACCGACGACCACATGTTTGACATTTTAATACCTGTATTGAATACAAGATGGACACAGCACCACTGTCGTTATTTTGAACACTGTGGTGGAGCAATATACACAATGCAGTATGAAACAAAGAATGGGAAATGCATCCTGTGGATAAAGGAATATAACTGAGAGCTTTTATATGAGTATAAATGCATACAATATTATAACATGTGATTATCAAACTCGGCAATGATACATATATCGATAGTTACTGTCGATCAGAGAACAAGGTGCATTGTGGCAAGACCAACTACAATACTCAGACCTTAATGCAGGTATCGAAAGTGTGAAAATGGCGTATGCGGAAGCCCGAGGTATTGTTTGTTTACATTCGTTGCAGGGATAGAGTATTAGCTTTGATTAGCTTCGTTTGATGAAAGTTGGGATAAACTATTGCTCATCTGTAATTTTTAGTGTCTTCAGTATGTCTGTTAAGTCCAGTTCGCGTTAATGTACCGGTACTGCAATCGTGTGTAAATATGTGATAATACGCTTATTATGGACTGGTTCAATTGCGTGATGATTGTTCAGTCGACCGATAGCATTGTGTCATTTACTGCAGATGGTGAAGTGCCTAAGACTAAAGCATTAATAGAAGAATAAATGATTTGCTAGTTAGTGACAATATAATATTAGCTTAGTACACTTCAGTACCGGTAGTGTCGAACTTAAGTACGTAAAGGGAAAACGCAATGAGCATCTATGGCTTGACCAAACCGTTGACGTTGAACGCTTAGCAACATGACGTATTTCCATAAATTCTTACCAGTCTGGCAGATGATCTACACTGCCTTGTATACACGCCAAATAATACAGTGAACATTTTTATTGGTTAAGGAAGATGTTTCCCCTGTGCCAAACAGTGAACTCATTGTGTTCCTTCATTATTCATACTTTTGTGATTCTTACAGCTTGCAAATTATTTTTTATTATGATGTGTGAAATAAAGTGTTGTGAGTAACTTGCCAATTATGTACTTATATTGCGACATGGTGTGCCGCGATAATTCCGTAAGAGGGAGATGGTGATTTCCTACTTACATTACTTTACTAAATCAACTATTTCCAGCTACAACTATTCCAAACGGTAACAGCGAATTTTTAATAGGTTAGATGGTAACATATTATCGTGTTCTTTGTGTGTGGTAATCTCCATAATTATGTTCAGATATCCACACGACGACTTCTTTGCATATTTCAATCAACTAATTCGGTGTGATGTTTTACCCGAGATTTTAGACAATTCTACGAGAGGTCTTAATTGAATTGTATCTCTATAGCGTTGGTTCGATTATTTCAGGCAACTATTCTCATTCCGATTGTGTACACAAATACTCTGCATGTGCTGGGACAGCACTTCAGTAACCGGGTACTTTCTTCCCTCCTACTTCAGAATCTGTTTGATTTTATGCTAATAATATTAATCTATAATTACTGAACTTAAATACAAATCGTGATAACTCGCCACAAATCTTCTTATTCAACCACAGAAACAGTGAGACTATTGTAGCTGCCCCTTGGGCGAAGACGAAGAAACCTATAATTCTATGCCAGCACCATATAGATAAATTAATTCAGGTAAGTCTAAATTATTGATGCATATTTCTTCGAATCATAGTCTCGTCTTGTGATATCTTTTATGCTCTTAGGTGAGTAAAAATAATAATTAACACGAACTGTGGCAACCCCGATTACATGATCTTAGCTATTGGTAGGGCAACCATCGCCGCCATGTTTTTTCTACATTAAGGTCTGAGGATTGTAGTTGGTCTTGATTGTGGATCACCTGGAGACAGTATAGGGCGCGTTCAGCGGGCTCAGCAATCTACTAACCTGCTAGGTGGCTGCTGACTTGTTGCTAGGCTAGCAAGCGTGAGCCCGCCTGAACGCTTTGCTACAAGCTGACGCGGGAACTTTGAGCAATGCACAGAGTTCCTTTGAAGCTACTATACTTATTGGTCTATGGTCTATGATAAATACATAGAAAATAATAACTTTTAAGCGACAGAGCTGTAGACACCCTTGTTAATGCGCGGCGCTAGGCCGTGGAGCCAAGCTATCTGCGGACTCGGGAGACGTGAGTTCAAATCTCACCGTCGGCCGTCATGTAAATGGTTTTTAGTGGTTTCCAATCTTCAGGTCCAGGCAAATACCAGGACATTACCTTCTAATAGTACCCAAAATTGTTGAAAACGGGAATAATAAGGGGTTGACATCCTGACGATAAGAATAACTCTTCTTTTGAAATTAATTTTTATTGTAGGCTAGTCCACTAATTATTAGTCTTATTAATATTAGGCTGATTTCTTATTTAAGCATCCGCCTAAATTTGTAAACAAATAAAAATTGTCTCTCCTACGTGTTACGTGCGGAAGATGACCTCGCTGTTCCACCCTTTAAAACAACAATTATCATTGAATACCCTACTATCAAACAAGCCAATTGTTTGGAGCAACATAACCCACAAAATTAATATGTATTATTTCCATGAAATCCAATCAAACAAGTTTGTTCATATTACTGTAGCCCTTAGTGGTAAAACACAGCAATGTATGTAAATAATTGTAGTGCAAGGCTATTGGCAAGCTATTTTGCTTTAGCTGAAAATTAAGAAAATGAGGGATATCACTATGTTGCCCCAAGCCCTTCAGTTATTTAATTCCCCCATATATTTCAATAAGGTAGCATATCAGATGCGATTAAAAATGTATATACAAAAACTCTTTTCTACAAAAATGTGTCAAGTAATAAATAACTTAATTCTTGAAATAATTCTTTAAAGGGGCAGATGACCTCATAGTTCCGCCCCTTAAAACAACACTAACTATTTCTTTAAGGTTTGGGTGATAAAATATTAATTGTTGCTCCTCTCCCAAACTAATTGGACAGAATGATGTTGACTGACTGAAAAGCATTCTGTTAATGAAAATTTAATAAGAAGTTTTCACAGCTAGGGGAGACGTTCTCTATTCAGTCAGCTAAGACCTGACCAAGCTTTAGAAAAAAATTATTGAGTGACGCCTTTGTAATCTAAGAAAGAATCAATTTTCAGTTGCTAAACACAGTATGTGCCCGATTAATTTGTCACACTAACAGGAAAGAATTTAATTGGCCACATTGCTGTGTTGACTGACTGAAAATAGATTCTTTTAATATTATAAAACTTGAGGGTAGGGCGGATACTCACCATAGAATACTGTAATATTGGAATGCTAGAGAAATATACATGTCCTTAATGATCATCATCATCATCTTGTACAGTTTCCAGCCCCAGGCTGGGTCTGTTTGGAACATAAGCCTCGCCACTTAGTTCTTTCTTCCCACCACCTCTCCGCTGTCACTCTGGTCCAGTCCTCGCCTCTCTTCTTGACACATTCCTCCACTCCTTTCAGCCATCTATCTCTTGGTCTTCCCCTTGGTCGTTTCTTCTGCATCTGCATCTCATGTATCCTCTTGGGAATCTTCTTCTCATCCATTCTCTTTAAGTGTCCATACTACCTCAGTCTTGATGTCTCAATCCTACCTTGCAAGGGCTCCTCTTTCACCATTTCCCTGACCTTTTCATTCCTCACCCTGTCTCTTCTTGTTACTCCGATCCTACTTCGCAGGAACTTCATTTCACCTGCCTGTATTCTGCTTATGTCTCTTTTCTTCATTGTCCACGTTTCTGAAGCATAGGTCAGTATCGGGATATAGTAGCTTCTGTATAACACTTCCTTGCTTTTTTGTGGGACATCTTTATTCCACACTAAGCTCCTAATGCTTCTCAGAAATGCTTCTGCCTGTCTGCCACGTTCCGTAATCTCTTTGTCATTTCTCCCATTTTCCTCCACTATACTTCCCAAGTACTTGAGACTTTCCACCTTCTTCAGCTGTCCACCTCCAAGTGTTATCCCACTCATTGGTCTGTCCTTTTTCCTGGTCGTTAACAGGATCTCACATTTACTGATGTTGAACTTCCATCCGTTCTCTCCCACTGTTTCTTCCCAAGCCTTCAGTTGCTCCTGAATTTCCTCCTCCTCGTTTCCCCAGACCATGAGATCATCTGCAAACACCATTGCTTTCATCTTATCTTCTCCTATCTTTCCTGCTACCCGTGCCATTGCCTCGTCCATAACCACAATAAAGAGAAGGGGTGACAGCGCACTACCCTGTTTCAGGCCACTCATTTGTCTGAACCAGTCTGTTCTTTCCCCTCCAACTTTCACACAACTCACACTTCCACAATACATCTCCTTCACTCTGCCTACAGTCTCTTTTTCCACTCCCATGTTTTCCATTGCTTTCCAAACCTTCTCCCTACACACACTATCATAGGCCTTTTCGATGTCCAGGAAGGCCATCAGCAGATCCTCTCCAAATTCGTAGTGGTGTTCCTGGAGCTGTCTCACTGAAAATATGAGATCCACTGTTGATCTCCCAGGTCTGAATCCATACTGCTCCTCTCTCAATTTTCTCTCCACTTTGGTTCGTATTCTACTTTCTAATATCTTTTCATATATCTTGGCACAGTGAGGTATGAGTGTAACTCCCCTGTAATTTCTGCACTCCTTTCTGCTTCCTTTCTTAAATATTGGGACAATTAATCCTTTCTTCCAATCTTCTGGGGTCTTTTTCTCCTTCCCTATCACCCTCATCACACGGTACAGCCACTGTTTCCCAACCTCCCCTGCTGCCTTCACCATTTCAACACTCACTTCATCCACACCTGGTGCCCTTCCTCCTTTCATCTTGTCTATAGCCATTTCCAGTTCTCTCCAAGTCAGGTCCTTTTCCATTCCTGTGTTGTCTTCTCCATCTTCCAATACATTGTCTTCCTCCCTATGACCATTTGGATTCAGCAAATCCTCAAAGTACTCTTTCCACACTGTCTTGAGTGCCTCTTTGTTGTGTACCTCATTTCCGTTTTTGTCCATCATTACCACATCCTCTCGCAGACCTCTTCTCTTACTTTTGACCATCCCATAAAGTACTTTCTTATTTCCTCTGCTGTCTTCCTCCATCATCTCTGTCCACTTTACCATCCACTTCTTCCTCTCCTCTGCGACAATCTTGTTTGCTTCTTTCTTCTTTATCTTATAATCTTCCCTTGTCAGATCAGTTCTTTCCTGGAACCACATTCTGAAAGCCTTGTTCTTCCTTCCCACAGCTTCTTTTACTCTCTCATTCCACCATGGTGTCTCTTTACACCGCTTTCTGTTGCTTGTTCTTCCACATACTGCCACTGCAGCTTCCACCATTGTGTTTTTGAATTGCTTCCATTCCTCTTCCCCTGTTTTAGGATTGTCTGTTGGCATCCTTTCCCTTATTATCTTCTGGAATTCTTCCTTGACTTCCTTTTCCTTGAGTTTCCATACTTTGATTCTCCTTTCCTGGTACTCTGTCCTCTTGCTATCCTTAACAACTCCCAGGTTCATTACAAGTATTCTGTGGTCGCTATCTAAGGCCTCTGATGGTATTACCTTTATATCTCTGACACTTCTCTTCATTTCCCAGTCGTACAGCATGTAATCTACCAAAGATTTCTTTGTTAAATCACTGCTGTACCACGTTACCTTGTGGCTTTCTTTCTTCCGGAACCAGGAGTTGCCTACCACTAAACCGTTTCTCTTGCAAAAATCCAGCAACTTTCTCCCTTCTTCATTCCTGCTACCCCATCCTTCTGCTCCCAATACATTTTCATATCCTTGCCTTTCACTTCCTACATGTGCATTCAAATCTCCCATGACAATGATGCTCTGACCATTCAACTGCTGTTGTAGCTCCTCCTCAAAGTCTTCCTTCTCTTGAGCTGTACATCCAACTTGAGGGGCATATACCTGGGCTATCTCCAGGCTTCTTCCCTTTACAGTTACTCTGATCTTCATGATCCTGTCACTTATTCCCTTTACCTCTTCCTTCATTCCATCTCTCACAACTACTCCTACTCCACTGCTCCTTCCTTCACTGTTCCCACTCAAGTACAACCGGTACCCTTTCCTCAGTTCTCTGCGACCTTCTCCTTTCCATCTTGTTTCTGCCAAGCCCAGTACATCCAGTTTTCTTCTCTCCATCACATCTACAATCTCCTCCACTTTTCCTGTCAGTGTCTGTATATTTAATGTTCCAACTCGTAGTCCATTAGCATATCCGGGTCGTCGTCGTTTGCATCCGTCCTTTCCGAGGCCTGTTCCTGGTTTGAAAGCAAATATGGTATCCACTACTGGCTTGCTAGGCCTATCGTAGCTTCACCAGAGCCCCGTCAGCCGTCACTTTTCAGGGTTCCTATAGGGCCTTCACAGCTACCGTAGCGGTCCCGGGGCACACGAAGTCCCCACTGTACTTCACCCCTACAGGCAATCCCCTACTTCATGCCGTTGCCCGTCTCCCACCACGTGGAGGAGGGGTTGGACTTGTGGGAGACATGTCCTTAATGATATGGATTCAAAATAAGGTTGGAGATTTGGAATGGTTTCCCTATGTTGGCTCACAGATGGACAGAAAATATTTACTATAGTAATATTCAATGCCAGCTATTTGTATTGAATTGTGCTCTTACCTGGTAATCTATCCATTCGTTTATCCACATTTTGTAATAAGGGTATAAGATAGGGTGTCCAGAAAAAGAATTGAAATGAACATATTTTTTAAACCATTGATTAACTTAATTAATATAAATTTATTCAAAATTCATTGTTAATTTTTCTCTTTTTATACCTTGGTTCCATCCCATCACCATTTTACACACACTTAATGCAACAGACAATAAAAAAACACAATTAGAAGAGGAAAAAGTTTCATAATTTTAAATATAAATGAGACAGCATGAAATTCACGAGTAGGCTACTCACACATCCCAAGAGAAAAGATGCGAGTTCATCTTGGCTCTATTATACAACTTCAACAACACTGAAATAACATTTCAGTTCGACTCTGATCGAATTTGGGGGCGACAGCCGAGAACACTAGACACTGTAACACGAGGTGAACAAGTTTATTTATAAAGGACCTCCTCCTTCATGTGGACTTGTGACCAGCAGGCGGAAGCAATGAAGTACAACCCAGAGGCGAAGTTGCCTAACCAACACTAAACCTAATTACCCTAAATAAATATTGCAAAAGGCATTGCTACAAATAGAAAACGTAAGTAGGTTGTACAATTTACGGCTAAACCAACACTTCTTTTCTTCACAAATTAAACTAATTTTTCCCATCAAATCATTCCTCTTATGAAAATATTGTTGCATTGTTGGGACAGTTCATTCCCTCTAGCAACTGCCTGCCGTAGGCAGCACAACTTCAACTTCTAAGCCCCAGTGTCAGCAAGGACTTGTCTATGTAGCTCCATCTTTGCTATACTTGGTCTGCTTCTTAGATAGCTCCTTCCCCCTGGGGACTTCGAACTTGAAGAGTTGCTGGGGCAGATTGTGTGGCTGGTTCCACTGGTAAGGCGATCTCCCTCAACTTTGTCGATATGGTCAGTCGAGGGTTGAATGTCTCATCGTTGGAAAGAGTTGCTTCAAACAACTTGTAAATCCTTCACTGGACTGAATCAGAATATATTGAGCGACCGGAATCCCGGATTTTTGTAAACGTGACTTCCATATTGCAGAATATACATCTAATAGAAAAATTAGATGTGTTAAGAAGTGCCCAACTGCCACTCAAGTTCCCAATTAAGGTTATCTCCTAAAGGACTAAAAACTGACATTGACCAGGGTGCCACCAACCACAGAAGTTAGCCTACGGTACCTACCTTGCCTTCTGGTCAAGTCAGCTCCACCATCGCTGGGAGGCCAATCTTAGCAGACTTTATTTATGTACAGACAAAATGAATGTTGCAGTGGTACCGGTATGTAATTGTACGAAATATGAACCCTGCTTGCTCTACTATACTGTAATTCAAGACTATACCACCGATTACACAAAAAAGCTTGTAGGCTACACAAAAGGCATAGGCCTAACGGTATCAGAGCTGAAATGTTAATTACTTCAATAAAATTCTACCTCTGGTATCTGATGCATATAGAAAATGCGCAGCATCTTACCCATGGGAATTCATCGCCGGAGCTACCTCTTCCCACAAGACTTTCTGGTACGGTTCTTTTGAAAAGATCGTTCCTCTTCCTATAGGCCCTACTCATTCGTCCAAATGTCCCCAAATTAACCACATAATTACCATTAAAGCAAAGTTTAACATGTTCTGCAAATACCATCCCAAATGCAATACTAGTTTTAAAACTTACCACCAAGAAGTAGGGGCCGATTTTCTAGATTATACAGCCATCGCCATGTTTCTGCAGTTTTCTTGAATATAATTAGTGGCAAACTCGTGACCTAACATACAAGGAAGAGACATCAAAATGCTCAGAAACAGAAAGTCAGAATAATTCCATAAATAACTCATCAGTAGCCTACTCACACATAATTTGGCCATGGGAAATCCGAAAGTAGGCTACATTTAAAACATCTTTCGCCCCAAAAGTATGGTTAACAGAGTTAAGAAAAGCTTCTGTTCTAAATATCGCGTTCATGCGCTACCGGTACAAAGTGGCATTTAATTTCAACCCGATTTAACAGCGGGAAGACTGTAATAGCTTTAAATCATACACAAAAATAGATAAAGAATACGAGCCGGATTTGCCTTGACCAAACCAATTCCTCAATACAACATAAAATAACTATTAAAAATCATCATCCTTCAAGAAAACAACTAGACCTAGGCCTAGTGAGTTTAAAGTTGAATTTTAGAAGCGTAAAAGGTCCAATTACAACAATTATGCTATTGACAAACATTGTATTATATTACCTGTCGCCATTCTTGAGTGTAGATCTTCGTTTCTAGAATTTAAGAAACATAATAGGTTCATTAGCCGAACGTGCAGAACTTGATCAATTTGATTCCCCGCCATGCGCCGCAGGTCAGCAGAAACAAGCTAGGAAGCTAGCAGAGAAAAAGTTTGTTGGCTCTGCAGAGCCCTTGCTACCTACGTCACATCCGCTAGCAAGCCCGCTGAACGGCAAACTCAGAAACTGCTGACCGTTTGCTGGCCAGCAATGAGCCCGCTGAACGCGCCCTATGATTTGCGGGAGCAAACGAACAGTTGATTAGTGAATACAATTTCAGCGAGGAGGGTCCTAGAGCTCTCTGGTCTGAGCACATGTACGTGCGTTGCCGTGAAATCGTGTTTGTTCGGTAACGTGGAGTTGATCCGACATATACGTGTTACAATATAACGTGATAGGATATTCGTCTGATCTTATTACAGTTTCAGACAGTGTTAACCTTCAATTTGAGCATAGTGAACATGCATTCACGTATGATAACTTCTTCTTAAGCCAATGGTACAACAACGTGTTCTACTTTGCAGTACAGAATAAACAGCTTTAGCCATGATTGTCATAAATGATATGAGGAGAGAGAGATATTGCTACGATATGAAGGTGCAGAATATGGACTAAACACGGACGAGAAATGTAACACATAGCAGCGTTGAATACTCAGGATGATTACTTGATTCCAATATGAGCAACTACAGTATAAGGCTTTAGAAGAGAAGATTGAAGAGATTATGAAAGTAGGAATGACAATTTGTACTGCTACATAATGAAACTGGCTTGGCTTACTACATCCATGTTGTCGTGCTCTCTAGCAAGTGAAAGAACTATGAACTTTGTCAAACGAACACCTATTAGCTTCGTCTCGTTCACGAACGGTAATCGGGCCTTCTTGATATCCAGTCGTTTCGTGATCGGTGCAGCTGAGCAGATAGGGTTCGATCCCAGGCAGGAGTATGTGTTATAGCATTCTCACTTCATTCAACTAGAACTTCAACAAGGTAGCAGGAAGTTTTCTTTTAGTAGACAGTATGAATTTGTCATGCTTTTGAATGTTCTTTTTCACCAATTTTGATTAGAGTAGTTAAGAATTTCAGACGAGGGCTAGGGTGATTCTTTAATCATTTCTGTCCGAGTATGTAATTCACTTTGTAGTTCAATTTAGTAGTTATTGTAGTGTTACTTTGAACATTACCTTGCTTTCATTAAGATGTAATTTGGGAATAAGATAGAAGAATATAGTTTGTTGGGAAGACAACATGAGAAAACTTATAGGGAGAAGACGACGTTAAAATTATATAAGAATAATTCTAGCTCAAGCAGATGTCCCATAATCCGTCGTATACGTGAATTCGACTTTGAACAAATTCTCTGGACTTTTTGAATTTGACTTCGAATATTTTTGAAAGCTCATGCAAGTTATTGGATAGACATTCAGGTCTATATTTTTGGCAGATTGAGCATAGACGTGGATACGGGTGCACATTAATATGGCGACCCACCTATTGGGGCGATCGAATTGTTTTAATTCGAGTGTCGTAGTGGATGGGCACATTAATTTGGAGACCCAATCATTGTGACATTCGGGCTGGCATCCTCGAGCACTCTAATGGATAGTCAACTTCGTAAAAGAACCCCTTTTTATGCGGTTAACGAGTTGACTTGTTCGAATTTCTAGTCGTCAGCATTTGTGTTTGGCACTGCTACGATTATAGAATTCGTTGGGAATTCGCGTTTCTTAGAAACGTGAACTTGAGTTTACTCAATCTACCTGGTATACAGATAGAAGTATCGTCATTTAATTTAAATTCATTAGATTTTTTTGTTGTGCTTTAAATGTAATTTTAAATGATTACGGTTTGATCATAAGAGACATGCCTTGGAAACTTTTATAGATCAACGTGGTCATATGGGGCAGCATATGGGGATCGTTTTTCACTCCATGCTTGTCGGCCATTTTATTCTTGTTACCGGCGATGATAATTGGAAGATCATCAGTCATATTAAATTCATTTCTATTTAACAATAAATTCAATAAGCTAGACTTGCGATTATAACTTTAATTAGTTCTAATATGAAACACTATGCGCATATACCTCCTATTTTCTTATAGATTTAAATTAGTTAATAAGTATAGCTGCAAAACAAACTATATTGTTCATATTGGTGAAAAGGGTCATTCTGAGTATGTCGATTCTGCTATACATGTGTTGCATTTCTGTATTTCTCCATTTAGTATTGTAAAATGTCAGGTGCAGCGACTATGGACGATGTCGTGGCATTGTTACATGCCATACAGGAAAAGCAAAGCAAGCAGGAGCAGGACTTAGCCGATATTAAGTCAAATGCTCAAACTAGCTTGGACAATTTAAACGAAACAGTGACTAAGATCTCAGATTCAGCTCAAGCTGACATGTCCCATCTTCATTTATCCCTTAAGCGTTTACAGGATAGTAACCGCAAAATTTCTGACCGATCCAAAGAAATTAAGGAAAAAATAAATGATGTAGAAACTAGTGTAGATAGTGTTCAAGGAGATGTAAGTCTTGTACAATTAGATATAAGCAATGTTAATGTAGAGGTTAGCCATGTACGCTCTAGTGTAGCCACTGCGGAGGCTAAACTTGATTTAGCACAAAACGATATCACTGATACTAAAAGTAAAATCATTAGCACTGAGGCTAAGTTAGATCTAGCACAAAGTGATATAACTGACACTAAAAGTAAATTGATAAGCACTGAGCAAAGGATAATCAGTACTGAGGATAAGCTTGATGCCACTCAGGAAAATATAATTAGCACTGAGGCTAAAATTTTAAACACAGAAACACTTGTAACCAGCATGCAGTTAAATATTTCTGGCATAAAGGAGGACGTCAGAAATGTTAGACTAGAACTGGAAAACAATCAGAAGGAGAATAAAACTAGCTTAGATGCCCTTCAGTTACAATTTTCTAACGAGAATATCACCACACAAAGGACCTTATCAAAATTAGAGGGTGATATGGTCTCTTTGAGGGAAAAAGTGGATGATCATAACAAGGTTTTGAGAAAGGATCTTGAAATCGATCTCAAGGCCATTGTTAGTGAACAGGTCACAATGATAAGAGGTGAAATCACAAAGATTAATGAAGATGTCATTAATAATGTCAAATCTGAATTAGAAGTAAAAGTTGCTAAGGCCGAAATTAGGTTAAACAAGGATATTTCTCAGGCAAGAGAAGACGCTGAGAAAAGGAGCGATTCAGTTCAGTTATCGAATACCGATAGCATAAATAACCTTAGGGAAAATCATGAATCTCAGGTTAAGAACGTTACTCTAAAGTTAGATCAGGTCAGGTTAGATGGAAATTCGGAGAGAGAAAAAAAGACATCAGAGTTGAATGAAATCAGGCAGGAGTTATCCAAATTCAACTTAAGTGAACATGTAGACGTTAATGATTTAAGAAGCGAGTTTTAGGCACAATTCGAGTCACTAAAAGCACTATGAATTCCGATAGGGCAGGTATAGTTCAGAATCCTAGCGATGGGTTAGATACTACGTCCCCAGCGAGGAACTTCATAGCTCGTTCGAATGGGACAGGAGCTGTAGAACAGCCTAGACAAAGGATAGAGATTCCCAATACGAGTACTCACGAATATGCTCCTAGAGACTTTAGAACATCGACACCCAACGATAGGTCTAATGTCGCAATTGTGAGAAGTTATGATGAGAAAATTAAAAAGTTTTCTTATTCAGAAAACTTAACTCCGATCGAGTTCGTACGAAATTTACAAGACTATTTTGTGGAACATCATGTAGCCAGAGACAGGGAGCTACGGATAGTAGAGAGACATTTAGCAGATGGTCCTTTACATTGGTTTCGCGCATTTCGTTACACGTTTGACAACTTCGAGCAGTTTTCAGAATCATTCATAAAGCGAGTTTGGTCAATCGAAACTCAACATGCCGTGAGAGCTGAGATTTACTCGAGGAAGTATAGTAGTACTGGTCCTACTAGCTACTCGGAATTCTTTACATCTCAGTTGGCCAGACTCCGTTTTCTTGACCCACCTTTGACCCAGGAAGAAATTCTAGAGACCATTTCGGGTCAGTTACCGGTAGAGGTCAGACGTAACATTGTTTCGTCTGGAGTAGCCGATTTAGCCACGATGGACGATCTACTTCGTAGGCTGGATCATACATCCATTTCACCCACAATTATAAAAAGCGGAAGGACGGAGAGTAAAACCGTGAACGCCGTGGTTATGGACAGGCCTCAACAAACCGAAAGGACAGGTCAAAACGAGTCAAAATGGACAGGTCACAACAGGAACAATAGGTATTATGACCAACAGAGAGATTATAGGAATAATCAAGAGCCATATAGGTATTATCAGTCTAATTACTATCGAGGTCAACAAAGGTCATATCAGTATAATAGAGACCAAGATAGATACAGACCTTATCAGGATAGGGAAAGGAATGAACGATTCAACAACAGATATTCTGACAGAGAACAGAATCAACAGAGAAATAATAGATACCGAAACCAGAGTAATGACGGTAGATCCTATGTCAATGAAGATAGACAGGGCTATTTCCAAAGGCAACAAAATAAACAGCAGGGTTACTCATGGCACAAGAACTATCGTGATAAGAATTATCAGACCCAAGAAGAAAAACAACAGTCTAGAAAAGACATAGAAAAAAGGGAAGAGCGAAACAACAAACGAAGAGACACGGAAAGTGATCAAGAACCAGGGACAAGCCAACAAGCTGAGAGGCAAGAGAGGCGTCCCGATGAAAAACACAAAACAAAACGCCAATCTTAGATTCCAAGAGGAAGTAAGAGAGTTATTCATCTCCGTTCAACATCGTAATTCATGACGCTTAGGAAATACCATAGAAAGGTAGAGCGATGACAAAATACTGCTCATATTAAGAATATCTAGAAAGATGAAATAAAAGTATTGTCACACTTTTATTTGTTGCGTTGGGAGAGAGATGAGACCGTATTTTGTATTTAGTTGGATATAGGTTAAGTTGGCAATAACACTGATGGCAGTACTGCGAAATTCCTTTGAAACGCAGGTGCGCGGTAGTACTGTGGAGAGGTTAGGAGCTGTCAGCAACCCGCCGTACAGACCGACGACCACATGTTTGACATTTTAATACCTTTATTGAATACAAGATGGACACAGCACCACTGTCGTTATTTTGAACACTGTGGTAGAGCAATATACACAATGCAGTACGAAACAAAGAATGGGAAATGCATCCTGTGGATAAAGGAATATAACTGAGAGCTTTTATATGAGTATAAATGCATACAATATTATAACATGTGATTATCAAACTCGGCAATGATACATATAACAATAGTTACTGTCGATCAGAGAACAAGGTGCATTGTGGATCACCTGGACACAGTATGATTTGCGGGAGCAAACGAACAGTTGATTAGTGAATACAATTTCAGCGAGGAGGGTCATAGAGCTCTCTGGTCTGAGCACATGTTCGTGCGTTGCCATGAAATCGTGTTTGTTCGGTAACGTGGAGTTGATCCGACATATACGTGTTACAGTATAACGTGCTAGGATTTTCGTCTGATCTTATTATAGTTTCAGACAGTGTTAACCTTCAATTTGAGCATAGTGAACATGCATTCACGTATGATAACTTCTTCTTAAGCCAATGGTACAACAACGTGTTCTACTTTGCAGCACCGAATAAACAGCTTTAGCCATGATTGTCATAAATGATATGAGGAGAGAGAGATATTGCTACGATATGAAGATGCTGAATATGGACTAAACACAGACGAGAAATGTAACACATAGCAGCGTTGAATACTCAGGATGATTACTTGATTCCAATATGAGCAACTACAGTATAAGGCTTTAGAAGAGAAGATTGAAGAGATTATGAAAGTAGGAATGACAATTTGTACTGCTAGATAATGAAACTGGCTTGGCTTACTACATCAATGTTGTCGTGCTCTCTAGCAAGTGAAAGAACTATGAACTTTGTCAAACGAACATCTGTTAGCTTCGTCTCGTTCGCGAACGGTAATCGAGCCTTCTTGATATCCAGTCGTTTCGTGATCGGTGCAGCTGAGCAGATAGGGTTCGATCCCAGGCAGGAGTATGTGTTATAGCATTCTCACTTCATTCAACTAGAACTTCAACAAGGTAGCTGGAAGTTTTCTTTTAGTAGACAGTATCAATTTGTCATGCTTTTGAATGTTCCTTTCCACCAATTTTGATTAGAGTAGTTAAGAATTACAGACGAGGGCTAGGGTGATTCTTTAATCATTTCTGTCCGAGTATGTAATTCACTTTGTAGTTCAATTTAGTAGTTATTGTAGTGTTACTTTGAACATTACCTTGCTTTCATTAAGATGTAATTTGGGAATAAGATAGAAGAATATAGTTTGTTGGGAAGACAACATGAGAAAACTTATAGGGAGAAGACGACGTTAAAATTATATAAGAATAATTCTAGCTCAAGCAGATGTCCCATAATCCGTCGTATACGTGAATTCGACTTTGTACAAATTCTCTGTACTTTTTGAATTTGACTTCGAATATTTTTGAAAGCTCATGCAAGTTATTGGATAGACATCCAGGTCTATATTTTTGGCAGATTGAGCATAGACGTGGATACGGGTGCAGTACCTAACGTACCACGGCCGCTTCCTATCCAAATCTTACCTGAATTACAAATATACACACCAGTACAGACATCAAAGTGACACAGGTTATCAGACAAATTCCACACACACACAAATACACGGGGCTACGTGACCACGATGTCGCAAAGCCCCTAAAACGATAATCATCATCATCATCATCATCATCATCAACAACAACAACAACACGTAAGGTCCGGATTCGATTCACGGCTCAATCAAGACATTTAATTCTGGTCTCAGGGTTAGAACTGGGTACGCTATGCCTCGTGAGGTAAAACTGAAGAGGTGAGTTTTATTCGACTCAATTAAAACAACAAAAACATTATTGCTGACACCACAATAACATAGGTTATCAGATTTTTTGTTTTCACGTACTTCTGTTTTCGAAAACTTATTTTAAAGGCCATATACCCTGAAAATTATATTTCTTGCCTGGCTGTGTAAAACTATTCGGCTGCCACTCGGCTTGCTAAGTGACATTGTTTTCAAAACTTCAGCTTACAGCACTTGTTAAAGCTCCACTGCTGAATTGATACAGCAATACAGTCACTCTTCGTTATCTTCCCTAGCGAACCTAAATATTTCAACACCTAAAACATTCTCCCTGTAATTATCCCTTCAGTTCAAGGGCAGATGTTATATCCCGAACCCCTGGTCGTAGCGTAACGGGGTTTGGACAGTCAGCTTCAAAATTTTTAGCTCCGTAACATAGGGTCATTAAAATAATTGAAGAATTAATTATTTTCGTGCATGGAGAGAAATAACGTTTTCTTTCTGTGCTATTCTGTGACGCGTGCCAGAAATTCTTCATATCCGCAGAGTTTTCTAAATTGTCCCATGCTAAAATATAGCTATGCTGGAAGTCGACCAGAAGACCGGTTTGTTACATCGCCAGTTAACTTAGTTAATTCGGCCAGCCAATGACAATGTTCATAGCCACGTGCAGTAGCAGAGAGTCAAATTGCGTCGTGCGAGACAAATACCGGGCGAGCATGATCGAAGAGGACCGAGTATTCCCGAGAAGAGGCCCCACCCCAGGCTCGCGCGATACGCGTGGCTGAAGCGTGGAGGGAGAAAACTTTAAGGAGGCATGCGACACCCAGCCAATGAGAAGCGGCCTTACTTAAACGAGACCAAATAATGTAATGAACTTTGCTAATTACCGGGATGATTTTAAAACATCATAACACCAGAGAAGATATTAAATAATAAATAAGAACTATTTATTATAAATGCAACTCATTATTTATTTAATTAAGGAGTATTATGGGCATCATCATCAGCGACCAATCAGATCCTTGGTTTGAAAAGGATGCGGTCTTGTAAATTTGATTAGGGAAGTCGGAGAGAGGAATCACGGCTCTTAATAATTACACCGTCAGCGAAGACAGACGTCTCGACGTGTAACTCGACAGTCATACAAAGCAAGCAGATATTTTCATCGAAGGCACTTAGTATTGTGCAAGTCAACATATTAAGTCGACATTCAACGAGAACGATATTGGAAAGTATTTTTAAGCAAATCTACAGAATGTAATATGTCGAAACTCCTGAAGTTGAGGGAGGTATTACTCACTGAATCTACAGCAGACAAGATGATCAACTAAATAGTTATGGGAGCAGAACTATGACGACAACAAGAGTGTCCGGAATGACATAACATCGATCTCGCGGGGGAGACTAACATCTCACCTCTCCCGCGCAGACAATTCTACAACTAGATCTACAAGTCATTTCACCAGCCAAAAATGACAATGTATATCACAACTACGGCGAAGAAGATAGAAAAATTTTCCAGAACGAGGGCGATAAGGGTACACCCGATGCCATTCTAGAGAGAAAGGGTTATCCCATCTCGCACAAGAAGAATCACCGGCGGAGAGAACGGCAACACGATGATGACGGAGTTCGAATCCCGGACTTGACCGCACGGGAACTTCTGTACGGGACTGGAGCAGAACAAACCACATCATGCAGTCTAGCGCTATTGGAAACAGTCCGTTTCTAGGGAACAGCAAAGGAAGCCCACTTCTAGACATCTTTAACGCAACACAAGGTAGTATCTGGACCAACGATATACTCATCGCACTTGTAGTTTTGTAGACATTTTAAGAATATCCGAAAAACTATTTATTGATGCCATTTTCCTACATTTTTATAATAGTATTGTAATTTGCGACGTTAAATTTTCGTAAATACATCATGCGGATGTGTATTCACGTTTTGCGTCGATTTTGAATATATTGGAATTTTTACTTAGAATTTTTTGAATTTTGTGACTTTCGAAATTTGAATGGAGAGATTTTACAGTCTAGTTCAGGATATATTTATGGTAAAGTTCAAATGTGTTCAGATCACATTTTGTGTATTTTTGAATTGTAAAATATCGTTTTTGCCAACGATAATAATGACGGAAATTTATTCCAAGAATGTTGTATTGAGTTATTTTTTTTAATGAATTCAATTCTTTAAAGATCTTATGTAGAGATCCATGTAAAGTCAGATTTAATGATAAATATTTGATGACTGACATTTATGAAGTATTGAAGTTTTGTAAAAATATTTTAAAGAAAGAATATGTAAAGGAATACAATGTGAAGTTAACAAATACGAAGTATGGCGTATTTTGAAATAATAACAATGTGAAGAAAGAGTTTAAAGAAATATTGCAGCTAATGGAAAGCTTTTATAGAAATGTGAATGATGAACAGAAATAAGATTGTTATTTGAAGACTAGTATTTTATCGTCTTACCTGTTAAATTAATTCATTGATAGAACCAGTATTTTTATTAAGATTGTTGCAATTATGGAAAGAATTTGCTAATGAGAAGTGAGTCAAGAAGTATTATGTTTTTGAAAGGAACTGCGAAGCATCTCTGAGAGTGAGATTTATTATTCCCGTAGTAGACGGAGGCATTTATTGTAAGACAATGAGCGATTGTGAAGCCATTAGTCAATTGTTTAAGAAATGTCTGTTGTGACAGATTTACGCATAATTGAGGTTGAAATAGGACGTTTACGAAGATGCAGTATTATTGATGTTTATTATTATTGGAAGTTATTGCAATAGTCTCATAAAGTTGAAACTCCTTGAAATTCACAGGACAGTGGATCCTAGATGAAGTTAAATCTGAAAGCAATTATAGGGTTTAATGGATCTTTGTTGAAACAGAGTAAACTGAGATCTATTAATTGGTTCTGAAGTAGATATTGAATTTACGGTAATTATTCAACACAGTGAAAGTATGTATTTTTATTAAGTATTTTTATTATTGACAGACAAGTTTTAGGAGGTCTTTAAACTATGTTTCTACTTAATTGTATGGATTATAGAATCCCGGATCGTCACAGTAACACGAATGAGACATAGTAAGGTGAATGAAATGATTTATTTTTGAAGTCAGTAGAAAAACGGAGAGTTATGTATATACACACATCAAAAAAAGTTTTGCATCACCTCGGTTCCAAGAGTTCCGGAACCTTTAAATACAAAGGGAATAGAGATCAACACAAACAACATTTCAGCTCGTTTTATTGCTCATGAGACCCACACATTGCATGTTGTACCATCATACAGCTAGACTTTCAGCATTTGTGGTCCAGATTGCAGTACACACCACTACCTCTAATACCCAGTAGCACGTCCTCTTGCATTGATGCATGCCTGTATTCGTCGTGGCATACTATCCACAAGTTCATCAAGACACTGTTGGTCCAAATTGTCCCACTCCTCAACGACAATTCGGCGTAAATCTCTCAGAGTGGTTGGTGGGTCAAGACGTCCATAAACAGCCCTTTTCAACATATCCCAGGCATGTTCGATAGGGTTCATGTCTGGCGAACATGCTGGCCACTGTAGTCGAGCGATGTCGTTATCTTGAAGGAACGCATTCACAAGATGTGCACGATGAGGTCGAGAATTGTCGTCCATGAAGACAAATGCCTCTCCAATATTCTGCCGATATGGTTGCACTATGGGTCGGAGGATGTCATTCAGGTATCGTAAAGCCGTTTCGGAGCCTTCCATGACCACCAGTGGCGTACGTCGGCCCCACATAATGCCACCCCAAAACATCAGGGAACCACCACCTTGCTGCACTCGCTGGACAGTGTGTCTAAGACGTTCAGCCTGACCAGGGTGCCTCCAAACACGTCTCCGACGATTGTCTGGTTGAAGGCATATGCGACACTCATCGGTGAAGAGAACGTGATGCCAATTCCGTGGGGTCCATTCAGCATGTTGTTGGGCCCATCTGTACCGCGCTGCATGGTGTCGGGGTTGCAAAGCTGGACCTCGCCATGGACGTCGGGAGTGAAGTTGCGCATCATGCAGCCTATTGCGCACAGTTTGAGTTGAAACACGACGTCCTGTGGCTGAACGAAACGCATTATTCAACATGGTGGCATTGCTGTCAGGGTTCCTCCGAGCGGCAATCCGTAAGTAGCGGTCATCCACTACAGTAGTAGCCCTTGGGCGGCCTGAGCGAGGCCTGTCATCGACAGTTCCTGTATCTCTGTACCTCCTCCATGTCCGAACAACATCGCTTTGGTTCACTCTGAGACGCCTGGAAACTTCCCTTGTTGAGAGCCCTTCTTGACACAAAGTAACAATGCGGACGCGATCGAACTGCGGTATTGACCTTCTAGGCATGGTAGAACTACAGACAACATGAGCAGCGTACCTTCGTCCTGGTGGAATGACTGGAACTGATCGGCTGTCGTACCCCCTCCGTCTAATAGGCCCTGCTCATGCATGGTTGTTTACATCTTTGAGCAGTTTTAGTGACATCTATGAACAGTCAAAGGGACTGTATCTCGGATACAATATACACAGTCAACGTCTATATGCCGGAGATCTGGGAACCGAGGTGATGCAAAACTTTTTTTGATGTGTGTATTTCTTTTTATTGAGTAGTTGTTGAACTACGACGTCACTAATTTATGTTGACCATAATGTTGCATTAGGATTTTAAAGATAGGTTTATAATTACATTTACGCGCATTATTATTTTTAATTTGTGATTAATATTTAAATAGAGTGTTTTATTACTTCCAAGAGAAGAATTTTTAAATGATAGGACGCGGGAGATAATGGTATAGAGTAATGGATAGTATTTGTAATGACGGAGATCTACGTCAAGGGGTAAATTCATTTAAATTTTGGGATTTTGGTGGATCATCCAGATATAAGGGTGCAGTACGGCGCACAGTATGTCGAATCCCAATTCTAGGTGGAAAAAATTAATAATAATTCTATTAATATTTGGCAATATACCGTTTTCGAGGTAGCTGAATTCATTTCTGGCATCGTCTAAAGTGTGCGATCTTCGGGGGGGGGGGGGGGGGGGGGGTAAATATATAGGGGTGAGGGGTAAGAGGAGGTGTAAAAAGTGAACGAAAGCAACAAAAGAATCATGCATTTTCGGTAGTAAAAATCACGATTTGGATGTGTATATTATAGTTTATGACAGCGGTAAACATACTATCTAAAACTGGATAAAATATGAATAACAATGGGACTTTCAGTCAAGTATTCTTGTTACACCTTATTTAAGGGAATAGACAAATTCACTGTATGTAAAATCATCCACATTAAAAACTTAAAATAAATTGTTATTAAACACAGAACAACGAAATAGCACAAAAAATAACATTTATTTTCTAAAAATAAAAATAATCGTCAAAATCATGCAAACAATTTCTTTATAACAAAATGTCATTTTACAGTCCTGTTAATAACGTAGTTTTAGTAAAAAATACTTCACACACGAAAACAATATTATTTCTCAAAAAGCATGGAAATAAAGACAACATATATTGAATATTAGGCCTTTCTCCCATTGCAAATAAAAAGAAAACGTCCATTCGTCAAGTAATGTTCTCATTAATCTCATTCCCGTTAATAATAACACCTGATACTTCTGTTGAGTCCAGAGCATCGTAGTCATTGCTATACTGATCATCATAATTTGATGTCAAAGTTCCTTGGGAGTCATTAAGTAACTCAATAGCTTCCATAGGTACACCGGTCAAAACAATTAGGGGATCAGGTGAGATATCATACACAGGATACATATGGTAACGTATTTTATTCAGAGTTCGGTTACAATTGTAATTTGTGTGTGCTACAGTACGATATTGTGCTGTCTCAACTCTTTGCTGGAGGTTTACATGGCATTTACTTAGAGCGAGGCACCATGGGGCTACCATAATAGTGAAAAAGTCATTCTCGTTTAACATATAATTTAGCTTCACACAGGTGTAATTAGTGAAAGGATCTTTAACATGCCATAAATCTATGACATGGGACCGCCGGCTTAACTTCCCCTCCGAAGGAAGGCATACAGAGGGATTTTTAACCCTCTTAAAAAATACGACTTCGGCCGGTTTGAACCCGTGACCTTAGGCATAGAATGTCAGCATGCTACCAACTATGCCTCCGAAGCCGCTACAATTCATGAGAGGATTTGAATGAGTTTTTAAATGGTATGAACTATGTCTTGAGGAAAGAATTCATGATACAAATCGATCAATGTAAAACAAAAATAATAGAATTCAACCGAAAGAAATCAGATACCCCCCATTGATGTCAAATTGGCAGGTGAAAAGCTTATGGAAGTAGGAGGCTTATGCTACTTTAGAAGCAAAATGACCAGTGATGCACAAAACAAAGTAGGTTGACTCAGGCAAGGAAAGCATTTTTACAGAAAATAAATTATT
Source organism: Meconema thalassinum (assembly GCA_946902985.2). Taxonomy (NCBI): domain Eukaryota; kingdom Metazoa; phylum Arthropoda; class Insecta; order Orthoptera; family Tettigoniidae; genus Meconema; species Meconema thalassinum. The sequence goes on along the minus strand of OX336389.2, from coordinate 64,030,354 downwards.
GACAGTGAATATTGATTTAGATATTAGAGACGGAGCTCCTGCATTTGCAGGAAAACGAGAAGGTTGATTTAAATTACTGCAAAGTAGGAAACATTTCTTTAATGCAATATCACTGCTTAATACACCAAGAAAACCTTTGTGCTAAATCCCTAAATTTAGATACTGTTTTGAGTCGCTGTAAAAGCTCCTCTATAAAAAATGGTTTTCTAATTAGATAAATACGACCCAGTATATAGGCATATATGGCATTGCAGTAAGATAGCACAATTGTGGGCAATCAGACTTCTTGATGTTTCCTGATAGGATCAATGCTAGGTTAGATTGCAATCGCACAGATAATTGAAGGTTAGGAAATTCCCATCAATGACAGGATAATGTACTATATCAATTTCATTGATTGTATAAGTTTATTAAATATACAAATTGAGTAATGAAATACAGTGGTAGCCTGGTCTATGATGGAGTCCCAGAGTATGGGTCTAGTTATTATTTTTCCTCCTCACAGGATTTCACCGAACAATTTTTATTAATACGTATAGCATTGTAATAATCAGTCGGACACACGTTTTCCAGTATTCCACTGTCATTTAACAGATTTTTTTTTATCAATACGTCAGCTGATTTTGATTTGCCGTAGGCTTCGAGCATAAATACATTTATGATCTATAAGGCCGTAGGCATCAGGCATGAGGAGAGAGACCAAAGACTATGGGCAATGAGGAGAGAGACCAAAGAACATGGCCAAATACACGGTTGGACTACTACTGCTGCACTCCGTCAGAATGCGCTACGTAACCTTGCTCCGTAATTACAATATCTTTGGATGAGAAGGCTACTCCATAAAGGTGACCTATATGGTACCATAGGTGGACTGAGAGTCGTGTTTAGTTTACATGATCCTTGGTCATTCGGTTCTCAGCTTGCGCAGCCTACAGTTGGGCAAGCTCTAGGTCCTGCTTACTCGTTTTCGAGTCGGTCGTGCGTGTGTGTGTGTGGTTTAGGTGATTTGATTTTGTGTCATTTTCACTGAGTGTATAGTGCATTTAACGGTAAGTGTGATGAACTCTACGAGTGATGGGACGGATTCTGGCCGCCCGCCGGACTGTGTGCAACTGATTGAATATGACCCCCCAGTATCAATGGAGGGCATGGTACTGGTCCCTGCGGACGGCATTGTACCGCCCGAGACATCAACAGCGACCAATATTTAGCCTTCACAGAACACAGAGGTTTCTGCTCGCCAGCTTATGTCATACTACCCCCATCATATGGGGCCATACAGTGTATTTGTGCAAGGACAAGGGGATCAGAGAATCGGAAATTTACACCCCATGGCTTTGGGACGCATCTTTTTTGAACAGAAAATTCCTGGCATTCAATCCTTTCAAAGAAAAGGACGTAACAGGGTGCAGGGGGTATTTGACACACGCCTGCATGCCAACTCCTTTTTACGACACCCCATTCTCCAGGTCAAACAGTTAGATGCATTTATTCCGTCTGCTAACATACAGCGTGTGGGGCTTATACGGGGGGTGGATACTGCCCTTACGGAAGCTGAAATTTTACAATACTTACAATCCCCCGTCCCGATCGTTCGTATTCAACGGTTTTACCGAAAAAATGATAACAATGGCGTCATGGACCGTATCCCTACTGGAACAGTTAAAATCCACTTTGAAGCCCAACGTTTACCCGAGTTCGTTTCCATTTTTAATGTCTTGCTTGAAGTGCAATTATTTATCTTCTCTCCAACTCAATCTGTGAAGTGCCTTCGCTTTGGACACATCCAGCAACATTGTCGTGCGCGAACCCCTAGATGTGGTCGCTGCGCAGGTCCCCATGATACGACTGGCTGTCAGTCTGTTGACTTAAAATGTGTCAATTGTGACAGTAATCATCTTGCGACATCATTGACTTGTCCGGAACGGCTTAAACAGGAAGCAATAAAGAAACAAATGTGTACGGACTACGGAGAAAAAATCCCATCACGAAGTGATTAACAGTATGAGACCCCCCCTTTCCAGCCTCAAAATTTGCCACAACAGTTCCCCCCACTCACTCAATTCCCTCAGCCACCTCCCATACAACCACCCCGTAAACGTAAATTCACGGAGGTGATCGTTCGTTCGCCCAAAACACATCAACCATTGGGATATGATAGGCAGGCGTATAATGCCCTCATTTCGTCTCCCACGGCCAGCCGGATAACGCCCAGTGCGATATCGCCTAGCCTTGTTGCGCTATCAACTTCTTTCCCTTCAGGCAGTAGAATAATGTCTGCGAATGATGAGTATACCTCAATCTGTGAAGATTTCCATGCCCTCATACAGCTATTGGGTAACAATGCCCAGTGGAGTTCCAAGTTACAGGCCTTACGTGCCAAGGTATTACCGTTATTACCTCCTCCAGTGACTCCCATATTAGCTCGTCCCACGCCGGAAGAAATGAACTGAACTGACGTGAGCTTCTCGATGGAAAACATTCGTGAATCAGATTGTACTATCTCTTCCCAATCCTCCTTCCTCAAATTATCATTATCACACCCCGGTTCATAGTAGTCCTCGTTGAATTAATCCCTTTATTATCCTGAATGTTACTGCTCCAGTGGAATTGTAGAAGTAGGCTATATTAAATAAAAAACATGAATTGCTGCAGTTAATTCAGGAATATGATCCGGACATCATATTCCTACAAGAAACATGGCTTCGTCCCTCGTATAAATTTCAGATTGCTAATTATCAGGTGGAACGTCAGGATGGACCCGGATATCGAGGTATCATTACGTTATTCAAAAATAATTTACGGTACACCCCCTTTCTACTGATTATTACATGCCTCACACTCATCATCAAACGTTCCTTGTGCAATATCTCCATATAAGCCATATTTACTGTCCTCCTGGTATACAAGGCTCACGTAGACAATGGTATTTATATTTTCAGTTCATACAGACATTTTCTAAACATCTTACATTGGGGGATTTTAATGCCCACCACCCCTTGTGGGGCAGTGGTAGAGTTAACCCGAAAGGGCGTCACATCATTGCGGCTATTAAGGAATTACACCTACATTTATTAAATGATGGGTCATCCACCCGCCTTACCCCACCGAATAGTCCACAAAGTGCGGTGGATTTAAGTATCACCACTGTAGATATAGCCCATAAGTTGTCATGGCAGACTGTGAAGGACACGTATCAAAGTGATCATTATCCAATTATAATGGAATATGATGTCTCGAGTAATCGACATATCTCGCAGAACGTATTTCAAGTTAAGAGGAATTTTCGGCATTTTGATTACGATTTGTTTTCACACTTTTTAGAGGACAGGCTTTCTCGGCCATTACAGATGTCTGATAACAGTTATAATTTTTTATTAGATACTATCCGTGATTATTTTAATACATATCACCCTTATATTACACAATCATGTCCTCCGAATAATCGTTCTGCCTTACCCTCATGGTGGGATCAAGAATGTAAACACTTAGTACGACGTCGCAAGGCGAGTTTAAAAGCTTTTCGGCACTATGGTACTTCCGCCTCCTATTTGAGATACAAGAGTCTCACCGCTCAACTCAACTCCAACGCGAAGCGTGGAAATTATACATTACCCAATTAAGTAGTAATACGTCCCTAAATAGTATTTGGTCAGCGATTAAACATTTTACGAATACCCTTCCTCGCCCCTCTCCCTCTCAACTTTCGGCGCAAGGATACCATGACGTGTATCATACTTGGACACCCGACATTGTTATTCGTATGCCTACATCATGTGCCTCTGGTTCGCTGGACCGTTTTTCCAGTTTAATGCAGCCTATTATGCGTAGCGAATTTTTACAAACATTCAGACACAAAAAATCAACAAGCCCAGGAATTGACGAAGTGACTTATACCATCATCGCTCGATTTCCCGTAAACGCTCAGGACATCATCCTTAAACTATATAATTCAAGCTTATGCACCGGGACATTTCCGGAAGATTGGAATGTTTTTCAAACTGTCCCTATTTTGAAACCCACAAAAGATGCCCGCTTAGCGAGTAGTTATCGAGGTATCCAACTTGGCTCCTGTTTCCGCAAATTTTTTCAAAATGTACTTCTCCGACGGCTGCAATGGTGTCTAGAATATTATACCCTGTTTCCTAAAACGCAATTTGCATTCAGGAAAAATCTCAGTACAGCTGACCCATTAAACATTTTCTTCACCGATTTACTCCTAGCAAAAGGACAGAAAATGCATACTATAGCGATTTTCCTTGACCTAAAAAATGCGTATGATTCTGTAGATCCCTTTATTCTTATTACGATACTTCGAGATATGCAATTCCCACTTCCATTCCGGTGTTTAATATATAACATGCTATGTCATCGTAAAATCATTTTAAAATCCCCAGTCGGTGTATTTGATTCCCGATACACCTCTCACGGTGTCCCGCAGGGAGATGTTTTAAGTGGGATTTTATATTTAATTTATACCCATACCCTAGAAACAGTCATATTACCGCACGCTCGCATCCTTCAATACGCGGACGATATTTTAATATATTGCACAAGAGAAGATTTATTCGCATGTCGTCGGGATTTATACACCGCCTTATCTAAAGCTCATGACTGGTTTCATCAACACGGTTTTGAAACTTCTGCCGGAAAAAACGCTGCGATGATATTTACTAACAAACGACTTGACGACAGTTCTCCTATATTATATCGTCAAGGCCAAATTCCGGTGGTGACGAATGTAAAATACTTAGGAATTTATATTGACAGGAAAATGCAAGGAGAGACATACACAATACCTTAAGAGTCATCTTACCAGCAAAATCAATGTTCTAAAATCACTTACTCGGCGTAATTGGGGAGCAGACCCGGAACTATTATTAATAGTATACCGTAATATCATTAGTTCTGTGCTGGATTACAATTCCTTTTATTTTGATATAATGTCAAGTACTAGGCTCCTCCGTTTAGATAGAATACAGTTTACTGCCTTGCGTATAATAATAGGCGCGCTTACATCGACTCCCACAGGAGCACTTTTAGTTGAAACGGGAGAAATGTCGTTACATTATCGGCGTCAATACCTCGCGTGTATGTACCTGTTGCGTAAAATGATGATAGCCGTATCACCTATCGTTCCTAAATTACAATTATTGGAAGACTATTATACTCGTCGATTATTGCCCACAGCTTCTGTTCCGGCTTTGCTAGCCGCATATTCCATTCTTAAACAGTACCGCCGTAATATATTAAAAGTTAGTCGCTTGCCTTTATATAATATTCCGTATTCCGCAGCTCATTTTCAACCGAATATCCTCCAGCATTCCTTACCCCAAGTACATCAGACTTTTCCACATAACCCAGTAATCATTCCTCGTATGTTTCACGAAATAACGAGCCATTTGGTATCTTGCATTCTTTATTATACAGATGGGTCTAAAATGGTTCACCCCTCCCGTGTGGGAGCAGCCTTCTTCTCTCCAGATGTACATATTTCATGTCAGTATACTTTACCATCTGACGTCACGATATTTACAGCCGAAATTTTTGCACTTCGCCAGACGTGTCTTTATATTAAACAACATGGTATTCGCCATTCGCTAATCTGTACAGACTCTATGAGTGTCGTTCAATCACTTCAAAATGTTCTCGAGGCTGATAATTGGCTTTTATGTCAGTTAGTGCATCAATTGTACACTTTATATACTGAGGGTTTTGATGTCAGTATCATGTGGATCCCTGGCCATTCACATATTGAAGGTAACGAAATCGCTGATAAACTCGCCAAAGAAGCGGCTAATGGTACAGGTAAGGCTTATAATATCGCTATACCCATTTCTGATTTGCGTTCTACAATTCGTTCGAAGATACAGAATGACTGGCAGGTCACGTGGACTAACTATGCGAAAACGAAAGCCAAACATTATTTTGGGATACAACCAGTGGCGGCCGGTGGTAAGTAAAGCTGGGTGTTCCACCAAAATTTCTGATGTCGCAATTTTATATGGGAAGTTTACACATGTAACAAAAATGAATTAACGTTAGAAAAACTACAGTTCTATAAAAACTGAAATAGATGGGTTTTACAAAATAACTGTACGTTCGACAAATTTTAATGGCTCTTTTGGGCTTCTTCCTATAGGAATTCATAAAAAAAAAACAGATTTATGTATTTAAGCCCTATGCCTGAGTTCATGGGAAGAATTTTAAACACAGCAGGTTGTCTAAGGTTGGGTCTCAATCTCCGGGATAATAAACATTCTCAACATAAAAACATGGCAACCGAAAAGTTTGTACGTTAACGAAAAATGTTATTACTAACAAAGACGGGCACATATTCTGCATAAGGATAGGATTTTTATCATTTTAAATGATCTTGTCGACTTCGTAGTTACGCTGGGGTCTGGCGTTACGTTACGGTGACGGGACGAAATGTACCGAGCATGCACTGAGGTGTGTGTCGTCATAATACTGCTTGAGCTTCCTCCTTTCCCCGCGTGCTCCGGTGAGCATGACGGTCATCTAGCCAGCTACCTCATTTGACCTTGGTTTGCACTTGCTAACGGACTTTGAGTTCACGCAGCATTTGAAGCATTTAAAATGATATAAAGTCTAGTCTTTCAGACTGACTATCAGTCTTTTTTTTTACTATAGCTTGATCCCCATCAGAGGAACCAGCCATGAAGTGCGCTCTGTCATACGTCGGCGCAATTCATTTTTGCGGAATTTCGTTCAATTTCTGCTTCTTTAATTCATCCAGTAAACACGCTGCTAATGTGTGTGCATCATGTTTTGTTTGCCTCTTACTACGTATCGGTACACAACAGCCATCTGAAATATGTTTGAAATATCACTAGTTTCATCTGTTATAATGGCAAAAATTTCCGATTCCTTTATTTGCTTTGATTCTTCTTCTTGGCAAACCTCCAACATAATCTGTAAAAATTAATTTTGAATTGTTTTGGACGTTCCTTTGAAAACAGTTGCCCTTACCAAATTACATTTAACACAGCATCCAACTCAGCGGTAAAATTAATTAGTTCTCTCAAACCACCTGGATTTGTTGATGTTACACTTTCATCATGATCACGCAAGGCCAGTCCGAAAGAGCCACAGAAACGAATAGAGTTTATTACAATATTTAACACATACCTATTGTGCCTAACATCTTCGTTATATTCCGCAATTTACCTTCTATAGGCACTGTCCAATTGTGCAGCTTCGTTAACAGTTCCAAAAAGTGTCAATTTCAAACAGCTGAAGATTGGTTGGTTGGTTCCTCAGTTTAGGAGCTGCGACAACGCAGTCATGTAGCCCCCTGTACTTTGGGTGTGTGGAGAAACTGTCTGATAACCGGTGTTAATTGTGATGGCTGTATTAGTGAGTGTTATCTGTTTTTAATTCAAGTGAGGACTGCAGACATTGAATTTCAAGCAGTTCCTACTTTTGCCGCCAAAGGCCACCGTAAACGACTACTAGTTCAGAACTTGGTTACTACACGCCACCGCAGTCGGCTCCTGGCGACGAACGTTGGAACCTAAGAGCGTTGTTCAAATTTTTTACCTATAATTTAGCTTCACACAGGTGTAATAAGTGGAAGGTTCTTTAACATCCCATAAATCTATGACATGGGACCACCGGCTTTACTTCCCCTCCGAAGGAATGCATACTGAGGGATTTTTAACGCTCTTAACAATCCAATGACTTTGGCCGGGTTTGAACCAGCGATCTTGGTCATAGAGGCTCAGCATGCTACCAACTACGGCACCGAAGCCGCTCAGCTGAAGATTCATGTTTCTTTATTTTAGGGATTATTTTCCGTAACTCCTATTTTGGTCCACGCGAATTCTCCACCAACAAACATGTAAAACAGAATAAAGCGTTTTTAATATCGCATTCACATAACCAATTATTATAGCCTTAAATATCTCCTTTAAACGCCCTCGTATACTTACATTTTGGACAATACTTATCCGGTAATGGTGTACCGAGTGTTTTTACTGTAAGTTTATCGTCATCAGGGAGCTGGAAAAACTGTCTGACTAGTAAATTACTTACTCTATTCATTTTCACTCACACTCCACAATACAATTAATGTTTCAAACTAAACATTCCGTTAAAATAAAATACTACGGTAACTTACAAGATGCACAGATGATAAATCTGGGTGCTACATCGGAAAGTGGCGCGAAAGGCAAACTGACAAAACACTGAATTTTGCTAGCCAAGAAATTTCGTAGTGAATGCATAGGTCTACTCACAATCGACCAAACAATTATAATATTATTAATAATAATAATGCACAGTTATGTATCTGCCTGGAACCAAAATACTCAATCAACTAAATACAGAACTAATCGCAACTCAAATCCCGCAAGAAAAAGTGTGGTAAAAGCAAACATAAACCGCTACAGTACACCAACAATACGTCGCAAAATAGTTCAGCCACTTATCTACTGTACTTATAGCATGGTGGCGTTCTTAGGCTCGCTTCACAGAACAACTGACAAAAATATTAAATGAAGTTATGATGAGAAAACATCTAAAAATAATTGGGTGTGAACCAACTAATGTCTCCCTATGAAATTCCGATATTTGTACCGTTGTGGGTGGTGTAGCATTCCCTAGTGGTGTGGGAAAGAAACTACCCTTCAGGGGCAGATGACCTCGTAGTTCAGCCCCTTAAAACAACAATAACTAACTAACTAACTAACTAAACTACCCTTCGCGGGGTAAGAGAAATCGAGGGTGTTGTCATTTCCAAAGAGTGGTGCAGTCTAACGGGGCCATTTGGAACCGAGTGTTGCCAGGAGGCTGGCAGCTCGTCTGCAACTCCCTGCTACCCATGCTGGTCGGCATGCTATGCACAAGCTTGGCCTCGTCCAGCCTCGTCCTGTACGCCGCGCTGTCTGCTTGGGAGTCGCCACAAGAGAGCTAACCCCCTGGAGTTTGATTTGAAGGCGGCAGCTTTTATAGGTACAGTGTAAAGCATTAGGATAAATAATATCAAAATATAGATGATTTTAACACATTTTTAGAGTGCATTAGATCTATAAAACTAAAACATTAAAGGAAAAGAAACTACGAATTAGGTGTAAAATTATTGGGAGTTGTGCAACAATGTCACTAGCCGCCACTGGATACAACCGACTATTTTAAGAAAGCCCTGGTTCCAGGGTGGTAAATACACACGACGACATATCATTACAATTATTCGTATCCGCTTTAATCATGCATTAACGCCGGTGTATTTATTCCGTATAAAACAACGTAATGATGCCTTGTGTTCGTGTTTGCAAATGGAGGGCTCTTTAAATCATATTCTATTTCAATGTCCTCAATATGACTTCCACCGTGCAATACTGTTGCGCGATTTACATTCCTTAGGGTATACACTGCCTTTAAATGTTGCCACATTAGTTCATAATCCTACCATTCCACTGGTCAGTAGCCTAGTATCCTTTTTTGACAACATTGATTTTAGGCCTTGAATTTGTATTCCTTTTACCTGGTCCATAATCGTGACCCGGTCATGTACGTCTATATGTCGTCAAGTCACCAAGGTGGGTCAATTCGGTGTGAAGAGTCAAATACCAATTGTGTCCCAGTCTAGTTTCATCTGTTTCCTCCCCTTTAGTCTCCTAGTTACGTCATACTTTTGTTTGGTATAACCCGTTCCTCACTGGTCTTCCGCCTTTTCTCGGTAGTCGATGTTTACCTCAAGATACGGACTACTGAACAGTAGCAATTGGGTAAAGAGTTTACTATGCACACTACCGTAACGCGAAGAAGTAGAAGAAGAAGAAGATCCTCTTGCTGGTTCCTGGCTGCATAAAGCACCGTCGAGCGCTGCAGCGCTTCGGAACAAAAAGCAAAAAGCAGCTTAAAATCCAAGGAATATAGAAATGTTCCACCAACAACCAATAAGAACCCAGCAGCCCCTAGCCAATCAAACAGTGGATCAGCTCTGTACCTAGCCGCTCGTGAGCGTACAACCCCGTTTCCAAATAAAGGCGCTAGGAAGCAGCACCAAGGCACTGTGGCAGACATAAGTTTTGTATTGATGTTAATGGAGCAGTTGTGTTTGGAATGTATTCTGAATGATTTTATAATGCTGTATTGCTGCGTGCCCTTTTGTAAATCAGAACAGGGAAAGTTAGAATACCGGGGATACCATCGGACAATTCACAGCGTGGGATGTGGTTACGTGCAATTTCCAGAGAAGGTGACGAAGAGGAAGCAAATAAATAAATAAATAAATACCGTACATAAATGAATGATTGAGTGAGCAAATACGTGAGTCAACAAATATGTAAGTAAATAAATAAATAAATAAGTAAACAAATATGTAAGTAAATAAGTAAACAAATAAGTAAATATGTAAGTAAATAAAAATTAAGTAAATGGATAAATAAGTAAAAAATAATTAAATAAATATGTAAGTAAATAAGTAAATAAATAAGTGAATAAATAAGGAAATAAATAAGAACGGTAAACAAATAAATAAGAAAATAAATAATTAACTACATAAATATGTAAGTAAATAAACAAATAAGTAAATAAATAAGTATATAAATACGTAAATAAATAGGCCTAAGCAAAAAAATAAGAAATTAAATAAATAGATAACAAAATAATTAAATAGACAAATAGGCCTATGTAAGTAAATAAAAGAATAAGTAAGTAAATAAATATATAAGTGAATAAATAACTAAACAAATAAGTAAACAATTAAATAAGAAAATAAATAATTAAATACATAAATATGTAGGTAAATAAACATGTAAGTAAATAATCAAATAACTAAATGAATAAATAAGTATGTAAATAAATAAGTAAATAAATGAGCAAATAAATAAGTAAATAAATAAATAAGAACATAAATAAATACATTCGTGAATCTCTCCAAAAATCTGTACAAATGTATAATACAGCCATCACAAGTACATGGGGCTACACGATCACGATGTCGCAAAGCCCCTAAATAAATCAACATCCCATTTTTCGGGGGCCGGAGGCATTTCTTTTCCCTGTCTTTTATTGTCCTTAGTCTTTTCTTTTCATCTCGCGAAGTATGTAAGTTAGATTTAAGTCAGAAGTAGTTGTATTTTTATTATCATCTGCATAATTACGGGAAAATGAGCTAGACATTTCGGCCCGAAAACAATCGCCTCCACCACCACGTATTTTTGCTTTCCTTTATACTGAAAATTTGCCCGTTAGTATGTGTCTGAATACTTTTAGATGATTGAATAACAAAAGAACTAACTTAGTGTAATGTTTTCACGTCCGTCAATCTCGGTATTAAGCCTCCAAACATAACAATCCTTCGTTACAGGTATCTTCCCCTTTAAAAAGCCGCGGCAATCTCAGTGGGATGGTGCTGCACCTAGCGGTGAATTAATGCATATATCTTCTACGCCCGTGAGTGTTGAATGGGCAGGCAGTTTAAAGCAACCAGGAGGGGTGAGATCCAGCCGGCAGTGGCTAAACATGCTGCTTGATTTTTGCGCCAAAATTTCTCAAGAAAAAGTTGCATTTTGCTGTTATAAAACGACTAAATCAGAAGGTAAGTGTTATTTATGTTCAGAAACTAATTGTTGTTTAAATCATGCATAGAAAAGTTTAATTAACTGATTGATTATCAATATATGATCGATATTCATCTGGAGGTTATGTTCTTAGCAAAATGGGGGCAACTTTGCACCACATTAAAAGTGGTGCAAAGTAACCCCGTACGAATGTTTTACTTTGTTTTTGGCTTAATTCAGCTGAGACTCAATCTGATTATGTTCAAAATGAATATTCTTAACACTTTAATGTTGTTACAGGATGGTGCGAGTCTACAAGAGGAAGCAGGGAGCTCGTCGGTATGGAGATTATACCACTGAAACGCTGGAAGAATGTCTGGAATCAATAAGAAATGGAACATTTTCTCAGCGCAAAGCTGCAGAACATTTTAAAATACCTAGAAGAACAATAAACTAAAACAACAACATGTTAAGACGCCCGGTAGGCAGCCAGTGTTCCTAAGAGAGGAAGAAGAATCCTTTGTTTCGTACATTGAAGCAACGAGTGACTACGGATTCCCATTGACCCAGCAAGATCTTAGTTGTGTGATAACCTGCTACTTGAACAAAATTGATAGGAATGTGAGACTGTTTTCAAACAATGTGCCTGGAAAAGACTGGATGAAATCATGTTTGGCGCGTTACCCCAGACTGAAAGAACGTTTTGCATCAAATATTAAACGCAGCAGAGCTGCAGTAGATGAGGAAACAGTGCGAGCTTATATTGAAAACTTGAAGGACGTTGTCAAGGATGTGCCTGCAGAAAACATGGAACCAAGACGAGACCAATGTAACAGATGACCCCGGAAAGAGCAGAGTAATATGTCGCCGTGGTACCAAGTACCCAGAGAAAGTTTGTAATTTTTCCAAATCCAGCACTTCCTTAATGATGTGTGGCAGTGCAGCTGGGGAAATGCTGCCACCATTCGTTGTGTATAAAGCCACCCAACTGTGGAATACCTGGATGGAGGGAGGTCCGAAACACTGTCGCTACCAAAGCACTAAATCGGGTTGGTTTGATGCATTCGCTTTTACCGACTGGTTTGAAAGACTCATGTTGCCAAGGCTAAGGAAACTACCGGGAAAGAAAGTTCTCATTGCTGACAATCTGTCCACCCATCTCAGTGTTGCGATTTTTATGAAGTGTAGAGATGAAAACATTGCATTTGTCTGCTTACCCCCTAACAGTACACATCTGACGCAACCTCTAGATGTTGCCTTTTTTAGACCGATGAAAATGGCTTGGAGAAAGGTTCTGTCAGATTGGAAAACAACTCCTGAGAGCCTAAGCTGTTCTGTTCTACCGAAGCAGTATTTTCCGCCACTACTGAAACGTGTCCTTGAGATTCTGGAGCCAAATTTCAAGACAACTCTTGCAAGTGGATTCCGCAAGTGTGGAATTTACCCATGTGATGTGCAGCCATTACTTGATAGAATTGCCAGGAAGAAAGTAGAGCCATCAGCTGTCAGCTCAGCTTTCTTGGATGCCTTGAAATCTACAAGAGCTGCGTGTGCAGTAAAGCCGAAGCTTGCAAGGAAGAAGCTTAACGTACCTGCAGGGAAAAGTCTGTCTCATGATGAAGTGGTTGAAATGCAACTAAATTCAACTTCAACTGCAAGTGAAAATGCTTGTGAACCACAGCCCAGTACTAGTCAATCTTCCAAATCATTCGGACCACACAAGAAGAGAAACATTCAGAAATCACTTGAGGATTCTAGCGATGAGGAGTCATTCGACAAGCAGATTCTTGATGAAAGTTCAGATGAAGATTGGGAATCGTTCAGAAAAAAGAGAATGGAAGAGTTAACAGCACCTGCACGGGATGAAGAGACCCTATCAAATCTGCAGAAAGAACTGAAACCAATCAACAAACAGATTGGTGCATTTGTACTTGTAAATTATGAAAATGAACATTACCCAGGTATTATTGAAAGTTTTGATGAGGATGGAGCGACAGTGAGTGCCATGGTGAAATCACGCAATAACTTTAAATGGCCAGTGAATAAAGACGAACTTTTTTACAAATGGGAGGAAATAGTTGGAGTTATAAACCCCCCCCAAAATTGTGAGCAAAAGGGGCCTTTTCTCAGTCCCAGAGTTGGCTGATGGTGATGAATGTCTGTAATTAATACTTTCAATAATGTAAGTTGCTTTTTTCTATGTGTTGAATACAATGAGTTGCAGTTGTACTTGAATTAAGTTTTTTTTCCCCTTCAATACAAAAAGAATCCACTTCCTATCAGTTCCCCGTGGTGCTAGATGATAACACAATACATTTTATGTGGGGTTACATTTCTCCAAGATATTATCGTACTTCAAAATCATTGGTTTATTAGGTGGTGCAAAGTAACCCGACCCTATGGTATACTTAGCACCACTTTAAAAACATGAATAAAAAATTTAAAAGATATTTGTATGGCTTTTTATGGTAATCGAACTCTTTTCACATTGTCTTAGAATATACCAACATCATTGTCAAAAGTCATTTCACGAATTAGATGTGCCTTACAGGAGTTGTCTTTGATTAACTACCAAAAACGGTGCAAAGTAGGGTTTACGGTAGTTGAAACGTGAGGTTACGATCAGCTGTTTTATAAACAAAGAGTATGATGGATAATTTGAAGAAATTTAAGCGTTATAAACTGGACATGTAATGAAGGAATAAAACAAGAATAATACAAATTGTAAGAATAACATATTCCCAGTTTAGCACAGACCTAATACCAGAATTCCGAGATGAACGATTAGGCCTGCAAGTAAGTCTCATTGAAATGAGAGTGTTCAATTGCAGTATCGTGTAAATATTTATGAAAAGGGACAGGAGTTGTATTTGTAATTGATCACATTATTAAGGTGTTTATGCAAAAAAGCCTCCGTGGCTTAGGCGGCAGCACGCCGGCCTCTCACCGCTGGTTCCGTGGTTCAAATCCCGGTCACTCCATGTGAGATCTGTGCTGGACAAAACAGAGGCAGACAGGTTTTTCCCCGGGTACTCCGGTTTTCCCTGTCAAAATTTCATTCCAGCAACACTCTCCACTATCATTTCATTTCATCTGTCATTCATTTAATCATTGCCCCAGAGGAGTGCGTCAGGCCCCGGCAGCCGGCACAGTTCATATCCTCGCCGCTAGATAGGGGCTCCATTCATTCCATTCCTGACCCGGTCGGAGACTGGAAGCAGGCTGTGGATTTTCATTCATTAAGGTGTTTATGCACATTTACCCAGATTTAGAGATCCATTATAGCTTTTTGAAGTAGCAACAATTTTTCCTATCACTTGTATATACAGTAGTTTAGATCCTGGAGTGGACGATGGTGTTTTGTGTTGGTGATTCCTACGGCTTGGGGATATGTCGTTGTTGCTTATTTTAGGGGCTGCGACATATAGTTACGTGTCTTTTTGGGTGTGTGTGCGTAATTTGTATGATAGCCTGTGTTAATGTGATGCCTTTACTACTTTGGGAAAGAGGCGGACGTGGCCTTAAGTTAGTAACTATCCAGGATGGCCACTTTTCAGTTTTGCCTCACGAGGCCAAGTGTTCCCAGTTCCAGCCCGAGCCGGGAGGTCCTGGAGTTACGAAAGATTATTTTTACATCCCTTTTAACTACTGCAGCTTTTAAACGCCGGGATGCTGGAATGTTGCCCCGAAGGGGATCTTAAACGTGCCAGTAAATCTACTGACACGGCTCCCTCACATTTGTGCACCCTCAAATGCCAACTGGCTGTGCCAGGATTCGATCATGCAACCTTGGGAACAGCAGGCGTGAACGTTACCGCTGAGCCACGCAGTTAGGCTAATCTAGATAGGTCTATAAAGATAAATCATTAGTACGAATCTTACAATTTAAGAAAAATACGCTCTTTAGTTCGCCATGGAACTGCTTGTTTCTCTTCAGGTCATAAACTATTTGGGATCATTTCAGATAGTTATTGAGAGAGTTCTAAGGAGCTTTTCCTTTTCAACTCTGATCAGCGTAGATAACATACAGCTCAGCTTTGAGTAGCCTATAGATTCATTTAAATAATTGTTTATTTCGGGGTTGAGTGTTGTGGTCATTTAGCCCCGTGTATTTGGGCGTGTATAATTGGTCCACTATCCCCTTATTTTTTCGGAGATAGGCAACCCAACTAACGCTCATATTAGTACCCAATCCTTGACGGGCTTGGTACATTTATACTGTCGAGTTCTTGCTCGCGAATATAGTAGAATTCATTAGTGGCAGTGTTATTTCAATGACTTCAACTACAATGATTGTTTAAAACGATCACAGCTGCGAATAACACAACCTTACGTTTGGGCAGGAAGTGTCTATAAGGACTGTGAATAGATTCAATACTTGCCACTTTAACAACTTAGCTCCCAGTAGCTACGGTGGCTCAATCACACATCTTTTCTGTTGTGTCAGCCGAGCAGCCTGGTAGCACGTTCGACTCCCAGACTGGTACTTTCCTTTTCGCTTAATGCCGTTTACAGTGGATTAACTATGGCCACATAATTATTTTCCCGTTCCAATGAATCAATTCTCACACTGCTTGAGATTGAATACTACGCGCAGTCACTATCTTGAAATTATAAAATATACAAATAAATAACTCAACACTTAACAGCAACAAGACGAAAATTCGTGACTAGGTAGGGCCAAGACAAAAGAACACACTCTCCATACAATCAAGATGGTGGCTGCGGGAAATATTATAACATTAAAATCGACAACTCAGAACATAACTGTGTAATTAAGACAAATCTTGACAAGAGATGAGTATAATATAAGGGTTCTTACTTGCATTAGCCGAACGATTATCACACAGACAGCACACAGCAGCCATTTTTAAACTGCAAACTAAATTATCAACTCTCAAAATCTTAGAGCCATAATAATGTTACGTGCCACCCCCCTAGTGGCACTTTTGTTAACTGGATTACGGTGGGTTGAAGCACAACACAGATTGTTCCTTTAAATGAAATAATTAACTTTATTGCGGCCAGAACATACACCACTCATTAACAAATACAAGCAATTATTACCTTACTCCAGTTTCCTCAAGTCTCTTCCTCATGGAGAGCTCTTGGCCTCCTTCACTTGTCAATAGTTAATCTTCTCGCTAATGAGTCCGGTGGCCTTGACAGAACTACATGCAACCCTCCCCTATGTAGACAAACTACAGTTACTTACGAAAACCTGCTACACGCTGCTTCGCTGTTCACGAGCTGGGAAACAATGTCACTGGGTTTCGTAACTCACCACACTTCTGTCGCTCAGGATAAACGCTCGCACTCGCTCGTAAAACACAACAACCACCACTGCTTGACAGGTCGCTCTTATATAGCAGGCCGGTGACTCAATAAATGCTTCTAGACCCATCCAGGGTTCACGGCTTCTCGAGGCTTCCTCCACTGGCTGAGTCACGAATATTCTGGACCATCCCTTTGTCCTAGTAGCCCTGTTGCATAAGGCGCACGCAATACACGAGGCAGGGCACAGCCCAGCCCTGGGGCAGTTGTGACTCATGCGGCGAGCGATGACACAAACTCACAGCCGTAACTCCACCCCCTTCCTAAAAAGGCCGATCGTCCCGATCAATCTTTGGTCCGTCTGTGTCCCTCCGTAGGCTGCCAGGCGATCTCGATGCACGATCTTCATCAACGCCCTCGGGCTCCGCTGGATCCTGTAGACGACATCGTTGATCCGTTTCACGACTCGGTACGGGCCCTCCCAGGACTTCTGCAGTTTGGGTGACAGGCCTTTCTTCCGTAATGGGTTGAAGAGCACCAGGTCGTCCTCGTGGAATCCGCCGGCATCCGTCTGCTGGTCGTATCGGGTCTTCATTCGGTCGGTCTCGATCCGCAGTTTCCTCGTCGCGAACGCGTGCACGTCCTCCAGTTGGTCGACCAGTTCTTGACAATACTGGCTTACCAGGATCGGATCATTCCCAGGTCGGCCGAAGGCAAGATCGACAGGTAGACGGAGCTCCCTCCCAAACATGGCCCGGGCTGGTGTGCACCCGGTGGCTTCATGCACGGCGGCGCGGTAGGCCAGGAGAAATAGTGGAAGATGTTTGTCCCAATCCCTCTGGTGCTCGCTGACGACTATTCGGAGATGGTTCTCGATGGTGCGATTGAATCGCTCTACCATCCCGTCGGACTGAGGGTGTAGCGGCGTTGTTTTTGTCTTCCGGATTCCCAGCAGCTGGCATAGGTTATGGAACACCTGCGACTCGAAGTTCCTCCCTTGGTCGGAGTGCAGCTCCAGGGGTACTCCGTACCGGCTGACGAATTCCTTCACCAGGGTCTCTGCAATCGTTGCGGCTTCTTGGTTAGGGAGCGCATACGCCTCCGGCCATTTGGTAAAGTAGTCGCTGACGACTAATATGTAGCGGTTCCCTGCTTCGCTTAACGGGAATGGCCCAGCAACATCGATGGCCACTCTCTCCATGGGGCCGCCCACGTTGTAGGTCTTCAGTGGACCCCGTCGTCTTCGTCCTGGGCCCTTGCTGGCTGCGCAATCGTGGCACCTCGCGCAGTGGTTCTCCACGTCTGTTCGGCATCCGATCCAGTAGAACCGCTCTCTCAGCTTCTCCAGGGTCTTCTTTATCCTCAGGTGTCCACCAGATGATCCTCCATGAACTTCCTTCAGGACTTCCTCCGTCATAGCCTTTGGAACGACGACTTGTTCCCGAGATGTCTTCCCGTCGGTGCTCTCCCAGGTACGGCAGATGAGGCCATCCCTTACAATCAGCGAGTCCCACTGCGCCCAGTAGGACTTAAACTTTGGGCTGCAGTCACTCACAATGTTCCACCCGGGTCTGGGGACACAGGCCCTCTTCCATTCGGCTATCAGTCCCAGGTCATCATCTTCTGCTTGTGCCCGCGTGAAAGATTCGCGGCTCCAGCTCTCTTGAAGTTCCACGGTAGTCCTTCGGCACTGTATCCCGGTGTTCTCCTCCCTCCTAGTACAGAAGGTGCAGTCTTCGGGGCACGGTCTTCGTGACAGGGCGTCGGCGTTAGAATGCAGTTGGCCTTTCCTGTGCTGAATCTCAATGTTGTACTGTTGAAGCCTCTCTAACCACCGCGCGAGTTTACCCTCGGGCTGCTTGAATTTCAGGAGCCATCGCAGGGATGCATGGTCGGTCCTGATGAGAAATTCTTGCCCGTACAGGTACTTGTGGAAGTGTTCAATGGTCTTCACGATGGCGAGCAGCTCCTTCCTGGTGACGCAGTAGTTGCTTTCTGGCTTTGACAAGGCCTTGCTGAAGTAGGCCACTACTCTCTCCTCGCCGTCCACTACTTGCGACAGGATCCCCCCCTATGCCAAAGTCGCTGGCATCGGTATCGACGATGAACCTTGTTCCAGGTCTGGGGTAGGCCAGAATAGGCGCGGTGCACAGAGCCTGCTTGAGTTGTTCGAAGGCACTATGGCATCCTGCTGTCCACGTGAAGAGTTGGTCCTTCTCAGTCAGTCGATGTAAAGTTTTGGCGATGTCTGCGAATCCTCTCACGAAGCGACGGTAATAAGTGCAGAGTCCCAGGAAGCTTCGTAGTTGGGACTTGTACTTCGGAAGTGGCCACTCCCTCACAGCTGCGGTCTTTTCTGGGTCGGTGGGCACCCCTTCCTCGGAGACAATATGCCCAAGGTACTGGACCTGCTTCTGGAAGAGCTGACACTTCTTGGGGCTCAACTTCAGCAGGGCAGCCCGTAGCTTCATCAAGATCTCTTTCAGGTTGCTGTAGTGCTCCTCGAAGCTTTTTCCCAGAACGATGACGTCGTCTAGGTAGACCAGGCAGGTCTTCCAGTGTAGTCCCCTTAGAATGGACTCCATTAGCTTTTCGAAGGTCGCAGGGGCGTTGCACAGACCGAATGGCATGACGGTGAACTGCCAGAGCCCGCTGCCCACAGAGAACGCCGTTTTCTCGCGGTCCTTAGGGTGGACCTCCACCTGCCAGTAGCCACTCTTCAAATCCAAGGTGGAGAACCATCTTGATCCTGATATGGTGTCCAGCGTGTCGTCGATCCGGGGTAGAGGGTAGCTGTCCTTCTTCGTGACGTCGTTCACCCGCCTGTAATCCACGCAGAACCTGGTGTAACCGTCCTTCTTCTTCACTAGCACGACCGGAGAACTCCAAGGACTATGTGATGGCTCGATCACCCCTTGCTCCTTCATCTCTTCTACCATCCGGTCGACTTCGGCTTGCTTGGCGAGCGGGACACGTCGGAATGGGGCCCTAATCGGTGCGCTGTCCCCAACGTCGATTCTGTGCTGGACCAAGCATGTCCTGCCGAAGTCTTTGCTCCCCACGGAGAAGACGTCCTGGAATTCGCGTAGCAGGTCCTGAAGTTGGCGTGATTGTACCTCGTCTAAATGGTCCTGGGATCCTTGGTACAGCTACTGTAGTTCTTCTGGCAGTGTGCGTCTTCTTCGGTTGTCCGTCTGCAGGTGTCCGTCCGTCGTATCTGTGATGCGGGCAATCCAGGTAACGGGCTCGCAGACTCCTAGGTTGGTTCACCGGGACGGTGAACCGTAATGTCGTAGTCGTTCAGGTTGGACAGGCGGACGTACGGCCGAGACGTCGTGTTGATGAGAGTCTTGGCAACTAGCAATCCTTTTGTCTGGATGTCCTCATATTTTGGCTCATGGAAACAGGAATTCATTACCAAGCACCGATTACGACATGTCAAATCTAGGCCTGTATAGTGAGCTACGTTTATAGGTACGGTACCGTACATCATTTTGAAGAATGCATAATTTCGTGGCATATAAGTTATACATGTATATCGTATATACAATTTACAAGAATGTTTCCAGAAATTGTTTTTCACTCGTTACTTTGTTACTGATCGCTAATTGCGGGTACTCAGCACCCAAGTTGATATTATTTGTCAGCCCTTATTATACATTCATTTTTATTGATATTCCGGAGATTTACTGACCTCGGAATGACGTGTCAGTGATCCCAATGCCCTTATACTATGAGTGAACATATCTATATTTTTATTTGCTCCAAAGCACCATTAATTACGATTTAAAATTGACTAGATTATCATTGCTTCCCCATGAGGAGAGCTTGAGAATGAGTACGCCAACATGGCGGACCGCGCGCTCAACCTGGCGTACTTTCTCGTGCAGCGGAGAGCTGCTATCAGCGATCCATGTATAGAGATCAGTGAGGAGGCCTCAGTAGTGTTAGTGATAAATTTCTCACACTGAATATAGCATGCAGCGGCCATCCTAAAATTTGATAATATAAAAATAAATATATTTCTGCATTACAAAGCTACAATAACGAAAATTACTAAGGTAGATACTTATATGTGGGATCGTATGGCCAAAGCAAAATAGAGACTCCAAATTTTCAAGGTGGTGGCTGGGCGTAGGCTACTATTAACACATACCGCAATTATGAATCACTCAGAATGTACTAGTGCAATTAAAACAAAACTTGTTAGTGAGAAAGACGTACCATATAAGGGACCATATAAGTCCTAAGAATAACCCACTGAATACAACTCGTGACGGCCATCTTAAAAATATAGAATATGATAATGAGTATCTGAAAGTATTTTGAAGCTATAGTAACGAATATAAGTAGCAATGTAGAACCTTGTAACTGGCTTTCTATGACCAAGTTAAAAGAACAGCAACTCCACACATTCATGATGGAGGCTGGATGTATTCTTATAACTTGAATATTATTAATTTACGATATATTAGAACAATCAATGCAAAATTGTGAGAGCGAAGAGTACCACATAAAAGACTTCGTTAGCTATACTCAAAGAATATCACACTGAATATAGAGAGCAGTGGCCATCTTTAAAATATGGAATATAAAAAAGTAACTATATACAGTATTTTAGATACAATATCTAAAATTAGTATTAAAGTAGAACCATCCGTATGGACTTTGTATGCCCAAGACAAAAACAAACAGTTCCACCATATATTCAAGATGGTGGCTAATCGTACTGTTAAAACTTAAAAATAAATAACTCAAGATCCAATTGTATAAGTAGCAGGAAACTTCATAATAGAGGAGTATTATATAAGAGACTTTACTAGTATTAGCCACAAGACAATAACACAGCATTATAGCAAGCAGCCACCACCTTGAAAATATAAGACATTAGTATCGATAATCCACTATTCATTCCAGTGACAATGACGGAACGCAGCTAGTATGTAGTCTCAAATAAGAGGTTTTCTCTGCAGAAAGCATAAGATCAATGACTCCATACGTTCAAGACAGTGGATGGAAGTAATCTTAGAATTAATTACTCTGGATGCAATAGCGGAATCATAAAACTTAGTAAAAGAAGTGTCTTATATAGGGTGCACGTTCACCACAAGAATATTCAATTATACTCCTTGAAAAGGACAAAGAGTTACAACTATAGTAAAGCCATCATTACTTCCGACTTGACGTTTCAGTGTTACCCTAAGAGTTATCTAGTGGTCAGAAGGAAAATCACTTTAACTAGACAATCACAGGCAGCCATTCAAATCGATGTATCACACCAAATTGAGTTTCGTTCGTGATATCGTGATTTAGCGAACGAAACTCTAGCCTAGCACTGAAACGTCAAGTCGGAAGTAATGATGGCTTTACTATATACCCACACATTTAAGAGAAAGTAGGCTACATGTTCTTTACTGAACATCTTTTTTTCTTTTTGACATGAGGCAGTCTTCCACTGGGGGGTGCGATTTTATGAAGGAAATTCTTCATTTCTAGCCTTAAAATCACAAACTCTTTTGGTACTGGTATTTTTATGGCTTTAAGTTGGCACATTTCACTTGTAACAGCATAATCAAACTCTCTCTTTTCATTTAGGCTGGCTGCATGGCTCAGCAGTAACATTCTCCCTTGCTGTGGCCAAGGTTGCAGGATCGAATCCTGGCGCAGTCATCTGCGCAAATGCGAGGGAGCCGTGTCAGTAGATTTACTGGCACATTAAAGAACCCCTTTGGGGCAACTTTCCCTGGCGTCTCTAAATGCCGCAGTAGTTAAAAGAAACTTAAAACAAATAACATTATTTTTTCATTTAGTAACATCACTCTTCAGTTTGTGGAAACTTTGGTTTCCCTCCACTAAATGCCTAGCAATTGCTGTTTGTCCATTCCAGATTTTTTCCCCCCCAATCACAAAATAATAATAATGTTATTGGTTTTACGTCCCTTTTAACTACACTGGCTTTTAGAGACGCCGGGGTGCCGGAATTTTGCCCCGAAGGGCGAGAGGAAACCATAAAATGTGTAAAGTGACTTACATAAGCAGTTTTCATCCACGTCATATTTTCTTCCCGCATCTTCAATAAAATGGAGTTTTCCTTTCACGGTTTACAACCTACCTTGCAGCTATCTTGAATTCTTCTTTAACATTTGAGGCGTCTAATTTCAAAACCGGACAAGTCCACTCTTCATGGGAATTGGGATGAATGTCGATTCTTAAAGAGCTTGGAAAGCTGCTTGCGTCTATAATGCTTGTGAGCAACAAAACCGGACATAAGCCATCAAATTTGTATCTTAAAAGTGCCGACTAACTTCAAACATGGACTTGTCCTCAATAAGATAGTTGCAGAAGCGGACTAGTCCTCCACCACCAATGAGAACGACTTAGGTTGACCACGTGACAACTGTAGGTGTCATGGCTGCTGTTTGATAACATGTTTACTGTTTTCTTACGAGTTATAAGTCCTTTTGGTTATTAATGTGAATGTTTGCGATCTGAAAATAAAGAAAATGAGTACTTTAGCAAGTAACACGGTTGTGGAATTGGGTGAAGGCAGCAGAGCTCGGAGAAAGCAACAACATCCTCAAAACTGGAAGCGTGCAATAGGGAAGAAAGAGAGGTATGTAGACAGATTAGTAATTTTGGAATTACTTCATATTTTGGAGGGCTCATTCCAAGTGAACCATATTTTTATATAGAAAAGTATTCATATAATTGGGATTTAAGTGATGATAATGCGAGAGGAAACCATAAAATGTGTAAAGTGACTTACTAAATACATTCAATTTTTACTACCCCTTTCCATTTCGACGGGTATGTCCTGTGTGAAATACCTTTCGTATGTTGCTAGTGACCTTTGATCTGTAATCTCACTTCATTTCTACCTTCTTTGATAGGTATATGGCGAGAAATCTACCAAAATATCCAGACTGCAATCCTAGGGGCACTGGGAAAAGTGACAAAAATTGTCGTGGACTAACAATGAAGGACATACAGAGGTTCCACGCATGTTTTATGCATCAAGTGTAAAATCATAACAGGATGTATATATAGCTAAATTCTGTTCCTCTTCTACTCCGTTACGACGCAGAGTTCGATCTACCAGCCCGAAGAGACTTAAAAGTGAGGTTTTAACGTATACTGTGGCAGATGTGTATGGAAAGAGAGTGCACGTGTGTCGTGAAGCATTTCTTGGAATACTGGGTATAACTAAGCACAGAGTACTTGGGGTTTTCAGCCGTATAAAGAAATATGGATCTGACAATTGTGAAAGAAGAGGCGGGGATCGTCGTTCTCAGTCTTAAGCTCCGAAACTGTAAAGTGTGATAAAATACATAAGGCAGTTGAAAGGGATACAATCCCACTATTGTCGACATAAGTCGGCAATAGAGTACCTTGCCTCAAATCTCAACATCAAGAAATTGTGGCGCATGTACAATGCATCCGTGCCTTTGGAAGTTAGGGTAAAAGAAAGTTATTTCCGGAAGTGTTCAACACCAAATTTAACATTGGATTTGGATCTCCGGCCACTGATGTGTGTTCCAAGTGTATTCAACTGAATGCACACATTCAAAATGAGAAAGACGTTTCTAGAAAGACCAACCTGATTATAGAGAAGAGAGTTCATAAACTCCAAACAGGGCATTCTACGAGTTTCTGCAAGAGGAAAGAGATGGCATGGTAACAATATCCTTTGACTGCCAGAAAAATCAGGTGCTACCCAAACTACCAGATCAGTCAGCATATTATTCCCGTCAGAAAAATCTCTACAACTTCACGGTTGTTACCGGCAGTTCAAAGAGCAGTATGCCCAAATCGAAAGTGTCAATTTATTCATGGGCAGAAAAAGAACGTCCTAAAACGTCCAATGAAGTTATGTCTGTTCTGTATCATGAGTTACAAACTATTGATCTTCAAGATATAAACGTAATAAGACCATTTGCCGATGGATGCCCTGGGCAAAATAAGAATTTAACGCTATTGACAATGTTATCTAAATGGCTTATCAGTGCTCCAGTCAAGAAAATTGAGATATTCTTTCCTGTTACCGGCCACTCTTTTCTTCCACCAGACCGAGTTTTTGGACGTATAGAGGAGGAGCTGAAAAGAATAGATACTATTGTCCAACCTTCTGCGTATCATGAAGTGTTCTCGAATCATGGAACTGTCAAAGTTATAGGAAAGGACTGGACCATTTATGAATGGAAAGCTGAATGTCAGAATGTGATGAAATCTACTCAATCCCTTCCCTTCAAAATATCACACTGCAAGAGATTTGTAGTCGGGAAGACTAGGGGGAAGGGGAGAGCAATACTACAGAACTGATCTAGGAGTGGAGGGCACCCATTGGTATGAATAAACTGAAGGTAGAAAAGATTCAAGATATAGGTCAGCTTTTAAAAAAACATTTTGGACAAGACTAAACTACAATTCTATAAAGACATAGTTTCTAATGCTGGTGAAATTCCTAATGTGAACACTGAACCAGAATTCTCTGAAGGTGATTGTCATGACATTGGTGTTTCTATCTAACATTACCTGACCCTGAACTGAAACATTGTTACTTTGTCTATGTTATAACCTATTTTTGAGTTTATCACCTATGCAAGCTAATTTTTTAGACTTTCATTTAATTTTGGTGGTTCAATCTTTTATTGGATCTGCCTTTTTGATAATCAGTTTTTCAGTGTGATTTCTCTTAATATTCATTAAAAATATACAATTTGATGTAAAATGTTGAATTCAATCATTAGGCTACAGCTGCTCTTTACAGAGTCACAGCTGAACTGGAGTTAGTTGTCAGAGTAGTTAACTTTTATAACAGGTCATGTCCACGACTTGGTTTCAAAACTGGACAAGTCCAAGGCTGGGTTTCAAAACAGGACAAGTCCAAGGCTGGGTTTCAAAACTGGACAAGTCCAGATTTATTCACTAGAAAATCATCATCTTCTGTATCAAGAGGTAGACTACAACCCTGAAATAACTACCAAACATGATAATACACCCTTGTACAGCAGTGTGATGTACCTCTTTCTTGTTAGGTATCTCTCGCAATTTTTTGGAGATTTCTTCAAATCTGTTTACATGGACTTGTCCTGTTTTGAAATTAGACGCCTCATTTACTGATGCCACACTATTACAAGTGGCTAGCCCAAAGAGAACGCAAGTGAAGTCTAACTGCTGTACGGGAACTGCTGGAAATCAACGAGAGAACCCAATGCACACTGGTATCATCTAGCAGATGCACATGCTAAGCTAGCCCAATGAGAATATAAGAGAAGTCTAGCTGCTGTGCAGAAACCTCCAGAAATTGGCAAGAGGACCTAATGTGCCCTGGTGCCATCTAGCAGATACACACTATATAGTATATCACATATGGCGGGCAAACAAAGTCATACAATTTTGGAGGGAGGAGTCGAGTACCTACGAACCATGATTCTAATAATGCCTGCACCCTAACTATAAATAAATCAATATAGCCTAGATAATTCCATAAGGGCAAAGGCCTCCTACGTGCGCTGGTTTAAACTCGTTAGGCGAGCAAGTCCTAAGAAGTTGTGTACAAGTTTTCACTCCACTTGCTACACTTCACTGTAGTTCACTTCACTACACTACATTTCACTTCGCTTTACATCTTCTCTAGAAAGGAGGGGGGCAGTTGTCGTGTCTTTGTATGTGTCTATTTGTTGTCGTTTACCTTGTGCGTTGTTTGGCTTGTTACAGGTTTCAGAAGTGTAAGCTAGTAGTGGATAAGACTTTTGCTATCAAGAAGGGAACAGGCCTCGGACAGGACAGATACAGTGGACGACAACCTAGCTGTGTTCATGGACTAAGATTTGGAACTTAAAACATAAGAACGCTGACGGGGAAGGTGGAGGAGATAGTGGATATGATGGAAAGAAGGAAGTTGGATTAATTGGGATTGGCAGAAACAAAGTGGAAAGGGGAAGGAAAGAGAGAACTGAGAAAAGGCTATAGACTGTACTGGAGTGGGAATGAAGAGGGAAAGAGAAATGGAGTAGGAGTAGTAGTACGAGATGGTTTAAAAGTAGTAAAGAGAATAAGTGATAGAATGATGAAAGTGAAAGTAGCACTGAGGGGAGAGACCGTAGAAATAGTGCAAGTGTATGCTCCACAAGTAGGCTGCGCCTCTGAAGAGGAGGAGGAGTTTGAAGAGGAATTGCAGAAGCAGCTGGTAGGAAGGAATGTGATTGTTATGGGGGATCTGAATGCCCATGTAGGAAGAGAAAGACAAGGGTATGAGAGTGTGCTTGGACCAGAGGGTTGGGGCAGAAGAAATGAGGAAGGAAAGAGACTGTTGGACTTCTGCCAAAGGAACAGCCTGCAAGTTGGGAACTCCTGGTTCAAGAAAAGAGAGAGCCACACAATCACATGGTACAGTGATGACTTGACCAGGAAGTCTGTGGTCGACTATATACTGTATGAGAAAGAATTAAATAAGAACATCACGGACATCAAGGTTATACCATCGGAGAACCTGGATAGCGACCATCGATTGCTGGTAATGAACCGGAGAGGGGCTAAGGAGAAGAGAGGGACTGAGAACAAGGAAAGACGTATAAGGATATGGAAACTGAAAGAAGGAGATAGAAGGGTCGAGTACCTCAAAATGGTAAAGGAGGGAATTCCACCAGATGAAGAAAGAGGGGTGGGAAAGGAATGGGCTAGATTTAAGAAGACACTAGTAGGTGCAGCAGAAGTAGTATGTGGGAGGACAAGTAGTAAGAAGAGGTGGAAGGAAACTCCATGGTGGAATGAGAGGACAAAAGATATAGTAAAGGAAAAGAATAGAGCCTTTAGGAGGTGGTATCAAAATAGGACGGTAGAGACAAGGGAAGAGTACCAGGAAAGAAAGAAGGAGGTGAAGAGAGTAGTGGCTGAGGAGAGAAGAAAGTGGATGGAAGAGTGGACAAAGATGATGGAGGATAGAGAAGGTACAAAAAAGGTCCTGTATGGGATGGTAAAAAAATAAGAGGCAGATCCTACGGATTATGTTAGAATGGTGAACAAAAGGGGACAAGAGATAGAAAATAGGGAAGAACTGAAGAAAATGTGGAAAGAATATTTTGAAGAACTTCTGAACCCAAATGGAAACCACGGCGAGGAGGAAGAAATCGGGGAAGAGGAAGATGGACTGCAAACAGAAAAGGACTTAACATGGAAAGAAGTGGAAGATGCAGTGAGGAAGATGAAAGGAGGGAAGGCACCGGGTGTGGATGAATTGAGCGTGGAGATGGTGAGAGCAGCAGGAGAGGTGGGGATACAATGGTTGTACCGAGTGATGAGGACAGCATGGAAGGAAAGGAAGACCCCAGTGGACTGGAAAAAGGGAATAATTGTCCCGATCTTCAAGAAAGGTAGTAGAACGGAATGCAGAAATTATCGGGGAATAACACTGATGAGTCATTGTGCAAAGATGTTTGAGAAAATTTTGGAAAGGAGAATTAGGACAAGGATAAGGAGGGATGAGGGAAGAACAACATGGCTTCAGAGCAGGAAGGTCCACAGTGGATTTGATTTTTGCTGTAAGGCAGTTACAAGAACAGCACTATGAGTATGGAACTGATCTACTGATGGCCTTCCTGGACATTGAGAAAGCATATGACAGTGTATGCAGAAACAAAGTATGGAAGTCCCTGGAGGATAGAGGAGTAGAAAAATGGACTATAAGGAGGATAAAGGAGATGTACAAGGGAAGCGTGAGCTGTGTGAAAGTGGGAGGAGAGAGATCGGACTGGTTGGAACAGAGAAACGGCCTGAAACAAGGAAGTGCACCGTCACCGTTACTTTTCATTGTGGTGATGGATGACATAATGACCCGAGTGGCACAAGTAATTGGGGAAGGAAAGATGAAAGCAATGGTGTTTGCAGATGATTTGGGGGAACAAGGAGGAGGAGGTACAGGAACAATAATAATAATGTTATTGGTTTTACGTCCCTTTTAACTACACTGGCTTTTAGAGACGCCGGGGTGCCGGAATTTTGCCCTGAAGGGGATCTTTAACGTGCCAGTAAATGTACTGACACGGCTCCCTCGCATTTGCGCACCCTCAAATGCCAGCTGACTGCGCCAGGTTTCGAACCTGCAACCTTGGGCAGGTACAGGAACAGTTGGGACATGTGGGAAGGAATAATACAAGGATATGGGATGAAATTTAGTAAAAATAAGAGTGAGATGGTGATCACAACAAGGAAGAAGGAAATGTTGTTGTTGTTTTAAGGGGCCTAACATCTAGGTTATCGGCCAATGGGAAGAAGGAAAGAACCACAACGGGAATAACAATTGGTGGGGAACAGCTGAAGAAAGTGGAGAGTTTCAAGTATCTGGGAAGCCTGATACAAGATAATGGAAGAAACGATAGAGAAATAAATGAGCGGGGGAAACAGGCAGAAGCATTCTGGAGGAGTGTGAGAAGCATGTTATGGAGCAAGGATGTCCCTCAGAACAGCAAAAAGATCATATATCGGACGTACTATGTCCCTAACCTGACGTATGCCTTGGAGACCTGGTTATGAAAGGAAGGGAAAAGTGCAAAATACAGGCCAGTGAGATGAGGTTCTAGAGAAGCAGTATTGGAGCCACAAAGATGGACAGAATAAGGAATGAGAGGACCAGAGAATTAATGAAGGAGGAACCATTACAGGATGGTATAGAGAAATCAAGATTTAGATGCATACCTGCCAACTTTTGAAAAGGGCTATCAGTAAAACTCACGCGCGACAAAAAAAATAACGATTTTCGACATACCCCGGCTTGACGAAAATAATAATACTTCTGGGCTACAAAATACAATAATTCATGCTTTAAACAAGATACTTCAATGAAATCATATCTACTTACATGATTTGTAGATGAACATAACAATCAAGAAGAAGTCCATGTTAATCAGCAGCAGGCGTGGTGAATATTGGTTTGGAGCAGACATAACAGGACTTCCTTGATAGATTAAGCTGATATACGATAATTGAAAAAGGCTTTAAACAATAAAACTTGTTTAACGTAACACAGGCAAGAAATAATATAATACACACTGCAAATCACATGCTAGTTCGACTTTTAAGTCATGGTTGTGGCCTTTTTAGCTTCCTGCAAACAGTCTTGAGAAAATGTTTTGTCATAACAGGGACCAGAACTCCTGGTCTTCAAAATAGAAATAGACTCCAGAGATTCATTGGACATGGATGACCTGAACTGTGTTCTATTTTTCTTCACAAGGCTAAAAAAAACGTTCACATTCTGCATTGCTATGGGGTATGGTGAGAATAGAGAGCAATACTCTAGAAATTCGGTTATACTTAAGAAGTCCATCGGCTCCACGAATTCTTGATATTCGTGCCCAACTGGAATCACTTTCAGCATCTTGATGTGCAGCGAAAGTGTCATCTACCTGAAGAGCTGTGCACTGCCTCTGAAGCTCATTCACCACCTCATCTGTAGTTTCATTCTCTTCCTTGCATAACATGATAGGAAACTTTTCCAAGAAAGAACGAATGGAAGATAACTGTGCATCTTCAATTTTGTCTAACCTAGCAACTTGAGCATTCTTTAACACGTCATCCTTGAGTGGAAACTTGTTGATGATGTAGTCACAGGCAGTATAAAAGTAGTTTCTCACTGATGAAAAGAAAAGGGATTTATCTGTATCCGGTCCGTTCTGAAGGCCTTAACAACTTCAGATGATGCATCTTTTGCCATTTTATTTACAATACATGTCGTTTTCGTGCGACCACAACTATATTTCTTTGCAACTTCTGATGTGGGAAACATCTTCTTAAATAAAGCATCAGCATGATCAGCCGCACTTAAGGGCACATTGTGTTCCACCAAAAAGGAAGTAAACAGACACTCGGCCCTAATTACGTCACTGTCAACGTTTCCAGACTTAGCAAAAAAGGTGTTGATTTTCTTGCTATCTTCCTTCGATTTAACATAACTAATGTGTTTACCGCACTTCACATGATTACTTAAATCGTTTTTTCCACCATGTGCAATATTAATATCACACCCACATACCGTGCAAAAGGCAAATTTTTCTCCCTTTCTTGATTTTAGTATGCACGGAAAATCAACCGAGTATGATTCTTTAAATGTCTGGAAGTACTGTTTCTTGTTGGATTTGTTCATTCTCGATATCTACTAAAACATCGAAAGGAACCTGGATCACTGAACGTCACATAAAATTATAACATAAAACACTTAAGACTGCCAACACTTCATTAAAACATGTCAAGACACACAAAGCCATTAAATGAAAACGACGCCAACCTCGTGAAGAAAGAATATGCACATGGTAGAAAAACACACACACACACGTGGAACGAATGTAATTAGTCCAAGGAATACAGGAAACTACGAAGTTATAGCACAAAAACTCGAACGCTTCATTAAAATATGCCATAACCTTAAGAGACGAAAACATTCAAGGAACGCCAACTTCGCGAACAATGAACAACTAACGTGGTCAAAGAATATGGTTTAAATCGCAACGAGCGAACGGAGCGGAACAAAGAATATGCGAAGCAGAGCCTGTCGACACATGGAAGAACGGTTATCCCGGCTTCAAATTCAATTACAAATGACGACACAACCATCACACGGTTAAAAGTACGAATCATATCAAAGAACGAGCTATCGACTATCGTGGACTTGCCTTCGACCCACGCAAACAATCGATTGAACGGAAGTGGGCGGTATTATCGAATGTAAATTATCGTTTCAAATTTTTGTCCGCAAAATCGTAAAATGACACCGTTCATCCGTAAAACCGTAAAATGCTGCAATTTCCGTAAATTTTACGGATAAACCGTAAAAGTTGGCAGGTATGTAGATGGTATGGACATGTAAAACGAGTGGAGGAAAAGAGGATACCCAGGAGGATACACGAGACGAAGCGGGACGGAAAGAGTCCGAGAGACAGGTGGCTGAAGGGGGTGGAAGAAAGAGTGAAGAAGAGAGGAGAAGACTGGACAAGGGTGGAGGCTGAGAGATGGTGGGAAGACAGAAGACGTTGGAGAGGCTTGTGTTGCAAACAGACCTGGCCAGTGGCTGGAAACTGTGCAAGATGATGATGATCTTTCATGACATAGGTGGGCTGTCTACCAATATTTTTCGTTGTTGAAGATCTCCTTCTCTACCCTTCTTATAGTTCCATATGTCTCCATTCTTGTCTCTCCCTTTCTACCCTCGTTCAGTGTTTGCCTGTCTTCCTTACGATTGAGTCTTTCCAGCGGGTCCCCTGTCTACCCACGTTCCTTCTTCCTGTTCTGAGATCCCATACCGCTAGCTTTTGCGTCCATCGATCGACTTTCATTCTGGCCACGTGGCCTCCCCACTTCCATTTTAGCCTGTCAGCTGTTGTCACAGAGTCTTTCATGGCAGTTCTTCTTCTTATCTGCTCGTTTCATAATCTGTCCCTCAAGGAAACTTGAAGGATCTTCCGTTCCATTTTGCATTGACATACCCAGATTGTTTGCCTTTGCTTCTCTGTTAAAGCCCAGTTTTGACAGCCGTATAGCAGTACCGGTATTACACACTTTTCTAGCACTTCTGACTTTAGACTTATCTTCTGGGATTTGTCCATCTAACTATTCACCTCCAATTCATTTTAAATGTGTGGGTACTGTTGAAGTATACCATATTGTATGAAATTAATATAAATCATTACATCTTTCCTCCATCCCAACAAAAAACACGGAAATATTTCTTATAGTGTGACAACAGAAGTATCTGATGAGAGGAAGTAGGCATCGAGGCTGCCAGTCACCAAACTCTTGGGCACAAACCATTGTTATTATTTCTTGTGCACACTTTTGACAATTCTTGTAGGACCAAGTTGTTCTTGCAATGTTACAGAGAGCCCTTGAGCTTATCAGTTGCCAACAAGATGGAAATAAGCTGTCGTTCAAACAGGTATATCCCAGTCAATCAGCCGTTGTCTATTTGGTGAAGTACAATATCTTTCTCGTGCAAATACATAATTAATTAAACAAGTTTGTTGCCATCACGTTTGGTTAGGTTTACGATGACTCCCAAAATGATTTCATAGATTTATCCTGAATGCTGAAATCCAAAGGCACTATTATATGAAGTAGAACTCGGAAATTGGGGAAGAGTTTAGGATTGATAGATTTGGTTTAAAAAAAGGGAGCTATAAGTTGTAGTCTGATATGTTTGAGAAATGATGTCAAATTTGAACCATAAGTTTTGCATTTTTCTGAATTTCCTATTGGCATAGGTAATGAATGACCCAAAGGAACGATTCTTTTCACTCAACATATGCCGGCTGATAATTTAAATGACAAAGATTAGGGATTAAACTTACAAAACATAGCAGATAATGAACCAGATACATCCAAAATCAAAGAGAATACATTATATTTGTTTATTCAAAACAATAATAAATACATTGCAAATAAAAATAAATTTAAAAAGTTGAAATTTAATAAAGATATTGTAGGCTACATTACATAGAAAAGTAACAGCTCAAAAGAGAGATGCTATGATGAGTTAATACTCTTAAAACACAAGCTTTGACTTGTGACATGTTTGTAGTCTGAATTATTTTTCAGTACTTAACTGATATCTTCATTATGTTAGAATGAGTGTCAGTTGCAGTTTTTGAGTAGTGTCACTCTCCTATGAAATGTGGAATATGCAAAATTATGTGGGATAAATTTAGCATCTAAGTTTTCCTTCATGAAGTCTGAACAACTATGAAATTCCTGAGGGAGGTTGATAAACACAAAGTTTAAACTACATTGACAAACACTCACCCTAGTTAAAAGGCAAACTAAATGCAAAAGGCCTACACTGCTGTGTTGTACATATCCTTCTTTATCTAAATACAGTAATATCCCTAGCATTAATAGTACAATACAATTCTCATAAATGTATATTATTAAAGCTGCACACAGCATTGATATGTAATTAATACTGAACTGCACTAAAAAAAATAAAAAAAAGCACCCTAAGCATGTATTTACATAGTGTATTGCATTATAAATAGCATATTAAAATGTCTAACAGTAATCTGAAAGACATAGCAATAATTTAAGCCAAGCATTTCAAAGAAGTGGTACATCTGAGGCCTGGGCAGGCACAAAAGACAAGCCCAGTAGCTATACAACAGTGACATTAATCAGATGATTATGAAATTCAAATTAGTTTAATTATAATATTAGTAAAAATATAGTAAATTATATGGTCATATGTCTGATGTCTAATTGGTCATGACACTCAGTTGAAAGCTTACAGGCTAGTGTTGAAATTTGAACAGGAAAGTAGGGAGGGAGTATGGAATGAAAATCTGCATTTCAAAAATGGGTGATGTTAACAAGAGAGAAACAAATTCAAGGTAAGAAGTATAGTAGCAGAGGAGGCCACAGGGCTAATTGCTAATAGGGAACCATGGGGGTGCGTTACCCCGTTTGTTCACTGAGACTTCCAAACTACACTGAACTGAGAAGGGCATAACAATCTTGGGATGAAAAAAGTCAACAGAAAAAACTGGTACAATATATGTAGTAATGTCTTAGACCACCAGAAATTTTATATAAAGCTGTCCATAACATAATCAAAAGGTTAATACAAATGGAACATCTGTATAACCTTCCCAGTTATGTATAAAGAAAAATAAAAGGAGAAGGAACAAGTTCCATGTTTTGGCTGATTTATTTTCTACATATGTCAGTACAACTTCAATTTTCTTTTCTCAGAAACAATGAAAGACATTTTAATACACCTAGAAGTTACTAGAATGTATACATGATGCAGTTATTAAGTATAAGAACCAGGCAACATGGTTTTTATTTCTGCTTGGGCATGCAAGTATTGCCATAGTATATTGAAGTAATAGAAGCCATTGCCCAAGTATTTCAAGCCAAGCCTAGGCACTGTTTCACCTCTTCTACAAGGCAGAAAGATCCCTGTTTAAACAAGGGATTATTTTGGGAACATATCCCAGAGAATAGCTGACCTTGTGGTGTTGGTTTAACATACTTTAGTCTCTTACCTAGGAGGTCACAAGTTCAATTCCCGGTTCAGTTGGGGATTTTGAAACCAACGAGAGGGCTGGAACATGGTGCTCTCAGCCTCATGAGGACAACTGAGCGACTGTCGAATCCAAGAGGCAGCGATCCTGGTAAGAAAGCCAAGGGGACACGTAACGTGATGTGGGCCGGGCAAATGCCCAGTGGGCAGGACATCTATAAATGGACATTTGCCCGGGCATTTGCCCAAAGCAGTTTTAAGTGCCCAAAATCTGGGCATTTAAGAAAACCTTTTTTTTTTACTTTTTACTACTTGTGATTGTTACTAGAGCACCTAAAACATAATAAAAACCATTAATGAAAGGTATATTTCATGGATAAACTAGTAATCCCTGAATATTGCTAATAATAATTTAATTCTCCTGTGTCAATAACATGTAAATGGGAGTTATGTATATCTGGTTTGAATAAAACGTATTACTGAGTAAGGCCTGCAGGCCTACTCATTTATATTTAGGAAAATTAGGTAGGAGTTTGATTACGGTGTGAATAGTGGCTTTGGGAGGAGGGTGGATGGGCTAAGCCCTGGGCAACCATTGTGCTATGATCTTGGAATGGGGGTAGGGTGGTTGTGACCTTGAGATTGGCGAGGCATTCTACCACCAGCAGCCCAGCCCAGTTAGTTGTGAAGTAGAGCTGTCTGTTGAGTGGTTGAGTCTGAGATAACCTTACTTCTTTCTTAGGCTATTTATATTTTAAGTGTTAGATTAAATCATTACAAAATGCTTAGGAAAAAAGGACCTAAGGTAATGGGACCAGTAGATGGCACTCTAAGGGAAATTTCAGACACAAATATTCATATTTAATCATAAACTTGGTAAACTATTAAACCAATTATAAATGTATTTACTTGAATTGTTTTTAAAATACAAATCTAATGGATGATATACGTATGTTCTTTCCAAATTATAAAATGTAACAGTAAAATCATGTATGACAAGTCACCAGTAGATGACATCTGTCTTCATCACGTGCACCGGTAGTTGACACATGACACCACCAGTAGTTGACAGTTTGTCCATAAGTATTATTCACCTATAAACTTTGCATTATTGATATACAGAACATTAAATCATTAAATAAAGCAAACAAACCAATACTGCATGCAAGGTTATGTGAATATCTTTAAAAATTCCTGTATTTATTAATTTCTGGCACTCGATAGTGACCTCCATTTGTGTACAATTTGGGGCTTGACATTTTTTCCTTTATGTCTTCCTTTTCATACCAACAAACATAGTCAGTTTTTGGCCACTTCCATGCCTGCCACAGCCATTACTTTAACATACCGTATGCCCGATTTGATTCTTACTTCAAAATAATGCCAGGAAAATATTCCCCCTCGTAATCACATATCACATGAGCCCCTTGCGTAAATTGACTGTGTCACTTGTCGAAACATCTTCCTCTGATTCACTGCTACTGTCTGTATTTTAGATAACTTAATCCTCTTATTTGCTTTTTCAGCACATTTTTTCTTCATTCTTCCTTCTCTCAACTTTGCTTTTTCTTCTTTCAATCTGTCAGCTTCATCCTTTGCTTCTTTCTTTCCTAGAACAATTGCCAATCTCTAGATACCACACCACTTGGAACCTTTTCCTTCTTTCTTTTTTGACGTTGTTGAAGACAGTTCTTTCGGGTAAAATAACGCTCGTTTGAAAGGGGAAGGGATATTGGTTGTAGAACTTCCTGAACCAGCTGTATTTGCATCACTCCTTTTGTCCTCAAATGAAGGTGGTGTTCTTGGAGCAATTGGTGGATTTTCAGTTTGGCTTGTTGATGTTGAAGGAATGGGTTGAACATTGGGTGATCTTTGATTTGGTGATTGTGTTGAAAGAGAACCTCATGAGAAAGACAAATTATATTTATGCATATGTGGTGTGTCTTCATTTGCAACTGCTAGAACAGTGACTTGATTCATGTCAGCAGGTGATAAGGCAGTAAGAACTGGTACTTGCTCATCAATTATTAATGGGCTGTTCATCGAGGGAGGTGAGGGGATTTCAACAATTTCCTGCAAATTCCTCCACAGTAAAAATAAGCTTCTGTCGTTTTCTTCAATTTCTTTATCCAGTTGGCACAGTTCTTTTTTCTGTTTAAAATAGCCAATTTTACTTTCACCAATTTCTTTTTCCATTACTTTTACGGCTACTTGGTATTCATGCCACATACTGTCGTGCTGCCGAAAAACTGGGACTTCTTCCTCCCTTTCTGTGGAAAGGATCCTTGAAAAATCAACTGCGTTTCGATCCCATGGTGGTAAACCACACTTTTTAAATCCACTTTAGTGGTTGCTGTGGCATATGGTGTGACATTTCTAACAGCTTCGATGACATTCTGCATAGCCTCAGTTGAGTATTTAAACAGAGATCCTTTCCCCTTTGCAAGCATGATAAGATAGATTCAGTGTCCTGAAAATAAAGAACGATGTTTTGCTCAGAGTTTAACTTACTAGCAAATAAAACATACCAAGGTTTCATAATTTATAGCTTAACTGCGCTATACAATTAAAATTGAAATTAATTTTAGGGATCTATGAAGCTAAATTTAATATCCCAAACTGTTCATTATGGCTTGAGTCAAATAGATCAAGAACGGCCATTATCTTTATTCACGGAATCATTAAAGCAGCATTCCATGTTTTTTTATTCTATTACAACTTAATTTACCATTTACAAGTCAAAATCAACAAGTGTATTGAGTAGAATAAACCATAACAATGAAGTATGCACATTTAGGTTGCCATGCCAACTATAGATCCACAAGGTTTTCTGGAAGGGTTGGGAAGATGGCATACCCTGCCAACTACTAGTCCACTAGCTATTTTATGAACCAGTAGATGGCATTAACAATATATTATTTCAATCCTAGTTATACCTTCTGAATATGCTAATATTAAACTCTCCCCAAGTGTCTATTTGGTTAAAAATATTCTCATAACTACGATAAAGCATAACTCTGACAAGTAACGTACCTGTATTCTAACCTCTTCGTTAACAGCACCTTTAAGCTGACGCCATTTTACATCCAATGCTCACACAGCTGCCTATAGAACTTCTTTGGTAACTCATAGAAGGTACTACAACATTTCATTTCATTTTGTGTGCTGCACTCTAGAATCATACTTGGGGACTATTAATCCAAATACATTCAAACTTCTCTTACAAGCTTAACAAATTGCATTAACTATGTAAGTGCCATCTACTGGTCCACTGTCATCTACTGGTCCCATTACCTTATTTGGAACTTTTTTAATTTGAAAGGGAAAGGAGTAGCTTGTAAATATTGTAATAAGGGCTATTAACAGTCACATTGTAACAAAATGGAAAAGCACCAAAATTGTTTTAAGTGCCCTCAGGATCTTAAAAAAAAAAGTGCTTCATTTAGGTACAATTACAGTGGTTGAAAAAAAACCAAAGAAAATCCCCTTATGAACCTTTACTAATTGAAGTGGATGATTTAAACAACAAATCTGCAGTATCAAGCACAAGCTCAGCCTCAGAACCAAAATAAAGTTCTTTTAGTGAATTCCTACAACAACTTCCGCAGCCTATTTTGGCCTCACCTCCTGTTTTTATGGATAAATATATAGAATACATATATGTAGATACATATATGGCAAAAACAATATTTATATAAGCGTTGCATTATGAATATGTTTTATAAGAGATAAATGCCCAAAATGCCTGGGCATTTATGGGTTTTGGGCATTTGCCCGGGCATTTATCCTGGACATTTGCCCCGACTTATAAATGCCCAGGCATTTTACATCACTAGACACGTTACACTGACCAAGCATCACCCATGCCACATGGCTGAGTAGGAGTAGGGGTTGCTTAGTAGGCCAAGGCACTCGATGGGCTTGGCTCTGGCAGCCCAACACTTTATTTGAAGCCATTCACATGAACCCACTTACACAAGCAAACATTTATGACCAGATTTATGACAAGATTAAATCAATTTTATTCTTGATGTCGTAAGTGGTCTGCTAGAGTTAGTACCTTCACCTAATCCCAGAATTTTCTTTAATCCATGTTAATCTGCAGGGAAGATTTAGTATTTAATTCCAAAATGTTATGAGAAAATTGCATTCACTAATCAACATCCAAGAGTGGAAGGACATTTCCAAGTACTGAATGAATTAATTATTTTTGGAGATAAAGGAAAAGCATAAGGCAAGCACTCGTCAAGCAGGTCACTGAAATAAGGGTATACTAGCAGACCCGTGCGAGAAATCTCGCATGTTCATAAACCACACTTTCCCCAATAGGTTTATAATAAGAGACTAAAGGAGAAAGATTGTTATGTTTTTATTTGAACCAAATGATTATAGAACACTATTTACGTTTCAGGCGTCCCTACGGCCAAATGCGAACTGAACAGCAATGATGTCGCATATTTTCCAAAGCAACAGTATTTGCAAATCGCACACTTCTTACAAAAATTGATATTTATGAAATTAGAATTAAATTCGTCACTGCTAAAGTCATTAGTGTGCCGAGTCCATTGATTGACAGCTTAGCCGTAACACTCACCGGTTATTCGATATTTATGAAATTATGCGATTTGAGTACTCATTCCTTGAAATTACTGTTTCTGAAATCCATGCAAAATGATAAAAGAAAGACCTCAGAATGTTAAAATGACATGAAACAGGCGTCACAGCGGTCAAAATGTGAAGTGGACAGCAATTATGGAGCACATCTTCCTGCTGCAACAGAATTTGCAAATCGCACACTTCGTACAGTTTTTTTAAGTCAATTTTTAAAGAAATTATAGATATTTATGATTAGAGTGCAATGTGTCACTGGTAATGTATATTCTCTTTCATTTGAATGCTCATTTTTCATGATCGGTCGCTTGTGAGTGCCGCAGGAGGGATCTATACTACTGAAACAATATACAGTATATGATGATTTCTCATGGATAAACTATTTGAAATGCTTCCCTATGCAGAAAGTCATAGTCATATTGAAAACTCATTAATATAAAACAATACACTAAACACAAGAGCTTGCAATGATATAAGCAATACACCCAAGTTTTAAAATACATCTGCGAACTTACCAGCAATAAGGTCTCGACCTTAATGTCGAAGGTTTTGAAGCTAGACATGTTTGACTTAAACCTACCATACCTTACTCTATTTGGGCCTTTTTTCTCATATTAAAAACAGGCACAGCATTATTTCCTTGGAGAATATCTGAGTCTAGGGATTGAAATAAATATAAATTAAGACGTTTCTGTAGTTAACAATTCATCAACTAACAATTTCTGCCTTACTTGGCAGATTCCAGATGGTGATATATATTGTTCTAACATTCATCTATGTATCATACCTTATGATACAACATACTGAGCATTGCAATCTTCAGTTCCGAACTCATAAAAATTTATTTTTTAAGATAAAATCAAAAATTAAAACTACATAAGTTAAAACAATTACCGTATATACTCGAATACCACCCGCACATTTTTAAACAAATTCAGACGTGAAAAATTGGGGTGCGGGTCTTATTTGAGTCATCCTGATTTTAAAGATTTAAATTGCCCGCCACGCGTGATATCGGGTGTTGCGAGTATCCGCTAGATGGTGCTAGCCTTCTTCCGGCTATCACTTTGTTTTACCGTAAGCAGGCGGCGTCATACAGTCTCGCGCACGTTTTCCGAGTGTAAACATGAGTTCTACGAAGCGTTTGCAGTCGTTTACTGTGAGTGAGAAGCTGAAAGTTGTCAGGGAAGCTGAAATTATTGGAAATCATGCCGCCGGTAGGAAATATGATATTGACGAGTCATGTATTCGAGATTGGAGAAAGAAAAAAAAGTGTTGCTAACAAGTAGTGGTGCTCGTAGAGCATTCCGCGGACTGAGTGTACAGTTTCCGGAAATTGAAAAACAACTTTATAAATACGTAACAGAAAGGCGGGTATTGGGAAATGGGGTGTCGACCGAAATGTGTCAATTAAAGGCATTACAGATCGCAAAGGAACTTTCTACGGTAGGGTTTAAAGCAAGCTGAGGATGGATTTAAATTTTTTATAAAAGAAATGGGTTGAGCATACGAAGGCATACCTCAATTTCGCAGCGTCTTCCTGGTGCCTATGAAGAAAAGTTACTTTCCTTTCAGCGTCACATAATTCAGTTGCGGAAGGAAAATTCATATTTGCTTTCCCAAATTGGTAATGCAGATCAGACGCCAGTCTACTTTGAAATGCCACTGGACAGTACTGTGAATGTTAAGGGATCTAAAAGTGTGACTATCAGAACAGGTGGTAATGAGAAACAACGGTGCACGGTAATGTTGTGTATACTCGCTGATGGAACCAAACTTCCGCCGTACGTTGTTCTCAAGCGAAAGACTCTTCCAAAAAATATACCCGCTGGTGTTATCGTTCGAACTCAAGACTCTGGTTGGATGGACAGTTCACTGGTGGAAGACTGGTTAAAGTGTGTCTGGCAACGTCGCCCTGGTGCATTATTACGACGAAAGAGCTTGCTTGTTCTGGACAGTTACCGCGGCCATACAACAGACGCTGTGAAGAAATTCGTCAAGGATGGGAAAACCGACCTAGCAATCATCCCGGGTGGGATGACGTCTATGCTACAGCCACTGGATGTCTGCGTGAACCGACTGTTCAAAGCAGCCTTGAAACAGCTGAATACGGAGTGGATGGCGGCCGATAAGCACACACTGACTCCAACTGGTCGTATTCAGCGCCCGGAAGTTCAGCTGCTCTGTTCGTGGATTTTGACGGCATGGAATCGTATCTCGGGAGATCTCATACGGAAGAGCTTCAAGAAATGTAGTATTTCCAATGTTATGGATGGCAGTGATGACGACATTATGTGGGAAAGTGATGGTGAAAAAAGTTCCGAAGTTGGTACTTCTGATGACGATGAAGTGTTTGTGTCTTTTATTTGTATTTTTAATTGTTTCTGTGTGTTATTTTAGGACGACTTCAGAACTGTTGGAAACTATTTTGTAGAAATGCTATTCTGTTTATTTAGTAAAGATTGTAAATAGTTTTGAGTATTCTTTATTTTGTTCTTCAAAATCAGAGTGCGGGTCTTATTCAGGGGCGGGTCGTATTCGAGTAAATACGGTAATTAAAAAAGAAACTCTAATATAATGTGACCAGAAATTCAGTTCTCATATAATAATAACTATGGTACTTTTATAGACACAACTCGAGTAAAATTTACAAAATATTTGGCACACCAAAAATATGGCTCATATTTTACAAAATATTTTTTGAGACCTCTACAAATGTACAATAATTTCCAACCCATTCAACAAATCATGGAACATTTTATAAATAATTTACTCATATTCTTTCACAAACTTTTCATGAAAATCGCGGAACATTTCTAACATCACCTTCAATTTCTCTGGCTGAGGTAGTATAGTAGTTCTGAAACAAACAGAAATGTATAAACATCCTCGAGAGAGAGAGATTTTTCCAAATCAATTGCTTATGATCAGTTGAAAGAACAAAAGGAAGTTTCCGCACTGGAGGAAAAGTTATAACACCAAACTCATTGTATGAATGTACCATACATTTTAATGTTTCATGAGGCACTATAACATAGCCAGGGACTTTATGATTGACCATTATAAGTATACGCTCAACACACCAATTTATCAGTCCGACTAATCTGGCTGGATGTTGTAGCTCATATTTTACTTATCAGACAGATCTTCAAGGCAAACAAAATCATCTTGTTTGGAACAAATTAAATCTTCACACCTAATGGCAGATTTAAGTCTATCGTGCACCATTCCCATATTTGCTTTAGACAATGGGTTTAGATACAGTAGTTTGTTTCTATTGTAAAGGTAATTTAATATTTTATATTTTGTTGATATTTCATGAATCTTTTGTGAGTCATTGTTTATTTTTGCTTATTCTAGTCTTGAGGAATAGAAGCACTAATAATCTTAAAATAAGTATGTAAATATGCCCATAAAACTGACAACATATGAAAAGATAAGTCCTCACTCACTAACCATTTATTCTCCCACTACCACAAAGCTGTTGAATAGATGATGATGATGATGATGATAATTGATGTTTTAAGGGGCCTAACGTCTAGGTTATTGGCCCCTACTGAAATGGAATGGCATGAAATGAAAGGATGAAGATAAAAACAGCTCACTGCCATGGATGAAACGAAATGAGCCCCAACAATTATACCTTATTTGAATAAAAATAGTAAAAGGTAGATGGTAAAAAACAATAAAACAAATAAGGCATAGTGAACAATAAAATAGATGAACGCAATAACTAAAAGCAGACTTAACCTCAATTAAAAGTCTTAACTCACATTAAAACTTAAAAACGTAACCACTCAACCTCATGAACCGGATGACGAGGTCAGCTGACGGCCCGTCATCTCGGAGAATAAGAGAGAGCGTGTTAGACAGTACGAGAGTCCTTTGTAGATCGGCCATGTCCACACACTCCAAGAGAATGTGTGCCACGGTAAGGTGGGCGCCACAAGTACACACAGAGGGGGGGGGGGGGGTCTTCTCTCTTTAGCAAGTGGGATTGCGTAGCAATCCCATGGCCGATCCGGAGTCAACCGAGTACCACAGTATCTTTCCGGATAGATCGGAAGGAAGATTTCCACACCTTCGTTGTCTCCTTGATGCCTCTCAGTTTGTTGGGCAGAGGCGTGGCACGCCATGCTTCCTCCCAATGCGACGGGATAGAATGTCGCAACTGAGAGCGTACATCACTAGCAGGCACCTTATATGGTAGCGAGGGCAGTGCGACTGCCTCTCTCGCCGCCTGATCCCCAAGCTCGTTTCCCGCAATAACCATATAGCTGGGAAACCACACAAGGTCACCCCGGTTCTAGCACTACACGCACTGACTAGCAGGTCACACATCGATCGCTTGCAGCGCACTAAGAGAGTCCGTACACACAAGAAAGTGCTGGGGATCGTTGGATAACGTGTACCGCACAGCCTCTAAGATGGCATAGAGCTCCGCTGTGTACACGCTACAGCCCTCGGGAAGTGAAAAGAGAAACCGACGATCCTCAAACACAAATGCACAGCCTACTTTCTCGTTTACCCTCGAACCATCCGTGAACAGAAGCCCTGATCCTGGATACCGGCCCACTATGGACTGGAACAGCCTCCGATGGACGGGGAATCCGTGTCCGACTTGGGGCTGGTGTGGAGATCCAGGATGATATCAGGGTGAGAGACCATTCACAGAGGGGCCTTGCTAGGTACTCGGACGATACAGGAGGCAGAAGGAAATCGGAACTGCCAGTATGAGCCATCCAAGTGAATCCCCGCCGGCCGAGTGGCTCGAGCGAGCGCACCATACAGGCGGCGATTCGGATATAGCTTGGACGAAGTGGCATCTGTCTGAGAGTTGCAGCATAGGTCAGCAGTACTTGTTGGCGCCTCAGGTGTAAAGGAGGTACACCAGCC
Source organism: Meconema thalassinum (assembly GCA_946902985.2). Lineage (NCBI taxonomy): Eukaryota > Metazoa > Arthropoda > Insecta > Orthoptera > Tettigoniidae > Meconema > Meconema thalassinum. Next base: position 63,986,038 of record OX336389.2, on the reverse strand, counting down.
TCGGCGAGCAAGCTCACGACTGGGCTCGTCCGAAAGGCTCCCGTCGCCAGCCTCCCACCGCCGTGCTGGACGCTGTCCAGTTTAACAAGCACTGACTTACGTATCGAACCATATGCTACACTGCCATAATCTAACCTAGATAAAATAAGTGCCTTATAAAAACGTAGGAGCACCGTGCGGTCCGCCCCCACGATGTGCCGCTAAGAAACCACAACATGTTGAGCTTCCTAGCACAGGCAGTTTTCAAACACCGCACGTGTGACTCCCACGGTAACCTCTGGTCGAAAAGGAGTCCAAGGAACTGGTATGTAGCAATAACAGGTAAAGCTACATTTCCCAGATAAAGCTCAGGATTGGGATGGAGAGTGCGCTTTCGGCAGAAATGGACAACCGAGGTCTAAGCGGTAGAGAACCGGAAGCCATGTTCTAGTGTCCACTGTTCCACTCTCCGAATAGCTTGTTGGAGCTGTCGTTCAGCGACTGCCATATTTTGTGCACTATAATGTTGAGTGAAATCGTCTACATATAGTGACGGTACCACCGCTGGGCCAGCAGCAACTACTATACCGTTTATGGCAATCGAAAATAGGGTTACGCTAAGCACCGATCCCTGTGGGACTCCGTTTTCCTGTACGTAATATTGCGAATATGTCCTCCCTATTCGGACACGGAATAGGCGAAGGGACAGAAAATTCGCAGTCAAGACCGGCAAGTTACCGCGGAATTTCCATTGATGCAGGGTAGAGAGGATGCCGTAACACCAAGTGGTGTCATAGGCCTTCTCGAGGTCCAAAGAATAGCGACTAGGTGCTGTCTTCGGAGAAAAGCGTCCTGTATGGCGGTCTCCAGGCGTACCAAATGGTCGTTGGTACTCCGAGACGCCCTGAAACCACACTGGTATTCAGACAGGAGTCCTTGTTTCTCCAGGACCCACACCAGTCGCCGATTGACCATCCTCTCAAAGAGCTTGCACAGACTATTTGTGACAGAAATAGGTCTGTAACCCCCTGTCAAATTGGGATCCTTATCGGGCTTCAGGACAGGTATAATTATACCTTCCTGCCATTTGGCTGGAAACATACCTTCCAACCAGATGCGATTAAACACCTTTAGCAAATAACGAATGCTCTCATCGTTAAGGTGTTTAAGCATCTGGCTGTATGTTGAATAGAGTTGAATACCAATGGGTACTTAGGAAAAGTTAGGAAATCATACCAAAATATTTCAGAGGAATAAGGGGCACAGAAAATTCAATCCACATGAAAGTGTGATACTTCATTTTGAAGCTACAGACGAGCTCTGAGCAGATAATACATTCAATTTTTTTTTTTTTTTTTGCTATAATGATGAGAGCAATCGACTGAGGTAACTACAGCTGTTAAGATGCAAGGCCAACGGGCCAGGCTATCTATGGACTCTGAATTGATTTTGCATAGTTGCCCGTTTTCGACACCAGACGAACGCTCAAGACGTTGCTTTCTAATAGACCATAGCCGCTTCCTTCCATACTATTTGCCACATTTCATTCATCGTCATTCATATCCTCTCTCATTAACACCTCTCATGAGATAAGTGTCAGAAAGGAATTAACGACAACATATAGGTCATCACCATCACCGAAGAAAAGAAACAAACGTCCCATAACAGAAAAATGGAGGACAGCCTGGCCCTTCAAATAGCTAATAGTGGAGTAAATTACACTAAACCTATGTTCCATGAAGAATTAAACAGTAGTTGTTGTTGATTACTTTAGGGGCTGCGACATCGTGGTCATATACCCATGTATTCGTGTGTGTGTGTGTGGAATTTGTGTGTTAACCTATGTTATTGTGATGGCTGTACTAGTGTGTGCATTTGTAAATTGGGGATATGATTTGGAAGGAGACGGCCGTGGCCTTAAAGTTAGGAACCATCCCAGCATTTGCCTGGAATAGAGGTGGGGGGGAAAACCATAGAAAACCACTTCCAGGATGGCTGAGGTGGGAATTGAATCCTACAGCAATCCTAATGCAAGCCGCTACACCACAAGGGGTGTCAAGAGTTAAATATTTACAAACATCGGAATCTATAGCAAGAAATCAATACTGGCACACCCTTCTTTGAGGAAACGCGGGTGGAGTTAGGGTGACTGCAATAAACAAAGTAACTGTGAAGAGAATCTATTATCCTTACTTCTGGCCGTAGACGGTATAAAATAATAATGTTATTGGATTCACATCCTTTTAACTACTGAGGTTTTTATAGACATCAGGGTGCCAGAAGTTTGCCCCAAAGGGGATCTTTAACTAGCCAGTACAGTTACTGACATAGCTCCCCCGCATTTGCACACCCTGAAATGCCAATGGATGCAACACAATTCGATCCTGCAACCTTGGGAGCAGCAGGAGAGAAAGCCACTTAGCCAGTCTAGACAGTTTAACCCTGGAGTGGTCGCGTGGTCTACATATTTAATCCACTCGTGTGAAAACAAACACTGCTTTAAAACTTATAGTGCCACGTAGCTGACACTCCGTGTATTTAAAGATGGATAGTTGACCCATGTGCTCAGTGCTGCGCGAATATCAGTTGCGCGTGGTTGAGTTACAGGACTCCCGTAAAGTCCGTGGTCTACACTGGTAAGCCGTGCGACCAATTACGTAAGTTTTTTTTGCTAGAGACTTAGTTAGAATAAATCTGATTTGTGCACTTATTATTGCTTTTATTATTGACATTGGCTTAATATTTCCGTTAATAAGTAATTTTTGCACTATTTTGGCGGGGATTTTTTTTCTTTTTGAGGAAATTATGGAGGATAGGTAAACGGCTCTAATCGTAGCGTGATTGGAAGAAGCCAATAGTCAAACCGATAATTATGACGAACAATCAAGTTCAGATGAGGATGAAGACCATCTTGAGGAGCAGCTCACCGATTCTGAATTCGAGCAAGAGCAAAAAATCCGAGGTGACGATGCAGTGATTGAAAACAAAACAGGCCAACAAAGAAAATCCGAAACCATTACGTACTATAATCGTACTAAAAGTGGTGTTGATCTAGTGGATAAGATGTCTTCTCTCTATGACGTGTCCAGGAACTCAGGAAGATGGCTTGTAACTGTCTTCTATGATCTAATGAACCACAGTGCTCTCAATGCGCTTTGCATACATACAGCAAACAAAAACTATGAATCCCGTTTGCCGTCGTGACTTTCTTATCAGCCTGTCTATGGCTATGATGAAACCATTGGCTCATAGCAGGTTGCAGAAAAACACATTGCCAAGAAGTCCAACGTTCAGAATAAAATATTTTCTAAGCCTTCCGCAAGTTGAAACTCAGTCATCGGCAGCAGGACCCATGCAAAGGAATTATGTCGGTCGGTGCCACTATTGCGATAGAGTGCATAATAGAAGCATTCCAAAAGTGTGTAATTCGTGCAATAAATTCATTTGCCGTGAACATTCCAAACCTGTATGTCTATCCTGCTCAGAGAACACTGATTAGATTTTAATAATTCTGTGCACTATTATTTTTATCTCAATTTCTCTAAACCTTGTGAGTTTTTCCTAAGAAATGGGTGACTATTTGTTTTAGTATCTTTTGATAAGAAAATAATAATATTTTTAGGTTCTGTTGATTATAATTAATGAGAATTACATAGTTAATAAGACTTGTAAACAAATAAACGCAACTGTAAAATTACATATATTCTTTTATTAAAATTTAAAATGGCATACCTATGTAGACCATGCGACCACTCGCGTCACTATTAGGTACGCGACCACTGCAGGGTTAAGTAGCTTGTATAAATACTGTAGAATGTATATCACCCTACAGTATATCACTTCTTAAATACACAATTGAGACGCACATATGTTAGCATAATTTGCTTCTCGCCTTATCGCGGTAGTAATAAGTCATTTGCAGCCGTCAAGCAATGAGTGATTTGTGGCCGTCTCAAGCTCATTCCACGATATCATGACTGAGCATACAACTGCAGGTAAAGAGGTAGATATGAATTGTGCAATTACACTACTGGTAATTCTTAGACTTCTTCCTAAACCTCTCACCCCCTTTGCATTACACAAATAATTTGTAGCCTAGTTGTATTCTAGGGGTGTCAAATTTTCATACCATTCGCTCCAGTAGTTTTGACACCAACCCATAACAATCAGAAAAAAATTAAACCAAGGTATATTTGATCATTATGTACCTCATCCGGGATAAAGTACTGTATATACGAAGTTTGAGACGAAAATAAAAATGTTCAAACAGAAATCTTACTTTATTTAGAGATATGCACAGAAGTTTTGGTTTTAGATTTGGCTGAACTTTTTAGAATGTACTGTAGGTCAATATTCTTCTTCTAGATTTTGTACCCAATCCATGCATGGCAAGTCAGAAGACAGAGGGTAAATTGTTGCCTGTCAGTTGGTGATTTAGTTTGAGATGATGATCCTATTCCAGCACCTCCCGCCAGGAATATTATTTATAAAGAAGGTTCTAATTTCTATAAAATGTAATCTTTTTGTACATTGATATTATAATTATATACTGTATTTCAGTTTTTACTTTGTGATAATTATTCATTAACTTCCAAGCCTCACAAAAAGTATGTTATTCTGTTTACCTTGTATTCTATCCGGTTATAAGACTTTTAGTTTCTTTAAAACTGTAACATAATTGTGGTGTCATTGAAACATGAAGTTAATGATTTAAGTATTAAGTGTTATTTTAAATTAAAGCATAAAGTCCACTGATAAGACTGAAAAAAAAAAGGAAGGATTTATCTTCAACCACTAATGAATTGATTTTTTGAAAATCCATTAAAACCCCTGTGTTGTGGTACATAGCAGCCTTGCAGTGGCCTTTTCAGTACGTACAGTACTAGCCAGCGGCTTAGTGATGTGTACCATACCATCAATAATACAAGGATATGGGATGAAATTTAGCATAAATAAGAGTGAGATGGTGATCACAACAAGGAAGAAGGAAAGAACCACAACGGGAATAACAATTGGTGGGGAACAGCTGAAGAAAGTGGAGAGTTTCAAGTATCTGGGAAGCCTGATACAAGAAAATGAAAGAAACGATAGAGAAATAAATTAGCGGGGGAGACAGGCAGAAGCATTCCGGAGGAGTGTGAGAAGCATGATATGGAACAAGGATGTCCCTCAGAACCGCAAAAAGGTCATATATCGGACGTACTATGCCCCTATCCTGACGTATGCCTCGGAGACCTGGGTGATGGAGGAAGGGAGAGGAGAAAAACACAGGCCAGTGAGATGAGGTTCTTGAGAAGCAGTATTGGAGCTACAAAGATGGACAGAATAAGAAATGAGAGGACCAGAGAATTAATGAAGCAGGAACCATTACAGGATGGTATAGAGAAATCTAGACTTAGATGGTAGGGACATGTAAAACGAATGGAGGAGAAGAGGATACCCAGGAGGATACACGAGACGAAGTGGGAAGGAAAGAGACCGAGAGGAAGACCGAGAGACAGGTGGCTGAAGGGGGTGGAAGAAATCATGAAGAAGAGAGGAGAAGACTGGACAAGGGTGGAGTCTGAGAGATGGTGGGAAGACAGAAGACGTTGGAGAGGCTTGTGTTCCAAACAGACCTGGCCAGTGGCTGGAAACTGTGCAAGATGATGATGATCATACCAATTGATGAGCCCAATGGGTTGTAACACTGGCAAACCAGCTTCAACTAGCCTGATCAATTTTTCAAAGTAGTTCATTTTCATTGAAATTTGATGTGCTATTTTTTGAGAATATCTGTGCTAAGCTGGAACTCCATGCCAGTCAACGTGAGTCACATGAAAAAATCCACAGCCTGCTTCCAGTCTCCGACCGGGTCAGGAATGGAATGAATGAAGCCCCCATCTTGCGGCGAGGATATGAACTGTGCCGGCTGCCGAGGCCTGACGCACTCCTCTGGGGCAATGATTAAATGAATGACAGATGAAATGAAATGATAGTGGAGAGTGTTGCTGGAATGAAATTTTGACAGGGAAAACCGGAGTACCCGGAGAAAAACCTGTCTGCCTCCGCTTTGTCCAGCACAGATCTCACATGGAGTGACCGGGATTTGAACCACGGACCCAGCGGTGAGAGGCCGGTGTGCTGCCGCCTAAGCCACGGAGGCTGTAACGTGAGTCACATGAATTACTTAAATATGTCAAATATCTGACAAGGAAGTTGAAACTCCAGACTCGAGCTACAAAAGAAATGGCATCTGTACAGCGTCAAGCAATGTAGGTACCAGCTAGATACATTTGCTCTCTGATATGCTGCTAAGTACTGGCATTCTGGGAAACTCTGTGGGTTTAACTTTGCAGTGATAAGACCTCTCCATAGTCATTCCCCTGATTTTGTTGGATCATCCTCCTAAACTGGAGATTAGCGAACCCAAGTACATGTTTTACTGGCAGACTCTCATCAAGAAAATAAAATAACTTACCGAAAATGGTATGTGCCTTCTCTCTGACCAAATCCAGAGCCAGGCACTATGCGAATTCCAGTGTTCTCCAACTGGAAAGCACAGAAAACATCTGGAGCTGCCTTCTCAACAGCTTTCTTAGGCAGTTTGATCTGCAAATATACATGGGCCCTTTATTAATACAATAGCAACCATACCCAACTTTGCCTGGGTAAACAATAATCATGGACTCTCAATGTTCTCAAGGCTGCCAAGCCCTCGAGACAAGAGACACATGTGTGCACACGCATGCACACACACACATACACACAAATTTGATAAATTGTACTTTCCCCAACCTCTGCTATGAAAGACCTTTTGAAGTGATTTATTTAATTATTTAGCATATGGCTTTTAGTGCTGGGAGTGTCCGAGGACATGTTCGGCTCGCCGGAGGCTGTAGCTGATTCAATGCGGACTCCCATGGGGTGAGCTACAAGTTCCGATCAATTTCAAGTAGTTACAACTTGCGCTAGCAGATGTCACAGACACCTAGTGGTGAACGTTGGAACTTGGATATAGCATTTCAACGAAATCTAACCTGCACATTTAGCTCCACACAAGTTTAATTAGTGGAAAGTTCTTTTACACACAATAAATCTATGACATGGGACCTCTGGCTTTACTTCCCCTCCGAAGGATTAAAAAATCCGACAACTTTGGCCTCACCCCCAAAATACCCTTGTATACATGATATAGCCCATCTTTAGCTCAGTGCAATTATAATAGCTCGCTTATAAATGTAATTAAGATTTAGATGCCGTTATTTCATATCCACACTAGAGATCAGAAAAGAAGTGAGTATGAGCCCCGAGGCTGATAGTACACTGGTTTCCTATTGTGTTGAGGTCGTGGGCATGCTGTGACTCCACAATGGCATTCCTTGCTCCTGCTGAAGGCTAATCTCTCTCTGTTAAAAAGTACATATGGAGCTATAATGAGAAGTGCAATGGGTGTAGAGTTAATATTCATGGTCGATAATGAACATCCTTGCAGAGCACTATTGATGGGTGAATTTATTCAAGATAAAATACCCAGTGCATAGAGTGGATAGCAAGGCCTCCAGATATAAATCAGATAGAACTTGTATGAGATGCCTTAAGAAGATTTATTACATTCCATATACCTGCATTTAGGACACTTCCAGACCTCCATACAGCTCTTAAATAAGTGGAAGAATGACTGACTAATCTCACAGCCAACATTCTCCATCATTACTAGTTTGTGTGGCTGTTAGAGGTGATAAATCATCCAAATCACTGTTACACAATTTCATGTTCCAATCATGAACTGTCTATTTTACTTATTTCTATATTTGTATTTTCACTGCAATACAGGATTTTTTCTTTGGCATGTGAGGGACTGTTTGTAATACATACTTCTCAAATGTTGTGCCATTTTAACATGTACTGTACCTGATGTCAAATCAGTATCCCAACTGATAGTGTTTAATTTGTGACACCAATGTACAAAAACACAATCCTGAAATGTAACATGGTCAAACAATTCAATAGTAACAGTATTAAGAGTGAAGTATTTCCATTACCTGAGGAAAAGCAAACATTGCTCCTTGGACAACATTGCACGACATGCCTTTAATACTGTTGAATGTGTTAGTGACCATTTGAGCCCGCTCGGCTAAAGAGTTCAATACTCCATTCTTCTCCTTCTGGAATAACTCGTATGAGGGTTCATGTGGTTTAGGCGGATTCACAAGGACGTCCAGTACAGTCTGAAACAGAAATCCGACGATGATGATGAGGATCATAATACAACTGCCGAGGAAGAACCAAACAATACAGGGTGGAAGGTATCTACCACAAAAAAAAAACGGAACAATTGGATATTAAATGGTGCGAGAATTTACACATACTTAAGTTACGTATCTATAGCTTCCACCGTTAGGGGAAAACATTATTGCACTGGTGTGTAAGCGATGCTGTTTCACCAGCTACTTCAGAAGCTCGTAAGGATGCGAACTGCAAGCCAGCGGGAGTTTGTTGTCGCCGGCACACCCATACTCCAAAGTCAATCACACGCTTCCAATACAGGGTGTAACAAAAATGTACGGCACAAAATGCAGGACTTATTCCTCACGTAGACGAAGACATTATGTTAGATGAACATGGGTCCGGAAACGCTTTGTTTCCATGTTACACCTCATTGTCTCCAACTCATTAATCATGGGAAACACACAAGAACAGAACGTATGAGCATACCACATGCAAATCTTTCTCACAGGAGATGTTCAATATGCCCTCCGTGCGCATTGATACATGCATCAATCCGCTGTCGTCGAGAACCTCGGATGTGCTGATGTATCTCTAGAGTAATGCGTATGGTCTCCATAATACGTGTACGGAGTCTCTTAACATCTTGTACTGGGGTTGGATATGCAAGAGCTTTCAAATACCCCTCAAATGAAAGTCAGTAGGTTTAGGTCCAAAGAGAGTGGAGGCCAGGCAATTGGTCCATCTCTACCTATCCATCTGTCACCAAATCTCATATTTAGAAGCCGACAGACATTAACACTAAAGTGAGGAGGTGCTCCATCATGAATGCAGTACATGTTTTGTCACACAGCTAAAGGCACATCTGCTAAGTCGCATGGCAACCGGGCCATGTAAAACTAAACACTGGTGGTGCACCTACGGTAATGACAACGTAACCAGGCGTAACCAAGAGTGCACGTTCCGCATGATTCTACCGTTCTGTTCATGTGCATTTCCCATGATTAATGATTTGGAGAAAATGAGTTGTAACATGGAAACATTGAGTTTCCAGGCCCATGTTCATATAACACAATTTCTTCATCTACGTGTGAGAAATGTGTCCTGCATTTTGTGCCGTGCATTTTTGTTACACCCTGTATACACAGCAACATATTGCCAAGGCTGTAGGAATAAATCATTGCTTCATCCTCACTCTCCTACCAGTGTGCTTTCCCAGAACACACCTAGGCATAGCATTACAAAACATTCTTAGGACATATTTTGTATTATTTAGTCTCAACATACAGCTATATGCATAGATATACAACAAAATGACCCAGCTGTTGTTGTTCAGATGTATTCTGCCAAACTACTTGTACAGTCATGTAATATGTATCACGAGCCATTATCAGTAAATCACAGCAAACATGTAACACACTATTTTATTTTCTACTAAATGGTGCTTCACCAAAGCAAATTATCATGTAGATTGTCCTATACGGTATGTATTATGCAGAATACACGAGCAAAGATTTGTGTAATAGGTATCTTCCACCTCGCATCCAGTGTTCAACAATGTCATCAATGACCATTAGTCGTCTGCAGCAAGTCGAGCAAGGGAGTGAAACATGCTCTACTGCTGCATGAGTGTTTAAATTTTAATAAATAGCAATGGAGTACTTTTACATACTAGCAGATGGCATTAAGGTGCTTTTCAATCAAATGGGAAGCGGCTTGTTCTCGAGTTGTCTGTCGAGCGAGATCCAATTCAGAGCTTGTAACTGCTACGGTGTAAGCCATTGTTAGCTCCAGACTGGATAGCAATAGGCAGTCATCTGAAGGACAAACCACACCCCATTTCAGAACCACTGTTCTGTACTACTTTGATAAGTTTTCAATGAGCTATTGCCTATCCATGATCTATGTCAAGAAAAGAAAGACAGGAATATAAAAAAGAACAAATACAGCAGGCAGGAGGCGGCAGAAGGGTAAACCGTTTCTATACTTCCTTTCCATTCTTATGATGGTTGGAATTATAGACCTGTGGTATTTTCATATGAACACATGTTCTTGTTCAGTCTATGGAAGGTGGCTTGATATCTACTACAGTGCTTATACTTAATTACAAAGGTTGGATACAAAGTAGTGGCAATACCTCCGTCTTTCGACAGGCAAGCACCAAATGGCACTGGCATCCTCTGGGTGGATAAAAGACAATCACGTGACGGCATGCGGTGAAGAACGATTTCTACTCAGAAATATTGTGATGGTGGCTCGAAGTGCAAAGCGCAAGAGAAAGCACCACATATGTTTACAAAGCAGGAACAAGGATCTTGGATAAAAATCAAAGTTGCACTAGGCCGAAATGTGAACACCATCAGGGCCCGCACATTTGCTGTCTTATTTAATAATAACTGACCAGTAGATCCTGCCAGCAGAAATTCTGAGGAAAGGTGTAGAGTAACATTTCCCACACAGCAGCCTTTCACCTGCCACCTGCAGCGATGTCTGCTTACCAAACACTTAACAACCACTAATGGCAATAAGCCGCTTGACAATGTGACCACCACTTCCTTACAAGAATAGATTCTTCTATTTTTGCTGTTGTCGACTCGAATTGAGCCAGGCCTTTGCAGCCAGTTCAAAGTCAGTGAGTGAACTGGTAAATTGTAGTGCGTGTTCAGTGGAAATGGTTAGCCCGATTTGCAATAAACTGATATAAGTATCGTCATTTCCCATTGACAAGTGGCTTATTAGCAGTGGTAAGAGGAGACCCCATGAAAGTGATGGTGCTTGCCCTCCTTTGGAAAGAAGAATAAGAGGGGGATGCTAGATATTTCATGCATCACAACGGGTGTGCGATATAAAAAGTTTGAGAACTCCTGACCTAGAGAATAGTGGGAGTGTTTGAAAGTAGCATTGGTCCAAATGAAACATTTAAAAAAAAAAACTTGAAATATGAAGTACTGACTCCACACTTGAGAATATGAACTTAGTCATCATCATCATCATCTTGAGCAGTTTCCAACCGCTGGTCGGGTCTGCTTGGAACATAAGCCTCTCCATCGTTTCCTGTCCATCCACCATCTCTCGTCATTTACTGTGTCCCAGCACACTCCTCTTTCCTCCACACTCTTCTTAACTCCTTTCGTCCATCTGTCCCTTGGTCTTCCCCTTGGCCTCCTTCCCGTCATTTCCATTCCAAACATCTTCTTCGGTATCCTCTCCTCTTGCATCCTCCTCACATGTCCATACCATTTCATTATTTTACTAGTTGAAACCCGTCAAACCATGATGGTCATTGGGACAATGTGATGTTCTTATATGCATTCTTTGTACGATTACTTTTTGACACTAATGCAACTTTAAGGGCGTCGAAAGATCGACTTTGCAACATATAACTGGCCTCGACTGAAAACTTGACGAGGCAAATAGAGACCTACATGTTCCAGTTTCCCCTTGAGCTTTATTGCTTGTGATAAAGTATACCAAGCGAATTGGAAATTGGTGCCTCTTAAAAGAAAAATGGAAGTGTTTTATCAGATGGTGTTAAATGAAGTCGAAGGATTAGATCTCTCGTCCCAATATTATCTGTACTTATTATTTCCAAATCCAAGCAATTTTCATACATATTTCTTACAATTAATCTAGTCTAGTTCCATTTAGGAGTCCTTGGAAAACGTTCAGATTTCTAAGGATCATAACTATGGCTCAAATTTTTCGAGTAAGAATGTGTGGAGGGAGATCACTTAATCTCAACCGGGTGAGTTAGCCGAGGTCGTTGCGGCATGACTGTTGGCAGTCGCTCACATCGGGGAGGCGAGGAGGTTCGAATTCCCCCGCCGGCAACCTTGAAGATGGTCTTCTGTGGTTTCCCGTCTTCCTTCCAGGCAAATGCCGGGGTTGGTCCTTAACTATAGGCCACAGCCGCTACCTTCCAACTCCTCGACCCTCCCTTCCAACTTCCTCCCCAACGGTACTTGTAGCTCACCCATTGGGTGTCCGTCTCGAAGCAGCTACAAAAAATGGCGAGCCGATCATGTCCTCTGACACTCCCGGCACTAAAAGCCATACGCTAAAAAAAAACTTCATCTCAAGGAATTGAAGAATTCTGTTGGAAACTGAAGTAATAATCTTCCATATTCAGTATTTAATCTGTTAATGCTGGCGTTATATTTTTGAACTACTGGATGTAAGTTCAATGACTTAAAAATTGATTTCATTGCAGTGTTCATTTTTTAGTGTAAGAATGCAAACTTAGGATAAATTTATTATAACCTTCGCAGAAGTGAATGTTTTGCCGTAAATCTCAGTCACAATATCATCACGAGTTAAAAGTCTGGCTGGTAATTCAATAACATTTGGTTCCTCACCATCCACAAAGGGGTAGGCCTAGTCATTAACTTGTAGAAAAAAATCAGAAAATTCCATTTCATCTGGTTTCGATTGCCTGTTTTTATGTAAGCGGCATATTTTGGAGAAGGGCCAGAGAGAAGAGTATTTACTACAATCTCGAATAACTGTTTGGCGAGAAGCGTGCGGCACAACAGGCAAAAACCTACCTGAAGTCTCCTCCAACAAAATAACTTTCCCACAAAAGAGAATAATGTCATTACGTATAATATCTTTTAGAAGTTGATTCACACACATATTAATGAATGAATATTTGCCATTGGGGCTTTATCCCATATTATGAGCCATGCTAATTGTTAGGGACCTGAAAAAATCGCATTTGCGATAAATGCGAATTTTTAAATTTCGTACAGAACCCAAGCCTATGTTAATTTTAATGTAAAAAAATCAAACATTTTTACGCGTAAATCAAAGTGCGACAAAATGCGAATTGTGGCCCAAAATGCGAAAATACCAGATAAGTGCGATTTTATAGCGAAATTACTTTAAATCTGCTAATTTATTTGCGAATTTGTTTATTAAACAAAAGACGAGGTGGCCTAATCGCTCGTTAGCGATACCTTATCTCGGACTCTCAGTGTGCTACGCATATTGGTCGATATACCGTATATACCCGAATACCACCCGCACATTTTTATACAAAATCGAACGTGAAAATTTGGGGTGCGGGTATTAATTGTGTCATCCAAATTTTAAAGATTTAAATTGCCCGCCACGCGCGTGTATCCCCTATTATGGTGCTTGCTCGCTTGTACCGTACTTGTTTATTTCCGTCTAATGGCTTGACCGGTCGCAAGCCAAACACAAGCGTCAGTTTCGTCAGTTGCGTGATAGCATGGCATCAGTAAAGGCTCGGTCAAACAGGAAACGGGTTGACCGCGCAAACTCTGCCGCCCGACCGCTGCAAACTCTGTATTGTGTAAAATTGCATCATCCTGGTTAAACAGGAGGCGATCTACCGCGGCGGGTAAGTGAGCAGTTGTGATTTTCCACAAAGTCCGCACCTTGACTTATCCGTATTCAGCAGGGGGGTGAAACAACTATAGATCCTTCGCTTCCAAAGACCTCATGGCGACTGACGAGTTTGCTGAACCCCCTTGTGGAGCGCCAGTGGTAGCGCTGTTGGCCAACTCGTCTGCTATTGGTTGAAATACGACTAGATTCCTATTGGTTATTATTTCAAATTTTTCTGTACAGGTGTGTTGTGTATTTCTGTACAGCTGCGTATTTTGATGTCTGTTCTTATTTTTCTGTGTGGTCGTGTGTTTTTGCATTTATTATCAGTTTTGTGAGCTTTATTTGATACTACCAACAAGATCACCCTTCACAGGATTATGCCCTAATACGGTAGGTGTTTCTTTACTTTAATAGTCTCGTGTAGTGTAGCTACCAGGATATGATTTTAATACATTTTAATATTATGGCTTTTGAATTGTGTGCTTTATTGTTTAATAATAACTTCGTTTGCAGTATTTTCAATTAATTATATTCTTAGCTACCGTAGCTTATGAAGAAGGCTACTGTGGGTTCTCAACTATATGAAATATCTTTCTCTTCTGCCTTTATATAACCCTACTTTATTGAAACGGGGAGTTATACGTAGAAAGGCAGTAAACTGATTATCTCATTGTATTTCTTTTCATTTCTCAGGGCATGAGGCACTCCAAGGAAGGCATCAGATTAGGTCTTTATACTACAGTTGTCCAGTAATGGGACCAGTCAGCCTGCTAGTTGGAATAACCTGAACTGTTGTCCAAACAGTGGGCGAGAAAGAAGGAGAAAGATTGTTATGTTTTTATTTGAACCAAATGATTATGGAACACTATTTACGTTTCAGGCGTCCCTACGGTCAAAATGCGAACTGAACAGCAATGATATCGCATATTTTCCAAAGCAACAGTATTTGCAAATCGCACACTTCTTACAAAAATTGATATTTATGAAAATAGAATTAAATTCGTCACTGCTAATGTCATTACTGTCGACCAAAGTATTATGTGCACTCGCGTTTGAAGGTTGTTTGTGAAGTAACCAATAGACCTACATAAAATCCAATAACATCACCATTTTCGTCGTTCTATTTTACGTTAGGTCATGTAGGTTTGGAATTTTCAATTTATATTTTAATATTTTTTATCGCAGTTGGAACACAAAAAGTGCACGTTTTTAAGCATGTTTCAACCATGCGTCACATTTAAGAATTATTATCTCAAGGACCCGTCATCAGATTGAATCCAAATTTTAACACAATATACATTGGAATGTTGTATAACTGGTTTATTAATTTCAAAATTGTGTGTGTCCAAGAAACAAAGTTGTTATCATTTTTGTAAGGTAACTTTTTCTCTGCTCGGGGTGGTTGGAAAATGTAGTTCTTGGTTGCATTGTAATCCTCATACATCCAAAAGTTATGCTGTATGACTGTGAAATACGTAAATTAATTCACTTATTTTATATCGGTTTGTATTTCTACGGGGAAATAACACATGTTTCACCTCCTAGCCTCTCAGGCAAACGCTGTACAGCGTTGCCGAAATGGTGCCCAAACGCATCATGTCGCGTCTCACTTAAATTGATGGGCTCCATCTCAGCAACGCTGTACAGCATACAGCATAATGGATAACGATTACAACGCAACCAAGAACTACATTTTCCAACCACCCCGAGCCGAGAAAAAGTTACCTTACAACAATGATAACATTGTTTCTTGGACACACAAAATTGTGAAATTAATAAACCAGTTATACAACATTCCAATGTATATTGTGTTAAAATTTGGATTCGATCTGATGACGGGCTTTTGAGATAATTCTTAAATGTGACGCATGGTTGATACACGCTTAAAAACGTGCACTCTTTGTGTTCCAACTACGATAAAAAATATTAAAATATAAATTAAAAAATCCAAACCTACATGAACTAACGTAGAATAGAATGAAGAAAATGTTGATGGTATTGGATTTTATGTAGGTCTATTGGTTACTTAACAAACAAACTTCAAACTCGAGTAAACATAATACTTTGGTCGACAGTAGTGTGCTGAGTCCATTGATTGACAGCTTAGCCGTAACACTCACCGGTTATTCGATATTTATGAAATTATGCGATTTGAGTACTCATTCCTTGAAATTACTGTTTCTGAAATCCATGCAAAATGATAAAAGAAAGACCTCAGAATGTTAAAATGACATGAAACAGGCGACACAGCGGTCAAAATGTGAAGTGGACAGCAATTATGGAGCGCATCTTCCTGCAGCAACAGAATTTGCAAATCGCACACTTCGTACAGTTTTTTAAAGTCAATTTTTAAAGAAATTATAGATATTTATGAAATTAGAGTGCAATGTGTCACTGGTAATGTATATTCTCTTTCATTTGAATGCTCATTTTTCATGATCGGTCGCTTGTGAGCCCCGCAGGAGGGATCTATACTACTGAAATAATATATATGATGATTTCTCATGGATAAACTATTTGAAATGCTTCCCTATGCAGAAAGTCATAGTCATATTGAAAACTCATTAATATAAAACAATACACCAAACACAAGAGCTTGCAATGATATAAGCAATACACCCAAGTTTTAAAATACATCTGCGAACTTACCAGCAATACGGTCTCGACCTTAATGTCCAAGGTTTTGAAGCTAGACATGTTTGACTTAAACCTACCATAACTTACTCTATTTGGGCCCTTTTTCTCATATTAAAAACAGGCACAGCATTATTTCCTTGGAGAATATCTGAGTCTAGTGATTGAAATAAATATAAATTAAGACGTTTCTGTAGTTAACAATTCATCAACTAACAACTTCTGCCTTACTTGGCAGATTCCAGATGGTGATATATATTGTTCTAACATTCATCTATGTATCATACCTTATGATACAACATACTGAGCATTGCAATCTTCAGTTCCGAACTCATAAAAATTTATTTTTTAAGATAAAAACAAAAATTAAAACTACATAAGTCAAAACAATTACAGTATATACTCGAATACCACCCGCACATTTTTAAACAAATTCTGACGTGAAAAATTGGCGTGCGGGTCTTATTTGAGTCATCCTGATTATAAAGATTATAAATAATCATAATACATTGAGAAAAAAAATTATTAATTCAATTTTATTTATTAGTTTCAGCTTATGTGTAGTTTCCTTTTCAATATTGGTCACTCTTTATATAGAAAATCAGCAAATGAGTCCAGTGGTGTAGGTTTCAGATTACCTACTATGCTACAATATCATAAAACGTGTCACTATCTCCTCATGTTAAGCATAATACCAAAGAGATATCGTCTGTTGGCAGACTGCCCGTACTTCGATACAGGATGCATCCCATCGGACGTTAAATCCATGATGTATTGGGATTATTTTAATATAAATATCTCCTAACATCTTATCAGAATACTATAAAGAAATCGGCTGTTGGCAGGCTGTCCGTACTTCGATACAGAACGCGTCCCAACGGCCGTTAAATTCATTATGTATTAAGTTTATTTCAATGTAAATATCTCCTAATATCTTATCAGAATACTATAAAGCTATCGGCTGTTGGCAGGCTGTCCGTACTTCGATACAGAACGTGTCCCAACGGCCGTTAAATTTACTATGTATTAAGTTTGAATTGACCGCTACAAGATGTATAACGTGGAGGGATTAATTCCCCGAAAGTATGAGAACGAACGTCATCTACGTGAAAGGGGTGGCTATTTCCTATCAAAGTTCAGTAGCGTTCTAATATCTGGACTACTACTTACGTGTTCAGTGGGTTGGCTAGGTCCCTGAATCTGAAATGATAGTCGTCGGTCGCCGGTTGTCATTATTATACTGACCAATATACCTGTAACTAATTACTTCCCTCTGGATGTGACGTTTCTACTTTTAAGCATTTGGCTTGCGTAAATTGCGGACTTTGGGCCACGGTGTGGACACTAATCTTATTTATTAATGGCATTTGTTATCAACGTAGGTGTGTTAATATCTCCTTTACCTCTTCCATGCTACCCTTATCTCAAAGCGAGGTGCTCCCTTGGACCTGCTGCAAGATATCAATAACGTCGTGTTCTTGAGGCTGTGCGAACCCTTGTGCCAGCTCAAGATATCTATAATATATTTCTTCAACTTCACTTAAAAACACTTCATGCTTCCCTTATCTCAAAGCGAGGTGCACCCTTGGACCTGCTGCAAGATATCAATAACGTCGTGTTCTCGAGACTGTGCGAACCCTTGTGCCAGCTCAAGATATTTATACTATATTTCTTCAACTTCTCTTAAAAACACTTAATACTTATTACTAATATACTAAAGATGATACTCTTGATAACAATTGTCGTACGTTGCGATGTTGCCCTGCTGTGCCCAAGTCCGTGCTTACGCATGTATGCTATACTGATATCGCCGTCCATTTGTAGGCGTTTTTCATAAATTCCTACTGGATTACTTTCTCACCTATGTTACTTCGTGAGGGAACGGTGTTTTCTTTGCTCACTGAATATTCTGTTCGAAATGTACTGCTGGAAAAAGAATTCTACCTTAAGAGTGTATTCTACGCTTACATCTTTAAAATCATTAGTGCGTCTTACTACTATCGCACGCTTCGCAATACGTGAATGAATGTATGGAAAACAAAAAGAATAAAGGCAAATTTATGCAAAGTCATCTGGCGTGTGAGTGAATAGTGCCAGGAATTGAACTCAAGGTGCCTGGCTTCCGCTCGAGTGCGTCTGTACGCTGAGCTAGCTAGACAGTGTCAGGTTTAATGTCCTCTCGGCGGACGGTGTGCTCAGCACGTGTCTGTCATATGGCATAGTGGATTGTGTTACAATGGACAAATAAGCATTTCCTCTGGGGTCGGATTTCATAACAAAAGAGAAACTGTAGTACTTCTTGACTGAATGCGTTTACAAACTAATTAATGCGGCACCTTGCAGAAATGTGATTGCAAGGTCTCCTAACTCTATGTAAGCATGTAGCCAATACTAACTTCCGCTAAGTTATACTAAAATGGATTCAGAAGAAAATATTATAGCCTACAATCATATACAATGTATAGTTGCACTGCTGTAAAAAAATACAAAGTTATTTACTCATTCCAACTTATCCTATGGGATATCACAATCTTATTCCTAATGGAGCTTCATTGTGGGGGGTTTAATCTGAAATAAGGAGCAATTTTCTGAATATAGTAGGGTAGTTATCAATACCTCTTCCTACTAGGCTTCCGTTAATATTCCTAGTGACTTATTAGATAGGGGTTGATAATACTTGAATTGCTTGGCGTAAGAGGTGTCTATCGCGAAATCTTAACAGGGTGGGGGTGGGGGTTTTTATAATTATTGTGTAAAAAAAAATATTCTCTAACTTAATCTACTAAAAAAAAATTCTGCTCGGGGGGGGTTTTAAATTGTCTCACTCGCTTCGCTAATGTAATGAGTATAGGGGGCGTTTAAAAATGTATTAGTTACTGGGGCGGGTGTGGGTACCAAAAATAATATTTGACCCGTACTTCAAAAATTTTTCTTAATTTTGGGCAACTTTTGCTTGGCTAAATAAGAGGGTTTTAGGGACCTTTACCGTAGAAGTTCGTTGTCTGAACTCCTTTAGGTGTTCTCTTACGACAACGTCACGGTACCCCGGGCGTCCACCAATTTGTAAGGTTCCTGTGAGGGATGCCTGTACAAATGATAAATCTAGGGGATGAAATTAGTCTAAAATGGGGGTTGAGCTTGGCGAAAACTGTAAGAGGTGAGGAGTGTTTTATGAATGGAGATCGACAGTGCGATCAGCCAGGAGAACTCCCCAATGTACTGTTTGACGGGGTAGTTCTAGGTAAAGGGGTAGTTTACACGAGCTATTAAGTTATAATTCAAAGCGCAACGACTGCGCCACACGGTCTGCAGTGAGTCGTAAGCACGCAAGTGGAGAGATCGCTGTGGTCAGCGCGGAGCAAGGACGCTCAGCTGACTACAAGCAGCAATTAAGCAAGTACGCAATAAGGCTACTTCTAAGACCTACCTAAAGTGAAATCTATTAGGGTAGGAACTTACTAACTAAATAAATAAAAAGAATAAGACCAGTGGCTTCTAGTAATTATGAGTTTAATGTGTACCTCGATCTGGAGGTACACTGGATAGAGCTAGCAGTTCTAATAACAAATAATAATAAATAATGACAATCCAAGCACGGGGGAGGTGAGTGTGTAGTGTAGTGGTTAGTGTGTAGATCGCTAAGACACTTACCCGTCCAGCAGAGGTTCAACACGTCGGTGCACTGAGTGAGGACTGAATAATTGATGATCCCAGGTATCTGACCTCTGGGGTTCTTATACCTTCTGTGTGCTCGATCGGCGGAATCCTCACATTCCTACCGAGTCGTGCACCTCCCCCAGGTCATTGCCTGTACTACGAGGCTACTCGAGTTCATGTATGTGCTGATTGTTCTTCATGTAATTTATAGGTGGTATTTTATAAGGTTTTTAGATCAGAAGTTTGTAGTTTTGGGATTTTGTAGATTTTACTTAGGGGATGGGGGTAGCGTACCCTAGGGGTACAACAATATCTATGGTACTTTTATGGACACAACTCGAGTAAAATTTACAAAATATTTGGCACACCAAAAATATGGCTCATATTTTACAAAATATTTTTTGAGACCTCTACAAATGTAGAATAATTTCCAACCCATTCAACAAATCATGTAACATTTTATAAATAATTTACTCACATTCTTTCACAAACTTTTCATGAAAATCGCGGAACTTTTCTATCACCTTCAATTTCTCTGGCTGAGGTAGTATAGTAGTTCTGAAACAAACAGAAATGTATAAACATCCTCGAGAGAGAGAGATTTTTCCAAATACAATTAACATCAATTGCTTATGATCAGTTGAAAGAACAAAAGGAAGTTTCCGCACTGGAGGAAAAGTTATAACACCAAACTCATGGTATGAATGTACCATCCATTTTAATGTTTCATGAGGCACTATAACATAGCCAGGGGCTTTATGATTGACCATTATAAGCATACGCTCAACACACCAATTTATCAGTCCGACTAATCTGGCTGGATGTTGTAGCTCATATTTTACTTATCAGACAGATCTTCAAGGCAAACAAAATCATCTTGTTTGGAACAAATTAAATCTTCACACCTAATGGCAGATTTAGTCTATCGTGCACCATTCCCATATTTGCTTTAGACAATGGGTTTAGATACAGTAGTTTGTTTCCATTGTAAAGGTAATTTAATATTTTATATTTTGTTGATATTTTATGAATCTTCTGTGAGGCATGGTTTATTTTTGCTTATTCTAGTCATGAGAATAGAAGCACTAATAATCTTAAAATAAGTATGTAAATATGCCCATAAAACTGACAACATATGAAAAGATAAGTCCTCACTCACTAACCATTTATTCTCCCACTACCACAAAGCTGTTGAATAGATGATGATGATGATGATGATAATTGTTGTTTTAAGGGGCCTAACGTCTAGGTTATTGGCCCCTACTGAAATGGAATGGCATGAAATGAAAGGATGAAGATAAAACAGCTCACTGCCATGGATGAAACGAAAATGGTTTATATAAAATAGACAGTGAGCCCCAACAATTATAGCTTATTTGAATAAAAATAGTAAAAGGTGGATGGTAAAAAACAATAAAACAAATAAGGCATAGTGAACAATAAAATAGATGAACGCAATAACTAAAAGCAGACTTAACCTCAATTAAAAGTCTTAACTCACATTAAAACTTAAAAAAGTAACCACTCAACCTCATGAACCGGATGACGAGGTCAGCTGACGGTCCCTCATCACGGAGAATAAGAGAGAGCGTGTTAGGCAGTACGAGAGTCCTTTGTAGATCGGCCAGGTCCACACACTCCAAGAGAATGTGTGCCATGGTAAGGTGGGCGCCGCAAGTACACACAGAGGGGGGTCTTCTGTCTTTAGCAAGTGGGATTGCGTAGCAAACACATGGCCGATCCGGAGTCAACAGAGTACCACAGTATCTTCCCGGATAGTCATTTGCAGCCGTCAAGCAATGAGTGATTTGTGGCCGTCTCAAGCTCATTCCACGATATCATGACAGCATACAACTGCAGGTAAAGAGGTAGATATGAATTGTGCAATTACACTACTGGTAATTTTTAGACTTCTTCCTAAACCTCTCACCCCCTTTGCATTACACAAATAATTTGTAGGCTAGTTGTATTCTAGGGGTGTCAAATTTTCATACCATTCGCTCCAGTAGTTTTGACACCAACCCATAACAAACAGAAAAAAATTAAACCAAGGTATATTTGATCATTATGTACCTCATCCGGGATAAAGTACTGTATATATGAAGTTTGAGACGAAAATAAAAATGTTCAAACAGAAATCTTACTTTATTTAGAGATATGCACAGACGTTTTGGTTTCAGATTTGGCTGAACTTTTTAGAATGTACTGTAGGTCAATATTCTTCTTCTAGATTTTGTACCCAATCCATGCATGGCAAGTCACAAGACAAAGGGTAAATTGTTGCCTGTCAGTTGGTGATTTAGTTTGAGATGATCCTATTCCAGCACCTCCCGCTAGGAATATTATTTATAAAGAAGGTTCTAATTTCTATAAAATGTAATCTTTTTGTACATTGATATTATAATTATATACCGTATTTCAGTTTTTACGTTGTGATAATTATTCATTAACTTCCAAGCCTCACAAAAAGTATGTTATTCTGTTTACCTTGTATTCTATCCGGTTATAAGACTTTTAGTTTCTTTAAAACTGTTACATAATTGTGGTGTCATTGAAACATGAAGTTAATGATTTAAGTATTAAGTGTTATTTTAAATTAAAGCATAAAGTCCACTGATAAGACTGAAAAAAAAAAGGAAGGATTTATCTACAACCACTAATGAATTGATTTTTTGAAAATCCATTAAAAACCCTGTGTCTGTAGTTAAGAGAGCAGAGCTCGTGGTACATAGCAGCCTTGCAGTGGCCTTCTCAGTACGTACAGTACTAGCCAGCGGCTTAGTGATGTGAACCATACCATCAATAATACAAGGATATGGGATGAAATTTAGCATAAATAAGAGTGAGATGGTGATCACAACAAGGAAGAAGGAAAGAACCACAACGGGAATAACAATTGGTGGGGAACAGCTGAAGAAAGTGGAGAGTTTCAAGTATCTGGGAAGCCTGATACAAGAAAATGAAAGAAACGATAGAGAAATAAATGAGTGGGGCAGACAGGCAGAAGCATTCCGGAGGAGTGTGAGAAGCATGATATGGAGCAAGGATGTCCCTCAGAACCGCAAAAAGGTCATATATCGGACGTACTATGCCCCTATCCTGACGTATGCCTCGGAGACCTGGGTGGTGGAGGAAGGGAGAGGAGAAAAACACAGGCCAGTGATATGAGGTTCTTGAGAAGCAGTATTGGAGCTACAAAGATGGACAGAATAAGAAATGAGAGGACCAGAGAATTAATGAAGCAGGAACCATTACAGGATGGTATAGGGAAATCTAGACTTAGATGGTAGGGACATGTAAAACGAATGGAGGAGAAGAGGATACCCAGGAGGATACACGAGACGAAGTGGGAAGGAAAGAGACCGAGAGGAAGACCGAGAGACAGGTGGCTGAAGGGGGTGGAAGAAATCATGAAGAAGAGAGGAGAAGACTGGACAAGGGTGGAGTCTGAGAGATGGTGGGAAGACAGAAGACGTTGGAGAGGCTTGTGTTACGAACAGACCTGGCCAGTGGCTGGAAACTGTGCAAGATGATGATGATCATACCAATTGATGAGCCCAATGGGTTGTAACGCTGGCAAACCAGCTTCAACTAGCCTGATCAATTTTTCAAAGTAGTTCATTTTCTTTGAAATTTGATGTGCTATTTTTTGAGAATATCTGTGCTAAGCTGGAACACCATGCCAGTCAACGGGAGTCACATGAATTACTTAAATATGTCAAATATCTGACAAGGAAGTTGAAACTCCAGACTCGAGCTGCAAAAGAAATGGCATCTGTACAGCGTCAAGCAATGTAGGTACCAGCTAGATACATTTGCTCTCTGATATGCTGCTTAGTACTGGCATTCTGGGAAACTCTGTGGGTTTAACTTTGCAGTGATAAGACCTCTCCATAGTCATTCCCCTGATTTTGTTGGATTATCCTCCTAAACTGGAGATTAGCGAACCCAAGTACATGTTTTACTGGCAGACTCTCATCAAGAAAATAAAATAACTTACCGAAAATGGTATGTGCCTTCTCTCTGACCAAATCCAGAGCCAGGCACTATGCGAATTCCAGTGTTCTCCAACAGGAAAGCTCAGAAAACATCTGGAGCTGCCTTCTTGGCAGCTTTCTTAGGCAGTTTGATCTGCAAATATACATGGGCCCTTTATTAATACAATAGCAACCATACCCAACTTTGCCTGGGTAAACAATAATCATGGACTCTCAATGTTCTCAAGGCTGCCAAGCCCTCGAGACAAGAGACACATGTGTGCACACGCATGCACACAGACACATACACACAAATTTGATAAATTGTACTTTCCCCAACCTCTGCTATGAAAGACCTTTTGAAGTGATTTATTTAATTATTTAGCATATGGCTTTTAGTGCTGGGAGTGTCCGAGGACATGTTCAGCTCGCCGGAGGCTGTAGCTGATTCAATGCGGACTCCCATGGGGTGAGCTACAAGTTCCGATCAATTTCAAGTAGTTACAACTTTCGCTAGCAGATGTCACAGACACCTAGTGGTGAACGTTGGAACTTGGATATAGCATTTCAACGAAATCTAACCTGCACATTTAGCTCCACACAAGTTTAATTAGTGGAAGGTTCTTTTACACACAATAAATCTATGACATGGGACCGCTAGCTTTACTTCCCGTCCGAAGGATTAAAAAATCCGACAACTTTGGCCTCACCCCCAAAATACCCTTGTATACATGATATAGCCCATATTGATCCGAGTTCAATTATAATAGCTCGCTTCGAAATGTAATTAAGATTTAGATGCCATTATTTCATATCCACACTAGAGATCAGAAAAGAAGTGAGTACGAGCCCAGAGGCTGATAGTACACTGGTTTCCTATTGTGTTGAGGTCGTGGGCATGCTGTGACTCCACAATGGCATTCCTTGCTCCTGCTGAAGGCTAATCTCTCTCTGTTAAAAAGTCCATATGGAGCTATAATGAGAAGTGCAATGGGTGTAGAGTTAATATTCATGGTCGATAATGAACATCCTTGCAGAGCACTATTGATGGGTGAATTTATTCAAGATAAAATACCCAGTGCATAGAGTGGATAGCAAGGCCTCCAGATATAAATCAGATAGAACTTGTATGAGATGCCTTAAGAAGATGTATTACATTCCATATACCTGCATTTAGGACACTTCCAGACCTCCATACAGCTCTTAAATAAGTGGAAGAATGACTGACTAATCTCACAGCCAGCATTCTCCATCATTACTAGTTTGTGTGGCTGTTAGAGGTGATAAATCATCCAAATCACTGTTGCACAATTTCATGTTCCAATCATGAACTGTCTATTTTACTTATTTCTATATTTGTATTTTTACTGCAATACAGGATTTTTTCTTTGGCATGTGAGGGACAGTTTGTAATACATACTTCTCAAATTTTGTGCCATTTTAACATGTACTGTACCTGATGTCAAATCAATATCCCAATTGATAGTGTTTAATTTGTGACACCAATGTACAAAAACACAACCCTGAAATGTAACATGGTCAAACAATTCAATAGTAACAGTATTAAGAGTGAAGTATTTCCCTTACCTGAGGAAAAGCATACATTGCTCCTTGGACAACATTGCACGACATGCCTTTAATACTGTTGAATGTGTTAGTGACCATTTGAGCCCGCTCGGCTATAGAGTTTAATACTCCATTCTTCTCCTTCTGGAATAACTCGTATGAGGGTTCATGTGGTTTAGGCGGATTCACAAAGACGTTCAGTACAGTCTGAAACAGAAATCCGACGATGACGATGAGGATCATAATACAACTGCCGAGGAAGAACCAAACAATACAGGGTGGAAGGTATCTAAAAAAAAAAAAAAAGCGGAACAATTGGATATTAAATGGTGCGAGAATTTACACATACTTAGTTACGTATCTAGAGCTTCCACCGTTAGAGGAAAACATTATTGCACTGGTGTGTAAGCGAAGCTGTTTCACAAAAATTTACGGCACAAAATGCAGGACTTATTCCTCACGTAGACGAAGACATTATGTTAGATGAACGTGGGTCCGGAAACGCTTTGTTTCCATGTTACACCTCATTGTCTCCAACTCATTAATCATGGGAAACACACAAGAACAGAACGTATGAGCATACCACACGCAACTCTTTCTCACAGGAGATGATCAATATGCCCTCCGTGCGCATTGATATATGCATCAATCCGCTGTCGTCGAGAACCTCTGATGTGCTTATGTATCTCTGGAGTAATGCGTATGGTCTCCATAATACGTGTACGGAGTCTCTTAACATCCTGTACTGGGGTTGGATATGCAAGAGCTTTCAAATACCCCTTAAATGAAAGTCAGTAGGTTTAGGTCCAAAGAGAGTGGAGGCCAGGCAATTGGTCCACCTCTACCTATCCATCTGTCACCAAATCTCTTATTTAGAAGCCGACGGACATTAACACTAAAGTGAGGAGGTGCTCCATCATGAATGAAGTACTTGTTTTGTCACACAGCTAAAGGCACATCTGCTAAGTCGCATGGCAACCGGGCCATGTAAAACTAAACACTGGTGGTGCACCTACGGTAATGACAACGTAACCAGGCGTAACCAAGAGTGCACGTTCCGCATGATTCTACCGTTCTGTTCATGTGCGTTTCCCATGATTAATGATTTGGAGAAAATGAGTTGTAACATGGAAACATTGAGTTTCCAGGCCCATGTTCATATAACACAATTTCTTCATCTACGTGTGAGAAATGTGTCCTGCATTTTGTGCCGTGCATTTTTGTTACACCCTGTATACACAGCAACATATTGCCAAGGCTGTAGGAATAAATCATTGCTTCATCCTCACTCTCCTACCAGTGTGCTTTCCCAGAACACACCTAGGCATAGCATTACAAAACATTCTTAGGACATATTTTGTATTATTTCAGTCTCAACATACAGCTATATGCATAGATATACAACAAAATGACCCAGCTGTTGTTGTTCAGATGTATTCTGCCTAACTACTTGTACAGTCATGTAATATGTATCACGAGCCATTATCAGTAAATCACAGCAAACATGTAACACACTATTTTATTTTCTACTAAATGGTGCTTCACCAAAGCAAATTATCATGTAGATTGTCCTATACGGTATGTATTATGCAGAATACACGAGCAAAGATTTGTGTAATAGGTATCTTCCACCTCGCATCCAGTAAGTTCAACAATGTCATCAATGACCATTAGTCGTCTGCAGCAAGTCGAGCAAGGGAGTGAAACATGCTCTACTGCTGCATGAGTGTTTAAATTTTAATAAATAGCAATGGAGTACTTTTACATACTAGCAGATGGCATTAAGGTGCTTTTCAATCAAATGGGAAGCGGCTTGTTCTCGAGTTGTCTGTCGAGCGAGATCCAATTCAGAGCTTGTAACTGCTACGGTGTAAGCCATTGTTAGCTCCAGACTGGATAGCAATAGGCAGTCATCTGAAGGACAAACCACACCCCATTTCAGAACCACTGTTCTGTACTACTTTGATAAGATTTCAATGAGCTATTGCCTATCCATGATCTATGTCAAGAAAAGAAAGACAGGAATATAAAAAAGAACAAATACAGCAGGCAGGAGGCGGCAGAAGGGTAAACCGTTTCTATACTTCCTTTCCATTCTTATGATGGTTGGAATTATAGACCTGTGGTATTTTCATATGAACACATGTTCTTGTTCAGTCTATGGAAGGTGGCTTGATATCTACTACAGTGCTTATACTTAATTACAAAGGTTGGATACAAAGTAGTGGCAATTCCTCCGTCTTTCGACAGGCAAGCACCAAATGGCACTAGCATCTTCTGGGTGGATAAAAGACAATCACGTGACGGCATGCGGTGAAGAACGATTTCTACTCAGAAATATTGTGATGGTGGCTCGAAGTGCAAAGCGCAAGAGAAAGCACCACACATGTTTACAAAGCAGGAACAAGGATCTTGGATAAAAATCAAAGTTGCACTAGGCCGAAATGTGAACACCATCAGGGCCCGTGGAAAGCATGTGGTGATACTGCGTTGCCATATTGTACAGTGGACCATGGGAGAAAAGGTTTCATGAAGGATGGGATGTTAATCAGGATCACCATCATTCCAGACGACCCCCGGTTGACAACCAAACCATTTAGTTCGTCGCAGTTTTGTTGGAGGTTGACGATGCACTTCACGGGTGTTAGCCGCTGATGTAGGCAATCGCCACAAAACCGTGCTTCACATTGTGCAAGACATCCTTAGTGATTCTTATAGACAAAAGGCAGAACCAGTGAACATGAAGAAATGCTTCCAGGGTGTCTACTGTAAGGATGAAGTAAAAATTAGTTACTTTTTAGGTACCTTTTAGTTAATTTTAGTTACCTTTGAATTCAAGTTACGTCTGCGGTCTACAAGCATAGGCGCTCATCACGCGATGAAGAAAAACAACAATGAACTGTTTTTAAAGAAGTTTTTTATTTATCGTATGGCTTTTAATGCCGGGAGTGTCCGAGGACATGATCAGCTCGACTGAGTCTGTAGCTGCTTCCAACGGACATCCTCAGGGTGAGCTACAAGTTCCGTTCAATTTCAAGTTGCAACCAGATATCAATGATACCTAGTGGTGAACGTTGGAACTTTGATAGAGCGTTCCGACGAAATATAACCTAACAATTTAGCTTCACACATGTTTAGTCTGTGGAAGAATCCTTTACATGCCATAAATCCATGACATGGAACTGCCGGCTTTACTTCCCCTCCGAAGGAAGGCATACTGAAGGATTCTTAACGCTTTTAAAAATTCCAACGACTTCGGCCGGGTTTGAACCCGCTATCTTGGGCACAGCAGTTCAGCATGCTACCAACTACACCACCGAAGCCGCTTTAAATGAAATTCACATGATGTTATAAAAATTTTAAAAATAATAAATATATACTAGATATTTAATATCCAATAAGTTGTTTCAGCTAATATGTCGTCTTGTCCACAATATGTTATTACGGTACCAAGAGGTTGCTCAGCTCTTGACCATTTGGCGAGATTTCCTTCGTCCCCGCGGTAGGTCGCGAAGAAATGTATGCGATGTTACGCGATCGTCACCGAATTCTGTCTTCGCAGTCAAATGCGGAGAAATATCAAGATTTACACGATCGGCGCTGGTCTCAGTTGTTTGATGAGCTTCCCGTAGTTTTCACGATAGAACACGGAGAAAAATCACGATTTAGATAATCAGCGTCACTTTTAGTCATTCGACGAGATTTCCATTGTCCTTGAGTTCGGGCACAACAAAATATAGCATTATTACGCAATCGGCGCCACTTGCTGTCCGTTTGACAAGAATACAGTTGTCCTCGTCATTGAATGCGGAGAAATATCGCGATGTATCGCAATCGCTGCCGCTCTCGGCCGTTTTACGTTGTCCTCGAGATATTATGCAATCGTCGCCGCACCCGGCCGTTCAACGATTGTCTGCCTGTCTATCTGTCCTGATAGAATGGCGGAGGCAAGCTCAAGGTTGGGCATGGTTAAAATTCACGCGTAGTTATGAACCTGTTTTTCGGTCGGTGCCGTGATTCCCTTTGTCCCTATGCTGTAGTTGGGAGTTCACGAGTTCAGGGTGGATCACGAGGAGGATTTAGTATTTCGATGCTACGTAGGCTGCCATTTTTAAGTGGGTTGATGCACTTCTCGCTCCCCGCACGCTTTTAAGTATACGGTCATGGGAAAAGTGGCAAGTAGGTTTCGTGACGGGTGCCCAATCATCTTTGACAGGATTTTCGCAGTCCTCGTGGGCACAAGTTCACGATAGGGGACGGGTTTTATGATTTTACGCAACTAACGTCGATCTCGGTCCGTTTGACGAGATTCCCGCAGGCAAGTCGTGCGGTCAGCCGGCCGTCTTGAGGATGCGATTTTGAAGTATGAACGTTCGAAGTAGGTACGGTATCGAATATTACGAATTGTTCTGAGAGGATTGCACGAATAATACGACAAGAGGGCAAGTTTTATTTCGATTGAGAACCAAGCATTATCAACAAGTTAGAGAAATAATCGGTTAGATTATATATCCGATGGAACGAAAGTTCCAAGGAAAAATTGACTTATAACGGAATTTCGAATTAACCATACTGAATGTCGCAAATTTACTTGACATATTTTTTAAATAAGTTATATGTATTTCGAAGATTTTTCGCATTTTTTTCGAAACGGTATCATTTCGCAAGATTGCGACATTAAATTGTTTCGCGTTATTTCTGGACTTCAATTTGACATAGTTTCCAAATAACAGAAACGAGAGATTTCTTCTTAGTTTCGGAAGTATTCGCGAATAAACGTCTCGCGAAAAGTCAGGTTTCCTAATACAGTAACACAGAAAAATATTTCACACGAAACTTAAGACTTCTTGATGCCGAAAATATACGTTGAACCGATGTATACCGCTCGCCTAGCGGCGGGAGTTTAAATGGTTCAACTCGCCTTCAGAAAATTTTCGTTACCAGTTTGTAAAATTCGTTACTTTTTCGTTACTTTCGTTACCCATTTGTAAAATTCGTTACTTTTTCGTTACTTTCGTTACCGGTAGACACCCTGGCTTCCCATTAATTGATTCTGTGTGAAAAATTTGAATGATGATAACCAGTATTAATGTGAAAAGGTAGTGTGGGTGAAATGACCGAACTTACTTACTGGTTATTGTCATTTCACATTTTTGAACACAGATTTAACTAATGGGCAGCATTTCTTCATATCCAAGAGTTCCGCCTTTTGTCGTCCAACAGAATCGGTAAGCGCAAATTCGCACTCATATATCCATATTAGAGTCACCTTTCAATTCAACTTTTCATACCTTTCTTTTCTTTCTGTCTCAGTCTACTTCATTCGAAGAAAATAAGCCTTCATTATTGGTCCAACAGACAATATCCGTACGAATTTACATATGCAAATTACTATTCTAATGGGACTCCTCCCTTACATACATATTACATCTTATGTATAAGCTTATGTGTGCAAATTATTGAGTTGAAATACCAAAAGGAAAAGCACCATAGTTGTATTTTGAAACTTAATAAAAATACTTCGACCACGGCAAAGAAAATGGTTCATTCAAGTTTTAAATTTAAAGGAACATTATTTTCACAGTCCAAAACATTATAAGTATGTTCAAACAATAACATTAAACTTTAAATAATACTATTCTATTCTGTATGCCTCCACTATGTGAGAGTGGATGAGCGCGCGCACTGTAGTGGGATGGTTTACAGAACAAAAGTCTATGTTACGTCTTACCGCATAGCGCTGTCCCACAGACAACAGTCATCTTTGTTGCCGTTTTTCTCAATATGTGAGAAATGTTACATAGACATTTGTTTGTGCATTGGCTTCAATTGTTGCGGGACATCAACAGAAGTGGATATACTGATGGTGTATAGCGGCTTCCTGTCATAGAAGGTGGTAGATATCAGAGGTGAGGGAATGTAAGTGTTTGTACCTCAGATGATAGACATTTCAGATCTATTGATGTGTAGCCAATACTTTTTATCCAACACTTGCATAATACATACACATTACTTGCAGCCAGGGAACAGCCAACAAATGAGACCTTGTTTCTTAAATTGCTAGTATTACCACCTAGAGGAGAAGGCCCTCAAAGTGAGGGGCGCAAAGAGTGATTAAAGGGGGAGCCGGCTCTTATTGAAATATTTATATTTCATATTGTGTAACAAATATTGCTATCCTCGTATCCACGAAACTATCGTAGGCAGGAAGCTCGCACGACCATTCAAGACTAATAAACTCGCACATTTGCTGTCTTATTTAATAATAACTGACCAGTAGATCCTGCCAGCAGAAATTCTGAGGAAAGGTGTAGAGTAACATTTCCCACACAGCAGCCTTTCACCTGCCACCTGCAGCGATGTCTGCTTACCAAACAATTAACAACCACTAATGGCAATAAGCCGCTTGACAATGTGACCACCACTTCCTTACAAGAATAGATTCTTCCATTTTTGCTGTTGTCGACTCGAATTGAGCCAGGCCTTTGCAGTCAGTTCAAAGTCAGTGAGTGAACTGGTGAATTGTAGTGCATGTTCAGTGGAAATGATTAGCCCGATTTGCAATAAACTGATATAAGCCACGAACCTACTACGCTGTCGTAGCAGGCGGAGAGGTGATACTCCGACGTGGCGCGTCCCAGGTGGCGGATAGGGGGGTCCTCACCGGCATACCGGCGGACTTGAGTGAAATAAAATAGCTCTCGCGGACCAAACACAAACTTCACAATCTCATTAATCACCAATCCATATCTCACCAATCACCCTTTCCAGATCACATCTGGAATTGTAAACCCTGGCCTCGGTCAGAACTGTTTCGATCGTCGAGATCAGACAATCAATCAGAACATGAAGAGTCTTCTAACGAATAAATCCACCGGCTTGGACATGCAACATCGAAGATCCAAGCAAGGCACCATTCGGAATACGGTGGGGTGCCACGTAGAAGATCAAGGCGAGTCGGAGCGCCTGAAAGCCCAACAGAAGAAACTTAAATTCAACAAGAAAGGAAAGTTTTCATACTTTGCGACATTAAATATTAACTCACTACTGAAACTTGGTAAGTTGAAACACTTAACAGATATAATGGATCAACATAAAATCTTAATAACAGCGCTTCAAGAACTTCGAAATACAGATCAGGATCCAATTGAATCAGGAGGATATCGTCTATATAAAGGACCCCCAGGGAAAAGGGTAATGAAGAATGTCCCGCAATTCGGAGTGGGATTTCTGGTTCATATTAGTATAATAGACTCAATAGAGGACTTCTCCTCGAGCACGGCGAGGACAGCAACCTTAACAATTAAAGTTGAAAACAAAACCTACACCTTGATAAATGTACACGCACCAACAAATGATAAAAACAGAAAGGATAGAGAAGAAGTGGACAAATTTTGGGAGGAACTCGACCATATGATATCAAGCATCCCTGATGCACATGTTAAAATCTTGCTTGGGGATTTTAATGCAAAAATAGGACGAGAAAGGCGATACCGCCCAGTAGTAGGAAAATGGCCAGCTCATAAATTAACAAACAGGAATGGTCAAAGGTTAATTGAACTTTGTACAGACCATGGATTTATTTTGGAAACTACCAGATTTAAGAGGCGACCACACAAATTAATGACCTGGAAATGTCCTAACATAAAATTGGGGGAATTCCAAATCGATCATGTTGCCATGGATAAAAATTATCATAAGGAAATTTATAATGTCAAAGTTCTCCGTGGAGTGGACATCGATTCAGATCATTACATATCCAAAATAAAAATAAAGCTAACACCTAAGAGAAAGCGTAAGCCTGCCCAATCCAATAGGAAGAAAAATTATGACCCCACATATTTAATGAACAATAAAGTATACTTGGAGAGATCTAAAACACAACTAAGTGATGACTTAGAGGTGATAATTAATAAATTGAAATCAGTAGCTGAAGAACTTGCTCCCATTAAAAGGAGGAAGAAACATGCTTGGTGGAACGAGGAGTGCGATAAAGCAATTCAAATGAGGCACAAAGCATGGTTAAATGATCAACAAAGGAAAACCGACGAATCCAGAACAGAACTAACTAATGCTAGAAGACAAGCAGCTAAAGAAATTCGAAGAATTAAAAGGAATCATCAGAATGAAATGCTCAGAACAATAGATGAATCATTCAAGCAACATAAAACAAGGGATTATTACAAGTCGTTTAAACAGTATCAGTCTAAGTATACCCCACCTACACTTATGCTGAGAAATGAAAATGGGAAAATGGCACATAACAACCAAGACAATGCAAATATCTTGGCAGTCTACTTCAAAAAATTACTCAACTGCGAAGACCCAAGAGAAAATCTGGAATTTGACCCAAAACCTAAAAACAAAACACCACTAGAAAAGGTTATTCCACCAACATATGAGGAAGTGATCAAAGCCGTTAACTTGCTCAAGAACTATAAAGCAGCAGGAGAAAATCAGTTGGTTGCAGAATTATGGAAGAATGCAAATGATCAAACTCTACGAAACCTACATAAACGTATTATTGACATATGGAACTCTGAAAAAATGCCAGAGGAATGGAACACTGCAATAATCCACCCCCTACACAAGAAAGGTGATAGGTCAGATCCCAATAATTATAGAGGAATATCCCTTGTTGATGTCACATATAAGATCTTTTCAAAAATTCTTCACTCAAGAATACAGGAACAACTGGACCAAGAACTTGGAGAGTACCACGGAGGATTTCGGCCAGGCAGAAGTTGTCCAGATCAAATCATCAGTCTTAAATGGATTATGAAGCATCACAGAGCTCGAAGTAAGAACCTAGTCATCACTTTTGTTGACTTCAAAAAAACTTATGACAGTATTCATCGGAAGTCATTACTAAATACTCTTCAAGAATTTGGTGTTCACAGGAAATTGATCAACCTTATTGGAATGACTCTCAAGAACACTAAAGCAAAAGTTAAATTTAGAGGAGAATTGTCAAAACCATTTACAATCACAACCGGCCTTCGGCAGGGGGATGGTCTCTCACCTATTTTGTTTAATTGTGTACTGGAGAAGGTCATGAGAGAATGGAGAAAGAAATGCCAACCAAACATCAAGATTGGTAGAAATATTAAACTAAACTGCCTGGCATTTGCAGACGATCTTGCACTACTGGCAAATGGTGTGGAAGAGGCTAAAGTCCAAATTGAACAACTGGAAAACATTGCAGAAAAAGTGGGATTACAAATTTCATTTGAAAAGACAGAGATTATGCCAACCTTCGAGGTGGACACTCCTGTCCTTCAACTAAATGATAATAAACAAATTAAGGTTGTAAAAAAGTTCAAGTACCTTGGGGAAACTATAACTTGGAACCTAAATGAGAAAGCCGCAATAGAGTACAGAACAACAAAACTGAGACAAGCACAACGCGTCACATGGTCAACTTATAAGAAGAAATCTCTCTCGATGAATGCCAAATTCAAACATTATGGTTCAGTAGTTAAACCTGAAGCAACTTATGCAAGTGAAACCCTGTTTAAGATGAATACCAAAGCAACAACAGATAAAATCCAAAAAATAGACAGAAGGATCATCAGGACAATTATCAATAAAAAACATCAAGTAAATGGACAATGGAGACTGCTGCCTAATGAAATAGTCTATCGGGAAAATGAATCAATTGTGGATACAATGCGAAAAAGGAGACTTGCTTTTTTCAGCCACATAGTAAGACTACCAGACACCAGACTACTGAAACAATTATTCAATTTCTTTTGGAAAAGTAAAACCAAGAACAACTGGTTCGTTGAGGTCCAGAATGATTTAGACGAGCTAAATATTACAATGAAACAAATTGCAGAGAGAAAAGAGAAGAGGATTCTGAGAAGTAGGGATACAAGATTGAAATTAAAAACAGTCAAACGAAAACAGTACACCATTACAAATGAAGAGAGGGCGGCCAGGTCGGAGAGATTAAAGAAGCTCTGGGAGAAGAGGAAGTTGAGAAGCCATTACAACTCTAATAATGTAAAGACTGTAGTGTATATGGATTGATTTAAGTGCTCCAATGTGGGCGTAAACTATGTAAATAAATAAATAAACTGATATAAGTATCGTCATTACCCATTGACAAGTGGCTTATTAGCAGTGGTAAGAGGAGACCCCATGAAAGTGATGGTGCTTGCCCTCCTTCGGAAAGAAGAATAAGAGGGGGATGCTAGATATTTCATGCATCACAACGGGTGTGCGATATAAAAAGTTTGAGAACTCCTGACCTAGAGAATAGTGGGAGTGTTTGAAAGTAGCATTGGTCCAAATGAAACATTAAAAAAAAAACTTGAAATATGAGGTACTGACCCCACACTTGAGAATATGAACTTAGTACGAATATTAAATCATTATTTTACTAGTTGAAACCTGTCAAACCATGATGGTCATTGGGACAATGTGATGTTCTTATATGCATTCTTTGTACGATTACTTTTTGACACTAATGCAACTTTAAGGGCGTCGAAAGATGGACTTTGCAACATATAACTGGCCTAGACTGAAAACTTGACGAGGCAAATAGAGACCTACATGTTCCAGTTTCCCCTTGAGCTTTATTCCTTGTGATAAAGTATGCCAAGCGAATTGGAAATTGGTGCCTCTTAAAAGAAAAATGGAAGTGTTTTATCAGATGGTGTTAAATCATGTCGAAGGATTAGAGCTCTCGTCCCAATATTATCTGTACTTATTATTACCAAATCCAAGCAATTTTCATACATATTTCTTACAATTAATCTAGTCTAGTTCCATTTAGGAGTCCTTGGAAAACGTTCAGATTTCTAAGGATCATAACTATGGCTCAAATTTTTCGAGTAAGAATGTGTGGAGGGATATCACTTAATCTCAAGGAATTCAAGAATTCTTTTGTAAACTGAAGTAATAATCTTCCATATTCAGTATTTAATCTGTTAATGCTGGCGTTATATTTTTGAACTACTGGATGTAAGTTCAATGACTTAAAAATTGATTTCATTGCAGTGTTCATTTTTTGGTGTAAGAATGCAACTAAGGATAAATTTATTATGACCTTCGCAGAAGTGAATGTTTTGCCGTAAATCTCAGTCACAATATCATCACGAGTTAAAAGTCTGGCTGGTAATTCAATAACATTTGGTTCCTCACCATCCACAAAGGGGTAGGCCTAGTCATTAACTTGTAGAAAAAAATTCAGAAAATTCCATTTCATCTGGTTTCGATTGCCTGTTTTTATGTAAGCGGCATATTTTGGAGAAGGGCCAGAGAGAAGAGTATTTACTACAATCTCGAATAACTGTTTGGCGAGAAGCGTGCGGCACAACAGGCAAAAACCTACCTGAAGTCTCCTCCAACAAAATAACTTTCCCACAAAAGAGAATAATGTCGTTACGTATAATATCCTTTAGAAGTTGATTCACACACATATTAATGAATGAATATTTGCCATTGGGGCTTTATCCCATATTATGAGCCATGCTCATTGTTAGGGACCTGAAAAAATCGCATTTGCGATAAATGCGAATTTTTAAATTTCGTACAGAATCCAAGCCTATGTTAATTTTTAAGTAAAAATAAATAAATTTTTTTTACACGTAAATCAAAGTGCGACAAAATGCGAATTGTGACCCAAAATGCGAAAATACCAGATAAGTGCGATTTTATAGCGAAATTACTTTAAATCTGCTAATTTATTTGCGAATTTGTTTATTAAACAAAAGACGAGGTGGCCTAATCGCTAGAGACACGATTTTATGGTGAATAAAAAACCACAATAGCGGTGTAAAAACTAAGGGCAAAGCGGGATAAAAGCGGTGAATAAATGGCATTGCTTACGGTGTAGAAAAACGGTTTACTCGACTATATACACACTTTTGCCTTATGTTGCAATGAAGGAAACAACAAACACACTAAGTATGGCTTGGTTTACAGCATTCATTTGGTGCTGAAGTAGTAACTCAGTAATGTTTCTAAGTTATCATATGACAGGTTGGTACACTTGTCAGACAAAATATCATTGTAGGCAGAAATGGCCCTTTCACTGTCAACATTCGAAATGGAAATGTACAGAGATTGAAGACATTTCACAGCTATAGGATATTCCTCTAACATTCCCTTCAATACATCTTCAACTACATTACCGTCACTACATGAAAAAGATTTACAGGTGATTTGCAGTTGAATGTAGAACTTCCAAAAAGTCATGAGAATTCACTCCAGCAAAAAGGGGGATTTTCTCTATCTTGTTGAAGAGAGATGACTATGTTCACAGTTCTTAGCAGGGGCAGATGGAACAGTGAGGAGAGTGAATTAAAAATCTCATGAGCAGAGTTTTTTGCCAGCATATCTGAGTGTTTTGTGTGACATGCATTGGCAAGGGCTACGAACCTTTTTTCAGCACTTTTCTTTCTATCGCTGGATAGTTCATTCAATGCCTTCAATGTGTCTGGTTTCATCACTAGTTTTTCGATAACCGTGTACTCAGAAATGAGTTCATTTACCATTGGAACAACTTTATGTGCCAAAGCATAATTAGAACCCTCGAAGCAAGTTTTCTTTTCAGAAGTTGAGGCACAGTGTTCTTTCACAAAAATTGCCTCACACAAAATTGATTTTACTTCACTTTCACTTAATTTTTGAAAGTATTTAACACTCCACTGTTTTAAAATACTGAACCAAGTCCATGACAGTCTGCCAAGTAGGAAACTGATGTGAACCACGTATTCCACCGTGTGATAACTGGTGAGGGAAAGAGCTTTATATCCTTTTCTCCTGCACCCTACTTCTGCTGCAAGAACCTAATATAG
The DNA here is from genome assembly GCA_946902985.2 of Meconema thalassinum. NCBI lineage: Eukaryota > Metazoa > Arthropoda > Insecta > Orthoptera > Tettigoniidae > Meconema > Meconema thalassinum. The sequence goes on along the minus strand of OX336389.2, from coordinate 63,947,859 downwards.
GCCTACCTATGCTTCAGTTTTCTTGTATTAAGAAAAGCTTGCTTTGTTTTGGTAACACACTCATTCACACGATAAAGTTCTTCGGCCAGATTCCCGCTACTAAATCAAGCTTGTGTGCCCAACACTCAATGTGAAGAAGGTTGTCCGATATCAAACCTTGTAAAGTTTGCACACACTTTTTCATATATCGTGCACCATCTGTTGAAATACCTATGATATTTTTGTATTCAAGTTTACGTCTCTTAATAACCTCCACTATGGCTTGAGAACATTCCTGCGAGTTAACATTCTGAAGCATTAGGACACCACCTACTAGCACTTTAGGAGTCTCGCTACTACCCTTGGGAAGAGTTCTAAATAGCACAATGAACACGGCTCGACCCATCCCATCTGTGGTTTTATCACACTGTAGAATAACATGCTGATTCTTTAATATCTCACAACTTGATTCTTCTTTTTCTTGATGTAATAGGGGCAAATATTTCTTTCGGAACCAGTCAGCTGTGGGGAACTTTCCACTTCCTAAAACAGTGAAATGAAAAAAATCTATTAGCAAGCAAATCATTTTAATTTAAAATATGAATAAATCAGACTTATTTGTTGTTTATGATATGAACTTAAAAGTATTTAAAAGTAAACTAAGTCATTACTACACTTTCTAGTATCCCACATCACGTTTCCATGGTGGCTGCAAAACTTTCAGCCGTAAATGTCACGGCGGGCTGGTGGATTCTCGGCAATCGTAAAAGAATTACCTTCCCTCCCTGATAAAATTCGTTACATAAAACTACGTCTTTCCAGCTATTATTATTTTTATCGCTACGAAAAGTGGGGCTGCGGGATACTGGTAAGTGTAGCGGCATCCGAAAAAAAATTAACTCGCCTGGTATATGTTTGATCATCCAATCCATCATTGTTGGTTGATCTAGCTTTTCTAAAGGAATGTTGGCACTCAAAAAGGCCTCCACTGTTGACATTACAAATTCGTCGGAGTCATTTCTCACTTTTTTGGCATTCCTGACTGCCTCTTGAACTGATATCTGTCTTTTGGTACCTCCTTCAGACAAAATCCTTTTCTTCTTTTTGTGATTTTCACAAGTTGTGTTTCACACATGAATCGCGACGCTTCCAATCTAGTCTAATGTTGCAGAATTTGCACATAACTATCTTCTGCCGCGCATCGAAAACATGATAGCCTTCGTCTTTAAACACGTCAGCCCTATCAAAACACGTCGTTATTTTCGGCATTGCGAATTCACATTAGAAATAGACATTTCAACTACAAATCACAGGGCACCCACGTGGTTAGCAATGCGCGGCCCAACTCTCTCACTTGCCTCCCAGTACGACAGGATAGCCAATATTGAAACTGTGTAGTAATTTCCTGCTACGTGATGTTAGGATATGCTTAGGCTTTACACACTTAAAAATACATTTGAATTGGGTTCTTCCAGCAATGCTAACAGGGTGAAAACCACTGAAGGCTCGCGATATCGCACCAAATCGAGTAGAGACGTAATAAACAAGCCGATTTCATGATATGTCGCAAACACGGACGTACATCGCAAATAAGGTAGAATTTCGCGTTTAGTCGTGAGGACAAATTCAGTGCTTTATGATCAAACAATATTAAACACACATTTAAAACCTCTTCATGCACATATAAACACATTTCGCATTTTCGTGATACACCATAAAATCGTGTCTCTACTAATCGCTCGTTAGCGATACCTCATCTCGGACTCGCAGTGTGCTACGCATATTGGTCGATATACCGTATATACCCGAATACCACCCGCACATTTTTATACAAAATCGGACGTGAAAATTTGGGGTGCGGGTATTAATCGTGTCATTCAAATTTTAAAGATTTAAATTACCCGCCACGCGCGTGTATCCCCTATTATGGTGCTTGTTTGGGTGTACCGTACTTGTTTATTTCCATCTAATGGCTTGACCGGTCGCAAGCCAAACACAAGCATCAGTTTCGTAAGTTGCGTGATAGCATGGCATCAGTAAAGGCTCGGTCAAACAGGAAGCGGGTTGACCGCGCAAACTCTGCCGCCCGACCGCTGCGAACTCTGTATTGTGTAAAATTGCATCATCCTGGTTAAACAGGAGGCGATCTACCGCGGCGGGTAAGTGAGCAGTTGTGATTTTCCACAAAGTCCGCACCTTGACTTGTCCGTATTCAGCAGGGGGGTGAAACAACTATAGATCCTTCGCTTCCAAAGCCCTCATGGCGACTGATGAGTTTGCTGAACCCGCTTGTGGAGCGCCAGTGGTAGCCCTGTTGGCCAACTCGTCTGCTATTGGTTGAAATACGACTAGATTCTTATTGGTTATTATTTCAAATTTTTCTGTACAGGTGTGTTGTGTATTTCTGTACAGCTGCGTATTTTGATGTCTGTTCTTATTTTTCTGTGTGGTCGTGTGTTTTTGCATTTATTATCAGTTCTGTGAGCTTTATTTGATACTACCAACAAGATCACCATTCACAGGATTATGCCCTAATACGGTAGGTGTTTCTTTACTTTAATAGTCTCGTGTAGTGTAGCTACCAGGATATGATTTTAATACATTTTAATATTATGGCTTTTGAATTGTGTGCTTTATTGTTAAATAATAACTTCGTTTGCAGTATTTTCAATTAATTATATTCTTAGCTACCGTAGCTTATGAAGTAGGCTACTGTGGGTTCTCAACTATTTGAAATATCTTTCTCTTCTGCCTTTATATAACCCTACTTTATTGAAACGGGGAGCTATACGTAGAAAGGCAGTAAACTGATTATCTTATTGTATTTCTTTTCATGTCTCAGGGCATGAGGCACTCCAAGGAAGGCATCAGATTAGGTCTTTATACTACAGTTGTCCAGTAATGGGACCAGACAGCCTGCTAGTTGGAATAACCTGAACTGTTGTCCAATCAGTGGGCGAGAAAGAAGGAGAAAGATTGTTATGTTTTTATTTGAACCAAATGATTACAGAACACTATTTACGTTTCAGGCGTCCCTACGGTCAAAATGCAAACTGAACAGCAATGATGTCGCATATTTTCCAAAGCAACAGTATTTGCAAATCGCACACTTCTTACAAAAATTTAAATTTATGAAATTAGAATTAAATTCGTCACTGCTAATGTCATTACTGTCGACCAAAGTATTATGTGCACTCGCGTTTGAAGGTTGTTTGTGAAGTAACCAATAGACCTACATAAAATCCAATAACATCACCTTTTTCGTCGTTCTATTTTACGTTAGGTCATGAAGGTTTGGAATTTTTAATTTATATTTTAATATTTTTTATCGCAGTTGGAACACAAAAAGTGCACGTTTTTAAGCATGTTTCAACCATGTGTTACATTTAAGAATTATTATCTCAAGGACCCGTCGTCAGATTGAATCCAAATTTTAACACAATATACATTGGAATGTTGTATAACTGGTTTATTAATTTCAAAATTGTGTGTGTCCAAGAAACAAAGTTGTTATCATTTTAGTAAGGTAACTTTTTCTCGGCTCGGGGTGGTTGGAAAATGTAGTTCTTGGTTGCATTGTAATCCTCATACATCCAAAAGTTATGCTGTATGACTGTGAAATACGTAAATTAATTCACTTATTTTATATCGGTTTGTATTTCTACGGGGAAATAACACATGCTTCACCTGCTAGCCGCTCAGGCAAACGCTGTACAGCGTTGCCGAAATGGTGCCCAAACGTATCATGTCCCGTCACGCTTGAAAGTGATGGGCTCCATCTCAGCAACACTGTACAGCTTTTGCTGGAGCGGCTAGATGGAGAACCATGTGTTATTTCCTCGTACAAATACAAACCGATATAAAATAAGTGAATTAATTTACGTATTTCACAGTCATACAGCATAACTTTTTGATGGATAACGATTACAACGCAACCAAGAACTACATTTTCCAACCACCCCGAGCCGAGAAAAAGTTGCCTTACAACAATGATAACAACATTGTTTCTTGGACACACAAAATTGTGAAATTAATAAACCAGTTATACAACTTTCCAATGTATATTGTGTTAAAATTTGGATTCGATCTGACGATGGGCTTTTGAGATAATTCTTAAATGTGACGCATGGTTGAAACACGCTTAAAAACGTGCACTTTTTGTGTTCCAACTACGATAAAAAATATTAAAATATAAATTAAAAAATCCAAACCTACATGAACTAACGTAGAATAGAACGAAGAAAATGTTGATGGTATTGGATTTTATGTAGGTCTATTGGTTACTTAACAAACAACCTTCAAACTCGAGTAAACATAATACTTTGGTCGACAGTAGTGTGCTGAGTCCATTGATTGACAGCTTAGCCGTAACACTCACCGGTTATTCGATATTTATGAAATTATGCGATTTGAAGACTCATTCCTTGAAATTACTGTTTCTGAAATCCATGCAAAATGATAAAAGAAAGACCTCAGAATGTTAAAATGACATGAAACAGGCGTCACAGCGGTTAAAATGTGAAGTGGACTGCAATTATGGAGCGCATCTTCCTGCAGCAACAGAATTTGCAAATCGCACACTTCGTACAGTTTTTTTTAAGTCAATTTTTAAAGAAATTATAGATATTTATGAAATTAGAGTGCAATGTGTCACTGGTAATGTATATTCTCTTTCATTTGAATGCTCATTTTTCATGATCTGTCGCTTGTGAGCGCCGCAGGAGGGATCTATACTACTGAAATAATATATATGAGGATTTCTCATGGATAAACTATTTGAAATGCTTCCCTATGCAGAAAGTCATAGTCATATTGAAAACTCATTAATATAAAACAATACACCAAACACAAGAGCTTGCAATGATATAAGCAATACACCCAAGTTTTAAAATACATCTGCGAAATTACCAGCAATAAGGTCTCAACCTTAATGTCCAAGGTTTTGAAGCTAGACATGTTTGACTTAAACCTACCATACCTTACTCTATTTGGGCCCTTTTTCTCATATTAAAAACCAGGCACAGCATTATTTCCTTGGAGAATATCTGAGTCTAGGGATTGAAATAAATATAAATTAAGACGTTTCTGTAGTTAACAATTCATCAACTAACAACTTCTGCCTTACTTGGCAGATTCCAGATGGTGATATATATTGTTCTAACATTCATCTATGTATCATACCTTATGATACAACATACTGAGCATTGCAATCTTCAGTTCCGAACTCATAAAAATTTATTTTTTAAGATAAAATCAAAAATTAAAACTACATAAGTTAAAACAATTACCGTATATACTCGAATACCACCCGCACATTTTTAAACAAATTCAGACGTAAGAAATTGGCGTGCGGGTCTTATTTGAATCATCCTGATTATAAAGATTTAAATTGCCCGCCACGCGTGATATCGGGTGTTGCGAGTATCCGCTAGATGGTGCTAGCCTTCTTCCGGCTATCACTTTTTTTTACCGTAAGCAGGCGGCGTCATACAGTCTCGCACACGTTTTCCGAGTGTAAACATGAGTTCTACGAAGCGTTTGCGGTCGTTTACTGTGAGTGAGAAGCTGAAAGTTGTCAGGGAAGCTGAAATTATTGGAAATCGTGCCGCCGGTAGGAAATATGATATTGACGAGTCATGTATTCGAGATTGGAGAAAGAAAAAAAAGTGTTGCTAACAAGTAGTGGTGCTCGTAGAGCTTTCCGCGGACTGAGTGTACAGTTTCTGGAAATTGAAAAACAACTTTATAAATACGTAACAGAAAGGCGGGAATTGGGAAGTGGGGTGTCGGCCGAAATGTGTCAATTAAAGGCATTACAGATCGCAAAGGAACTTTCTACGGTAGGGTTTAAAGCAAGCCGAGGATGGATTCAAAATTTTTATAAAAGAAATGGGTTGAGCATACGAAGGCGTACCTCAATTTCGCAGCGTCTTCCTGGTGCCTATGAAGAAAAGTTACTTTCCTTTCAGCGTCACATAATTCAGTTGCGGAAGGAAAATTCATATTTGCTTTCCCAAATTGGTAATGCAGATCAGACGCCAGTCTACTTTGAAATGCCACTGGACAGTACTGTGAATGTTAAGGGATCTAAAAGTGTGACTATCAGAACAGGTGGTTATGAGAAACAACGGTGCACGGTAATGTTGTGTATACTCGCTGATGGAACCAAACTTCCGCCGTACGTTGTTATCAAGCGAAAGACTCTTCCAAAAAATATACCCGCTGGTGTTATCGTTCGAACTCAGGACTCGGGTTGGATGGACAGTTCACTGGTGGAAGACTGGTTAAAGTGTGTCTGGCAACGTCGCCTGGTGCATTATTACGACGAAAGAGTTTGCTTGTTCTGGACAGTTACCGCGGCCATACAACAGACGCTGTGAAGAAATTCGTCAAGGATGGGAAAACCGACCTAGCAATCATCCCGGGTGGGATGACGTCTATGCTACAGCCACTGGATGTCTGCGTGAACCGACCGTTCAAAGCAGCCTTGAAACAGCTGTACACGGAGTGGATGGCGGCCGATAAGCACACACTGACCCCAACTGGTCGTATTCAGCGCCAGGAAGTTCAGCTGCTCTGTTCGTGGATTTTGACGGCATGGAATCGTATCTCGGGAGATCTCATACGGAAGAGCTTCAAGAAATGTAGTATTTCCAATGTTATGGATGGCAGTGATGACTACATTTTGTGGGAAAGTGATGGTGAAAAAGTTCAGAAGTTGGTACTTCTGATGACGAAGTGTTTGTGTCATTTATTTGTATTTTTAATTGTTTCTGTGTGTTATTTTAGGACGACTTCAGAACTGTTGGAAACTATTTTGTAGAAATGCTATTCTGTTTATTTAGTAAAGATTGTAAATAGTTTTGAGTATTCTTTATTTTGTTCTTCAAAATCAGGGTGCGGGTCTTATTCAGGGGCGGGTCGTATTCGAGTAAATACGGTAATTAAAAAAGAAACTCTAATATAATGTGACCAGAAAGTCAGTTCTCATATAATAATAACTATGGTACTTTTATAGACACAACTCGAGTAAAATTTACAAAATATTTGGCACACCAAAAATATGGCTCATATTTTACAAAATATTTTTTGAGACCTCTACAAATGTACAATAATTTCCAACCCATTCAACAAATCATGGAACATTTTATAAATAATTTACTCACATTCTTTCACAAACTTTTCATGAAAATCGCGGAACTTTTCTAACATCACCTTCAATTTCTCTGGCTGAGGTAGTATAGTAGTTCTGAAACAAACATATATATAAACATCCTCGAGAGAGAGAGAGAGATTTTTCCAAATACAATTAACATCAATTGCTTATGATCAGTTGAAAGAACAAAAGGAAGTTTCCGCACTGGAGGAAAAGTTATAACACCAAACTCATGGTATGAATGTACCATCCATTTTAATGTTTCATGAGGCACTATAACATAGCCAGGGACTTTATGATTGACCTTTACAAGTATACGCTCAACACACCAATTTATCAGTCCGACTAATCTGGCTGGATGTTGTAGCTCATATTTTACTTATCAGACAGATCTTCAAGGCAAACAAAATCATCTTGTTTGGAACAAATTAAATCTTCACACCTAATGGCAGATTTAGTCTATCGTGCACCATTCCCATATTTGCTTTAGACAATGGGTTTAGATACAGTAGTTTGTTTCCATTGTAAAGGTAATTTAATATTTTATATTTTGTTGATATTTTATGAATCTTCTGTGAGGCATGGTTTATTTTTGCTTATTCTAGTCATGAGAATAGAAGCACTAATAATCTTAAAATAAGTATGTAAATATGCCCATAAAACTGACAACATATGAAAAGATAAGTCCTCACTCACTAACCATTTACTCTCCCACTACCACAAAGCTGTTGAATAGATGATGATGATGATGATAATTGTTGTTTTAAGGGGCCTAACGTCTAGGTTATTGGCCCCTACTGAAATGGAATGGCATGAAATGAAAAGATGAAGATAAAACAGCTCACTGCCGTGGATGAAACGAAAATGGTTTATATAAAATAGACAGTGAGCCCCAACAATTATAGCTTATTTGAATAAAAATAGTAAAAGGTGGATGGTAAAAAACAATAAAACAAAAAAGGCATAGTGAACAATAAAATAGATGAACGCAATAACTAAAAGCAGACTTAACCTCAATTAAAAGTCTTAACTCACATTAAAACTTAAAAACGTAACTACTCAACCTCATGATCCGGATGACGAGGTCAGCTGACGGCCCGTCATCACGGAGAATAAGAGAGAGCAGGTTAGGCAGTACGAGAGTCCTTTGTAGATCGGCCAGGTCCACACACTCCAAGAGAATGTGTGACACGGTAAGGTGGGCGCCGCAAGTACACACAGAGGGGGGGGTCTTCTCTCTTTAGCAAGTGGGATTGCGTAGCAATCACATGGCCGATCCTCAGTCAACAGAGTACCACAGTATCTTTCCGGATAGTCATTTGCAGCCGTCAAGCAATGAGTGATTTGTGGCCGTCTCAAGCTCATTCCACGATATCATGACTGAGCATACAACTGCAGGTAAAGAGGTAGATATGAATTGTGCAATTACACTACTGGTAATTTTTAGACTTCTTCCTAAACCTCTCACCCCCTTTGCATTACACAAATAATTTGTAGCCTAGTTGTATTCTAGGGGTGTCAAATTTTCATACCATTCGCTCCAGTAGTTTTGACACCAACCCATAACAAACAGAAAAAAATTAAACCAAGGTATATTTGATCATTATGTACCTCATCCAGGATAAAGTACTGTATATACGAAGTTTGAGACGAAAATAAAAATGTTCAAACAGAAATCTTACTTTATTTAGAGATATGCACAGACATTTTGGTTTAAGATTTGGCTGAACTTTTTAGAATGTACTGTAGGTCAATATTCTTCTTCTAGATTTTGTACCCAATCCATGCATGGCAAGTCAGAAGACAAAGGGTAAATTGTTGCCTGTCAGTTGGTGATTTAGTTTGAGATGATGATCCTATTCCAGCACCTCCCGCTAGGAATATTATTTATAAAGAAGGTTCTAATTTCTATAAAATGTAATCTTTTTGTACATTGACATACCTGCCAACTTTCAAAAAGGACTTTCAGTAAAACTCGCTTGTGCCAAAAAAAATCTTAACGAATTTCTACATACCCCGGTTTGAAACAATAATCCTCCTGGGCAACAAAATAGAGTAATTCATGCTTTGAACAGGATATTTCAATGAAACCTTATCTACTTACATCATACGCCAATTATTTGTAGACTCTCAAGAAACAGGTGTGGTGAATTTTTGTTTGGAGCATAGCTATAACAGGACTTCCTTGAAATAATATACCTAGGTAATACACTTATCACTCACTGGAAATTACTTGCACTTTTAAATGCATAGCCGTGGCTTCTTTTTAGCTTCCTGCAAAACGTCTGGAGAAATAAGTGTTGGCATAACAGGGACCAGAACTCCCTGGTCTTCTAACTAGAAATAGCCTTCAGATTCATTCAGGACAAAATTCATGTATTTTCTTCACTTCAAAAAATTACGAGTTCAACAGAATTCATAGGCCTATAAAACACTACAGTAACCGATGACATTATAAGGGTCTGATTTAATAGTTAAAGGTGTGTGTTGCTTTGCTTTCTTTAGAAAGTCAATATTATATGTGTTTGTATTGCTTCTGAACTACTGGTCTTCAAAATGGAAATGGCTTCCAGAGTTCCATTGGAGATCAATAACTTGAACAGTATCCTGTTCATCTTTATCAGGCTAAAAATTCGTTCACATTCTGTCTTCGAGTCAAGTACGGAGAAATATCGAGATGTTACACGATCGGCGCTGGTCTCAGCCGTTGGACGAGATTCCCGTAGTTTTCACGATAGAACACTGAGAAAAATCGCAAACTGTGATTTATATAATCGGTGTCACTTTTAGTCGTACGACGAGATTTCCATTGTCCTTGAGAGCGGGCAAGGGAAAATATTGCATTATTGCGCAATCGGCGCCGCTTGCTGTCCGTTTGACAAGAATCCAGTTGACCTTGTCATCGAATCCGGCGAAATATCGCGATGTATCGCAATCGCTGCCGCTCTCGACCGTTTTACGAGATTCACGTGTCCTCGCGGCTGGCCACCGAGAACGCGTTAATATGGTTAATATGCAATCGTCGCCGCACCCAGCCGTCCTCGTGATCACAAGTTCCCGATCGGGCACGGGTTTTATGATTTTACGCAACTTGTGTCGATCTCGGTCCGTTTGAAGAGATTCCCGCAAGCAAGTCGTGTGGTCAGGCGGCCATCTTGAAAATGTGATTTTGGAGAATGAACGTTCGAAGTAGGTATCGAATTTTACGAATTAATCTGCGAGAGGATTGCACGAATAATACAAGAGGGCACATTTTCTTTCGAATTCGAAGAAAACAGCGACATTTAACGGAATTTCGAATTAACCATAAGTTACTGGATGTCGAATTTACGAGACGGTTCGATTTTTAAAATAAATGTATTTTGAATCCTTTTTGTGATATTTATTTTTGAAACGGTATCATTTCGCAAGATTGCGACATTAACTTATTTCGCGTCATTTCTGGATTTATATTTGACATAGTCTCCAAATTTAGAGGCCACTAACAGAAATGAGAGTTTTCTGTATTGTTTCGAAAGCTTTCGCGAATAAACGTGCCGCGAAAAGTCAGGTTTTCTAATAACAAAGAAAAATACTTCACACAAAACTAAAAACTTTTCTTGATGCCGAAAATATACGTTAAACCGATGTATACGGTAGGATACCATTCAAGGTATCCTCTGTAGTCAGTATGCATTTCCTTGAAGGCGAGCACGAGGAAATATAGCTTACGCAATCGGCGCCGCTTGCGTGAAATTTGCTCCATCGCAATCTGTAAGCCTACCGGCGCGAGTTTAAATGATTTAAACTGACCTCAGCGAATTGTTGTTACCTCCAAATATCCAGACAAAAAGTAACTACTTTTCGCTACTTTTCGTTACCGGTAGACGCCCTGATAATGATCGGATGAATGTTCAGAGCGATGTATTGAATGTGCGCTGGTCACTCAGGAATGTATCGGCGGCATGCGGAAGCTTGTTCTGGCGCGAATTTAAAAAAAAAATTGGTACAGTACGTAAATCCGTAAAATTTAATAGTTCATCCGTAAAACCGTAAAACACACTGCCTTTCCGTAAATTTTACGGACAAACCGTAAAAGTTGGCAGGTATGCATTGATATTATAATTATATACCGTATTTCAGTTGTTACATTGTGATAATTATTCATTAACTTCCAAGCCTCACAAAAAGTATGTTATTCTGTTTACCTTGTATTCTATCCGGTTATAAGACTTTTAGTTTCTTTAAAACTGTAACATAATTGTGGTGTCATTGAAACATGAAGTTAATGATTTAAGTATTAAGTGTTATTTTAAATTAAAGCATAAAGTCCACTGATAAGACTGAAAAAAAAGGAAGGATTTATCTTCAACCACTAATGAATTGATTTTTTGAAAATCCATTAAAAACCCTGTGTCTGTAGTTAAGAGAGCAGAGCTCGTGGTACATAGCAGCCTTGCAGTGGCCTTCTCAGTACGTACAGTACTAGCCAGCGGCTTAGTGATGTGAACCATACCATCAATAATACAAGGATATGGGATGAAAATTAGCATAAATAAGAGTGAGATGGTGATCACAACAAGGAAGAAGGAAAGAACCACAACGGGAATAACAATTGGTGGGGAACAGCTGAAGAAAGTGGAGAGTTTCAAGTATCTGGGAAGCCTGATACAAGAAAATGAAAGAAACGATAGAGAAATAAATGAGCGGGGGAGACAGGCAGAAGCATTCCGGAGGAGTGTGAGAAGCATGATATGGAGCAAGGATGTCCCTCAGAACTGCAAAAAGGTCATATATCGGACGTACTATGCCCCTATCCTGACGTATGCCTCGGAGACCTGGGTGATGGAGGAAGGGAGAGGAGAAAAACACAGGCCAGTGATATGAGGTTCTTGAGAAGCAGTATTGGAGCTACAAAGATGGACAGAATAAGAAATGAGAGGACCAGAGAATTAATGAAGCAGGAACCATTACAGGATGGTATAGAGAAATCTAGACTTACATGGTAGGGACATGTAAAACAAATGGAGGAGAAGAGGATACCCAGGAGGATACACGAGACGAAGTGGGAAGGAAAGAGACCGAGAGGAAGACCGAGAGACAGGTGGCTGAAGGGGGTGGAAGAAATCATGAAGAAGAGAGGAGAAGACTGGACAAGGGTGGAGTCTGAGAGATGGTGGGAAGACAGAAGACGTTGGAGAGGCTTGTGTTCCAAACAGACCTGGCCAGTGGCTGGAAACTGTGCAAGATGATGATGATCATACCAATTGATGAGCCCAATGGGTTGTAACGCTGGCAAACCAGCTTCAACTAGCCTGATCAATTTTTCAAAGTAGTTCATTTTCTTTGAAATTTGATGTGCTATTTTTTGAGAATATCTGTGCTAAGCTGGAACACCATGCCAGTCAACGTGAGTCACATGAATTACTTAAATATGTCAAATATCTGACAAGGAAGTTGAAACTCCAGACTCGAGCTGCAAAAGAAATGGCACCTGTACAGCGTCAAGCAATGTAGGTACCAGCTAGATACATTTGCTCTCTGATATGCTGCTAAGTACTGGCATTCTGGGAAACTCTCGACCTCTCCATAGTCATTCCCCTGATTTTGTTGGATCATCCTCCTAAACTGGAGATTAGCGAACCCAAGTACATGTTTTACTGGCAGACTCTCATCAAGAAAATAAACTAACTTACCGAAAATGGTATGTGCCTTCTCTCTGACCAAATCCAGAGCCAGGCACTCTGAGAATTCCAGTGTTCTCCAACAGGAAAGCACAGAAAACATCAGGAGCTGCCTTCTCGGCAGCTTTCTTAGGCAGTTTGATCTGCAAATATACATGGGCCCTTTATTAATACAATAGCAACCATACCCAACTTTGCCTGGGTAAACAATAATCATGGACTCTCAATGTTCTCAAGGCTGCCAAGCCCTCGAGACAAGAGACACATGTGTGCACACGCATGCACACACACACACATACACACAAATTTGATAAATTGTACTTTCCCCAACCTCTGCTATGAAAGACCTTTTGAAGTGATTTATTTAATTATTTAGCGTATGGCTTTTAATGCTGGGAGTGTCCGAGGACATGTTCGGCTCGCCAGACGCTGTAGCTGATTCAATGCGGACTCCCATGGGGTCAGCTACAAGTTCCGATCAATTTCAAGTAGTTACAACTTTCGCTAGCAGATGTCACCGACACCTAGTGGTGAACGTTGGAACTTGGATATAGCATTTCAACGAAATCTAACCTGCACATTTAGCTCCACACAAGTTTAATTAGTGGAAGGTTCTTTTACACAATAAATCGATGACATGGGACCGCTAGCTTTACTTCCCCTACGAAGGATTAAAAAATCCGGCAACTTTGGCCTCACCCCCAAAATACCCTTGTATACATGATATAGCCCATATTGATCTCAGTTCAATTATAATAGCTCGCTTCGAAATGTAATTAAGATTTAGATGCCATTATTTCATATCCACACTAGAGATCAGAAAAGAAGTGAGTATGAGCCCAGAGGCTGATAGTACACTGGTTTCCTATTGTGTTGAGGTCGTGGGCATGCTGTGACTCCACAATGGTATTCCTTACTCCTGCTGAAGGCTAATCTCTCTCTGTTAAAAAGTCCATATGGAGCTATAATGAGAAGTGCAATGGGTGTAGTTTAATATTCATGGTCGATAATGAACATCCTTGCAGAGCACTATTGATGGGTGAATTTATTCAAGATAAAATACCCAGTGCATAGAGTGGATAGCAAGGCCTCCAGATATAAATCAGATAGAACTTGTATGAGATGCCTTAAGAAGATGTATTACATTCCATATACCTGCATTTAGGACACTTCCAGACCTCCAGACCTCCATACAGCTCTTAAATAAGTGGAAGAATGACTGACTAATCTCACAGCCAGCATTCTCCATCATTACTAGTTTGTGTGGCTGTTAGAGGTGATAAATCATCCAAATCACTGTTACACAATTTCATGTTCCAATCATGAACTGTCTATTTTACTTATTTCTATATTTGTATTTTCACTGCAATACAGGATTTTTTCTTTGGCATGTGAGGGACTGTTTGTAATACATACTTCTCAAATTTTGTGCCATTTTAACATGTACTGTACCTGATGTCAAATCAATATCCTAACTGATAGTGTTTAATTTGTGACACCAATGTACAAAAACACAATCCTGAAATGTAACATGGTCAAACAATTCAATAGTAACAGTATTAAGAGTGAAGTATTTCCCTTACCTGAGGAAAAGCAAACATTGCTCCTTGGACAACATTGCACGACATGCCTTTAATACTGTTGAATGTGTTAGTGACCATTTGAGCCCGCTCGGCTAAAGAGTTCAATAATCCATTCTTCTCCTTCTGGAATAACTCGTATGAGGGTTCATGTGGTTTAGGCGGATTCACAACGACGTCCAGTACAGTCTGAAACAGAAATCCGACGATGATGATGAGGATCATAATACAACTGCCGAGGAAGAACCAAACAATACAGGGTGGAAGGTATCTACCACCAAAAAAAAACGGAACAATTGGATATTAAATCGTGCGAGAATTTACACATACTTAGTTACGTATCTATAGCTCCCACCGTTAGAGGAAAACATTATTGCACTAGTGTGTAAGCGAAGCTGTTTCACCAGCTACTTCAGAAGCTCGTAAGGATGCGAACTGCAAGCCAGCGGGAGTTTGTTGTCGCCGGCACACCCTTTCTCCAAAGTCAATCACACGCTTCCAATACAGGGTGTAACAAAAATGTACGGCACAAAATGCAGGACTTATTCCACACGCAGACGAAGACATTATGTTAGATGAACATGGGTCCGGAAACGCTTTGTTTCCATGTTACACCTCATTCTCTCCAACTCAATCATGGGAAACACACAAGAACAGAACGTATGAGCATACCACATGCAAATCTTTCTCACAGGAGATGTTCAATATGCCCTCCGTGCGCATTGATACATGCATCTATCCGCTGTCGTCGAGAACCTCTGATGTGCTGATGTATCTCTGGAGTAATGCGTATGGTCTCCATAATACGTGTACGGAGTCTCTTAACATCTTGTACTGGGGTTGGATATGCAAGAGCTTTCAAATACCCCTCAAATGAAAGTCAGTAGGTTTAGGTCCAAAGAGAGTGGAGGCCAGGCAATTGGTCCATCTCTACCTATCCATCTGTCACCAAATCTCATATTTAGAAGCCGACAGACATTAGCACTAAAGTGTGGAGGTGCTCCATCATGAATGAAGTACATGTTTTGTCACACAGCTAAAGGCACATCTGCTAAGTCGCATGGCAACCGGGCCATGTAAAACTAAACACTGGTGGTGCACCTACGGTAATGACAACGTAACCAGGCGTAACCAAGAGTGCGCGTTCCGCATGATTCTACCGTTCTGTTCATGTGCGTTTCCCATGATTAATGATTTGGAGAAAATGAGTTGTAACATGGAAACATTGAGTTTCCAGACCCATGTTCATATAACACAATTTCTTCATCTACGTGTGAGAAATGTGTCCTGCATTTTGTGCCGTGCATTTTTGTTACACCCTGTATACACAGCAACATATTGCCAAGGCTGTAGGAATAAATTATTGCTTCATCCTCACTCTCCTACCAGTGTGCTTTCCCAGAACACACCTAGGCATAGCATTACAAAACATTCTTAGGACATATTTTGTATTATTTCAGTCTCAACATACAGCTATATGCATAGATATACAACAAAATGACCCAGCTGTTGTTGTTCAGATGTATTCTGCCTAACTACTTGTACAGTCATGTAATATGTATCACGAGCCATTATCAGTAAATCACAGCAAACATGTAACACACTATTTTATTTTCTACTAAATGGTGCTTCACCAAAGCAAATTATCATGTAGATTGTCCTATACGGTATGTATTATGCAGAATACACGAGCAAAGATTTGTGTAATAGGTATCTTCCACCTCGCATCCAGTAAGTTCAACAATGTCATCAATGACCATTAGTCGTCTGCAGCAAGTCGAGCAAGGGAGTGAAACATGCTCTACTGCTGCACGAGTGTTTAAATTTTAATAAATAGCAATGGAGTACTTTTACATACTAGCAGATGGCATTAAGGTGCTTTTCAATCAAATGGGAAGCGGCTTGTTCTCGAGTTGTCTGTCGAGCGAGATCCAATTCAGAGCTTATAACTGCTACGGTGTAAACGATTGTTAGCTCTAGACTGGATAGCAATAGGCAGTCATCTGAAGGACAAACCACACCCCATTTCAGAACCACTGTTCTGTACTACTTTGATAAGATTTCAATGAGCTATTGCCTATCCATGATCTACACACATCAAAAAAAGTTTTGCATCACCTCGGTTCCAAGAGTTCCGGAACCTTTAAATACAAAGGGAATAGAGATCAACACAAACAACATTTCAGCTCGTTTTATTGCTCATGAGACCCACACATTGCATGTTGTACCATGTACTTTCAGCATTTGTGGTCCAGATTGCAGTACACACCACTACCTCTAATACCCAGTAGCACGTCCTCTTGCATTGATGCATGCCTGTATTCGTCGTGGCATACTATCCACAAGTTCATCAAGACACTGTTGGTCCAAATTGTCCCACTCCTCAACGACAATTCGGCGTAAATCTCTCAGAGTGGTTGGTGGGTCAAGACGTCCATAAACAGCCCTTTTCACCACATCCCAGGCATGTTCGATAGGGTTCATGTCTGGCGAACATGCTGGCCACTGTAGTCGAGCGATGTCGTTATCTTGAAGGAACGCATTCACAAGATGTGCACGATGAGGTCGAGAATTGTCGTCCATGAAGACAAATGCCTCTCCAATATTCTGCCGATATGGTTGCACTATGGGTCGGAGGATGTCATTCAGGTATCGTAAAGCCGTTTCGGAGCCTTCCATGACCACCAGTGGCGTACGTCGGCCCCACATAATGCCACCCCAAAACATCAGGGAACCACCACCTTGCTGCACTCGCTGGACAGTGTGTCTAAGACGTTCAGCCAGACCAGGGTGCCTCCAAACACGTCTCCGACGATTGTCTGGTTGAAGGCATATGCGACACTCATCGGTGAAGAGAACGTGATGCCAATTCCGTGGGGTCCATTCAGCATGTTGTTGGGCCCATCTGTACCGCGCCGCATGGTGTCGGGGTTGCAAAGCTGGACCTCGCCATGGACGTCGGGAGTGAAGTTGCGCATCATGCAGCCTATTGCGCACAGTTTGAGTTGAAACACGACGTCCTGTGGCTGAACGAAACGCATTATTCAACATGGTGGCATTGCTGTCAGGGTTCCTCCGAGCGGCAATCCGTAAGTAGCGGTCATCCACTACAGTAGTAGCCCTTGGGCGGCCTGAGCGAGGCCTGTCATCGACAGTTCCTGTATCTCTGTACCTCCTCCATGTCCGAACAACATCGCTTTGGTTCACTCTGAGACGCCTGGAAACTTCCCTTGTTGAGAGCCCTTCTTGACACAAAGTAACAATGCGGACGCGATCGAACTGCGGTATTGACCTTCTAGGCAGGGTAGAACTACAGACAACATGAGCAGCGTACCTTCGTCCTGGTGGAATGACTGGAACTGATCGGCTGTCGTACCCCCTCCGTCTAATAGGCCCTGCTCATGCATGGTTGTTTACATCTTTGAGCAGTTTTAGTGACATCTATGAACAGTCAAAGGGACTGTATCTTGGATACAATATACACAGTCAACGTCTATATGCCGGAGATCTGGGAACCGAGGTGATGCAAAACTTTTTTTGATGTGTGTATGTCAAGAAAAGAAAGACAGGAATATAAAAAAGAACAAATACAGCAGGCAGGAGGCGGCAGAAGGGTGAACTGTTTCTATACTTCCTTTCCATTCTTATGATGGTTGGAATTATAGACCTGTGGTATTTTCATATGAACACATGTTCTTGTTCAGTCTATGGAAGGTGGCTTGATATCTACTACAGTGCTTATACTTAATTACAAAGGTTGGATACAAAGTAGTGGCAATACCTCCGTCTTTCGACAGGCAAGCACCAAATGGCACTGGCATCCTCTGGGTGGATAAAAGACAATCACGTGACGGCATGCGGTGAAGAACGATTTCTACTCAGAAATATTATGATGGTGGCTCGAAGTGCAAAGCGCAAGAGAAAGCACCACATATGTTTACAAAGCAGGAACAAGGATCTTGGATAAAAATCAAAGTTGCACTAGGCCGAAATGTGAACACCATCAGGGCCTGTGGAAAGCATGTGGTGATACTGCGTTGCCATATTGTACAGTGGCACCATGGGTGAAAAGGTTTCATGAAGGACGGGATGTTAATCAGGATCACCATCATTCCAGACGACCCCCGGTTGACAACCAAACCATTTAGTTCGTCGCAGTTTTGTTGGAAGTTGATGGTGCACTTCACGGGTGTTAGCCGCTGATGTAGGCAATCTCCACAAAACCGTGCTTCACATTGTGCAAGACATCCTTAGTGATTCTTATAGACGACAAAAGGCAGAACTGGTGAACATGAAGAAATGCTTCCCATTAATTGAGGCGTTGACAGGGGAAAGGTAGTAAGTGCCAAAAAAGGAAATTTTCCAGAAACAAAAAACGATTTGCGATCATTTTGTTATTCACTTTATTGCACAAAATACTTCCAAATTGAAGAAATCCACTGACTTAACATATTAAAAAGCAATATTCAGAATTAGGCATAGCATGGTGGAAAAATAATTTGTTTATACAATGATTAAATAGAGATTTCTACACAATCAGTACTACAACTTGAAACTGTTTTTGTTAGGCACAGATATCCCTGTAAAATGCATGATACTTCTTATCCTGGAAGTCCATCATTGGTAATAAATCCTCCTTTTTTGCTTCATTGATGAATATTCTTCTTTCACGGGTTTGCAAAATCTTAATATTCGTGATGGCCTTGAATGACTGATGCCTTTTGAATATAGCATGTTCCTTCAACATTTCAATTTCGTTAAATGACTGTCTTGTTTCAGTCACGGGGAATTCTTCTCTTGCAATTCCAATCCAGCCTGGGGGCGTGGTGGCACGGTGGTCAAGCTGTTGGCCCCTCACCAAGGTGGACAGGGTTCGATTCCCAGTCAATGCATGTGAGATTTTCGAAGTGAAATGCCATGTTCTGTGGTTCGCATTCCACGTAAAAAGGAGGTCTCACGACTCATAATCACAAGATCAACGGTCACGTAAAACTACAATCTTCCTTCCTTCCAATCCATCCGACGGTGCTTATTTTAAGAGCACCCGTACTAAAAAAAACTTGTCAGATTCAGCAGGAAAGTAAATTACGTTATCATTGTTCATCATAATTACATTATTGGGCTTCAAAACAATAGCACTGCAAATCATTTCAGCAATTTCTTCTGGAACCATTGGCTTACATTGTTTCTTTCTCTTTTCGATGATGCCAAATTTCCTGTCACGGGGCATTTAGGAGTGTCCGGAAACCAGGAATTTTAATTCAACAGAACGAAAATAGTTTATGGCATTGGCATAAATCATAACCATTAACACCATTCGATTCTTATTCTGCCCTGTGCATTGTATTATTGTATTTCCCATTTCTCCTTTTCAGAATGTTGACAACTTTGATCAGACCCAGGATATGTACCTTGCATGTCTGCTATCTGTCTCCTGAAATCGGTGTGGTGTTTGCTTATTTCTTCTTGAGTGAAACTGGGGCACTTGTAACAACATTTACATGTTGCCTGGAAATGTAGAAAATATTGGTTAGATCAGCCTATGTCTCTTTCCTGACCTGCCTGACCCTCGCAAGCGAAGTCGGTGTTCGACGAGTTTGCCGTGTTTCACGTCAATTATGAAGTGAGAAAATATATATCTTAAGAAGTGTCATTTAACTTAACATTTTGAAAGGACCAGGTTTTGGAGGCATGTTGATTTTCACAATAATTTGAGTATCACTTCCACACAACAAGTGGAAACTTGTTTGGCGCGCAAAGCAGTTACTACGTTCTCTGCGCCAAGAGCCTCGTACTTGCCACAAGAGCGATCTAGTGGGAACAATTTCAAGCTGTTCTAATCATCCAATGACTTCCTACTTTCTCTGCGGTGTTGGCATTGGTTCTTACTACCTTCGTCATGAAAAAAAAAAACGAAAATTTTACTTTTGGCACTTACTACCTTTCCCCTGTCAACGCCTCAATTGAATCTGTGTGAAAAAATGTGAACGATGATAACCACTATTAATGTGAAAAGGTAGTGTGGGTGAAAATGACCGAACTTACTTACTGGTTATTGTCATTTCACATTTTTGAACACAGATTTAACTAATGGGCAGCATTTCTTCATATCCAAGAGTTCCACCTTTTGTCGTCCATCAGAATCGGTAAGCGAAAATTCGCACTCATATATCCATATTATTGTCTCCTTTCAATTCAACTTTTCTTACCTTTCTTTTCTTTCTGTCTCAGTCTACTTCATTCGAAGAAAATAAGCCTTCATTATTGGTCCAACAAACAATATCCGTAACAATTTACATATGCAAATTACTATTCTAATGGGACTCCTCCCTTACATACATATTACATCTTATGTATAAGCTTATGTGTGCAAATTATTGAGTTGAAATACCAAAAGGAAAAGCACCATAGTTGTATTTTGAAACTTAATAAAAGTACTTCGACCACGGCAAAGAAAATGGTTCATTCAAGTTTTAAATTTAAAGGAACATTATTTTCACAGTCCAAAACATAAGTACGTTCAAACAATAACATTAAACTTAAAATAATACTATCCTATTCTGTATGCCTCCACTATGTGAGAGTGGATGAGCGCGCGCACTGTAGTGGGATGGTTTACAGAACAAAAGTCTATATTACGTCTTACCGCATAGCGCTGTCCCACGGACAACAGTCATCTTTGTTGCCGTTTTTCTCAATATGTAAGAAATGTTACATAGCCATTTGTTTGTGCATTGGCTTCAATTGTTGCGGGACATCAACAGAAGTGGATATACTGATGGTGTATAGCGGCTTCCTGTCATAGAAGGTGGTAGATATCAGAGGTGAGGGAATGTAAGTGTTTGTACCTCAGATGATAGACATTTCAGATCTATTGATGTGTAGCCAATACTTTTTATCCAACACTTGCATAATACATACACATTACTTGCAGCCAGGGAACAGCCAACAAATGAGACCTTGTTTCTTAAATTGCTAGTATTACCACCTAGAGGAGAAGGCCCTCAAAGTGAGGGGCGCAAAGAGTGATTAAAGGGGGAGCCGGCTCTTATTGAAATATTTATATTTCATATTGTGTAACAAATATTGCTATCCTCGTATCCACGAAACTATCGTAGGCAGGAAGCTCGCACGACCATTCAAGACTAATAAACTCGCACATTTGCTGTCTTATTTAATAATAACTGACCAGTAGATCCTGCCAGCAGAAATTCTGAGGAAAGGTGTAGAGTAACATTTCCCACACAGCAGCCTTTCACCTGCCACCTGCAGCGATGTCTGCTTACCAAACACTTAACAACCACTAATGGCAATAAGCCGCTTGACAATGTGACCACCACTTCCTTACAAGAATAGATTCTTTTATTTTTGCTGTTGTCGACTCGAATTGAGCCAGGCCTTTGCAGTCAGTTCAAAGTCAGTGAGTGAACTGGTGAATTGTAGTGCGTGTTCAGTGGAAATGGTTAGCCCGATTTGCAATAAACTGATATAAGTATCGTCATTTCCCATTGACAAGTGGCTTATTAGCAGTGGTAAGAGGAGACCCCATGAAAGCGATGGTGCTTGCCCTCCTTTGGAAAGAAGAATAAGAGGGGGATGCTAGATATTTCATGCATCACAACGGGTGTGCGATATAAAAAGTTTGAGAACTCCTGACCTAGAGAATAGTGGGAGTGTTTGAAAGTAACATTGGTCCAAATGAAACATTAAAAAAAAAAACTTGAAATATGAGGTACTGACCCCACACTTGAGAATATGAACTTAGTACGAATATTAAATCATTATTTTACTAGTTGAAACCTGTCAAACCATGATGGTCATTGGGACAATGTGATGTTCTTATATGCATTCTTTGTACGATTACTTTTTGACACTAATGCAACTTTAAGGGCGTCGAAAGATGGACTTTGCAACATATAACTGGCCTCGACTGAAAACTTGACGAGGCAAATAGAGACCTACATGTTCCAGTTTCCCCTTGAGCTTTATTGCTTGTGATAAAGTATGCCAAGCGAATTGGAAATTGTTGCCTCTTAAAAGAAAAATGGAAGTGTTTTATCAGATGGTGTTAAATCAAGTTGAAGGATTAGAGCTCTCGTCCCAATATTATCTGTACTTATTATTTCAAAATCCAAGCAATTTTCATACATATTTCTTACAATTAAGCTAGTCTAGTTCCATTTAGGAGTCCTTGGAAAACGTTCAGATTTCTAAGGATCATAACTATGGCTCAAATTTTTCGAGTAAGAATGTGTGGAGGGATATCACTTAATCTCAAGGAATTCAAGAATTCTGTTGGAAACTGAAGTAATAATCTTCCACATTCAGTATTTAATCTGTTAATGCTGGCGTTATATTTTTGAACTACTGGATGTAAGTTCAATGACTTAAAAATTGATTTCATTGCAGTGTTCATTTTTTGGTGTAAGAATGCAAACTTAGGATAAATTTATTATAACCTTCGCAGAAGTGAATGTTTTGCCGTAAATCTCAGTCACAATATCATCACGAGTTAAAAGTCTGGCTGGTAATTCAATAACATTTGGTTCCTCACCATCCACAAAGGGGTAGGCCTAGTCATTAACTTGTAGAAAAAAATCAGAAAATTCCATATCATCTGGTTTCGATTGCCTGTTTTTATGTAAGCGGCATATTTTGGAGGAGGGCCAGAGAGAAGAGTATTTACTACAATCTCGAATAACTGTTTGGCGAGAAGCGTGCGGCACAACAGGCAAAAACCTACCTGAAGTCTCCTCCAACAAAATAACTTTCCCACAAAAGAGAATAATGTCGTTACGTATAATATCTTTTAGAAGTTGATTCACACACATATTAATGAATGAATATTTGCCATTGGGGCTTTATCCCATATTATGAGCCATGCTCATTGTTAGGGACCTGAAAAAATCGCATTTGCGATAAATGCGAATTTTTAAATTTCGTGGGGGCGTGGTGGCGCAGCGGTCAAGCTGCATGCCTCTCACCAAGGCGGACCGGGTTCGATTCCCGGTCAATGCATGTGAGATTTTCGATGTGAAATGCCATGCCCTGTGGTTCGGATTCCACGTAAAACGGAGGTCCCGTGGCTTATGATCGCGAGATTAACGGTCACGTTAAACTACAAGCTTCCTTTTAAATTTCGTACAGAATCCAAGCCTATGTTAATTTTAATGTAAAAAAAAAATTAAAAAATTTTACGTGTAAATCAAAGTGCGACAAAATGCGAATTGTGACCCAAAATGCGAAAATACCAGATAAGTGCGATTTTATAGCGAAATTACTTTAAATCTGCTAATTTAATTGCGAATTTGTTTATTAAACAAAAGACGAGGTGGCCTAATCGCTCGTTAGCGATACCTCATCTCGGACTCACAGTGTGCTACGCATATTGGTCGATATACCGTATATACCCGAATACCACCCGCACATTTTTATACAAAATCGGACGTGAAAAATTGGGGTGCGGGTATTAATTGTGTCATCCAAATTTTAAAGATTTAAATTGCCCGCCACGCGCGTGTATCCCCTATTATGGTGCTTATTCGCTTGTACCGTACTTGTTTATTTCCGTCTAATGGCTTGACCGGTCGCAAGCCAAACACAAGCGTCAGTTTCGTCAGTTGCGTGATAGCATGGCATCAGTAAAGGCTCGGTCAAACAGAAAGCGGGTTGACCGCGCAAACTCTGCCGCCCGACCGCTGCAAACTCTGTATTGTGTAAAATTGCATCATCCTGGTTAAACAGGAGGCGATCTACCGTGGCGGGTAAGTGAGCAGTTGTGATTTTCCACAAAGTCCGCACCCTGACTTGTCCCTATTCAGCAGGGGGGTGAAACAACTATAGATCCTTCGCTTCCAAAGCCCTCATGGCGACTGACGAGTTTGCTGAACCCCCTTGTGGAGCACCAGAGGTAGCGCTGTTGGCCAACTCGTCTGCTATTGGTTGAAATACGACTAGATTCCTGTATTGGCCAACTCGGGAAGTCAACAACCCACCAAGAGTATCCTGGTAATAGCGGACATGTATAAGGGTTTGTTGACCAAAGCATTAGATAAAGATGTAATGATAAAAAGGGTTGACTTTATAAAAGGTCGCATAACAATTTAGCAAACATATGGAGGACCAGACAATATCATTGTCACCAAGTAAGGAGGTCCAAGAAGGCATAAAGGACACAACACAACACAAACAATTACTAATAATAAGATATATTATCAAATAGGTGGCACATAAAATAAATATTCAAAGGTGGCACACAAATATATGAGAAACACTGGCACAAATTTACACAACTGAAGAAACACTCGCATGGAATTAACACACGTAAGGCTTGAGCCTAAAACACACAAATTGTCTTGAACGTAGATGCAGATCAATACATCAAGGAACGGCATGCTATACAAGGCGGTTCCAAAGAATGGTATAGTTTAAACATGCAACGCAAGTGGATTTGCAACACATAATGAAAACAGGTCGCATGGAACGAGAATGTGTCGTCGAACCAGGACGGACTTACAGTGATGCGCCGATACCGTAAGCCCAAAAATGAATTGTTAATAAAACAAATTATGTGTGAAACGCAGGAAGTCAAAGTAGTTGCTGTCATACAAATACCGGGATATGCCAATCGCACGGTATTGTCACAATAGTAAAGTGCCCAGTGTCAACCTCCCTTTCAGTGATGGTGCAGGAAGATGTGCATGGCCTTGTAGCACATGCCTCAAGACAAACGATGAATTACTTATCACACGAAACAAAATCATATTCATACGCGTGATGACAAATTGTTAGGCAATAGGTGAAGATCAGAATTAAACATGTTACAACAAACTATCCGATGCCGCGGATTGAAGGATTCGGCAACATGGCGCGTAGCGATAACAACAAGCATGGTCTGAAAAGGCCTAAAATCACCAAAATGTCACTGCCCTAACAAAAATATGAATCATGTGCAGGATATGATCACTAAGCACGGTTACTATGAAGATAGCACCAATTACAGAAGTGATTAACTGGATATTCGTCGATAGAGCACAACCAGTATCAAAGCACAACATTCTGTCATGGCTACAAGCTTAAAGACGAAGAAGAAACACGTGATTGGTCGCTACAAACAGCAAGGAGGCCTCGGATAGGCTGAAAGCAGCCAATCACAGCAGAGAGTTCAAAGACAAGTCAAAGAGAATACAAAGAGAAAGAAGAAGAATCAAAGTGGCCAACTTGAAATGAAAATGAAAATCCACAGCCTACTTCCAGTCTCCGACCGGGTCAGGAATGGAATGAATGAAGCCCCCATCTAGCGGCGAGGATATGAACTGTGCCGGCTGCCGAGGCCTGACGCACTCCCCTGGGGCAATGATTAAATGAATGACAGATGGAATGAAATGATGGTGGAGAGTGTTGCTGGAATGAAATTTTGACAGGGAAAACCGGAGTACCCGGAGAAAAACCTGTCTGCCTCCGTTTTGTCCAGCACAGATCTCACATGGAGTGACCGGGATTTGAACCACGGACCCAGCGGTGAGAGGCCGGCGTGCTGCCGCCTAAGCCACGGAGGCTTAAAGTGGCCAACTTAGAATACCAAAATATCTTCTAAGCAAAAATATCCCACTGGAAACACCGGTAGTGGGAATACAACATGTAATCAAAACAAATGAATCATGACAACTAACCAACATAAACAAAACAAACTTGACAATGAATAAATACAATGAAGACAAATAATAAAGATATGTACAACCACACAGAGTGGAAACAAATAGGGAAACACAAAACTGGTTTGCCAAGACTGTGGCCTAACCAATTCCTATTGGTTATTATTTCAAATTTTTCTGTACAGGTGTGTTGTGTATTTCTGTACAGCTGCGTATTTTGATGTCTGTTCTTATTTTTCTGAGTGGTCGTGTGTTTTTGCATTTATTATCAGTTTTGTGAGCTTTATTTGATACTACCAACAAGATCACCCTTCACAGGATTATGCCCTAATACGGTAGGTGTTTCTTTACTTTAATAGTCTCGTGTAGTGTAGCTACCAGGATATGATTTTAATACATTTTAATATTATGGCTTTTGAATTGTGTGCTTTATTGTTTAATAATAACTTCGTTTGCAGTATTTTCAATTAATTATATTCTTAGCTACCGTAGCTTATGAAGAAGGCTACTGTGGGTTCTCAACTATATGAAATATCTTTCTCTTCTGCCTTTATATAACCCTACTTTATTGAAACGGGGAGCTATACGTAGAAAGGCAGTAAACTGATTATCTCATTGTATTTCTTTTCATTTCTCAGGGCATGAGGCACTCCAAGGAAGGCATCAGATTAGGTCTTTATACTACAGTTGTCCAGTAATGGGACCAGACAGCCTGCTAGTTGGAATAACCTGAACTGTTGCCCAAACAGTGGGCGAGAAAGAAGGAGAAAGATTGTTATGTTTTTATTTGAACCAAATGATTATAGAACACTATTTACGTTTCAGGCGTCCCTACGGTCAAAATGCGAACTGAACAGCAATGATGTCGCATATTTTCCCAAGCAACAGTATTTGCAAATCGCACACTTCTTACAAAAATTGATATTTATGAAATTAGAATTAAATTCGTCACTGCTAATGTCATTACTGTCGACCAAAGTATTATGTGCACTCGAGTTTGAAGGTTGTTTGTGAAGTAACCAATAGACCTACATAAAATCCAATAACATCACCATTTTCGTCGTTCTATTTTACGTTAGGTCATGTAGGTTTGGAATTTTTAATTTATATTTTAATATTTTTTACCGCAGTTGGAACACAAAAAGTGCAAGTTTTTAAGCATGTTTCAACCATGCGTCACACTTAAGAATTATTATCTCAAGGACTCGTCATCAGATTGAATCCAAATTTTAACACAATATACATTGGAATGTTGTATAACTGGTTTATTAATTTCAAAATTGTGTGTGTCCAAGAAACATAATAATGTTATTGGTTTTACGTCCCTTTTAACAACTGCGGCTTTTAGAGACGCCGGGGTGCCGGAATTTTGCCCCGAAGGGGATCTTTAACGTGGCAGTAAATCTACGGACACGGCTCCCTCGCATTTGCGCACCCTCAAATGCCGGCTGACTGCGCCAGGATACGAACCTGCAACCTCGGGCCCAGCAAGCGAGAACGTTACCCCTGAGCCACGCAGCCAGCCTGTCCAAGAAACAAAGTTGTTATCATTTTTGTAAGGTAACTTTTTCTCGGCTCGGGGTGGTTGGAAAATGTAGTTCTTGATTGCATTGTAATCCTCATACATTGAAAAGTTATGCTGTATGACTGTGAAATACGTAAATTAATTCACTTATTTTATATCGGTTTGTATTTCTACGGAGAAATAACACATGTTTCACCTGCTAGCCGCTCAGGCAAACGCTGTACAGCGTTGCCGAAATGGTGCCCACACGCATCATGTCGCGTCTCGCTTGGAAGTGATGGGCTCCATCTCAGCAACGCTGTACAGCTTTTGCTGGAGCGGCTAGATGGAGAACCATGTGTTATTTCCTCGTACAAATACAAACCAATATAAAATAAGTGAATTAATTTACGTATTCAGTGTCATACAGCATAACTTTTTGATGGATAACGATTACAACGCAACCAAGAACTACATTTTCCAACCACCCCGAGCCGAGAAAAAGTTACCTTACAACAATGATAACAACATTGTTTCATGGACACACAAAACTGTGAAATTAATAAACCAGTTATACAACCTTCCAATGTATATTGTGTTAAAATTTGGATTCGATCTGATGACGGGCTTTTGAGATAATAATTCTTAAATGTGACGCATGGTTGAAACACGCTTAAAAACGTGCACTTTTTGTGTTCCAACTACGATTTAAAAAAATTAAAATATAAATTAAAAAATCCAAACCTACATGAACTAACGTAGAATAGAACGAAGAAAATGTTGATGGTATTGGATTTTATGTAGGTCTATTGGTTACTTAACAAACAACCTTCAAACTCGAGTAAACATAATACTTTGGTCGACAGTAGTGTGCTGAGTCCATTGATTGACAGCTTAGCCGTAACACTCACCGGTTATTCGATATTTATGAAATTATGCGATTTGAAGACTCATTCCTTGAAATTACTGTTTCTGAAATCCATGCAAAATGATAAAAGAAAGACCTCAGAATGTTAAAATGACATGAAACAGGCGTCACAGCGGTTAAAATGTGAAGTGGACTGCAATTATGGAGCGCATCTTCCTGCAGCAACAGAATTTGCAAATCGCACACTTCGTACAGTTTTTTTTAAGTCAATTTTTAAAGAAATTATAGATATTTATGAAATTAGAGTGCAATGTGTCACTGGTAATGTATATTCTCTTTCATTTGAATGCTCATTTTTCATGATCTGTCGCTTGTGAGCGCCGCAGGAGGGATCTATACTACTGAAATAATATATATGAGGATTTCTCATGGATAAACTATTTGAAATGCTTCCCTATGCAGAAAGTCATAGTCATATTGAAAACTCATTAATATAAAACAATACACCAAACACAAGAGCTTGCAATGATATAAGCAATACACCCAAGTTTTAAAATACATCTGCGAAATTACCAGCAATAAGGTCTCGACCTTAATGTCCAAGGTTTTGAAGCTAGACATGTTTGACTTAAACCTACCATACCTTACTCTATTTGGGCCCTTTTTCTCATATTAAAAACCAGGCACAGCATTATTTCCTTGGAGAATATCTGAGTCTAGGGATTGAAATAAATATAAATTAAGACGTTTCTGTAGTTAACAATTCATCAACTAACAACTTCTGCCTTACTTGGCAGATTCCAGATGGTGATATATATTGTTCTAACATTCATCTATGTATCATACCTTATGATACAACATACTGAGCATTGCAATCTTCAGTTCCGAACTCATAAAAATTTATTTTTTAAGATAAAATCAAAAATTAAAACTACATAAGTTAAAACAATTACCATATATACTCGAATACCACCCGCACATTTTTAAACAAATTCAGACGTAAGAAATTGGCGTGCGGGTCTTATTTGAGTCATCCTGATTATAAAGATTTAAATTGCCCGCCACACGTGATATCGGGTGTTGCGAGTATCCGCTAGATGGTGCTAGCCTTCTTCCGGCTATCACTTTTTTTTACCGTAAGCAGGCGTCGTCATACAGTCTCCCACACGTTTTCCGAGTGTAAACATGAGTTCTACGAAGCGTTTGCGGTCGTTTACTGTGAGTGAGAAGCTGAAAGTTGTCAGGGAAGCTGAAATTATTGGAAATCGTGCCGCCGGTAGGAAATATGATATTGACGAGTCATGTATTCGAGATTGGAGAAAGAAAAAAACGTGTTGCTAACAAGTAGTGGTGCTCGTAGAGCTTTCCGCGGACTGAGTGTACAGTTTCTGGAAATTGAAAAACAACTTTATAAATACGTAACAGAAAGGCGGGAATTGGGAAGTGGGGTGTCGGCCGAAATGTGTCAATTAAAGGCATTACAGATCGCAAAGGAACTTTCTACGGTAGGGTTTAAAGCAAGCCAAGGATGGATTCAAAATTTTTATAAAAGAAATGGGTTGAGCATACGAAGGCGTAGCTCAATTTCGCAGCGTCTTCCTGGTGCCTATGAAGAAAAGTTACTTTCCTTTCAGCGTCACATAATTCAGTTGCGGAAGGAAAATTCATATTTGCTTTCCCAAATTGGTAATGCAGATCAGACGCCAGTCTACTTTGAAATGCCACTGGACAGTACTGTGAATGTTAAGGGATCTAAAAGTGTGACTATCAGAACAGGTGGTTATGAGAAACAACGGTGCACGGTAATGTTGTGTATACTCACTGATGGAACCAAACTTCCGCCGTACGTTGTTATCAAGCGAAAGACTCTTCCAAAAAATATACCCGCTGGTGTTATCGTTCGAACTCAGGACTCGGGTTGGATGGACAGATCACTGGTGGAAGACTGGTTAAAGTGTGTCTGGCAACGTCGCCCTGGTGCATTATTACGACGAAAGAGTTTGCTTGTTCTGGACAGTTACCGCGGCCATACAACAGACGCTGTGAAGAAATTCGTCAAGGATGGGAAAACCGACCTAGCAATCATCCCGGGTGGGATGACGTCTATGCTACAGCCACTGGATGTCTGCGTGAACCGACCGTTCGAAACAGCCTTGAAACAGCTGTACACGGAGTGGATGGCGGCCGATAAGCACACACTGACCCCAAATGGTCGTATTCAGCGCCAGGAAGTTCAGCTGCTCTGTTCGTGGATTTTGACGGCATGGAATCGTATCTCGGGAGATCTCATACGGAAGAGCTTCAAGAAATGTAGTACTTCCAATGTCATGGATGGCAGTGATGACTACATTTTGTGGGAAAGTGATGGTGAAAAAGTTCAGAAGTTGGTACTTCTGATGACGAAGTGTTTGTGTCATTTATTTGTATTTTTAATTGTTTCTGTGTGTTATTTTAGGACGACTTCAGAACTGTTGGAAACTATTTTGTAGAAATGCTATTCTGTTTATTTAGTAAAGATTGTAAATAGTTTTGAGTATTCTTTATTTTGTTCTTCAAAATCAGGGTGCGGGTCTTATTCAGGGGCGGGTCGTATTCGAGTAAATACGGTAATTAAAAAAGAAACTCTAATATAATGTGACCAGAAAGTCAGTTCTCATATAATAATAACTATGGTACTTTTATAGACACAACTCGAGTAAAATTTACAAAATATTTGGCACACCAAAAATATGGCTCATATTTTATAAAATATTTTTTGAGACCTCTACAAATGTACAATAATTTCCAACCCATTCAACAAATCATGGAACATTTTATAAATAATTTACTCACATTCTTTCACAAACTTTTCATGAAAATCGCGGAACTTTTCTAACATCACCTTCAATTTCTCTGGCTGAGGTAGTATAGTAGTTCTGAAACAAACATATATATAAACATCCTCGAGAGAGAGAGAGAGATTTTTCCAAATACAATTAACATCAATTGCTTATGATCAGTTGAAAGAACAAAAGGAAGTTTCCGCACTGGAGGAAAAGTTATAACACCAAACTCATGGTATGAATGTACCATCCATTTTAATGTTTCATGAGGCACTATAACATAGCCAGGGACTTTATGATTGACCTTTACAAGTATACGCTCAACACACCAATTTATCAGTCCGACTAATCTGGCTGGATGTTGTAGCTCATATTTTACTTATCAGACAGATCTTCAAGGCAAACAAAATCATCTTGTTTGGAACAAATTAAATCTTCACACCTAATGGCAGATTTAGTCTATCGTGCACCATTCCCATATTTGCTTTAGACAATGGGTTTAGATACAGTAGTTTGTTTCCATTGTAAAGGTAATTTAATATTTTATATTTTGTTGATATTTTATGAATCTTCTGTGAGGCATGGTTTATTTTTGCTTATTCTAGTCATGAGAATAGAAGCACTAATAATCTTAAAATAAGTATGTAAATATGCCCATAAAACTGACAACATATGAAAAGATAAGTCCTCACTCACTAACCATTTACTCTCCCACTACCACAAAGCTGTTGAATAGATGATGATGATGATGATAATTGTTGTTTTAAGGGGCCTAACGTCTAGGTTATTGGCCCCTACTGAAATGGAATGGCATGAAATGAAAGG
This sequence comes from Meconema thalassinum, assembly GCA_946902985.2. Taxonomy (NCBI): domain Eukaryota; kingdom Metazoa; phylum Arthropoda; class Insecta; order Orthoptera; family Tettigoniidae; genus Meconema; species Meconema thalassinum. Next base: position 63,915,808 of record OX336389.2, on the reverse strand, counting down.
ATGAAGATAAAAACAGCTCACTGCCATGATGAAACGAAAATGGTTTACATAAAACAGACAGTGAGCCCCAACAATTATACCTTATTTGAATGAAATTGGTAAAAGGTGGATGGTAAAAAAAAATTAAAAAAATAAGGCATAGTGAACAATAAAATAGATGAACGCAATAACTAAAAGCAGACTTAGCCTCAATTAAAAGTCTTAACTCACATTAAAACTTAAAAACGTAACCACTCAACCTCATGAACCGGATGACGAGGTCAGCTGACGGCCGTCATCACGGAGAATAAGAGAGAGCGTGTTAGGCAGTACGAGAGTCCTTTGTAGATCGGCCAGGTCCACACACTCCAAGAGAATGTGTGACACGGTAAGGTGGGCGCCGCAAGTACACACAGAGGGGGGTCTTCTCTCTTTAGCAAGTGGGATTGCGTAGCAATCACATGGCCGATCCGGAGTCAACAGAGTACCACAGTATCTTTCCGGATAGTCATTTGCAGCCGTCAAGCAATGAATGATTTGTGGCAGTCTCAAGCTCATTCCTCGATATCATGACTGAGCATACAACTGCAGGTAAAGAGGTAGATATGAATTGTGCAATTACACTACTGGTAATTTTTAGACTTCTTCCTAAACCTCTCACCCCCTTTACACAAATAATTTGTAGCCTAGTTGTATTCTAGGGGTGTCAAATTTTCATACCATTCGCTCCAGTAGTTTTGACACCAACCCATAACAAACAGAAAAAAATTAAACCAAGGTATATTTGAACATTATGTACCTCATCCAGGATAAAGTACTGTATATACGAAGTTTGAGACGAAAATAAAAATGTTCAAACAGAAATCTTACTTTATTTAGAGATATGCACAGACATTTTGGTTTAAGATTTGGCTGAACTTTTTAGAATGTACTGTAGGTCAATATTCTTCTTCTAGATTTTGTACCCAATCCATGCATGGCAAGTCAGAAGACAAAGGGTAAATTGTTGCCTGTCAGTTGGTGATTTAGTTTGAGATGATGATCCTATTCCAGCACCTCCCGCTAGGAATATTATTTATAAAGAAGGTTCTAATTTCTATAAAATGTAATCTTTTTGTACATTGATATTATAATTATATACCGTATTTCAGTTGTTACATTGTGATAATTATTCATTAACTTCCAAGCCTCACAAAAAGTATGTTATTCTGTTTACCTTGTATTCTATCCGGTTATAAGACTTTTAGTTTCTTTAAAACTGTAACATAATTGTGGTGTCATTGAAACATGAAGTTAATGATTTAAGTATTAAGTGTTATTTTAAATTAAAGCATAAATAAAGTCCACTGATAAGACTGAAAAAAAAGGAAGGATTTATCTTCAACCACTAATGAATTGATTTTTTGAAAATCCATTAAAAACCCTGTGTCTGTAGTTAAGAGAGCAGAGCTCGTGGTACATAGCAGCCTTGCAGTGGCCTTCTCAGTACGTACAGTACTAGCCAGCGGCTTAGTGATGTGAACCATACCATCAATAATACAAGGATATGGGATGAAATTTAGCATAAATAAGAGTGAGATGGTGATCACAACAAGGAAGAAGGAAAGAACCACAACGGGAATAACAATTGGTGGGGAACAGCTGAAGAAAGTGGAGAGTTTCAAGTATCTGGGAAGCCTGATACAAGAAAATGAAAGAAACGATAGAGAAATAAATGAGCGGGGGAGACAGGCAGAAGCATTCCGGAGGAGTGTGAGAAGCATGATATGGAGCAAGGATGTCCCTCAGAACTGCAAAAAGGTCATATATCGGACGTACTATGCCCCTATCCTGACGTATGCCTCGGAGACCTGGGTGATGGAGGAAGGGAGAGGAGAAAAACACAGGCCAGTGATATGAGGTTCTTGAGAAGCAGTATTGGAGCTACAAAGATGGACAGAATAAGAAATGAGAGGACCAGAGAATTAATGAAGCAGGAACCATTACAGGATGGTATAGAGAAATCTAGACTTACATGGTAGGGACATGTAAAACAAATGGAGGAGAAGAGGATACCCAGGAGGATACACGAGACGAAGTGGGAAGGAAAGAGACCGAGAGGAAGACCGAGAGACAGGTGGCTGAAGGGGGTGGAAGAAATCATGAAGAAGAGAGGAGAAGACTGGACAAGGGTGGAGTCTGAGAGATGGTGGGAAGACAGAAGACGTTGGAGAGGCTTGTGTTCCAAACAGACCTGGCCAGTGGCTGGAAACTGTGCAAGATGATGATGATCATATCAATTGATGAGCCCAATGGGATGTAACGCTGGCAAACCAGCTTCAACTAGCCTGATCAATTTTTCGAAGTAGTTCATTTTCTTTGAAATTTGATGTGCTATTTTTTGAGAATATCTGTGCTAAGCTGGAACACCATGCCAGTCAACGTGAGTCACATGAATTACTTAAATATGTCAAATATCTGACAAGGAAGTTGAAACTCCAGACTCGAGCTGCAAAAGAAATGGCATCTGTACAGCGTCAAGCAATGTAGGTACCAGCTAGATACATTTGCTCTCTGATATGCTGCTAAGTACTGGCATTCTGGGAAACTCTGTGGGTTTAACTTTGCAGTGATAAGACCTCTCCATAGTCATTCCCCTGATTTTGTTGGATCATCCTCCTAAACTGGAGATTAGCGAACCCAAGTACATGTTTTACTGGCAGACTCTCATCAAGAAAATAAACTAACTTACCGAAAATGGTATGTGCCTTCTCTCTGACCAAATCCAGAGCCAGGCACTCTGAGAATTCCAGTGTTCTCCAACAGGAAAGCACAGAAAACATCAGGAGCTGCCTTCTCGGCAGCTTTCTTAGGCAGTTTGATCTGCAAATATACATGGGCCCTTTATTAATACAATAGCAACCATACCCAACTTTGCCTGGGTAAACAATAATCATGGACTCTCAATGTTCTCAAGGCTGCCAAGCCCTCGAGACAAGAGACACATGTGTGCACACGCATGCACACAAATTTGATAAATTGTACTTTCCCCAACCTCTGCTATGAAAGACCTTTTGAAGTGATTTATTTAATTATTTAGCGTATGGCTTTTAATGCTGGGAGTGTCCGAGGACATGTTCGGCTCGCCAGACGCTGTAGCTGATTCAATGCGGACTCCCATGGGGTCAGCTACAAGTTCCGATCAATTTCAAGTAGTTACAACTTTCGCTAGCAGAGGTCACAGACACCTAGTGGTGAACGTTGGAACTTGGATATAGCATTTCAACGAAATCTAACCTGCACATTTAGCTCCACACAAGTTTAATTAGTGGAAGGTTCTTTTACACAATAAATCGATGACATGGGACCGCTAGCTTTACTTCCCCTCCGAAAGATTAAAAAATCCGGCAACTTTGGCCTCACCCCCAAAATACCCTTGTATACATGATATAGCCCATATTGATCTCAGTTCAATTATAATAGCTCGCTTCGAAATGTAATTAAGATTTAGATGCCATTATTTCATATCCACACTAGAGATCAGAAAAGAAGTGAGTACGAGCCCAGAGGCTGATAGTACACTGGTTTCCTATTGTGTTGAGGTCGTGGGCATGCTGTGACTCCACAATGGCATTCCTTGCTCCTGCTGAAGGCTAATCTCTCTCTGTTAAAAAGTCCATATGGAGCTATAATGAGAAGTGCAATGGGTGTAGAGTTAATATTCATGGTCGATAATGAACATCCTTGCAGAGCACTATTGATGGGTGAATTTATTCAAGATAAAATACCCAGTGCATAGAGTGGATAGCAAGGCCTCCAGATATAAATCAGATAGAACTTGTATGAGATGCCTTAAGAAGATGTATTACATTCCATATACCTGCATTTAGGACACTTCCAGACCTCCAGACCTCCATACAGCTCTTAAATAAGTGGAAGAATGACTGACTAATCTCACAGCCAGCATTCTCCATCATTACTAGTTTGTGTGGCTGTTAGAGGTGATAAATCATCCAAATCACTGTTACACAATTTCATGTTCCAATCATGAACTGTCTATTTTACTTATTTCTATATTTGTATTTTCACTGCAATACAGGATTTTTTCTTTGGCATGTGAGGGACTGTTTGTAATACATACTTCTCAAATTTTGTGCCATTTTAACATGTACTGTACCTGATGTCAAATCAATATCCTAACTGATAGTGTTTAATTTGTGACACCAATGTACAAAAACACAATCCTGAAATGTAACATGGTCAAACAATTCAATAGTAACAGTATTAAGAGTGAAGTATTTCCCTTACCTGAGGAAAAGCAAACATTGCTCCTTGGACAACATTGCACGACATGCCTTTAATACTGTTGAATGTGTTAGTGACCATTTGAGCCCGCTCGGCTAAAGAGTTCAATAATCCATTCTTCTCCTTCTGGAATAACTCGTATGAGGGTTCATGTGGTTTAGGCGGATTCACAACGACGTCCAGTACAGTCTGAAACAGAAATCCGACGATGATGATGAGGATCATAATACAACTGCCGAGGAAGAACCAAACAATACAGGGTGGAAGGTATCTACCACCAAAAAAAAAAACGGAACAATTGGATATTAAATGGTGCGAGAATTTACACATACTTAGTTACGTATCTATAGCTCCCACCGTTAGAGGAAAACATTATTGCACTAGTGTGTAAGCGAAGCTGTTTCACCAGCTACTTCAGAAGCTCGTAAGGATGCGAACTGCAAGCCAGCGGGAGTTTGTTGTCGCCGGCACACCCATTCTCCAAAGTCAATCACACGCTTCCAATACAGGGTGTAACAAAAATGTACGGCACAAAATGCAGGACTTATTCCACACGCAGACGAAGACATTATGTTAGATGAACATGGGTCCGGAAACGCTTTGTTTCCATGTTACACCTCATTTTCTCCAACTCAATCATGGGAAACACACAAGAACAGAACGTATGAGCATACCACATGCAAATCTTTCTCACAGGAGATGTTCAATATGCCCTCCGTGCGCATTGATACATGCATCAATCCGCTGTCGTCGAGAACCTCGGATGTGCTGATGTATCTCTGGAGTAATGCGTATGGTCTCCATAATACGTGTACGGAGTCTCTTAACATCTTGTACTGGGGTTGGATATGCAAGAGCTTTCAAACACCCCTCAAATGAAAGTCAGTAGGTTTAGGTCCAAAGAGAGTGGAGGCCAGGCAATTGGTCCATCTCTACCTATCCATCTGTCACCAAATCTCATATTTAGAAGCCGACAGACATTAGCACTAAAGTGTGGAGGTGCTCCATCATGAATGAAGTACATGTTTTGTCACACAGCTAAAGGCACATCTGCTAAGTCGCATGGCAACCGGGCCATGTAAAACTAAACACTGGTGGTGCACCTACGGTAATGACAACGTAACCAGGCGTAACCAAGAGTGCACGTTCCGCATGATTCTACCGTTCTGTTCATGTGCGTTTCCCATGATTAATGATTTGGAGAAAATGAGTTGTAACATGGAAACATTGAGTTTCCAGACCCATGTTCATATAACACAATTTCTTCATCTACGTGTGAGAAATGTGTCCTGCATTTTGTGCCGTGCATTTTTGTTACACCCTGTATACACAGCAACATATTGCCAAGGCTGTAGGAATAAATCATTGCTTCATCCTCACTCTCCTACCAGTGTGCTTTCCCAGAACACACCTAGGCATAGCATTACAAAACATTCTTAGGACATATTTTGTATTATTTCAGTCTCAACATACAGCTATATGCATAGATATACAACAAAATGACCCAGCTGTTGTTGTTCAGATGTATTCTGCCTAACTACTTGTACAGTCATGTAATATGTATCACGAGCCATTATCAGTAAATCACAGCAAACATGTAACACACTATTTTATTTTCTACTAAATGGTGCTTCACCAAAGCAAATTATCATGTAGATTGTCCTATACGGTATGTATTATGCAGAATACACGAGCAAAGATTTGTGTAATAGGTATCTTCCACCTCGCATCCAGTAAGTTCAACAATGTCATCAATGACCATTAGTCGTCTGCAGCAAGTCGAGCAAGGGAGTGAAACATGCTCTACTGCTGCACGAGTGTTTAAATTTTAATAAATAGCAATGGAGTACTTTTACATACTAGCAGATGGCATTAAGGTGCTTTTCAATCAAATGGGAAGCGGCTTGTTCTCGAGTTGTCTGTCGAGCGAGATCCAATTCAGAGCTTATAACTGCTACGGTGTAAACGATTGTTAGCTCCAGACTGGATAGCAATAGGCAGTCATCTGAAGGACAAACCACACCCCATTTCAGAACCACTGTTCTGTACTACTTTGATAAGATTTCAATGAGCTATTGCCTATCCATGATCTATGTCAAGAAAAGAAAGACAGGAATATAAAAAAGAACAAATACAGCAGGCAGGAGGCGGCAGAAGGGTGAACTGTTTCTATACTTCCTTTCCATTCTTATGATGGTTGGAATTATAGACCTGTGGTATTTTCATATGAACACATGTTCTTGTTCAGTCTATGGAAGGTGGCTTGATATCTACTACAGTGCTTATACTTAATTACAAAGGTTGGATACAAAGTAGTGGCAATACCTCCGTCTTTCGACAGGCAAGCACCAAATGGCACTGGCATCCTCTGGGTGGATAAAAGACAATCACGTGACGGCATGCGGTGAAGAACGATTTCTACTCAGAAATATTATGATGGTGGCTCGAAGTGCAAAGCGCAAGAGAAAGCACCACATATGTTTACAAAGCAGGAACAAGGATCTTGGATAAAAATCAAAGTTGCACTAGGCCGAAATGTGAACACCATCAGGGCCTGTGGAAAGCATGTGGTGATACTGCGTTGCGATATTGTACAGTGGCACCATGGGTGAAAAGGTTTCATGAAGGACGGGATGTTAATCAGGATCACCATCATTCCAGACGACCCCCGGTTGACAACCAAACCATTTAGTTCGTCGCAGTTTTGTTGGAAGTTGATGATGCACTTCACTGGTGTTAGCCGCTGATGTAGGCAATCTCCACAAAACCGTGCTTCACATTGTGCAAGACATCCTTAGTGATTCGTATAGACGACAAAAGGCAGAACTGGTGAACATGAAGAAATGCTTCCCATTAATTGAGGCGTTGACAGGGGAAAGGTAGTAAGTGCCAAAAAAGGAAATTTTCCAGAAGCAAAAAACGATTTGCGATCATTTTGTTATTCACTTTATTGCACAAAATACTTCCAAATTGAAGAAATCCACTGACTTAACATATTAAAAAGCAATATTCAGAATTAGGCATAGCATGGTGGAAAAATAATTTGTTTATACAATGATTTAATAGAGATTTCTACACAATCAGTACTACAACTTGAAACTGTTTTTGTTAGGCACAGATATCCCTGTAAAATGCATGATACTTCTTATCCTGGAAGTCCATCATTGGTAATAAATCCTCCTTTTTTGCTTCATTGATGAATATTCTTCTTTCACGGGTTTGCAAAATCTTAATATTCGTGATGGCCTTGAATGACTGATGCCTTTTGAATATAGCATGTTCCTTCAACATTTCAATTTCGTTAAATGACTGTCTTGTTTCAGTCACGGGGAATTCTTCTCTTGCAATTCCAATCCAGCCTGGGGGCGTGGTGGCACGGTGGTCAAGCTGTTGGCCTCTCACCAAGGTGGACAGGGTTCGATTCCCAGTCAATGCATGTGAGATTTTCGAAGTGAAATGCCATGTTCTGTGGTTCGCATTCCACGTAAAAAGGAGGTCTCATGACTCATAATCACAAGATCAACGGTCACGTAAAACTACAATCTTCCTTCCTTCCAATCCATCCGACGGTGCTTATTTTAAGAGCACCCGTACTAAAAAAACTTGTCAGATTCAGCAGGAAAGTAAATTACGTTATCATTGTTCATCATAATTACATTATTGGGCTTCAAAACAATAGCACTGCAAATCATTTCAGCAATTTCTTCTGGAACCATTGGCTTACATTGTTTCTTTCTCTTTTCGATGATGCCAAATTTCCTGTCACGGGGCATTTAGGAGTGTCCGGAAACCAGGAATTTTAATTCAACAGAACGAAAATAGTTTATGGCATTGGCATAAATCATAACCATTAACACCATTCGATTCTTATTCTGCCCTGTGCATTGTATTATTGTATTTCCCATTTCTCCTTTTCAGAATGTTGACAACTTTGATCAGACCCAGGATATGTACCTTGCATGTCTGCTATCTGTCTCCTGAAATCGGTGTGGTGTTTGCTTATTTCTTCTTGAGTGAAACTGGGGCACTTGTAACAACATTTACATGTTGCCTGGAAATGTAGAAAATATTGGTTAGATCAGCCTATGTCTCTTTCCTGACCTGCCTGACCCTCGCAAGCGAAGTCGGTGTTCGACGAGTTTGCCGTGTTTCACGTCAATTATGAAGTGAGAAAATATATATCTTAAGAAGTGTCATTTAACTTAACATTTTGAAAGGACCAGGTTTTGGAGGCATGTTGATTTTCACAATAATTTGAGTATCACTTCCACACAACAAGTGGAAACTTGTTTGGCGCGCAAAGCAGTTACTACGTTCTCTGCGCCAAGAGCCTCGTACTTGCCACAAGAGCGATCTAGTGGGAACAATTTCAAGCTGTTCTAATCATCCAATGACTTCCTACTTTCTCTGCGGTGTTGGCATTGGTTCTTACTACCTTCGTCATGAAAAAAAAAAAAACGAAAATTTTACTTTTGGCACTTACTACCTTTCCCCTGTCAACGCCTCAATTGAATCTGTGTGAAAAAATGTGAACGATGATAACCACTATTAATGTGAAAAGGTAGTGTGGGTGAAATGACCGAACTTACTTACTGGTTATTGTCATTTCACATTTTTGAACACAGATTTAACTAATGGGCAGCATTTCTTCATATCCAAGAGTTCCCCCTTTTGTCGTCCATCAGAATCGGTAAGCGAAAATTCGCACTCATATATCCATATTATTGTCTCCTTTCAATTCAACTTTTCTTACCTTTCTTTTCTTTCTGTCTCAGTCTACTTCATTCGAAGAAAATAAGCCTTCATTATTGGTCCAACAAACAATATCCGTAACAATTTACATATGCAAATTACTATTCTAATGGGACTCCTCCCTTACATACATATTACATCTTATGTATAAGCTTATGTGTGCAAATTATTGAGTTGAAATACCAAAAGGAAAAGCACCATAGTTGTATTTTGAAACTTAATAAAAGTACTTCGACCACGGCAAAGAAAATGGTTCATTCAAGTTTTAAATTTAAAGGAACATTATTTTCACAGTCCAAAACATAAGTACGTTCAAACAATAACATTAAACTTAAAATAATACTATCCTATTCTGTATGCCTCCACTATGTGAGAGTGGATGAGCGCGCGCACTGTAGTGGGATTCCTGTATTGGCCAACTCGGGAAGTCAACAACCCACCAAGAGTATCCTGGTAATAGCGGACATGTATAAGGGTTTGTTGGCCAAAGCATTAGATAAAGATGTAATGATAAAAAGGGTTGACTTTATAAAAGGTCGCATAACAATTTAGCAAACATATGGAGGACCAGACAATATCATTGTCACCAAGTAAGGAGGTCCAAGAAGGCATAAAGGACACAACACAACACAAACAATTACTAATAATAAGATATATTATCAAATAGGTGGCACATAAAATAAATATTCAAAGGTGGCACACAAATATATGAGAAACACTGGCACAAATTTTCACAACTGAAGAAACACTCGCATGGAATTAACACACGTAAGGCTTGAGCCTAAAACACACAAATTGTCTTGAACGTAGATGCAGATCAATACAGCAAGGAACGGCATGCTATACAAGGCGGTTCCAAAGAATGGTATAGTTTAAACATGCAACGCAAGTGGATTTGCAACACATAATGAAAACAGGTCGCATGGAACGAGAATGTGTCGTCGAACCAGGACCGACTTACAGTGATGTGCCGATACCGTAAGCCCAAAAATGAATTGTTAATAAAACAAATTATGTGTGAAACGCAGGAAGTCAAAGTAGTTGCTGTCATACAAATACCGGGATATGCCAATCGCACGGTATTGTCACAATAGTAAAGTGCCCAGTGTCAACCGCCCTTTCAGTGATGGTGCAGGAAGATGTGCATGGCCTTGTAGCACATGCCTCAAGACAAAAGATGAATTACTTATCACACGAAACAAAATCATATTCATACGCGTGATGACAAATTGTTAGGCAATAGGTGAAGATCAGAATTAAACATGTTACAACAAACTATCCGATGCCGCGGATTGAAGGATTCGGCACATGGCGCGTAGCGATAACAACAAGCATGGTCTGAAAAGACCTAAAATCACCAAAATGTCACTGCCCTAACAAAAATATGAATCATGAGCAGGATATGATCACTAAGCACGGTTACTATGAAGATAGCACCAATTACAGAAGTGATTAACTGGATATTCGTCGATAGATCACAACCAGTATCAAAGCACAACATTCTGTCATGGCTACAAGCTTAAAGACGAAGAAGAAACACGTGATTGGTCGCTACAAACAGCAAGGAGGCCTCGGATAGGCTGAAAGCAGCCAATCACAGCAGAGAGTTCAAAGACAAGTCAAAGAGAATACAAAGAGAAAGAAGAAGAATCAAAGTGGCCAACTTAGAATACCAAAATATCTTCTAAGCAAAAATATCCCACTGGAAACACCGGTAGTGGGAATACAACATGTAATCAAAACAAATGAATCATGACAACTAACCAACATAAACAAAACAAACTTGACAATGAATAAATACAATGAAGACAAATAATAAAGATATGTACAACCACACAGAGTGGAAACAAATAGGGAAACACAAAACTGGTTTGCCAAGACTGTGGCCTAACCAATTCCTATTGGTTATTATTTCAAATTTTTCTGTACAGGTGTGTTGTGTATTTCTGTACAGCTGCGTATTTTGATGTCTGTTCTTATTTTTCTGAGTGGTCGTGTGTTTTTGCATTTATTATCAGTTTTGTGAGCTTTATTTGATACTACCAACAAGATCACCCTTCACAGGATTATGCCCTAATACGGTAGGCGTTTCTTTACTTTAATAGTCTCGTGTAGTGTAGCTACCAGGATATGATTTTAATACATTTTAATATTATGGCTTTTGAATTGTGTGCTTTATTGTTTAATAATAACTTCGTTTGCAGTATTTTCAATTAATTATATTCTTAGCTACCGTAGCTTATGAAGAAGGCTACTGTGGGTTCTCAACTATATGAAATATCTTTCTCTTCTGCCTTTATATAACCCTACTTTATTGAAACGGGGAGCTATACGTAGAAAGGCAGTAAACTGATTATCTCATTGTATTTCTTTTCATTTCTCAGGGCATGAGGCACTCCAAGGAAGGCATCAGATTAGGTCTTTATACTACAGTTGTCCAGTAATGGGACCAGACAGCCTGCTAGTTGGAATAACCTGAACTGTTGCCCAAACAGTGGGCGAGAAAGAGGGAGAAAGATTGTTATGTTTTTATTTGAACCAAATGATTATAGAACACTATTTACGTTTCAGGCGTCCCTACGGTCAAAATGCGAACTGAACAGCAATGATGTCGCATATTTTCCCAAGCAACAGTATTTGCAAATCGCACACTTCTTACAAAATTTGATATTTATGAAATTAGAATTAAATTCGTCACTGCTAATGTCATTACTGTCGACCAAAGTATTATGTGCACTCGAGTTTGAAGGTTGTTTGTGAAGTAACCAATAGACCTACATAAAATCCAATAACATCACCATTTTCGTCGTTCTATTTTACGTTAGGTCATGTAGGTTTGGAATTTTTAATTTATATTTTAATATTTTTTACCGCAGTTGGAACACAAAAAGTGCACGTTTTTAAGCATGTTTCAACCATGCGTCACACTTAAGAATTATTATCTCAAGGACCCGTCATCAGATTGAATCCAAATTTTAACACAATATACATTGGAATGTTGTATAACTGGTTTATTAATTTCAAAATTATGTGTATCCAAGAAACAAAGTTGTTATCATTTTTGTAAGGTAACTTTTTCTCGGCTCGGGGTGGTTGGAAAATGTAGTTCTTGGTTGCATTGTAATCCTCATACATCGAAAAGTTATGCTGTATGACTGTGAAATACGTAAATTAATTCACTTATTTTATATCGGTTTGTATTTCTATGGGGAAATAACACATGTTTCACCTGCTAGCCGCTCTGGCAAACGCTGTACAGCGTTGCCGAAATGGTGCCCACACGCATCATGTCGCGTCACGCTTGGAAGTGATGGGCTCCATCTCAGCAACGCTGTACAGCTTTTGCTGGAGCGGCTAGATGGAGAACCATGTGTTATTTCCTCGTACAAATACAAACCGATATAAAGTAAGTGAATTAATTTACGTATTCAGTGTCATACAGCATAACTTTTTGATGGATAACTATTACAACGCAACCAAGAACTAAATTTTCCAACCACCCAGAGCCGAGAAAAAGTTACCTTACAACAATGATAACAACATTGTTTCTTGGACACACAAAATTGTGAAATTAATAAACCAGTTATACAACATTCCAATGTATATTGTGTTAAAATTTGGATTCGATCTGATGACGGGCTTTTGAGATAATAATTCTTAAATGTGACGCATGGTTGAAACACGCTTAAAAACGTGCACTTTTTGTGTTCCAACTACGATTTAAAAAAAAATATATATAAATTAAAAAATCCAAACCTACATGAACTAACGTAGAATAGAACGAAGAAAATGTTGATGGTATTGGATTTTATGTAGGTCTATTGGTTACTTAACAAACAACCTTCAAACTCGAGTACACATAATACTTTGGTCGACAGTAGTGTGCCGAGTCCATTGATTGACAGCTTAGCCGTAACACTCACCGGTTATTCGATATTTATGAAATTATGCGATTTGAGTACTCATTCCCTGAAATTACTGTTTCTGAAATCCATGCAAAATGATAAAAGAAAGACCTCAGAATGTTAAAATGACATGAAACAGGCGTCACAGCGGTCAAAATGTGAAGTGGACAGCAATTATGGAGCGCATCTTTCTGCAGCAACAGAATTTGCAAATCACACACTTCGTACAGTTTTTTAAAGTAAATTTTTAAAGAAATTATAGATATTTATGAAATTAGAGTGCAATGTGTCACTGGTAATGTATATTCTCTTTCATTTGAATGCTCATTTTTCATGATCGGTCGCTTGTGAGCGCCGCAGGAGGGATCTATACTACTGAAACAATATACAGTATATGATGATTTCTCATGGATAAACTATTTGAAATGCTTCCCTATGCAGAAAGTCATAGTCATATTGAAAACTCATTAATATAAAACAATACACCAAACACAAGAGCTTGCAATGATATTAGCAATACACCCAAGTTTTAAAATACATCTGCGAAATTACCAGCAATAAGGTCTCGACCTTAATGTCCAAGGTTTTGAAGCTAGACATGTTTGACTTAAACCTACCATACCTTACTCTATTTGGGCCCTTTTTCTCATATTAAAAACCAGGCACAGCATTATTTCCTTGGAGAATATCTGAGTCTAGGGATTGAAATAAATATAAATTAAGACGTTTCTGTAGTTAACAATTCATCAACTAACAACTTCTGCCTTACTTGGCAGATTCCAGATGGTGATATATATTGTTCTAACATTCATCTATGTATCATACCTTATGATACAACATACTGAGCATTGCAATCTTCAGTTCCGAACTCATAAAAATTTATTTTTTAAGATAAAATCAAAAATTAAAACTACATAAGTTAAAACAATTACCGTATATACTCGAATACCACCCGCACATTTTTAAACAAATTCAGACGTAAAAAATTGGCGTGCGGGTCTTATTTGAGTCATCCTGATTATAAAGATTTAAATTGCCCGCCACGCGTGATATCGGGTGTTGCGAGTATCCGCTAGATGGTGCTAGCCTTCTTCCGGCTATCACTTTTTTTTACCGTAAGCAGGCGGCGTCATACAGTCTCGCACACGTTTTCCGAGTGTAAACATGAGTTCTACGAAGCGTTTGCGGTCGTTTACTGTGAGTGAGAAGCTGAAAGTTGTCAGGGAAGCTGAAATTATTGGAAATCGTGCCGCCGGTAGGAAATATGATATTGACGAGTCATGTATTCGAGATTGGAGAAAGAAAAAAACGTGTTGCTAACAAGTAGTGGTGCTCGTAGAGCTTTCCGCGGACTGAGTGTACAGTTTCTGGAAATTGAAAAACAACTTTATAAATACGTAACAGAAAGGCGGGAATTGGGAAGTGGGGTGTCGGCCGAAATGTGTCAATTAAAGGCATTACAGATCGCAAAGGAACTTTCTACGGTAGGGTTTAAAGCAAGCCAAGGATGGATTCAAAATTTTTATAAAAGAAATGGGTTGAGCATACGAAGGCGTAGCTCAATTTCGCAGCGTCTTCCTGGTGCCTATGAAGAAAAGTTACTTTCCTTTCAGCGTCACATAATTCAGTTGCGGAAGGAAAATTCATATTTGCTTTCCCAAATTGGTAATGCAGATCAGACGCCAGTCTACTTTGAAATGCCACTGGACAGTACTGTGAATGTTAAGGGATCTAAAAGTGTGACTATCAGAACAGGTGGTTATGAGAAACAACGGTGCACGGTAATGTTGTGTATACTCACTGATGGAACCAAACTTCCGCCGTACGTTGTTATCAAGCGAAAGACTCTTCCAAAAAATATACCCGCTGGTGTTATCGTTCGAACTCAGGACTCGGGTTGGATGGACAGATCACTGGTGGAAGACTGGTTAAAGTGTGTCTGGCAACGTCGCCCTGGTGCATTATTACGACGAAAGAGTTTGCTTGTTCTGGACAGTTACCGCGGCCATACAACAGACGCTGTGAAGAAATTCGTCAAGGATGGGAAAACCGACCTAGCAATCATCCCGGGTGGGATGACGTCTATGCTACAGCCACTGGATGTCTGCGTGAACCGACCGTTCGAAACAGCCTTGAAACAGCTGTACACGGAGTGGATGGCGGCCGATAAGCACACACTGACCCCAAATGGTCGTATTCAGCGCCAGGAAGTTCAGCTGCTCTGTTCGTGGATTTTGACGGCATGGAATCGTATCTCGGGAGATCTCATACGGAAGAGCTTCAAGAAATGTAGTACTTCCAATGTCATGGATGGCAGTGATGACTACATTTTGTGGGAAAGTGATGGTGAAAAAGTTCAGAAGTTGGTACTTCTGATGACGAAGTGTTTGTGTCATTTATTTGTATTTTTAATTGTTTCTGTGTGTTATTTTAGGACGACTTCAGAACTGTTGGAAACTATTTTGTAGAAATGCTATTCTGTTTATTTAGTAAAGATTGTAAATAGTTTTGAGTATTCTTTATTTTGTTCTTCAAAATCAGGGTGCGGGTCTTATTCAGGGGCGGGTCGTATTCGAGTAAATACGGTAATTAAAAAAGAAACTCTAATATAATGTGACCAGAAAGTCAGTTCTCATATAATAATAACTATGGTACTTTTATAGACACAACTCGAGTAAAATTTACAAAATATTTGGCACACCAAAAATATGGCTCATATTTTATAAAATATTTTTTGAGACCTCTACAAATGTACAATAATTTCCAACCCATTCAACAAATCATGGAACATTTTATAAATAATTTACTCACATTCTTTCACAAACTTTTCATGAAAATCGCGGAACTTTTCTAACATCACCTTCAATTTCTCTGGCTGAGGTAGTATAGTAGTTCTGAAACAAACATATATATAAACATCCTCGAGAGAGAGAGAGAGATTTTTCCAAATACAATTAACATCAATTGCTTATGATCAGTTGAAAGAACAAAAGGAAGTTTCCGCACTGGAGGAAAAGTTATAACACCAAACTCATGGTATGAATGTACCATCCATTTTAATGTTTCATGAGGCACTATAACATAGCCAGGGACTTTATGATTGACCTTTACAAGTATACGCTCAACACACCAATTTATCAGTCCGACTAATCTGGCTGGATGTTGTAGCTCATATTTTACTTATCAGACAGATCTTCAAGGCAAACAAAATCATCTTGTTTGGAACAAATTAAATCTTCACACCTAATGGCAGATTTAGTCTATCGTGCACCATTCCCATATTTGCTTTAGACAATGGGTTTAGATACAGTAGTTTGTTTCCATTGTAAAGGTAATTTAATATTTTATATTTTGTTGATATTTTATGAATCTTCTGTGAGGCATGGTTTATTTTTGCTTATTCTAGTCATGAGAATAGAAGCACTAATAATCTTAAAATAAGTATGTAAATATGCCCATAAAACTGACAACATATGAAAAGATAAGTCCTCACTCACTAACCATTTACTCTCCCACTACCACAAAGCTGTTGAATAGATGATGATGATGATGATAATTGTTGTTTTAAGGGGCCTAACGTCTAGGTTATTGGCCCCTACTGAAATGGAATGGCATGAAATGAAAGGATGAAGATAAAAACAGCTCACTGCCATGATGAAACGAAAATGGTTTACATAAAACAGACAGTGAGCCCCAACAATTATACCTTATTTGAATGAAATTGGTAAAAGGTGGATGGTAAAAAAAAATTTAAAAAATAAGGCATAGTGAACAATAAAATAGATGAACGCAATAACTAAAAGCAGACTTAGCCTCAATTAAAAGTCTTAACTCACATTAAAACTTAAAAACGTAACCACTCAACCTCATGAACCGGATGACGAGGTCAGCTGACGGCCGTCATCACGGAGAATAAGAGAGAGCGTGTTAGGCAGTACGAGAGTCCTTTGTAGATCGGCCAGGTCCACACACTCCAAGAGAATGTGTGACACGGTAAGGTGGGCGCCGCAAGTACACACAGAGGGGGGTCTTCTCTCTTTAGCAAGTGGGATTGCGTAGCAATCACATGGCCGATCCGGAGTCAACAGAGTACCACAGTATCTTTCCGGATAGTCATTTGCAGCCGTCAAGCAATGAATGATTTGTGGCAGTCTCAAGCTCATTCCTCGATATCATGACTGAGCATACAACTGCAGGTAAAGAGGTAGATATGAATTGTGCAATTACACTACTGGTAATTTTTAGACTTCTTCCTAAACCTCTCACCCCCTTTACACAAATAATTTGTAGCCTAGTTGTATTCTAGGGGTGTCAAATTTTCATACCATTCGCTCCAGTAGTTTTGACACCAACCCATAACAAACAGAAAAAAATTAAACCAAGGTATATTTGAACATTATGTACCTCATCCAGGATAAAGTACTGTATATACGAAGTTTGAGACGAAAATAAAAATGTTCAAACAGAAATCTTACTTTATTTAGAGATATGCACAGACATTTTGGTTTAAGATTTGGCTGAACTTTTTAGAATGTACTGTAGGTCAATATTCTTCTTCTAGATTTTGTACCCAATCCATGCATGGCAAGTCAGAAGACAAAGGGTAAATTGTTGCCTGTCAGTTGGTGATTTAGTTTGAGATGATGATCCTATTCCAGCACCTCCCGCTAGGAATATTATTTATAAAGAAGGTTCTAATTTCTATAAAATGTAATCTTTTTGTACATTGATATTATAATTATATACCGTATTTCAGTTGTTACATTGTGATAATTATTCATTAACTTCCAAGCCTCACAAAAAGTATGTTATTCTGTTTACCTTGTATTCTATCCGGTTATAAGACTTTTAGTTTCTTTAAAACTGTAACATAATTGTGGTGTCATTGAAACATGAAGTTAATGATTTAAGTATTAAGTGTTATTTTAAATTAAAGCATAAATAAAGTCCACTGATAAGACTGAAAAAAAAGGAAGGATTTATCTTCAACCACTAATGAATTGATTTTTTGAAAATCCATTAAAAACCCTGTGTCTGTAGTTAAGAGAGCAGAGCTCGTGGTACATAGCAGCCTTGCAGTGGCCTTCTCAGTACGTACAGTACTAGCCAGCGGCTTAGTGATGTGAACCATACCATCAATAATACAAGGATATGGGATGAAATTTAGCATAAATAAGAGTGAGATGGTGATCACAACAAGGAAGAAGGAAAGAACCACAACGGGAATAACAATTGGTGGGGAACAGCTGAAGAAAGTGGAGAGTTTCAAGTATCTGGGAAGCCTGATACAAGAAAATGAAAGAAACGATAGAGAAATAAATGAGCGGGGGAGACAGGCAGAAGCATTCCGGAGGAGTGTGAGAAGCATGATATGGAGCAAGGATGTCCCTCAGAACTGCAAAAAGGTCATATATCGGACGTACTATGCCCCTATCCTGACGTATGCCTCGGAGACCTGGGTGATGGAGGAAGGGAGAGGAGAAAAACACAGGCCAGTGATATGAGGTTCTTGAGAAGCAGTATTGGAGCTACAAAGATGGACAGAATAAGAAATGAGAGGACCAGAGAATTAATGAAGCAGGAACCATTACAGGATGGTATAGAGAAATCTAGACTTACATGGTAGGGACATGTAAAACAAATGGAGGAGAAGAGGATACCCAGGAGGATACACGAGACGAAGTGGGAAGGAAAGAGACCGAGAGGAAGACCGAGAGACAGGTGGCTGAAGGGGGTGGAAGAAATCATGAAGAAGAGAGGAGAAGACTGGACAAGGGTGGAGTCTGAGAGATGGTGGGAAGACAGAAGACGTTGGAGAGGCTTGTGTTCCAAACAGACCTGGCCAGTGGCTGGAAACTGTGCAAGATGATGATGATCATATCAATTGATGAGCCCAATGGGATGTAACGCTGGCAAACCAGCTTCAACTAGCCTGATCAATTTTTCGAAGTAGTTCATTTTCTTTGAAATTTGATGTGCTATTTTTTGAGAATATCTGTGCTAAGCTGGAACACCATGCCAGTCAACGTGAGTCACATGAATTACTTAAATATGTCAAATATCTGACAAGGAAGTTGAAACTCCAGACTCGAGCTGCAAAAGAAATGGCATCTGTACAGCGTCAAGCAATGTAGGTACCAGCTAGATACATTTGCTCTCTGATATGCTGCTAAGTACTGGCATTCTGGGAAACTCTGTGGGTTTAACTTTGCAGTGATAAGACCTCTCCATAGTCATTCCCCTGATTTTGTTGGATCATCCTCCTAAACTGGAGATTAGCGAACCCAAGTACATGTTTTACTGGCAGACTCTCATCAAGAAAATAAACTAACTTACCGAAAATGGTATGTGCCTTCTCTCTGACCAAATCCAGAGCCAGGCACTCTGAGAATTCCAGTGTTCTCCAACAGGAAAGCACAGAAAACATCAGGAGCTGCCTTCTCGGCAGCTTTCTTAGGCAGTTTGATCTGCAAATATACATGGGCCCTTTATTAATACAATAGCAACCATACCCAACTTTGCCTGGGTAAACAATAATCATGGACTCTCAATGTTCTCAAGGCTGCCAAGCCCTCGAGACAAGAGACACATGTGTGCACACGCATGCACACACACACATACACACAAATTTGATAAATTGTACTTTCCCCAACCTCTGCTATGAAAGACCTTTTGAAGTGATTTATTTAATTATTTAGCGTATGGCTTTTAATGCTGGGAGTGTCCGAGGACATGTTCGGCTCGCCAGACGCTGTAGCTGATTCAATGCGGACTCCCATGGGGTCAGCTACAAGTTCCGATCAATTTCAAGTAGTTACAACTTTCGCTAGCAGAGGTCACAGACACCTAGTGGTGAACGTTGGAACTTGGATATAGCATTTCAACGAAATCTAACCTGCACATTTAGCTCCACACAAGTTTAATTAGTGGAAGGTTCTTTTACACAATAAATCGATGACATGGGACCGCTAGCTTTACTTCCCCTCCGAAGGATTAAAAAATCCGGCAACTTTGGCCTCACCCCCAAAATACCCTTGTATACATGATATAGCCCATATTGATCTCAGTTCAATTATAATAGCTCGCTTCGAAATGTAATTAAGATTTAGATGCCATTATTTCATATCCACACTAGAGATCAGAAAAGAAGTGAGTATGAGCCCAGAGGCTGATAGTACACTGGTTTCCTATTGTGTTGAGGTCGTGGGCATGCTGTGACTCCACAATGGTATTCCTTACTCCTGCTGAAGGCTAATCTCTCTCTGTTAAAAAGTACATATGGAGCTATAATGAGAAGTGCAATGGGTGTAGAGTTAATATTCATGGTCGATAATGAACATCCTTGCAGAGCACTATTGATGGGTGAATTTATTCAAGATAAAATACCCAGTGCATAGAGTGGATAGCAAGGCCTCCAGATATAAATCAGATAGAACTTGTATGAGATGCCTTAAGAAGATGTATTACATTCCATATACCTGCATTTAGGACACTTCCAGACCTCCAGACCTCCATACAGCTCTTAAATAAGTGGAAGAATGACTGACTAATCTCACAGCCAGCATTCTCCATCATTACTAGTTTGTGTGGCTGTTAGAGGTGATAAATCATCCAAATCACTGTTACACAATTTCATGTTCCAATCATGAACTGTCTATTTTACTTATTTCTATATTTGTATTTTCACTGCAATACAGGATTTTTTCTTTGGCATGTGAGGGACTGTTTGTAATACATACTTCTCAAATTTTGTGCCATTTTAACATGTACTGTACCTGATGTCAAATCAATATCCTAACTGATAGTGTTTAATTTGTGACACCAATGTACAAAAACACAATCCTGAAATGTAACATGGTCAAACAATTCAATAGTAACAGTATTAAGAGTGAAGTATTTCCCTTACCTGAGAAAAAGCAAACATTGCTCCTTGGACAACATTGCACGACATGCCTTTAATACTGTTGAATGTGTTAGTGACCATTTGAGCCCGCTCGGCTAAAGAGTTCAATAATCCATTCTTCTCCTTCTGGAATAACTCGTATGAGGGTTCATGTGGTTTAGGCGGATTCACAACGACGTCCAGTACAGTCTGAAACAGAAATCCGACGATGATGATGAGGATCATAATACAACTGCCGAGGAAGAACCAAACAATACAGGGTGGAAGGTATCTACCACCAAAAAAAAAAACGGAACAATTGGATATTAAATGGTGCGAGAATTTACACATACTTAGTTACGTATCTATAGCTCCCACCGTTAGAGGAAAACATTATTGCACTAGTGTGTAAGCGAAGCTGTTTCACCAGCTACTTCAGAAGCTCGTAAGGATGCGAACTGCAAGCCAGCGGGAGTTTGTTGTCGCCGGCACACCCATTCTCCAAAGTCAATCACACGCTTCCAATACAGGGTGTAACAAAAATGTACGGCACAAAATGCAGGACTTATTCCACACGCAGACGAAGACATTATGTTAGATGAACATGGGTCCGGAAACGCTTTGTTTCCATGTTACACCTCATTTTCTCCAACTCAATCATGGGAAACACACAAGAACAGAACGTATGAGCATACCACATGCAAATCTTTCTCACAGGAGATGTTCAATATGCCCTCCGTGCGCATTGATACATGCATCAATCCGCTGTCGTCGAGAACCTCGGATGTGCTGATGTATCTCTGGAGTAATGCGTATGGTCTCCATAATACGTGTACGGAGTCTCTTAACATCTTGTACTGGGGTTGGATATGCAAGAGCTTTCAAATACCCCTCAAATGAAAGTCAGTAGGTTTAGGTCCAAAGAGAGTGGAGGCCAGGCAATTGGTCCATCTCTACCTATCCATCTGTCACCAAATCTCATATTTAGAAGCCGACAGACATTAGCACTAAAGTGTGGAGGTGCTCCATCATGAATGAAGTACATGTTTTGTCACACAGCTAAAGGCACATCTGCTAAGTCGCATGGCAACCGGGCCATGTAAAACTAAACACTGGTGGTGCACCTACGGTAATGACAACGTAACCAGGCGTAACCAAGAGTGCACGTTCCGCATGATTCTACCGTTCTGTTCATGTGCGTTTCCCATGATTAATGATTTGGAGAAAATGAGTTGTAACATGGAAACATTGAGTTTCCAGACCCATGTTCATATAACACAATTTCTTCATCTACGTGTGAGAAATGTGTCCTGCATTTTGTGCCGTGCATTTTTGTTACACCCTGTATACACAGCAACATATTGCCAAGGCTGTAGGAATAAATCATTGCTTCATCCTCACTCTCCTACCAGTGTGCTTTCCCAGAACACACCTAGGCATAGCATTACAAAACATTCTTAGGACATATTTTGTATTATTTCAGTCTCAACATACAGCTATATGCATAGATATACAACAAAATGACCCAGCTGTTGTTGTTCAGATGTATTCTGCCTAACTACTTGTACAGTCATGTAATATGTATCACGAGCCATTATCAGTAAATCACAGCAAACATGTAACACACTATTTTATTTTCTACTAAATGGTGCTTCACCAAAGCAAATTATCATGTAGATTGTCCTATACGGTATGTATTATGCAGAATACACGAGCAAAGATTTGTGTAATAGGTATCTTCCACCTCGCATCCAGTAAGTTCAACAATGTCATCAATGACCATTAGTCGTCTGCAGCAAGTCGAGCAAGGGAGTGAAACATGCTCTACTGCTGCACGAGTGTTTAAATTTTAATAAATAGCAATGGAGTACTTTTACATACTAGCAGATGGCATTAAGGTGCTTTTCAATCAAATGGGAAGCGGCTTGTTCTCGAGTTGTCTGTCGAGCGAGATCCAATTCAGAGCTTATAACTGCTACGGTGTAAACGATTGTTAGCTCCAGACTGGATAGCAATAGGCAGTCATCTGAAGGACAAACCACACCCCATTTCAGAACCACTGTTCTGTACTACTTTGATAAGATTTCAATGAGCTATTGCCTATCCATGATCTACACACATCAAAAAAAGTTTTGCATCACCTCGGTTCCAAGAGTTCCGGAACCTTTAAATACAAAGGGAATAGAGATCAACACAAACAACATTTCAGCTCGTTTTATTGCTCATGAGACCCACACATTGCATGTTGTACCATGTACTTTCAGCATTTGTGGTCCAGATTGCAGTACACACCACTACCTCTAATACCCAGTAGCACGTCCTCTTGCATTGATGCATGCCTGTATTCGTCGTGGCATACTATCCACAAGTTCATCAAGACACTGTTGGTCCAAATTGTCCCACTCCTCAACGACAATTCGGCGTAAATCTCTCAGAGTGGTTGGTGGGTCAAGACGTCCATAAACAGCCCTTTTCACCACATCCCAGGCATGTTCGATAGGGTTCATGTCTGGCGAACATGCTGGCCACTGTAGTCGAGCGATGTCGTTATCTTGAAGGAACGCATTCACAAGATGTGCACGATGAGGTCGAGAATTGTCGTCCATGAAGACAAATGCCTCTCCAATATTCTGCCGATATGGTTGCACTATGGGTCGGAGGATGTCATTCAGGTATCGTAAAGCCGTTTCGGAGCCTTCCATGACCACCAGTGGCGTACGTCGGCCCCACATAATGCCACCCCAAAACATCAGGGAACCACCACCTTGCTGCACTCGCTGGACAGTGTGTCTAAGACGTTCAGCCAGACCAGGGTGCCTCCAAACACGTCTCCGACGATTGTCTGGTTGAAGGCATATGCGACACTCATCGGTGAAGAGAACGTGATGCCAATTCCGTGGGGTCCATTCAGCATGTTGTTGGGCCCATCTGTACCGCGCCGCATGGTGTCGGGGTTGCAAAGCTGGACCTCGCCATGGACGTCGGGAGTGAAGTTGCGCATCATGCAGCCTATTGCGCACAGTTTGAGTTGAAACACGACGTCCTGTGGCTGAACGAAACGCATTATTCAACATGGTGGCATTGCTGTCAGGGTTCCTCCGAGCGGCAATCCGTAAGTAGCGGTCATCCACTACAGTAGTAGCCCTTGGGCGGCCTGAGCGAGGCCTGTCATCGACAGTTCCTGTATCTCTGTACCTCCTCCATGTCCGAACAACATCGCTTTGGTTCACTCTGAGACGCCTGGAAACTTCCCTTGTTGAGAGCCCTTCTTGACACAAAGTAACAATGCGGACGCGATCGAACTGCGGTATTGACCTTCTAGGCAGGGTAGAACTACAGACAACATGAGCAGCGTACCTTCGTCCTGGTGGAATGACTGGAACTGATCGGCTGTCGTACCCCCTCCGTCTAATAGGCCCTGCTCATGCATGGTTGTTTACATCTTTGAGCAGTTTTAGTGACATCTATGAACAGTCAAAGGGACTGTATCTTGGATACAATATACACAGTCAACGTCTATATGCCGGAGATCTGGGAACCGAGGTGATGCAAAACTTTTTTTGATGTGTGTATGTCAAGAAAAGAAAGACAGGAATATAAAAAAGAACAAATACAGCAGGCAGGAGGCGGCAGAAGGGTGAACTGTTTCTATACTTCCTTTCCATTCTTATGATGGTTGGAATTATAGACCTGTGGTATTTTCATATGAACACATGTTCTTGTTCAGTCTATGGAAGGTGGCTTGATATCTACTACAGTGCTTATACTTAATTACAAAGGTTGGATACAAAGTAGTGGCAATACCTCCGTCTTTCGACAGGCAAGCACCAAATGGCACTGGCATCCTCTGGGTGGATAAAAGACAATCACGTGACGGCATGCGGTGAAGAACGATTTCTACTCAGAAATATTATGATGGTGGCTCGAAGTGCAAAGCGCAAGAGAAAGCACCACATATGTTTACAAAGCAGGAACAAGGATCTTGGATAAAAATCAAAGTTGCACTAGGCCGAAATGTGAACACCATCAGGGCCTGTGGAAAGCATGTGGTGATACTGCGTTGCCATATTGTACAGTGGCACCATGGGTGAAAAGGTTTCATGAAGGACGGGATGTTAATCAGGATCACCATCATTCCAGACGACCCCCGGTTGACAACCAAACCATTTAGTTCGTCGCAGTTTTGTTGGAAGTTGATGGTGCACTTCACGGGTGTTAGCCGCTGATGTAGGCAATCTCCACAAAACCGTGCTTCACATTGTGCAAGACATCCTTAGTGATTCTTATAGACGACAAAAGGCAGAACTGGTGAACATGAAGAAATGCTTCCCATTAATTGAGGCGTTGACAGGGGAAAGGTAGTAAGTGCCAAAAAAGGAAATTTTCCAGAAACAAAAAACGATTTGCGATCATTTTGTTATTCACTTTATTGCACAAAATACTTCCAAATTGAAGAAATCCACTGACTTAACATATTAAAAAGCAATATTCAGAATTAGGCATAGCATGGTGGAAAAATAATTTGTTTATACAATGATTAAATAGAGATTTCTACACAATCAGTACTACAACTTGAAACTGTTTTTGTTAGGCACAGATATCCCTGTAAAATGCATGATACTTCTTATCCTGGAAGTCCATCATTGGTAATAAATCCTCCTTTTTTGCTTCATTGATGAATATTCTTCTTTCACGGGTTTGCAAAATCTTAATATTCGTGATGGCCTTGAATGACTGATGCCTTTTGAATATAGCATGTTCCTTCAACATTTCAATTTCGTTAAATGACTGTCTTGTTTCAGTCACGGGGAATTCTTCTCTTGCAATTCCAATCCAGCCTGGGGGCGTGGTGGCACGGTGGTCAAGCTGTTGGCCCCTCACCAAGGTGGACAGGGTTCGATTCCCAGTCAATGCATGTGAGATTTTCGAAGTGAAATGCCATGTTCTGTGGTTCGCATTCCACGTAAAAAGGAGGTCTCACGACTCATAATCACAAGATCAACGGTCACGTAAAACTACAATCTTCCTTCCTTCCAATCCATCCGACGGTGCTTATTTTAAGAGCACCCGTACTAAAAAAAACTTGTCAGATTCAGCAGGAAAGTAAATTACGTTATCATTGTTCATCATAATTACATTATTGGGCTTCAAAACAATAGCACTGCAAATCATTTCAGCAATTTCTTCTGGAACCATTGGCTTACATTGTTTCTTTCTCTTTTCGATGATGCCAAATTTCCTGTCACGGGGCATTTAGGAGTGTCCGGAAACCAGGAATTTTAATTCAACAGAACGAAAATAGTTTATGGCATTGGCATAAATCATAACCATTAACACCATTCGATTCTTATTCTGCCCTGTGCATTGTATTATTGTATTTCCCATTTCTCCTTTTCAGAATGTTGACAACTTTGATCAGACCCAGGATATGTACCTTGCATGTCTGCTATCTGTCTCCTGAAATCGGTGTGGTGTTTGCTTATTTCTTCTTGAGTGAAACTGGGGCACTTGTAACAACATTTACATGTTGCCTGGAAATGTAGAAAATATTGGTTAGATCAGCCTATGTCTCTTTCCTGACCTGCCTGACCCTCGCAAGCGAAGTCGGTGTTCGACGAGTTTGCCGTGTTTCACGTCAATTATGAAGTGAGAAAATATATATCTTAAGAAGTGTCATTTAACTTAACATTTTGAAAGGACCAGGTTTTGGAGGCATGTTGATTTTCACAATAATTTGAGTATCACTTCCACACAACAAGTGGAAACTTGTTTGGCGCGCAAAGCAGTTACTACGTTCTCTGCGCCAAGAGCCTCGTACTTGCCACAAGAGCGATCTAGTGGGAACAATTTCAAGCTGTTCTAATCATCCAATGACTTCCTACTTTCTCTGCGGTGTTGGCATTGGTTCTTACTACCTTCGTCATGAAAAAAAAAAACGAAAATTTTACTTTTGGCACTTACTACCTTTCCCCTGTCAACGCCTCAATTGAATCTGTGTGAAAAAATGTGAACGATGATAACCACTATTAATGTGAAAAGGTAGTGTGGGTGAAAATGACCGAACTTACTTACTGGTTATTGTCATTTCACATTTTTGAACACAGATTTAACTAATGGGCAGCATTTCTTCATATCCAAGAGTTCCACCTTTTGTCGTCCATCAGAATCGGTAAGCGAAAATTCGCACTCATATATCCATATTATTGTCTCCTTTCAATTCAACTTTTCTTACCTTTCTTTTCTTTCTGTCTCAGTCTACTTCATTCGAAGAAAATAAGCCTTCATTATTGGTCCAACAAACAATATCCGTAACAATTTACATATGCAAATTACTATTCTAATGGGACTCCTCCCTTACATACATATTACATCTTATGTATAAGCTTATGTGTGCAAATTATTGAGTTGAAATACCAAAAGGAAAAGCACCATAGTTGTATTTTGAAACTTAATAAAAGTACTTCGACCACGGCAAAGAAAATGGTTCATTCAAGTTTTAAATTTAAAGGAACATTATTTTCACAGTCCAAAACATAAGTACGTTCAAACAATAACATTAAACTTAAAATAATACTATCCTATTCTGTATGCCTCCACTATGTGAGAGTGGATGAGCGCGCGCACTGTAGTGGGATGGTTTACAGAACAAAAGTCTATATTACGTCTTACCGCATAGCGCTGTCCCACGGACAACAGTCATCTTTGTTGCCGTTTTTCTCAATATGTAAGAAATGTTACATAGCCATTTGTTTGTGCATTGGCTTCAATTGTTGCGGGACATCAACAGAAGTGGATATACTGATGGTGTATAGCGGCTTCCTGTCATAGAAGGTGGTAGATATCAGAGGTGAGGGAATGTAAGTGTTTGTACCTCAGATGATAGACATTTCAGATCTATTGATGTGTAGCCAATACTTTTTATCCAACACTTGCATAATACATACACATTACTTGCAGCCAGGGAACAGCCAACAAATGAGACCTTGTTTCTTAAATTGCTAGTATTACCACCTAGAGGAGAAGGCCCTCAAAGTGAGGGGCGCAAAGAGTGATTAAAGGGGGAGCCGGCTCTTATTGAAATATTTATATTTCATATTGTGTAACAAATATTGCTATCCTCGTATCCACGAAACTATCGTAGGCAGGAAGCTCGCACGACCATTCAAGACTAATAAACTCGCACATTTGCTGTCTTATTTAATAATAACTGACCAGTAGATCCTGCCAGCAGAAATTCTGAGGAAAGGTGTAGAGTAACATTTCCCACACAGCAGCCTTTCACCTGCCACCTGCAGCGATGTCTGCTTACCAAACACTTAACAACCACTAATGGCAATAAGCCGCTTGACAATGTGACCACCACTTCCTTACAAGAATAGATTCTTTTATTTTTGCTGTTGTCGACTCGAATTGAGCCAGGCCTTTGCAGTCAGTTCAAAGTCAGTGAGTGAACTGGTGAATTGTAGTGCGTGTTCAGTGGAAATGGTTAGCCCGATTTGCAATAAACTGATATAAGTATCGTCATTTCCCATTGACAAGTGGCTTATTAGCAGTGGTAAGAGGAGACCCCATGAAAGCGATGGTGCTTGCCCTCCTTTGGAAAGAAGAATAAGAGGGGGATGCTAGATATTTCATGCATCACAACGGGTGTGCGATATAAAAAGTTTGAGAACTCCTGACCTAGAGAATAGTGGGAGTGTTTGAAAGTAACATTGGTCCAAATGAAACATTAAAAAAAAAAACTTGAAATATGAGGTACTGACCCCACACTTGAGAATATGAACTTAGTACGAATATTAAATCATTATTTTACTAGTTGAAACCTGTCAAACCATGATGGTCATTGGGACAATGTGATGTTCTTATATGCATTCTTTGTACGATTACTTTTTGACACTAATGCAACTTTAAGGGCGTCGAAAGATGGACTTTGCAACATATAACTGGCCTCGACTGAAAACTTGACGAGGCAAATAGAGACCTACATGTTCCAGTTTCCCCTTGAGCTTTATTGCTTGTGATAAAGTATGCCAAGCGAATTGGAAATTGTTGCCTCTTAAAAGAAAAATGGAAGTGTTTTATCAGATGGTGTTAAATCAAGTTGAAGGATTAGAGCTCTCGTCCCAATATTATCTGTACTTATTATTTCAAAATCCAAGCAATTTTCATACATATTTCTTACAATTAAGCTAGTCTAGTTCCATTTAGGAGTCCTTGGAAAACGTTCAGATTTCTAAGGATCATAACTATGGCTCAAATTTTTCGAGTAAGAATGTGTGGAGGGATATCACTTAATCTCAAGGAATTCAAGAATTCTGTTGGAAACTGAAGTAATAATCTTCCACATTCAGTATTTAATCTGTTAATGCTGGCGTTATATTTTTGAACTACTGGATGTAAGTTCAATGACTTAAAAATTGATTTCATTGCAGTGTTCATTTTTTGGTGTAAGAATGCAAACTTAGGATAAATTTATTATAACCTTCGCAGAAGTGAATGTTTTGCCGTAAATCTCAGTCACAATATCATCACGAGTTAAAAGTCTGGCTGGTAATTCAATAACATTTGGTTCCTCACCATCCACAAAGGGGTAGGCCTAGTCATTAACTTGTAGAAAAAAATCAGAAAATTCCATATCATCTGGTTTCGATTGCCTGTTTTTATGTAAGCGGCATATTTTGGAGGAGGGCCAGAGAGAAGAGTATTTACTACAATCTCGAATAACTGTTTGGCGAGAAGCGTGCGGCACAACAGGCAAAAACCTACCTGAAGTCTCCTCCAACAAAATAACTTTCCCACAAAAGAGAATAATGTCGTTACGTATAATATCTTTTAGAAGTTGATTCACACACATATTAATGAATGAATATTTGCCATTGGGGCTTTATCCCATATTATGAGCCATGCTCATTGTTAGGGACCTGAAAAAATCGCATTTGCGATAAATGCGAATTTTTAAATTTCGTGGGGGCGTGGTGGCGCAGCGGTCAAGCTGCATGCCTCTCACCAAGGCGGACCGGGTTCGATTCCCGGTCAATGCATGTGAGATTTTCGATGTGAAATGCCATGCCCTGTGGTTCGGATTCCACGTAAAACGGAGGTCCCGTGGCTTATGATCGCGAGATTAACGGTCACGTTAAACTACAAGCTTCCTTTTAAATTTCGTACAGAATCCAAGCCTATGTTAATTTTAATGTAAAAAAAAAATTAAAAAATTTTACGTGTAAATCAAAGTGCGACAAAATGCGAATTGTGACCCAAAATGCGAAAATACCAGATAAGTGCGATTTTATAGCGAAATTACTTTAAATCTGCTAATTTAATTGCGAATTTGTTTATTAAACAAAAGACGAGGTGGCCTAATCGCTCGTTAGCGATACCTCATCTCGGACTCACAGTGTGCTACGCATATTGGTCGATATACCGTATATACCCGAATACCACCCGCACATTTTTATACAAAATCGGACGTGAAAAATTGGGGTGCGGGTATTAATTGTGTCATCCAAATTTTAAAGATTTAAATTGCCCGCCACGCGCGTGTATCCCCTATTATGGTGCTTATTCGCTTGTACCGTACTTGTTTATTTCCGTCTAATGGCTTGACCGGTCGCAAGCCAAACACAAGCGTCAGTTTCGTCAGTTGCGTGATAGCATGGCATCAGTAAAGGCTCGGTCAAACAGAAAGCGGGTTGACCGCGCAAACTCTGCCGCCCGACCGCTGCAAACTCTGTATTGTGTAAAATTGCATCATCCTGGTTAAACAGGAGGCGATCTACCGTGGCGGGTAAGTGAGCAGTTGTGATTTTCCACAAAGTCCGCACCCTGACTTGTCCCTATTCAGCAGGGGGGTGAAACAACTATAGATCCTTCGCTTCCAAAGCCCTCATGGCGACTGACGAGTTTGCTGAACCCCCTTGTGGAGCACCAGAGGTAGCGCTGTTGGCCAACTCGTCTGCTATTGGTTGAAATACGACTAGATTCCTGTATTGGCCAACTCGGGAAGTCAACAACCCACCAAGAGTATCCTGGTAATAGCGGACATGTATAAGGGTTTGTTGACCAAAGCATTAGATAAAGATGTAATGATAAAAAGGGTTGACTTTATAAAAGGTCGCATAACAATTTAGCAAACATATGGAGGACCAGACAATATCATTGTCACCAAGTAAGGAGGTCCAAGAAGGCATAAAGGACACAACACAACACAAACAATTACTAATAATAAGATATATTATCAAATAGGTGGCACATAAAATAAATATTCAAAGGTGGCACACAAATATATGAGAAACACTGGCACAAATTTACACAACTGAAGAAACACTCGCATGGAATTAACACACGTAAGGCTTGAGCCTAAAACACACAAATTGTCTTGAACGTAGATGCAGATCAATACATCAAGGAACGGCATGCTATACAAGGCGGTTCCAAAGAATGGTATAGTTTAAACATGCAACGCAAGTGGATTTGCAACACATAATGAAAACAGGTCGCATGGAACGAGAATGTGTCGTCGAACCAGGACGGACTTACAGTGATGCGCCGATACCGTAAGCCCAAAAATGAATTGTTAATAAAACAAATTATGTGTGAAACGCAGGAAGTCAAAGTAGTTGCTGTCATACAAATACCGGGATATGCCAATCGCACGGTATTGTCACAATAGTAAAGTGCCCAGTGTCAACCTCCCTTTCAGTGATGGTGCAGGAAGATGTGCATGGCCTTGTAGCACATGCCTCAAGACAAACGATGAATTACTTATCACACGAAACAAAATCATATTCATACGCGTGATGACAAATTGTTAGGCAATAGGTGAAGATCAGAATTAAACATGTTACAACAAACTATCCGATGCCGCGGATTGAAGGATTCGGCAACATGGCGCGTAGCGATAACAACAAGCATGGTCTGAAAAGGCCTAAAATCACCAAAATGTCACTGCCCTAACAAAAATATGAATCATGTGCAGGATATGATCACTAAGCACGGTTACTATGAAGATAGCACCAATTACAGAAGTGATTAACTGGATATTCGTCGATAGAGCACAACCAGTATCAAAGCACAACATTCTGTCATGGCTACAAGCTTAAAGACGAAGAAGAAACACGTGATTGGTCGCTACAAACAGCAAGGAGGCCTCGGATAGGCTGAAAGCAGCCAATCACAGCAGAGAGTTCAAAGACAAGTCAAAGAGAATACAAAGAGAAAGAAGAAGAATCAAAGTGGCCAACTTGAAATGAAAATGAAAATCCACAGCCTACTTCCAGTCTCCGACCGGGTCAGGAATGGAATGAATGAAGCCCCCATCTAGCGGCGAGGATATGAACTGTGCCGGCTGCCGAGGCCTGACGCACTCCCCTGGGGCAATGATTAAATGAATGACAGATGGAATGAAATGATGGTGGAGAGTGTTGCTGGAATGAAATTTTGACAGGGAAAACCGGAGTACCCGGAGAAAAACCTGTCTGCCTCCGTTTTGTCCAGCACAGATCTCACATGGAGTGACCGGGATTTGAACCACGGACCCAGCGGTGAGAGGCCGGCGTGCTGCCGCCTAAGCCACGGAGGCTTAAAGTGGCCAACTTAGAATACCAAAATATCTTCTAAGCAAAAATATCCCACTGGAAACACCGGTAGTGGGAATACAACATGTAATCAAAACAAATGAATCATGACAACTAACCAACATAAACAAAACAAACTTGACAATGAATAAATACAATGAAGACAAATAATAAAGATATGTACAACCACACAGAGTGGAAACAAATAGGGAAACACAAAACTGGTTTGCCAAGACTGTGGCCTAACCAATTCCTATTGGTTATTATTTCAAATTTTTCTGTACAGGTGTGTTGTGTATTTCTGTACAGCTGCGTATTTTGATGTCTGTTCTTATTTTTCTGAGTGGTCGTGTGTTTTTGCATTTATTATCAGTTTTGTGAGCTTTATTTGATACTACCAACAAGATCACCCTTCACAGGATTATGCCCTAATACGGTAGGTGTTTCTTTACTTTAATAGTCTCGTGTAGTGTAGCTACCAGGATATGATTTTAATACATTTTAATATTATGGCTTTTGAATTGTGTGCTTTATTGTTTAATAATAACTTCGTTTGCAGTATTTTCAATTAATTATATTCTTAGCTACCGTAGCTTATGAAGAAGGCTACTGTGGGTTCTCAACTATATGAAATATCTTTCTCTTCTGCCTTTATATAACCCTACTTTATTGAAACGGGGAGCTATACGTAGAAAGGCAGTAAACTGATTATCTCATTGTATTTCTTTTCATTTCTCAGGGCATGAGGCACTCCAAGGAAGGCATCAGATTAGGTCTTTATACTACAGTTGTCCAGTAATGGGACCAGACAGCCTGCTAGTTGGAATAACCTGAACTGTTGCCCAAACAGTGGGCGAGAAAGAAGGAGAAAGATTGTTATGTTTTTATTTGAACCAAATGATTATAGAACACTATTTACGTTTCAGGCGTCCCTACGGTCAAAATGCGAACTGAACAGCAATGATGTCGCATATTTTCCCAAGCAACAGTATTTGCAAATCGCACACTTCTTACAAAAATTGATATTTATGAAATTAGAATTAAATTCGTCACTGCTAATGTCATTACTGTCGACCAAAGTATTATGTGCACTCGAGTTTGAAGGTTGTTTGTGAAGTAACCAATAGACCTACATAAAATCCAATAACATCACCATTTTCGTCGTTCTATTTTACGTTAGGTCATGTAGGTTTGGAATTTTTAATTTATATTTTAATATTTTTTACCGCAGTTGGAACACAAAAAGTGCAAGTTTTTAAGCATGTTTCAACCATGCGTCACACTTAAGAATTATTATCTCAAGGACTCGTCATCAGATTGAATCCAAATTTTAACACAATATACATTGGAATGTTGTATAACTGGTTTATTAATTTCAAAATTGTGTGTGTCCAAGAAACATAATAATGTTATTGGTTTTACGTCCCTTTTAACAACTGCGGCTTTTAGAGACGCCGGGGTGCCGGAATTTTGCCCCGAAGGGGATCTTTAACGTGGCAGTAAATCTACGGACACGGCTCCCTCGCATTTGCGCACCCTCAAATGCCGGCTGACTGCGCCAGGATACGAACCTGCAACCTCGGGCCCAGCAAGCGAGAACGTTACCCCTGAGCCACGCAGCCAGCCTGTCCAAGAAACAAAGTTGTTATCATTTTTGTAAGGTAACTTTTTCTCGGCTCGGGGTGGTTGGAAAATGTAGTTCTTGATTGCATTGTAATCCTCATACATTGAAAAGTTATGCTGTATGACTGTGAAATACGTAAATTAATTCACTTATTTTATATCGGTTTGTATTTCTACGGAGAAATAACACATGTTTCACCTGCTAGCCGCTCAGGCAAACGCTGTACAGCGTTGCCGAAATGGTGCCCACACGCATCATGTCGCGTCTCGCTTGGAAGTGATGGGCTCCATCTCAGCAACGCTGTACAGCTTTTGCTGGAGCGGCTAGATGGAGAACCATGTGTTATTTCCTCGTACAAATACAAACCAATATAAAATAAGTGAATTAATTTACGTATTCAGTGTCATACAGCATAACTTTTTGATGGATAACGATTACAACGCAACCAAGAACTACATTTTCCAACCACCCCGAGCCGAGAAAAAGTTACCTTACAACAATGATAACAACATTGTTTCATGGACACACAAAACTGTGAAATTAATAAACCAGTTATACAACCTTCCAATGTATATTGTGTTAAAATTTGGATTCGATCTGATGACGGGCTTTTGAGATAATAATTCTTAAATGTGACGCATGGTTGAAACACGCTTAAAAACGTGCACTTTTTGTGTTCCAACTACGATTTAAAAAAATTAAAATATAAATTAAAAAATCCAAACCTACATGAACTAACGTAGAATAGAACGAAGAAAATGTTGATGGTATTGGATTTTATGTAGGTCTATTGGTTACTTAACAAACAACCTTCAAACTCGAGTAAACATAATACTTTGGTCGACAGTAGTGTGCTGAGTCCATTGATTGACAGCTTAGCCGTAACACTCACCGGTTATTCGATATTTATGAAATTATGCGATTTGAAGACTCATTCCTTGAAATTACTGTTTCTGAAATCCATGCAAAATGATAAAAGAAAGACCTCAGAATGTTAAAATGACATGAAACAGGCGTCACAGCGGTTAAAATGTGAAGTGGACTGCAATTATGGAGCGCATCTTCCTGCAGCAACAGAATTTGCAAATCGCACACTTCGTACAGTTTTTTTTAAGTCAATTTTTAAAGAAATTATAGATATTTATGAAATTAGAGTGCAATGTGTCACTGGTAATGTATATTCTCTTTCATTTGAATGCTCATTTTTCATGATCTGTCGCTTGTGAGCGCCGCAGGAGGGATCTATACTACTGAAATAATATATATGAGGATTTCTCATGGATAAACTATTTGAAATGCTTCCCTATGCAGAAAGTCATAGTCATATTGAAAACTCATTAATATAAAACAATACACCAAACACAAGAGCTTGCAATGATATAAGCAATACACCCAAGTTTTAAAATACATCTGCGAAATTACCAGCAATAAGGTCTCAACCTTAATGTCCAAGGTTTTGAAGCTAGACATGTTTGACTTAAACCTACCATACCTTACTCTATTTGGGCCCTTTTTCTCATATTAAAAACCAGGCACAGCATTATTTCCTTGGAGAATATCTGAGTCTAGGGATTGAAATAAATATAAATTAAGACGTTTCTGTAGTTAACAATTCATCAACTAACAACTTCTGCCTTACTTGGCAGATTCCAGATGGTGATATATATTGTTCTAACATTCATCTATGTATCATACCTTATGATACAACATACTGAGCATTGCAATCTTCAGTTCCGAACTCATAAAAATTTATTTTTTAAGATAAAATCAAAAATTAAAACTACATAAGTTAAAACAATTACCGTATATACTCGAATACCACCCGCACATTTTTAAACAAATTCAGACGTAAGAAATTGGCGTGCGGGTCTTATTTGAGTCATCCTGATTATAAAGATTTAAATTGCCCGCCACACGTGATATCGGGTGTTGCGAGTATCCGCTAGATGGTGCTAGCCTTCTTCCGGCTATCACTTTTTTTTACCGTAAGCAGGCGTCGTCATACAGTCTCCCACACGTTTTCCGAGTGTAAACATGAGTTCTACGAAGCGTTTGCGGTCGTTTACTGTGAGTGAGAAGCTGAAAGTTGTCAGGGAAGCTGAAATTATTGGAAATCGTGCCGCCGGTAGGAAATATGATATTGACGAGTCATGTATTCGAGATTGGAGAAAGAAAAAAACGTGTTGCTAACAAGTAGTGGTGCTCGTAGAGCTTTCCGCGGACTGAGTGTACAGTTTCTGGAAATTGAAAAACAACTTTATAAATACGTAACAGAAAGGCGGGAATTGGGAAGTGGGGTGTCGGCCGAAATGTGTCAATTAAAGGCATTACAGATCGCAAAGGAACTTTCTACGGTAGGGTTTAAAGCAAGCCAAGGATGGATTCAAAATTTTTATAAAAGAAATGGGTTGAGCATACGAAGGCGTAGCTCAATTTCGCAGCGTCTTCCTGGTGCCTATGAAGAAAAGTTACTTTCCTTTCAGCGTCACATAATTCAGTTGCGGAAGGAAAATTCATATTTGCTTTCCCAAATTGGTAATGCAGATCAGACGCCAGTCTACTTTGAAATGCCACTGGACAGTACTGTGAATGTTAAGGGATCTAAAAGTGTGACTATCAGAACAGGTGGTTATGAGAAACAACGGTGCACGGTAATGTTGTGTATACTCACTGATGGAACCAAACTTCCG
The DNA here is from genome assembly GCA_946902985.2 of Meconema thalassinum. NCBI lineage: Eukaryota > Metazoa > Arthropoda > Insecta > Orthoptera > Tettigoniidae > Meconema > Meconema thalassinum. The sequence continues at coordinate 63,879,116 of OX336389.2, read as the reverse complement.
CCGTACGTTGTTATCAAGCGAAAGACTCTTCCAAAAAATATACCCGCTGGTGTTATCGTTCGAACTCAGGACTCGGGTTGGATGGACAGATCACTGGTGGAAGACTGGTTAAAGTGTGTCTGGCAACGTCGCCCTGGTGCATTATTACGACGAAAGAGTTTGCTTGTTCTGGACAGTTACCGCGGCCATACAACAGACGCTGTGAAGAAATTCGTCAAGGATGGGAAAACCGACCTAGCAATCATCCCGGGTGGGATGACGTCTATGCTACAGCCACTGGATGTCTGCGTGAACCGACCGTTCGAAACAGCCTTGAAACAGCTGTACACGGAGTGGATGGCGGCCGATAAGCACACACTGACCCCAAATGGTCGTATTCAGCGCCAGGAAGTTCAGCTGCTCTGTTCGTGGATTTTGACGGCATGGAATCGTATCTCGGGAGATCTCATACGGAAGAGCTTCAAGAAATGTAGTACTTCCAATGTCATGGATGGCAGTGATGACTACATTTTGTGGGAAAGTGATGGTGAAAAAGTTCAGAAGTTGGTACTTCTGATGACGAAGTGTTTGTGTCATTTATTTGTATTTTTAATTGTTTCTGTGTGTTATTTTAGGACGACTTCAGAACTGTTGGAAACTATTTTGTAGAAATGCTATTCTGTTTATTTAGTAAAGATTGTAAATAGTTTTGAGTATTCTTTATTTTGTTCTTCAAAATCAGGGTGCGGGTCTTATTCAGGGGCGGGTCGTATTCGAGTAAATACGGTAATTAAAAAAGAAACTCTAATATAATGTGACCAGAAAGTCAGTTCTCATATAATAATAACTATGGTACTTTTATAGACACAACTCGAGTAAAATTTACAAAATATTTGGCACACCAAAAATATGGCTCATATTTTATAAAATATTTTTTGAGACCTCTACAAATGTACAATAATTTCCAACCCATTCAACAAATCATGGAACATTTTATAAATAATTTACTCACATTCTTTCACAAACTTTTCATGAAAATCGCGGAACTTTTCTAACATCACCTTCAATTTCTCTGGCTGAGGTAGTATAGTAGTTCTGAAACAAACATATATATAAACATCCTCGAGAGAGAGAGAGAGATTTTTCCAAATACAATTAACATCAATTGCTTATGATCAGTTGAAAGAACAAAAGGAAGTTTCCGCACTGGAGGAAAAGTTATAACACCAAACTCATGGTATGAATGTACCATCCATTTTAATGTTTCATGAGGCACTATAACATAGCCAGGGACTTTATGATTGACCTTTACAAGTATACGCTCAACACACCAATTTATCAGTCCGACTAATCTGGCTGGATGTTGTAGCTCATATTTTACTTATCAGACAGATCTTCAAGGCAAACAAAATCATCTTGTTTGGAACAAATTAAATCTTCACACCTAATGGCAGATTTAGTCTATCGTGCACCATTCCCATATTTGCTTTAGACAATGGGTTTAGATACAGTAGTTTGTTTCCATTGTAAAGGTAATTTAATATTTTATATTTTGTTGATATTTTATGAATCTTCTGTGAGGCATGGTTTATTTTTGCTTATTCTAGTCATGAGAATAGAAGCACTAATAATCTTAAAATAAGTATGTAAATATGCCCATAAAACTGACAACATATGAAAAGATAAGTCCTCACTCACTAACCATTTACTCTCCCACTACCACAAAGCTGTTGAATAGATGATGATGATGATGATAATTGTTGTTTTAAGGGGCCTAACGTCTAGGTTATTGGCCCCTACTGAAATGGAATGGCATGAAATGAAAGGATGAAGATAAAAACAGCTCACTGCCATGATGAAACGAAAATGGTTTACATAAAACAGACAGTGAGCCCCAACAATTATACCTTATTTGAATGAAATTGGTAAAAGGTGGATGGTAAAAAAAAATTAAAAAAATAAGGCATAGTGAACAATAAAATAGATGAACGCAATAACTAAAAGCAGACTTAGCCTCAATTAAAAGTCTTAACTCACATTAAAACTTAAAAACGTAACCACTCAACCTCATGAACCGGATGACGAGGTCAGCTGACGGCCGTCATCACGGAGAATAAGAGAGAGCGTGTTAGGCAGTACGAGAGTCCTTTGTAGATCGGCCAGGTCCACACACTCCAAGAGAATGTGTGACACGGTAAGGTGGGCGCCGCAAGTACACACAGAGGGGGGTCTTCTCTCTTTAGCAAGTGGGATTGCGTAGCAATCACATGGCCGATCCGGAGTCAACAGAGTACCACAGTATCTTTCCGGATAGTCATTTGCAGCCGTCAAGCAATGAATGATTTGTGGCAGTCTCAAGCTCATTCCTCGATATCATGACTGAGCATACAACTGCAGGTAAAGAGGTAGATATGAATTGTGCAATTACACTACTGGTAATTTTTAGACTTCTTCCTAAACCTCTCACCCCCTTTACACAAATAATTTGTAGCCTAGTTGTATTCTAGGGGTGTCAAATTTTCATACCATTCGCTCCAGTAGTTTTGACACCAACCCATAACAAACAGAAAAAAATTAAACCAAGGTATATTTGAACATTATGTACCTCATCCAGGATAAAGTACTGTATATACGAAGTTTGAGACGAAAATAAAAATGTTCAAACAGAAATCTTACTTTATTTAGAGATATGCACAGACATTTTGGTTTAAGATTTGGCTGAACTTTTTAGAATGTACTGTAGGTCAATATTCTTCTTCTAGATTTTGTACCCAATCCATGCATGGCAAGTCAGAAGACAAAGGGTAAATTGTTGCCTGTCAGTTGGTGATTTAGTTTGAGATGATGATCCTATTCCAGCACCTCCCGCTAGGAATATTATTTATAAAGAAGGTTCTAATTTCTATAAAATGTAATCTTTTTGTACATTGATATTATAATTATATACCGTATTTCAGTTGTTACATTGTGATAATTATTCATTAACTTCCAAGCCTCACAAAAAGTATGTTATTCTGTTTACCTTGTATTCTATCCGGTTATAAGACTTTTAGTTTCTTTAAAACTGTAACATAATTGTGGTGTCATTGAAACATGAAGTTAATGATTTAAGTATTAAGTGTTATTTTAAATTAAAGCATAAATAAAGTCCACTGATAAGACTGAAAAAAAAGGAAGGATTTATCTTCAACCACTAATGAATTGATTTTTTGAAAATCCATTAAAAACCCTGTGTCTGTAGTTAAGAGAGCAGAGCTCGTGGTACATAGCAGCCTTGCAGTGGCCTTCTCAGTACGTACAGTACTAGCCAGCGGCTTAGTGATGTGAACCATACCATCAATAATACAAGGATATGGGATGAAATTTAGCATAAATAAGAGTGAGATGGTGATCACAACAAGGAAGAAGGAAAGAACCACAACGGGAATAACAATTGGTGGGGAACAGCTGAAGAAAGTGGAGAGTTTCAAGTATCTGGGAAGCCTGATACAAGAAAATGAAAGAAACGATAGAGAAATAAATGAGCGGGGGAGACAGGCAGAAGCATTCCGGAGGAGTGTGAGAAGCATGATATGGAGCAAGGATGTCCCTCAGAACTGCAAAAAGGTCATATATCGGACGTACTATGCCCCTATCCTGACGTATGCCTCGGAGACCTGGGTGATGGAGGAAGGGAGAGGAGAAAAACACAGGCCAGTGATATGAGGTTCTTGAGAAGCAGTATTGGAGCTACAAAGATGGACAGAATAAGAAATGAGAGGACCAGAGAATTAATGAAGCAGGAACCATTACAGGATGGTATAGAGAAATCTAGACTTACATGGTAGGGACATGTAAAACAAATGGAGGAGAAGAGGATACCCAGGAGGATACACGAGACGAAGTGGGAAGGAAAGAGACCGAGAGGAAGACCGAGAGACAGGTGGCTGAAGGGGGTGGAAGAAATCATGAAGAAGAGAGGAGAAGACTGGACAAGGGTGGAGTCTGAGAGATGGTGGGAAGACAGAAGACGTTGGAGAGGCTTGTGTTCCAAACAGACCTGGCCAGTGGCTGGAAACTGTGCAAGATGATGATGATCATATCAATTGATGAGCCCAATGGGATGTAACGCTGGCAAACCAGCTTCAACTAGCCTGATCAATTTTTCGAAGTAGTTCATTTTCTTTGAAATTTGATGTGCTATTTTTTGAGAATATCTGTGCTAAGCTGGAACACCATGCCAGTCAACGTGAGTCACATGAATTACTTAAATATGTCAAATATCTGACAAGGAAGTTGAAACTCCAGACTCGAGCTGCAAAAGAAATGGCATCTGTACAGCGTCAAGCAATGTAGGTACCAGCTAGATACATTTGCTCTCTGATATGCTGCTAAGTACTGGCATTCTGGGAAACTCTGTGGGTTTAACTTTGCAGTGATAAGACCTCTCCATAGTCATTCCCCTGATTTTGTTGGATCATCCTCCTAAACTGGAGATTAGCGAACCCAAGTACATGTTTTACTGGCAGACTCTCATCAAGAAAATAAACTAACTTACCGAAAATGGTATGTGCCTTCTCTCTGACCAAATCCAGAGCCAGGCACTCTGAGAATTCCAGTGTTCTCCAACAGGAAAGCACAGAAAACATCAGGAGCTGCCTTCTCGGCAGCTTTCTTAGGCAGTTTGATCTGCAAATATACATGGGCCCTTTATTAATACAATAGCAACCATACCCAACTTTGCCTGGGTAAACAATAATCATGGACTCTCAATGTTCTCAAGGCTGCCAAGCCCTCGAGACAAGAGACACATGTGTGCACACGCATGCACACAAATTTGATAAATTGTACTTTCCCCAACCTCTGCTATGAAAGACCTTTTGAAGTGATTTATTTAATTATTTAGCGTATGGCTTTTAATGCTGGGAGTGTCCGAGGACATGTTCGGCTCGCCAGACGCTGTAGCTGATTCAATGCGGACTCCCATGGGGTCAGCTACAAGTTCCGATCAATTTCAAGTAGTTACAACTTTCGCTAGCAGAGGTCACAGACACCTAGTGGTGAACGTTGGAACTTGGATATAGCATTTCAACGAAATCTAACCTGCACATTTAGCTCCACACAAGTTTAATTAGTGGAAGGTTCTTTTACACAATAAATCGATGACATGGGACCGCTAGCTTTACTTCCCCTCCGAAAGATTAAAAAATCCGGCAACTTTGGCCTCACCCCCAAAATACCCTTGTATACATGATATAGCCCATATTGATCTCAGTTCAATTATAATAGCTCGCTTCGAAATGTAATTAAGATTTAGATGCCATTATTTCATATCCACACTAGAGATCAGAAAAGAAGTGAGTACGAGCCCAGAGGCTGATAGTACACTGGTTTCCTATTGTGTTGAGGTCGTGGGCATGCTGTGACTCCACAATGGCATTCCTTGCTCCTGCTGAAGGCTAATCTCTCTCTGTTAAAAAGTCCATATGGAGCTATAATGAGAAGTGCAATGGGTGTAGAGTTAATATTCATGGTCGATAATGAACATCCTTGCAGAGCACTATTGATGGGTGAATTTATTCAAGATAAAATACCCAGTGCATAGAGTGGATAGCAAGGCCTCCAGATATAAATCAGATAGAACTTGTATGAGATGCCTTAAGAAGATGTATTACATTCCATATACCTGCATTTAGGACACTTCCAGACCTCCAGACCTCCATACAGCTCTTAAATAAGTGGAAGAATGACTGACTAATCTCACAGCCAGCATTCTCCATCATTACTAGTTTGTGTGGCTGTTAGAGGTGATAAATCATCCAAATCACTGTTACACAATTTCATGTTCCAATCATGAACTGTCTATTTTACTTATTTCTATATTTGTATTTTCACTGCAATACAGGATTTTTTCTTTGGCATGTGAGGGACTGTTTGTAATACATACTTCTCAAATTTTGTGCCATTTTAACATGTACTGTACCTGATGTCAAATCAATATCCTAACTGATAGTGTTTAATTTGTGACACCAATGTACAAAAACACAATCCTGAAATGTAACATGGTCAAACAATTCAATAGTAACAGTATTAAGAGTGAAGTATTTCCCTTACCTGAGGAAAAGCAAACATTGCTCCTTGGACAACATTGCACGACATGCCTTTAATACTGTTGAATGTGTTAGTGACCATTTGAGCCCGCTCGGCTAAAGAGTTCAATAATCCATTCTTCTCCTTCTGGAATAACTCGTATGAGGGTTCATGTGGTTTAGGCGGATTCACAACGACGTCCAGTACAGTCTGAAACAGAAATCCGACGATGATGATGAGGATCATAATACAACTGCCGAGGAAGAACCAAACAATACAGGGTGGAAGGTATCTACCACCAAAAAAAAAAACGGAACAATTGGATATTAAATGGTGCGAGAATTTACACATACTTAGTTACGTATCTATAGCTCCCACCGTTAGAGGAAAACATTATTGCACTAGTGTGTAAGCGAAGCTGTTTCACCAGCTACTTCAGAAGCTCGTAAGGATGCGAACTGCAAGCCAGCGGGAGTTTGTTGTCGCCGGCACACCCATTCTCCAAAGTCAATCACACGCTTCCAATACAGGGTGTAACAAAAATGTACGGCACAAAATGCAGGACTTATTCCACACGCAGACGAAGACATTATGTTAGATGAACATGGGTCCGGAAACGCTTTGTTTCCATGTTACACCTCATTTTCTCCAACTCAATCATGGGAAACACACAAGAACAGAACGTATGAGCATACCACATGCAAATCTTTCTCACAGGAGATGTTCAATATGCCCTCCGTGCGCATTGATACATGCATCAATCCGCTGTCGTCGAGAACCTCGGATGTGCTGATGTATCTCTGGAGTAATGCGTATGGTCTCCATAATACGTGTACGGAGTCTCTTAACATCTTGTACTGGGGTTGGATATGCAAGAGCTTTCAAACACCCCTCAAATGAAAGTCAGTAGGTTTAGGTCCAAAGAGAGTGGAGGCCAGGCAATTGGTCCATCTCTACCTATCCATCTGTCACCAAATCTCATATTTAGAAGCCGACAGACATTAGCACTAAAGTGTGGAGGTGCTCCATCATGAATGAAGTACATGTTTTGTCACACAGCTAAAGGCACATCTGCTAAGTCGCATGGCAACCGGGCCATGTAAAACTAAACACTGGTGGTGCACCTACGGTAATGACAACGTAACCAGGCGTAACCAAGAGTGCACGTTCCGCATGATTCTACCGTTCTGTTCATGTGCGTTTCCCATGATTAATGATTTGGAGAAAATGAGTTGTAACATGGAAACATTGAGTTTCCAGACCCATGTTCATATAACACAATTTCTTCATCTACGTGTGAGAAATGTGTCCTGCATTTTGTGCCGTGCATTTTTGTTACACCCTGTATACACAGCAACATATTGCCAAGGCTGTAGGAATAAATCATTGCTTCATCCTCACTCTCCTACCAGTGTGCTTTCCCAGAACACACCTAGGCATAGCATTACAAAACATTCTTAGGACATATTTTGTATTATTTCAGTCTCAACATACAGCTATATGCATAGATATACAACAAAATGACCCAGCTGTTGTTGTTCAGATGTATTCTGCCTAACTACTTGTACAGTCATGTAATATGTATCACGAGCCATTATCAGTAAATCACAGCAAACATGTAACACACTATTTTATTTTCTACTAAATGGTGCTTCACCAAAGCAAATTATCATGTAGATTGTCCTATACGGTATGTATTATGCAGAATACACGAGCAAAGATTTGTGTAATAGGTATCTTCCACCTCGCATCCAGTAAGTTCAACAATGTCATCAATGACCATTAGTCGTCTGCAGCAAGTCGAGCAAGGGAGTGAAACATGCTCTACTGCTGCACGAGTGTTTAAATTTTAATAAATAGCAATGGAGTACTTTTACATACTAGCAGATGGCATTAAGGTGCTTTTCAATCAAATGGGAAGCGGCTTGTTCTCGAGTTGTCTGTCGAGCGAGATCCAATTCAGAGCTTATAACTGCTACGGTGTAAACGATTGTTAGCTCCAGACTGGATAGCAATAGGCAGTCATCTGAAGGACAAACCACACCCCATTTCAGAACCACTGTTCTGTACTACTTTGATAAGATTTCAATGAGCTATTGCCTATCCATGATCTACACACATCAAAAAAAGTTTTGCATCACCTCGGTTCCAAGAGTTCCGGAACCTTTAAATACAAAGGGAATAGAGATCAACACAAACAACATTTCAGCTCGTTTTATTGCTCATGAGACCCACACATTGCATGTTGTACCATGTACTTTCAGCATTTGTGGTCCAGATTGCAGTACACACCACTACCTCTAATACCCAGTAGCACGTCCTCTTGCATTGATGCATGCCTGTATTCGTCGTGGCATACTATCCACAAGTTCATCAAGACACTGTTGGTCCAAATTGTCCCACTCCTCAACGACAATTCGGCGTAAATCTCTCAGAGTGGTTGGTGGGTCAAGACGTCCATAAACAGCCCTTTTCACCACATCCCAGGCATGTTCGATAGGGTTCATGTCTGGCGAACATGCTGGCCACTGTAGTCGAGCGATGTCGTTATCTTGAAGGAACGCATTCACAAGATGTGCACGATGAGGTCGAGAATTGTCGTCCATGAAGACAAATGCCTCTCCAATATTCTGCCGATATGGTTGCACTATGGGTCGGAGGATGTCATTCAGGTATCGTAAAGCCGTTTCGGAGCCTTCCATGACCACCAGTGGCGTACGTCGGCCCCACATAATGCCACCCCAAAACATCAGGGAACCACCACCTTGCTGCACTCGCTGGACAGTGTGTCTAAGACGTTCAGCCAGACCAGGGTGCCTCCAAACACGTCTCCGACGATTGTCTGGTTGAAGGCATATGCGACACTCATCGGTGAAGAGAACGTGATGCCAATTCCGTGGGGTCCATTCAGCATGTTGTTGGGCCCATCTGTACCGCGCCGCATGGTGTCGGGGTTGCAAAGCTGGACCTCGCCATGGACGTCGGGAGTGAAGTTGCGCATCATGCAGCCTATTGCGCACAGTTTGAGTTGAAACACGACGTCCTGTGGCTGAACGAAACGCATTATTCAACATGGTGGCATTGCTGTCAGGGTTCCTCCGAGCGGCAATCCGTAAGTAGCGGTCATCCACTACAGTAGTAGCCCTTGGGCGGCCTGAGCGAGGCCTGTCATCGACAGTTCCTGTATCTCTGTACCTCCTCCATGTCCGAACAACATCGCTTTGGTTCACTCTGAGACGCCTGGAAACTTCCCTTGTTGAGAGCCCTTCTTGACACAAAGTAACAATGCGGACGCGATCGAACTGCGGTATTGACCTTCTAGGCAGGGTAGAACTACAGACAACATGAGCAGCGTACCTTCGTCCTGGTGGAATGACTGGAACTGATCGGCTGTCGTACCCCCTCCGTCTAATAGGCCCTGCTCATGCATGGTTGTTTACATCTTTGAGCAGTTTTAGTGACATCTATGAACAGTCAAAGGGACTGTATCTTGGATACAATATACACAGTCAACGTCTATATGCCGGAGATCTGGGAACCGAGGTGATGCAAAACTTTTTTTGATGTGTGTATGTCAAGAAAAGAAAGACAGGAATATAAAAAAGAACAAATACAGCAGGCAGGAGGCGGCAGAAGGGTGAACTGTTTCTATACTTCCTTTCCATTCTTATGATGGTTGGAATTATAGACCTGTGGTATTTTCATATGAACACATGTTCTTGTTCAGTCTATGGAAGGTGGCTTGATATCTACTACAGTGCTTATACTTAATTACAAAGGTTGGATACAAAGTAGTGGCAATACCTCCGTCTTTCGACAGGCAAGCACCAAATGGCACTGGCATCCTCTGGGTGGATAAAAGACAATCACGTGACGGCATGCGGTGAAGAACGATTTCTACTCAGAAATATTATGATGGTGGCTCGAAGTGCAAAGCGCAAGAGAAAGCACCACATATGTTTACAAAGCAGGAACAAGGATCTTGGATAAAAATCAAAGTTGCACTAGGCCGAAATGTGAACACCATCAGGGCCTGTGGAAAGCATGTGGTGATACTGCGTTGCCATATTGTACAGTGGCACCATGGGTGAAAAGGTTTCATGAAGGACGGGATGTTAATCAGGATCACCATCATTCCAGACGACCCCCGGTTGACAACCAAACCATTTAGTTCGTCGCAGTTTTGTTGGAAGTTGATGGTGCACTTCACGGGTGTTAGCCGCTGATGTAGGCAATCTCCACAAAACCGTGCTTCACATTGTGCAAGACATCCTTAGTGATTCTTATAGACGACAAAAGGCAGAACTGGTGAACATGAAGAAATGCTTCCCATTAATTGAGGCGTTGACAGGGGAAAGGTAGTAAGTGCCAAAAAAGGAAATTTTCCAGAAACAAAAAACGATTTGCGATCATTTTGTTATTCACTTTATTGCACAAAATACTTCCAAATTGAAGAAATCCACTGACTTAACATATTAAAAAGCAATATTCAGAATTAGGCATAGCATGGTGGAAAAATAATTTGTTTATACAATGATTAAATAGAGATTTCTACACAATCAGTACTACAACTTGAAACTGTTTTTGTTAGGCACAGATATCCCTGTAAAATGCATGATACTTCTTATCCTGGAAGTCCATCATTGGTAATAAATCCTCCTTTTTTGCTTCATTGATGAATATTCTTCTTTCACGGGTTTGCAAAATCTTAATATTCGTGATGGCCTTGAATGACTGATGCCTTTTGAATATAGCATGTTCCTTCAACATTTCAATTTCGTTAAATGACTGTCTTGTTTCAGTCACGGGGAATTCTTCTCTTGCAATTCCAATCCAGCCTGGGGGCGTGGTGGCACGGTGGTCAAGCTGTTGGCCCCTCACCAAGGTGGACAGGGTTCGATTCCCAGTCAATGCATGTGAGATTTTCGAAGTGAAATGCCATGTTCTGTGGTTCGCATTCCACGTAAAAAGGAGGTCTCACGACTCATAATCACAAGATCAACGGTCACGTAAAACTACAATCTTCCTTCCTTCCAATCCATCCGACGGTGCTTATTTTAAGAGCACCCGTACTAAAAAAAACTTGTCAGATTCAGCAGGAAAGTAAATTACGTTATCATTGTTCATCATAATTACATTATTGGGCTTCAAAACAATAGCACTGCAAATCATTTCAGCAATTTCTTCTGGAACCATTGGCTTACATTGTTTCTTTCTCTTTTCGATGATGCCAAATTTCCTGTCACGGGGCATTTAGGAGTGTCCGGAAACCAGGAATTTTAATTCAACAGAACGAAAATAGTTTATGGCATTGGCATAAATCATAACCATTAACACCATTCGATTCTTATTCTGCCCTGTGCATTGTATTATTGTATTTCCCATTTCTCCTTTTCAGAATGTTGACAACTTTGATCAGACCCAGGATATGTACCTTGCATGTCTGCTATCTGTCTCCTGAAATCGGTGTGGTGTTTGCTTATTTCTTCTTGAGTGAAACTGGGGCACTTGTAACAACATTTACATGTTGCCTGGAAATGTAGAAAATATTGGTTAGATCAGCCTATGTCTCTTTCCTGACCTGCCTGACCCTCGCAAGCGAAGTCGGTGTTCGACGAGTTTGCCGTGTTTCACGTCAATTATGAAGTGAGAAAATATATATCTTAAGAAGTGTCATTTAACTTAACATTTTGAAAGGACCAGGTTTTGGAGGCATGTTGATTTTCACAATAATTTGAGTATCACTTCCACACAACAAGTGGAAACTTGTTTGGCGCGCAAAGCAGTTACTACGTTCTCTGCGCCAAGAGCCTCGTACTTGCCACAAGAGCGATCTAGTGGGAACAATTTCAAGCTGTTCTAATCATCCAATGACTTCCTACTTTCTCTGCGGTGTTGGCATTGGTTCTTACTACCTTCGTCATGAAAAAAAAAAACGAAAATTTTACTTTTGGCACTTACTACCTTTCCCCTGTCAACGCCTCAATTGAATCTGTGTGAAAAAATGTGAACGATGATAACCACTATTAATGTGAAAAGGTAGTGTGGGTGAAAATGACCGAACTTACTTACTGGTTATTGTCATTTCACATTTTTGAACACAGATTTAACTAATGGGCAGCATTTCTTCATATCCAAGAGTTCCACCTTTTGTCGTCCATCAGAATCGGTAAGCGAAAATTCGCACTCATATATCCATATTATTGTCTCCTTTCAATTCAACTTTTCTTACCTTTCTTTTCTTTCTGTCTCAGTCTACTTCATTCGAAGAAAATAAGCCTTCATTATTGGTCCAACAAACAATATCCGTAACAATTTACATATGCAAATTACTATTCTAATGGGACTCCTCCCTTACATACATATTACATCTTATGTATAAGCTTATGTGTGCAAATTATTGAGTTGAAATACCAAAAGGAAAAGCACCATAGTTGTATTTTGAAACTTAATAAAAGTACTTCGACCACGGCAAAGAAAATGGTTCATTCAAGTTTTAAATTTAAAGGAACATTATTTTCACAGTCCAAAACATAAGTACGTTCAAACAATAACATTAAACTTAAAATAATACTATCCTATTCTGTATGCCTCCACTATGTGAGAGTGGATGAGCGCGCGCACTGTAGTGGGATGGTTTACAGAACAAAAGTCTATATTACGTCTTACCGCATAGCGCTGTCCCACGGACAACAGTCATCTTTGTTGCCGTTTTTCTCAATATGTAAGAAATGTTACATAGCCATTTGTTTGTGCATTGGCTTCAATTGTTGCGGGACATCAACAGAAGTGGATATACTGATGGTGTATAGCGGCTTCCTGTCATAGAAGGTGGTAGATATCAGAGGTGAGGGAATGTAAGTGTTTGTACCTCAGATGATAGACATTTCAGATCTATTGATGTGTAGCCAATACTTTTTATCCAACACTTGCATAATACATACACATTACTTGCAGCCAGGGAACAGCCAACAAATGAGACCTTGTTTCTTAAATTGCTAGTATTACCACCTAGAGGAGAAGGCCCTCAAAGTGAGGGGCGCAAAGAGTGATTAAAGGGGGAGCCGGCTCTTATTGAAATATTTATATTTCATATTGTGTAACAAATATTGCTATCCTCGTATCCACGAAACTATCGTAGGCAGGAAGCTCGCACGACCATTCAAGACTAATAAACTCGCACATTTGCTGTCTTATTTAATAATAACTGACCAGTAGATCCTGCCAGCAGAAATTCTGAGGAAAGGTGTAGAGTAACATTTCCCACACAGCAGCCTTTCACCTGCCACCTGCAGCGATGTCTGCTTACCAAACACTTAACAACCACTAATGGCAATAAGCCGCTTGACAATGTGACCACCACTTCCTTACAAGAATAGATTCTTTTATTTTTGCTGTTGTCGACTCGAATTGAGCCAGGCCTTTGCAGTCAGTTCAAAGTCAGTGAGTGAACTGGTGAATTGTAGTGCGTGTTCAGTGGAAATGGTTAGCCCGATTTGCAATAAACTGATATAAGTATCGTCATTTCCCATTGACAAGTGGCTTATTAGCAGTGGTAAGAGGAGACCCCATGAAAGCGATGGTGCTTGCCCTCCTTTGGAAAGAAGAATAAGAGGGGGATGCTAGATATTTCATGCATCACAACGGGTGTGCGATATAAAAAGTTTGAGAACTCCTGACCTAGAGAATAGTGGGAGTGTTTGAAAGTAACATTGGTCCAAATGAAACATTAAAAAAAAAAACTTGAAATATGAGGTACTGACCCCACACTTGAGAATATGAACTTAGTACGAATATTAAATCATTATTTTACTAGTTGAAACCTGTCAAACCATGATGGTCATTGGGACAATGTGATGTTCTTATATGCATTCTTTGTACGATTACTTTTTGACACTAATGCAACTTTAAGGGCGTCGAAAGATGGACTTTGCAACATATAACTGGCCTCGACTGAAAACTTGACGAGGCAAATAGAGACCTACATGTTCCAGTTTCCCCTTGAGCTTTATTGCTTGTGATAAAGTATGCCAAGCGAATTGGAAATTGTTGCCTCTTAAAAGAAAAATGGAAGTGTTTTATCAGATGGTGTTAAATCAAGTTGAAGGATTAGAGCTCTCGTCCCAATATTATCTGTACTTATTATTTCAAAATCCAAGCAATTTTCATACATATTTCTTACAATTAAGCTAGTCTAGTTCCATTTAGGAGTCCTTGGAAAACGTTCAGATTTCTAAGGATCATAACTATGGCTCAAATTTTTCGAGTAAGAATGTGTGGAGGGATATCACTTAATCTCAAGGAATTCAAGAATTCTGTTGGAAACTGAAGTAATAATCTTCCACATTCAGTATTTAATCTGTTAATGCTGGCGTTATATTTTTGAACTACTGGATGTAAGTTCAATGACTTAAAAATTGATTTCATTGCAGTGTTCATTTTTTGGTGTAAGAATGCAAACTTAGGATAAATTTATTATAACCTTCGCAGAAGTGAATGTTTTGCCGTAAATCTCAGTCACAATATCATCACGAGTTAAAAGTCTGGCTGGTAATTCAATAACATTTGGTTCCTCACCATCCACAAAGGGGTAGGCCTAGTCATTAACTTGTAGAAAAAAATCAGAAAATTCCATATCATCTGGTTTCGATTGCCTGTTTTTATGTAAGCGGCATATTTTGGAGGAGGGCCAGAGAGAAGAGTATTTACTACAATCTCGAATAACTGTTTGGCGAGAAGCGTGCGGCACAACAGGCAAAAACCTACCTGAAGTCTCCTCCAACAAAATAACTTTCCCACAAAAGAGAATAATGTCGTTACGTATAATATCTTTTAGAAGTTGATTCACACACATATTAATGAATGAATATTTGCCATTGGGGCTTTATCCCATATTATGAGCCATGCTCATTGTTAGGGACCTGAAAAAATCGCATTTGCGATAAATGCGAATTTTTAAATTTCGTGGGGGCGTGGTGGCGCAGCGGTCAAGCTGCATGCCTCTCACCAAGGCGGACCGGGTTCGATTCCCGGTCAATGCATGTGAGATTTTCGATGTGAAATGCCATGCCCTGTGGTTCGGATTCCACGTAAAACGGAGGTCCCGTGGCTTATGATCGCGAGATTAACGGTCACGTTAAACTACAAGCTTCCTTTTAAATTTCGTACAGAATCCAAGCCTATGTTAATTTTAATGTAAAAAAAAAATTAAAAAATTTTACGTGTAAATCAAAGTGCGACAAAATGCGAATTGTGACCCAAAATGCGAAAATACCAGATAAGTGCGATTTTATAGCGAAATTACTTTAAATCTGCTAATTTAATTGCGAATTTGTTTATTAAACAAAAGACGAGGTGGCCTAATCGCTCGTTAGCGATACCTCATCTCGGACTCACAGTGTGCTACGCATATTGGTCGATATACCGTATATACCCGAATACCACCCGCACATTTTTATACAAAATCGGACGTGAAAAATTGGGGTGCGGGTATTAATTGTGTCATCCAAATTTTAAAGATTTAAATTGCCCGCCACGCGCGTGTATCCCCTATTATGGTGCTTATTCGCTTGTACCGTACTTGTTTATTTCCGTCTAATGGCTTGACCGGTCGCAAGCCAAACACAAGCGTCAGTTTCGTCAGTTGCGTGATAGCATGGCATCAGTAAAGGCTCGGTCAAACAGAAAGCGGGTTGACCGCGCAAACTCTGCCGCCCGACCGCTGCAAACTCTGTATTGTGTAAAATTGCATCATCCTGGTTAAACAGGAGGCGATCTACCGTGGCGGGTAAGTGAGCAGTTGTGATTTTCCACAAAGTCCGCACCCTGACTTGTCCCTATTCAGCAGGGGGGTGAAACAACTATAGATCCTTCGCTTCCAAAGCCCTCATGGCGACTGACGAGTTTGCTGAACCCCCTTGTGGAGCACCAGAGGTAGCGCTGTTGGCCAACTCGTCTGCTATTGGTTGAAATACGACTAGATTCCTGTATTGGCCAACTCGGGAAGTCAACAACCCACCAAGAGTATCCTGGTAATAGCGGACATGTATAAGGGTTTGTTGACCAAAGCATTAGATAAAGATGTAATGATAAAAAGGGTTGACTTTATAAAAGGTCGCATAACAATTTAGCAAACATATGGAGGACCAGACAATATCATTGTCACCAAGTAAGGAGGTCCAAGAAGGCATAAAGGACACAACACAACACAAACAATTACTAATAATAAGATATATTATCAAATAGGTGGCACATAAAATAAATATTCAAAGGTGGCACACAAATATATGAGAAACACTGGCACAAATTTACACAACTGAAGAAACACTCGCATGGAATTAACACACGTAAGGCTTGAGCCTAAAACACACAAATTGTCTTGAACGTAGATGCAGATCAATACATCAAGGAACGGCATGCTATACAAGGCGGTTCCAAAGAATGGTATAGTTTAAACATGCAACGCAAGTGGATTTGCAACACATAATGAAAACAGGTCGCATGGAACGAGAATGTGTCGTCGAACCAGGACGGACTTACAGTGATGCGCCGATACCGTAAGCCCAAAAATGAATTGTTAATAAAACAAATTATGTGTGAAACGCAGGAAGTCAAAGTAGTTGCTGTCATACAAATACCGGGATATGCCAATCGCACGGTATTGTCACAATAGTAAAGTGCCCAGTGTCAACCTCCCTTTCAGTGATGGTGCAGGAAGATGTGCATGGCCTTGTAGCACATGCCTCAAGACAAACGATGAATTACTTATCACACGAAACAAAATCATATTCATACGCGTGATGACAAATTGTTAGGCAATAGGTGAAGATCAGAATTAAACATGTTACAACAAACTATCCGATGCCGCGGATTGAAGGATTCGGCAACATGGCGCGTAGCGATAACAACAAGCATGGTCTGAAAAGGCCTAAAATCACCAAAATGTCACTGCCCTAACAAAAATATGAATCATGTGCAGGATATGATCACTAAGCACGGTTACTATGAAGATAGCACCAATTACAGAAGTGATTAACTGGATATTCGTCGATAGAGCACAACCAGTATCAAAGCACAACATTCTGTCATGGCTACAAGCTTAAAGACGAAGAAGAAACACGTGATTGGTCGCTACAAACAGCAAGGAGGCCTCGGATAGGCTGAAAGCAGCCAATCACAGCAGAGAGTTCAAAGACAAGTCAAAGAGAATACAAAGAGAAAGAAGAAGAATCAAAGTGGCCAACTTGAAATGAAAATGAAAATCCACAGCCTACTTCCAGTCTCCGACCGGGTCAGGAATGGAATGAATGAAGCCCCCATCTAGCGGCGAGGATATGAACTGTGCCGGCTGCCGAGGCCTGACGCACTCCCCTGGGGCAATGATTAAATGAATGACAGATGGAATGAAATGATGGTGGAGAGTGTTGCTGGAATGAAATTTTGACAGGGAAAACCGGAGTACCCGGAGAAAAACCTGTCTGCCTCCGTTTTGTCCAGCACAGATCTCACATGGAGTGACCGGGATTTGAACCACGGACCCAGCGGTGAGAGGCCGGCGTGCTGCCGCCTAAGCCACGGAGGCTTAAAGTGGCCAACTTAGAATACCAAAATATCTTCTAAGCAAAAATATCCCACTGGAAACACCGGTAGTGGGAATACAACATGTAATCAAAACAAATGAATCATGACAACTAACCAACATAAACAAAACAAACTTGACAATGAATAAATACAATGAAGACAAATAATAAAGATATGTACAACCACACAGAGTGGAAACAAATAGGGAAACACAAAACTGGTTTGCCAAGACTGTGGCCTAACCAATTCCTATTGGTTATTATTTCAAATTTTTCTGTACAGGTGTGTTGTGTATTTCTGTACAGCTGCGTATTTTGATGTCTGTTCTTATTTTTCTGAGTGGTCGTGTGTTTTTGCATTTATTATCAGTTTTGTGAGCTTTATTTGATACTACCAACAAGATCACCCTTCACAGGATTATGCCCTAATACGGTAGGTGTTTCTTTACTTTAATAGTCTCGTGTAGTGTAGCTACCAGGATATGATTTTAATACATTTTAATATTATGGCTTTTGAATTGTGTGCTTTATTGTTTAATAATAACTTCGTTTGCAGTATTTTCAATTAATTATATTCTTAGCTACCGTAGCTTATGAAGAAGGCTACTGTGGGTTCTCAACTATATGAAATATCTTTCTCTTCTGCCTTTATATAACCCTACTTTATTGAAACGGGGAGCTATACGTAGAAAGGCAGTAAACTGATTATCTCATTGTATTTCTTTTCATTTCTCAGGGCATGAGGCACTCCAAGGAAGGCATCAGATTAGGTCTTTATACTACAGTTGTCCAGTAATGGGACCAGACAGCCTGCTAGTTGGAATAACCTGAACTGTTGCCCAAACAGTGGGCGAGAAAGAAGGAGAAAGATTGTTATGTTTTTATTTGAACCAAATGATTATAGAACACTATTTACGTTTCAGGCGTCCCTACGGTCAAAATGCGAACTGAACAGCAATGATGTCGCATATTTTCCCAAGCAACAGTATTTGCAAATCGCACACTTCTTACAAAAATTGATATTTATGAAATTAGAATTAAATTCGTCACTGCTAATGTCATTACTGTCGACCAAAGTATTATGTGCACTCGAGTTTGAAGGTTGTTTGTGAAGTAACCAATAGACCTACATAAAATCCAATAACATCACCATTTTCGTCGTTCTATTTTACGTTAGGTCATGTAGGTTTGGAATTTTTAATTTATATTTTAATATTTTTTACCGCAGTTGGAACACAAAAAGTGCAAGTTTTTAAGCATGTTTCAACCATGCGTCACACTTAAGAATTATTATCTCAAGGACTCGTCATCAGATTGAATCCAAATTTTAACACAATATACATTGGAATGTTGTATAACTGGTTTATTAATTTCAAAATTGTGTGTGTCCAAGAAACATAATAATGTTATTGGTTTTACGTCCCTTTTAACAACTGCGGCTTTTAGAGACGCCGGGGTGCCGGAATTTTGCCCCGAAGGGGATCTTTAACGTGGCAGTAAATCTACGGACACGGCTCCCTCGCATTTGCGCACCCTCAAATGCCGGCTGACTGCGCCAGGATACGAACCTGCAACCTCGGGCCCAGCAAGCGAGAACGTTACCCCTGAGCCACGCAGCCAGCCTGTCCAAGAAACAAAGTTGTTATCATTTTTGTAAGGTAACTTTTTCTCGGCTCGGGGTGGTTGGAAAATGTAGTTCTTGATTGCATTGTAATCCTCATACATTGAAAAGTTATGCTGTATGACTGTGAAATACGTAAATTAATTCACTTATTTTATATCGGTTTGTATTTCTACGGAGAAATAACACATGTTTCACCTGCTAGCCGCTCAGGCAAACGCTGTACAGCGTTGCCGAAATGGTGCCCACACGCATCATGTCGCGTCTCGCTTGGAAGTGATGGGCTCCATCTCAGCAACGCTGTACAGCTTTTGCTGGAGCGGCTAGATGGAGAACCATGTGTTATTTCCTCGTACAAATACAAACCAATATAAAATAAGTGAATTAATTTACGTATTCAGTGTCATACAGCATAACTTTTTGATGGATAACGATTACAACGCAACCAAGAACTACATTTTCCAACCACCCCGAGCCGAGAAAAAGTTACCTTACAACAATGATAACAACATTGTTTCATGGACACACAAAACTGTGAAATTAATAAACCAGTTATACAACCTTCCAATGTATATTGTGTTAAAATTTGGATTCGATCTGATGACGGGCTTTTGAGATAATAATTCTTAAATGTGACGCATGGTTGAAACACGCTTAAAAACGTGCACTTTTTGTGTTCCAACTACGATTTAAAAAAATTAAAATATAAATTAAAAAATCCAAACCTACATGAACTAACGTAGAATAGAACGAAGAAAATGTTGATGGTATTGGATTTTATGTAGGTCTATTGGTTACTTAACAAACAACCTTCAAACTCGAGTAAACATAATACTTTGGTCGACAGTAGTGTGCTGAGTCCATTGATTGACAGCTTAGCCGTAACACTCACCGGTTATTCGATATTTATGAAATTATGCGATTTGAAGACTCATTCCTTGAAATTACTGTTTCTGAAATCCATGCAAAATGATAAAAGAAAGACCTCAGAATGTTAAAATGACATGAAACAGGCGTCACAGCGGTTAAAATGTGAAGTGGACTGCAATTATGGAGCGCATCTTCCTGCAGCAACAGAATTTGCAAATCGCACACTTCGTACAGTTTTTTTTAAGTCAATTTTTAAAGAAATTATAGATATTTATGAAATTAGAGTGCAATGTGTCACTGGTAATGTATATTCTCTTTCATTTGAATGCTCATTTTTCATGATCTGTCGCTTGTGAGCGCCGCAGGAGGGATCTATACTACTGAAATAATATATATGAGGATTTCTCATGGATAAACTATTTGAAATGCTTCCCTATGCAGAAAGTCATAGTCATATTGAAAACTCATTAATATAAAACAATACACCAAACACAAGAGCTTGCAATGATATAAGCAATACACCCAAGTTTTAAAATACATCTGCGAAATTACCAGCAATAAGGTCTCAACCTTAATGTCCAAGGTTTTGAAGCTAGACATGTTTGACTTAAACCTACCATACCTTACTCTATTTGGGCCCTTTTTCTCATATTAAAAACCAGGCACAGCATTATTTCCTTGGAGAATATCTGAGTCTAGGGATTGAAATAAATATAAATTAAGACGTTTCTGTAGTTAACAATTCATCAACTAACAACTTCTGCCTTACTTGGCAGATTCCAGATGGTGATATATATTGTTCTAACATTCATCTATGTATCATACCTTATGATACAACATACTGAGCATTGCAATCTTCAGTTCCGAACTCATAAAAATTTATTTTTTAAGATAAAATCAAAAATTAAAACTACATAAGTTAAAACAATTACCGTATATACTCGAATACCACCCGCACATTTTTAAACAAATTCAGACGTAAGAAATTGGCGTGCGGGTCTTATTTGAGTCATCCTGATTATAAAGATTTAAATTGCCCGCCACACGTGATATCGGGTGTTGCGAGTATCCGCTAGATGGTGCTAGCCTTCTTCCGGCTATCACTTTTTTTTACCGTAAGCAGGCGTCGTCATACAGTCTCCCACACGTTTTCCGAGTGTAAACATGAGTTCTACGAAGCGTTTGCGGTCGTTTACTGTGAGTGAGAAGCTGAAAGTTGTCAGGGAAGCTGAAATTATTGGAAATCGTGCCGCCGGTAGGAAATATGATATTGACGAGTCATGTATTCGAGATTGGAGAAAGAAAAAAACGTGTTGCTAACAAGTAGTGGTGCTCGTAGAGCTTTCCGCGGACTGAGTGTACAGTTTCTGGAAATTGAAAAACAACTTTATAAATACGTAACAGAAAGGCGGGAATTGGGAAGTGGGGTGTCGGCCGAAATGTGTCAATTAAAGGCATTACAGATCGCAAAGGAACTTTCTACGGTAGGGTTTAAAGCAAGCCAAGGATGGATTCAAAATTTTTATAAAAGAAATGGGTTGAGCATACGAAGGCGTAGCTCAATTTCGCAGCGTCTTCCTGGTGCCTATGAAGAAAAGTTACTTTCCTTTCAGCGTCACATAATTCAGTTGCGGAAGGAAAATTCATATTTGCTTTCCCAAATTGGTAATGCAGATCAGACGCCAGTCTACTTTGAAATGCCACTGGACAGTACTGTGAATGTTAAGGGATCTAAAAGTGTGACTATCAGAACAGGTGGTTATGAGAAACAACGGTGCACGGTAATGTTGTGTATACTCACTGATGGAACCAAACTTCCGCCGTACGTTGTTATCAAGCGAAAGACTCTTCCAAAAAATATACCCGCTGGTGTTATCGTTCGAACTCAGGACTCGGGTTGGATGGACAGATCACTGGTGGAAGACTGGTTAAAGTGTGTCTGGCAACGTCGCCCTGGTGCATTATTACGACGAAAGAGTTTGCTTGTTCTGGACAGTTACCGCGGCCATACAACAGACGCTGTGAAGAAATTCGTCAAGGATGGGAAAACCGACCTAGCAATCATCCCGGGTGGGATGACGTCTATGCTACAGCCACTGGATGTCTGCGTGAACCGACCGTTCGAAACAGCCTTGAAACAGCTGTACACGGAGTGGATGGCGGCCGATAAGCACACACTGACCCCAAATGGTCGTATTCAGCGCCAGGAAGTTCAGCTGCTCTGTTCGTGGATTTTGACGGCATGGAATCGTATCTCGGGAGATCTCATACGGAAGAGCTTCAAGAAATGTAGTACTTCCAATGTCATGGATGGCAGTGATGACTACATTTTGTGGGAAAGTGATGGTGAAAAAGTTCAGAAGTTGGTACTTCTGATGACGAAGTGTTTGTGTCATTTATTTGTATTTTTAATTGTTTCTGTGTGTTATTTTAGGACGACTTCAGAACTGTTGGAAACTATTTTGTAGAAATGCTATTCTGTTTATTTAGTAAAGATTGTAAATAGTTTTGAGTATTCTTTATTTTGTTCTTCAAAATCAGGGTGCGGGTCTTATTCAGGGGCGGGTCGTATTCGAGTAAATACGGTAATTAAAAAAGAAACTCTAATATAATGTGACCAGAAAGTCAGTTCTCATATAATAATAACTATGGTACTTTTATAGACACAACTCGAGTAAAATTTACAAAATATTTGGCACACCAAAAATATGGCTCATATTTTATAAAATATTTTTTGAGACCTCTACAAATGTACAATAATTTCCAACCCATTCAACAAATCATGGAACATTTTATAAATAATTTACTCACATTCTTTCACAAACTTTTCATGAAAATCGCGGAACTTTTCTAACATCACCTTCAATTTCTCTGGCTGAGGTAGTATAGTAGTTCTGAAACAAACATATATATAAACATCCTCGAGAGAGAGAGAGAGATTTTTCCAAATACAATTAACATCAATTGCTTATGATCAGTTGAAAGAACAAAAGGAAGTTTCCGCACTGGAGGAAAAGTTATAACACCAAACTCATGGTATGAATGTACCATCCATTTTAATGTTTCATGAGGCACTATAACATAGCCAGGGACTTTATGATTGACCTTTACAAGTATACGCTCAACACACCAATTTATCAGTCCGACTAATCTGGCTGGATGTTGTAGCTCATATTTTACTTATCAGACAGATCTTCAAGGCAAACAAAATCATCTTGTTTGGAACAAATTAAATCTTCACACCTAATGGCAGATTTAGTCTATCGTGCACCATTCCCATATTTGCTTTAGACAATGGGTTTAGATACAGTAGTTTGTTTCCATTGTAAAGGTAATTTAATATTTTATATTTTGTTGATATTTTATGAATCTTCTGTGAGGCATGGTTTATTTTTGCTTATTCTAGTCATGAGAATAGAAGCACTAATAATCTTAAAATAAGTATGTAAATATGCCCATAAAACTGACAACATATGAAAAGATAAGTCCTCACTCACTAACCATTTACTCTCCCACTACCACAAAGCTGTTGAATAGATGATGATGATGATGATAATTGTTGTTTTAAGGGGCCTAACGTCTAGGTTATTGGCCCCTACTGAAATGGAATGGCATGAAATGAAAGGATGAAGATAAAAACAGCTCACTGCCATGATGAAACGAAAATGGTTTACATAAAACAGACAGTGAGCCCCAACAATTATACCTTATTTGAATGAAATTGGTAAAAGGTGGATGGTAAAAAAAAATTAAAAAAATAAGGCATAGTGAACAATAAAATAGATGAACGCAATAACTAAAAGCAGACTTAGCCTCAATTAAAAGTCTTAACTCACATTAAAACTTAAAAACGTAACCACTCAACCTCATGAACCGGATGACGAGGTCAGCTGACGGCCGTCATCACGGAGAATAAGAGAGAGCGTGTTAGGCAGTACGAGAGTCCTTTGTAGATCGGCCAGGTCCACACACTCCAAGAGAATGTGTGACACGGTAAGGTGGGCGCCGCAAGTACACACAGAGGGGGGTCTTCTCTCTTTAGCAAGTGGGATTGCGTAGCAATCACATGGCCGATCCGGAGTCAACAGAGTACCACAGTATCTTTCCGGATAGTCATTTGCAGCCGTCAAGCAATGAATGATTTGTGGCAGTCTCAAGCTCATTCCTCGATATCATGACTGAGCATACAACTGCAGGTAAAGAGGTAGATATGAATTGTGCAATTACACTACTGGTAATTTTTAGACTTCTTCCTAAACCTCTCACCCCCTTTACACAAATAATTTGTAGCCTAGTTGTATTCTAGGGGTGTCAAATTTTCATACCATTCGCTCCAGTAGTTTTGACACCAACCCATAACAAACAGAAAAAAATTAAACCAAGGTATATTTGAACATTATGTACCTCATCCAGGATAAAGTACTGTATATACGAAGTTTGAGACGAAAATAAAAATGTTCAAACAGAAATCTTACTTTATTTAGAGATATGCACAGACATTTTGGTTTAAGATTTGGCTGAACTTTTTAGAATGTACTGTAGGTCAATATTCTTCTTCTAGATTTTGTACCCAATCCATGCATGGCAAGTCAGAAGACAAAGGGTAAATTGTTGCCTGTCAGTTGGTGATTTAGTTTGAGATGATGATCCTATTCCAGCACCTCCCGCTAGGAATATTATTTATAAAGAAGGTTCTAATTTCTATAAAATGTAATCTTTTTGTACATTGATATTATAATTATATACCGTATTTCAGTTGTTACATTGTGATAATTATTCATTAACTTCCAAGCCTCACAAAAAGTATGTTATTCTGTTTACCTTGTATTCTATCCGGTTATAAGACTTTTAGTTTCTTTAAAACTGTAACATAATTGTGGTGTCATTGAAACATGAAGTTAATGATTTAAGTATTAAGTGTTATTTTAAATTAAAGCATAAATAAAGTCCACTGATAAGACTGAAAAAAAAGGAAGGATTTATCTTCAACCACTAATGAATTGATTTTTTGAAAATCCATTAAAAACCCTGTGTCTGTAGTTAAGAGAGCAGAGCTCGTGGTACATAGCAGCCTTGCAGTGGCCTTCTCAGTACGTACAGTACTAGCCAGCGGCTTAGTGATGTGAACCATACCATCAATAATACAAGGATATGGGATGAAATTTAGCATAAATAAGAGTGAGATGGTGATCACAACAAGGAAGAAGGAAAGAACCACAACGGGAATAACAATTGGTGGGGAACAGCTGAAGAAAGTGGAGAGTTTCAAGTATCTGGGAAGCCTGATACAAGAAAATGAAAGAAACGATAGAGAAATAAATGAGCGGGGGAGACAGGCAGAAGCATTCCGGAGGAGTGTGAGAAGCATGATATGGAGCAAGGATGTCCCTCAGAACTGCAAAAAGGTCATATATCGGACGTACTATGCCCCTATCCTGACGTATGCCTCGGAGACCTGGGTGATGGAGGAAGGGAGAGGAGAAAAACACAGGCCAGTGATATGAGGTTCTTGAGAAGCAGTATTGGAGCTACAAAGATGGACAGAATAAGAAATGAGAGGACCAGAGAATTAATGAAGCAGGAACCATTACAGGATGGTATAGAGAAATCTAGACTTACATGGTAGGGACATGTAAAACAAATGGAGGAGAAGAGGATACCCAGGAGGATACACGAGACGAAGTGGGAAGGAAAGAGACCGAGAGGAAGACCGAGAGACAGGTGGCTGAAGGGGGTGGAAGAAATCATGAAGAAGAGAGGAGAAGACTGGACAAGGGTGGAGTCTGAGAGATGGTGGGAAGACAGAAGACGTTGGAGAGGCTTGTGTTCCAAACAGACCTGGCCAGTGGCTGGAAACTGTGCAAGATGATGATGATCATATCAATTGATGAGCCCAATGGGATGTAACGCTGGCAAACCAGCTTCAACTAGCCTGATCAATTTTTCGAAGTAGTTCATTTTCTTTGAAATTTGATGTGCTATTTTTTGAGAATATCTGTGCTAAGCTGGAACACCATGCCAGTCAACGTGAGTCACATGAATTACTTAAATATGTCAAATATCTGACAAGGAAGTTGAAACTCCAGACTCGAGCTGCAAAAGAAATGGCATCTGTACAGCGTCAAGCAATGTAGGTACCAGCTAGATACATTTGCTCTCTGATATGCTGCTAAGTACTGGCATTCTGGGAAACTCTGTGGGTTTAACTTTGCAGTGATAAGACCTCTCCATAGTCATTCCCCTGATTTTGTTGGATCATCCTCCTAAACTGGAGATTAGCGAACCCAAGTACATGTTTTACTGGCAGACTCTCATCAAGAAAATAAACTAACTTACCGAAAATGGTATGTGCCTTCTCTCTGACCAAATCCAGAGCCAGGCACTCTGAGAATTCCAGTGTTCTCCAACAGGAAAGCACAGAAAACATCAGGAGCTGCCTTCTCGGCAGCTTTCTTAGGCAGTTTGATCTGCAAATATACATGGGCCCTTTATTAATACAATAGCAACCATACCCAACTTTGCCTGGGTAAACAATAATCATGGACTCTCAATGTTCTCAAGGCTGCCAAGCCCTCGAGACAAGAGACACATGTGTGCACACGCATGCACACAAATTTGATAAATTGTACTTTCCCCAACCTCTGCTATGAAAGACCTTTTGAAGTGATTTATTTAATTATTTAGCGTATGGCTTTTAATGCTGGGAGTGTCCGAGGACATGTTCGGCTCGCCAGACGCTGTAGCTGATTCAATGCGGACTCCCATGGGGTCAGCTACAAGTTCCGATCAATTTCAAGTAGTTACAACTTTCGCTAGCAGAGGTCACAGACACCTAGTGGTGAACGTTGGAACTTGGATATAGCATTTCAACGAAATCTAACCTGCACATTTAGCTCCACACAAGTTTAATTAGTGGAAGGTTCTTTTACACAATAAATCGATGACATGGGACCGCTAGCTTTACTTCCCCTCCGAAAGATTAAAAAATCCGGCAACTTTGGCCTCACCCCCAAAATACCCTTGTATACATGATATAGCCCATATTGATCTCAGTTCAATTATAATAGCTCGCTTCGAAATGTAATTAAGATTTAGATGCCATTATTTCATATCCACACTAGAGATCAGAAAAGAAGTGAGTACGAGCCCAGAGGCTGATAGTACACTGGTTTCCTATTGTGTTGAGGTCGTGGGCATGCTGTGACTCCACAATGGCATTCCTTGCTCCTGCTGAAGGCTAATCTCTCTCTGTTAAAAAGTCCATATGGAGCTATAATGAGAAGTGCAATGGGTGTAGAGTTAATATTCATGGTCGATAATGAACATCCTTGCAGAGCACTATTGATGGGTGAATTTATTCAAGATAAAATACCCAGTGCATAGAGTGGATAGCAAGGCCTCCAGATATAAATCAGATAGAACTTGTATGAGATGCCTTAAGAAGATGTATTACATTCCATATACCTGCATTTAGGACACTTCCAGACCTCCAGACCTCCATACAGCTCTTAAATAAGTGGAAGAATGACTGACTAATCTCACAGCCAGCATTCTCCATCATTACTAGTTTGTGTGGCTGTTAGAGGTGATAAATCATCCAAATCACTGTTACACAATTTCATGTTCCAATCATGAACTGTCTATTTTACTTATTTCTATATTTGTATTTTCACTGCAATACAGGATTTTTTCTTTGGCATGTGAGGGACTGTTTGTAATACATACTTCTCAAATTTTGTGCCATTTTAACATGTACTGTACCTGATGTCAAATCAATATCCTAACTGATAGTGTTTAATTTGTGACACCAATGTACAAAAACACAATCCTGAAATGTAACATGGTCAAACAATTCAATAGTAACAGTATTAAGAGTGAAGTATTTCCCTTACCTGAGGAAAAGCAAACATTGCTCCTTGGACAACATTGCACGACATGCCTTTAATACTGTTGAATGTGTTAGTGACCATTTGAGCCCGCTCGGCTAAAGAGTTCAATAATCCATTCTTCTCCTTCTGGAATAACTCGTATGAGGGTTCATGTGGTTTAGGCGGATTCACAACGACGTCCAGTACAGTCTGAAACAGAAATCCGACGATGATGATGAGGATCATAATACAACTGCCGAGGAAGAACCAAACAATACAGGGTGGAAGGTATCTACCACCAAAAAAAAAAACGGAACAATTGGATATTAAATGGTGCGAGAATTTACACATACTTAGTTACGTATCTATAGCTCCCACCGTTAGAGGAAAACATTATTGCACTAGTGTGTAAGCGAAGCTGTTTCACCAGCTACTTCAGAAGCTCGTAAGGATGCGAACTGCAAGCCAGCGGGAGTTTGTTGTCGCCGGCACACCCATTCTCCAAAGTCAATCACACGCTTCCAATACAGGGTGTAACAAAAATGTACGGCACAAAATGCAGGACTTATTCCACACGCAGACGAAGACATTATGTTAGATGAACATGGGTCCGGAAACGCTTTGTTTCCATGTTACACCTCATTTTCTCCAACTCAATCATGGGAAACACACAAGAACAGAACGTATGAGCATACCACATGCAAATCTTTCTCACAGGAGATGTTCAATATGCCCTCCGTGCGCATTGATACATGCATCAATCCGCTGTCGTCGAGAACCTCGGATGTGCTGATGTATCTCTGGAGTAATGCGTATGGTCTCCATAATACGTGTACGGAGTCTCTTAACATCTTGTACTGGGGTTGGATATGCAAGAGCTTTCAAACACCCCTCAAATGAAAGTCAGTAGGTTTAGGTCCAAAGAGAGTGGAGGCCAGGCAATTGGTCCATCTCTACCTATCCATCTGTCACCAAATCTCATATTTAGAAGCCGACAGACATTAGCACTAAAGTGTGGAGGTGCTCCATCATGAATGAAGTACATGTTTTGTCACACAGCTAAAGGCACATCTGCTAAGTCGCATGGCAACCGGGCCATGTAAAACTAAACACTGGTGGTGCACCTACGGTAATGACAACGTAACCAGGCGTAACCAAGAGTGCACGTTCCGCATGATTCTACCGTTCTGTTCATGTGCGTTTCCCATGATTAATGATTTGGAGAAAATGAGTTGTAACATGGAAACATTGAGTTTCCAGACCCATGTTCATATAACACAATTTCTTCATCTACGTGTGAGAAATGTGTCCTGCATTTTGTGCCGTGCATTTTTGTTACACCCTGTATACACAGCAACATATTGCCAAGGCTGTAGGAATAAATCATTGCTTCATCCTCACTCTCCTACCAGTGTGCTTTCCCAGAACACACCTAGGCATAGCATTACAAAACATTCTTAGGACATATTTTGTATTATTTCAGTCTCAACATACAGCTATATGCATAGATATACAACAAAATGACCCAGCTGTTGTTGTTCAGATGTATTCTGCCTAACTACTTGTACAGTCATGTAATATGTATCACGAGCCATTATCAGTAAATCACAGCAAACATGTAACACACTATTTTATTTTCTACTAAATGGTGCTTCACCAAAGCAAATTATCATGTAGATTGTCCTATACGGTATGTATTATGCAGAATACACGAGCAAAGATTTGTGTAATAGGTATCTTCCACCTCGCATCCAGTAAGTTCAACAATGTCATCAATGACCATTAGTCGTCTGCAGCAAGTCGAGCAAGGGAGTGAAACATGCTCTACTGCTGCACGAGTGTTTAAATTTTAATAAATAGCAATGGAGTACTTTTACATACTAGCAGATGGCATTAAGGTGCTTTTCAATCAAATGGGAAGCGGCTTGTTCTCGAGTTGTCTGTCGAGCGAGATCCAATTCAGAGCTTATAACTGCTACGGTGTAAACGATTGTTAGCTCCAGACTGGATAGCAATAGGCAGTCATCTGAAGGACAAACCACACCCCATTTCAGAACCACTGTTCTGTACTACTTTGATAAGATTTCAATGAGCTATTGCCTATCCATGATCTATGTCAAGAAAAGAAAGACAGGAATATAAAAAAGAACAAATACAGCAGGCAGGAGGCGGCAGAAGGGTGAACTGTTTCTATACTTCCTTTCCATTCTTATGATGGTTGGAATTATAGACCTGTGGTATTTTCATATGAACACATGTTCTTGTTCAGTCTATGGAAGGTGGCTTGATATCTACTACAGTGCTTATACTTAATTACAAAGGTTGGATACAAAGTAGTGGCAATACCTCCGTCTTTCGACAGGCAAGCACCAAATGGCACTGGCATCCTCTGGGTGGATAAAAGACAATCACGTGACGGCATGCGGTGAAGAACGATTTCTACTCAGAAATATTATGATGGTGGCTCGAAGTGCAAAGCGCAAGAGAAAGCACCACATATGTTTACAAAGCAGGAACAAGGATCTTGGATAAAAATCAAAGTTGCACTAGGCCGAAATGTGAACACCATCAGGGCCTGTGGAAAGCATGTGGTGATACTGCGTTGCGATATTGTACAGTGGCACCATGGGTGAAAAGGTTTCATGAAGGACGGGATGTTAATCAGGATCACCATCATTCCAGACGACCCCCGGTTGACAACCAAACCATTTAGTTCGTCGCAGTTTTGTTGGAAGTTGATGATGCACTTCACTGGTGTTAGCCGCTGATGTAGGCAATCTCCACAAAACCGTGCTTCACATTGTGCAAGACATCCTTAGTGATTCGTATAGACGACAAAAGGCAGAACTGGTGAACATGAAGAAATGCTTCCCATTAATTGAGGCGTTGACAGGGGAAAGGTAGTAAGTGCCAAAAAAGGAAATTTTCCAGAAGCAAAAAACGATTTGCGATCATTTTGTTATTCACTTTATTGCACAAAATACTTCCAAATTGAAGAAATCCACTGACTTAACATATTAAAAAGCAATATTCAGAATTAGGCATAGCATGGTGGAAAAATAATTTGTTTATACAATGATTTAATAGAGATTTCTACACAATCAGTACTACAACTTGAAACTGTTTTTGTTAGGCACAGATATCCCTGTAAAATGCATGATACTTCTTATCCTGGAAGTCCATCATTGGTAATAAATCCTCCTTTTTTGCTTCATTGATGAATATTCTTCTTTCACGGGTTTGCAAAATCTTAATATTCGTGATGGCCTTGAATGACTGATGCCTTTTGAATATAGCATGTTCCTTCAACATTTCAATTTCGTTAAATGACTGTCTTGTTTCAGTCACGGGGAATTCTTCTCTTGCAATTCCAATCCAGCCTGGGGGCGTGGTGGCACGGTGGTCAAGCTGTTGGCCTCTCACCAAGGTGGACAGGGTTCGATTCCCAGTCAATGCATGTGAGATTTTCGAAGTGAAATGCCATGTTCTGTGGTTCGCATTCCACGTAAAAAGGAGGTCTCATGACTCATAATCACAAGATCAACGGTCACGTAAAACTACAATCTTCCTTCCTTCCAATCCATCCGACGGTGCTTATTTTAAGAGCACCCGTACTAAAAAAACTTGTCAGATTCAGCAGGAAAGTAAATTACGTTATCATTGTTCATCATAATTACATTATTGGGCTTCAAAACAATAGCACTGCAAATCATTTCAGCAATTTCTTCTGGAACCATTGGCTTACATTGTTTCTTTCTCTTTTCGATGATGCCAAATTTCCTGTCACGGGGCATTTAGGAGTGTCCGGAAACCAGGAATTTTAATTCAACAGAACGAAAATAGTTTATGGCATTGGCATAAATCATAACCATTAACACCATTCGATTCTTATTCTGCCCTGTGCATTGTATTATTGTATTTCCCATTTCTCCTTTTCAGAATGTTGACAACTTTGATCAGACCCAGGATATGTACCTTGCATGTCTGCTATCTGTCTCCTGAAATCGGTGTGGTGTTTGCTTATTTCTTCTTGAGTGAAACTGGGGCACTTGTAACAACATTTACATGTTGCCTGGAAATGTAGAAAATATTGGTTAGATCAGCCTATGTCTCTTTCCTGACCTGCCTGACCCTCGCAAGCGAAGTCGGTGTTCGACGAGTTTGCCGTGTTTCACGTCAATTATGAAGTGAGAAAATATATATCTTAAGAAGTGTCATTTAACTTAACATTTTGAAAGGACCAGGTTTTGGAGGCATGTTGATTTTCACAATAATTTGAGTATCACTTCCACACAACAAGTGGAAACTTGTTTGGCGCGCAAAGCAGTTACTACGTTCTCTGCGCCAAGAGCCTCGTACTTGCCACAAGAGCGATCTAGTGGGAACAATTTCAAGCTGTTCTAATCATCCAATGACTTCCTACTTTCTCTGCGGTGTTGGCATTGGTTCTTACTACCTTCGTCATGAAAAAAAAAACGAAAATTTTACTTTTGGCACTTACTACCTTTCCCCTGTCAACGCCTCAATTGAATCTGTGTGAAAAAATGTGAACGATGATAACCACTATTAATGTGAAAAGGTAGTGTGGGTGAAATGACCGAACTTACTTACTGGTTATTGTCATTTCACATTTTTGAACACAGATTTAACTAATGGGCAGCATTTCTTCATATCCAAGAGTTCCACCTTTTGTCGTCCATCAGAATCGGTAAGCGAAAATTCGCACTCATATATCCATATTATTGTCTCCTTTCAATTCAACTTTTCTTACCTTTCTTTTCTTTCTGTCTCAGTCTACTTCATTCGAAGAAAATAAGCCTTCATTATTGGTCCAACAAACAATATCCGTAACAATTTACATATGCAAATTACTATTCTAATGGGACTCCTCCCTTACATACATATTACATCTTATGTATAAGCTTATGTGTGCAAATTATTGAGTTGAAATACCAAAAGGAAAAGCACCATAGTTGTATTTTGAAACTTAATAAAAGTACTTCGACCACGGCAAAGAAAATGGTTCATTCAAGTTTTAAATTTAAAGGAACATTATTTTCACAGTCCAAAACATAAGTACGTTCAAACAATAACATTAAACTTAAAATAATACTATCCTATTCTGTATGCCTCCACTATGTGAGAGTGGATGAGCGCGCGCACTGTAGTGGGATGGTTTACAGAACAAAAGTCTATATTACGTCTTACCGCATAGCGCTGTCCCACGGACAACAGTCATCTTTGTTGCCGTTTTTCTCAATATGTAAGAAATGTTACATAGCCATTTGTTTGTGCATTGGCTTCAATTGTTGCGGGACATCAACAGAAGTGGATATACTGATGGTGTATAGCGGCTTCCTGTCATAGAAGGTGGTAGATATCAGAGGTGAGGGAATGTAAGTGTTTGTACCTCAGATGATAGACATTTCAGATCTATTGATGTGTAGCCAATACTTTTTATCCAACACTTGCATAATACATACACATTACTTGCAGCCAGGGAACAGCCAACAAATGAGACCTTGTTTCTTAAATTGCTAGTATTACCACCTAGAGGAGAAGGCCCTCAAAGTGAGGGGCGCAAAGAGTGATTAAAGGGGGAGCCGGCTCTTATTGAAATATTTATATTTCATATTGTGTAACAAATATTGCTATCCTCGTATCCACGAAACTATCGTAGGCAGGAAGCTCGCACGACCATTCAAGACTAATAAACTCGCACATTTGCTGTCTTATTTAATAATAACTGACCAGTAGATCCTGCCAGCAGAAATTCTGAGGAAAGGTGTAGAGTAACATTTCCCACACAGCAGCCTTTCACCTGCCACCTGCAGCGATGTCTGCTTACCAAACACTTAACAACCACTAATGGCAATAAGCCGCTTGACAATGTGACCACCACTTCCTTACAAGAATAGATTCTTTTATTTTTGCTGTTGTCGACTCGAATTGAGCCAGGCCTTTGCAGTCAGTTCAAAGTCAGTGAGTGAACTGGTGAATTGTAGTGCGTGTTCAGTGGAAATGGTTAGCCCGATTTGCAATAAACTGATATAAGTATCGTCATTTCCCATTGACAAGTGGCTTATTAGCAGTGGTAAGAGGAGACCCCATGAAAGCGATGGTGCTTGCCCTCCTTTGGAAAGAAGAATAAGAGGGGGATGCTAGATATTTCATGCATCACAACGGGTGTGCGATATAAAAAGTTTGAGAACTCCTGACCTAGAGAATAGTGGGAGTGTTTGAAAGTAACATTGGTCCAAATGAAACATTAAAAAAAAAAACTTGAAATATGAGGTACTGACCCCACACTTGAGAATATGAACTTAGTACGAATATTAAATCATTATTTTACTAGTTGAAACCTGTCAAACCATGATGGTCATTGGGACAATGTGATGTTCTTATATGCATTCTTTGTACGATTACTTTTTGACACTAATGCAACTTTAAGGGCGTCGAAAGATGGACTTTGCAACATATAACTGGCCTCGACTGAAAACTTGACGAGGCAAATAGAGACCTACATGTTCCAGTTTCCCCTTGAGCTTTATTGCTTGTGATAAAGTATGCCAAGCGAATTGGAAATTGTTGCCTCTTAAAAGAAAAATGGAAGTGTTTTATCAGATGGTGTTAAATCAAGTTGAAGGATTAGAGCTCTCGTCCCAATATTATCTGTACTTATTATTTCAAAATCCAAGCAATTTTCATACATATTTCTTACAATTAAGCTAGTCTAGTTCCATTTAGGAGTCCTTGGAAAACGTTCAGATTTCTAAGGATCATAACTATGGCTCAAATTTTTCGAGTAAGAATGTGTGGAGGGATATCACTTAATCTCAAGGAATTCAAGAATTCTGTTGGAAACTGAAGTAATAATCTTCCACATTCAGTATTTAATCTGTTAATGCTGGCGTTATATTTTTGAACTACTGGATGTAAGTTCAATGACTTAAAAATTGATTTCATTGCAGTGTTCATTTTTTGGTGTAAGAATGCAAACTTAGGATAAATTTATTATAACCTTCGCAGAAGTGAATGTTTTGCCGTAAATCTCAGTCACAATATCATCACGAGTTAAAAGTCTGGCTGGTAATTCAATAACATTTGGTTCCTCACCATCCACAAAGGGGTAGGCCTAGTCATTAACTTGTAGAAAAAAATCAGAAAATTCCATATCATCTGGTTTCGATTGCCTGTTTTTATGTAAGCGGCATATTTTGGAGGAGGGCCAGAGAGAAGAGTATTTACTACAATCTCGAATAACTGTTTGGCGAGAAGCGTGCGGCACAACAGGCAAAAACCTACCTGAAGTCTCCTCCAACAAAATAACTTTCCCACAAAAGAGAATAATGTCGTTACGTATAATATCTTTTAGAAGTTGATTCACACACATATTAATGAATGAATATTTGCCATTGGGGCTTTATCCCATATTATGAGCCATGCTCATTGTTAGGGACCTGAAAAAATCGCATTTGCGATAAATGCGAATTTTTAAATTTCGTGGGGGCGTGGTGGCGCAGCGGTCAAGCTGCATGCCTCTCACCAAGGCGGACCGGGTTCGATTCCCGGTCAATGCATGTGAGATTTTCGATGTGAAATGCCATGCCCTGTGGTTCGGATTCCACGTAAAACGGAGGTCCCGTGGCTTATGATCGCGAGATTAACGGTCACGTTAAACTACAAGCTTCCTTTTAAATTTCGTACAGAATCCAAGCCTATGTTAATTTTAATGTAAAAAAAAAATTAAAAAATTTTACGTGTAAATCAAAGTGCGACAAAATGCGAATTGTGACCCAAAATGCGAAAATACCAGATAAGTGCGATTTTATAGCGAAATTACTTTAAATCTGCTAATTTAATTGCGAATTTGTTTATTAAACAAAAGACGAGGTGGCCTAATCGCTCGTTAGCGATACCTCATCTCGGACTCACAGTGTGCTACGCATATTGGTCGATATACCGTATATACCCGAATACCACCCGCACATTTTTATACAAAATCGGACGTGAAAAATTGGGGTGCGGGTATTAATTGTGTCATCCAAATTTTAAAGATTTAAATTGCCCGCCACGCGCGTGTATCCCCTATTATGGTGCTTATTCGCTTGTACCGTACTTGTTTATTTCCGTCTAATGGCTTGACCGGTCGCAAGCCAAACACAAGCGTCAGTTTCGTCAGTTGCGTGATAGCATGGCATCAGTAAAGGCTCGGTCAAACAGAAAGCGGGTTGACCGCGCAAACTCTGCCGCCCGACCGCTGCAAACTCTGTATTGTGTAAAATTGCATCATCCTGGTTAAACAGGAGGCGATCTACCGTGGCGGGTAAGTGAGCAGTTGTGATTTTCCACAAAGTCCGCACCCTGACTTGTCCCTATTCAGCAGGGGGGTGAAACAACTATAGATCCTTCGCTTCCAAAGCCCTCATGGCGACTGACGAGTTTGCTGAACCCCCTTGTGGAGCACCAGAGGTAGCGCTGTTGGCCAACTCGTCTGCTATTGGTTGAAATACGACTAGATTCCTGTATTGGCCAACTCGGGAAGTCAACAACCCACCAAGAGTATCCTGGTAATAGCGGACATGTATAAGGGTTTGTTGACCAAAGCATTAGATAAAGATGTAATGATAAAAAGGGTTGACTTTATAAAAGGTCGCATAACAATTTAGCAAACATATGGAGGACCAGACAATATCATTGTCACCAAGTAAGGAGGTCCAAGAAGGCATAAAGGACACAACACAACACAAACAATTACTAATAATAAGATATATTATCAAATAGGTGGCACATAAAATAAATATTCAAAGGTGGCACACAAATATATGAGAAACACTGGCACAAATTTACACAACTGAAGAAACACTCGCATGGAATTAACACACGTAAGGCTTGAGCCTAAAACACACAAATTGTCTTGAACGTAGATGCAGATCAATACATCAAGGAACGGCATGCTATACAAGGCGGTTCCAAAGAATGGTATAGTTTAAACATGCAACGCAAGTGGATTTGCAACACATAATGAAAACAGGTCGCATGGAACGAGAATGTGTCGTCGAACCAGGACGGACTTACAGTGATGCGCCGATACCGTAAGCCCAAAAATGAATTGTTAATAAAACAAATTATGTGTGAAACGCAGGAAGTCAAAGTAGTTGCTGTCATACAAATACCGGGATATGCCAATCGCACGGTATTGTCACAATAGTAAAGTGCCCAGTGTCAACCTCCCTTTCAGTGATGGTGCAGGAAGATGTGCATGGCCTTGTAGCACATGCCTCAAGACAAACGATGAATTACTTATCACACGAAACAAAATCATATTCATACGCGTGATGACAAATTGTTAGGCAATAGGTGAAGATCAGAATTAAACATGTTACAACAAACTATCCGATGCCGCGGATTGAAGGATTCGGCAACATGGCGCGTAGCGATAACAACAAGCATGGTCTGAAAAGGCCTAAAATCACCAAAATGTCACTGCCCTAACAAAAATATGAATCATGTGCAGGATATGATCACTAAGCACGGTTACTATGAAGATAGCACCAATTACAGAAGTGATTAACTGGATATTCGTCGATAGAGCACAACCAGTATCAAAGCACAACATTCTGTCATGGCTACAAGCTTAAAGACGAAGAAGAAACACGTGATTGGTCGCTACAAACAGCAAGGAGGCCTCGGATAGGCTGAAAGCAGCCAATCACAGCAGAGAGTTCAAAGACAAGTCAAAGAGAATACAAAGAGAAAGAAGAAGAATCAAAGTGGCCAA
The DNA here is from genome assembly GCA_946902985.2 of Meconema thalassinum. NCBI lineage: Eukaryota > Metazoa > Arthropoda > Insecta > Orthoptera > Tettigoniidae > Meconema > Meconema thalassinum. The sequence continues at coordinate 63,841,349 of OX336389.2, read as the reverse complement.
CTTGAAATGAAAATGAAAATCCACAGCCTACTTCCAGTCTCCGACCGGGTCAGGAATGGAATGAATGAAGCCCCCATCTAGCGGCGAGGATATGAACTGTGCCGGCTGCCGAGGCCTGACGCACTCCCCTGGGGCAATGATTAAATGAATGACAGATGGAATGAAATGATGGTGGAGAGTGTTGCTGGAATGAAATTTTGACAGGGAAAACCGGAGTACCCGGAGAAAAACCTGTCTGCCTCCGTTTTGTCCAGCACAGATCTCACATGGAGTGACCGGGATTTGAACCACGGACCCAGCGGTGAGAGGCCGGCGTGCTGCCGCCTAAGCCACGGAGGCTTAAAGTGGCCAACTTAGAATACCAAAATATCTTCTAAGCAAAAATATCCCACTGGAAACACCGGTAGTGGGAATACAACATGTAATCAAAACAAATGAATCATGACAACTAACCAACATAAACAAAACAAACTTGACAATGAATAAATACAATGAAGACAAATAATAAAGATATGTACAACCACACAGAGTGGAAACAAATAGGGAAACACAAAACTGGTTTGCCAAGACTGTGGCCTAACCAATTCCTATTGGTTATTATTTCAAATTTTTCTGTACAGGTGTGTTGTGTATTTCTGTACAGCTGCGTATTTTGATGTCTGTTCTTATTTTTCTGAGTGGTCGTGTGTTTTTGCATTTATTATCAGTTTTGTGAGCTTTATTTGATACTACCAACAAGATCACCCTTCACAGGATTATGCCCTAATACGGTAGGTGTTTCTTTACTTTAATAGTCTCGTGTAGTGTAGCTACCAGGATATGATTTTAATACATTTTAATATTATGGCTTTTGAATTGTGTGCTTTATTGTTTAATAATAACTTCGTTTGCAGTATTTTCAATTAATTATATTCTTAGCTACCGTAGCTTATGAAGAAGGCTACTGTGGGTTCTCAACTATATGAAATATCTTTCTCTTCTGCCTTTATATAACCCTACTTTATTGAAACGGGGAGCTATACGTAGAAAGGCAGTAAACTGATTATCTCATTGTATTTCTTTTCATTTCTCAGGGCATGAGGCACTCCAAGGAAGGCATCAGATTAGGTCTTTATACTACAGTTGTCCAGTAATGGGACCAGACAGCCTGCTAGTTGGAATAACCTGAACTGTTGCCCAAACAGTGGGCGAGAAAGAAGGAGAAAGATTGTTATGTTTTTATTTGAACCAAATGATTATAGAACACTATTTACGTTTCAGGCGTCCCTACGGTCAAAATGCGAACTGAACAGCAATGATGTCGCATATTTTCCCAAGCAACAGTATTTGCAAATCGCACACTTCTTACAAAAATTGATATTTATGAAATTAGAATTAAATTCGTCACTGCTAATGTCATTACTGTCGACCAAAGTATTATGTGCACTCGAGTTTGAAGGTTGTTTGTGAAGTAACCAATAGACCTACATAAAATCCAATAACATCACCATTTTCGTCGTTCTATTTTACGTTAGGTCATGTAGGTTTGGAATTTTTAATTTATATTTTAATATTTTTTACCGCAGTTGGAACACAAAAAGTGCAAGTTTTTAAGCATGTTTCAACCATGCGTCACACTTAAGAATTATTATCTCAAGGACTCGTCATCAGATTGAATCCAAATTTTAACACAATATACATTGGAATGTTGTATAACTGGTTTATTAATTTCAAAATTGTGTGTGTCCAAGAAACATAATAATGTTATTGGTTTTACGTCCCTTTTAACAACTGCGGCTTTTAGAGACGCCGGGGTGCCGGAATTTTGCCCCGAAGGGGATCTTTAACGTGGCAGTAAATCTACGGACACGGCTCCCTCGCATTTGCGCACCCTCAAATGCCGGCTGACTGCGCCAGGATACGAACCTGCAACCTCGGGCCCAGCAAGCGAGAACGTTACCCCTGAGCCACGCAGCCAGCCTGTCCAAGAAACAAAGTTGTTATCATTTTTGTAAGGTAACTTTTTCTCGGCTCGGGGTGGTTGGAAAATGTAGTTCTTGATTGCATTGTAATCCTCATACATTGAAAAGTTATGCTGTATGACTGTGAAATACGTAAATTAATTCACTTATTTTATATCGGTTTGTATTTCTACGGAGAAATAACACATGTTTCACCTGCTAGCCGCTCAGGCAAACGCTGTACAGCGTTGCCGAAATGGTGCCCACACGCATCATGTCGCGTCTCGCTTGGAAGTGATGGGCTCCATCTCAGCAACGCTGTACAGCTTTTGCTGGAGCGGCTAGATGGAGAACCATGTGTTATTTCCTCGTACAAATACAAACCAATATAAAATAAGTGAATTAATTTACGTATTCAGTGTCATACAGCATAACTTTTTGATGGATAACGATTACAACGCAACCAAGAACTACATTTTCCAACCACCCCGAGCCGAGAAAAAGTTACCTTACAACAATGATAACAACATTGTTTCATGGACACACAAAACTGTGAAATTAATAAACCAGTTATACAACCTTCCAATGTATATTGTGTTAAAATTTGGATTCGATCTGATGACGGGCTTTTGAGATAATAATTCTTAAATGTGACGCATGGTTGAAACACGCTTAAAAACGTGCACTTTTTGTGTTCCAACTACGATTTAAAAAAATTAAAATATAAATTAAAAAATCCAAACCTACATGAACTAACGTAGAATAGAACGAAGAAAATGTTGATGGTATTGGATTTTATGTAGGTCTATTGGTTACTTAACAAACAACCTTCAAACTCGAGTAAACATAATACTTTGGTCGACAGTAGTGTGCTGAGTCCATTGATTGACAGCTTAGCCGTAACACTCACCGGTTATTCGATATTTATGAAATTATGCGATTTGAAGACTCATTCCTTGAAATTACTGTTTCTGAAATCCATGCAAAATGATAAAAGAAAGACCTCAGAATGTTAAAATGACATGAAACAGGCGTCACAGCGGTTAAAATGTGAAGTGGACTGCAATTATGGAGCGCATCTTCCTGCAGCAACAGAATTTGCAAATCGCACACTTCGTACAGTTTTTTTTAAGTCAATTTTTAAAGAAATTATAGATATTTATGAAATTAGAGTGCAATGTGTCACTGGTAATGTATATTCTCTTTCATTTGAATGCTCATTTTTCATGATCTGTCGCTTGTGAGCGCCGCAGGAGGGATCTATACTACTGAAATAATATATATGAGGATTTCTCATGGATAAACTATTTGAAATGCTTCCCTATGCAGAAAGTCATAGTCATATTGAAAACTCATTAATATAAAACAATACACCAAACACAAGAGCTTGCAATGATATAAGCAATACACCCAAGTTTTAAAATACATCTGCGAAATTACCAGCAATAAGGTCTCAACCTTAATGTCCAAGGTTTTGAAGCTAGACATGTTTGACTTAAACCTACCATACCTTACTCTATTTGGGCCCTTTTTCTCATATTAAAAACCAGGCACAGCATTATTTCCTTGGAGAATATCTGAGTCTAGGGATTGAAATAAATATAAATTAAGACGTTTCTGTAGTTAACAATTCATCAACTAACAACTTCTGCCTTACTTGGCAGATTCCAGATGGTGATATATATTGTTCTAACATTCATCTATGTATCATACCTTATGATACAACATACTGAGCATTGCAATCTTCAGTTCCGAACTCATAAAAATTTATTTTTTAAGATAAAATCAAAAATTAAAACTACATAAGTTAAAACAATTACCGTATATACTCGAATACCACCCGCACATTTTTAAACAAATTCAGACGTAAGAAATTGGCGTGCGGGTCTTATTTGAGTCATCCTGATTATAAAGATTTAAATTGCCCGCCACACGTGATATCGGGTGTTGCGAGTATCCGCTAGATGGTGCTAGCCTTCTTCCGGCTATCACTTTTTTTTACCGTAAGCAGGCGTCGTCATACAGTCTCCCACACGTTTTCCGAGTGTAAACATGAGTTCTACGAAGCGTTTGCGGTCGTTTACTGTGAGTGAGAAGCTGAAAGTTGTCAGGGAAGCTGAAATTATTGGAAATCGTGCCGCCGGTAGGAAATATGATATTGACGAGTCATGTATTCGAGATTGGAGAAAGAAAAAAACGTGTTGCTAACAAGTAGTGGTGCTCGTAGAGCTTTCCGCGGACTGAGTGTACAGTTTCTGGAAATTGAAAAACAACTTTATAAATACGTAACAGAAAGGCGGGAATTGGGAAGTGGGGTGTCGGCCGAAATGTGTCAATTAAAGGCATTACAGATCGCAAAGGAACTTTCTACGGTAGGGTTTAAAGCAAGCCAAGGATGGATTCAAAATTTTTATAAAAGAAATGGGTTGAGCATACGAAGGCGTAGCTCAATTTCGCAGCGTCTTCCTGGTGCCTATGAAGAAAAGTTACTTTCCTTTCAGCGTCACATAATTCAGTTGCGGAAGGAAAATTCATATTTGCTTTCCCAAATTGGTAATGCAGATCAGACGCCAGTCTACTTTGAAATGCCACTGGACAGTACTGTGAATGTTAAGGGATCTAAAAGTGTGACTATCAGAACAGGTGGTTATGAGAAACAACGGTGCACGGTAATGTTGTGTATACTCACTGATGGAACCAAACTTCCGCCGTACGTTGTTATCAAGCGAAAGACTCTTCCAAAAAATATACCCGCTGGTGTTATCGTTCGAACTCAGGACTCGGGTTGGATGGACAGATCACTGGTGGAAGACTGGTTAAAGTGTGTCTGGCAACGTCGCCCTGGTGCATTATTACGACGAAAGAGTTTGCTTGTTCTGGACAGTTACCGCGGCCATACAACAGACGCTGTGAAGAAATTCGTCAAGGATGGGAAAACCGACCTAGCAATCATCCCGGGTGGGATGACGTCTATGCTACAGCCACTGGATGTCTGCGTGAACCGACCGTTCGAAACAGCCTTGAAACAGCTGTACACGGAGTGGATGGCGGCCGATAAGCACACACTGACCCCAAATGGTCGTATTCAGCGCCAGGAAGTTCAGCTGCTCTGTTCGTGGATTTTGACGGCATGGAATCGTATCTCGGGAGATCTCATACGGAAGAGCTTCAAGAAATGTAGTACTTCCAATGTCATGGATGGCAGTGATGACTACATTTTGTGGGAAAGTGATGGTGAAAAAGTTCAGAAGTTGGTACTTCTGATGACGAAGTGTTTGTGTCATTTATTTGTATTTTTAATTGTTTCTGTGTGTTATTTTAGGACGACTTCAGAACTGTTGGAAACTATTTTGTAGAAATGCTATTCTGTTTATTTAGTAAAGATTGTAAATAGTTTTGAGTATTCTTTATTTTGTTCTTCAAAATCAGGGTGCGGGTCTTATTCAGGGGCGGGTCGTATTCGAGTAAATACGGTAATTAAAAAAGAAACTCTAATATAATGTGACCAGAAAGTCAGTTCTCATATAATAATAACTATGGTACTTTTATAGACACAACTCGAGTAAAATTTACAAAATATTTGGCACACCAAAAATATGGCTCATATTTTATAAAATATTTTTTGAGACCTCTACAAATGTACAATAATTTCCAACCCATTCAACAAATCATGGAACATTTTATAAATAATTTACTCACATTCTTTCACAAACTTTTCATGAAAATCGCGGAACTTTTCTAACATCACCTTCAATTTCTCTGGCTGAGGTAGTATAGTAGTTCTGAAACAAACATATATATAAACATCCTCGAGAGAGAGAGAGAGATTTTTCCAAATACAATTAACATCAATTGCTTATGATCAGTTGAAAGAACAAAAGGAAGTTTCCGCACTGGAGGAAAAGTTATAACACCAAACTCATGGTATGAATGTACCATCCATTTTAATGTTTCATGAGGCACTATAACATAGCCAGGGACTTTATGATTGACCTTTACAAGTATACGCTCAACACACCAATTTATCAGTCCGACTAATCTGGCTGGATGTTGTAGCTCATATTTTACTTATCAGACAGATCTTCAAGGCAAACAAAATCATCTTGTTTGGAACAAATTAAATCTTCACACCTAATGGCAGATTTAGTCTATCGTGCACCATTCCCATATTTGCTTTAGACAATGGGTTTAGATACAGTAGTTTGTTTCCATTGTAAAGGTAATTTAATATTTTATATTTTGTTGATATTTTATGAATCTTCTGTGAGGCATGGTTTATTTTTGCTTATTCTAGTCATGAGAATAGAAGCACTAATAATCTTAAAATAAGTATGTAAATATGCCCATAAAACTGACAACATATGAAAAGATAAGTCCTCACTCACTAACCATTTACTCTCCCACTACCACAAAGCTGTTGAATAGATGATGATGATGATGATAATTGTTGTTTTAAGGGGCCTAACGTCTAGGTTATTGGCCCCTACTGAAATGGAATGGCATGAAATGAAAGGATGAAGATAAAAACAGCTCACTGCCATGATGAAACGAAAATGGTTTACATAAAACAGACAGTGAGCCCCAACAATTATACCTTATTTGAATGAAATTGGTAAAAGGTGGATGGTAAAAAAAAATTTAAAAAATAAGGCATAGTGAACAATAAAATAGATGAACGCAATAACTAAAAGCAGACTTAGCCTCAATTAAAAGTCTTAACTCACATTAAAACTTAAAAACGTAACCACTCAACCTCATGAACCGGATGACGAGGTCAGCTGACGGCCGTCATCACGGAGAATAAGAGAGAGCGTGTTAGGCAGTACGAGAGTCCTTTGTAGATCGGCCAGGTCCACACACTCCAAGAGAATGTGTGACACGGTAAGGTGGGCGCCGCAAGTACACACAGAGGGGGGTCTTCTCTCTTTAGCAAGTGGGATTGCGTAGCAATCACATGGCCGATCCGGAGTCAACAGAGTACCACAGTATCTTTCCGGATAGTCATTTGCAGCCGTCAAGCAATGAATGATTTGTGGCAGTCTCAAGCTCATTCCTCGATATCATGACTGAGCATACAACTGCAGGTAAAGAGGTAGATATGAATTGTGCAATTACACTACTGGTAATTTTTAGACTTCTTCCTAAACCTCTCACCCCCTTTACACAAATAATTTGTAGCCTAGTTGTATTCTAGGGGTGTCAAATTTTCATACCATTCGCTCCAGTAGTTTTGACACCAACCCATAACAAACAGAAAAAAATTAAACCAAGGTATATTTGAACATTATGTACCTCATCCAGGATAAAGTACTGTATATACGAAGTTTGAGACGAAAATAAAAATGTTCAAACAGAAATCTTACTTTATTTAGAGATATGCACAGACATTTTGGTTTAAGATTTGGCTGAACTTTTTAGAATGTACTGTAGGTCAATATTCTTCTTCTAGATTTTGTACCCAATCCATGCATGGCAAGTCAGAAGACAAAGGGTAAATTGTTGCCTGTCAGTTGGTGATTTAGTTTGAGATGATGATCCTATTCCAGCACCTCCCGCTAGGAATATTATTTATAAAGAAGGTTCTAATTTCTATAAAATGTAATCTTTTTGTACATTGATATTATAATTATATACCGTATTTCAGTTGTTACATTGTGATAATTATTCATTAACTTCCAAGCCTCACAAAAAGTATGTTATTCTGTTTACCTTGTATTCTATCCGGTTATAAGACTTTTAGTTTCTTTAAAACTGTAACATAATTGTGGTGTCATTGAAACATGAAGTTAATGATTTAAGTATTAAGTGTTATTTTAAATTAAAGCATAAATAAAGTCCACTGATAAGACTGAAAAAAAAGGAAGGATTTATCTTCAACCACTAATGAATTGATTTTTTGAAAATCCATTAAAAACCCTGTGTCTGTAGTTAAGAGAGCAGAGCTCGTGGTACATAGCAGCCTTGCAGTGGCCTTCTCAGTACGTACAGTACTAGCCAGCGGCTTAGTGATGTGAACCATACCATCAATAATACAAGGATATGGGATGAAATTTAGCATAAATAAGAGTGAGATGGTGATCACAACAAGGAAGAAGGAAAGAACCACAACGGGAATAACAATTGGTGGGGAACAGCTGAAGAAAGTGGAGAGTTTCAAGTATCTGGGAAGCCTGATACAAGAAAATGAAAGAAACGATAGAGAAATAAATGAGCGGGGGAGACAGGCAGAAGCATTCCGGAGGAGTGTGAGAAGCATGATATGGAGCAAGGATGTCCCTCAGAACTGCAAAAAGGTCATATATCGGACGTACTATGCCCCTATCCTGACGTATGCCTCGGAGACCTGGGTGATGGAGGAAGGGAGAGGAGAAAAACACAGGCCAGTGATATGAGGTTCTTGAGAAGCAGTATTGGAGCTACAAAGATGGACAGAATAAGAAATGAGAGGACCAGAGAATTAATGAAGCAGGAACCATTACAGGATGGTATAGAGAAATCTAGACTTACATGGTAGGGACATGTAAAACAAATGGAGGAGAAGAGGATACCCAGGAGGATACACGAGACGAAGTGGGAAGGAAAGAGACCGAGAGGAAGACCGAGAGACAGGTGGCTGAAGGGGGTGGAAGAAATCATGAAGAAGAGAGGAGAAGACTGGACAAGGGTGGAGTCTGAGAGATGGTGGGAAGACAGAAGACGTTGGAGAGGCTTGTGTTCCAAACAGACCTGGCCAGTGGCTGGAAACTGTGCAAGATGATGATGATCATATCAATTGATGAGCCCAATGGGATGTAACGCTGGCAAACCAGCTTCAACTAGCCTGATCAATTTTTCGAAGTAGTTCATTTTCTTTGAAATTTGATGTGCTATTTTTTGAGAATATCTGTGCTAAGCTGGAACACCATGCCAGTCAACGTGAGTCACATGAATTACTTAAATATGTCAAATATCTGACAAGGAAGTTGAAACTCCAGACTCGAGCTGCAAAAGAAATGGCATCTGTACAGCGTCAAGCAATGTAGGTACCAGCTAGATACATTTGCTCTCTGATATGCTGCTAAGTACTGGCATTCTGGGAAACTCTGTGGGTTTAACTTTGCAGTGATAAGACCTCTCCATAGTCATTCCCCTGATTTTGTTGGATCATCCTCCTAAACTGGAGATTAGCGAACCCAAGTACATGTTTTACTGGCAGACTCTCATCAAGAAAATAAACTAACTTACCGAAAATGGTATGTGCCTTCTCTCTGACCAAATCCAGAGCCAGGCACTCTGAGAATTCCAGTGTTCTCCAACAGGAAAGCACAGAAAACATCAGGAGCTGCCTTCTCGGCAGCTTTCTTAGGCAGTTTGATCTGCAAATATACATGGGCCCTTTATTAATACAATAGCAACCATACCCAACTTTGCCTGGGTAAACAATAATCATGGACTCTCAATGTTCTCAAGGCTGCCAAGCCCTCGAGACAAGAGACACATGTGTGCACACGCATGCACACACACACATACACACAAATTTGATAAATTGTACTTTCCCCAACCTCTGCTATGAAAGACCTTTTGAAGTGATTTATTTAATTATTTAGCGTATGGCTTTTAATGCTGGGAGTGTCCGAGGACATGTTCGGCTCGCCAGACGCTGTAGCTGATTCAATGCGGACTCCCATGGGGTCAGCTACAAGTTCCGATCAATTTCAAGTAGTTACAACTTTCGCTAGCAGAGGTCACAGACACCTAGTGGTGAACGTTGGAACTTGGATATAGCATTTCAACGAAATCTAACCTGCACATTTAGCTCCACACAAGTTTAATTAGTGGAAGGTTCTTTTACACAATAAATCGATGACATGGGACCGCTAGCTTTACTTCCCCTCCGAAAGATTAAAAAATCCGGCAACTTTGGCCTCACCCCCAAAATACCCTTGTATACATGATATAGCCCATATTGATCTCAGTTCAATTATAATAGCTCGCTTCGAAATGTAATTAAGATTTAGATGCCATTATTTCATATCCACACTAGAGATCAGAAAAGAAGTGAGTACGAGCCCAGAGGCTGATAGTACACTGGTTTCCTATTGTGTTGAGGTCGTGGGCATGCTGTGACTCCACAATGGTATTCCTTGCTCCTGCTGAAGGCTAATCTCTCTCTGTTAAAAAGTCCATATGGAGCTATAATGAGAAGTGCAATGGGTGTAGAGTTAATATTCATGGTCGATAATGAACATCCTTGCAGAGCACTATTGATGGGTGAATTTATTCAAGATAAAATACCCAGTGCATAGAGTGGATAGCAAGGCCTCCAGATATAAATCAGATAGAACTTGTATGAGATGCCTTAAGAAGATGTATTACATTCCATATACCTGCATTTAGGACACTTCCAGACCTCCAGACCTCCATACAGCTCTTAAATAAGTGGAAGAATGACTGACTAATCTCACAGCCAGCATTCTCCATCATTACTAGTTTGTGTGGCTGTTAGAGGTGATAAATCATCCAAATCACTGTTACACAATTTCATGTTCCAATCATGAACTGTCTATTTTACTTATTTCTATATTTGTATTTTCACTGCAATACAGGATTTTTTCTTTGGCATGTGAGGGACTGTTTGTAATACATACTTCTCAAATTTTGTGCCATTTTAACATGTACTGTACCTGATGTCAAATCAATATCCTAACTGATAGTGTTTAATTTGTGACACCAATGTACAAAAACACAATCCTGAAATGTAACATGGTCAAACAATTCAATAGTAACAGTATTAAGAGTGAAGTATTTCCCTTACCTGAGGAAAAGCAAACATTGCTCCTTGGACAACATTGCACGACATGCCTTTAATACTGTTGAATGTGTTAGTGACCATTTGAGCCCGCTCGGCTAAAGAGTTCAATAATCCATTCTTCTCCTTCTGGAATAACTCGTATGAGGGTTCATGTGGTTTAGGCGGATTCACAACGACGTCCAGTACAGTCTGAAACAGAAATCCGACGATGATGATGAGGATCATAATACAACTGCCGAGGAAGAACCAAACAATACAGGGTGGAAGGTATCTACCACCAAAAAAAAAAACGGAACAATTGGATATTAAATGGTGCGAGAATTTACACATACTTAGTTACGTATCTATAGCTCCCACCGTTAGAGGAAAACATTATTGCACTAGTGTGTAAGCGAAGCTGTTTCACCAGCTACTTCAGAAGCTCGTAAGGATGCGAACTGCAAGCCAGCGGGAGTTTGTTGTCGCCGGCACACCCATTCTCCAAAGTCAATCACACGCTTCCAATACAGGGTGTAACAAAAATGTACGGCACAAAATGCAGGACTTATTCCACACGCAGACGAAGACATTATGTTAGATGAACATGGGTCCGGAAACGCTTTGTTTCCATGTTACACCTCATTTTCTCCAACTCAATCATGGGAAACACACAAGAACAGAACGTATGAGCATACCACATGCAAATCTTTCTCACAGGAGATGTTCAATATGCCCTCCGTGCGCATTGATACATGCATCAATCCGCTGTCGTCGAGAACCTCGGATGTGCTGATGTATCTCTGGAGTAATGCGTATGGTCTCCATAATACGTGTACGGAGTCTCTTAACATCTTGTACTGGGGTTGGATATGCAAGAGCTTTCAAACACCCCTCAAATGAAAGTCAGTAGGTTTAGGTCCAAAGAGAGTGGAGGCCAGGCAATTGGTCCATCTCTACCTATCCATCTGTCACCAAATCTCATATTTAGAAGCCGACAGACATTAGCACTAAAGTGTGGAGGTGCTCCATCATGAATGAAGTACATGTTTTGTCACACAGCTAAAGGCACATCTGCTAAGTCGCATGGCAACCGGGCCATGTAAAACTAAACACTGGTGGTGCACCTACGGTAATGACAACGTAACCAGGCGTAACCAAGAGTGCACGTTCCGCATGATTCTACCGTTCTGTTCATGTGCGTTTCCCATGATTAATGATTTGGAGAAAATGAGTTGTAACATGGAAACATTGAGTTTCCAGACCCATGTTCATATAACACAATTTCTTCATCTACGTGTGAGAAATGTGTCCTGCATTTTGTGCCGTGCATTTTTGTTACACCCTGTATACACAGCAACATATTGCCAAGGCTGTAGGAATAAATCATTGCTTCATCCTCACTCTCCTACCAGTGTGCTTTCCCAGAACACACCTAGGCATAGCATTACAAAACATTCTTAGGACATATTTTGTATTATTTCAGTCTCAACATACAGCTATATGCATAGATATACAACAAAATGACCCAGCTGTTGTTGTTCAGATGTATTCTGCCTAACTACTTGTACAGTCATGTAATATGTATCACGAGCCATTATCAGTAAATCACAGCAAACATGTAACACACTATTTTATTTTCTACTAAATGGTGCTTCACCAAAGCAAATTATCATGTAGATTGTCCTATACGGTATGTATTATGCAGAATACACGAGCAAAGATTTGTGTAATAGGTATCTTCCACCTCGCATCCAGTAAGTTCAACAATGTCATCAATGACCATTAGTCGTCTGCAGCAAGTCGAGCAAGGGAGTGAAACATGCTCTACTGCTGCACGAGTGTTTAAATTTTAATAAATAGCAATGGAGTACTTTTACATACTAGCAGATGGCATTAAGGTGCTTTTCAATCAAATGGGAAGCGGCTTGTTCTCGAGTTGTCTGTCGAGCGAGATCCAATTCAGAGCTTATAACTGCTACGGTGTAAACGATTGTTAGCTCCAGACTGGATAGCAATAGGCAGTCATCTGAAGGACAAACCACACCCCATTTCAGAACCACTGTTCTGTACTACTTTGATAAGATTTCAATGAGCTATTGCCTATCCATGATCTATGTCAAGAAAAGAAAGACAGGAATATAAAAAAGAACAAATACAGCAGGCAGGAGGCGGCAGAAGGGTGAACTGTTTCTATACTTCCTTTCCATTCTTATGATGGTTGGAATTATAGACCTGTGGTATTTTCATATGAACACATGTTCTTGTTCAGTCTATGGAAGGTGGCTTGATATCTACTACAGTGCTTATACTTAATTACAAAGGTTGGATACAAAGTAGTGGCAATACCTCCGTCTTTCGACAGGCAAGCACCAAATGGCACTGGCATCCTCTGGGTGGATAAAAGACAATCACGTGGCGGCATGCGGTGAAGAACGATTTCTACTCAGAAATATTATGATGGTGGCTCGAAGTGCAAAGCGCAAGAGAAAGCACCACATATGTTTACAAAGCAGGAACAAGGATCTTGGATAAAAATCAAAGTTGCACTAGGCCGAAATGTGAACACCATCAGGGCCTGTGGAAAGCATGTGGTGATACTGCGTTGCGATATTGTACAGTGGCACCATGGGTGAAAAGGTTTCATGAAGGACGGGATGTTAATCAGGATCACCATCATTCCAGACGACCCCCGGTTGACAACCAAACCATTTAGTTCGTCGCAGTTTTGTTGGAAGTTGATGATGCACTTCACTGGTGTTAGCCGCTGATGTAGGCAATCTCCACAAAACCGTGCTTCACATTGTGCAAGACATCCTTAGTGATTCGTATAGACGACAAAAGGCAGAACTGGTGAACATGAAGAAATGCTTCCCATTAATTGAGGCGTTGACAGGGGAAAGGTAGTAAGTGCCAAAAAAGGAAATTTTCCAGAAGCAAAAAACGATTTGCGATCATTTTGTTATTCACTTTATTGCACAAAATACTTCCAAATTGAAGAAATCCACTGACTTAACATATTAAAAAGCAATATTCAGAATTAGGCATAGCATGGTGGAAAAATAATTTGTTTATACAATGATTTAATAGAGATTTCTACACAATCAGTACTACAACTTGAAACTGTTTTTGTTAGGCACAGATATCCCTGTAAAATGCATGATACTTCTTATCCTGGAAGTCCATCATTGGTAATAAATCCTCCTTTTTTGCTTCATTGATGAATATTCTTCTTTCACGGGTTTGCAAAATCTTAATATTCGTGATGGCCTTGAATGACTGATGCCTTTTGAATATAGCATGTTCCTTCAACATTTCAATTTCGTTAAATGACTGTCTTGTTTCAGTCACGGGGAATTCTTCTCTTGCAATTCCAATCCAGCCTGGGGGCGTGGTGGCACGGTGGTCAAGCTGTTGGCCTCTCACCAAGGTGGACAGGGTTCGATTCCCAGTCAATGCATGTGAGATTTTCGAAGTGAAATGCCATGTTCTGTGGTTCGCATTCCACGTAAAAAGGAGGTCTCATGACTCATAATCACAAGATCAACGGTCACGTAAAACTACAATCTTCCTTCCTTCCAATCCATCCGACGGTGCTTATTTTAAGAGCACCCGTACTAAAAAAACTTGTCAGATTCAGCAGGAAAGTAAATTACGTTATCATTGTTCATCATAATTACATTATTGGGCTTCAAAACAATAGCACTGCAAATCATTTCAGCAATTTCTTCTGGAACCATTGGCTTACATTGTTTCTTTCTCTTTTCGATGATGCCAAATTTCCTGTCACGGGGCATTTAGGAGTGTCCGGAAACCAGGAATTTTAATTCAACAGAACGAAAATAGTTTATGGCATTGGCATAAATCATAACCATTAACACCATTCGATTCTTATTCTGCCCTGTGCATTGTATTATTGTATTTCCCATTTCTCCTTTTCAGAATGTTGACAACTTTGATCAGACCCAGGATATGTACCTTGCATGTCTGCTATCTGTCTCCTGAAATCGGTGTGGTGTTTGCTTATTTCTTCTTGAGTGAAACTGGGGCACTTGTAACAACATTTACATGTTGCCTGGAAATGTAGAAAATATTGGTTAGATCAGCCTATGTCTCTTTCCTGACCTGCCTGACCCTCGCAAGCGAAGTCGGTGTTCGACGAGTTTGCCGTGTTTCACGTCAATTATGAAGTGAGAAAATATATATCTTAAGAAGTGTCATTTAACTTAACATTTTGAAAGGACCAGGTTTTGGAGGCATGTTGATTTTCACAATAATTTGAGTATCACTTCCACACAACAAGTGGAAACTTGTTTGGCGCGCAAAGCAGTTACTACGTTCTCTGCGCCAAGAGCCTCGTACTTGCCACAAGAGCGATCTAGTGGGAACAATTTCAAGCTGTTCTAATCATCCAATGACTTCCTACTTTCTCTGCGGTGTTGGCATTGGTTCTTACTACCTTCGTCATGAAAAAAAAAAAAACGAAAATTTTACTTTTGGCACTTACTACCTTTCCCCTGTCAACGCCTCAATTGAATCTGTGTGAAAAAATGTGAACGATGATAACCACTATTAATGTGAAAAGGTAGTGTGGGTGAAATGACCGAACTTACTTACTGGTTATTGTCATTTCACATTTTTGAACACAGATTTAACTAATGGGCAGCATTTCTTCATATCCAAGAGTTCCCCCTTTTGTCGTCCATCAGAATCGGTAAGCGAAAATTCGCACTCATATATCCATATTATTGTCTCCTTTCAATTCAACTTTTCTTACCTTTCTTTTCTTTCTGTCTCAGTCTACTTCATTCGAAGAAAATAAGCCTTCATTATTGGTCCAACAAACAATATCCGTAACAATTTACATATGCAAATTACTATTCTAATGGGACTCCTCCCTTACATACATATTACATCTTATGTATAAGCTTATGTGTGCAAATTATTGAGTTGAAATACCAAAAGGAAAAGCACCATAGTTGTATTTTGAAACTTAATAAAAGTACTTCGACCACGGCAAAGAAAATGGTTCATTCAAGTTTTAAATTTAAAGGAACATTATTTTCACAGTCCAAAACATAAGTACGTTCAAACAATAACATTAAACTTAAAATAATACTATCCTATTCTGTATGCCTCCACTATGTGAGAGTGGATGAGCGCGCGCACTGTAGTGGGATTCCTGTATTGGCCAACTCGGGAAGTCAACAACCCACCAAGAGTATCCTGGTAATAGCGGACATGTATAAGGGTTTGTTGGCCAAAGCATTAGATAAAGATGTAATGATAAAAAGGGTTGACTTTATAAAAGGTCGCATAACAATTTAGCAAACATATGGAGGACCAGACAATATCATTGTCACCAAGTAAGGAGGTCCAAGAAGGCATAAAGGACACAACACAACACAAACAATTACTAATAATAAGATATATTATCAAATAGGTGGCACATAAAATAAATATTCAAAGGTGGCACACAAATATATGAGAAACACTGGCACAAATTTTCACAACTGAAGAAACACTCGCATGGAATTAACACACGTAAGGCTTGAGCCTAAAACACACAAATTGTCTTGAACGTAGATGCAGATCAATACAGCAAGGAACGGCATGCTATACAAGGCGGTTCCAAAGAATGGTATAGTTTAAACATGCAACGCAAGTGGATTTGCAACACATAATGAAAACAGGTCGCATGGAACGAGAATGTGTCGTCGAACCAGGACCGACTTACAGTGATGTGCCGATACCGTAAGCCCAAAAATGAATTGTTAATAAAACAAATTATGTGTGAAACGCAGGAAGTCAAAGTAGTTGCTGTCATACAAATACCGGGATATGCCAATCGCACGGTATTGTCACAATAGTAAAGTGCCCAGTGTCAACCGCCCTTTCAGTGATGGTGCAGGAAGATGTGCATGGCCTTGTAGCACATGCCTCAAGACAAAAGATGAATTACTTATCACACGAAACAAAATCATATTCATACGCGTGATGACAAATTGTTAGGCAATAGGTGAAGATCAGAATTAAACATGTTACAACAAACTATCCGATGCCGCGGATTGAAGGATTCGGCACATGGCGCGTAGCGATAACAACAAGCATGGTCTGAAAAGACCTAAAATCACCAAAATGTCACTGCCCTAACAAAAATATGAATCATGAGCAGGATATGATCACTAAGCACGGTTACTATGAAGATAGCACCAATTACAGAAGTGATTAACTGGATATTCGTCGATAGATCACAACCAGTATCAAAGCACAACATTCTGTCATGGCTACAAGCTTAAAGACGAAGAAGAAACACGTGATTGGTCGCTACAAACAGCAAGGAGGCCTCGGATAGGCTGAAAGCAGCCAATCACAGCAGAGAGTTCAAAGACAAGTCAAAGAGAATACAAAGAGAAAGAAGAAGAATCAAAGTGGCCAACTTAGAATACCAAAATATCTTCTAAGCAAAAATATCCCACTGGAAACACCGGTAGTGGGAATACAACATGTAATCAAAACAAATGAATCATGACAACTAACCAACATAAACAAAACAAACTTGACAATGAATAAATACAATGAAGACAAATAATAAAGATATGTACAACCACACAGAGTGGAAACAAATAGGGAAACACAAAACTGGTTTGCCAAGACTGTGGCCTAACCAATTCCTATTGGTTATTATTTCAAATTTTTCTGTACAGGTGTGTTGTGTATTTCTGTACAGCTGCGTATTTTGATGTCTGTTCTTATTTTTCTGAGTGGTCGTGTGTTTTTGCATTTATTATCAGTTTTGTGAGCTTTATTTGATACTACCAACAAGATCACCCTTCACAGGATTATGCCCTAATACGGTAGGCGTTTCTTTACTTTAATAGTCTCGTGTAGTGTAGCTACCAGGATATGATTTTAATACATTTTAATATTATGGCTTTTGAATTGTGTGCTTTATTGTTTAATAATAACTTCGTTTGCAGTATTTTCAATTAATTATATTCTTAGCTACCGTAGCTTATGAAGAAGGCTACTGTGGGTTCTCAACTATATGAAATATCTTTCTCTTCTGCCTTTATATAACCCTACTTTATTGAAACGGGGAGCTATACGTAGAAAGGCAGTAAACTGATTATCTCATTGTATTTCTTTTCATTTCTCAGGGCATGAGGCACTCCAAGGAAGGCATCAGATTAGGTCTTTATACTACAGTTGTCCAGTAATGGGACCAGACAGCCTGCTAGTTGGAATAACCTGAACTGTTGCCCAAACAGTGGGCGAGAAAGAGGGAGAAAGATTGTTATGTTTTTATTTGAACCAAATGATTATAGAACACTATTTACGTTTCAGGCGTCCCTACGGTCAAAATGCGAACTGAACAGCAATGATGTCGCATATTTTCCCAAGCAACAGTATTTGCAAATCGCACACTTCTTACAAAATTTGATATTTATGAAATTAGAATTAAATTCGTCACTGCTAATGTCATTACTGTCGACCAAAGTATTATGTGCACTCGAGTTTGAAGGTTGTTTGTGAAGTAACCAATAGACCTACATAAAATCCAATAACATCACCATTTTCGTCGTTCTATTTTACGTTAGGTCATGTAGGTTTGGAATTTTTAATTTATATTTTAATATTTTTTACCGCAGTTGGAACACAAAAAGTGCACGTTTTTAAGCATGTTTCAACCATGCGTCACACTTAAGAATTATTATCTCAAGGACCCGTCATCAGATTGAATCCAAATTTTAACACAATATACATTGGAATGTTGTATAACTGGTTTATTAATTTCAAAATTATGTG
This sequence comes from Meconema thalassinum, assembly GCA_946902985.2. Taxonomy (NCBI): domain Eukaryota; kingdom Metazoa; phylum Arthropoda; class Insecta; order Orthoptera; family Tettigoniidae; genus Meconema; species Meconema thalassinum. The sequence goes on along the minus strand of OX336389.2, from coordinate 63,822,833 downwards.
TATCCAAGAAACAAAGTTGTTATCATTTTTGTAAGGTAACTTTTTCTCGGCTCGGGGTGGTTGGAAAATGTAGTTCTTGGTTGCATTGTAATCCTCATACATCGAAAAGTTATGCTGTATGACTGTGAAATACGTAAATTAATTCACTTATTTTATATCGGTTTGTATTTCTATGGGGAAATAACACATGTTTCACCTGCTAGCCGCTCTGGCAAACGCTGTACAGCGTTGCCGAAATGGTGCCCACACGCATCATGTCGCGTCACGCTTGGAAGTGATGGGCTCCATCTCAGCAACGCTGTACAGCTTTTGCTGGAGCGGCTAGATGGAGAACCATGTGTTATTTCCTCGTACAAATACAAACCGATATAAAGTAAGTGAATTAATTTACGTATTCAGTGTCATACAGCATAACTTTTTGATGGATAACTATTACAACGCAACCAAGAACTAAATTTTCCAACCACCCAGAGCCGAGAAAAAGTTACCTTACAACAATGATAACAACATTGTTTCTTGGACACACAAAATTGTGAAATTAATAAACCAGTTATACAACATTCCAATGTATATTGTGTTAAAATTTGGATTCGATCTGATGACGGGCTTTTGAGATAATAATTCTTAAATGTGACGCATGGTTGAAACACGCTTAAAAACGTGCACTTTTTGTGTTCCAACTACGATTTAAAAAAAAATATATATAAATTAAAAAATCCAAACCTACATGAACTAACGTAGAATAGAACGAAGAAAATGTTGATGGTATTGGATTTTATGTAGGTCTATTGGTTACTTAACAAACAACCTTCAAACTCGAGTACACATAATACTTTGGTCGACAGTAGTGTGCCGAGTCCATTGATTGACAGCTTAGCCGTAACACTCACCGGTTATTCGATATTTATGAAATTATGCGATTTGAGTACTCATTCCCTGAAATTACTGTTTCTGAAATCCATGCAAAATGATAAAAGAAAGACCTCAGAATGTTAAAATGACATGAAACAGGCGTCACAGCGGTCAAAATGTGAAGTGGACAGCAATTATGGAGCGCATCTTTCTGCAGCAACAGAATTTGCAAATCACACACTTCGTACAGTTTTTTAAAGTCAATTTTTAAAGAAATTATAGATATTTATGAAATTAGAGTGCAATGTGTCACTGGTAATGTATATTCTCTTTCATTTGAATGCTCATTTTTCATGATCGGTCGCTTGTGAGCGCCGCAGGAGGGATCTATACTACTGAAACAATATACAGTATATGATGATTTCTCATGGATAAACTATTTGAAATGCTTCCCTATGCAGAAAGTCATAGTCATATTGAAAACTCATTAATATAAAACAATACACCAAACACAAGAGCTTGCAATGATATTAGCAATACACCCAAGTTTTAAAATACATCTGCGAAATTACCAGCAATAAGGTCTCGACCTTAATGTCCAAGGTTTTGAAGCTAGACATGTTTGACTTAAACCTACCATACCTTACTCTATTTGGGCCCTTTTTCTCATATTAAAAACCAGGCACAGCATTATTTCCTTGGAGAATATCTGAGTCTAGGGATTGAAATAAATATAAATTAAGACGTTTCTGTAGTTAACAATTCATCAACTAACAACTTCTGCCTTACTTGGCAGATTCCAGATGGTGATATATATTGTTCTAACATTCATCTATGTATCATACCTTATGATACAACATACTGAGCATTGCAATCTTCAGTTCCGAACTCATAAAAATTTATTTTTTAAGATAAAATCAAAAATTAAAACTACATAAGTTAAAACAATTACCGTATATACTCGAATACCACCCGCACATTTTTAAACAAATTCAGACGTAAAAAATTGGCGTGCGGGTCTTATTTGAGTCATCCTGATTATAAAGATTTAAATTGCCCGCCACGCGTGATATCGGGTGTTGCGAGTATCCGCTAGATGGTGCTAGCCTTCTTCCGGCTATCACTTTTTTTTACCGTAAGCAGGCGGCGTCATACAGTCTCGCACACGTTTTCCGAGTGTAAACATGAGTTCTACGAAGCGTTTGCGGTCGTTTACTGTGAGTGAGAAGCTGAAAGTTGTCAGGGAAGCTGAAATTATTGGAAATCGTGCCGCCGGTAGGAAATATGATATTGACGAGTCATGTATTCGAGATTGGAGAAAGAAAAAAACGTGTTGCTAACAAGTAGTGGTGCTCGTAGAGCTTTCCGCGGACTGAGTGTACAGTTTCTGGAAATTGAAAAACAACTTTATAAATACGTAACAGAAAGGCGGGAATTGGGAAGTGGGGTGTCGGCCGAAATGTGTCAATTAAAGGCATTACAGATCGCAAAGGAACTTTCTACGGTAGGGTTTAAAGCAAGCCAAGGATGGATTCAAAATTTTTATAAAAGAAATGGGTTGAGCATACGAAGGCGTAGCTCAATTTCGCAGCGTCTTCCTGGTGCCTATGAAGAAAAGTTACTTTCCTTTCAGCGTCACATAATTCAGTTGCGGAAGGAAAATTCATATTTGCTTTCCCAAATTGGTAATGCAGATCAGACGCCAGTCTACTTTGAAATGCCACTGGACAGTACTGTGAATGTTAAGGGATCTAAAAGTGTGACTATCAGAACAGGTGGTTATGAGAAACAACGGTGCACGGTAATGTTGTGTATACTCACTGATGGAACCAAACTTCCGCCGTACGTTGTTATCAAGCGAAAGACTCTTCCAAAAAATATACCCGCTGGTGTTATCGTTCGAACTCAGGACTCGGGTTGGATGGACAGATCACTGGTGGAAGACTGGTTAAAGTGTGTCTGGCAACGTCGCCCTGGTGCATTATTACGACGAAAGAGTTTGCTTGTTCTGGACAGTTACCGCGGCCATACAACAGACGCTGTGAAGAAATTCGTCAAGGATGGGAAAACCGACCTAGCAATCATCCCGGGTGGGATGACGTCTATGCTACAGCCACTGGATGTCTGCGTGAACCGACCGTTCGAAACAGCCTTGAAACAGCTGTACACGGAGTGGATGGCGGCCGATAAGCACACACTGACCCCAAATGGTCGTATTCAGCGCCAGGAAGTTCAGCTGCTCTGTTCGTGGATTTTGACGGCATGGAATCGTATCTCGGGAGATCTCATACGGAAGAGCTTCAAGAAATGTAGTACTTCCAATGTCATGGATGGCAGTGATGACTACATTTTGTGGGAAAGTGATGGTGAAAAAGTTCAGAAGTTGGTACTTCTGATGACGAAGTGTTTGTGTCATTTATTTGTATTTTTAATTGTTTCTGTGTGTTATTTTAGGACGACTTCAGAACTGTTGGAAACTATTTTGTAGAAATGCTATTCTGTTTATTTAGTAAAGATTGTAAATAGTTTTGAGTATTCTTTATTTTGTTCTTCAAAATCAGGGTGCGGGTCTTATTCAGGGGCGGGTCGTATTCGAGTAAATACGGTAATTAAAAAAGAAACTCTAATATAATTGGACTGTGAAAATAATGTTCCTTTAAATTTAAAACTTGAATGAACCATTTTCTTTGCCGTGGTCGAAGTACTTTTATTAAGTTTCAAAATACAACTATGGTGCTTTTCCTTTTGGTATTTCAACTCAATAATTTGCACACATAAGCTTATACATAAGATGTAATATGTATGTAAGGGAGGAGTCCCATTAGAATAGTAATTTGCATATGTAAATTGTTACGGATATTGTTTGTTGGACCAATAATGAAGGCTTATTTTCTTCGAATGAAGTAGACTGAGACAGAAAGAAAAGAAAGGTAAGAAAAGTTGAATTGAAAGGAGACAATAATATGGATATATGAGTGCGAATTTTCGCTTACCGATTCTGATGGACGACAAAAGGTGGAACTCTTGGATATGAAGAAATGCTGCCCATTAGTTAAATCTGTGTTCAAAAATGTGAAATGACAATAACCAGTAAGTAAGTTCGGTCATTTCACCCACACTACCTTTTCACATTAATAGTGGTTATCATCGTTCACATTTTTTCACACAGATTCAATTGAGGCGTTGACAGGGGAAAGGTAGTAAGTGCCAAAAGTAAAATTTTCGTTTTTTTTTTTTTTCATGACGAAGGTAGTAAGAACCAATGCCAACACCGCAGAGAAAGTAGGAAGTCATTGGATGATTAGAACAGCTTGAAATTGTTCCCACTAGATCGCTCTTGTGGCAAGTACGAGGCTCTTGGCGCAGAGAACGTAGTAACTGCTTTGCGCGCCAAACAAGTTTCCACTTGTTGTGTGGAAGTGATACTCAAATTATTGTGAAAATCAACATGCCTCCAAAACCTGGTCCTTTCAAAATGTTAAGTTAAATGACACTTCTTAAGATATATATTTTCTCACTTCATAATTGACGTGAAACACGGCAAACTCGTCGAACACCGACTTCGCTTGCGAGGGTCAGGCAGGTCAGGAAAGAGACATAGGCTGATCTAACCAATATTTTCTACATTTCCAGGCAACATGTAAATGTTGTTACAAGTGCCCCAGTTTCACTCAAGAAGAAATAAGCAAACACCACACCGATTTCAGGAGACAGATAGCAGACATGCAAGGTACATATCCTGGGTCTGATCAAAGTTGTCAACATTCTGAAAAGGAGAAATGGGAAATACAATAATACAATGCACAGGGCAGAATAAGAATCGAATGGTGTTAATGGTTATGATTTATGCCAATGCCATAAACTATTTTCGTTCTGTTGAATTAAAATTCCTGGTTTCCGGACACTCCTAAATGCCCCGTGACAGGAAATTTGGCATCATCGAAAAGAGAAAGAAACAATGTAAGCCAATGGTTCCAGAAGAAATTGCTGAAATGATTTGCAGTGCTATTGTTTTGAAGCCCAATAATGTAATTATGATGAACAATGATAACGTAATTTACTTTCCTGCTGAATCTGACAAGTTTTTTTTAGTACGGGTGCTCTTAAAATAAGCACCGTCGGATGGATTGGAAGGAAGGAAGATTGTAGTTTTACGTGACCGTTGATCTTGTGATTATGAGTCGTGAGACCTCCTTTTTACGTGGAATGCGAACCACAGAACATGGCATTTCACTTCGAAAATCTCACATGCATTGACTGGGAATCGAACCCTGTCCACCTTGGTGAGGGGCCAACAGCTTGACCACCGTGCCACCACGCCCCCAGGCTGGATTGGAATTGCAAGAGAAGAATTCCCCGTGACTGAAACAAGACAGTCATTTAACGAAATTGAAATGTTGAAGGAACATGCTATATTCAAAAGGCATCAGTCATTCAAGGCCATCACGAATATTAAGATTTTGCAAACCCGTGAAAGAAGAATATTCATCAATGAAGCAAAAAAGGAGGATTTATTACCAATGATGGACTTCCAGGATAAGAAGTATCATGCATTTTACAGGGATATCTGTGCCTAACAAAAACAGTTTCAAGTTGTAGTACTGATTGTGTAGAAATCTCTATTAAATCATTGTATAAACAAATTATTTTTCCACCATGCTATGCCTAATTCTGAATATTGCTTTTTAATATGTTAAGTCAGTGGATTTCTTCAATTTGGAAGTATTTTGTGCAATAAAGTGAATAACAAAATGATCGCAAATCGTTTTTTGCTTCTGGAAAATTTCCTTTTTTGGCACTTACTACCTTTCCCCTGTCAACGCCTCAATTAATGGGAAGCATTTCTTCATGTTCACCAGTTCTGCCTTTTGTCGTCTATACGAATCACTAAGGATGTCTTGCACAATGTGAAGCACGGTTTTGTGGAGATTGCCTACATCAGCGGCTAACACCAGTGAAGTGCATCATCAACTTCCAACAAAACTGCGACGAACTAAATGGTTTGGTTGTCAACCGGGGGTCGTCTGGAATGATGGTGATCCTGATTAACATCCCGTCCTTCATGAAACCTTTTCACCCATGGTGCCACTGTACAATATCGCAACGCAGTATCACCACATGCTTTCCACAGGCCCTGATGGTGTTCACATTTCGGCCTAGTGCAACTTTGATTTTTATCCAAGATCCTTGTTCCTGCTTTGTAAACATATGTGGTGCTTTCTCTTGCGCTTTGCACTTCGAGCCACCATCATAATATTTCTGAGTAGAAATCGTTCTTCACCGCATGCCGTCACGTGATTGTCTTTTATCCACCCAGAGGATGCCAGTGCCATTTGGTGCTTGCCTGTCGAAAGACGGAGGTATTGCCACTACTTTGTATCCAACCTTTGTAATTAAGTATAAGCACTGTAGTAGATATCAAGCCACCTTCCATAGACTGAACAAGAACATGTGTTCATATGAAAATACCACAGGTCTATAATTCCAACCATCATAAGAATGGAAAGGAAGTATAGAAACAGTTCACCCTTCTGCCGCCTCCTGCCTGCTGTATTTGTTCTTTTTTATATTCCTGTCTTTCTTTTCTTGACATAGATCATGGATAGGCAATAGCTCATTGAAATCTTATCAAAGTAGTACAGAACAGTGGTTCTGAAATGGGGTGTGGTTTGTCCTTCAGATGACTGCCTATTGCTATCCAGTCTGGAGCTAACAATCGTTTACACCGTAGCAGTTATAAGCTCTGAATTGGATCTCGCTCGACAGACAACTCGAGAACAAGCCGCTTCCCATTTGATTGAAAAGCACCTTAATGCCATCTGCTAGTATGTAAAAGTACTCCATTGCTATTTATTAAAATTTAAACACTCGTGCAGCAGTAGAGCATGTTTCACTCCCTTGCTCGACTTGCTGCAGACGACTAATGGTCATTGATGACATTGTTGAACTTACTGGATGCGAGGTGGAAGATACCTATTACACAAATCTTTGCTCGTGTATTCTGCATAATACATACCGTATAGGACAATCTACATGATAATTTGCTTTGGTGAAGCACCATTTAGTAGAAAATAAAATAGTGTGTTACATGTTTGCTGTGATTTACTGATAATGGCTCGTGATACATATTACATGACTGTACAAGTAGTTAGGCAGAATACATCTGAACAACAACAGCTGGGTCATTTTGTTGTATATCTATGCATATAGCTGTATGTTGAGACTGAAATAATACAAAATATGTCCTAAGAATGTTTTGTAATGCTATGCCTAGGTGTGTTCTGGGAAAGCACACTGGTAGGAGAGTGAGGATGAAGCAATGATTTATTCCTACAGCCTTGGCAATATGTTGCTGTGTATACAGGGTGTAACAAAAATGCACGGCACAAAATGCAGGACACATTTCTCACACGTAGATGAAGAAATTGTGTTATATGAACATGGGTCTGGAAACTCAATGTTTCCATGTTACAACTCATTTTCTCCAAATCATTAATCATGGGAAACGCACATGAACAGAACGGTAGAATCATGCGGAACGTGCACTCTTGGTTACGCCTGGTTACGTTGTCATTACCGTAGGTGCACCACCAGTGTTTAGTTTTACATGGCCCGGTTGCCATGCGACTTAGCAGATGTGCCTTTAGCTGTGTGACAAAACATGTACTTCATTCATGATGGAGCACCTCCACACTTTAGTGCTAATGTCTGTCGGCTTCTAAATATGAGATTTGGTGACAGATGGATAGGTAGAGATGGACCAATTGCCTGGCCTCCACTCTCTTTGGACCTAAACCTACTGACTTTCATTTGAGGGGTATTTGAAAGCTCTTGCATATCCAACCCCAGTACAAGATGTTAAGAGACTCCGTACACGTATTATGGAGACCATACGCATTACTCCAGAGATACATCAGCACATCCGAGGTTCTCGACGACAGCGGATTGATGCATGTATCAATGCGCACGGAGGGCATATTGAACATCTCCTGTGAGAAAGATTTGCATGTGGTATGCTCATACGTTCTGTTCTTGTGTGTTTCCCATGATTGAGTTGGAGAAAATGAGGTGTAACATGGAAACAAAGCGTTTCCGGACCCATGTTCATCTAACATAATGTCTTCGTCTGCGTGTGGAATAAGTCCTGCATTTTGTGCCGTACATTTTTGTTACACCCTGTATTGGAAGCGTGTGATTGACTTTGGAGAATGGGTGTGCCGGCGACAACAAACTCCCGCTGGCTTGCAGTTCGCATCCTTACGAGCTTCTGAAGTAGCTGGTGAAACAGCTTCGCTTACACACTAGTGCAATAATGTTTTCCTCTAACGGTGGGAGCTATAGATACGTAACTAAGTATGTGTAAATTCTCGCACCATTTAATATCCAATTGTTCCGTTTTTTTTTTTTGGTGGTAGATACCTTCCACCCTGTATTGTTTGGTTCTTCCTCGGCAGTTGTATTATGATCCTCATCATCATCGTCGGATTTCTGTTTCAGACTGTACTGGACGTCGTTGTGAATCCGCCTAAACCACATGAACCCTCATACGAGTTATTCCAGAAGGAGAAGAATGGATTATTGAACTCTTTAGCCGAGCGGGCTCAAATGGTCACTAACACATTCAACAGTATTAAAGGCATGTCGTGCAATGTTGTCCAAGGAGCAATGTTTGCTTTTCCTCAGGTAAGGGAAATACTTCACTCTTAATACTGTTACTATTGAATTGTTTGACCATGTTACATTTCAGGATTGTGTTTTTGTACATTGGTGTCACAAATTAAACACTATCAGTTAGGATATTGATTTGACATCAGGTACAGTACATGTTAAAATGGCACAAAATTTGAGAAGTATGTATTACAAACAGTCCCTCACATGCCAAAGAAAAAATCCTGTATTGCAGTGAAAATACAAATATAGAAATAAGTAAAATAGACAGTGATTGGAACATGAAATTGTGTAACAGTGATTTGGATGATTTATCACCTCTAACAGCCACACAAACTAGTAATGATGGAGAATGTTGGCTGTGAGATTAGTCAGTCATTCTTCCACTTATTTAAGAGCTGTATGGAGGTCTGGAGGTCTGGAAGTGTCCTAAATGCAGGTATATGGAATGTAATACATCTTCTTAAGGCATCTCATACAAGTTCTATCTGATTTATATCTGGAGGCCTTGCTATCCACTCTATGCACTGGGTATTTTATCTTGAATAAATTCACCCATCAATAGTGCTCTGCAAGGATGTTCATTATCGACCATGAATATTAACTCTACACCCATTGCACTTCTCATTATAGCTCCATATGTACTTTTTAACAGAGAGAGATTAGCCTTCAGCAGGAGTAAGGAATACCATTGTGGAGTCACAGCATGCCCACGACCTCAACACAATAGGAAACCAGTGTACTATCAGCCTCTGGGCTCATACTCACTTCTTTTCTGATCTCTAGTGTGGATATGAAATAATGGCATCTAAATCTTAATTACATTTCGAAGCGAGCTATTATAATTGAACTGAGATCAATATGGGCTATATCATGTATACAAGGGTATTTTGGGGGTGAGGCCAAAGTTGCCGGATTTTTTAATCCTTCGGAGGGGAAGTAAAGCTAGCGGTCCCATGTCATCGATTTATTGTGTAAAAGAACCTTCCACTAATTAAACTTGTGTGGAGCTAAATGTGCAGGTTAGATTTCGTTGAAATGCTATATCCAAGTTCCAACGTTCACCACTAGGTGTCTGTGACCTCTGCTAGCGAAAGTTGTAACTACTTGAAATTGATCGGAACTTGTAGCTGACCCCATGGGAGTCCGCATTGAATCAGCTACAGCGTCTGGCGAGCCGAACATGTCCTCGGACACTCCCAGCATTAAAAGCCATACGCTAAATAATTAAATAAATCACTTCAAAAGGTCTTTCATAGCAGAGGTTGGGGAAAGTACAATTTATCAAATTTGTGTGTATGTGTGTGTGTGCATGCGTGTGCACACATGTGTCTCTTGTCTCGAGGGCTTGGCAGCCTTGAGAACATTGAGAGTCCATGATTATTGTTTACCCAGGCAAAGTTGGGTATGGTTGCTATTGTATTAATAAAGGGCCCATGTATATTTGCAGATCAAACTGCCTAAGAAAGCTGCCGAGAAGGCAGCTCCTGATGTTTTCTGTGCTTTCCTGTTGGAGAACACTGGAATTCTCAGAGTGCCTGGCTCTGGATTTGGTCAGAGAGAAGGCACATACCATTTTCGGTAAGTTAGTTTATTTTCTTGATGAGAGTCTGCCAGTAAAACATGTACTTGGGTTCGCTAATCTCCAGTTTAGGAGGATGATCCAACAAAATCAGGGGAATGACTATGGAGAGGTCTTATCACTGCAAAGTTAAACCCACAGAGTTTCCCAGAATGCCAGTACTTAGCAGCATATCAGAGAGCAAATGTATCTAGCTGGTACCTACATTGCTTGACGCTGTACAGATGCCATTTCTTTTGCAGCTCGAGTCTGGAGTTTCAACTTCCTTGTCAGATATTTGACATATTTAAGTAATTCATGTGACTCACGTTGACTGGCATGGTGTTCCAGCTTAGCACAGATATTCTCAAAAAATAGCACATCAAATTTCAAAGAAAATGAACTACTTCGAAAAATTGATCAGGCTAGTTGAAGCTGGTTTGCCAGCGTTACATCCCATTGGGCTCATCAATTGATATGATCATCATCATCTTGCACAGTTTCCAGCCACTGGCCAGGTCTGTTTGGAACACAAGCCTCTCCAACGTCTTCTGTCTTCCCACCATCTCTCAGACTCCACCCTTGTCCAGTCTTCTCCTCTCTTCTTCATGATTTCTTCCACCCCCTTCAGCCACCTGTCTCTCGGTCTTCCTCTCGGTCTCTTTCCTTCCCACTTCGTCTCGTGTATCCTCCTGGGTATCCTCTTCTCCTCCATTTGTTTTACATGTCCCTACCATGTAAGTCTAGATTTCTCTATACCATCCTGTAATGGTTCCTGCTTCATTAATTCTCTGGTCCTCTCATTTCTTATTCTGTCCATCTTTGTAGCTCCAATACTGCTTCTCAAGAACCTCATATCACTGGCCTGTGTTTTTCTCCTCTCCCTTCCTCCATCACCCAGGTCTCCGAGGCATACGTCAGGATAGGGGCATAGTACGTCCGATATATGACCTTTTTGCAGTTCTGAGGGACATCCTTGCTCCATATCATGCTTCTCACACTCCTCCGGAATGCTTCTGCCTGTCTCCCCCGCTCATTTATTTCTCTATCGTTTCTTTCATTTTCTTGTATCAGGCTTCCCAGATACTTGAAACTCTCCACTTTCTTCAGCTGTTCCCCACCAATTGTTATTCCCGTTGTGGTTCTTTCCTTCTTCCTTGTTGTGATCACCATCTCACTCTTATTTATGCTAAATTTCATCCCATATCCTTGTATTATTGATGGTATGGTTCACATCACTAAGCCGCTGGCTAGTACTGTACGTACTGAGAAGGCCACTGCAAGGCTGCTATGTACCACGAGCTCTGCTCTCTTAACTACAGACACAGGGTTTTTAATGGATTTTCAAAAAATCAATTCATTAGTGGTTGAAGATAAATCCTTCCTTTTTTTTCAGTCTTATCAGTGGACTTTATTTATGCTTTAATTTAAAATAACACTTAATACTTAAATCATTAACTTCATGTTTCAATGACACCACAATTATGTTACAGTTTTAAAGAAACTAAAAGTCTTATAACCGGATAGAATACAAGGTAAACAGAATAACATACTTTTTGTGAGGCTTGGAAGTTAATGAATAATTATCACAATGTAACAACTGAAATACGGTATATAATTATAATATCAATGTACAAAAAGATTACATTTTATAGAAATTAGAACCTTCTTTATAAATAATATTCCTAGCGGGAGGTGCTGGAATAGGATCATCATCTCAAACTAAATCACCAACTGACAGGCAACAATTTACCCTTTGTCTTCTGACTTGCCATGCATGGATTGGGTACAAAATCTAGAAGAAGAATATTGACCTACAGTACATTCTAAAAAGTTCAGCCAAATCTTAAACCAAAATGTCTGTGCATATCTCTAAATAAAGTAAGATTTCTGTTTGAACATTTTTATTTTCGTCTCAAACTTCGTATATACAGTACTTTATCCTGGATGAGGTACATAATGTTCAAATATACCTTGGTTTAATTTTTTTCTGTTTGTTATGGGTTGGTGTCAAAACTACTGGAGCGAATGGTATGAAAATTTGACACCCCTAGAATACAACTAGGCTACAAATTATTTGTGTAAAGGGGGTGAGAGGTTTAGGAAGAAGTCTAAAAATTACCAGTAGTGTAATTGCACAATTCATATCTACCTCTTTACCTGCAGTTGTATGCTCAGTCATGATATCGAGGAATGAGCTTGAGACTGCCACAAATCATTCATTGCTTGACGGCTGCAAATGACTATCCGGAAAGATACTGTGGTACTCTGTTGACTCCGGATCGGCCATGTGATTGCTACGCAATCCCACTTGCTAAAGAGAGAAGACCCCCCTCTGTGTGTACTTGCGGCGCCCACCTTACCGTGTCACACATTCTCTTGGAGTGTGTGGACCTGGCCGATCTACAAAGGACTCTCGTACTGCCTAACACGCTCTCTCTTATTCTCCGTGATGACGGCCGTCAGCTGACCTCGTCATCCGGTTCATGAGGTTGAGTGGTTACGTTTTTAAGTTTTAATGTGAGTTAAGACTTTTAATTGAGGCTAAGTCTGCTTTTAGTTATTGCGTTCATCTATTTTATTGTTCACTATGCCTTATTTTTTAAATTTTTTTTTACCATCCACCTTTTACCAATTTCATTCAAATAAGGTATAATTGTTGGGGCTCACTGTCTGTTTTATGTAAACCATTTTCGTTTCATCATGGCAGTGAGCTGTTTTTATCTTCATCCTTTCATTTCATGCCATTCCATTTCAGTAGGGGCCAATAACCTAGACGTTAGGCCCCTTAAAACAACAATTATCATCATCATCATCATCTATTCAACAGCTTTGTGGTAGTGGGAGAGTAAATGGTTAGTGAGTGAGGACTTATCTTTTCATATGTTGTCAGTTTTATGGGCATATTTACATACTTATTTTAAGATTATTAGTGCTTCTATTCTCATGACTAGAATAAGCAAAAATAAACCATGCCTCACAGAAGATTCATAAAATATCAACAAAATATAAAATATTAAATTACCTTTACAATGGAAACAAACTACTGTATCTAAACCCATTGTCTAAAGCAAATATGGGAATGGTGCACGATAGACTAAATCTGCCATTAGGTGTGAAGATTTAATTTGTTCCAAACAAGATGATTTTGTTTGCCTTGAAGATCTGTCTGATAAGTAAAATATGAGCTACAACATCCAGCCAGATTAGTCGGACTGATAAATTGGTGTGTTGAGCGTATACTTGTAAAGGTCAATCATAAAGTCCCTGGCTATGTTATAGTGCCTCATGAAACATTAAAATGGATGGTACATTCATACCATGAGTTTGGTGTTATAACTTTTCCTCCAGTGCGGAAACTTCCTTTTGTTCTTTCAACTGATCATAAGCAATTGATGTTAATTGTATTTGGAAAAATCTCTCTCTCTCTCTCGAGGATGTTTATATATATGTTTGTTTCAGAACTACTATACTACCTCAGCCAGAGAAATTGAAGGTGATGTTAGAAAAGTTCCGCGATTTTCATGAAAAGTTTGTGAAAGAATGTGAGTAAATTATTTATAAAATGTTCCATGATTTGTTGAATGGGTTGGAAATTATTGTACATTTGTAGAGGTCTCAAAAAATATTTTATAAAATATGAGCCATATTTTTGGTGTGCCAAATATTTTGTAAATTTTACTCGAGTTGTGTCTATAAAAGTACCATAGTTATTATTATATGAGAACTGACTTTCTGGTCACATTATATTAGAGTTTCTTTTTTAATTACCGTATTTACTCGAATACGACCCGCCCCTGAATAAGACCCGCACCCTGATTTTGAAGAACAAAATAAAGAATACTCAAAACTATTTACAATCTTTACTAAATAAACAGAATAGCATTTCTACAAAATAGTTTCCAACAGTTCTGAAGTCGTCCTAAAATAACACACAGAAACAATTAAAAATACAAATAAATGACACAAACACTTCGTCATCAGAAGTACCAACTTCTGAACTTTTTCACCATCACTTTCCCACAAAATGTAGTCATCACTGCCATCCATGACATTGGAAGTACTACATTTCTTGAAGCTCTTCCGTATGAGATCTCCCGAGATACGATTCCATGCCGTCAAAATCCACGAACAGAGCAGCTGAACTTCCTGGCGCTGAATACGACCATTTGGGGTCAGTGTGTGCTTATCGGCCGCCATCCACTCCGTGTACAGCTGTTTCAAGGCTGTTTCGAACGGTCGGTTCACGCAGACATCCAGTGGCTGTAGCATAGACGTCATCCCACCCGGGATGATTGCTAGGTCGGTTTTCCCATCCTTGACGAATTTCTTCACAGCGTCTGTTGTATGGCCGCGGTAACTGTCCAGAACAAGCAAACTCTTTCGTCGTAATAATGCACCAGGGCGACGTTGCCAGACACACTTTAACCAGTCTTCCACCAGTGATCTGTCCATCCAACCCGAGTCCTGAGTTCGAACGATAACACCAGCGGGTATATTTTTTGGAAGAGTCTTTCGCTTGATAACAACGTACGGCGGAAGTTTGGTTCCATCAGTGAGTATACACAACATTACCGTGCACCGTTGTTTCTCATAACCACCTGTTCTGATAGTCACACTTTTAGATCCCTTAACATTCACAGTACTGTCCAGTGGCATTTCAAAGTAGACTGGCGTCTGATCTGCATTACCAATTTGGGAAAGCAAATATGAATTTTCCTTCCGCAACTGAATTATGTGACGCTGAAAGGAAAGTAACTTTTCTTCATAGGCACCAGGAAGACGCTGCGAAATTGAGCTACGCCTTCGTATGCTCAACCCATTTCTTTTATAAAAATTTTGAATCCATCCTTGGCTTGCTTTAAACCCTACCGTAGAAAGTTCCTTTGCGATCTGTAATGCCTTTAATTGACACATTTCGGCCGACACCCCACTTCCCAATTCCCGCCTTTCTGTTACGTATTTATAAAGTTGTTTTTCAATTTCCAGAAACTGTACACTCAGTCCGCGGAAAGCTCTACGAGCACCACTACTTGTTAGCAACACGTTTTTTTCTTTCTCCAATCTCGAATACATGACTCGTCAATATCATATTTCCTACCGGCGGCACGATTTCCAATAATTTCAGCTTCCCTGACAACTTTCAGCTTCTCACTCACAGTAAACGACCGCAAACGCTTCGTAGAACTCATGTTTACACTCGGAAAACGTGTGCGAGACTGTATGACGCCGCCTGCTTACGGTAAAAAAAAGTGATAGCCGGAAGAAGGCTAGCACCATCTAGCGGATACTCGCAACACCCGATATCACGCGTGGCGGGCAATTTAAATCTTTATAATCAGGATGACTCAAATAAGACCCGCACGCCAATTTTTTACGTCTGAATTTGTTTAAAAATGTGCGGGTGGTATTCGAGTATATACGGTAATTGTTTTAACTTATGTAGTTTTAATTTTTGATTTTATCTTAAAAAATAAATTTTTATGAGTTCGGAACTGAAGATTGCAATGCTCAGTATGTTGTATCATAAGGTATGATACATAGATGAATGTTAGAACAATATATATCACCATCTGGAATCTGCCAAGTAAGGCAGAAGTTGTTAGTTGATGAATTGTTAACTACAGAAACGTCTTAATTTATATTTATTTCAATCCCTAGACTCAGATATTCTCCAAGGAAATAATGCTGTGCCTGGTTTTTAATATGAGAAAAAGGGCCCAAATAGAGTAAGGTATGGTAGGTTTAAGTCAAACATGTCTAGCTTCAAAACCTTGGACATTAAGGTCGAGACCTTATTGCTGGTAATTTCGCAGATGTATTTTAAAACTTGGGTGTATTGCTAATATCATTGCAAGCTCTTGTGTTTGGTGTATTGTTTTATATTAATGAGTTTTCAATATGACTATGACTTTCTGCATAGGGAAGCATTTCAAATAGTTTATCCATGAGAAATCATCATATACTGTATATTGTTTCAGTAGTATAGATCCCTCCTGCGGCGCTCACAAGCGACCGATCATGAAAAATGAGCATTCAAATGAAAGAGAATATACATTACCAGTGACACATTGCACTCTAATTTCATAAATATCTATAATTTCTTTAAAAATTGACTTTAAAAAACTGTACGAAGTGTGTGATTTGCAAATTCTGTTGCTGCAGAAAGATGCGCTCCATAATTGCTGTCCACTTCACATTTTGACCGCTGTGACGCCTGTTTCATGTCATTTTAACATTCTGAGGTCTTTCTTTTATCATTTTGCATGGATTTCAGAAACAGTAATTTCAGGGAATGAGTACTCAAATCGCATAATTTCATAAATATCGAATAACCGGTGAGTGTTACGGCTAAGCTGTCAATCAATGGACTCGGCACACTACTGTCGACCAAAGTATTATGTGTACTCGAGTTTGAAGGTTGTTTGTTAAGTAACCAATAGACCTACATAAAATCCAATACCATCAACATTTTCTTCGTTCTATTCTACGTTAGTTCATGTAGGTTTGGATTTTTTAATTTATATATATTTTTTTTTAAATCGTAGTTGGAACACAAAAAGTGCACGTTTTTAAGCGTGTTTCAACCATGCGTCACATTTAAGAATTATTATCTCAAAAGCCCGTCATCAGATCGAATCCAAATTTTAACACAATATACATTGGAATGTTGTATAACTGGTTTATTAATTTCACAATTTTGTGTGTCCAAGAAACAATGTTGTTATCATTGTTGTAAGGTAACTTTTTCTCGGCTCTGGGTGGTTGGAAAATTTAGTTCTTGGTTGCGTTGTAATAGTTATCCATCAAAAAGTTATGCTGTATGACACTGAATACGTAAATTAATTCACTTACTTTATATCGGTTTGTATTTGTACGAGGAAATAACACATGGTTCTCCATCTAGCCGCTCCAGCAAAAGCTGTACAGCGTTGCTGAGATGGAGCCCATCACTTCCAAGCGTGACGCGACATGATGCGTGTGGGCACCATTTCGGCAACGCTGTACAGCGTTTGCCAGAGCGGCTAGCAGGTGAAACATGTGTTATTTCCCCATAGAAATACAAACCGATATAAAATAAGTGAATTAATTTACGTATTTCACAGTCATACAGCATAACTTTTCGATGTATGAGGATTACAATGCAACCAAGAACTACATTTTCCAACCACCCCGAGCCGAGAAAAAGTTACCTTACAAAAATGATAACAACTTTGTTTCTTGGATACACATAATTTTGAAATTAATAAACCAGTTATACAACATTCCAATGTATATTGTGTTAAAATTTGGATTCAATCTGATGACGGGTCCTTGAGATAATAATTCTTAAGTGTGACGCATGGTTGAAACATGCTTAAAAACGTGCACTTTTTGTGTTCCAACTGCGGTAAAAAATATTAAAATATAAATTAAAAATTCCAAACCTACATGACCTAACGTAAAATAGAACGACGAAAATGGTGATGTTATTGGATTTTATGTAGGTCTATTGGTTACTTCACAAACAACCTTCAAACTCGAGTGCACATAATACTTTGGTCGACAGTAATGACATTAGCAGTGACGAATTTAATTCTAATTTCATAAATATCAAATTTTGTAAGAAGTGTGCGATTTGCAAATACTGTTGCTTGGGAAAATATGCGACATCATTGCTGTTCAGTTCGCATTTTGACCGTAGGGACGCCTGAAACGTAAATAGTGTTCTATAATCATTTGGTTCAAATAAAAACATAACAATCTTTCTCCCTCTTTCTCGCCCACTGTTTGGGCAACAGTTCAGGTTATTCCAACTAGCAGGCTGTCTGGTCCCATTACTGGACAACTGTAGTATAAAGACCTAATCTGATGCCTTCCTTGGAGTGCCTCATGCCCTGAGAAATGAAAAGAAATACAATGAGATAATCAGTTTACTGCCTTTCTACGTGACCAGAAAGTCAGTTCTCATATAATAATAACTATGGTACTTTTATAGACACAACTCGAGTAAAATTTACAAAATATTTGGCACACCAAAAATATGGCTCATATTTTATAAAATATTTTTTGAGACCTCTACAAATGTACAATAATTTCCAACCCATTCAACAAATCATGGAACATTTTATAAATAATTTACTCACATTCTTTCACAAACTTTTCATGAAAATCGCGGAACTTTTCTAACATCACCTTCAATTTCTCTGGCTGAGGTAGTATAGTAGTTCTGAAACAAACATATATATAAACATCCTCGAGAGAGAGAGAGAGATTTTTCCAAATACAATTAACATCAATTGCTTATGATCAGTTGAAAGAACAAAAGGAAGTTTCCGCACTGGAGGAAAAGTTATAACACCAAACTCATGGTATGAATGTACCATCCATTTTAATGTTTCATGAGGCACTATAACATAGCCAGGGACTTTATGATTGACCTTTACAAGTATACGCTCAACACACCAATTTATCAGTCCGACTAATCTGGCTGGATGTTGTAGCTCATATTTTACTTATCAGACAGATCTTCAAGGCAAACAAAATCATCTTGTTTGGAACAAATTAAATCTTCACACCTAATGGCAGATTTAGTCTATCGTGCACCATTCCCATATTTGCTTTAGACAATGGGTTTAGATACAGTAGTTTGTTTCCATTGTAAAGGTAATTTAATATTTTATATTTTGTTGATATTTTATGAATCTTCTGTGAGGCATGGTTTATTTTTGCTTATTCTAGTCATGAGAATAGAAGCACTAATAATCTTAAAATAAGTATGTAAATATGCCCATAAAACTGACAACATATGAAAAGATAAGTCCTCACTCACTAACCATTTACTCTCCCACTACCACAAAGCTGTTGAATAGATGATGATGATGATGATAATTGTTGTTTTAAGGGGCCTAACGTCTAGGTTATTGGCCCCTACTGAAATGGAATGGCATGAAATGAAAGGATGAAGATAAAAACAGCTCACTGCCATGATGAAACGAAAATGGTTTACATAAAACAGACAGTGAGCCCCAACAATTATACCTTATTTGAATGAAATTGGTAAAAGGTGGATGGTAAAAAAAAATTTAAAAAATAAGGCATAGTGAACAATAAAATAGATGAACGCAATAACTAAAAGCAGACTTAGCCTCAATTAAAAGTCTTAACTCACATTAAAACTTAAAAACGTAACCACTCAACCTCATGAACCGGATGACGAGGTCAGCTGACGGCCGTCATCACGGAGAATAAGAGAGAGCGTGTTAGGCAGTACGAGAGTCCTTTGTAGATCGGCCAGGTCCACACACTCCAAGAGAATGTGTGACACGGTAAGGTGGGCGCCGCAAGTACACACAGAGGGGGGTCTTCTCTCTTTAGCAAGTGGGATTGCGTAGCAATCACATGGCCGATCCGGAGTCAACAGAGTACCACAGTATCTTTCCGGATAGTCATTTGCAGCCGTCAAGCAATGAATGATTTGTGGCAGTCTCAAGCTCATTCCTCGATATCATGACTGAGCATACAACTGCAGGTAAAGAGGTAGATATGAATTGTGCAATTACACTACTGGTAATTTTTAGACTTCTTCCTAAACCTCTCACCCCCTTTACACAAATAATTTGTAGCCTAGTTGTATTCTAGGGGTGTCAAATTTTCATACCATTCGCTCCAGTAGTTTTGACACCAACCCATAACAAACAGAAAAAAATTAAACCAAGGTATATTTGAACATTATGTACCTCATCCAGGATAAAGTACTGTATATACGAAGTTTGAGACGAAAATAAAAATGTTCAAACAGAAATCTTACTTTATTTAGAGATATGCACAGACATTTTGGTTTAAGATTTGGCTGAACTTTTTAGAATGTACTGTAGGTCAATATTCTTCTTCTAGATTTTGTACCCAATCCATGCATGGCAAGTCAGAAGACAAAGGGTAAATTGTTGCCTGTCAGTTGGTGATTTAGTTTGAGATGATGATCCTATTCCAGCACCTCCCGCTAGGAATATTATTTATAAAGAAGGTTCTAATTTCTATAAAATGTAATCTTTTTGTACATTGATATTATAATTATATACCGTATTTCAGTTGTTACATTGTGATAATTATTCATTAACTTCCAAGCCTCACAAAAAGTATGTTATTCTGTTTACCTTGTATTCTATCCGGTTATAAGACTTTTAGTTTCTTTAAAACTGTAACATAATTGTGGTGTCATTGAAACATGAAGTTAATGATTTAAGTATTAAGTGTTATTTTAAATTAAAGCATAAATAAAGTCCACTGATAAGACTGAAAAAAAAGGAAGGATTTATCTTCAACCACTAATGAATTGATTTTTTGAAAATCCATTAAAAACCCTGTGTCTGTAGTTAAGAGAGCAGAGCTCGTGGTACATAGCAGCCTTGCAGTGGCCTTCTCAGTACGTACAGTACTAGCCAGCGGCTTAGTGATGTGAACCATACCATCAATAATACAAGGATATGGGATGAAATTTAGCATAAATAAGAGTGAGATGGTGATCACAACAAGGAAGAAGGAAAGAACCACAACGGGAATAACAATTGGTGGGGAACAGCTGAAGAAAGTGGAGAGTTTCAAGTATCTGGGAAGCCTGATACAAGAAAATGAAAGAAACGATAGAGAAATAAATGAGCGGGGGAGACAGGCAGAAGCATTCCGGAGGAGTGTGAGAAGCATGATATGGAGCAAGGATGTCCCTCAGAACTGCAAAAAGGTCATATATCGGACGTACTATGCCCCTATCCTGACGTATGCCTCGGAGACCTGGGTGATGGAGGAAGGGAGAGGAGAAAAACACAGGCCAGTGATATGAGGTTCTTGAGAAGCAGTATTGGAGCTACAAAGATGGACAGAATAAGAAATGAGAGGACCAGAGAATTAATGAAGCAGGAACCATTACAGGATGGTATAGAGAAATCTAGACTTACATGGTAGGGACATGTAAAACAAATGGAGGAGAAGAGGATACCCAGGAGGATACACGAGACGAAGTGGGAAGGAAAGAGACCGAGAGGAAGACCGAGAGACAGGTGGCTGAAGGGGGTGGAAGAAATCATGAAGAAGAGAGGAGAAGACTGGACAAGGGTGGAGTCTGAGAGATGGTGGGAAGACAGAAGACGTTGGAGAGGCTTGTGTTCCAAACAGACCTGGCCAGTGGCTGGAAACTGTGCAAGATGATGATGATCATATCAATTGATGAGCCCAATGGGATGTAACGCTGGCAAACCAGCTTCAACTAGCCTGATCAATTTTTCGAAGTAGTTCATTTTCTTTGAAATTTGATGTGCTATTTTTTGAGAATATCTGTGCTAAGCTGGAACACCATGCCAGTCAACGTGAGTCACATGAATTACTTAAATATGTCAAATATCTGACAAGGAAGTTGAAACTCCAGACTCGAGCTGCAAAAGAAATGGCATCTGTACAGCGTCAAGCAATGTAGGTACCAGCTAGATACATTTGCTCTCTGATATGCTGCTAAGTACTGGCATTCTGGGAAACTCTGTGGGTTTAACTTTGCAGTGATAAGACCTCTCCATAGTCATTCCCCTGATTTTGTTGGATCATCCTCCTAAACTGGAGATTAGCGAACCCAAGTACATGTTTTACTGGCAGACTCTCATCAAGAAAATAAACTAACTTACCGAAAATGGTATGTGCCTTCTCTCTGACCAAATCCAGAGCCAGGCACTCTGAGAATTCCAGTGTTCTCCAACAGGAAAGCACAGAAAACATCAGGAGCTGCCTTCTCGGCAGCTTTCTTAGGCAGTTTGATCTGCAAATATACATGGGCCCTTTATTAATACAATAGCAACCATACCCAACTTTGCCTGGGTAAACAATAATCATGGACTCTCAATGTTCTCAAGGCTGCCAAGCCCTCGAGACAAGAGACACATGTGTGCACACGCATGCACACACACACATACACACAAATTTGATAAATTGTACTTTCCCCAACCTCTGCTATGAAAGACCTTTTGAAGTGATTTATTTAATTATTTAGCGTATGGCTTTTAATGCTGGGAGTGTCCGAGGACATGTTCGGCTCGCCAGACGCTGTAGCTGATTCAATGCGGACTCCCATGGGGTCAGCTACAAGTTCCGATCAATTTCAAGTAGTTACAACTTTCGCTAGCAGAGGTCACAGACACCTAGTGGTGAACGTTGGAACTTGGATATAGCATTTCAACGAAATCTAACCTGCACATTTAGCTCCACACAAGTTTAATTAGTGGAAGGTTCTTTTACACAATAAATCGATGACATGGGACCGCTAGCTTTACTTCCCCTCCGAAAGATTAAAAAATCCGGCAACTTTGGCCTCACCCCCAAAATACCCTTGTATACATGATATAGCCCATATTGATCTCAGTTCAATTATAATAGCTCGCTTCGAAATGTAATTAAGATTTAGATGCCATTATTTCATATCCACACTAGAGATCAGAAAAGAAGTGAGTACGAGCCCAGAGGCTGATAGTACACTGGTTTCCTATTGTGTTGAGGTCGTGGGCATGCTGTGACTCCACAATGGCATTCCTTGCTCCTGCTGAAGGCTAATCTCTCTCTGTTAAAAAGTCCATATGGAGCTATAATGAGAAGTGCAATGGGTGTAGAGTTAATATTCATGGTCGATAATGAACATCCTTGCAGAGCACTATTGATGGGTGAATTTATTCAAGATAAAATACCCAGTGCATAGAGTGGATAGCAAGGCCTCCAGATATAAATCAGATAGAACTTGTATGAGATGCCTTAAGAAGATGTATTACATTCCATATACCTGCATTTAGGACACTTCCAGACCTCCAGACCTCCATACAGCTCTTAAATAAGTGGAAGAATGACTGACTAATCTCACAGCCAGCATTCTCCATCATTACTAGTTTGTGTGGCTGTTAGAGGTGATAAATCATCCAAATCACTGTTACACAATTTCATGTTCCAATCATGAACTGTCTATTTTACTTATTTCTATATTTGTATTTTCACTGCAATACAGGATTTTTTCTTTGGCATGTGAGGGACTGTTTGTAATACATACTTCTCAAATTTTGTGCCATTTTAACATGTACTGTACCTGATGTCAAATCAATATCCTAACTGATAGTGTTTAATTTGTGACACCAATGTACAAAAACACAATCCTGAAATGTAACATGGTCAAACAATTCAATAGTAACAGTATTAAGAGTGAAGTATTTCCCTTACCTGAGGAAAAGCAAACATTGCTCCTTGGACAACATTGCACGACATGCCTTTAATACTGTTGAATGTGTTAGTGACCATTTGAGCCCGCTCGGCTAAAGAGTTCAATAATCCATTCTTCTCCTTCTGGAATAACTCGTATGAGGGTTCATGTGGTTTAGGCGGATTCACAACGACGTCCAGTACAGTCTGAAACAGAAATCCGACGATGATGATGAGGATCATAATACAACTGCCGAGGAAGAACCAAACAATACAGGGTGGAAGGTATCTACCACCAAAAAAAAAAACGGAACAATTGGATATTAAATGGTGCGAGAATTTACACATACTTAGTTACGTATCTATAGCTCCCACCGTTAGAGGAAAACATTATTGCACTAGTGTGTAAGCGAAGCTGTTTCACCAGCTACTTCAGAAGCTCGTAAGGATGCGAACTGCAAGCCAGCGGGAGTTTGTTGTCGCCGGCACACCCATTCTCCAAAGTCAATCACACGCTTCCAATACAGGGTGTAACAAAAATGTACGGCACAAAATGCAGGACTTATTCCACACGCAGACGAAGACATTATGTTAGATGAACATGGGTCCGGAAACGCTTTGTTTCCATGTTACACCTCATTTTCTCCAACTCAATCATGGGAAACACACAAGAACAGAACGTATGAGCATACCACATGCAAATCTTTCTCACAGGAGATGTTCAATATGCCCTCCGTGCGCATTGATACATGCATCAATCCGCTGTCGTCGAGAACCTCGGATGTGCTGATGTATCTCTGGAGTAATGCGTATGGTCTCCATAATACGTGTACGGAGTCTCTTAACATCTTGTACTGGGGTTGGATATGCAAGAGCTTTCAAACACCCCTCAAATGAAAGTCAGTAGGTTTAGGTCCAAAGAGAGTGGAGGCCAGGCAATTGGTCCATCTCTACCTATCCATCTGTCACCAAATCTCATATTTAGAAGCCGACAGACATTAGCACTAAAGTGTGGAGGTGCTCCATCATGAATGAAGTACATGTTTTGTCACACAGCTAAAGGCACATCTGCTAAGTCGCATGGCAACCGGGCCATGTAAAACTAAACACTGGTGGTGCACCTACGGTAATGACAACGTAACCAGGCGTAACCAAGAGTGCACGTTCCGCATGATTCTACCGTTCTGTTCATGTGCGTTTCCCATGATTAATGATTTGGAGAAAATGAGTTGTAACATGGAAACATTGAGTTTCCAGACCCATGTTCATATAACACAATTTCTTCATCTACGTGTGAGAAATGTGTCCTGCATTTTGTGCCGTGCATTTTTGTTACACCCTGTATACACAGCAACATATTGCCAAGGCTGTAGGAATAAATCATTGCTTCATCCTCACTCTCCTACCAGTGTGCTTTCCCAGAACACACCTAGGCATAGCATTACAAAACATTCTTAGGACATATTTTGTATTATTTCAGTCTCAACATACAGCTATATGCATAGATATACAACAAAATGACCCAGCTGTTGTTGTTCAGATGTATTCTGCCTAACTACTTGTACAGTCATGTAATATGTATCACGAGCCATTATCAGTAAATCACAGCAAACATGTAACACACTATTTTATTTTCTACTAAATGGTGCTTCACCAAAGCAAATTATCATGTAGATTGTCCTATACGGTATGTATTATGCAGAATACACGAGCAAAGATTTGTGTAATAGGTATCTTCCACCTCGCATCCAGTAAGTTCAACAATGTCATCAATGACCATTAGTCGTCTGCAGCAAGTCGAGCAAGGGAGTGAAACATGCTCTACTGCTGCACGAGTGTTTAAATTTTAATAAATAGCAATGGAGTACTTTTACATACTAGCAGATGGCATTAAGGTGCTTTTCAATCAAATGGGAAGCGGCTTGTTCTCGAGTTGTCTGTCGAGCGAGATCCAATTCAGAGCTTATAACTGCTACGGTGTAAACGATTGTTAGCTCCAGACTGGATAGCAATAGGCAGTCATCTGAAGGACAAACCACACCCCATTTCAGAACCACTGTTCTGTACTACTTTGATAAGATTTCAATGAGCTATTGCCTATCCATGATCTATGTCAAGAAAAGAAAGACAGGAATATAAAAAAGAACAAATACAGCAGGCAGGAGGCGGCAGAAGGGTGAACTGTTTCTATACTTCCTTTCCATTCTTATGATGGTTGGAATTATAGACCTGTGGTATTTTCATATGAACACATGTTCTTGTTCAGTCTATGGAAGGTGGCTTGATATCTACTACAGTGCTTATACTTAATTACAAAGGTTGGATACAAAGTAGTGGCAATACCTCCGTCTTTCGACAGGCAAGCACCAAATGGCACTGGCATCCTCTGGGTGGATAAAAGACAATCACGTGGCGGCATGCGGTGAAGAACGATTTCTACTCAGAAATATTATGATGGTGGCTCGAAGTGCAAAGCGCAAGAGAAAGCACCACATATGTTTACAAAGCAGGAACAAGGATCTTGGATAAAAATCAAAGTTGCACTAGGCCGAAATGTGAACACCATCAGGGCCTGTGGAAAGCATGTGGTGATACTGCGTTGCGATATTGTACAGTGGCACCATGGGTGAAAAGGTTTCATGAAGGACGGGATGTTAATCAGGATCACCATCATTCCAGACGACCCCCGGTTGACAACCAAACCATTTAGTTCGTCGCAGTTTTGTTGGAAGTTGATGATGCACTTCACTGGTGTTAGCCGCTGATGTAGGCAATCTCCACAAAACCGTGCTTCACATTGTGCAAGACATCCTTAGTGATTCGTATAGACGACAAAAGGCAGAACTGGTGAACATGAAGAAATGCTTCCCATTAATTGAGGCGTTGACAGGGGAAAGGTAGTAAGTGCCAAAAAAGGAAATTTTCCAGAAGCAAAAAACGATTTGCGATCATTTTGTTATTCACTTTATTGCACAAAATACTTCCAAATTGAAGAAATCCACTGACTTAACATATTAAAAAGCAATATTCAGAATTAGGCATAGCATGGTGGAAAAATAATTTGTTTATACAATGATTTAATAGAGATTTCTACACAATCAGTACTACAACTTGAAACTGTTTTTGTTAGGCACAGATATCCCTGTAAAATGCATGATACTTCTTATCCTGGAAGTCCATCATTGGTAATAAATCCTCCTTTTTTGCTTCATTGATGAATATTCTTCTTTCACGGGTTTGCAAAATCTTAATATTCGTGATGGCCTTGAATGACTGATGCCTTTTGAATATAGCATGTTCCTTCAACATTTCAATTTCGTTAAATGACTGTCTTGTTTCAGTCACGGGGAATTCTTCTCTTGCAATTCCAATCCAGCCTGGGGGCGTGGTGGCACGGTGGTCAAGCTGTTGGCCTCTCACCAAGGTGGACAGGGTTCGATTCCCAGTCAATGCATGTGAGATTTTCGAAGTGAAATGCCATGTTCTGTGGTTCGCATTCCACGTAAAAAGGAGGTCTCATGACTCATAATCACAAGATCAACGGTCACGTAAAACTACAATCTTCCTTCCTTCCAATCCATCCGACGGTGCTTATTTTAAGAGCACCCGTACTAAAAAAACTTGTCAGATTCAGCAGGAAAGTAAATTACGTTATCATTGTTCATCATAATTACATTATTGGGCTTCAAAACAATAGCACTGCAAATCATTTCAGCAATTTCTTCTGGAACCATTGGCTTACATTGTTTCTTTCTCTTTTCGATGATGCCAAATTTCCTGTCACGGGGCATTTAGGAGTGTCCGGAAACCAGGAATTTTAATTCAACAGAACGAAAATAGTTTATGGCATTGGCATAAATCATAACCATTAACACCATTCGATTCTTATTCTGCCCTGTGCATTGTATTATTGTATTTCCCATTTCTCCTTTTCAGAATGTTGACAACTTTGATCAGACCCAGGATATGTACCTTGCATGTCTGCTATCTGTCTCCTGAAATCGGTGTGGTGTTTGCTTATTTCTTCTTGAGTGAAACTGGGGCACTTGTAACAACATTTACATGTTGCCTGGAAATGTAGAAAATATTGGTTAGATCAGCCTATGTCTCTTTCCTGACCTGCCTGACCCTCGCAAGCGAAGTCGGTGTTCGACGAGTTTGCCGTGTTTCACGTCAATTATGAAGTGAGAAAATATATATCTTAAGAAGTGTCATTTAACTTAACATTTTGAAAGGACCAGGTTTTGGAGGCATGTTGATTTTCACAATAATTTGAGTATCACTTCCACACAACAAGTGGAAACTTGTTTGGCGCGCAAAGCAGTTACTACGTTCTCTGCGCCAAGAGCCTCGTACTTGCCACAAGAGCGATCTAGTGGGAACAATTTCAAGCTGTTCTAATCATCCAATGACTTCCTACTTTCTCTGCGGTGTTGGCATTGGTTCTTACTACCTTCGTCATGAAAAAAAAAAAAACGAAAATTTTACTTTTGGCACTTACTACCTTTCCCCTGTCAACGCCTCAATTGAATCTGTGTGAAAAAATGTGAACGATGATAACCACTATTAATGTGAAAAGGTAGTGTGGGTGAAATGACCGAACTTACTTACTGGTTATTGTCATTTCACATTTTTGAACACAGATTTAACTAATGGGCAGCATTTCTTCATATCCAAGAGTTCCCCCTTTTGTCGTCCATCAGAATCGGTAAGCGAAAATTCGCACTCATATATCCATATTATTGTCTCCTTTCAATTCAACTTTTCTTACCTTTCTTTTCTTTCTGTCTCAGTCTACTTCATTCGAAGAAAATAAGCCTTCATTATTGGTCCAACAAACAATATCCGTAACAATTTACATATGCAAATTACTATTCTAATGGGACTCCTCCCTTACATACATATTACATCTTATGTATAAGCTTATGTGTGCAAATTATTGAGTTGAAATACCAAAAGGAAAAGCACCATAGTTGTATTTTGAAACTTAATAAAAGTACTTCGACCACGGCAAAGAAAATGGTTCATTCAAGTTTTAAATTTAAAGGAACATTATTTTCACAGTCCAAAACATAAGTACGTTCAAACAATAACATTAAACTTAAAATAATACTATCCTATTCTGTATGCCTCCACTATGTGAGAGTGGATGAGCGCGCGCACTGTAGTGGGATTCCTGTATTGGCCAACTCGGGAAGTCAACAACCCACCAAGAGTATCCTGGTAATAGCGGACATGTATAAGGGTTTGTTGGCCAAAGCATTAGATAAAGATGTAATGATAAAAAGGGTTGACTTTATAAAAGGTCGCATAACAATTTAGCAAACATATGGAGGACCAGACAATATCATTGTCACCAAGTAAGGAGGTCCAAGAAGGCATAAAGGACACAACACAACACAAACAATTACTAATAATAAGATATATTATCAAATAGGTGGCACATAAAATAAATATTCAAAGGTGGCACACAAATATATGAGAAACACTGGCACAAATTTTCACAACTGAAGAAACACTCGCATGGAATTAACACACGTAAGGCTTGAGCCTAAAACACACAAATTGTCTTGAACGTAGATGCAGATCAATACAGCAAGGAACGGCATGCTATACAAGGCGGTTCCAAAGAATGGTATAGTTTAAACATGCAACGCAAGTGGATTTGCAACACATAATGAAAACAGGTCGCATGGAACGAGAATGTGTCGTCGAACCAGGACCGACTTACAGTGATGTGCCGATACCGTAAGCCCAAAAATGAATTGTTAATAAAACAAATTATGTGTGAAACGCAGGAAGTCAAAGTAGTTGCTGTCATACAAATACCGGGATATGCCAATCGCACGGTATTGTCACAATAGTAAAGTGCCCAGTGTCAACCGCCCTTTCAGTGATGGTGCAGGAAGATGTGCATGGCCTTGTAGCACATGCCTCAAGACAAAAGATGAATTACTTATCACACGAAACAAAATCATATTCATACGCGTGATGACAAATTGTTAGGCAATAGGTGAAGATCAGAATTAAACATGTTACAACAAACTATCCGATGCCGCGGATTGAAGGATTCGGCACATGGCGCGTAGCGATAACAACAAGCATGGTCTGAAAAGACCTAAAATCACCAAAATGTCACTGCCCTAACAAAAATATGAATCATGAGCAGGATATGATCACTAAGCACGGTTACTATGAAGATAGCACCAATTACAGAAGTGATTAACTGGATATTCGTCGATAGATCACAACCAGTATCAAAGCACAACATTCTGTCATGGCTACAAGCTTAAAGACGAAGAAGAAACACGTGATTGGTCGCTACAAACAGCAAGGAGGCCTCGGATAGGCTGAAAGCAGCCAATCACAGCAGAGAGTTCAAAGACAAGTCAAAGAGAATACAAAGAGAAAGAAGAAGAATCAAAGTGGCCAACTTAGAATACCAAAATATCTTCTAAGCAAAAATATCCCACTGGAAACACCGGTAGTGGGAATACAACATGTAATCAAAACAAATGAATCATGACAACTAACCAACATAAACAAAACAAACTTGACAATGAATAAATACAATGAAGACAAATAATAAAGATATGTACAACCACACAGAGTGGAAACAAATAGGGAAACACAAAACTGGTTTGCCAAGACTGTGGCCTAACCAATTCCTATTGGTTATTATTTCAAATTTTTCTGTACAGGTGTGTTGTGTATTTCTGTACAGCTGCGTATTTTGATGTCTGTTCTTATTTTTCTGAGTGGTCGTGTGTTTTTGCATTTATTATCAGTTTTGTGAGCTTTATTTGATACTACCAACAAGATCACCCTTCACAGGATTATGCCCTAATACGGTAGGCGTTTCTTTACTTTAATAGTCTCGTGTAGTGTAGCTACCAGGATATGATTTTAATACATTTTAATATTATGGCTTTTGAATTGTGTGCTTTATTGTTTAATAATAACTTCGTTTGCAGTATTTTCAATTAATTATATTCTTAGCTACCGTAGCTTATGAAGAAGGCTACTGTGGGTTCTCAACTATATGAAATATCTTTCTCTTCTGCCTTTATATAACCCTACTTTATTGAAACGGGGAGCTATACGTAGAAAGGCAGTAAACTGATTATCTCATTGTATTTCTTTTCATTTCTCAGGGCATGAGGCACTCCAAGGAAGGCATCAGATTAGGTCTTTATACTACAGTTGTCCAGTAATGGGACCAGACAGCCTGCTAGTTGGAATAACCTGAACTGTTGCCCAAACAGTGGGCGAGAAAGAGGGAGAAAGATTGTTATGTTTTTATTTGAACCAAATGATTATAGAACACTATTTACGTTTCAGGCGTCCCTACGGTCAAAATGCGAACTGAACAGCAATGATGTCGCATATTTTCCCAAGCAACAGTATTTGCAAATCGCACACTTCTTACAAAATTTGATATTTATGAAATTAGAATTAAATTCGTCACTGCTAATGTCATTACTGTCGACCAAAGTATTATGTGCACTCGAGTTTGAAGGTTGTTTGTGAAGTAACCAATAGACCTACATAAAATCCAATAACATCACCATTTTCGTCGTTCTATTTTACGTTAGGTCATGTAGGTTTGGAATTTTTAATTTATATTTTAATATTTTTTACCGCAGTTGGAACACAAAAAGTGCACGTTTTTAAGCATGTTTCAACCATGCGTCACACTTAAGAATTATTATCTCAAGGACCCGTCATCAGATTGAATCCAAATTTTAACACAATATACATTGGAATGTTGTATAACTGGTTTATTAATTTCAAAATTATGTGTATCCAAGAAACAAAGTTGTTATCATTTTTGTAAGGTAACTTTTTCTCGGCTCGGGGTGGTTGGAAAATGTAGTTCTTGGTTGCATTGTAATCCTCATACATCGAAAAGTTATGCTGTATGACTGTGAAATACGTAAATTAATTCACTTATTTTATATCGGTTTGTATTTCTATGGGGAAATAACACATGTTTCACCTGCTAGCCGCTCTGGCAAACGCTGTACAGCGTTGCCGAAATGGTGCCCACACGCATCATGTCGCGTCACGCTTGGAAGTGATGGGCTCCATCTCAGCAACGCTGTACAGCTTTTGCTGGAGCGGCTAGATGGAGAACCATGTGTTATTTCCTCGTACAAATACAAACCGATATAAAGTAAGTGAATTAATTTACGTATTCAGTGTCATACAGCATAACTTTTTGATGGATAACGATTACAACGCAACCAAGAACTAAATTTTCCAACCACCCAGAGCCGAGAAAAAGTTACCTTACAACAATGATAACAACATTGTTTCTTGGACACACAAAATTGTGAAATTAATAAACCAGTTATACAACATTCCAATGTATATTGTGTTAAAATTTGGATTCGATCTGATGACGGGCTTTTGAGATAATAATTCTTAAATGTGACGCATGGTTGAAACACGCTTAAAAACGTGCACTTTTTGTGTTCCAACTACGATTTAAAAAAAAATATATATAAATTAAAAAATCCAAACCTACATGAACTAACGTAGAATAGAACGAAGAAAATGTTGATGGTATTGGATTTTATGTAGGTCTATTGGTTACTTAACAAACAACCTTCAAACTCGAGTACACATAATACTTTGGTCGACAGTAGTGTGCCGAGTCCATTGATTGACAGCTTAGCCGTAACACTCACCGGTTATTCGATATTTATGAAATTATGCGATTTGAGTACTCATTCCCTGAAATTACTGTTTCTGAAATCCATGCAAAATGATAAAAGAAAGACCTCAGAATGTTAAAATGACATGAAACAGGCGTCACAGCGGTCAAAATGTGAAGTGGACAGCAATTATGGAGCGCATCTTTCTGCAGCAACAGAATTTGCAAATCACACACTTCGTACAGTTTTTTAAAGTCAATTTTTAAAGAAATTATAGATATTTATGAAATTAGAGTGCAATGTGTCACTGGTAATGTATATTCTCTTTCATTTGAATGCTCATTTTTCATGATCGGTCGCTTGTGAGCGCCGCAGGAGGGATCTATACTACTGAAACAATATACAGTATATGATGATTTCTCATGGATAAACTATTTGAAATGCTTCCCTATGCAGAAAGTCATAGTCATATTGAAAACTCATTAATATAAAACAATACACCAAACACAAGAGCTTGCAATGATATTAGCAATACACCCAAGTTTTAAAATACATCTGCGAAATTACCAGCAATAAGGTCTCGACCTTAATGTCCAAGGTTTTGAAGCTAGACATGTTTGACTTAAACCTACCATACCTTACTCTATTTGGGCCCTTTTTCTCATATTAAAAACCAGGCACAGCATTATTTCCTTGGAGAATATCTGAGTCTAGGGATTGAAATAAATATAAATTAAGACGTTTCTGTAGTTAACAATTCATCAACTAACAACTTCTGCCTTACTTGGCAGATTCCAGATGGTGATATATATTGTTCTAACATTCATCTATGTATCATACCTTATGATACAACATACTGAGCATTGCAATCTTCAGTTCCGAACTCATAAAAATTTATTTTTTAAGATAAAATCAAAAATTAAAACTACATAAGTTAAAACAATTACCGTATATACTCGAATACCACCCGCACATTTTTAAACAAATTCAGACGTAAAAAATTGGCGTGCGGGTCTTATTTGAGTCATCCTGATTATAAAGATTTAAATTGCCCGCCACGCGTGATATCGGGTGTTGCGAGTATCCGCTAGATGGTGCTAGCCTTCTTCCGGCTATCACTTTTTTTTACCGTAAGCAGGCGGCGTCATACAGTCTCGCACACGTTTTCCGAGTGTAAACATGAGTTCTACGAAGCGTTTGCGGTCGTTTACTGTGAGTGAGAAGCTGAAAGTTGTCAGGGAAGCTGAAATTATTGGAAATCGTGCCGCCGGTAGGAAATATGATATTGACGAGTCATGTATTCGAGATTGGAGAAAGAAAAAAACGTGTTGCTAACAAGTAGTGGTGCTCGTAGAGCTTTCCGCGGACTGAGTGTACAGTTTCTGGAAATTGAAAAACAACTTTATAAATACGTAACAGAAAGGCGGGAATTGGGAAGTGGGGTGTCGGCCGAAATGTGTCAATTAAAGGCATTACAGATCGCAAAGGAACTTTCTACGGTAGGGTTTAAAGCAAGCCAAGGATGGATTCAAAATTTTTATAAAAGAAATGGGTTGAGCATACGAAGGCGTAGCTCAATTTCGCAGCGTCTTCCTGGTGCCTATGAAGAAAAGTTACTTTCCTTTCAGCGTCACATAATTCAGTTGCGGAAGGAAAATTCATATTTGCTTTCCCAAATTGGTAATGCAGATCAGACGCCAGTCTACTTTGAAATGCCACTGGACAGTACTGTGAATGTTAAGGGATCTAAAAGTGTGACTATCAGAACAGGTGGTTATGAGAAACAACGGTGCACGGTAATGTTGTGTATACTCACTGATGGAACCAAACTTCCGCCGTACGTTGTTATCAAGCGAAAGACTCTTCCAAAAAATATACCCGCTGGTGTTATCGTTCGAACTCAGGACTCGGGTTGGATGGACAGATCACTGGTGGAAGACTGGTTAAAGTGTGTCTGGCAACGTCGCCCTGGTGCATTATTACGACGAAAGAGTTTGCTTGTTCTGGACAGTTACCGCGGCCATACAACAGACGCTGTGAAGAAATTCGTCAAGGATGGGAAAACCGACCTAGCAATCATCCCGGGTGGGATGACGTCTATGCTACAGCCACTGGATGTCTGCGTGAACCGACCGTTCGAAACAGCCTTGAAACAGCTGTACACGGAGTGGATGGCGGCCGATAAGCACACACTGACCCCAACTGGTCGTATTCAGCGCCCGGAAGTTCAGCTGCTCTGTTCGTGGATTTTGACGGCATGGAATCGTATCTCGGGAGATCTCATACGGAAGAGCTTCAAGAAATGTAGTATTTCCAATGTTATGGATGGCAGTGATGACTACATTTTGTGGGAAAGTGATGGTGAAAAAGTTCAGAAGTTGGTACTTCTGATGACGATGAAGTGTTTGTGTCTTTTATTTGTATTTTTAATTGTTTCTGTGTGTTATTTTAGGACGACTTCAGAACTGTTGGAAACTATTTTGTAGAAATGCTATTCTGTTTATTTAGTCAAGATTGTAAATAGTTTTGAGTATTTTTTATTTTGTTCTTCAAAATCAGAGTGCGGGTCTTATTCAGGGGCGGGTCGTATTCGAGTAAATACGGTAATTAAAAAAGAAACTCTAATATAATGTGACCAGAAAGTCAGTTCTCATATAATAATAACTATGGTACTTTTATAGACACAACTCGAGTGAAATTTACAAAATATTTGGCACACCAAAAATATGGCTCATATTTTATAAAATATTTTTTGAGACCTCTACAAATGTACAATAATTTCCAACCCATTCAACAAATCATGGAACATTTTATAAATAATTTACTCACATTCTTTCACAAACTTTTCATGAAAATCGCGGAACTTTTCTAACATCACCTTCAATTTCTCTGGCTGAGGTAGTATAGTAGTTCTGAAACAAACATATATATAAACATCCTCGAGAGAGAGAGAGAGATTTTTCCAAATACAATTAACATCAATTGCTTATGATCAGTTGAAAGAACAAAAGGAAGTTTCCGCACTGGAGGAAAAGTTATAACACCAAACTCATGGTATGAATGTACCATCCATTTTAATGTTTCATGAGGCACTATAACATAGCCAGGGACTTTATGATTGACCTTTACAAGTATACGCTCAACACACCAATTTATCAGTCCGACTAATCTGGCTGGATGTTGTAGCTCATATTTTACTTATCAGACAGATCTTCAAGGCAAACAAAATCATCTTGTTTGGAACAAATTAAATCTTCACACCTAATGGCAGATTTAGTCTATCGTGCACCATTCCCATATTTGCTTTAGACAATGGGTTTAGATACAGTAGTTTGTTTCCATTGTAAAGGTAATTTAATATTTTATGTTTTGTTGATATTTTATGAATCTTCTGTGAGGCATGGTTTATTTTTGCTTATTCTAGTCATGAGAATAGAAGCACTAATAATCTTAAAATAAGTATGTAAATATGCCCATAAAACTGACAACATATGAAAAGATAAGTCCTCACTCACTAACCATTTACTCTCCCACTACCACAAAGCTGTTGAATAGATGATGATGATGATGATAATTGTTGTTTTAAGGGGCCTAACGTCTAGGTTATTGGCCCCTACTGAAATGGAATGGCATGAAATGAAAGGATGAAGATAAAAACAGCTCACTGCCATGATGAAACGAAAATGGTTTACATAAAATAGACAGTGAGCCCCAACAATTATACCTTATTTGAATGAAATTGGTAAAAGGTGGATGGTAAAAAAAAATTAAAAAAATAAGGCATAGTGAACAATAAAATAGATGAACGGAATAACTAAAAGCAGACTTAGCCTCAATTAAAAGTCTTAACTCACATTAAAACTTAAAAACGTAACCACTCAACCTCATGAACCGGATGACGAGGTCAGCTGATGGCCCGTCATCACGGAGAATAAGAGAGAGCGTGTTAGGCAGTACGAGAGTCCTTTGTAGATCGGCCAGGTCCACACACTCCAAGAGAATGTGTGACACGGTAAGGTGGGCGCCGCAAGTACACACAGAGGGGGGTCTTCTCTCTTTAGCAAGTGGGATTGCGTAGCAATCACATGGCCGATCCGGAGTCAACAGAGTACCACAGTATCTTTCCGGATAGTCATTTGCAGCCGTCAAGCAATGAATGATTTGTGGCAGTCTCAAGCTCATTCCTCGATATCATGACTGAGCATACAACTGCAGGTAAAGAGGTAGATATGAATTGTGCAATTACACTACTGGTAATTTTTAGACTTCTTCCTAAACCTCTCACCCCCTTTACACAAATAATTTGTAGCCTAGTTGTATTCTAGGGGTGTCAAATTTTCATACCATTCGCTCCAGTAGTTTTGACACCAACCCATAACAAACAGAAAAAAATTAAACCAAGGTATATTTGAACATTATGTACCTCATCCAGGATAAAGTACTGTATATACGAAGTTTGAGACGAAAATAAAAATGTTCAAACAGAAATCTTACTTTATTTAGAGATATGCACAGACGTTTTGGTTTTAGATTTGGCTGAACTTTTTAGAATGTACTGTAGGTCAATATTGTTCTTCTAGATTTTGTACTCAATCCATGCATGGCAAGTCAGAAGACAAAGGGTAAATTGTTGCCTGTCAGTTGGTGATTTAGGTTGAGATGATGATCCTATTCCAGCACCTCCCGCTAGGAATATTATTTATAAAGAAGGTTCTAATTTCTATAAAATGTAATCTTTTTGTACATTGATATTATAATTATATACCGTATATCAGTTTTTACTTTGTGATAATTATTCATTAACTTCCAAGCCTCACAAAAAGTATGTTATTCTGTTTACCTTGTATTCTATCCGGTTATAAGACTTTTAGTTTCTTTAAAACTGCAACATAATTGTGGTGTCATTGAAACATGAAGTTAATGATTTAAGTATTAAGTGTTATTTTAAATTAAAGCATAAAGTCCACTGATAAGACTGAAAAAAAAAAAGGAAGGATTTATCTTCAGCCACTAATGAATTGATTTTTTGAAAATCCATTAAAAACCCTGTGTCTGTAGTTAAGAGAGCAGAGCTCGTGGTACATAGCAGCCTTGCAGTGGCCTTCTCAGTACGTACAGTACTAGCCAGCGGATTAGTGATGTGAACCATACCATCAATAATACAAGGATATGGGATGAAATTTAGCATAAATAAGAGTGAGATGGTGATCACAACAAGGAAGAAGGAAAGAACCACAACGGGAATAACAATTGGTGGGGAACAGCTGAAGAAAGTGGAGAGTTTCAAGTATCAGGGAAGCCTGATACAAGAAAATGAAAGAAACGATAGAGAAATAAATGAGCGGGGGAGACAGGCAGAAGCATTCCGGAGGAGTGTGAGAAGCATGATATGGAGCAAGGATGTCCCTCAGAACTGCAAAAAGGTCATATATCGGACGTACTATGCCCCTATCCTGACGTATGCCTCGGAGACCTGGGTGATGGAGGAAGGGAGAGGAGAAAAACACAGACCAGTGAGATGAGGTTCTTGAGAAGCAGTATTGGAGCTACAAAGATGGACAGAATAAGAAATGAGAGGACCAGAGAATTAATGAAGCAGGAACCATTACAGGATGGTATAGAGAAATCTAGACTTAGATGGTAGGGACATGTAAAACGAATGGAGGAGAAGAGGATACCCAGGAGGATACACGAGACGAAGTGGGAAGGAAAGAGACCGAGAGGAAGACCGAGAGACAGGTGGCTGAAGGGGGTGGAAGAAATCATGAAGAAGAGAGGAGAAGACTGGACAAGGGTGGAGTCTGAGAGATGGTGGGAAGACAGAAGACGTTGGAGAGGCTTGTGTTCCAAACAGACCTGGCCAGTGGCTGGAAACTGTGCAAGATGATGATGATCATACCAATTAATGAGCCCAATGGGTTGTAACGCTGGCAAACCAGCTTCAACTAGCCTGATCAATTTCTTAAAGTAGTTCATTTTCTTTGAAATTTGATGTGCTATTTTTTGAGAATATCTGTGCTAAGCTGGAACACCATGCCAGTCAACGTGAGTCACATGAATTACTTAAATATGTCAAATATCTGACAAGGAAGTTGAAACTCCAGACTCGAGCTGCAAAAGAAATGGTATCTGTACAGCGTCAAGCAATGTAGGTACCAGCTAGATACATTTGCTCTCTGATATGCTGCTTAGTACTGGCATTCTGGGAAACTCTGTGGGTTTAACTTTGCAGTGATAAGACCTCTCCATAGTCATTCCCCTGATTTTGTTGGATCATCCTCCTAAACTGGAGATTAGCGAACCCAAGTACATGTTTTACTGGCAGACTCTCATCAAGAAAATAAAATAACTTACCGAAAATGGTATGTGCCTTCTCTCTGACCAAATCCAGAGCCAGGCACTATACGAATTCCAGTGTTCTCCAACAGGAAAGCACAGAAAACATCAGGAGCTGCCTTCTCGGCAGCTTTCTTAGGCAGTTTGATCTGCAAATATACATGGGCCCTTTATTAATACAATAGCAACCATACCCAACTTTGCCTGGGTAAACAATAATCATGGACTCTCAATGTTCTCAAGGCTGCCAAGCCCTCGAGACAAGAGACACATGTGTGCACACGCATGCACACACACACATACACACAAATTTGATAAATTGTACTTTCCCCAACCTCTGCTATGAAAGACCTTTTGAAGTGATTTATTTAATTATTTAGCGTATGGCTTTTAGTGCTGGGAGTGTCCGAGGACATGTTCGGCTCGCCAGACGCTGCAGCTGATTCAATGCGGACTCCCATGGGGTGAGCTACAAGTTCCGATCAATTTCAAGTAGTTACAACTTTCGCTAGCAGATGTCACCGACACCTAGTGGTGAACGTTGGAACTTTGATATAGCATTTCAACGAAATCTAACCTGCACATTTAGCTCCACACAAGTTTAATTTGTGGAAGGTTCTTTTACACAATAAATCGATGACATGGGACCGCTAGCTTTACTTCCCCTCCGAAGGATTAAAAAATCCGGCAACTTTGGCCTCACCCCCAAAATACCCTTGTATACATGATATAGCCCATATTGATCTCAGTTCAATTATAATAGCTCACTTCGAAATGTAATTAAGATTCAGATGCCATTATTTCATATCCACACTAGAGATCAGAAAAGAAGTGAGTATGAGCCCCGAGGCTGATAGTACACTGGTTTCCTATTGTGTTGAGGTCGTGGGCATGCTGTGACTCCACAATGGTATTCCTTACTCCTGCTGAAGGCTAATCTCTCTCTGTTAAAAAGTACATATGGAGCTATAATGAGAAGTGCAATGGGTGTAGAGTTAATATTCATGGTCGATAATGAACATCCTTGCAGAGCACTATTGATGGGTGAATTTATTCAAGATAAAATACCCAGTGCATAGAGTGGATAGCAAGGCCTCCAGATATAAATCGGATAGAACTTGTATGAGATGCCTTAAGAAGATGTATTACATTCCATATACCTGCATTTAGGACACTTCCAGACCTCCATACAGCTCTTAAATAAGTGGAAGAATGACTGACTAATCTCACAGCCAGCATTCTCCATCATTACTAGTTTGTGTGGCTGTTAGAGGTGATAAATCATCCAAATCACTGTTGCACAATTTCATGTTCCAATCATGAACTGTCTATTTTACTTATTTCTATATTTGTATTTTCACTGCAATACAGGATTTTTTCTTTGGCATGTGAGGGACTGTTTGTAATACATACTTCTCAAATTTTGTGCCATTTTAACATGTACTGTACCTGATGTCAAATCAATATCCTAACTGATAGTGTTTAATTTGTGACACCAATGTACAAAAACACAATCCTGAAATGTAACATGGTCAAACAATTCAATAGTAACAGTATTAAGAGTGAAGTATTTCCCTTACCTGAGGAAAAGCATACATTGCTCCTTTGACAACATTGTACAACATGCCTTTAATACTGTTGAATGTGTTAGTGACCATTTGAGTCCGCTCGGCTAAAGAGTTCAATAATCCATTCTTCTCCTTCTGGAATAACTCGTATGAGGGTTCATGTGGTTTAGGCGGATTCACAACGACGTCCAGTACAGTCTGAAACAGAAATCCGACGATGATGATGAGGATCATAATACAACTGCCGAGGAAGAACCAAACAATACAGGGTGGAAGGTATCTACCACCAAAAAAAAAACGGAACAATTGGATATTAAATGGTGCGAGAATTTACACATACTTAAGTTACGTATCTATAGCTCCCACCGTTAGAGGAAAACATTATTGCACTAGTGTGTAAGCGAAGCTTTTTCACCAGCTACTTCAGAAGCTCGTAAGGATGCGAACTGCAAGCCAGCAGGAGTTTGTTGTCGCCGGCACACCCATACTCCAAAGTCAATCACACGCTTCCAATACAGGGTGTAACAAAAATGTACGGCACAGAATGCAGGACTTATTCCACGCGCAGACGAAGACATTATGTTAGATGAACATGGGTCCGGAAACGCTTTGTTTCCATGTTACACCTCATTTTCTCCAACTCATTAATCGTGGGAAACACACAAGAACAGAACGTATGAGCATACCACATGCAAATCTTTCTCACAGGAGATGTTCAATATGCCCTCCGTGCGCATTGATACATGCATCAATCCGCTGTCGTCGAGAACCTCGGATGTGCTGATGTATCTCTGGAGTAATGCGTATGGTCTCCATAATACGTGTACGGAGTCTCTTAACATCTTGTACTGGGGTTGGATATGCAAGAGCTTTCAAATACCCCTCAAATGAAAGTCAGTAGGTTTAGGTCCAAAGAGAGTGGAGGCCAGGCAATTGGTCCATCTCTACCTATCCATCTGTCACCAAATCTCATATTTAGAAGCCGACAGACATTAACACTAAAGTGAGGAGGTGCTCCATCATGAATGAAGTACATGTTTTGTCACACAGCTAAAGGCACATCTGCTAAGTCGCATGGCAACCGGGCCATGTAAAACTAAACACTGGTGGTGCACCTACGGTAATGACAACGTAACCAGGCGTAACCAAGAGTGCACGTTCCGCATGATTCTACCGTTCTGTTCATGTGCGTTTCCCATGATTAATGATTTGGAGAAAATGAGTTGTAACATGGAAACATTGCGTTACCAGACCCATGTTCATATAACACAATTTCTTCATCTACGTGTGAGAAATGTGTCCTGCATTTTGTGCCGTGCATTTTTGTTACACCCTGTATACACAGCAACATATTGCCAAGGCTGTAGGAATAAATCATTGCTTCATCCTCACTCTCCTACCAGTGTGCTTTCCCAGAACACACCTAGGCATAGCATTACAAAACATTCTTAGGACATATTTTGGATTATTTAGTCTCAACATACAGCTATATGCATAGATATACAACAAAATGACCCAGCTGTTGTTGTTCAGATGTATTCTGCCAAACTACTTGTACAGTCATGTAATATGTATCACGAGCCATTATTAGTAAATCACAGCAAACAAGTAACACACTATTTTATTTTCTACTAAATGGTGCTTCACCAAAGCAAATTATCATGTAGAGTGTCCTATACGGTATGTATTATGCAGAATACACGAGCAAAGATTTGTGTAATAGGTATCTTCCACCTCGCATCCAGTAAGTTCAACAATGTCATCAATGACCATTAGTCGTCTGCAGCAAGTCGAGCAAGGGAGTGAAACATGCTCTACTGCTGCACGAGTGTTTAAATTTTAATAAATAGCAATGGAGTACTTTTACATACTGGCAGATGGCATTAAGGTGCTTTTCAATCAAATGGGAAGCGGCTTGTTCTCGAGTTGTCTGTCGAGCGAGATCCAATTCAGAGCTTGTAACTGCTACGGTGTAAACGATTGTTAGCTCCAGACTGGATAGCAATAGGCAGTCATCTGAAGGACAAACCACACCCCATTTCAGAACCACTGTTCTGTACTACTTTGATAAGTTTTCAATGAGCTATTGCCTATCCATGATCTATGTCAAGAAAAGAAAGACAGGAATATAAAAAAGAACAAATACAGCAGGCAGGAGGCGGCAGAAGGGTAAACCGTTTCTATACTTCCTTTCCATTCTTATGATGGTTGGAATTATAGACCTGTGGTATTATCATATGAACACATGTTCTTGTTCAGCCTATGGAAGGTGGCTTGATATCTACTACAGTGCTTATACTTAATTACAAAGGTTGGATACAAAGTAGTGGCAATACCTCCGTCTTTCGACAGGCAAGCACCAAATGGCACTGGCATCCTCTGGGTGGATAAAAGACAATCACGTGACGGCATGCGGTGAAGAACGATTTCTACTCAGAAATATTATGATGGTGGCTCGAAGTGCAAAGCGCAAGAGAAAGCACCACATATGTTTACAAAGCAGGAACATGGATCTTGGATAAAAATCAAAGTTGCACTAGGCCGAAATGTGAACACCATCAGGGCCTGTGGAAAGCATGTGGTGATACTGGGTTGCCATATTGTACAGTGGCACCATGGGTGAAAAGGTTTCATGAAGGACGGGATGTTAATCAGGATCACCATCATTCCAGACGACCCCCGGTTGACAACCAAACCATTTAGTTCGTTGCAGTTTTGTTGGAAGTTGATGATGCACTTCACGGGTGTTAGCCGCTGATGTAGGCAATCTCCACAAAACCGTGCTTCACATTGTGCATGACATCCTTAGTGATTCTTATAGACGACAAAAGGCAGAACTGGTGAACATGAAGAAATGCTTCCCATTAATTGAGGCGTTGACAGGGGAAAGGTAGTGAGTGCCAAAAAAAAGGAAATTTTCCAGAAGCAAAAAACGATTTGCGATCATTTTGTTATTCACTTTATTGCACAACACACTTCCAAATTGAAGAAATCCACTGACTTAACATATTAAAAAGCAATATTCAGAATTAGGCATAGCATGGTGGAAAAATAATTTGTTTATACAATGATTAAATAGAGATTTCTACACAATCAGTACTACAACTTGAAACTGTTTTTGTTAGGCACAGATATCCCTGTAAAATGCATGATACTACTTATCCTGGAAGTCCATCATTGGTAATAAATCCTCCTTTTTTGCTTCATTGATGAATATTCTTCTTTCACGGGTTTGCAAAATCTTAATATTCGTGATGGCCTTGAATGACTGATGCCTTTTGAATATAGCATGTTCCTTCAACATTTCAATTTCGTTAAATGACTGTCTTGTTTCAGTCACGGGGAATTCTTCTCTTGCAATTCCAATCCAGCCTGGGGGCGTGGTGGCACGGCGGTCAAGCTGTTGGCCTCTCACCAAGGTGGGCAGGGTTCGATTCCCGGTCAATGCATGTGAGATTTTCGAAGTGAAATGCCATGTTCTGTGGTTTGCATTCCACGTAAAAAGGAGGTCTCATGACTCATAATCACAAGATCAACGGTCACGTAAAACTACAATCTTCCTTCCTTCCAATCCATCCGACGGTGCTTATTTTAAGAGCACCCGTACTAAAAAAAACTTGTCAGATTCAGCAGGAAAGTAAATTACGTTATCATTGTTCATCATAATTACATTATTGGGCTTCAAAACATTAGCACTGCAAATTATTTCAGCAATTTCTTCTGGAACCATTGGCTTACATTGTTTCTTTCTCTTTTCGATGATGCCAAATTTCCTGTCACGGGACATTTAGGAGTGTCCGGAAACCAGGAATTTTAATTCAACAGAACGAAAATAGTTTATGGCATTGGCATAAATCATAACCATTAACACAATTCGATTCTTATTCTGCCCTGCGCATTGTATTATTGTATTTCCCATTTCTCCTTTTCAGAATGTTGACAACTTTGATCAGACCCAGGATATGTACCTTGCATGTCTGCTATCTGTCTCCTGAAATCGGTGTGGTGTTTGCTTATTTCTTCTTGAGTGAAACTGGGGCACTTGTAACAACATTTACATGTTGCCTGGAAATGTAGAAAATATTGGTTAGATCAGCCTATGTCTCTTTCCTGACCTGCCTGACCCTCGCAAGTGAAGTCGGTGTTCGACGAGTTTGCCATGTTTCACGTCAATTATGAAGTGAGAAAACATATATCTTAAGAAGTGTCATTTAACTTAACATTTTGAAAGGACCAGGTTTTGGAGGCATGTTGATTTTCACAATAATTTGAGTATCACTTCCACGCAACAAGTGGAAACTTGTTTGGCGCGCAAAGCAGTTACTACGTTCTCTGCGCCAAGAGCCTCGTACTTGCCACAAGAGCGATCTAGTGGGAACAATTTCAAGCTGTTCTAATCATCCAATGACTTCCTACTTTCTCTGCGGTGTTGGCATTGGTTCTTACTACCTTCGTCATGAAAAAAAAAAAAAAAAACGAAAATCTTACTTTTGGCACTTACTACCTTTCCCCTGTCAACGCCTCAATTGAATCTGTGTGAAAAAAATGCGAACGATGATAACCACTATTAATGTGAAAAGGTAGTTTGGGTGAAATGACCAAACTTACTTACTGGTTATTGTCATTTCACATTTTTGAACACAGATTTAACTAATGGGCAGCATTTCTTCATATCCAAGAGTTCCGCCTTT
This sequence comes from Meconema thalassinum, assembly GCA_946902985.2. Taxonomy (NCBI): domain Eukaryota; kingdom Metazoa; phylum Arthropoda; class Insecta; order Orthoptera; family Tettigoniidae; genus Meconema; species Meconema thalassinum. The sequence continues at coordinate 63,778,297 of OX336389.2, read as the reverse complement.
TGTCGTCCATCAGAATCGGTAAGCGCAAATTCGCACTCATATATCCATATTATTGTCTCCTTTCAATTCAACTTTTCTTACCTTTCTTTTCTTTCTGTCTCAGTCTACTTCATTCGAAGAAAATAAGCCTTCATTATTGGTCCAACAAACAATATCCGTACCAATTTACATATGCAAATTACTATTCTAATGGGACTCCTCCCTTACATACATATTACATCTTATGTATAAGCTTATGTGTGCAAATTATTGAGTTGAAATACCAAAAGGAAAAGCACCATAGTTGTATTTTGAAACTTAATAAAAGTACTTCGACCACGGCAAAGATAATGGTTCATTCAAGTTTTAAATTTAAAGGAACATTATTATCACAGTCCAAAACATAAGTACGTTCAAACAATAACATTAAACTTAAAATAATACTATCCTATTCTGTATGCCTCCACTATGTGAGAGTGGATGAGCGCGCGCACTGTAGTGGGATGGTTTACAGAACAAAAGTCTATATTACGTCTTACCGCATAGCGCTGTCCCACGGACAACAGTCATCTTTGTTGCCGTTTTTCTCAATATGTAAGAAATGTTACATCGACATTTGTTTGTGCATTGGCTTCAATTGTTGCGGGACATCAACAGAAGTGGATATACTGATGGTGTATAGCGGCTTCCTGTCATAGAAGGTGGTAGATATCAGAGGTGAGGGAATGTAAGTGTTTGTACCTCAGATGATAGACATTTCAGATCTATTGATGTGTAGCCAATACTTTTTATCCAACACTTGCATAATACATACACATTACTTGTAGCCAGGGAACAGCCAACAAATGAGACCTTGTTTCTTAAATAGCTAGTATTACCACCTAGAGGAGAAGGCCCTCAAAGTGAGGGGCGCACAGAGTGATTAAAGGGGGAGCCGGCTCTTATTTAAATATTTATATTTCATATTGTGTAACAAATATTGCTATCCTCGTATCCACGAAACTATCGTAGGCAGGAAGTTCCTGGTGTATTCTTGGAATACACTGTACGAGAGAATATAAAGTTTAATGCTCTTTGCATGTTCATTCCTTCCTCTTTATCAAACACCAACAGCGATCTTCTATTTTCTCTTTGATGGTCATGTCTCTTATGTCATTGCGAGTCTGTTCTAGATATATATCTTCCATGACCCACCTAGCGTCATCTAGCAGTGAACTTACATTAAAACCTAAAAAAGTAACCACTCTCCCTCATGAACCGGATGACGAGGTCTACTGACGGCCCGTCATCACGGAGAATAAGGGAGAGGGTATCAGGCAGTTTAAGAGTCCTTCGCAGATCGGCCAGATCCACACACTCCAAGAGAATGTGTGCCACAGTGAGATGGGCACCACAAGTACACACAGGAGGCTCTTCTCTCTTTAGCAAGTGGGAGTGCGTAGCAATCCCATGGCCGATCCGGAGTCGACCGAGTACCACAGCTTCCTTCCGGAGGGATCGGAAGGAAGATTTCCACACCTTCGTTGTCTCCTTGATGCCTCTCAGTTTGTTGCGACAGGATCAAATGCCGCAACTGAGAGCGCACATCACTAGCAGGCACCTTATACGGTAGCGAGGGCAGTGCGACTGCCTCTCTCGCCGCCTGATCAGCAAGCTAGTTTCCCGCAATACCCATGTGGCTAGGAAGCCACACAAAGGTCACCCCGGTACCCGCGTTACACGCACTGACGAGCAGGTCGTGTACACGCTGGACCAACGGATGCTTCGGGAAACACACATCGATCACTTGCAGGGCACTCAGAGAGTCAGTACACACAAGAAAGTGCTGGTGATCGTCTGATAACGTGTACCGGAGACCACCTAAGATGGCATAGAGCTCCGCTGTGTACACGCCACAGGCCTCGGGAAGTGAAAAGAGAAACCGACGATCCTCAACCACAAATGCACAGCCTACTTTCTCGTTTACCCTCGATACGTCCGTGAATAGAAGCTCCGATCCTGGATACCGGCTCACCACGGACTGGAACAGCCTCCGATGGACGGAGGAGTCCGTGTCCGACTTGGGGCCGGTGTGCAGATCCAGGATGATATCGGGGCGAGAGACCATCCACGGAGGGGCCTTGCTAGGTACTCGGACAATACGACAATACAGGAGACAGCAGGAAATCGGAACTGCCGGTATAAGTCATCCAAGCGAATCCCCGCCGGCCGAGTGGCTCGGGCGCACGCATCATACAGCCGGCGATTCGGATTGGAAAACAAACATGGATAGCTTGGATGAAGTGGCATCTGTCGAATAGTTGCAGCATAGGTCAGCAATACTTGTTGGCGCCTCAGGAGTAAAGGAGGTACGCCAGCATCGGCGAGCAAGCTGACGACCGGGCTCGTCCGAAAGGCTCCCGTCGCCAGCCTCACACCGCCGTGGTGGACACTGTCCAGTTTAACAAGCACTGACTTACGGGCCGAACCATATGCTACACTGCCATAATCTAATAGAGATAAAATCAGTGCCTTATTAAAATGTAGGAGCACCGTGCGGTCCCCCCCCCACGATGTGCCGCCATGAAACCGCAACATGTTGAGCTTCTTAGCACAGGCAGTTTTCAAACACCGCACGTGTGACTCCCATGTTAACTTATTATCGAAAAGCAGCCCAAGGAACCGGTACGTAGCAGCAACAGGCAAAGCTACATTGCCCAAATAGAGCTCAGGATCAGGATGGAGAGTGCACTTTCGGCAGAAATGGACAACCGAGGTCTTAGCGGTTGAGAACCGAAAGCCATGCTCTAGTGTCCAGCGTTCCACTCTCCGAATAGCTTGTTGTAGTTGTCGTTCAGTGACCGCCATATTGTGCGCACTATAATGTAGAGCGAAGTCGTCTACATATAGCGACGGTACCACTGCTGGACCAGCAGCAGCGACTATACCGTTTCTGGCAATCGCAAATAAGGTTACGCTAAGCACTGATCCCTGTGGGACTCCATTTTCCTGTATATGATATTGCGAATATGTCCACACTGGTATTCAGACAGGAGTCCTCGCTTCTCCAGGACCCACACCAGGCGCCGATTGACCATCCTCTTAAAGAGCTTGCACAGACCGTTAGTGAGACAAATAGGTCTGTAACTCCTTGTCAAATTGGGATCCTCATCGGGCTTCAGGATAGGTATAATGATACCTTCCTGCCATTGCGCTGGAAACACACCTTCCAACCAGATACGATTAAACACCCTGAGCAAATAACGAATGCTCTCATCGTTAAGGTGTTTAAGCATCTGGCTGTGAATATTATCCGGGCCGGGAGTCGTGTCCCTGCAGAGCGCCAGCGCTCTGCGGAGTTCCCACTCCGTAAAGGGCACGTTATACTCCTCCGAAGCGCGGGAAGCAAAACTGAGCTGGAAACGTTCGGCCTCGCACCTCAGGGCCACGAAGGCAGGATCATAGTTATCGGAACCGGATATATCCGCAAAATAAGATGCGAGATGGTTTGCAACGCGGTAAGGATCTGTAACCAATTCATTATGAATGGAAATTCCCGGTACAGTAGAAGATGTCTGAATGCCCGAAATGCGTCGTAGTTTAGTCCACACTTGAGAGGAGGGGGTTTATGTGCCGTGATAGACGACACATACCGTTCCCATGATTCTTTCTTACTCTGGCGGATAAGAAACCGTGCCTTGGCACGACATTTCTTCAATGCCACCAAATTGGCCATGTTTGGGCGTCGCCGATAATGCTTATGAGCGCGACGACGGTCTCTTATTGCCGCTGCAATATCCTCAGTCCACCAGGGGACGAGTTTGCGACGAGGAGTCCCAGAAAAGGATGGAATGGACTCTTCGGTGGCAGCAAGAAGCACATCGGTGACGTGTTGTACCTCGTCATCGACGCTCCGCCAACTAAGATCAACGAACACAGCTCGTTCTTGAAACGAGGGCCAATTTGCCCGCTTAAGTACCCAACGACTGAGGAACGACACAGGCTTCTGGCTAAGAAGAGTGAGAACGATCGGGAAATGGTCACTGTCACAGAGGTCATCGTGTGCGTACCAACCGAAATGGGGAACTAACGCACGGCTACACACACTCAAGTCAATGTGGGAGTACGTGCCGTGCGTTAAGCTAAAATGAGTGGCTTCCCCCGTATTTAACAATGATAAATCCAGTCCTTGAATTAAGCCCTCCACGTCCCTGCCTCTGGGGCACGAAGATGGTGATCCCCATTGTGGGTGACGTGCATTGAAATCACCCACGAGTAAGAAAGGGGCGGGAAGCTGATGTACAAGATCAAAAACAGCGTTAATATCAAGGAACTGGTTCGGTGGAAGGTACAAGTTACAAACAGTCGTCATAACAGGCAATGACACGCGAACTGCAATAGCTTCCAAAGGAGTAGTTAATGGAAACTCTTCACTATAGCAGTCAGAGCGAACTAAAGTGCAGACGCCCCCGGAGGCCCGGGCGGCGTCTGTTCGCTCTTGCGAGTATAGTCGGTAACCCCTCAGGACCGTCTGATGGTCAGGCCTGAGATTTGTCTCCTGTAAACAAACTATACTCGCTGCGTATTGGGCTATGAGCTGACGGAGCTCAGGCAAATGCCTGTCATAACTGTTACAATTCCACTGTAACAGTGCCATAGTGTGAACTTTGAAACTAAGGAATAGAAGTAGCAAGCTACAACTTAACCATTATCAGGTGACCACAATCTCCATGTCCTCGTGTGGGGACCTGGAGCGGGCCGACCCAGCGGACGATTTCCGGGACACATGTTGGCGGCGGGGGGGGGACCTCCGTGGGGAGCGCGCAGACCTGGGGACCGGAACGTCCCCAGGCGCAGAAGTATCCGCAGCTGGTGGGGCGGACGGCTTCCCCTTGTTCGGAGGGGGAGAGGATCGCGTGGTACGTGATCCCGTCTTCCCCGCCTCTCTCCTAAGTTTAAAAGGGCCAAGAGAATTACTCCTGGCCCTGGTCGACGATGCCGCCTCCACCGGCTTAGGCACGGCTTTCGCCGACCGTTGGGGTGGGGGAGATATCTGGGACTTCCCCCCCCTGCTGTGCGAGCGGAGGATCCCGCGCCCGCACAGTCTGTTTGGTGGTTGGAGGTGGGACAGGACCCACCTTCGAGCTGATGTTCAAGTTCTCGGGTGCTGATCTCGGGATCGTAAGAGTCAATACTGAGGGTTTCACAACTGGTGCAAAATATGAGGTTGATGGAACCAGGCCAGGTATAATTTTACGATAATCAATCGTGGGAGCAGGAGCAATCGTAGTGTGGTACCTCTTGCGAGCCTCCTGGTAGGAGAGACCTTCCAGGGTTTTGATCTCCTGGATTTTCTTCTCACTCAGGAACACGGGACAGTCCCTGTCCCGAGGAGGATGAAATCCAGAGCAGTTGGTGCACTGCTCGTCATCATGAGGCACCTTACCACACGTTCCACAGATTGCCAAGTTCGAGCAAAGAGATACCATGAGCCCAAACTTCTGGCACTTATAACATCGCATAGGTGGCGGAATGTACGGCCTGACATCACAACGATAGCTTGTGACCTTAACCTTCTCCGGGAGTACTGAGCACTCAAAGGAAATGATGAAAGCACCCATGTCAACGTCCTGACCGTTGACCTTGCGCATAATGCGCCAGACATCGGTCACATGACGGTGCCTCGTATCCTCCTCGAGTTCCTCGTCAGTATTCAGAATCAGGTCCCTATGGAAGATAACTCCCCGGACCTGATTGAGAGACTTATGTTTTTCCACTTTGACGGGAATTTCGCCAAAGTGGTCACACGTCAAAAGGTTGTCTACCTGCTCAGCCGTTCTGGTCTTGAGCAACAAGCTACCGTTTCTCATCTTTTGTACTTTCTCTAGCTCACCATAGACACCTTCTATGTGGCGAGAAAACAAAATCGATTTGACCAGCTTGAAATCATCCCCATCGGTTCTGGTCGCGACCAGAAACTTGGAGGTATTAGCACCCATATTCGAACGTACAGACTGTTCCCAAGGAGTAGAACCCCTTAGGGAATCAAAATTTAAAGACTTGGGTGGGGGACCACCCTGTTGGGGGAAGATGCGCTTCTTTCCCATGGCCATTTCTTCCTCCCTGAATGCCACCGACTCCAATCACGGGCTGTCTCTGTAGGCGCTACCCAGCCAAGGCAAGGCCCGGGGGTCCGATGTTTGACATGTCATACAGGCATGTACCCCTTGGCATATACTAGAGAGTTCTTCCAGCACAGGCATGCAGCTGTGCGGGGACCTGCGTTGTCAGGCGGATACTACTGCAGGGTACATGGCGCACCCACCTGTCGGTGTGGCCAGACCGAACAGGCTCTCGAGCGTAGTCGCACACTTAGGTGGCCCTTCCCCTGACAGCACACACATATAATTTTGAGTGCCAGACCTCAAAAACATGAACGGAAAAGAAGTGCGATATAACCTAATGAGAGTTATATCGCACAAGGTGGGGCGTTTAGAGCTGGCTGTCAAACCCGTAAAGGGGACCTGGGCCAAGAAACCCCTTTTGTCGCCTTCTACGACCGGCAGGGTATACCTGTGAGTGTATTCCATCCCTCCCACCCAGGGGAGGTCCAAATCGCAAGACAAGCCGGAAACCTAAAAGAATAGCCAAGGTCGCCCCTTTTAGTCGCCTCGTACGGCAGGCAGGGGATACCGTGGGTGTATTCTAAACCCCCCACCCACAGGGGGTTATCGAGGTTTCCGAGGCATGTAGTGCTTCAGGTTTGATAACTGTGGTAAATGTCTTAATTTTATTATTATTATATTCCAGTAATTGGAATTATTTTCTGTTGACCGACTGAAAGTTATAATATCAATTGTCAAAATAATGAGGCGAATAGTGCTTCAGGTTTGATTACTGTGGTATAATGTCTTTATTTTATTATTATTATTATATGATGATGAAGGGAAGGTGGTATGAAAAGAAAAAAATACGACTACCGCATGACTACAGAAGAAAAGAAAATAGTCTGCTAAGGATTAAGGCCTCGGCCATCTCCTTGCCAATCACCAACTTAGTTACAGATACACACATTAATATAGCCATCACAATAACACAGGTTATAAGAGAGAATATTACACGCACACCAAAGTACACTGGGCTGAGTGACCACGATGTCAAAGTCCCTCAAATGAATAATGTTCGCCAATTGTCAGTTAAGGCGAAAGCGATTGTGTGCACGTGCGAGTGCCTGGAATACTAATTTTTCTTTAAAAATTTAATAGTAGGCCTATATCTATATGGCAACATAAATCATGGAGAATTCATTACTTTACGGGAATGATGAAAGTAAAATATAAGGTGTACCATAACCAACTGAAGAGCCCATTGGTGCACTGGGGCGAAACGCTGGCGACTGTTTTGAGCTAGCCAGACCATTTTATGAAATTTCTTTGTGAATTTGTTAATGTACATAGCTCAATCGGACAATTTTACATCCTGTTTCCTTCGGGAACAGGTATTTCCAATATGGATTAGCAAGGTAAGCTAACATTATTTTTGAAAGGAAGTTTTGACTCCCGTAGTACATTGGCGCTGCTCGTGGCAACATTTTGTGCCTTGCAGCGGCCAACTCAGTATGAACTAGCCACGCGTCTTGGTGAGGTGTACCATAACCAACTGAAGAGCCCATTGGTGCACTGGGGCGAAACGCTGGCAACTGTTTGAGCTAGCCGGACCATTTTATAATTTCTTTGTGACTTTGTTAAAATATGTTTTGACGATGGAATACCAATAGCAAGAAAGAAGAATACGGAAATAAAAAAACTTGTCCAAGGTGGGATTCAAACTCCTTCGACGATGCATAATAGAATTAGAGGTCTGGAACAATAGCCCCCGAGCTGCCCAGACGATTAAAAGACAGCACAATAATAAGTTAGCTAAACAGCATACACACTCAACTGCCAGTTTAAGTTCTTCAATATTCCCTTATTTTATAATTCTATTCCAGTATATATCATGGAAACATCATAAACAATATTTCCCCGCCTTTTTAATTCTCGTAAACCAAGATCACAGTAAGACGTGGTAGGTCTTTTATCCGTGTAAATAACACATAGAGTAAACCTCTGAATGGAATAGGTAATTAGTGGTTCGGCAGTTGCATATCCACAACAAGAGAAAAAAGTACATATTAGGTGAGTACAGTGTTATCTGGTCATTATCGTATTCTTCAACAGTGTAATTATAGTGCAAAATATATTTATAGTGCTTGTGGGACTGCTACTATATTTTATTAAAGACAGCAGTGGCTGCGCTCGCTAAAGCATAGCGTTAGGTCATGGGGCCCAGCTATCTGCTGAATCGATAAGACGCGTGGGTTCGAGCCCCTCCGTCAGCCGTCCTTGAAATGGTTTTCCATGGTTTTCCCATTTTCAACACCAGGCAAATGCTGGGACGATACCTACTTACAGGCCACGGCCTCTTCCTGCTACATCTTTGCCCATCCCGACGCGTAGGTCGCCCCTTGGCCCCTCAGGAGGTCACTCGAAAACAAAGAAAAAAAATATCTTATTTGATACGTAAATACTTATTGCTAACGTACAAGTTTCGGAAAGTAACGATTACAACACTAATCAGAGAAAAAAATAGAAATATGAGACTTATGCGTTTGTTGCTCTAAAATATGATTCGCTTAAAATCGTTCTATTTCGTAGATATTCGTTGCAGTATTGAAATTAATGTGTCTTATTGTCACAATATACATGCAATACTAAACAGATACATGTCAAGCTGCGTAAATCAAATTATTTAAACATTTAAAAAAAATATGAGAACATCTCCCCACCGTAGTGGTTATGTGGAAGAATTCACACCCCACTTAACAAGTTAAGAATACAAGAAACCTAAAGTGAAGGTTTATGCCACCTAAAAATCCGGGCCCTAGAGATGACACACTTTAATGCACATAGAATCAAGCATCAAACACCAAAATAACAGTAATTTTAGAATTTTCCTTAGTGCCATTGACTGGAAGGTACTGTTAAGGCGACACTCCTGAGATAAACAGATATTTTTACCTAATGCATAGATTTTCACGAAACTTTGTGGGAATGTCACCAAAACAAAAGTAGAGATATCACAAACATTTGTTTCATATACAATTAACAGTTTTTCCAATAATATTTTTTATTTTATTTTTTATTTTTGGAATTTTTAATTCCATTTTTTTCATAGATTTCAAATGTCACGTTAATGGAAATTTGGAATTAGGTAGATAATACTTCTTTAAAAGCACCACGTATCGATTTTTCTGTAAATAATTTATATAATGAGATATTATAGTACTAAATTTGTGTAATTTTTTTGTTCAAAAATTTTGGACTTTTAAATCCCTACTTCTGGGAAGAATTCTGCAATCACGAATTCCATACGCATGTTTCCTAATATAGCTGTGATACATATACCATACAAATTTCGTTACATTTGGCAGAATATTGTGAGAGAAAAATGGGATTTAAATGTAAAATTACAATTGGCGGGAAAATTTAAGTAAAGTTCAAGTGACGTTATCTTCCTACCTAATGCATGGATTTTCACGAAACTTTGTGGGAATGTCACCCAAACAAAAGTAGAGATATCTCCAACATTTGTTTCATATACAATTTACAGTTTTTCCAAAATAATTTTTTTTGAATTTTTTTTTGTGGAATTTTTAATTCCATTTTTTTTCATAGATTTCAAATGCCATGTTAATGGAAATTTGGAATTAGGTAGATAATACTTCTTTAAAAAACACTACGTATCGATTTTTCTGTAAATAATTTATATAATGAGATCTAATCGTACTAAATTTGAGTAATTTTTTTGTTCAAAAATTTTGGACTTTTAAATCCCTACTACTGGGAAGAATTCTGCAATCAAGAATTCCATACGCAGGTTTCCTAATATAGCTGTGATACATGTACCATATAAATTTTATTACATTTGGCAGAATATTATGGGAGAAAAATGGGATTTAAATGCAAAAATATAATTGGCGGGAAAATTAAAGCAAAGTTCAAGTGACGTTATCTTCCTACCTAATGCATGGATTTTCACGAAACTTTGTGGGAATGTCACCCAAACAAAAGTAGAGATATCGCAAACATTTGTTTCATATACAATTAATAGTTTTTCCAAAATAATTTTTTTTTGATTTTTTATTTTTGGAATTTTTAATTCCATTTTTTTCATAGATTTCAAATGACATGTTAATGGAAATTTGGAATTAGGTAGATAATACTTCTTTAAAAAACACTACGTATCGATTTTTCTGTAAATAATTTATACAATGAGATATTATAGTACTAAATTTGTGTATTTTTTTTGTTCAAAAATATTGCACTTTTACATCCCTACTACTGGGAAGAATTCTGCAATCAAGAATTCCATACGCAGATTTCCTAATATAGCTGTGATACATATATCATACAAATTTTGTTACATTTGGCAGAATATTATGGGAGAAAAATAGGATTTACATGTAAAATTACTATTGGCGGGAAAATTAAAGGAAAGTTCAAGTGATGTTATCTTCCTGATCCATTACCTAGAAGTCACCAGCACCGTATGTTTTTCCTTCCTTTAGTTTCTTAGCAGCTTCTGTACGAATATTAGTAATTCTGGAAGCTTGTCTAGTATCTTGATACACAACTACAAGAGGTTACTTGCACGTGAACTTCACAAAAGTAAACAGACTGGCTACCGCCACAGAACTCACAAGAAAGAAGAAACGCACAAGAATAACAAAACTTATAGTTATCGGCATTATTGTAGTGATATCAGGAATACCAATACAAGCATACAATGTTGCTCAATGACAGTAGAGTCAAGTACTGAAATATTAGTCCTTTGCAGGCTTTATAAATTCATTCAGAAACATGGTAGATCTTACAGCTCGATTCTGTAGAAATATATACGGGGGGGGGGGCTGTTGGCCCATTCCCGGGATGCGTAATTGCAAAGAATAGGGATATTTTATTGATTTGATTGAATGAAAACATGACAATGACATCATAAATAATCTAACCAAGCAGTTCAGCAGATGCCACACACATTTCTGCTGTGTGCAGACTGACAAACAAAGCATTATTAAGGTGACAAATTGTTTGAATTCAACGGAATAACTTTGTGACAAGAAAGAAGAAACCCTATCCTTTCAATTTCAGTCATTAAAAAAATTTCACCAAAATGAACAAAATATCGACTTTTATCTCCGGAGTGTCGCCTTAAAGAATTAATCGAGAATAAGTCTCCCTAATGTAGCAATGGTCTGGAGCCTAGCCATTAGGCCAATGATGGCAATGCTCTGCTTACAAAAGCATGGCTCATCCCCATGGACTTAAGTTCTCAACAGATAATAGGGGGATTATTAATATTTTTGTAGAGCTTGATGTGCTAGAAATTGGTTATTCATAGTGATTATTGCTCTGATTATTGGTTATGAAATAACTTTTAACTCCCTTCTAGAGCCAGCCCTGGTTGATACCTGAGATGTCTCTAATCCCTAAATGAAAGAATTTCATGGGGATAACACAAATACAGTATAAAACTTTAGCTAGGAGTAGATTTTGATGTATTATGAAATTCAGTGATCTTCAGTTCAAATGCAAAGACAACAGTCAGAGCTGGACAAATGTGTGTCACATTACATCCTTTAAATTAATTTCAGACACAGTGATTGTACCCTACATATGATAAAGTATAATTTAGCCATAAAAAAAAAAGAGAAAAACAATACTACTTTCATCAGAAATCCCTGCCAATGAAGTATAGAAATATAATGTGAAATTAGCACTGAGGTGTTCAGAAATTATTCTCTATTGCCCATCCTGCGATCTGTTGTTGACTCAGATTCTTTTGGTGACTTAGGTACAGTAACTGTTTTCACCTTGAAACTTGTGAAGAAGAATGCAATAGCAAGTGTGGTGGTGGCTGTTTAGAAGACTAGTCTTTGCATTAGTTGTCCATAAATCATGCTAAATAAAGTGTTATTTCAATATATTTTATTACCAAGCTTATCTTTCATACCATAATGTAACAAAATAAAATTCCTCGATCATATCATTCAATGTTTGTGTACTTAAGATAAATAAAATAATTTCTGGGAATAGAATAGTAAATAAAGCAGAAACTTGGGCGATGACGAGGAGAGATGAAAGTAGAATACATGCAGCCAAAATGAAATTCCTGAGGATTATGGTACAGAAGACTAGGAGAGATAGAGTAAGAAATGAAGACATTCGAAAGGAAGTGAATGTACAGAAGCTGAATGATAAACTGAAGCAGAACAGATTGAAATGGTATGGACAAATATGATGATGATGATAATTGTTGTTTTAAGGGGCCTAACATCTAGGTTATCGGCCCCTGATGGTTTGGGTGATCGTGAAGATGAAAATGAAATGCAAACTTAAAACTAAAACTAACTACCATCCTACAAACTAGAAGCAGAAATGGAAAACTAAAGGAGAATAAGGCAAATAAAGGACAGGAGGAAAAGAAATGCCATCAACCCTCGAAGAAGGCGGATTGAGGGACTTGGAAGGAAGGAGAGCCATGAAAGGCAGATAGGAAAGTGAAAGAGGAGAGGGTCCGCCCCAAAGGTAAGGGACAAAAAGGGAAAACGGACCCAGCTCAGGAATCCCTCGGGGTCGCCAACTCCCGAACTCATCAGCCGTGAGCCCCTGAGGGTGTAGCATTATCTAGGGTGCACCAGAAGTGGTGGGGCTACATACACCCGGCCTCCTTGAGGGCCTTAAGCAGAAGGCAGGAGATAACATGAAAAGAAAAAGAAGGCTGACCCCTCGCAGAAGGAGGGAATCAGAAAAGATGAGACAAGGGCCAATTAAGGCGGGAAAGGAAGTGACTCCCTAGGCCTCGGATGCCCTAATACCGTCGGGGTCGGAAGAGAACAAGAGTTGACCAAGTGAGGTCGACAGGAAAGAAGACAGAGGAGCCCGGCACAAGTAAGTGGAAGCAATGCCGGACTCAGCTGGGGCCCCGTGGTCGCCAACCCACTTCTCACTAGATGTGAGCCCCTGGGGGAGTATGGACAAATAAAAAGGCTGAATAATGAAAGAATGCTAAAACAAGTGATGGAGAGACAGGTGACTGGAAAGTGAGGACAAAGATGACCTAAAGCACAGTGGATGGATTTAGTGAAAGATAGTGCGAGAAGATGGAACCTGGAGTAGAGTTCAGTGGTTGAGGACAGATGGTGGACAGACAACAGTTGCTGGAAAACCGAAATTGATATGATGATGATGATGATGATAATAGTAAATTATATGGCAATACATTATACATAATAATCACACACCTATATCATTTTAAAGACATTATTGGTAGATAAAGATAAGCCTCCGTGGCTTAGGCGGCAGCACGCCGGCGTCTCACCGCTGGGTCTGTGGTTCAAATCCCGGTCACTCCATGTGAGATCTGTGCTGGACAAAACGGAGGCAGACAGGTTTTTCTCCGGGTACTCCAGTTTTCACTGTCAAAATTTCATTCCAGCAACACTCTCCACTATCATTTCATTTTATCTGTCTTTCATTTAATCATTGCCCCCAGAGGAGTGCGTCAGGCCTCGGCAGCCGGCACAGTTCATATCCTCGCCGCTAGATGGGGCATCATTCATTCCATTCCTGACCCGGTCGGAGACTGGAAGCAGGCTGTGGATTTTAATTTTTCATTGGTAGATAAAGAATATCCAAATCGGGGGAAACTTGGAACTCATTTTCTGATAGTTGCTGAAATCACCCTAAAACAGTATGTAAATTTGGCCACTTTGTTTAGTATTCAAAATCTATTACTGAGCGAGTTTTATAATTATGAATATACATTAATAAAATGAGCCGCAACAGAAATTATACTTAAAAGAAAAAAATAAATTGAAAGAATACTGCATTTCTGGCTCGAAATTTGAAAATACAGTATACAAAGAAACTGGCCAAAGTTACAGAACCCAATAATTGATATTTTAACTTACTGCCAGTAAACACACAATAATTCCAATTACTGAGAGAAAAATCTAAACTAAATTACATGGTATTAAAATATGCAGTATAATAGATTATCTGAAAACTTCTTTAGAGATTACTGCTTTTATGAAAGCTACTCAAATTCAAACAATACAGAGTTATAGTTCATACAGATTTTAACATCGTATCTTCATCACATTAATAGTAGACGAATACTATTTCGTATATTGTAGTTATAGCTTTTTACCGTCATCACAGCAGAGTATGATGGCTGTTACATGAACCAAAGTGGATGGGGAAACACTTGCAAAAGTTTTTTTGACATTAGAGTGATTTTCTTCTGCATTTTGGCACACACAAACCCAATGTTGCATGTAAGTGCTAATAGGGCCAGACATAGAAACCAAGGAGCCCCCAGACAGTGAACATTCCTTTTTGGCCCCCTAATCAAACATTCTAAAATACAGATCCATGACATTCTTGAATGTTCCAGTCTTCCACATTCTTCTAAAACATTCAACACTTCAACATTCAACACTTTTCCAAAGGTTTCCAGGACTTTTCAGCAATGTTCTATATGCATACAATATTGAAATATAAAAACAGAACCTTTATTTTATGGGATGGTTCTATAAAATCTTATAGCCATTATACAGCACAAAATGGTATGGCAAGGCTCAATATTAAATAAAAACATGAAGAACACAACATTGCCACTTAAATTATCTATTATCTATTTTTCAAGAAAAATTGACATTCATTTCCATGTGCTGTGTCCTAAACGTGTACCATTTCGTCACATGACCGAGGCTCCTGGACCATAAGAATGGGAGCCAAGGCAGAAATGTGCCAGTCAGCATAACATTCCGAGTCTGCAACTGTAATGGCAAGAATTCAGCCATTTTGTAAGGCCCCAAAGGAGTAAACTCATTCTCAAATCATCTGTTAAGCTAGTGAACAAAAAGTAATGTGAAGTTCTAGGACAGAAGCTTCAAGCTACTGTACACTGACCAATTCCAGAGAAAGAGGCGTATGTTACAAATTCATGAAATTAGGCTCTTCTTTGGCTATCGGGGAAAATGTGGTAATATGGGAAAATGAGTCTGCTAATTTAGTGTCCAGTGGTCTTTACAGTCATCTACAAGAAAATTGGGCACTTATTCCTTACACTAAAGAATAAAGGTTCCAGAGCCCATTGGTCAGTGATCACCTGTATGAGGGTTAAAGAAATTAGAACTTAAAAGAGATGTAATTAATATATTTCTGGTATAAAAGTACTTTCCTGAAATACAATGGTAAAGCAGTTCGGTCAGTTATGGACAAAAATAGAGCCCTGCAACCGATGATGCAGATGTCAGCATTATGGCTTTTCACTTCCTATTGCTTGCATATACCTATAGAAACCTGTTTATTATCTAAGCCCTAAATGCATATGGCAACTCCAATTTACATATAAAATAAGCTGCCCCTGCTCAGTTTTCTTATCCCCCACAAATGTTAAAGACTATTGGAAGCACTGATTTATGGTAGTTGTTAAGTTCTCCACCCCATTTGCTCCATGAGGCAACAAGGAACCTCATCCCATTGCAAGTAATGGACAGAAGCATCAGAATGGGTGATTAGAAAACTATTAACTCTAGCTCAAGACACCTGAGAAGGATTCAATCAACTGTCAGATTACTGACCAAACTTTTATTCTACTGAGTGGCAGGCATCTAGAAATACAATGCAAGTGCAATTGCTACCTAGTTGAGTTAATAACCAAATTGAAAGCAACTAGAAGATAAAGTGTCATCTCCATGCCTGGCATCGGGCGGTCTGCAGTTCCTTGGCAGGAAGACAAAGCACTGATGTGAAGTTTGCTATAGCCAACTTCTGCCCCAACACAATGAGTAAAAAACTGAAACACATCATTACTGCTGTATTTACTGGTGAAAGAAATATATTTTGACACAAAATGTATACTTGTTAAGAAAATTGTAGAAGTTAAGTGCTATCTCGCAACACCCCACTTCAGGACAGGCCTTAAAATCAACACAGTGAACATTTCAGAACTTGTAACTTGTAGAGAAGCCTCAGTTATTCTATTGGGACGAGAAAAAATTATATTTCTTTTTAGAGCTCCCATGGTATGGTTATTGTTGTTTTAAGGGGCAGAACTGAAATTACTTAACGTTATTGTTCCCAGAAAGCTGCAAGTCTTGAACCACAGAGATTCAGGGATGGGTACCAAGGGTACAGTGCTGTAATTCATACGTACAACCGTTGTTTGGGCCTTCCTCTTGGTCTTCTTCCATCAACCATCAGTTGATAGGCAGTATCTACCACGGTGTTACTTTTTGCTCCCAACTCATGGCCATACCACCGGAGTCTGTGTTCAGCCATCTTATCAGGAATTGGGACCACGCCAAATTGTCGCCTGATAGTATCATTATACATGTGGTCTTTCAATGAAATGCCCATAGTTCGTCGCAGCATCCGCATTTCCATTGCATGGAGAGAATTTCCAGCACTTTTAGTGACAGTCAAACATTCAGTACCATACAGTGCAACTGGTCGTATGACTGTACAATAGATCTTAGACTTCAGGTAAGTTGGTATTTGCTTATCTCACAGAACCCCTGTGACATCTCTCCAACCCATCCATGCTGCATTGATCCTTCCTTGTACATCATTACTGATGCATCCATCATTTTGCAGCCGGGATCCTTGATACCCGAAGATATCTTGGCCAGGAATGTACCACTAATTTGAATAGATCCTGGTGATGGAATGGCTTCCAGGTATTCGGTCCTTTGTCTATTCAGGCGCAGACAAAATTGTTGTAGCCTGTCATGCCATGTTTGAACTTGTTGTAAATTTTCCCTAGTTGTAGCGGCAATCATTACGTCAACTGCATATAGTAATGTCCATGGGACATCTCTTTGCATATCACGAGTAATGGTGTCCATGACCAGGATAAACATAAGTGGAGACAGCGCTGAACCCTGGTAGGGTCCCACTAATCCAAACTAATTGGGACCGAACCCTGATCGGATTAGCAAAAATTCGGATTAGGTGGATTTTCGTCACATACGAGAACATATTGACTTTAAGGCTCGAAAAACAATTACAATCATCACGAATACAGTAGAACCTCGATGCATCGTTTTTCAAGGGGGAGGGGGAAAATGACGATGGATGCGGGAAAACGATAATAGCGGGTAACATAATTTTTTTTGTAAAAAAATGTTTTTTCCTGGTCCTTGCAAAGTCCCTATACTTTCCATGTTAATTTATTTCCGATATACGTTTTTCACGCTTATTCGATCATATTTTAAGTCCCTTGCTATATAAAGCGTCATTTATACGTTGCGTGTTCTGAGAAAGTATGTATGGTTGAATACAAACTTTTGGTACAGCCTGTACTTCCGCTCCGAAGGATGCACCGCGTGCTATTATTTGTGTTACGATGGCCTTGAGCGACACCGGTGGTCACGGCGACACTCGCTTGTCAGTGTCGCAACAAGGAAGAACAGCTTGCATAATAAGCGAGCGCTATTTGTGTTAGCCAAGGTGTTGTTGACCTCTCAAAATAACAGGAAGCAGCCAAAGAACACAGACAGCATCTGAAGCTTGCGTTAAGATGAGCGAAAGAAAGCGGAAGTGTTTTACAATCACCGATATATTAAACATTTTATTATTTCTGCTTTTATAATTTTTATTCGTGTTTTTTTTAGGACTTCTTGTCAACCCATTAAAAATACGCGATTGATTCTGTGTTATAATAATCTTACGTCTTCAGACAAATGAAAATCCATAAATTAATTTAGGCCTACACTACGGTATTTTATTAATGACGATGACGAAGAGCCCCAGCATAATACAGTGGATTTTAATGATACTGTCAATGCTCTAAGGACTATCAAACATTTTGTGACGCGCCTCAACGTTTCTGAGGAAATAATGGCCGAATTATATCGGTTTGAAAATACTGTTCACGCCGTGGCCGCGGCAACAAAAAACAAGTCAAGATAACAGACTACTTCGTAAAGTGACTCAATTTTCTTTGTTTTGTTGTATCTGGGTGCATTTCTCGTGTAGTTGTTTTGTTACATATTGCCGATTATAGTTAAACAATTGTAATATTATTTCTTGTTTTTCACTTCTTAACGGGGACCCTCGCTAGCCCGCCCGCCCGCGTTGCGAGCCTGTCTCCCGCCGGAACTTTGCCGTAATGCGTAGCTCGCGCAGCACTCAGTCATTGAGTAGCCTGTAGTTCACAGCTGGTGCTGAAGATGTTCGCCATTCACTGCTACGCATCCCTGGCACCTCTTTATGAAATTGTAATTTACGTTCTGAAGTTCCTCAGCACCGATTGACTGCATTTCAGCTGCAATAAACTGCAGTCCAGCCCACTTGAACCTTGCTCAAGCCTAGGAACTCCTAATCGTTCGTACCTCATACATTCTCGCGTAACAGATTGCCGCTATTCTATGCCGCTTCCCATTCAAAATAACGTTTGCATATATTTTCTCATAAACGATCAATGCGGGAAAATTGTGGCCAAGGACTGGTGATTTTTTGACGATCCATGCGAAAAAACGATAGTTCGAGGAACGATAGATGCGGGGAAATTTAACATTAGTTTATATGGAAAAATTTCGGGACTAAATAAATTGAACGATACATACGGGAAAACGACAGTTCCGGGAACGATGCATCGAGGTTCTACTGTACTATGCAGATAAAGACATTTTAGCAGTGGTGCAGGGGACATCAGCTGAGATCAACGCAGTGAGTACGAGGGGGATGCCCAAACTGATGTTTCACACACTGCCATTGCAAGAACCCTTGACCTCGCCCTACGCTTCGTCGAGCAACATGCCGCTGCAACTCCTAGTGATGGAATGTTTATGCGACGTTGGCGAAACGTTGCCTCTTCATGTCATATCAGTGCACTGCGTCAAAAGAAGATCACAGACTTCACTTCTTAAGTGTTGATTTGCTTTTCCGTTTGTTTTGTCGTTAACGAAAATATTGCTTTCAAACTTTGTTATGCACATTGTTAGTAGGTCGCCTTCCGTTTTTTAGTATTTGTGTATAAGATAGCCGATAGATTCACCGTTTACTCCTGTAGCATTTATTTCATGTTTTTCAGTGTTAATAAATTTACGGTTTTACTTGAAAAAACTAATTTGCATATTAAGGCTTTCACGGCCCGGATTATTATATAAATAATTCATGCTTTTGGGCTAATGCCGTGTGTATTTTAAATTTAAACCATACGTTTCGGAGAAACCTTGCCTCCTTTTTCAATGGAAATAAACAATCAAAAGCATGAATTATTTATATTGAAAAAACTAGTTTACTCTTAATTTTAAGTTTTTCCTGTTTTGTAATTCAAAACAAATATGGCAGACATTTTTTCCTAGCCCTGTTCGGATTAGGCGGATTTTTGAATTAGCGGGGTTCGGATTGGTGGAATCTACTGTATTACTTGATTGGACCTTTTTCACATTTAGATATGATATTTCCATGGCATGAAGCTTCCTCCATTAAAATTTAGGTCAGTTAAAACGTTTTCGTTTACATATTTTCTCATTTACACAAAATTCTGTCAAGTTCTCATTTATATAGGGTGGGTGAGATATAACTAAGCAGCCGGAAACCTACGATTCCCCAGGTAAGGAAGTGTCAAAAGTCGTGAAAACGTATGGCAAAATGTGCGTGGTTTAGCAGGAAAAAGATGTTTTCGTCACAGTATTTAAAGATGTCTAGCAGGCCAATTGTTCGTTGTATAGACTTTGTGTTTGCACCAGGTTGTGCAGCACAACAAACAAGGAAATGTGGCCCAGAGTGGATCTGCGCACGGCGAGTGGTGTTCCCAAAAATCCATGTTAATGCAATCACTTAGGATATGTTCAATTGTTTCCACCCACCCTGTATGTCATCATATGCAATAATTCCTATAAATTGCATTCTTAGTTTGAAATGACAAGTATGAAAATTATAAGAATGCATAATGGATACAGAAAAGAACATGGATAGGACAATGGAATACTTCACCGTAACCATCAGAATGAGCATCACAACACTGACCATTTGTCAGCATGCCACCTAACCAGACCACAATCATACCACCTAGACATGCTGGCTGTCTCTATGGATAGCTTAAAAATGATAATTGCTCCCAATTTGAGCATTTCTGTGTTTTATAGTTCTACCTCTTTCAATAGTTTGGCTCACTTTTTCTAGTGGTCTTGAATTCTCCAGCAGTTGCTACAATGGTTTTGTTTGCAATCTTGACACCACATAGTTTCTTTCAGGAAACTGTTCATAAATGCCCTTCCATTTCGATCTGCGGGTTTAGAGTACATAGGAACTGAACTGGACTGCCCAGCGTGTCACTACTGTGTGTCCAACGCTCCATCACTATCACACCACAATGTCAGTCCTTCCGATATGTTGCTTGTTACACAAGCCCTGAGCAATGCACCTATCGATGTATGCTGGAGCTGTGTCGTCCACTTGGTAATCCTGCATCACCTCATTCCCCAGCATATGGGTCATAAATCATTTTGCTAAACACATAATAGTGCACACATATTCCCCACACTGTATTTGTTAGCAAAGGAATAGGTCCATTTCCTGAATCAAACCACTTACACATGAAAGTCATGGGTGTACACACAGCAGGATTACTGGAAGGCATGCCCATTATTGCATTACATCATACCCCTCAGGTACCGTGTGTTTCACACATTTCTAACAAGCATTACTGTTATCAGCCTTACCTTCCTAAGTCTGCCGGAATTCACACCAGTTACTTTGGTCTCCCTTGTTCACACAAGTAAGGCTCATGACAATTGACATCTGCAGATCCGAAAGCATCCCTGTCAGTATCTAATATTTGAATTGAATTGGAAACTAATCTATATTCGGGATACTGGAATACATCTACAACATGGCTGCCGCGTATGTAGACAAAGTATACCGCTCTCTTAAAGATATCGAAAATGTAGACGAGGACAGTTCCGTAATTAACGCCAGTGATAAAATATCGTGTAGGAAGACACCTAGTATGTGTGACATTGATAGTAAACCATCAGAGGTACATTTAGGTGTAAATACGAGTGATATACTGTGCACGCTGTGTGGCAAGGCATCGAGTGAGAGTGTGAAATCTCTACAGTTAATCATCGACATTTTGAATAGGGACCTTAAGCACACCCAAGAAGAACTATCTAAATTAAAAGCCGAAAACAGTGTACTCAGACATAACGTAAACGACCGCAACAATCCCCCGTCATCGCCGGACTCGTGGAATGTGGTGGTGGCAAATCGCTGACGCCAATGTAGGCCTAAACCACGTGTGCGGGAAACAGTTAGCCAAGCTGTTCCCACAAAAAATATGTACGATGTTCTTGCTGAAACTGAATCCGTCTCCGAAGAAACACCACATACAAGGGCATCAACAAACTGTAAGCCGGAAAAAGTGCGGAAGTTAGCCACGTACATAACCTCAAAAAGGAAAGTACTCCTCCTCAGTGACAGTCATGGGAAAGGATGTTCAGAAGAGCTCAATTTAAAAGTATCGAGGGACTTTGAGGTAAGTAGCATCACCAAACCAGGCGCTAGAGTTAAAAATGTTCCGGAAAATTGTGTTGAAATGTGCAGAAACCTTACTCATGAAGATTATGTTGTTTTGTGGGGGGGTACGAACGATGTAGCGAAAAACGAAGCGAATGGTGCAATACAAACCTACAAAGATAAGCTCCCACTACTTTCAGGTATAAACGTTATACTCTTAGGCATCCCACTCAGACATGATCTAATGGAAGAAATCGTGTGTCAACAAGGAGGTAAAGAGGACGAACAAAAAGCTTAGAGCACTATCCAGACTATATCAGCATGTTCACTTTCTTGATACTGATGTACCAAGAGAACTGTTTACCCGACATGGTCTTCACTTAAAGACCAAAGGAAAGCAACAGATCTGTTCACAAGTAGCGGAGGAAATCAACAAAAAGTTCCACTCCCACGGACCAGTCATCCCACTACCGCATACTGCAAGTCCGACTACTGTAGAATCAGTGAATTCACTTGGTGGCGAGAGTTTTTTTTAGAACAGAGGTAAGTGCTCCTGCAAGAACTATAATCCCCAAGCTTAACAACAGTACAAATGCACCGAGTTCCTCAATCAGAATATTTCACCAAAATGTACAGTCACTTAATAATAAACTAGTTCATATCGATATGCTTCTACAAACATCACTCAAAGATATCCACATCCTGTGCTTGTCTGAACACTGGATGAAACCTGAACAAATCAATCATGCTGTCATACCAGGGTTTACTTTAGCTAGCTACTACTGTAGATCAACATCAGAGCATGGAGATGTATGTATCTATATCAAAGGAAACATAGAATTTAAGCCTATACCAATTCCCGATGACTTATGCATAGATAAAAATTTTGAGGCAACAGCTATTTCTATCCCAAAGGAAAATTTAATTCTCATCTGTATATATCGTTCACCAGGAAATAGTCAAAGTTATTTCTGAATAAACTAGAAGTGATAATAAATTAAATAAATAAATTTAATTTAAAAAAATAGTTATTTGTGGAGATTTCAATATTAACTTTTTAGAGGAAAGTACGGAGAGAAGGGAATTGCTAAATTTGTTAAGCTCCCATCATCTAATTCACACAGTAACAGTACCCACAAGAATAACAAAAACTAGTGCAACCACACTTGACCAGATAATAATTAATGACAATGTGAACTGCAACTCTCTCGAAGTAATCAACACAGGTTTCAGTGACCACCGAGCTCAAATAACTCTAAATATTTCAAACCCAGTTTACAATGCTCAGTTTCATAAATGTCGAAGCTTTAGTCAGCACAATATAAACTATTTCAACAACTTGTTAAAAGGAGAAACCTGGGAAGGTGTGTACAAGTCAATAGATACAAACAAAAAATTCCAGGAATTCATTAATATTTTCCTGTATTATTTTGATATTGCATTTCCTTTGAAGAGTATCAGACTGAAAGTTTCTTCCCCATCAAAACAATGGCTTACTCTTGGAATAATTACTTCATGCAAAAGAAAGCGTTTCCTCCACGATTTTCAAAGTACGCACGAAACCTCCAATGAATTTAACATGTATTTCAAGACCTATAAGACCATACTTAACAAAGATATAAAATTAGCAAAGAGAATGTCAAATGATAATTATATCCTGGAATCTAAAAATAAAACTAAGGCTATGTGGAATATCATAAAAAATGAAACCAGGCAAACAAAACCGGCAGTAAATAACATAACGTTATCAGAAGACTCCAAGAAGATCAATGACCCACAAAATGTCTCAACAATTTTTAATGAGCATTTTGCTACCATGGCGGAAAAACTACTAAATGTAAACAATATACAAGCAGTAAAATCAACACTC
This sequence comes from Meconema thalassinum, assembly GCA_946902985.2. NCBI lineage: Eukaryota > Metazoa > Arthropoda > Insecta > Orthoptera > Tettigoniidae > Meconema > Meconema thalassinum. The sequence continues at coordinate 63,754,894 of OX336389.2, read as the reverse complement.
GCGAATATAACATTTAATCGAAAATCAATGATTGTTGAAAATGTTACAGAAGCAGAAATCCTCAATATTGTAAAGAACCTACAGAATAAACATTGCTCAGGAGTTGATAACATTCCTGATATACTAATTAAAAAATGTATCCAAAATATAATTACCCCCTTACCACACCTCTGTAACCAATCTCTCATGTCAGGAATATTTCCAGATATCTTTAAAATTACAAAAGTAATTCCATTATTTAAAGGGGGAGATAGAGAAAACGTAACCAATTATAGACCTATTTCTTTATTGTCGATATTTTCAAAAATTTTAGAGAAGATAATGTACAACCGTCTAATTAGCTTCATAAACAAATATAAATTGTTAACTGACTCTCAACATGGCTTTAGAGAAGGAAAATCAACAATGTCAGCAATTTATGAATTTTTAAATCCTGCTTTTGAGTCACTTGATGAAAGGAAGAGAGTATGTGGCCTGTTTTTGGACCTGTCTAAAGCTTTTGATGTGATAAATCATCAGATCATCATCATCATCTTGAACAGTTTCCAACCGCTGGTCGGGTCTGCTTGGAACATAAGCCTCTCCATCGTTTCCTGTCCATCCACCATCTCTCGTCATTTACTGTGTCCCAGCACACTCCTCTTTCCTCCACACTCTTCTTAACTCCTTTTGTCCATCTGTCCCTTGGTCTTCCCCTTGGCCTCCTTCCCGTCATTTCCATTCCAAACATCATCTTCGGTATCCTCTCCTCTTGCATCCTCCTCACATGTCCATACCATTGTAGCCTAGATCGCTCTATTCTATTTTGCAATGGTTCCTCTCTTACCATCTCCCTGACTCTCTCATTCCTTACTCTGTCCATTCTTGTCACTCCTACCCTACTCCTCTGGAACTTCATCTCCACTGCTCGTATTTTATTCTTGTCCCTTTCCTTCATCACCCATGTTTCTAAACCATATGTCAAAATTGGCACAAAGTAGGTCTTGTAGATGATTCCTTTACATTTTTGTGGTACATCTTTATTCCATATCATCCCCCTAACACTCTTGAAAAATCCATCTGCGCACCTTCCCCTCTCATTTATTTCCATCCTATTGCCTCCCTTTTCTTCAATTATGCTTCCCAAGTACTTGAAGCATTCTACTTTCTGCAACTGCTGTCCTCCAACTGTTATGCCCATATCCAGTCTGTTCTTCTTCCTCGTGATGACCACTTCACTCTTTTGTGCTGAGAACTTCATCCCATATGATAACACTACCTTCTCCCACTCATCTAATTGCTCTTGTATTTCTTCCTTATCCTCTCCCCATACCAGAAGGTCATCAGCAAACAGCATTGCCTTCATTTTCCTTTCCCCAATGCTATTTACCACTTTTCGTATGATTTCATCCATCACCACTATAAATAACAGGGGTGAGAGGGCACTTCCCTGTTTCAGACCACTCTCCAGTTGAAACCATTCCGTTCTCTCTCTTCCCACCTTTACACAGCTTTTGCTTCCCTCGTACATTGCTTTCTCTCTTGCCACTGTCTCCTTGTTCACTGCTTTTGCTCTCATTGCTTCCCATACCTTGTTTCTATTAATACTATCATATGCTTTCTCAATATCCAAGAAGGTCATCACCAGATCTTTCCCATATTCATAATGGTGTTCTTGTAGCTGTCTTACTGCAAAGATGAGGTCAACTGTTGACCTTCCTGGCCTGAATCCATACTGTTCTTCCCTCAGCCCATCTTCAACTTCTGTCCGAATTCTTCTCTCCAGTACCTTCTCAAATATTTTGGCGCAGTGGCACATGAGTGTAATTCCCCTGTAGTTCTTGCATTCCTTCCTACTTCCCTTTTTAAATATGGGTATTATTATCCCTCTTTTCCAGTCCTCTGGTATTTTCTTCTCCCTCCATATCACTTTCATTACTCGAAAGAGCCACTGTGTTCCTATCACCCCTGCTGCTCTCACCATCTCCACACTCGCTTCGTCTATTCCCGGTGCCTTTCCCCCCTTTCATCTTCTTTAATGCTTCCTCCACTTCTTTCCATGTCAATTCCTTCTCTGAAATGTCTTGGTCACTGTCTGTTTCTTCCTCCACAATGTCCACTACGCTGGTTTTAGTTGGATTAAGGAGTTCCTTGAAGTATTCTCTCCAGATAACCTTTACTTCTTCCATATTTTCGACCTCCTTTCCATTCCTGTCCACCATTCTGACATTTTCCCCTGTATCTCTTCTCTTTGCCTTTATCGTTCCATACAACACTTTCTTACTGCCATCACAGTCCTCCTCCATCATTTCTGTCCATTTCTCCAGCCATTTCTCTTTCTCTTCCTTCACTACTTCTCCTGCTTCTTTCTTCCGCTCTTGGTATTCTTCTCTTGTTCTGTCTGTCCTCTGTTGGAACCATTTCCTGAATGCTTCATTTTTCTTTTTCACTGCTTCCTTAGTTCTGGAGTTCCACCATGGTGTTTCCTTCCACCTTTTCTTTCCACTAGTTCTGCCACACACGACTTCCGCTGCTTCTACCAACACGTCCTTGAACCTATTCCATTCTTCTTCACCTGTTTTCGGATCATCCTTCGGTAATTTGTTCCTCACTAATATCTGGAACTTCTCCTTATTTCCATCCTCCTTCAGCTTCCATGTCCTTATTCTTCTTTCTTGGTTCTCAGTTCTCCTCTTTTCCTTCAGTCCTCTCACCTTGGCGACCAGCAGACGGTGGTCACTGTCCAGGGCTTCCGAAGGTATTACCCTTATATCCGTGATACTCTTCTTTGTCTCCTTCCCGCATAGAATCTAGTCCACCACTGATTTCCTAGTCAAATCCCTGCTGTACCAAGTATTTTATGGCTCTCTCTCTTCTTGTACCATGTGTTTCCAACCATTAGCCCATTTATCTTGCACAGTTCCAACAATCTCTCTCCTTCCTTATTCCTGTTTCCCCATCCTTCACCACCAATCACTTCCTCAAAACCTCTTCTATCTGTTCCGACATGGGCATTTAGGTCTCCCATGACTATCAGGTCTCTCTCCACTAACTGCTTCTGCAAGTCCTCTTCAAACTCGTCCTTCTCGCCTTCTGTGCATCCCACCTGTGGTGCATAGACTTGCAGAATGTCCAGGTTTCTACCTTTCACAGTGATTCTGGCTCTAATTATTCTATCACTTACCCTCTTTACTACCTCCCTCAGCCCTTCTCTCACCACCATTCCCACTCCATTTCTCTTCCCCCCCTCATTTCCTATCCAGTATAGCTGCAACCATTTCTCAGTTCTTTTCTTCCTTCCCCTCTCCATCTGGTCTCTGCCAGTCTGAGTACATCCAGTTTTCTCCTCCCCATCATATCCACAACCTCCTCCACTCTTCCCGTCAATGTAGTTATATTCAAAGTTCCGATTCGTAGTCCATTTCCATAGCCAGGTTTGCTTCCTTTAGATCTGTCCTTTCCGAGGCCCGTTCCCGTTTTAAAAGCAGTTTCATATCCACTACTGGCTTGCTAGGCCTAACGTAGCTTCACCATAACCCTGGCAAGGGGGCCTGTTTTTGGTCCGCGAGAGGTATTTTATTTCCCTCAAACCCTCCGGACAAGTCCGGCGAGCCCCCCTATCCGCCACCTGGGACGCGCCCGATAGAGGAACAGGCAAATACTAAACAGGCAGATACTAATTGATAAACTCCATCAATATGGTATCAGGGGTATCGCTAGTAAGTGGTTTCAGTCATATTTAAATAATCGCCAACAGATCGTCGAACAAAAAAGTTTAGAAAATACCACAACATATTTAAATATTACCACTCAGATCCTATGTTTTTGAAGTATGGCATTCCGCAGGGGTCCGTTCTAGGGCCACTACTTTTTCTCCTTTACGTAAATGACTTGCCATCTCAGATACCTGCATTTAAAACTGTACCATTCGCAGATGATACAAGTGTTTTGATGAGGGGTGAAAATGACACTGAACTTCAAAAATCAGTAGAGGAAGTAACAGGTCAGCTGTCCTTATGGTTCAACAATAATGGATTCCTTATCAACACTAGTAAAACAGTGGCTCTTAACTTTCTCACAGCTCAGAATAAAAGTATTAATTCTCCCTCCATAATCTTAAATGACCTTAAAATTGGTAACGCCTCTTCTACTAAATTCTTAGGCCTTTGGTTGCAGGATGACCTAAAATGGAACTCTCATACCACTAAACTTGCCAAGAAACTAAGCTCAAGTTGTTATGCATTAAGAGTATTAAGACAATCGACTAGCTGGAGAACTGTTCTTAGTACTTATTTTGCTTATTTCTATTCGCTTATGAAATATAGAATCATATTTTGGGGAAATTCACCTGCTGCTCACCAAATCTTTATTATCCAGAAAAGAATAATTAGAACAATGAAAGGAACTACTAGATTGCATACTTGTAAGCCTCTGTTTAAACAACTGAAAATTTTACCATTGCCATGTATTTAAATCTTTGAACTTCTATTATTTGTCAAACAAAGCTTAGGAAATGAGGATATCTTTGAGATGAATTCAAATATACATAACTACCAGACCAGACAAAAGAACAATCTTCATGTACATGCTGCAAATACAACACTATGTAAAAATGGTGTATTCCATGCAGCCATAACGCTGTATAATCATTTGCCAAATAATATTAAAAGTACAGCAAATTACATAAAGTTCAAAATAAAAACTAAAGAGTTCTTGCTGGAGCACTGCTTCTACTCAGTTAAAGAGTTTTTAGAATAACAATAGTTATGTATTCATAGGACTAAATGATGTAAGGTTATCCTTGTGTAGGCCTATATTATTATTGTGATTGTAAATTAGTATTAGTATAATTTGTGAATTGACGTGTCCTATATCATTGTACAATGTACGTTATATGATTGAATGGATGAATAAAAAATACAATACAATAATGCTCAGAATGACTAGAAGTGTCCACACATCAAGAATACTACAAGAAACTGTATTATTATCAATCGTTTAATATTCAATTACCATATAGCACCCAAATCCCACTTACCTGCACCCTAAAATGTGAAAGATATACTACATGATTGTAACACTACTTGTTTATGGTTGAAGTGGAATCAAAGCAATTTGAGGAGTGACAACCCAGTCTAATCGAGTCAGATTGTTGAAGATCTAATAGAACTAGAATCATTTCACTCGCCAAGAAATTATTTTCATTAGCATTATTAAGATTTCGACGAGTACTACATGTCAAAATATATTACGTATTTTTACTTCAGTGTCCTTTTAAAGCAGCAGTAATAGCTAACTTAGAGATAATAGTGAGGTATGTCCCATGTAGTGATGATGATAATTGTTGTTTAAAGGGGACTAACATCTAGGTTATCAGCCCCTGTCCCATGTAGTGCAACTTATGTTGGCAGATTGCCTGTACCACCCACACCCAACCCACTCCCGAGAGCAAACAATCCATGTACCACTCGCAACTTAAAAGGAAAATAATTAAGGTACTATGCAATACTCAGACCTTGATAAAATTCATTTTTAACACATTTTCAGCAAAGCATTAGCAAAATGGGACAAAACTGAAAGCCGATGGGACTACGGAAAAACACGGCAATTTCAGAGAAAACATCTTACAACTTAAAAAGAAAACTGGTGAATTTCACAAATCATGTCCCAACCCTAATGAAAACCAGCATAACTAAAAAAGGAATTTCCGAGTTATGGATATACTATGATGAAGCAAATTGTTATTCATCCAATAAGGCAAATAATAGATACCAGAATAACTTCAAAGCATAACTGCCTTATTTTATAAGTCACAGACATGAAATTATTGAGGAACACATTTCATGTTCCATTATAGATAGTGCTAGGATTAGGTTTTGGTCAGTGGTAATGCTAGGCTGACATATTTTGGTTATATTCTTCATGCGCCTTATGCTATGATTTTTTTTTTTACCCATGGCTTTCATTGTGGATCTTTTTTGAGTTATGTTGGTTTTGCATTGTACTTCATGTAGCTGCAGAAAACTGTACTATACCTACTTAAAATAACTCACCTGGCCCAGAACAGTAGGGCATAACATTGTAGATATGCATTTTCGAAGCATAGCCTTCACATCAGGGTCAAGGTTCACTACTTCGGTATAACCTCCACGTAGACCACATTCTCCCATGAAACCTGGAAAATTGATACAATATAGTTAGCAAACTAATGGAAAGATCACAGAGAGCAAAAAGGATAAAATTTACTGTATTGTACATCTGTAAGTCATTAATAGAGTTTGAGGTTTTTAGCATTAGCGTTACATGCAAAATTTGTTCAAAATTCGTCAACTGATGTATTTCCATGATATAAGTTTTGAACATATGGAGCTTGCTAACTTTGAACTTGCAATAAAATGAGAAATTGACTCAAATACAAAATTATCCTTTTACGTCTAAATGAATGTGATATCCTTGTTTTTGGAAAGTTAATTATTTAAAAAATAAGTTTTGTAAAAAGAAAAAAAAGAGAAGAAACTGTTTTAAAATATTCATTCATTGGTAAAAAAATATATATATCTATTTTGTATTGGCTGCAATTGGAGTATTTTGGCAGACAGCTCTGTTTCCCTGTTCAAGTTCAAGACCAAAATGCTAAACTTAATTTCTAGATTCAATGATTGTATACCAAGGTAATGTATATTGTTAATTTGTATATTTGCAATTATTTGCCTAACAAATGCTAACAAGCGCAGTCTGTTTGGTCACTAAGAGAAACTGCACGTGTAATGGCACTATACTTTTTAATTCCCTACAATTTCACTACAAGTTTTTAAAGTTGAGTAGCTAGTACACAATCTTACCATAAATTAATACTGTCACAGAGCTTTGAATATCTTGTCATTAGGATGCCGAGGGATATATTTTAAAATGCTAGTAACATGTGTTTCACAGATATCCTCTGAATACAAAAAAACCATATCAATAGTACCACCACTTGCATACACACAACCTCTAGGTATTGTGACCAAACATCAATTGAATCACACAGTACTGTATATATGCACAGAAATCCATCCCTGCCAGAGTTATTTTGTGTCCACTTCCAGTGTAACATCCCAGTTGGCACTTTGCTTTTTACTGCCTTCAGATACAGTAATGCAGAGGTGACGGAGAAATATTTACATCGTTGGTAGTCTTTCAGTCTCAGGTCAGTTCTTATAAGACTTGGAAATTTTCAGTTCAAGGGCACATATAATTTGTTTCCATATAAAATTTCTGCACATATAAGACACCACTGTTAGCACCAGTTTCACAGTCCTCAGGTGAATAACCGTTCCTGACTGAAGTGGTTATTTACAGTTACAGTGCCAATAAATATCTCGCCTATCTCTGCCCTACTTTGTGAGGTGATGAAACACCCACACAATATTCATAATTTGCTTGCAAAAGTTCTCACTCAAATTCTCCAGGTGGGGAAATATCAACAATAGTATTAGTAGTATCAAGAGGTGATCAATCTTTATATCTACTATATAAAGCTCAAATACCACTCACTGACTGACTGATTCATTCATCACGAAATCTCAGAAACCACCGAACGGATTGGAATGAAATTTGGTATGCAGCTTCCTCAAGGGCCGCAAACGCCCACTAAGAAAGGATTTTTGGATATTCAGGTTCTAAAGGGGTGTTAAGGGGGTAGACCTGCATTTCATTGAATAGCAATATCTCCCGATTGGTTTCATTGGGGGATGTGATACTCGGCATATAAACTCATCATTAAAAATAAGAAGACACGTGTCTGAGGGTTTTTCGATGTGGTGTATATTATGAGGTGAAAGGGGTGAAAAGTGGGTGTTGAAGGACTCCTAACGGAGCGTGTATCCCTTAAGCGACATAGGGCAGGAGTTTGGAACTCTGCGGGAAAAAATCTGCATAAAAATAACTAAATAGGTGGTTGACCGTTTTTTCATAAATCCAATTTAAGGGGCCCATGGGGAGGGGTGAAATTATGGGGGGGGGGGGACGTAATATGTCTGAGTGTAAAATTATACATGGCCTATGGTGTAGACAATAACACATTACATCTTTATTGTCTCTTGCTATTTCATCATACGACGAATACTTACGGAGTTATTAATGATTTTGTACTTTTTGGTCGGAATTTTCTAAGTCCCAGGAATGACATAAAAATTGATTCGAATGAAATTTCAAAAAATATTTTTTTAAATACTTTTATTATATTTTTCACGTCTTTTTTGGTCCGAAACCAACATGATATTTTGATGTTTTTTTTTTTCGTCCCATGCATTTTTGGTTTCAGGTGATAGACCATGCTTATTTACTATATAAAGCTCAAATACCACTCACTGACTGACTGATTCATCACGAAATCTCAGAAACCACCGAACGGATTGGAATGAAATTTGGTATGCAGCTTCCTCAAGGGCCGCAAACGCCCACTAAGAAAGGATTTTTGGATATTCAGGTTCTAAAGGGGTGTTAAGGGGGTAGACCTGCATTTCATTGAATAGCAATATCTCCCGATTGGTTTCATTGGGGGATGTGATACTCGGCATATAAACTCATCATTAAAAATAAGAAGACACGTGTCTGAGGGTTTTTCGATGTGGTGTATATTATGAGGTGAAAGGTGTGAAAAGTGGGAGTTGAAGGATTCCTAACGGAGCGTGTATCCCTTAATCGACATAGGCCAGGAGTTTGGAACTCTGCGGGAAAAAATCAGCATAAAAATAACTAAATAGGTGGTTGACCGTTTTTTCATAAATCCAATTTAAGGGGCCCATGGGGAGGGGTGAAATTATGGGAGGGGGACGTAATATGTCTGAGTGTAAAATTATACATGGCCTATGGTGTAGACAATAACACATTACATCTTTATTGTCTCTTGCTATTTCATCATACGACGAATACTTACGGAGTTATTAATGATTTTGTACTTTTTGGTCGGAATTTTCTAAGTCCCAGGAATGACATAAAAATTGATTCGAATGAAATTTCAAAAAATAGTTTTTTTTAATACTTTTATTATATTTTTCACGTCTTTTAGGGTCCGAAACCAACATGATATTCTGATGTTTTTTTTTGTCCCATGCATTTTTGGTTTCAGGTGATAGAATTATTTTCCACTAGGACCCATGCTTATCTATCTATTGAACTAATGTTATAACGGGATTCCAAATGTTATTGCGGGCGAAGCCGCGGGTAACAGCTAGTTCTACATATTTTTTTAGTTGTATGTATGGTCTCTTTTCTTCGAATTTGACAGTTATTGGTTTATTGTGGGGGAATTTATTTCAACATTATTATTTAATGTAATTTCATATTTATTGTAATTAGCCACCACCGACAGTGTCCGCATTTGCAAATAAATGTATATATGTAAAGATACGAGGAAATAACATTTAAAATTGAATTTTGTAGCATTTAAAACTTAGTCAGGTATGATACAAATTGAACAGGTTCAAAATTATTAAGCACGGAAACTAATTCAAACATGCTCTGGATTAGATATATGGGTGTTTCTGCCAAAAAGCATAAGTACCAAAACATGCATGTGAATCGTACCTTTACTTAAGTTCAGGTAAATACCATACAATGGATAATTAACTATATAATGAAATGTACGTCTACCCCTCATTAGGGGAGAGATGACCTCGTAGTTCTGCCCCTTAACACAACAATAACTAACCATAACTACCCCTCATTATTCCCATTTCAATGGGGGCAGGGTTGAGGTGCATTGAACTTCTATTTGCTGGATGGTTTAATGGTCAAATACACTTCTTGATTCCAACCTCGTAAGAAGAGTTATAAAGAGAAGAAATGAATGGAACTTGGCAAGGTGTTAGGATGAAACAGTTGTGACCTTGAAAATGGGAAACTATGGAAAACGATTTTACAGACATCTCACGGAGATTGAATCAATTCATCCGAGTCCAGAACAGCCTGGTATAGTTGTCATTCCACCAACAGCTGCTGCAAGGTAAACTTCGTAAGATATGCATTGTAGCCTAACCACAGCACAACACACGATATTGTTAATTGCATAATGAGAGTTGAATCTTATCAGCATAGCTCAGGTGTCCTCGTTTTAAAACCAGGCTGATGCCTTTATTTTTAGATATCAAGTTTCTGAAAAATGTATGGTATCAAGTTTCTACATTTCTTTAATACTGATATTGGGATTTTAGCATCTAACACTCCCTAGTAAAAAAGAAAAGAATCACAACAGGAGATTTAACACTGCTGCCAATACAAAATTTACAAACTAGTTTTGACAATCCTGTGACATTTGCATACCTGCCAACTTTTGAAAAGGGCTATCAGTAAAACTCACGCGCGACAAAAAATAGAACGATTTTCGATATACCCCCGGCTTGACGAAAATAATAATACTTCTGGGCTACAAAATACAATAATTCATGCTTTAAACAGGATACTTCAATGAAATCATATCTACTTACATAATTTGTAGATGAACATAACAATCCAGAAGAAATCCATGTTAATCAGCAGCAGGCGTGGTGAATATTGGTTTGGAGCACACATAACAGGACTTCCTTGATAGATTAAGCTGATATACGATAATTGAAAAAGGCTTTACACAATAAAACTTGTTTAACGAAACACAGGCAAGAAATAATATAATACACACTGCAAATCACATGCTAGTTCGACTTTAAAGTCATGGTTGTGGTCTTTTTAGCTTCCTGCAAAAAGTCATGAGAAAATGTTTTGTCATAACAGCGACCAGAACTCCTGGTCTTCAAAATAGAAATAGACTCCAGAGATTCATTGGACATGGATGACCTGAACTGTGTTCTATTTTTCTTCACAAGGCTAAAAACACGTTTACATTCTGCATTGCTATGGGGTATGGTGAGAACAGAGAGCATTACTCTAGAAATTCGGTTATACTTAAGAAGTCTATCGGCTCCACGAATTCTTGATATTTGTGCCCAATTGGAATCACTTGCAGCATCTTGATGTGCAGCCGAAGTGTCATCTACCTGAAGAGCTGTGAACTGCCTCTGAAGGTCATTCACCACCTCATCTGTAGTTTCATTCTCTTCCTTGCATAACATGATAGGAAACTTTTCCAAGAAAAAACGAATGGAAGAAAACTGTGCATCTTCAATTTTGTCTAACCTAGCAACTTGAGCATTCTTTAACAGGTCATCCTTGAGTGGAAACTTGTTGATGATGTAGTCACAGGCAGTACAAAAGTAGTTTCTCACTGATGGAAAGAAAAGGGATTTATCTGTATCCGGTCCGTTCTGAAGGCACTTAACAACTTCAGATGATGCATTTTTTGCCATTTTATTTACAAAGCATGTCGTTTTCGTGCGACCACAACTATATTTCTTTGCAACTTCTGATGTTGGAAACATCTTAAATAAAGCATCAGCATGATCAGCCGCACTTAAGGGCACATTGTGTTCCACCAAAAAGGAAGTAAACAGACACTCGGCCCTAATTACGTCACTGTCAACGTGAAGAAAGAATATGCACATGGTAGAAATAAAAAACAAACACACACGTGGAACGAATGTAATTAGTCCAAGGAATACAGGAAACTGCGAAGCACGAAGTTATAGCACAAAAACTCGAACGCTTCATTAAAATATGCCATAACCTTAAAAGACGAAAACATTCAAGGAACGCCAACTTCGCGAACAATGAACAACTCACGTGGTCAAAGAATATGGTTTAAATCGCAACGAGCGAACGGAGCGGAACAAAGAATATGCGAAGCAGAGCCTGTCGACACCTAAGATTCACATGGAAGAACGGTTATCCCGGCTTCAAATTCAATTACAATGAAGACACAAACATCACACGGTTAAAAGTACGAATCATATCAAAGAACGAGTTATCGACTATCGTGGACTTGCCTTCGACCCACGCAAACAATCGATTGTACGGAAGTGTGCGGTATTATCGAATGTAAATTATCTTTTCAAATTTTTGTCCGCGAAATCGTAAAATGACACCGTTCATCCGTAAAACCGTAAAATGCTGCAATTTCCGTAAATTTTACGGATAAACCGTAAAAGTTGGCAGGTATGCATTTGTTATGCATCTTTTATGTCTACTCCTAAGATTTAAATGATCACAACCCCCCCCCACACAAAAAAAAACACCACCCACTCAAAACCAATGGAAACATACAATTAATGATATAGCTTTTTGCAACTCTTGGCTGACAATCTCTAAAACATAATATAATAATGTTATTGGGTTTACGTTCCTTTTAACTACACTGGCTTTTAGAGACGCCGGGGTGCCGGAATTTTGCCCCGAAGGGGATCTTTAATGTGCCAGTAAATCTACGGACACGGCTCCCACGCATTTGCGCACCCTCAAATGCCAGCTGACTGCGCCAGGATACGAACCTGCAACCTCGGGCCCAGCAAGCGAGAAAGTTACCCCTGAGCCATGCAGCCAGCAATCTCTAAAACAGTATCCAAAGTATTATTCAAGGGGAAATCGCTGGAAGACATGAAACATAACCTATAAGGATAACTCACACGTTGTAGAAAATGCTTTTATCATATTTAAAAAAAACATTCAAAAATGAGGAGAAATCAGAGGATAATGCAAAACAACCACTGTCTATTCATATCATGAATACTTTTCAGTTTTATTTAACAAGGTCAAATACTTCAAATGAGTGGCCAGGGTGGTATAAACAGATATAAACCGAAACTTACTAGGTACTCTCACTGTAAAAAAAAAATCTATACGAACGATTAGAACATTCATTTTATTAGCACAACCAAATGAAACTATGAAAATATTCCTCCAAAAACATAGTTTTATTGGCTGTAACAAGGGGATACCATACGAGAACAACAGCCATTATCGATTTCAACTAATCGATTGTTTTGAAGACAAAGACCTCATAGTTCCGCCCCTAAAAACAACAATAACTATATTTTTATTGATTATTAGGTCGATATTTTCATCACTAGGAACTCGCACATTCCACAGTGCGGCACCAAAATTTTGTAAGAAGAAAACATTTTTCGGTAAATTGAGTATTTTTCACATTTATGGGAAAAATTCACAAGAACCCATAGTTATGCAAATTGTGGGTGTACATAGACATAATAATTAACAAAAATCGAGAAAAACATAAAATTCACATTTATCGCAATTGCAATTTTCCCGCATCTCTATATATGGTATATGTAATCATGGCACCATAATCTAGGGCAGACTTCCATTGCCACACAGCTCTTGGCTGAGTCACAGTTCCAGTGCCAATAAATGTCTCTTCTACTGTCTGGCCTACTTTGTCTCGGGACCTGAGGGCAACTTTTAGTGCTACTGTATACTCTACAAGTGATCTGATCCATAACTGGTATATGCTCTTTGAATGGAGCAGGCGGAGCAACATTGTTCGGAAAGAATTCGTTTGGGGGGGAAGAGGACTTTGTTCTCAGATGCATGGGGACTGCACTGTTGGCTCATGTGCTGGCACACCTGAGGAACCCAGTAATAGGGTATGAGTGGAATGTATCTACAAATAATTGGAGCTAGGGTAGGGAAGGAGATGGCTGCAGTCTTAAGCTGGGTATCATCCCAGCTGGAAAACATTTGCACAATTGTCGAGAGTGGGATTGGAACCCACCTCTCTTCTAAGTTGTCCTAATAAGGGTGAGTGAAATCCATCCCAACCCCCTCACCATGGCAGAGTTGGGAATGGAACCCAAGCCATCTGAACAAGGAGCTACTAGGCTAGCACAGCAACCAACATTGTGAGTATAGTAGGCTGATCAGACTACCAAAGACTCTATGAGATACTTCCAATATAATACCCCGCTAATATTCTGTTCACAGCCTTAAAATGCAAGGATGCACTCACCTTTTGATACTGACATGAAGGATGCCAATTCTAAAGAATTATGCGGAGGCGCCATTGTTGACATGACTTTCTTAAATGAGCGGAAAGTACATACTTCTGAATACACATTATGTTGGTAAACCTGTAAAAGAAAACAGCTACCTAAGCATATGTTTGCAGTACATCTTAACAGCAGTGCCTTGTCTCAAACAACCACAATATCATCCAGTTTCAGAGAAACCCCCATTCCTCACTTGACAGGGACAGACGATTCTGGAGCTTAATCTTTAGTTGGTATGAGTGGTTTCCCCAAATTGTGCAGACCAACTGAAACCAGCCAAGCTGATGCTGTCAATCTGCCCTCATATACATTCTCAGTCGTTGTCTAGCCTCGCTTGGCGACACATGAATATCAGTGGATCTGTTTTCGTACTAGAAGTATTATTTTCATTGTTGGGTATCTGATGCTGATTCTGCCGACACTACTTATGAGATTATTTTCATCTATGATTTTATAGAGAATTCATTTTCAGAGGTTTCTGCAATTATGTAGGAATATTTTAAAAATTTTGATAAATAGATTAGCTACATCTTTTGATTATATGGTTTCAAAATTTTGTTTAATTATAAGACACTATTTGAGATAAAAAAAAGTAATCTTTTTTGCTACACAAATCTAAGAGAATCAAACTATGAAAAAACGCTGAACAGAGGCTGGACAAGAAGTATTGATGTGTTCTTAGGATCATGAGAATCTTATACTAAATGCAAGTTTCACTGTATTATAAATGCATATTTAACAAAAGATTTTACAAATTCAGCGAGTTACCACTCATTTGGAGTGTGAAATAAAGTCGTCTTGTTTACTAGTGAGTTCCACAAAAGTCTTATCAATTACAACTCCAGTTAACCCCCACCGTCCGAACCTTTGTCAACCAAGCACTGTTTTAACCATACTGTGTAAATCGTATAACTGATTTTTTTAATACAGAAATGTTAATTATACTGCTATATGTACTGCATTTATAAAATACAAATTTGTGTGATATAATGTACACTCACAAGGTATCAATGCATTAGTGTATGAGCTTTCCCATTCATTTGTACTATGGTTGATTCTACAATGAAACAGATTGCATTACAGAACAGAGCAAGAAGTCTTAGCCAACAGATGTGTTTTGTTATTGAAAGTGACACTGCTGTCATAAAATGATGTGAAGAAATGAGACTTTTTTTAGAAAATTAGTACACAATCAATATTTAAGATGAACAATATCTACTGTATCAGTATGCATTATACCAACTTCCTTTCAAATACACTTAATGCCTCCATGCAACACTCATTATCCTAAAGTTTGCTTATCCTAAATGGGCCAGCCCCCTTTATTTCAGTTTACATAGTGTTACGTGCCACCCCCTAGTGGCACTTTTGTTAACTGGATTACGGTGGGTAGGAAGCACAACACCATTTACTGCTTAAAGAAATAATCAACTTTATTGTGGCCAAAAAATTACACTAATCAGCAAATACAAGCAATTAGGAGCCTTCTCCACTTTCCTCAAGTCTCTTCCTTATGCGCTCTTGGCCCCTTCCACTTGCAACAGACCACAGAAGTTAATCCGTCCTAATGAATCCGGTGGCCTTGGCAGAAGCTACCTGCCCCTCTTCCTCAGGTACAACAAATACAGTTACTTACGAGCACTTGATGTACGCTGTTCACAAGCTGGGAGAAACAATGTCACAGGATTTCGTAACTCGCACAGCACTTCGTCACCACACTTCTGTCGCTCACGATAATCGCTCACACTAGCTCGTAAAACACAACAACAGAAAAACTCGGTCCCCTCACTGTTGAAGCCGCTTATATAGCAGGCTGGTGACTCAATAAATTCTAGAATCGTCCAGGACACACGGCTTCTCGACATTTCCTTCGCTGGTGGTGTCTCGAAGATTCTGGACCATCCCTTTCACTTCGCAGTCCGTTGCGTAACGCGCATGCAATACACTGAGGGAGAGCAGTCCAGCCCTGGGGCAGTTTTGACTCATGCGGCGAGCGATGAAACGAACTCACAGCCGTAACACCACCCCCTTCCTAAAAAGGCTGATCGTCCCCATCAATCATTGGTCCGTCTGTGTCCCTCCGTAGGCTGCCAGGCGATCTCGATGCACGATCTTCATCTTCGCCCTCGGGCTCCGCTGGATCCTGTAGACGACATCGTTGATCCGTTTCACGACTCTGTACGGGCCCTCCCAGGACTTCTGCAGTTTGGATGACAGGCCTTTCTTCCGTAATGGGTTGAAGAGCCAGACCAGGTCGTCCTCGTGGATTCCGCCGGCATCCGTCTGCTGGTCGTATCGGGTCTTCATTCGGTCGGTCTCGATCCGCAGTTTCCTCCTCGCGAACGCGTGTACGTCCTCCAGTTGGTCGGCCAGCTCTTGACAATACTGGCTTACCGGGATCGGATCATTCCCAGGTCGGCCGAAGGCAAGAGCGACAGGTAGACGGAGCTCCCTCCCAAACATGGCCCGGGCTGGTGTGCACCCGGCGGCTTCATGCACGGCGGCGCGGTAGGCCAGGAGAAATAGTGGAAGATGCTTGTCCCAATCCCTCTGGTGCTCGCTGACGACTATTCGGAGATGGTTCTCGATGGTGCGATTGAATCGCTCTACCATCCTGTCGGACTGAGGGTATAGCGGCGTTGTCCTTGTCTTCCGGATTCCCAGCAGCTGGCATAGGTTCTGGAACACCTGCGAATCGAAGTTCCTCCCTTGGTCGGAGTGCAGCTCCAGGGGTACTCCGTACCGACTGACGAATTCCTTCACCAGGGTCTCTGCAATCGTCGCGGCTCCTTGGTTAGGGAGCGCATACGCCTCCGGCCATTTGGTAAAGTAGTCGCTGACGACTAATATGTAGCGGTTCCCTGCCTCGCTTAACGGGAATGGCCCAGCAACATCGATGGCCACTCTCTCCATGGGGCCGCCCACGTTGTAGGTCTTCAGTGGACCCCGTCGTCTTCGTCCTGGGCCCTTGCTGGCTGCGCAATCGTGGCACCTCGCGCAGTGGTTCTCCACGTCTGTTCGGCATCCGATCCAGTAGAACCGCTCTCTCAGCTTCTCCAGGGTCTTCTTTATCCCTAGGTGTCCACCAGATGATCCTCCATGAACTTCCTTCAGGACTTCCTCCGTCATAGCCTTTGGAACAACGACTTGTTCCCGAGATGTCTTCCCATCGGTGCTCTCCCAGGTACGGCAGATGAGGCCAACCCTTACAATCAGCGAGTCCCACTGTGCCCAGTAGGACTTAAACTTTGGGCTGCAGTCACTCACAATGTTCCACCCGGGTCTGGGGACACAGGCCCTCTTCCATTCGGCTATCAGTCCCAGGTCATCATCTTCCGCTTGCGCCCGCGTGAAAGATTCGCGGCTCCAGCTCCCTTGAAGTTCCACGGTAGTCCTTCGGCACTGTATCCCGATGTTCTCCTCCCTTCGGGAACAGAAGGTGCAGTCTTCGGGGCATGGTCTTCGTGACAGGGCGTCGGTGTTAGAATGCAGTTGGCCTTTCCTGTGCTGAATCTCAAAGTTATACTGTTGAAGCCTCTCTAACCACCGCGCGAGTTGACCCTCGGGCTGCTTGAAGTTCAGGAGCCACCGCAGGGATGCATGGTCGGTCCTGATGAGAAATTCTTGCCCGTACAGGTACTTGTGGAAGTGTTCAATGGTCTTCACGATGGCGAGCAGCTCCTTCCTGGTGACGCAGTAGTTCCTTTCTGGCTTTGACAAGGCCTTGCTGAAGTAGGCCACTACTCTCTCCTCGCCGTCCACTACCTGCGACAGGATTCCCCCTATGCCAAAGTTGCTGGCATCGGTATCGACGATGAACCTTGTTCCAGGTCTGGGGTAGGCCAGAATAGGCGCGGTGCACAGAGCCTGCTTGAGTTGTTCGAAGGCACTGTGGCATTCTGCTGTCCACGTGATGAGTTGGTCCTTCTCAGTCAGGCGATGTAAAGGTTTGGCGATGTCGGCGAATCCCCTCACGAAGCGACGGTAATAAGTGCAGAGTCCCAGGAAGCTTCGTAGTTGGGACTTGTCCTTCGGAACTGGCCACCCCCTCACAGCTGCGGTCTTCTCTGGGTCGGTGCGCACCCCTTCCTCGGAGACGATATGCCCAAGGTACTGGACCCGCTTCTGGAAGAGCTGACACTTCTTGGGGCTCAACTTCAGCTGGGCAGCCCGTAGCTTCAACAAGATCTCCTTCAGGTTGCTGTAGTGCTCCTCGAAGCTTCTCCCCAGAACGATGACGTCGTCTAGGTAGACCAGGCAGGTCTTCCAGTGTAGTCCCCTCAGAATGGACTCCATTAGCCTTTCGAAGGTCGCAGGGGCGTTGCACAGACCGAATGGCATGACGGTGAACTGCCACAGCCCGCTGCCCACAGAGAACACCGTTTTCTTGCGGTCCTTAGGGTGGACCTCTTCCTGCCAGTAGCCACTCTTCAAATCCAAGGTGGAGAACCATCTTGACCCTGATATGGTGTCCAGCGTGTCGTCGATCCGGGGTAGAGGGTAGCTGTCCTTCTTCGTGACGTCGTTCACCCTCCTGTAGTCCACGCAGAACCTGGTGGAACCGTCCTTCTTCTTCACAAGCACGACCGGAGAACTCCAAGGACTATGTGATGGCTCGATCACCCCGTGCTCCATCATCTCTTCTACCATCCGGTCGACTTCGGCTTGCTTGGCGAGCGGGACACGTCGGAATGGGGCCCTAATCGGTGCGCTGTCCCCAACGTCGATTCTGTGCTGGACCAAGCTTGTCCTGCCGAAGTCTTTGCTCCCCACGGAGAAGACATCCTGGAATTCGCGTAGCAGGTCCTGAAGTTGGAGTGATTGTTCCTCGTCTAAATGGTCCTGGGATCCTTGGTACAGCTTCTGTAGTTCTTCTGGCAGTGTGCGTCTTCTTCGGTTCTCCGTCTGCAGGTGTCCGTCCGTCGTGTCGGTGATGCGGGCAATCCAGGTAACGGGCTCGCAGACTCCTAGGTTGGTGTCCCGGTGAACCGTAATGTCGTAGTCGTTCAGGTTGGACAAGCGGACGTACGGCCGAGACGTCGTGTTGATGAGGGTCTTGGCAACTAGCAATCCTTTTGTCAGGATGTCATCATATTTTGGCTCGATGACAGCCGCCACTCCCTCAGCAGTTCCGTCGACAATTACGGCAGCGCTGACCTCCGTCCTGGCGGGAACGATGACGTCTTCTCTCAGCCTTACTCGTCGTGCGGTGATGGACTCTTGCGCAGGTTGCAAAGCAAGTTCCTCACCTCCGAAGTGCAGAGTGTTGGTACTCAGATCCAAGATGATGTTGTTCTGGTCCAGGAAGTCCAGTCCGATGATCACTTCATTTGATACGTCAGCCACAAGCACTGGATGCTTTATCGCCCGTCGACCAATGACAAACTCCAGAGATGCTTCGCCATGTACAGGTGCGGTCTCTCCGGTCGCGGTTATTAGCTGGAGGTTCCTTTGTGTGGGTTGAACTCTCCACTTCGGGATCACGGTGGGACTGACGATGGTCCTCGATGCTCCCGTGTCGATTAGCATGGGCCAGCTCTCTCCGTTGACGACTCCGTCGACCATCAGGCTGCTATTATCCCTCCGTAACTGCGTCACACGAACTTGGACTGCCGTGGCTTGACGACTGTCACAAGCCAACCTTTGCCCCCCTAGGCTGGCTGATACTTGCTTTCCTGGGCCGCGCGGTTTCCCTACGACTGACTGTCCCGACGGAAATCCTTGGCGGCGGTGATCACCGCAGTCCTTGCTCAGGTGGCCTCTCTTACGGCAGGTCCAGCAGGTCGGTAGTCCTCTTCCGGGCCGCCTCTCCGGATGTCCTTTGGCTACGTTTTTGTTGGTGGTACTGCGATTCTTGAAGAAACGGCTTAGCGCCTCCATCAATTCGTCGGCCAGGGGCTTGGTCTCGTTGGTTTTTACTGGTTCAACGACGTCCACTTGACGCACCCGCGCGTGCATTCTGGATGCCTGTTTTGCCGTCTCGAACTCAAGTGTGTGGCTCAGCGCATCTGCCAGGGTCTTATTGCGCGCGAGTCGCAGCGCCTGTTGAGTGTCCGAGTCCCGTAGCCCGTCTGTGAAAGTCTGCATCGCTATCTGCTCCAGAAAGTCGGCCGGCGCTGTTGGGTAGGCGAGCCTTACGAGGCGTGCGATGTCCATCTCGAACTCCTGCAGGGTTTCCGCGTTCTTCTGTACCCGGGTCCGGAGCTGCATCTGGTAGGCCTGCTGAAGATGGCTATCTCCATATCGGGACTCCATATGGACGATCAGTGAAGCGTAGTCCTGGGATCCAGTCGGGATGGCCTGAAGGACGTTAAGGGCGTCACCTCTCAGCGCTACAATGAGAGCTGTAGCCTTTTCTGTGTTCCAGTTATTTATGGAACAGGCCACCTCGAACTGACGTAAGTAGGTGCTCCACGGGACCTTTCCGTCGAAGGTTGGGGGCGTCACTCTGCTATGTCCCGTTCCTGATATTCCCGGTGTAACGGTGGGCGGGCGTTGGCGCAGCTCGGCAACTTCCTCTTGTAGGGCTTTGACTCTCTCATCCATCCCGGTCGGCGGGCGTCGGCGACTTCCTCTTGTAGGGCTTTGAATCTATCTTCCATCCCTGTCGGCGGGAGTCGGCGCAGCTCAGCAAATTCCTTTTGTAGAGCGTTGAATCTCTCTTCCACCCCCATCAGCGGTCGTTGGCACAGCTCGGCAACTTCCACTTGCAAGGCGTTGAATTTCTCCTCCACCCCCATCAGCGGGCGTTGGCGCAGCTCGGCAACTTCCACTTGCAAGGTGTTGAACTTCTCCTCCACTGCTGCGACTTCCTCACGTAGGCCCTGTTCTAATTTCCTTTGGCTCTCCTCTAATTTCGTCAGCAGACACTCTTCCAGATTTTTCTGGCCATCCAGAAATTTGGCGGTTAGGTCCTCTGCTAACTTATTCTGGCTGTCTTCCATCTGCTTCAGGTCCTCCGCTAACTTATTTTGGCCTTCTTCTAACTTGGAAGTTAGGTCCTCGGCTAACTTCTTCTGGCCATCCTCCATCTTCTTCTGGCCGTCTTCCATTTTGGCAGTTAGGTCCTTGGTTAAATTCTTCTGGCCGTCCTCCATCTTGGTTTCCATGCCATTTAACTTTTCTAGCAGTGCTGCCAATTTCTCCTCCATTTTAGTTGTTTGTCTTGTAAAGGGCATGCACTCACAGGAAAATTAGAGAAAATGACCTGCTCGGGTTTTGAAACCAGGACCGTCAGGTGTTGTGCTTGAGTTCGTAATCCCACTTCTGACACCAATTGTTACGTGCCACCCCCTAGTGGCACTTTTGTTAACTGGATTACGGTGGGTAGGAAGCACAACACCATTTACTGCTTAAAGAAATAATCAACTTTATTGTGGCCAAAAAATTACACTAATCAGCAAATACAAGCAATTAGGAGCCTTCTCCACTTTCCTCAAGTCTCTTCCTTATGCGCTCTTGGCCCCTTTCACTTGCAACAGACCACAGAAGTTAATCCGTCCTAATGAATCCGGTGGCCTTGGCAGAAGCTACCTGCCCCTCTGCCTCAGGTACAACAAATACAGTTACTTACGAGCACTTGATGTACGCTGTTCACAAGCTGGGAGAAACAATGTCACAGGATTTCGTAACTCGCACAGCACTTCGTCACCACACTTCTGTCGCTCACGATAATCGCTCACACTAGCTCGTAAAACACAACAACAGAAAAACTCGGTCCCCTCACTGTTGAAGCCGCTTATATAGCAGGCTGGTGACTCAATAAATTCTAGAATCGTCCAGGACACACGGCTTCTCGACATTTCCTTTGCTGGTGGTGTCTCGAAGATTCTGGACCATCCCTTTCACTTCGCAGTCCGTTGCGTAACGCGCATGCAATACACTGAGGGAGAGCAGTCCAGCCCTGGGGCAGTTTTGACTCGTGCGGCGAGCGATGAAACGAACTCACAGCCGTAACAATAGTTTGTACTGTACATTTATTTTGAACATTACTGCCCAACAACTTTTAATCCATTTACCGTACAGTATTTAGCAACATGACCTCATCAAAACATCTACAGTACTGTATACATGATTTGACCAAACCTACAATTAATACCAATTATAACTGTATTGGGCAGTTTTCACCAACGTCAATTATCTCTTAATTCATCAATAAAGGTTATTTAACTTAGTACGAGCATTTCACCAAACAGAAACGTTCGTTAACTTACCACTAACAAGGAATAACATTAAATGGCCAAATCTGACCACTCAACTCTCTAAAGCATCTTCAAAGTGGCGAGAAACAGCTGAACTGTGCCTTGCGCATTCCACAATGGTGGTTTGTTTCCGAGTTTCACACGTACTTTCATCCATATGAATATAAAATATGTTTATGACACTGGAATTATAAAAGATCACACACATTACTAAGTTTTAATACCAAGAAAGACAAATACGGAAATTAAGATTTAAAAAAATCCGTAGGGGGATTCGAACTCCTTCCAGCGCTGCATAATAAATTGAGAGTCTGCACCTCAACGACTTACGCTGCGAAGACAACTGGTTTAGCGCGTCCTTTTAAGCTATCTATTCACACAACTGCCAGTTCTCCTAAATACTTTGTTCATATCATTTTAAGCTTTTGCCACGAATAAGGTATTTCTCTTTTTTTATAATTATGTTCCAGAAGTCTCAAGGAAGCATCGTAAACAACAATCAGTGCTAGACGCTTCTTATTCTGTCCGCCATGCTCTCCAAGATGAAACCGAGTCCACGCATGCGCAAGAGCCGTAAATCTTATCCAAGTAATTGCGAACCCGAATGGCCTCGTGAAATGCATCGAAGATAATCACGCATTAAATATTGTATTTAAGTTAAATGGGAATTAACTAAATAATTGTTAGTGAAGAGTTGGTGAAAACGGCCCTTAGTGTACTGGCATTTATAAAGAAGTAATTCTATTTGAAAAAGATAATTTTTTACTACACCATCTACAGCCTCATTCTTCTTTTGCCTACCATACCCAAATTAAGCAATAACTCACCTCATCAGCTAATATGAAGAGCTTTTCCTCGGAAGCAAATTTTATTATCTCTTTCCTGTTGTTCCGAGAAAGGACTTGCCCTGTACAAAGAAAGGAAAAAAAAATCACATTCATTCAAGAGGAAAATAATGAATAATATGAAATTCTAAAAACTTCTAAGGAAGTTATGTACTATAACAAGCTTATAAAATGAGCAGCTGAGTGGAGAGCAGAAGTTTAAGTTCTGTATAGCACTGACATAAATTCTTTGCCGCAACAAGTTACTTCATTATAATCACTCTTCTGAATGTTGGCAAGGTTAAGAAATAAAAACTTGGGTGGAAATCGCTTGAGGCTAGGAGAATGAAATTCAGACTCTGCACAATGTACATGTGGAAATTTGAAACCATAAAAGAGAAGTAGCAAACAACAATGTACAACATGTACACACAAATCAACCAGCATGAGGCAAGCTTAGGAAACGTATGGGAAAGCCCACTTACATGAGTAGGGGTGATTATTGTTTCAAAGTTAAGGGCCAGCCACAGTGTACAAATTATGCTAAAGATTCATTTGTACACCGTGCCATTGATAAATGGAACTCTCTACCTGCCGCAGCCTTAGAGCCATTCTCCAAACATATCACCATCGGCTTTAACTCGAATCCGAGTATAAATCTTCTTCCTTCAGTCCAGTTTGTGGATGTGTTTACGGCGACTAAAGAGTCCAATCCTGGCATGGAACAAGCGACCACACAAGTCGCATAGTATTGCTGGAGGAGGACGTGGTTGGGCTGCTCGAAGTTTCCTAGCTTGACGCTTGGCCTCTTCATGTATGCGTCGATCCCTTTCAAACGTCTTTACAGTATCCGAGATGGTACGGCGCCAAGTTGAGCGGTTTTCAGCCAGCATGTCCCAGGTTTGTGAATCAAGACCTGTCAATTTCAGGGTCTGCTTAAATTGGTCCTTGTAGCGCCTCTTAGGACCACCATGAGATCTGGTGCCATAGCATAACTCACCATATAGCATTTGACGAGGTAATCTCACATCATCCATCCGATGGACATGACCAATCCATCTAAATTGGTGACCTATTATGGATGATTCTATGCTGTTGATTTGAGCCTTTTCCAGAACAGCAATATAGGTGTGTTAAGAAGAGACTGACACTTTGTGTAAATACTTAACTTTAATTGTTATGTATATTTTTTTTTTTTTGTATACACAATTTGCCACTGGGGGAACTCCCCCCAATTGAAAAGAAATGAAAATGAATTAATGAACTGCAGCAAAGAATTTATGACAGTTCCATACAGCAGTTTAACTTCTGCTCAATATCTAAACTCGCAATTGCACACAAATACAATAACGAACTACATGGGACTGATAACTCCTATACATTGTCTCCAGCCTCTAATACAAACTGCAGTAACCTTTAAAAACCCAGCAGCCAATTTAGACCAACTCTTAATGCCTACTTCATGGGTATCAAATATTCAATTATTTTGATTGGCTCCGAGTACTTGGAAGTAAATGGAATTTGTATGAAAAATTGGTTTCCGTTCGTTACAGCAATGGCTAGTGATTTTCTAACTGCTGGGGTACATGATCCATTGCCACTCACATTTCCAAGCACTGCAACTGACAGTTATAACGTAACTTGGAAGTTGGCAGCAATTGCTATTAGATGCTTATTTTGTTATCACATAATCAATTTAAGAATTTTCTTTTCCAAAGTCTCATCATTTTATTACACGTCTGGCGAGTCTTTGTCATTCTGGAGGGAGTGCGCTGTTTTCTATTTTACAACAGTCTATCGACACGTCAGGGCGAGTGTAGGGCAAGAGGGAAGGAATGTATACACCGCATCAAGCATAGCGGGCTGTTCTGCTGATGGTGCTAATATATAATATAATACTACTGCAATAATACACTACTCTTCTGTTAAGCATAAGAATACCAACTGACGAAAAGCAAAGCTCATGCCGGAATGATTCACGACGCATATTACAGTCTGTACCGATATCTCCGGGAAAACAGACTGCGT
This sequence comes from Meconema thalassinum, assembly GCA_946902985.2. Taxonomy (NCBI): domain Eukaryota; kingdom Metazoa; phylum Arthropoda; class Insecta; order Orthoptera; family Tettigoniidae; genus Meconema; species Meconema thalassinum. The sequence continues at coordinate 63,729,946 of OX336389.2, read as the reverse complement.
CACACTGTTCACAACTTGTAATTCATATACCGTATATACTCGAATACCACCCGCACATTTTTAAACAAAATCGGACGTGAAAAATTGGGGTGCGGTTCTTATTTGAGTCATCCTGATTTTAAAGATTTTAATTGCCCGCCACGCGCGATATCGGGTGTTGCGAGTATCCGCTAGATGGTGCTAGCCTTCTTCCGGCTATCACTTTGTTTTACCGTAAGCAGGCGGCGTCATACATTCTCGCGCACGTTTTCCGAGTGTAAACATGAGTTGTACGAAGCGTTTGCGGTCGTTTAATGTGAGTGAGAAGCTGAAAGTTGTGAGGGAAGCTGAAGTTATTGGAAATCGTGCCCGGTAGGAAATGTGATATTGACGAGTCATGTATTCATGATTGAGCGGGGTGACGTCTATGCTACAACCACTGGATGTCTGCGTGAACCGCCCGTTCAAAGCAGCCTTGAAACAGCTGTATACGGAACAGATGGCGGCCGATAAGCACACACTGACTCAAATTGGTCGTATTCAGCGCCAGAGTCCAGGAGGTTTAAGAAATACGCCGCCCGGAAGTTCAGCTGCTATGTTCGTGCATTTTGACGGCATGGAATCGTATCTCGGGAGATCTCATATGGAAGAGCATCAAGAAATTTAGTATTTCGAATGCTATGGATGTCAGTGATGACGACATTTAGTGGGATGGTGATAAAAGTTCCGAAGTTGGTACTTCTGATGACGAATGAAGTGTTTGTGTACTTTTATTTGTATTTTTAATCGTCTGATGTGTGTTATTTTAGGACGACTTCAAAACTGATGGAAACTATTTTGGATAAATGCTATTCTGTTTATTTAGTTACGATTGTACATAATTTTGAGTATTTTTTTTTTTTAATTTTGTTCTTCAAAATCAGGGTGCGGGTCGTATTCGAGTAAATACGGTACCCACGGCCAGCAAGGATTCATTGGACATATAATAATATGATCAATTGTTGCCAACTACCGTATTGAAATGGGATAATATCACTGAACATGTCAGGCAGGTCACAGGTTAGAACCTCCAATAAGGACGGAAGGAAGATTCATGCCTAGGCTATACAGTAGAACCTCGATGCATCGTTCCTGGAACTGTCGTTTTCCCGTATGCTTCGCTCAATTTATTTAGTCCCGAAAATTTTCCATATAAACTAATGTTAAATTTTCCCGCACCTATCGTTCCTCAAACTATCGTTTTTTCGCATGAATCGTCAAAAAATCACTAGTCCTTGGCCACAATTTTCCCGCATTCATCGTTTATATGAAAAATATAAGCAAACGTTCTTTTGAATTTGAAGCGGCAACTTGTTACGCGAGAATGTACGAGGTACGAACGATTAGAAGTTCCTAGGCTTGAGCAAGTTTCTCGGCTGAAGCAAGTTTCTAGTAGGCTAGACTGCAGTGCGCAGATTGTTTACGCGCAACCACACTACAGGGTCTTTCATATAAAGTAAGAACGGCGAGCGGCGGTTTTGTTATTCGCTGCTGAAGCCGGCTTGACCGAGCTTGTGACGCGCCACGGCCCCCTGCTGTAGTATTGAAAGCGCGCGCATAGTACAAACTTGACCTTGCAATAAGCGTGCAGGTGTTGTCAGTCGCCAGTTAACCTCAGCTGCTAACATGTTGAGACAGTTATCATTGCAACATCGTATTTTTGTATGTAAAATTTATTTTAATTACGATTCGGCTCGGCGGGTACGTGATGCATTTGTTCAGCAATTTCTTGATGAATTGCCACCTTCACTAGCACAGATTCACGTAATTGTAAATAACTTTGACACTACTGGTTCAGTGCTCAATAAAAAACACAAAATAAAAAATCAGAAAAAATACTGTGGCATGACTCACTCGCGTCAGCCAAAATGTGGTTACCAGATACAATGCCTGTATAACCCAGGAAGGGCGACACTTCCAGCAACTTTTATAAGGTAATATTTCATAGAGGATTGTACACACGCTTAGAGCAGGGGGCCACGGCTCACCACAAGCTCGGTCAAGGCCACCACACTAGCGGATTACAAACCCGCCGCTTGGCGTTCTTACTTTATATGAAAGACCCTGTATATAACCACGCCTACGAACCTTCAGGCGCCAACAATTCTGCTCGAAGCGCCAAGCCGTCATTGTGCTGTTTCATTCTGAGTGGTTCTGTGTAGTATCTTGGTTGTGTGCGGTGATTACAATTTTATCTGTAGTTCGTAATTACGTTGACTTTCTCATTTTAGTTCCTGTGTAGTATAGTTATTCAGGACATGTCATGTCCCGTGAAAAAAGTAAGAACTTTCGAAGAACGCTTGAAAATTATAGAAGAAATTGAATCAAATCCTTTCGAAAAAAGAGTTGATACCGCTAAACGTCTTGGGTTAGCACCTTCAAGTTTAAATTCCATATTTGCCAAGGAGAATGAGATAAGAGAGCAAATTGATGAATGTGGCAGTTCCAGCAAACAAAGGAAAACTGGAAGAGAACCTACCTACATTCGCGGATCTCGAGATTGTCCTTTTCACTTGGTACCAGCAAGCAAGGGCTTCCAATATCCCTATAGATGGTCAATTTTACGGGAGAAAGCCAAGAAGATAGCTGCAAGATTGAAGATTGATAATTTTGCTGAATCGAATGGATGGATCGCTCGATTTGAAGTGCGACATGGGCTAGTCTTCAGGAAGGTTTGCGGAGAAAGTGCTGCTGTGGACACGGAAGGTAAGGAGCTGTGGTTCAAGAGACTGCCATAGCTACTGGAAGGTTACGAGTCGCGAGACGTATACAAAGCGGACGAGACCGCACTTTTTTACAGTGTCCTTCCGGACAGAACACTGGCGCTGAAGGGTGAATCTTGCCAAGGGGGGGAAAGTTCAAAATAACGACTAACCGTTCTGCTGTGAAGGCAGTGATAAGAGAGTGCCAGTCGTAGTGGGAAAATCATTAAAACCACGTTGTTTTAAGAACACGAAATAAATACCTGTCACGTATCATGTACACAAAAAAGCTTGGATGACCACTGAAATATTTTTACAATTTTTAAGGTCATTTGATGCCTCTATCGGTGCACAAGGAAGAAAAGTCGTGCTCTTTGTGGATAATTGTGCCGCTCATCCACAGGACACGTCATTTCTTCGCAATGTGAAAGTTGTGCATTTCCCCCAAAATTGTACCAGCGTGTTGCAGCCTCTTGATCTTGGGGTGATAAAATGCTTCAAGCAGCTGTACCGTAAGCACCTAGTGCAAACTGCTGTGTGCTTGTTGGATGCCGGGAAGGAAACGAGGAAGAAAATCGATCTACTGAAAGCGATTCATTTCACAGTAGCAGCTTGGCAGCAGGTGTCCCAGCCAACAGTCGTGAACTGTTTCCAGAAAGGTGGTTTCAGCTGTCAGCTACGCGCGGCCGAAATAGACTCCGCTGAAAATCCCTGTGCTAATGGTGATGATAGTGATGATGATACCTTTATTGACGACTGGGAACAATTAAGGGGTGAAAGTGACTTTGTCCCCGTTAATTTTGAAGGCTATGTGCTGATCGATTCTAATGCAGCCACATGTGGAGTGGAAACGATTTAAGAGCTGCGCAATGAAGGCGCGGAGGAGAGGAGTGATGAAGAGGAAGAAGACGATCTTGAGCCCCAAGTCGTCCCGAGTTTCGCCGAAGCGCATGCCATCTTAGCGAAGGTGAAATCCTTCATGTACTCGCATGATATCAGTGATCTTGAAGAAGAGAACATTACGCAAGTAGAGAAGGCTTTGTTTTGTCTGAAACGCAAAGCATCGACGAAACAAAAAACAATTAATGACTTTCTTACAAAAAAGAGCAGTGATAAAATGACATGTGAAATCATATCGCGTACATCGTGGTTGCAATATTATGATGCCTCTATGAAGTCTACATGAAGAAATATGTGAAAATACAGTAACCGTACTTTATTATTTTTATTACTCAAATTTTTTATGTTACCCGCATTTATCGTTTCTCGGCATCCATCGTAATTTTCCCCCTCCCTCTTGAAAAACGATGCATCGAGGTTCTACTGTATAATGATAATTACAGGAAGCTATAGTATTCACAACTTTCAGAAGGAATATTATATATATATAAAAAATGGTTCGAATTGAAACACAAACCAAATAAGAGTTCGCAATATTGGAGAAATCATTTCATAACAGTATATAGGATTATAAACTTTGCAGTCTCAAACACAAATTTCTTTTTGAGCTTGTACCATCTTGAAACTGCTTTTGGATTTGTCCTTAGTTAGCATAATCTAACATAATGCCGAACAAAACATGTGATACATGTTTCCCTTAAAAAAAAAGAAAAAACCCATGGCACTACAGCCCATGAAGGGCCTACACCTACCTAGCGACCGCTGCCCCGCCATTTGGCCTTTAGATATTGGGGTGACGTGTGATCAGCAAAGTGGGTCCTCTCGCCAGTTATCTTTGTTTTCGTGACCAGGGAGCTGGCTCACTGTCAGACAGCTACATAATTGTCCTCTAGAGGCTGAGTGCACCCCGTTCCAACCCTCACGTGTTTATAAAATCCCTGACGGAGCCGAGAATCAAACCCGGGGCGTCTGGGTGAGAGGCAGGCATGCTACCCCAACACCATGGCACCGGCACATGGTTTCCCTTACAGCAGAAAATTGATAAAATTTGGACTTCGGTAGACTACATATTGCTGTATTGTGATTTGATCAACACATGATTATGCCATCTAATCACCCTACTGTTATGTCAAATACCAGCCCTGTGGAGTGTACTGTAGGTAGCATGCTTGCCTCTTATCTAGGAGGTTGTAGGTTCATTTTTAGCTTCATCAGGGATTTTAGAACCAACATGAGGGCTGGAGCACTCAGCCATGTGAGCAGTCTGAAGTGAGATACAGCAACCCCTATCAAGAAAGCCAAGATTAATGGCTGAGGGGACACATCGGGGTGGCAACGCCTTCACCCTACAATCTACAGGCCTCATGGCTGAGCAGTGGTTGCTTTGTAAACAAGGCACCCAATGGGCTGTAGATTCAAGTGTTAGCAGCATAATCTCATCCAACATATCTGCTTCTTGGTATTTTCTCGTACATGACTACAGGAGTTACCGTACATGACTTGACGTGTGCGAGCATAATTATATGAAAAGGGGCCCAGTTGTTGGATATTAAATTGATTTAAATTCTAGATTATATACACCTGTATCCAGGTAGGTAATAGTTGCTTTCACTCTGAAGATTACTTATCATTATAGAATAATGAACCTAGAATACATAAACAAGATCCTAGAACATTATTGTTAATGTTTCCAATATAATTTTTTTAAATTATTTTTTGAACCTTCAGTACATTTTCTTTTTTCAAACACAGTGCATATTTCAACCGATATTCATTTCGTTTCATGCTAGACCCTCAGACCATCCTGCCAATGGAGCCAGCACCAATACTGTCAGCAGTTCAGGGTCATAGTTGGAGTCTCCACACTATACCACCAGAATAACCGGGTGGGTTAGCCATGGTTGTTATGGCGTGGCTGCAGACAGTCGCTCACATCCGGGAGGCGAGGAGGTTCGAATCCCCCCGCCGGCAACCTTGAAGATGGTCTTCTGTGGTTTCCCCATCTTCCTTCCAGGCAAATGCCAGGGTTGGTCCCTAACAATAGGCCACAGCCGCTACATTCTAATTCCTCGTCCTTACAATCACACTTTCCTCACCAGACAACACTCCACACGCGACGGTACATGTAGCTCACCCCATGGCTGTCCACATAGAAGCAGCTACAAATTCTGATGAGCCCAACATGTCCTCGGACACTCCCGGCACTAAAAGCCTTACGCTAAAAAAAAAAACACCAGAATAACTTCGAATGTTTATCTTTAAATCGTTTTGCACATCCAGTGCTCAAAAAAATTGACATGAATATGGACTTTCATAATCACATTTTTTCCAAGTCAACAAGAAAAATCTGCCTGTTCTTAGGAAGTACTGCAAACAAATATGAAGAGAAAATGTTGAAAGTGGGAGACCGAGGGCAAGGGGAATTTAGATATTCTATGGCAGAGCAGAGGATCAAACCTGAACTGTCTGGATGAAGAATTATAACACATCCCTAGACCATGCACAGCAGCCATCAGCCATCAATCAAAAGATCCAAGTGCTTTGGAATACTAGTACACACTAATCATTAAAAGTAACATTCAGATATATTAATGTGGGAAACTGTTTCCAGATCATGAAACTCAGAAGCATCGAATACAGGACTGAATTATTTATTTAAACAAAGAAACTTATTAGAATACAATACAGTATAGCCCCGATTTAGCGTAAACCCGCATTTAACGGAAGAAATTTCAAGTCCCGAAAATTATTCCATAAGTGCAATGCAATTTTATATTCGATTTAACGTAATTCGCGTAACGCCAAAACCCGCATTTAGCGTTAGGAAATGTTAAAATTCGTGAGTATTTATTTCGATTCGTTATGGTTATGCGACATTAAGAACCTTTGAAAAAGACGTTATAAGCTCGTTAAGGATGATTCAAGGCAGAAAAGGAACTCCAGCATTTATATTGGATACGATCGATCATCTTCCATATCGATTCCTCGCTACATGTACGAGCGAGCTCGATCTTACCCGACCGCGGCTGAAGACACAATGTAGGCCTAAAGCGTGCTAACAGTCACGCCGGCGCCGCATCGCATGCTTGCGCGAGGTCTGTCCAAGTTTGTACGTTAGTAGCGGTACTACAGTATAGCGTCAGTTTACGCAAGTTTGCATCAGTTCGTGTGTTATTGTTATGCGACATTAAGAACCTATGAAAAAGACATCATAAGCTCGTTAAGGATGATTCAAGGCAGAATTTAGAGCGCAGACGCGTAGCGATCGATACGATCGATATCTTCCATATCGATTCCTCGCAACATGCCCGAGCGAGCTCGAACTTAGCCGAGCGCGGCCGAAGCGTGCTAACACCCACTCGGCGCCGCTTTACATGCTTGCATACGGCTGTGCTTTGAAGCGACGCAATACGTAAAGATGAAATGATTGAGATTCGAGAAGACTGAACTGCGTTTCTCTGCGATGTAACAGGCCTACTTGCGCAATCTTCGAAACATACGAGCATGTTGGCGCGAGTGGTATAGCACAGATTTCCTTATCTTCAAAGCCCAAACAATACAAGAGGAATGCACTTCACACTCGGAACCTACCCTACCTTTGCCAACAGCTGATCTGTGAGTTGTGAAGGATGGATGCGTGGACAGCGTATTGTAAACAGCGATTATTGCCGAATGGAGCGACACCGAGAGCGTGTTTGTTTGATGCTTTTCATGCAGTCAACAAGTCATGGGAGTAAAACACCGCTACTACGCTCATACATAAGCAAGGGCAAGTTAGACGTCTATTATGATTTAAGACATGAAAGCAAAGAAGAAATAGCACGGAATGTGACTGTTGGTTACGGAAACGGAAATCCAGTTGATATCGAGTGCGGGAGTGATGCTACGGAAATCCCCAAAAATTTCACTGAGTCAAGCTAGTGTCTCTAGTCACACTTATCTCTTAATAGTAAAACGAGTTGAATTTTAGTTCTCATATAATGTTTTCTTCTGAAATGTGCAATCGAAAGTTAGAATAAACGATCTAAGAAACAGTTTTTGTTTTTTCTAGGCTTAACAAAAATAACTGTGGATAATTCGCAGTTTTCGATAATTCGCTGAAGTTAGCGCATTAATTACTGCGAATTAACGAGAGTGCACTGTATGTGGAGAGAGTGCTGCAGTTAGTGATGAAACCTATCGAAACCTCGATTTAAGGTAAACCCCAATTTAAGGTTAAAAAATACCGGTCCCTAGAAAAATGTTAAATAGGGGTTCTACTGTATATAGAATTAAGGGAATGTGTTTCGTGGCCCTCGGAATATTGCTTCTCTTCTTTTTATTCTCAGACAATGGCGCTGAGCTTACTCCTGCGCCCCCTAGATCCCATACTCGGCCGTCTTGATCCTCACCCGGCTCCCACATTCGGCCGTCTTGACCCTCATCCGACCCGGATGAAGAAGATCCGCTCGGCCAGGGCCTCATGAACTCCGCACAGGAAGATGTGATTCTTGGTCCAGCATGGTCTCCTTCTCTGCTGACGTCATATGTGTCGAGTTTAACTCGAGTCACTCGATAAGGTCCTAGACTTTTGGTTTTTAGTTTCAGATGTGGACCGATCTGAATGCGTTTGATGGCAACCAGGTCATCGACCTGATACTTCTTAGGCTCCTTACGTCGTCGTCGGTTGAATTCAGCACGATTTTCAGATTGTACCTTTTCTATCGGCATTTTTGCATCTTCTCTCATCTGATCATGTTTTTCGTTGAACGAATCGATCGGCTCCTCTTCGATGAGTTGCACTATACGTAGATCATTTTTGTAGTGCATTCTGACTCCTGTCAACAGCTCGAAAGGTGACATTCCGATGCTCCTCTGGAACGTAGAGTTGATAGCTCGTTGGACGGATGGTACAAACTTGTACCATTTTGTCGGATCGTCAAAGCTAAGTTTAGCGAGTTTAGCGATGATCTTGGTCACAGTTGAGTTGACTCTCTCGATTTGACCATTGGCTCTTGGCAGTCCAGCTGTGATCAAGACATGCTCGATACCCTGCGATTTGCAGTAGTCCTGGAACTCATGGGAGGTGAACGATGGCCCCCAGTTGGTGATCATTTGAACTGGGTTTCCAAAGTTCGTCCTCTGGAACTCCATCTTTTCAATAGTCTCGGCCGATTTGGTAGTTTTCACAGGATACAGCCAGGTGAACTTCGTGAAGGCGTCTATCACACAGAAGATGTGTTCATATCCCTTGAGTGTAGACTTAAGTGGTCCAATGTGATCCATGTGGTAGGAGTGCAATGGCACACTCTCCTTGAACAGCGGATGTAACCAACCTTCTTTCTTGCCTGCCTTCCTGTTACCACCAGACACTTCACACAGTTGGCTATGACTCGTTTCACCTCGTTGGCCAAGTCTGGAGTACAATATTCCTGCTTCACGTCTTCTTCAGTCCTTTTAACAGTGTAGTGTCCCTTCTCATGTGCAGCTCTGATGATTGCCCGCTGGACCACCAACGTCTCTCGCCCGTCAACAAATTTAAACAGCAGTCCATCTCTGATGAAGTTTTCGTAAGGCCCTTTCTCCAGTGTCGCTTTTATTGCTGTCAATCCTTCGTTTTTTCTCTGGGCGATTTTGATCCTCGCTGCAAGGCCACCAGGGAATCCAAACATCACTGCTGGACATCGACATGTTTCATCCTGGTTGCAGTTCGGTGTTCGATGGTATAGTCAAAACTCCTCCAAGGCCATAGTCCATCTAGCTACTCGTGGGACCAGGTCCCTTTTGTGCATTGTCTTTTGGAATGCCATACAGATGCATTCACCACAGCTAAGATCTCGAGCTCGTAACTGCTGTATTTTTCTTCCTGTATCGTAGTCTTTTTACTCATGTATGAGACTGGATGCAGAGCCTCCGTGGCTTAGGCGGCAGCACGCCGGCCTCTCACCGCTGGGTCCGTGGTTCAAATCCCGGTCACTCCATGTGAGATCTGTGCTGGACAAAACGGAGGCAGACAGGTTTTTCTCCGGGTACTCCGGTTTTCCCTGTCACAATTTCATTCCAGCAACACTCTCCACTATCATTTCATTTCATCTGTCATTCATTAAATCATTGCCCCAGGGGAGTGCGACAGGCTTCGGCAGCCGGCACAGTTCATATCCTCGCCGCTCGATAGGGGCTTCATTCATTCCATTCCTGACCCGGTCGGAGACTGGAAGCAGGCTGTGGATTTTCATTTTCATGAGACTGGATGTAGTTTGTTGTCCTCTGGGTACTTTTGCAACAACACAGCGCCATACCCACTCTTGCTGGCATCAGTGTGCAGCTCCGTCTCGTATTTCGGGTTGTATATCTTCAACACAGGTTCTGAAGCGAGAAGACGTTTGAGCTCAACAAATGCACGTCGTCGTTCCTCGCCAAACTTGAACTCCGGCTTACCTCTCAACAGATCGCTCAGTGGTTTGGCTACAATCGAGAAATTTGGGATAATTTTCTAAATTAGCCAATCCGAGAAAGCTCTGCAGCGCAGCGATCGTCTTTGGCTCCGGGAAGTTTTGTACAGCAAGGACCTTTTCAGTGGCGGGTTGAATCTGCCCACGTTGAATAGTGTATCCAAGGAACTGTACACTCCTCTTCAGAAACTGGCACTTCTCGAAGTTGATTTCCAGCCCGTACTCTGCAGCTAATTCCAACACTCGTCTCAATCGTAGGAGTGCCTCATCGTCATCCTTCGCTGGGATGATTAAGTCATCCATATAGGTAAACACTATGTTCTCTCGGATTAACTCCCAGAGCACAGCTTTAATAAAGCGTTGGAAGACTGCAGGTGAGTTGGTAAATCCAAATGGGACTTTTTTGTACTGGTACTGTCCAGAACGTGTTACGAATGACAAATATCGTCGACTTCCTTCTTCGACTTCCACGTGAAAGAATCCGTTCCTGAGATCCAAGGTGCAGAACACCGTAGCATCCTGTAACTTGTCCAGAAGATCCTCTATAACTGGCATGGGAAATAGATCCCTAACCACGATTGAGTTCACTGGACGAAAATCAGTACAAAGTCGCTTTTTTTCCATTTTTCTTTTTGACTACCACCATTTGGCATGTATATTCTGATTGACTCGGTTCTATGATATCTTTCTCCAGCCACGCCTCGACTTGCTCATCGACAAACTCGTTCTCAAGCGGTGCCATTCGCCTGGGCCTGCTAAATATTGGTTTTTCTTCTTTCAATGTGATCTTCATCTTGACATCAGTAGATTTCGTCTTCTTTGGTACGTATCTCACTACCAAATCCTGCATCTGTTCCCTTTTCTCCTCTTCAACGCAGTTCTCGATATCCAATTCTTGTTCGTCGGCTACCCTGATCAACATCATTGGGACCTCTAGTTTCATGATGGTAACTCCTTGTTTGCTCAGGATGACCTCGCCCTGATCCAATAGATCGTTGCCAATCACCATGTCCCACTCCATAGTATCATCAGAAACAGCATAAACGTTGGTTTGGAACTCCAGCTCGTCTACCTCAACGACTGTTGTGAAGTAACCTTGAGGAGCAACAAAACCATAACCGAATCCTTTCAAAACAAGATCCGTGCTCTTCAATCCTGGGGAACTCATGGCCTTATGGATGTTTTGTCGCAGTAGGTTATAAGGACTGCCACTGTCGATAAGTGCCTGAAGTTTCTGCTGACCCGAACTAACCTCTTTGAACTTGAGGCAGCCTTTCTTTTCATCAATAAGATTGATACCTTGATTATTCCTCTTATCGTTCTTCCTCTCTTTTTTGCACTCGGATGAAATGTGGCCCAACTCGTTGCAGTTGAAACATCTCGTGCCTTTATCCTTGTGCTCACATTCCTTTGAACTATGATCAGATCCACCGCAATTATAACATCTATCTCCACTACTCGCCTCTTTCTTCTTTGTACTGCCCCAGCACTTTCCGTCCTTCTCGTTGGCACTTCCTTGAAAATTATTGTTATTATACTTTGTGCTTTTCTTTGGCAAAGACTTCACCGCCTTCTCATAACTTCTCATTTTCTCCTTGAAATCCTTGGAATATTTTGCTTCATAGAGAAGAAGTTTTGATACTGTACCCATGTGAATAATTTCCATGGAAAACAAGCTTCTGCCTCCAGCTAGCATCAGTCCTCAGGCGTGTACCGTTCACCCACTGAGCAGTTGCATATTTTAGATCTGAGACTAAGAGGTATCAACTCTACAATAATACGACACAACTCTATTCTAAAGACTTTAATTGAGCTTTAAATCATGGCTTCATACAAACGAAAACACAATCCCAACAATAATACACAAAAACAATGCAAAACTTATTCCTTCAATCCATTATTATTCGCATTTTATCCTCGCAAATCCAAATTATTACTGAATTATTTACCATGAGATTAACATGAAATTCACTCACAAGTGCGCTGATGCACTGGTAAAATACACACACAACTGTTCTTACAATCTTATGTCACTTATTGTGACCACATTAATTTCCACAATCTAGTTACTTTTTATCAACACATTTTTACTTTACCCTATGCGTACAATTATGTTCTGTAATTCTCTTCCCACCAAAATGCTTAAGTTTACCATGCATTAACCAATTTATGAGTTGCACATCATATTTACTTGCAACTCCACTGTTACTTGTAATTCTACCCTTTTCGTAGCTCCACTGTATGCCGTAATGAGTTTACTTTCATAATGATTCCGTTGCCGCTGTGTCGGGTGGGATGTTATGCTACCCTTGCGTGGGCGTAGCGTGTGACATCTGGTATCCACCTTCGGAAATAGGTGATAATGTCAGTATAAAAATGCAACTTTTAACACCTCATAACTTTGCCAAATATTAAGTTATCAGCATGATTCTTAATTATCAATGTGTCACAAACCACACAAATTCATTATACACTACTACAATGATTCTTTCATAACAAACAGGGTTTCATAGTTTTTCCACTTTAAACATTATCCTCCAAGCCTAGGGTAGGGTATGGCCTCTTCCCCCGACCCTTCCTGAATACAATGGGCTCCGCGACGGGCGGTAACAAGATGCTCGTTACTCCCCTCACGTCCCTTACCTTTCCAAGCATTAACCCGTGGCTTCAAACACAATAGTGCCGTCTTAGTGACCCACACAACACATATGACCTAATTCATACTGAATGCAAGAAGGAATATGGAATTGTTTAAGCATTTATTCCTATCATTAGGATATTAATAGCTGGCCTCAACAGGTCCATTTCCATTTATATGAAGGAAACTAGATTCATCAAACACAAGTCGATTTGGAATAGCCGGCATCTTTTTGTCAAAGAACACGGTCAGGGCACAACTTCCTGTCGTCCAAATTCACTCCCAGGAGCTGACTTTATTCACACAATAGCTAGTTCTCGGTCGATATCAGGTGTCATAATGAGGTGTCCATGTTATCCTCCCATACACCACTGGATTCGAATCCGGAAAGTTTCATAGCAAAAATCAGAGCTAGGGTTTCCTCACTAGATATGCTCAATTGCAATAATATCTCTCCGTATAACCTTGGCTATACGAGATTTCACACGTCGATTAGACTGCATGGCTTCCATGACCATTGTGAGAATATCCCGTCCTTTAATTAATAAGATAATCTCTACCAATTACTCTTATAAGCTTATTCATCAAGCTGCGATTCAATTCACTATTGAACACTTCCATTTCCTACCTCCTTGCATATTTCTTTCCATTATCATAAGATACTCTGACAAGTCCAACCCCTCCTCCACGTGGTGGGAGACGGGCAACGGCATGAAGTAGGGGATTGCCTGTAGGGGTGAAGTACAGTGGGGACTTTGTGTGCCCCGGGACCGCTACGGTAGCTGTGAAGGCTCTATGGGAACCCTGAAAAGTGACGGCTGACGGGGCTCTGGTGAAGCTACGATAGGCCTAGCAAGCCAGTAGTGGATATCATATCTGCTTTCAAACCAGGAACAGGCCTCGGAAAGGACGGATGCAAACGACGACGACCCGGATATGCTAATGGACTACGAGTTGGGACATTAAACATACACACACTGACAGGAAAAGTGGAGGAGATTGTAGATGTGATGGAGAGAAGAAAACTGGATGTACTGGGCTTGGCAGAAACAAGATGGAAAGGAGAAGGTCGCAGAGAACTGAGGAAAGGGTACCGGTTGTACTGGAGTGGGAACAGTGAAGGAAGGAGCAGCGGAGTAGGAGTAGTAGTGAGAGATGGAATGAAGGAAGAGGTAAAGGGAATAAGTGACAGGATCATGAAGATCAGAGTAACTGTAAAGGGAAGAAGCCTGGAGATAGCCCAGGTATATGCCCCTCAAGTTGGATGTACAGCTCAAGAGAAGGAAGACTTTGAGGAGGAGCTACAACAGCAGTTGAATGGTCAGAGCATCATTGTCATGGGAGATTTGAATGCACATGTAGGAAGTGAAAGGCAAGGATATGAAAATGTATTGGGAGCAGAAGGATGGGGTAGCAGGAATGAAGAAGGGAGAAAGTCGCTGGATTTTTGCAAGAGAAACGGTTTAGTGGTAGGCAACTCCTGGTTCCGGAAGAAAGAAAGCCACAAGGTAACGTGGTACAGCAGTGATTTAACAAAGAAATCTTTGGTAGATTACATGTTGTACGACTGGGAAATGAAGAGAAGTGTCAGAGATATAAAGGTAATACCATCAGAGGCCTTAGATAGCGACCACAGAATACTTGTAATGAACCTGGGAGTTGTTAAGGATAGCAAGAGGACAGAGTACCAGGAAAGGAGAATCAAAGTATGGAAACTCAAGGAAAAGGAAGTCAAGGAAGAATTCCAGAAGATAATAAGGGAAAGGATGCCAACAGACAATCCTAAAACAGGGGAAGAGGAATGGAAGCAATTCAAAAACACAATGGTAGAAGCTGCAGTGGCAGTATGTGGAAGAACAAGCAACAGAAAGCGGTGTAAAGAGACACCATGGTGGAATGAGAGAGTAAAAGAAGCTGTGGGAAGGAAGAACAAGGCTTTCAGAGTGTGGTTCCAGGAAAGAACTGATCTGGCAAGGGAAGATTATAGGATAAAGAAGAAAGAAGCAAACAAGATTGTCGCAGAGGAGAGGAAGAAGTGGATGGTAAAGTGGACGGAGATGATGGAGGAAGACAGCAGAGGAAATAAGAAAGTTCTTTATGGGATGGTCAAAAGTAAGAGAAGAGGTCTGCGAGAGGATGTGGTAATGATGGACAAAAATGGAAATGAGGTACACAACAAAGAGACACTCAAGACAGTGTGGAAAGAGTACTTTGAGGATTTGCTGAATCCAAATGGTCATAGGGAGGAAGACAATGTATTGGAAGATGGAGAAGACAACACAGGAATGGAAAAGGACCTGACTTGGAGAGAACTGGAAATGGCTATAGACAAGATGAAAGGAGGAAGGGCACCAGGTGTGGATGAAGTGAGTGTTGAAATGGTGAAGGCAGCAGGGGAGGTTGGGAAACAGTGGCTGTACCGTGTGATGAGGGTGATATGGAAGGAGAAAAAGACCCCAGAAGATTGGAAGAAAGGATTAATTGTCCCAATATTTAAGAAGGAAGCAGAAAGGAGTGCAGAAATTACAGGGGTGTCACACTCATACCTCACTGTGCCAAGATATATGAAAAGATATTAGAAAGTAGAATACGAGCCAAAGTGGAGAGAAAATTTAGAGAGGAACAGTATGGATTCAGACCTGGGAGATCAACAGTGGATCTCATATTTTCAGTGAGACAGCTCCAGGAACACCACTACGAATTTGGAGAGGATCTGTTGATGGCCTTCCTGGACATCGAAAAGGCCTATGATAGTGTGTGTAGGGGGAAGGTTTGGAAAGCAATGGAAAACATGGGAGTGGAAAAAGAGACTGTAGGCAGAGTGAAGGAGATGTATTGTGGAAGTGTGAGTTGTGTGAAAGTTGGAGGGGAAAGAACAGACTGGTTCAGACAAATGAGTGGCCTGAAACAGGGTAGTGCGCTGTCACCCCTTCTCTTTACTGTGGTTATGGACGAGGTAATGACACAGATAGCAGGAAAGATAGGAGAAGATAAGATGAAAGCAATGGTGTTTGCAGATGATCTCATGGTCTGGGGAAACAAGGAGGAGGAAATTCAGGAGCAACTGAAGGCTTGGGAAGAAACAGTGGGAGAGTACGCATGGAAGTTCAACATCAGTATATGTGAGATCCTGTTAACGACCAGGAAAAAGGACAGACCAATGAGTGGGATAACACTTGGAGGTGGACAGCTGAAGAAGGTGGAAAGTCTCAAGTACTTGGGAAGTATAGTGGAGGAAAATGGGAGAAATGACAAAGAGATTACGGAACGTGGCAGACAGGCAGAAGCATTTCTGAGAAGCATTAGGAGCTTAGTGTGGAATAAAGATGTCCCACAAAAAAGCAAGGAAGTGTTATACAGAAGCTACTATATCCCGATACTGACCTATGCTTCAGAAACGTGGACAATGAAGAAAAGAGATATAAGCAGAATACAGGCAGGTGAAATGAAGTTCCTGCGAAGTAGGATCGGAATAACAAGAAGAGACAGGGTGAGGAATGAAAAGGTCAGGGAAATGGTGAAAGAGGAGCCCTTGCAAGGTAGGATTGAGACATCAAGACTGAGGTGGTATGGACACTTAAAGAGAATGGATGAGAAGAAGATTCCCAAGAGGATACATGAGATGCAGATGCAGAAGAAACGACCAAGGGGAAGACCAAGAGATAGATGGCTGAAAGGAGTGGAGGAATGTGTCAAGAAGAGAGGCGAGGACTGGACCAGAGTGACAGCGGAGAGGTGGTGGGAAGAAAGAACTAAGTGGCGAGGCTTATGTTCCAAACAGACCCAGCCTGGGGCTGGAAACTGTACAAGATGATGATGATGATGATGATGAAAAAAAATGAAAATCCACAGCCTGCTTCCAGTCTCCGACCGGGTCAGGAATGGAATGAATGAAGCCCCCATCTAGCGGCGAGGATATGAACTGTGCCGGCTGCCAAGGCCTGACGCACTCCTCTGGGGCAATGATCAAATGAATGACAGATGAAATGAAATGATAGTGGAGAGTGTTGCTGGAATGAAATTTTGACAGGGAAAACCGGAGTACCCGGAGAAAAACCTGTCTGCCTCCGTTCTGTCCAGCACAGATCTCACATGGAGTGACCGGGATTTGAACCACGGACCCAGCGGTGAGAGGCCAGCGTGCTGCCGCCTAAGCCACGGAGGCTGATGATGATGATGACTGATATTAAATTCCTTTGCTTGGTCCATCATTTGTAATACTTCTGCTTGGATACACAATTATTCAAATTAGCATATATTTTGCTTACAACCATTTTCCCTGCTGTTTATTTATTCTTCTTATTATTATTACTGACATAAATTTCCCTACTCCGACACAACGTAACCGTATTTATATAATCAATAACCGAACATCCGTGTTCGTTATGTTAACTTTCTATTTAACTCGATTGCCATTTCTACATTAGTGGTAACGATTTATCCACACAATGATGTACAAAGACATCTCAACTTGACTAAAATCAACACAACATTAATATCTGAAGGTTCTACCTCCCAACTTGACTCTCATTGGCATATTCTACAATTTTTGAAATTACTCAACATACAGTGGACTACACATTCACTACAAAATCATGGTTTTGGGTACTTACATTGGCTAATCTGGCGGCTCCGACCACACATTCTCTCCGTTAATGCCCGCCATCATTTGCAAATTAGCAAAGCATTATTACACTTTTCACACACATTTTACATAATTTTTCCATTACAAAACACTCTGCACTTTGCTTCTTCATGTCGAAGCTATCGCTTCCTTTTCCACAAAACACGTTATATTAATTATTACACTGGTAATTTACACATATTTAAATAACAAATCACTAAAAAAATCACACGACCACTATATACATTTCTTACTGGTTGACCCTTCTTTGCAGAATCCCAGAAATGCAGGCGTTGAAGACCTTTCCTCCACGAATACCCCCGTATCTCGTTCGAAAGTCTCGATACACTGCCTGACGATTCCAGCGGTCCCCAATGTCTATCAATTCCTATCCTTTGATAATTTCCCGATATAGCATAGATTGCTTCCACATCGTCCTGAACCTTAATTAAAGTGGTATCCCTGCGAAAATGCATCACCCGTATAACAAAGTTTATACCTGCGCAATTCGACATCCTATTATTATGTCTAACAAATAGCTTATATATCGCACTCGTCCATTGTACATTGTACTTGTACAATTACCACTTTCAATTGTCCTTCGACTGAACTTACAGTCTCCTTGAATGATCTGCTGATAACAAAGCCTTGGACAGTTCCATGTACATTTTTATAATACCACATAATATCTCGTCATGAGGTACGATTGACCTAATATGACATTGTCTTAACTTGTACACCACACTGTACATTTACTGCGTACTCAATATTAATCACTTGTAATCCCGACTATAAAAGTATGGCACGACTGTCCTTATTAATTGTTCTCACTTAGTGCGTTACAATGCATGGTTACTATAATGCTGACCACTAAAAAGTCCGTCCGCGTCCCTTCCTGGACCCGGGCGACGTGCGCTTCGCACAAGAATATGGTTCGACTGACCACGGCTGCCTGCTCCACTGACCTTAGATCTGTTTGGAGCCGAAAAGTAGGTCTAAAATTTCCTTGGAGCTTCATCTCCTCTCTCCGTGCTTCTCTGGTCTTGAAATGACGTTTTCCTGGTCCATCTTGCCTTGCTGATTACATATCTGCCTGTGTGCACGGGGATCGATCGGTCAATTAATTAATATTAATTGCCTTTGCCAGCGCGTCAGTGGTTCTTCCCCAATGACTTGGTCATAGTACTGCGCTGGGCTCATTCCTCCTGTGTTCTTGCGCATTACGTTAAATCTGCCTCGATTTCGATGTTTGACGGCTTGATAATTAGCCTCCTTGCAATTCATTCACGTAAGTGCAATCCTCATGTCTCTGAGTTACTCCAATCACGAGTAATCATTAAATTATTCTGGCAGATTCCCACTGCACTGGGCTTCCTCTTATGTGAAGGGGATTCACTTGACCATATATTACTGTCCTCCCTTCTCTCAGACAGTGTAAATAGGTCCGAGTGACCGGCGTGGCGCCAAGAAAACACGCCTATATTCCAGCCTCATTGGCAACTCGTCAAGGGTTCCAACTTTCTGTGCTAAGTCCAGAACTGTATGCATTTTACAGCTCAATACTGCCGTATTCTGCTAATATTTTCTACATTATGTTATCAAACAATGTCAGAATTTGTTTATATCACAACAGTGATTTACTGTGTCCTTTCTCTAGGGGTTTTTATAGCTTCAACTCCCTCAAAGACCTTGGGTTCATTTCTTGCTGGCATCTCTAGTCTGTTCTCAATTTCCCAGAGATCCAGGTTCGACACCAGTCAGCCTAATACCGTAGGGTTCAATACTGAATCGTCTTCGATCCCATCAATCACGTACTGACACAGAGAAACTTGCTCAACATCACCCCTACTGGCGATTTCCTTCATCACAAGAAAGTACTCCTGTAGAGATTCGTTGCGCTTTTTTCGTCGCTGGGTTAACAAGTTGTGGATTTCTGCACTGCTTGCCGCCACGTCAAACTCCTCATTCAAGGCCTTCTTCAGTGCAGTCCAGGACGTCAGTCCTTTCTCACCTTGAATAAAAAGCTTAGCTAAACCATCGAGTGATTTCTTAGCGAAAATATACTTTTGCAGCTCACTCCATCCCATCAAGATTGACGTCTCCTCAAAATCTGCGATCCATTTCTTCACTGGGTAACCATCCTTACTGTTAAATGTTTTCATAGCGCCCTCTACGTCGCGGAACGACAATGAAAAATTATGTTGTTCTCTATACCTCCTGTGCTGGTCTTCCTCTTTGCACTCTTCTATATTAGTTGAGAGTTCGTCCAATTTTCTCAAGTAATAACAAATGGTGTTAACCATTACCTCCTTTGTCCCGATCTTGGTATTAAGAATCTCAGAAACATGCAACAGATCAGCCTTGGATAATGTTTCTTCTATAAATTTCTTCTTAGCTTCCTCTTCAATGGAATTTTCGTCAAAATCGAATCCAGGAAACTCTCGCAGTCGCTTTCGATTCTTCCTGTCGTCTGGTATATGCTCGATTGATTGCTTTAGAACGGAGCATCACTTATGTTCTTATTTATTTTCTCTATTGCACCGAGTGTAGTCATATTATTTGTTTACTCACGTCTATCAAGTAGTTTTCCGTCAATATCGCTTCCTCAAAACCTCGCAATCAAACCTGTTTAACCTCATTCACCAAACCGGTGATATTTATAGGTGATATCGTTGAATACCGCTTCCAGTCGTTTCTCTCTGACGAGTCGCAATCCTCTTACCACATCCACAATTCTCTGTCGTCGTTTAGATTCTGACCCTCGTCGTCACGGCACCACTAATTGTCACTGAAATTTAAGAACAAATTTTGCTAGCCTATAAATCCTCGTCGTAGAATCGCACATCGTGGGCTCACAAAACTGCACGTCGTCTTGTCAAAGGCAACAGCAACAAATATGATTAGCCGTCCACTTCGTCGAAAATAGTGTCATATTTTGCATCATACTTCGTGGCGTGGATTAAGTCGTAACTCGTTTCAGTTCATCCCGGAAGAGCCCCCATTCGTGGGAAACAGTTTCCAGATCATGACACTCGCAAGCATCGAATATAAGACTGAATTATTTATTTAAACAAAGAAACTTATTAGAATACAATATATAGAATTAAGGGAATGTGTTTCGCTGCTCATCGGAACTCTGAATATAGCTTCTCTTCTTTTTATTCTCAGACAATGGCGCTGAGCTTACTCCTGCGCCCCCTAGATCCCATACTCGGCCGTCTTTATTCTCATCCGGCTCCCACATTAATAATTTTATTAATGCAGCCAATGGCTATGTACTTTTTTTTTTTTTTTTTCAAGACGGGTCAGGGAAGGGATATTGGAAGGAAATCGGTCGTGGACCTATTGATAGGAACCGTCCCGGCATTTGCCTGGTGGTGAAAATGGGAAAACACCAAAACTATTTTCAGGACGGCCAAGGCGGGATTCGAACCCACTCTCTCCTGATGCCAGTGAGGCACGAGGTAGTACGTTAGCGCTCTCTGCCACCACGGCCGGTAACATTCACATATATTAAGATTGTACAAACCAGTAGGGTTCCCAGGGTTGATGACAACAATTGCTCGGGGATGGCACACTTTTCGTGCTTCATCTACGGCTCGTTTCAGCTCCTTCATATCTAGACCCCAGCCATGTTCTTCATCCAGGTAATATCCAATCTGTACAGATGAACAGTATGATTCAGTGAGACATATGAAGAAATCATTTATATATTCATTAATTTATTCAACTTATACTAATATGAGCTATTTACAGAAGGGGATAGGAGCTATTTTCACCAACTTAAATTAACACTTAATCCGCAGTTAAATCAATGTTAATACAGCATGTGCATTTCAACACAGCAAATTTCTCATTAACTTTTGACAAATGCATCGTTAAGCTAACTGGTCATTCTTGGCCACTCAACTCCTTAAGATCAGTTAAGGCTGAGGGAAGCAAGTGTTCAGGCATACAGTAATGGCACAGCAGCAGATGTTTTGACCGATATTTGAGGACGACAATGAAGTTAAGTTGTTTTGCCCAACACATTTCCTTTACTTTGCTACGAATCAAAGGTAAATGCAATTGAATTATGAGTTGGAAAATGTCACAAATACGAGCCAATTTCTTCCAGCCATTAAAGCGCGAAAAGGAATATAAGTGTTGGTTTGGCATATCCATAGCCTTCTTTAAAGACTAAATTTCAAAAGTGCATAGACCGGCCCATAATGAGTTACCTAATTAGTCCATGTGGCCTGCTTGTCTTCGTAGTGAAAGTTGTAGCTCTTTGAAGCATAAGTGGCAGCGTAGCAGGCACGGAACTCGTTATGGAGAGCTGGAATGAGTTCGAATCCCACCTCGGATAGGCTCCTCTTTTTATTTCAGTATTTATCTTTCTTGGTATTGGTAAAAATGAAGTGCGTGTTGCAGTGTAATGTAAGCTAATGTTTCAGAAATCTAGAAGGTATCGATAAAAAAGTATGCTGCATTATGAGGTAAGTAAAACTATAGTAAGACATTTGAGGTGCGCTATCAGATAAGTAATAAGATTACAGGTACTTGATAGTAATTTAATCATCACAAAATTGGTTTGTTTCAGACTTTCACCCAAACCTTCATCAATATAATAAATATAATGAAATATGTTGATGACATTGAAATTATGAGATCATATACGTTACTAACACCGAGAAAGATGAATACGGAAATTTTAAAAAAACATATCCGAAGTGGGATTTGATCTCCTTCCAGCTCAGCATAACGAATTCCATACCTGCAATGCTACCTCTTACACTACAAAGATAACAGACAGAGAGCGTACTATTTAGGTAAGTAAACAGTTTATACGCAGGCCCTGTGGTGTTGGGGTAGCGCGCCTGCCTCTCAGCCGGAGGCCCTGGGTTCGATCGCCAGCTCCGTCAGGGATTTTAAAACTGACGTGAGGGTTGGAACGGGGTGCACTCAGCCTCGTGAGGACAATTGAGTAGCTGTCTCACAGTGGCCCCGGTCATGAAAACCAAGATTAACGGCCGAGGGGACCCGACGCCCTGACCACGCGTCACCCCAATATCTGCAGGCCAATTGGCAGAGCAGCGGTCGCTTGGTAGGCCTAGGCCCTTCAAGGGCTATAGTGCCACGGGGTTAAACAGTTTATACACACAACTGCCAGTTTTCCTAAATGCTCTGTTTATATCATTTTAAGTTTGTGCCATGAATAAAGTCTTCCGTATTTCCCTTTCCTTTATAATTATGATCCAGAAAATCTAAAGGAAACATCGCAAACAACAACCAGTCCTACACGTACCGGAATCTTGTTCTGTCTGGCATGTTTCTCCAGGGCATGCACGAGAGCCGACAAGCAAATTTAAGTAATCATGAACCCAAATGCCCTCGAGAAATGCATTAACTCTCGTATTTCAGTTAAATAGTAATTTACTAACTAATTGTTAATAAAGAGTTGGTGAATTTGGGAGCAGATGACCTCGTGGTTCCGCCCCTTAAAACAACAATAACTAAGTCGAGTTGGTGAAAACAGCCCTAAGTGCACAAAAAGCACTATTCAATTAGTATGCATATTTATGATTTTCAGTAGAAATCTTGTTATATTCTTTTAAACTAGTTGATAGCAATGACACATTGGCCCTATTGCAGAGGGTACTGCAAACATTTTACAAGAAACATACATTTTTTTAAACGTATTATTCCATCATTTAGGGTCTTGGGCATGTTAGTTATTAGCCCCTTGTACTTTAGTGTTTATGAAAATTTGTTAATAACCCATATTATTGTGGTGGTTGTAGTAGTGCGAGAAGTCCTAAATTTAAAATTCAGCAATTTTATTTGTAGAACAAAACAATCTAGTTTCACTCCACCTTGTCAAGACACTCCGCCCAGTGGAGTTCATACAAACGCAATTGCAACACAAGGTGTGTAATAACTTTTCAATTTCTGTGAAGCACATTCAAAAAATTATAACAGCAATATTTTCAAGACATCATCCAACCCCATTCTCCTCCTCAGCTACAGGCTAATCTAGTCCTATCGACATCAATAATTGCCATCACAATAATATACATCTATTTAAGACGTTCCCAGAAACATAAGACCCTATATCCACATATTGCGTTGACAAAGCGGAGTAAAATTCAACGGTTTTGTTCCCTGGAAGAAATAAAATTGATCAAGTAGCAAACACTGAAATAATAGATAAGCTAACACGGTTCTTCTTACGTCAAATGTATTGAAAATTTAGGTTTAGAATTTTGGGAGCTGCTCCAAAACTTGAAACAAGGTACCACCCCGGCATTTGTGTGGATCGAATGTGGAAGAAACCGGAGAAAAGCTATACTTAGGATACCCATTTACAAAGCCGGGATTTGATTCCGAGATCTCCTAACCTGCAACTCTCCATTGTAGTCATGGATTCAGACCTAATGTGTTCAGTTGTGTTGTTGGGAGTAAAAAAAAATATGTTGCAGCATTTGGGACTGAACAATAAACTAATGTAAGCTATTTGCTACTGCTCGCTTTGTATGACTTAACTAAAACAAGTGATATGCCTCGTTGCATAGTGGCTAGCATTCTTGGCTGCCACCACAAAGATCCAAGACTGATTTCCGGCACTGCCAAGAAATTTAATTCTGGTCTGATGGCTGGAACGGGGTACACACAACCTCACGAGGCAAAACTGAGAAGAGGCGGGTTCAATTCCTACCTCAGCCAACCGGTAGTTTCCCCAGCTCTATTCCAGGCAAGTGCCGGGATGGTACCTAATGCAAGGCTACAGCCGCTTCCTACCTCGATTACCAATAGGCAATACACATACTAGTACAGACATCACAGAGACACAGGATTTCCGACAGCTTCTACACACACCCAAGTACACGGGGCTACATGACCTTGATGTCTCAAAGCCCATAAAAGAATCAATACCACCACCAACTAAAATAAGTACTGTAAGTATACTTTGTTACTTGGTCTTGATAACCTGCCTCCCAAAGCAGCAATCACCACCACTAACCATTAGAGTACTATTGACGAAACAGCTCGTCACCAATTCTACCACGCAGTGGTGCTATTGACGTATGAATATTTTGTACGTAATTCATGAACCCGTACAAATAAACTAACTGACATAAGATTCAAACTGTAAATCAAAATATAAACACCAATTGTACGCGCTACAACATTTATATAGTTAGATAAGATTGTATATAAATTTAAACCTCAACTCAGTGATAAGGATCTGATGATGACCACTTTAAGGTCGAAATGCATAATCCTCCAAATTTACCCATTACAACAGTGATCATAACACATGTACAATTTTTCCAGGAGTGTTATTTACTTAATGTTCATATATTATATGCATTGTACTGCGCCCAGTCTTTGGGCAAATTTATGTTGAGAGTTACAAAGGTCAGATTGTATAGGCAAAACTGAAACAATGGCTTCAAAACTTTACATTACCAGCTCACTTACTGATGTACAAGCTTTACATTGTTTTATGCATTCAAAGTTCAAAAAGGATCGACTTGTTGGATTTAAATCACCACATGGTCTCACTGTACTATATTTAGTATTCTTCTTGCCGCTTGGGGATATCTGAACTGTTGTCAATTTGGCTGTGGCCAAGCGGCAGTTTTCTTCATTTTCATAATAATTCTTTTCTTTACTACATGGCAATAGTTGCAATATATGTGTGTTTCTATGTCTTACTGCATTACATTTTACTCCAGCTCTATTTCAAGAAATGAACATGTTGATAAGTGCACTGATGGCAATGTGGGACGCCACTGGCATCCCAACACATGAAAACTAACAACAGCATTACTTACCGAGTGAATAAAGGAATTGAGATTACTGCATTGTTATCAGAGGAAGCTACTGAAGAGCCAGTCAAGACAATACCATTACAGGATTAATTATTTTACCTACATACTTTTAGGGAAAGAATATGGCATGCCTAACCTGATGCATATTGAATTCTGCCAAAGTTGCCGAGTAGAGAGGATATTGAGGGATTGGCACCATCACACCAGGCCTCTTGTTATTAACGTCAGCAATAAGCAACTTCAGGATGTTCTGCAATGAAAAACATACAATTCTACATTCAAACTTGAAACAAATCAAAGTAAACTATTATAGGGAACCACCTCACAGTAAATAGGAATGTAAATACAAACAACAACTTTAAATGAAATGATCATTAAAATTACTTTATACACCCAATAATATAAATATTACCGTATTTCATCGCATAATCGTTGCATATTTTTATGCCAAAATTCACGGAAGAAAAGCAGGGTGCGACTGTTATGCGAAGAATATTAACGTTCAGAGAAGAAACACCAAAATCTCATTTTTAATATACTGTATCATTATTTGCTGCACGCTTGCGCACTTTATTATCATTTGCTTAATTTGTAATTCCGTGTATTTCATAAAGATTGCCGTATAATTCTTTTATTTTCTCATTGTGATCACCATGTGCATCACATCACGCATGGGTCTCTGTTTACACGGAAGTTAGACTGGCGCAGGGTGTCTCTTGCGTAAGCTTTTACCAATAGCAGTTGGACCCGTTTTCACCGAGATTAGCAGCTTTTCGTATGACGGCTTATTGAATCTTGTCATTCCAAGGACAACTCGCAGAAGCGATGGGTCCGTACAAGCTTCACTTCCCTGGACTGTTACTGAGCACGACCACTGTCTAACATACCAAGTTTGAGGAAGACTTTAAAAAGTATCGATTGACGGAGTCTTTCTCAAACTTGGTATATTAGTTCTGTGTCAATACGGACCTAACGAACTCCATTATGGATTATTTAATCTGTTTTGCAGCTTCCGCCAAATCAATACAAATTGTGTTTGCGTTGTTAAAACGCTAAGTACGATACATGTTTCGAACCTTACAAAAATCGGTCCTTCATCAGCCACGACATATCACATGAATGGCAAACACATTAAAAACACTGAACAATATAAAAAAATGCATGCACACTAAGACATTCATAAACACATATTAAAACGTTCCATTAAAACTGTACACATATTAAAAGCACTGCTAGTCCATTTGACTCATTCAAAATTTGAGTATGTGACGTTATGGTTGGAGATCTTTGTCCTGTTCCATTAGATGCTTCATAATTTCTTGTCTAAATGTGCAATGACGTCTTTCATTTTGCGAAGGGAATTCTGCTGTCATGTATAGGGAACAAAAAATGGACCAGTAGTCCCATTTTTGAGTAGCTCCAAAGTGAAAACCTATGGGAATGTTACACATTTCGTAAGAAGCCTAAATGAGTTACTGTACCATGAAAACAAAGATCCTATGAAAAGATAATGTCATATTGGGTCCGTATTGATTGGTTGTTATTTTAATCAAGCATACAAGAATTCCATTCTGAAATATGTTGTTACCCATGAACTATTAGGGGGTAAGTTCACAGGAACGATATTCCTGCAGTTTTATTTCTCTCGTGTAATTAAACCTTCATTTAAATTACTTCACTTGGGGGGCCTTTATGAAGTTATTCTGGGTGGATAAGGTAAATGGGACACCTTGTATGCTTGAAATTCAGATCTGTACTGAGAATCACATACATGGACTGAAATTTGAAAATAGGGTGCCATTGATAATGACAAGAGTGAAATTGTCTGAGCCATAGACATGGGCTGGCGAAATGATTTAAAAGAAGTATCATATTCAATATTATATTACAATTGTTTATGTTCATAAGTTGAATTATAGTCTGATGAGGTGGGACCTTGCCTTTATTCCCTCTGATGCTCCTGCTGACAGTATGATGTTTTTATAATCACTTCGAACACCATCCCTCTCAAAAATGAATGCTGCTACATGCCTCCAGATAATTTCTATCCCAGGGGAGTCAGTGTATGACCCTGTAAAAGAAAATAGAATACATAGTATTAGTATATACTATAGATAACACAGTCCGAAGTTAGTAGCAATATGGTGCTAGTGAATGAAAACAGATGCTGAATATATATACTACAGTTCAAAGCTGTATCGGATGCCGAAAAACAAAGTTGAATCACAACCAATATTACAATTTTTTCTGTCCACCATTTTGTGGAGACATATCAAAGTCACAGGCAGAAAGAAATATAGCCTCTGCCTTTAAAATAATGGCAAAGTATTCACTAGGATTCAAATACCCTTTTTAGCATTAAAAATTAATAAATTGAATACATTTGAAGTAATATTATTCGGAAACATAACTCCCACAGATTTAAAAAATGTATAGTTCACAATCTCATTCACAGAGCAATCATTTATTTTCTCGAGACCTGTAATGAAAGTATCTGGATCCAAAAAATAATTCCTGAATCTCAGATTTCGACAAGTTAAAAATACTACTGCTGCTGCAGTTGATACTACCACAAATATTATTGTCAGAAAAGAGCCCTATTTGTGCAGCATTATTAAATAAACAGAAAATAATCTAAATGCAAGTTTCGTTATAGTGATTCTATGAATGCAGTATGAAGTAAATCTTGGGTAGAACATTAGCATCAATGTCAACGTCTGAGATACAAATCTTTGTTGTTCCTTTTCATTTTATTCCTTCATCATCATCATCATCTTGTACAGTTTCCAGCCCCAGGCTGGGTCTGTTTGGAACATAAGCCTCGCCACTTAGTTCTTTCTTCCCACCACCTCTCCGCTGTCACTCTGGTCCAGTCCTCGCCTCTCTTCTTGACACATTCCTCCACTCCTTTCAGCCATCTATCTCTTGGTCTTCCCCTTGGTCGTTTCTTCTGCATCTGCATCTCATGTATCCTCTTGGGAATCTTCTTCTCATCCATTCTCTTTAAGTGTCCATACCACCTCAGTCTTGATGTCTCAATCCTACCTTGCAAGGGCTCCTCTTTCACCATTTCCCTGACCTTTTCATTCCTCACCCTGTCTCTTCTTGTTACTCCGATCCTACTTCGCAGGAACTTCATTTCACCTGCCTGTATTCTGCTTATGTCTCTTTTCTTCATTGTCCACGTTTCTGAAGCATAGGTCAGTATCGGGATATAGTAGCTTCTGTATAACACTTCCTTGCTTTTTTGTGGGACATCTTTATTCCACACTAAGCTCCTAATGCTTCTCAGAAATGCTTCTGCCTGTCTGCCACGTTCCGTAATCTCTTTGTCATTTCTCCCATTTTCCTCCACTAGACTTCCCAAGTACTTGAGACTTTCCACCTTCTTCAGCTGTCCACCTCCAAGTGTTATCCCACTCATTGGTCTGTCCTTTTTCCTGGTCGTTAACAGGATCTCACATTTACTGATGTTGAACTTCCATCCGTACTCTCCCACTGTTTCTTCCCAAGCCTTCAGTTGCTCCTGAATTTCCTCCTCCTTGTTTCCCCAGACCATGAGATCATCTGCAAACACCATTGCTTTCATCTTATCTTCTCCTATCTTTCCTGCTACCCGTGTCATTACCTCGTCCATAACCACAATAAAGAGAAGGGGTGACAGCGCACTACCCTGTTTCAGGCCACTCATTTGTCTGAACCAGTCTGTTCTTTCCCCTCCAACTTTCACACAACTCACACTTCCACAATACATCTCCTTCACTCTGCCTACAGTCTCTTTTTCCACTCCCATGTTTTCCATTGCTTTCCAAACCTTCTCCCTACACACACTATCATAGGCCTTTTCGATGTCCAGGAAGGCCATCAGCAGATCCTCTCCAAATTCGTAGTGGTGTTCCTGGAGCTGCCTCACTGAAAATATGAGATCCACTGTTGATCTCCCAGGTCTGAATCCATACTGCTCCTCTCTCAATTTTCTCTCCACTTTGGCTCGTATTCTACTTTCTAATATCTTTTCATATATCTTGGCACAGTGAGGTATGAGTGTAACTCCCCTGTAATTTCTGCACTCCTTTCTGCTTCCTTTCTTAAATATTGGGACAATTAATCCTTTCTTCCAATCTTCTGGGGTCTTTTTCTCCTTCCATATCACCCTCATCACACGGTACAGCCACTGTTTCCCAACCTCCCCTGCTGCCTTCACCATTTCAACGCTCACTTCATCCACACCTGGTGCCCTTCCTCCTTTCATCTTGTCTATAGACATTTCCAGTTCTCTCCAAGTCAGGTCCTTTTCCATTCCTGTGTTGTCTTCTCCATCTTCCAATACATTGTCTTCCTCCCTATGACCATTTGGATTCAGCAAATCCTCAAAGTACTCTTTCCACACTGTCTTGAGTGCCTCTTTGTTGTGTACCTCATTTCCGTTTTTGTCCATCATTACCACATCCTCTCGCAGACCTCTTCTCTTACTTTTGACCATCCCATAAAGTACTTTCTTATTTCCTCTGCTGTCTTCCTCCATCATCTCTGTCCACTTTACCATCCACTTCTTCCTCTCCTCTGCGACAATCTTGTTTGCTTCTTTCTTCTTTATCTTATAATCTTCCCTTGCCAGATCAGTTCTTTCCTGGAACCACACTCTGAAAGCCTTGTTCTTCCTTCCCACAGCTTCTTTTACTCTCTCATTCCACCATGGTGTCTCTTTACACCGCTTTCTGTTGCTTGTTCTTCCACATACTGCCACTGCAGCTTCCACTATTGTGTTTTTGAATTGCTTCCATTCCTCTTCCCCTGTTTTAGGATTGTCTGTTGGCATCCTTTCCCTTATTATCTTCTGGAATTCTTCCTTGACTTCCTTTTCCTTGAGTTTCCATACTTTGATTCTCCTTTCCTGGTACTCTGTCCTCTTGCTATCCTTAACAACTCCCAGGTTCATTACAAGTATTCTGTGGTCGCTATCTAAGGCCTCTGATGGTATTACCTTTATATCTCTGACACTTCTCTTCATTTCCCAGTCGTACAGCATGTAATCTACCAAAGATTTCTTTGTTAAATCACTGCTGTACCAAGTTACCTTGTGGCTTTCTTTCTTCCGGAACCAGGAGTTGCCTACCACTAAACCGTTTCTCTTGCAAAAATCCAGCAACTTTCTCCCTTCTTCATTCCTGCTACCCCATCCTTCTGCTCCCAATACATTTTCATATCCTTGCCTTTCACTTCCTACATGTGCATTCAAATCTCCCATGACAATGATGCTCTGCCCATTCAACTGCTGTTGTAGCTCCTCCTCAAAGTCTTCCTTCTCTTGAGCTGTACATCCAACTTGAGGGGAATATACCTGGGCTATCTCCAGGCTTCTTCCCTTTACAGTTACTCGGATCTTCATGATCCTGTCACTTATTCCCTTTACCTCTTCCTTCATTCCATCTCTCACAACTACTCCTACTCCACTGCTCCTTCCTTCACTGTTCCCACTCCAGTACAACCGGTACCCTTTCCTCAGTTCTCTGCGACCTTCTCCTTTCCATCTTGTTTCTGCCAAGCCCAGTACATCCAGTTTTCTTCTCTCCATCACATCTACAATCTCCTCCACTTTTCCTGTCAGTGTCTGTATGTTTAATGTTCCAACTCGTAGTCCATTAGCATATCCGGGTCGTCGTCGTTTGCATCCGTCCTTTCCGAGGCCTGTTCCTGGTTTGAAAGCAAATATGATATCCACTACTGGCTTGCTAGGCCTATCGTAGCTTCACCAGAGCCCCGTCAGCCGTCACTTTTCAGGGTTCCTATAGGGCCTTCACAGCTACCGTAGCGGTCCCGGGGCACACGAAGTCCCCACTGTACTTCACCCCTACAGGCAATCCCCTACTTCATGCCGTTGCCCGTCTCCCACCACGTGGAGGAGGGGTTGGACTTGTGAGAGACTCATTTTCTTATTCTATCATGTAAGGAATAAAAAAAAAAAAAAATCATTTTATTCCTTACATGATAGAATAAGAAGAAAAAGCTAACACTAGTATTATACAGCTGTATTATTCTAGGACTAACATTTGTATTATTTAACATCACTAAAGAACAACAAAATACAATTTTTAACTTGAAAAAGGCTTGAAATCGCTGCCTTCAAATAATTCAAAGAGCACTTGACCGCTGTTCCACGAGAAGGATGTCCGAAGGAGTCCTTCTTAAACAGCATGGCTCAGAAACTGCTTAAAATGTGTATCTACAATCACATGCATTGTGTAGCAGGACTGTGATCAAAAGTGGAACTTTGAACCCTGTTCAAGAGTGCAGTACTTTTACTTTTCAAAACTGTACAGTTGCTCAAACAAACCATACACTCCTGGTACCCACACCGTTTTTCTCTCTTTCATGTTTAGTTCTCAAGTTTAGAGCCAGAACAATGTGCAAAACAATGTTCATGCAATACGAATAACTGAGAGTTGGTTGTCTGAATCACTTCCAAATTATGCGGTTAAGCTTGAAAGATATAATCCCCATCGCCATGATCAAACCGATAGGATGGGAGGTGGTGTTGCTCTTTATTGCTGAGATGATCTGAAAAGCAAGGTTATTTGTTCATCATCGTCCGTCGAGTTACTGAGGACAGAGTTCATGCTTTTTGAAGTAACATTGACTGAGCAGAAAGTATTGATAGGTATTGTCTAGTCTATCGCCCATCTACTGTATTGAACATTTCCGAGTTTGAAACTAGTCTGCTTAATTTACTGACTTCTTACGAATATGTCATTATTTTAGGACATTTTAACACCGACTTACTAACCAAGACGTATAAAACAATGAAACTTGAAGATCCATTTTCCTCCTGTGACATGACGATACTTCTGCTTGAGCCAACTAACTTCATAAGCACAGTAAGCTACACATCACATACACTAATTGATCTCATCATAACAAACAACCTACAGAAAGTAGCGACTCATGGTAAAATACCAGTGCCGGCTATATCCACCCATGACTTAATATACTTAGCTTATTCACTCGTGTTCCAAAGTACAGGCCTAAATAAGTTACATGCATAAATATAAAGGACATAGACCCGGTCCAACTGAAATATGACACTTACAGTCTTCCATGGAATGACATATAGAGACTGGACGATATTGATGAAAAGTGAACAAGTTTAACTTATTATAGTGCAGGACAAACCATTGGAAGCCTGAAGGTCAACCGGCTCTCCGTTCCGCTCTCCACCCCGCGCCTGGCGGTGTTGCCATGCTATTGCATCGTACCTTCAGTCGCCTGCTGGATGCGAGAACGTACAGGACAACAGGGCACCGACTACGCGTGACCTTCAGGCTTCCAATGGTTTGTCCTGCACTATAATACATGCACTATACAACAAATACACGCCCTGGAGAAAGATAAGGATTTCTCGTAAACCTAAGCCGTGGTTAACTCCGGAAGTCAAGAAAATGATGTCCCGTAGAGATGATCTTTGCAGACAATACAATACAAATGATTTTGAAAACTACCGAGTACTTCTGAACCAAATTAAGCAAACTTTAGGTAATCTTAAATTTAAGTATGTTCGTGATACAACCTGCTGACTAAACAGTGGTGACCACGGCGCATCACTTTCACCACCAGATCAACCCAGCTTTGCATTTCGTAACGTAAGCACTAATAAAATTAAGAGTGTGTTGTATTCCATTAGATCCCAGGCGAGCGGGATTGATGATGTACCTATAAAATTTATACATTACATTATTGGTGCTATTCTCCCCATTCTCACACACATTTTAATTATTGTTTAAACAATGGCTTTTCTAGACTTAGAAAAGGCTTTTGATAACAATGATTGGAGTAAGTTGTTTGACATTTTGAAAACGATTGAAATAAAATACAGAGACGGGAGGGTGCTCTACAATCTTGACAGAAACCAGACAGCAGTTATTCGAGAGGAAGGACATGAGAGAGAAGCTGGTATTCAGAAAGGTGTAAGGCGAGGCTGCAACTTATCACCCATACTTTTCAATCTACATACATTGAACAAGCAATGAAGGAAATTGGAGAAATGTTCAAAGTAGGAGTAAATATTCAAGGAGAAATAATTTCAACTCTTGAGATTTGCTGATGACATCGTAATCTTAACCGAGACACCACAGGTTTTGAATGAGTTTTTAAATGTTATGGATTCTGTCTTGAGGAAAGAATTCATGATGAAAATTAATAAATGTAAAACAAAAATTTTGGAATGCAGTCGAAAGAAATCAGAAACCCTATGGATGTTGAACTGGCAGGTGAAAACCTAAAGGAAGTAGGCGACTTCTGTTACTTAGGAAGGAAAATAACCAGTGATGGACGAAGCAAAGAGGATATAAAAAGT
Organism: Meconema thalassinum; assembly: GCA_946902985.2. Classification (NCBI taxonomy): domain Eukaryota; kingdom Metazoa; phylum Arthropoda; class Insecta; order Orthoptera; family Tettigoniidae; genus Meconema; species Meconema thalassinum. Next base: position 63,696,466 of record OX336389.2, on the reverse strand, counting down.
AAGTTAGCACAGGCAAAGAAAGCATTTCTACAGAAAAGGAATCTGTTGTCATCGAATATAGATTTAGGTATTAGGAAGTAATTTTTTAAGGCCTTTGTCTGAAGCATGGCACTCTATGGAAATGAAACTTACTGTTGGAGCAGCAGAAAAATTGAGAAGTGAAGCGTTTGAAATGTGGTGTTACAGGACAATGATGAAGATCAGATGGGTAGATAGGGTTATGAATGAATGACGTATTAAGACGAGTGGGAGAGGAGAGATGTTTCTGGCGACTGCTAATGAAGAGAAGAGATAGGTTGGTAGGACACTTACTAAGACACCCATGATAGAAAACTTAGTTACGGAAGCAAGAGTCGAGGATAAGAACTGTAGGGGTAGACCAAGGTTAGAATATGTTAAAACAGATTGCCTCGGACGTAGGGTGTGGTAGCTATGTAGAGATTAAATGACTAGCTCAGGACAGGGAAGCATGGAGTGCTGCATCAAACCAGTCGAAAGACTGAAGAATCAAACAATAACTAAACAATGGCATATTGCCTTCATCTGGAAATACGCCAACGCGATCCTAAAATACCATGCCCACTGCTACCGTCCCAACTACCACCATGTATCTATTCTCCCTGCTCTGTCCAAAGCGCTGAAACGGTTAGTACAAACTCAAATACTGGAATATTTGAACACTCACTCTCTACTTGACCCACTCCAGTCTGGTTTTAAGAAGGGCCACAGCACTGCTACTGCCTTACTTAATGGACCAAAATCAAGTAACAATACTTACACTCCTTGATTTCAGCAGAGCATTTGACACCATGGATATCCTGACCCTATTGAAGAAGCCAAAATCCCTTCTTGGCACCAAAGCTATAAAAAATTTCTCTGCCTACCTAACGGGTCGAAATCTGCGTGATTGTACAGGACACCACCTCACAGTGGCGTCAGAAAAAGGCAGGAACCCCCCAACTTCAGTCCTTGGGCCCCTACTTTTCGTGCTTTATATCAAAGATATCTCCTCCACAATTAACTATAATAAATATCATCTTCATGCAGATGATCTGCAAATATATTGCCACACTACTATCAATGATTCATAAAATGCAGTAAGGGATATAAACACTGATCTCCATCAACTTAGTGTATACATACCTGCCAACCTCTCAAAGTGAAAAATCGGGAGATTCGACGCGGCGACGGGGAGGGGGGGGGGGGGGGCGAGGACGCTACATAATACATACATAGGCTAAGACATTGCAGCAAATATGTATCGAAGATCATATTATTGGTCGTTGTTGCAGGTGACTGAGGCTGATTTTGCCCTCTTCAAAAAGGTCTTGCTATATTCTTGCTCAAAACACTTCTCTTTCTGAATCGACTTCAGAGTTGTAAGTTTGTCCAAAGTCTTGTCAGAGAGAGATGACCTGAACATCCTCTCACACTCTGCATTACTATGCGGAATGGTCAGAATGGAAAGCATAACTTGAGTACCCCACCACTACATATCATTTGGCCTACCAGTGCCCACTTCACATCAATTCTCTCTTCTTCTTCAATAGATGTCACATCCTCAAGTTGGAAGTTACAAAATTGGGAATGTAAAGCATCCATTTCCTCATTAAAATTGACTTGAGTGTCTGTTAACATGCTAGGAAATGTATTTACAAAAAACTTAATTTTGGAAAATGAAATGTCCCCCTTTCCAATATGCGAGATACTGAAATCACACCTACAGACACTACAAAATGCAAATGTTGCGCCTCTTCCTGACTCAGTTATATGCGGAATCAGGGTGTCTACTGTTAAGGATGAAGTAAAAATTAGTTACTTTTTAGCTACCTTTTAGTTAATTTTAGTTACCTTTGAATTCAAGATACGTCTGCGGTCTGCAAGCAAATGGGCTCATCACGCGGTGGAGAAAGAGAGCAATGAACTGTGTTTAAAGCGGTAAATACAATTCACTTAGGGAGTTACAACAATTTCAAAAATAATAAATAAATACTAGAAATTTATTATCAAATGAGTTGTTTCAGCTAATATGTCGTCTTGTGCACAAGGCGTTTTTATAATTGCCAAGAGGTTGCTCTGCTCTGCTCTTGACCGTGGCGAGATTTCCTTTGTCCCCGCGGTAGATCACGACGAAATTTATGGGACGTTACATGATTGTAACCGGATTCTGTCTTCACAGTCAAGTACGGCGAAATTTCAAGATGTTACACGATCGGCGCTGGTCTCACCCGTTTGTCAAGATTCCCGTTGTTTTCGCGATAGAACACTGATAAATATCGCGATTTAATAATCGGTGTCACTTTTAGTCGTTCGACGAGATTTCCATTGTCTTTGAGGTCGGGCGCGAGGAAATATAGCATTATTATGCAATCGGCGCCACTTGCTGTCCGTTTGACAAAAATACAGTTGTTCTCGTCATTGAATGCGGAGAAATATCGCGATGTATCGCAATCGCTGCCGCTCTCAGCCGTTTTACGAGATTCAAGTTGTCCTCGCGATATTATGCATACCGCGCCGCACCCGGCCGTTGAACGATTGTTTATTCGTCCTCACAGATTGGTGGATGCAAGCTCAGGGTTGGGCATGGTTAAAATTCACGAGTAGTTATGGACAAGTTGTATGGCCGGCGCCGTGATTCCCGCTGTCCCTATGCTGTGGTTGGGAGCTCATCAGTTCAGGGTAGATCACGAGGAGAAATTAGTATCGCGACGCTACGTAGGCTGTCATTTCTAAGTGGGTAGATGCACTTCTCGCTCCCCGTACGCTTTTAAGTATACGGTCATGGGAAAAGTAGCGAGTAGGTTTCGGAATGTTTCGTGATTGGTGCCCAATCATCTTTGACGGGATTCCCGCAGACCTCGTGGTCACAAGTTCACGATAGGGGACGGGTTTTTTGATTTTACGCTACTGACGTCGATCTCGGTCCATTTGACGAGATTCCCGCAGGCAAGTCGTGCGGTCAGCCGGCCGTCTTGAGTATGAATGTTCGAAGTAGGTATCAAATATTAAGAATTATTCGGAGAGGATTACACGAATAATACGACTAGAGGACACGTTTTCTTTCAAATCCGAATCACGAATTATAAAAGTTATACAAGTTTTCGAAATAACCGGTTAGATTATAATATATCCGATGGAACCCAAGTTAGAAGGAAAAATCGACATATAACGGAATTTCGAATTAACCATACTGGATGTCGCAAATTTACGAGACAGATTTTTAAAATAAGTTACAGCCTACGTATTTCGAATCTTTTTCAAAACGGTAACATTTCGCAAGATCGCGACATTAAATTATTTAGCGTTATTTCTGGACTTCAATTTAATAGTCTCCAAATAAATGCGAAAAATGCGAGGTTTCTGAATAATTTCAGAAGTTTTCACGAATAAACGTCTCGCGAAAAGTCAGGCTTCCTAATATAACACATAATTATTTCACACAAAACTAAAAGTCATCTTGATGCCGACGATATACGCTGAACGATGTATACCACTAAGGGTATCCTCAGTATGCATTTCCTCGAGGTCGGGAACGGGGAAATATAGCTTATGCAATTGGCGCCGCTTGCGTGAAACTCGCTCCATCGCAATCTCTGAGCTTAGAGGCGCAAGTTTAAATGATTCAATCCGCCTTCGGAAAATTTTCGTTACCCGTATGTAAAATTCGTTACTTTTCCGTTACCCATTTGTAAAATTCGTTACTTCCGTTACCGGTAGACACCCTGGGAATGTGATCTTTGTACACACTTTTAAATGTCACATATCATTTCGCCTTATTACCGACGAACCGACGCAATCACTCAGTTCGAAAAATCACAATAACCTACCGGCATATTAACGCCAACAACATCAAACTAAGTTATACACAAATCATATAATTTCACGTGTGAAACAGATACAATATTCCGCAGCGTACAACTACCTATCACCCACTGGTCATTATGCAACACATCTAGGAACAAGCGCTGAATTAACCTTCGACGATTTCAAACGAAGACTTATTCGAAGCCGATTTCAAACGAAGACTTATTCGAAGCCAACTTTTTATAACAGCAGGACGCGACGCGGGAGTTAGTACGCAGTTGTCGATTATCGATACAAAGCGAAACTGCGGTATCGAGATATAACTTCAAAACACGTAAAGTCGATCCGTTCGATAGACGACATATTAAATCCGAAATTACGCGTGGGTTTTTTGAAAAATCGGGAGATTTAATACGTTAAGCGGGAGGGCGGGAGAAATGGTCTGAAATCGGGAGTCTCCCGCCTAAATCGGGAGAGTTGGCAGGTATGCTGTATACGCCGGTGACAACTCTCTCCTCCTCAATCCTAAGAAGACCCAAACTATCATCGGCTCTGGCTCTCCTAAGTTACTAAACTCATTACAAAATAACTACCGTATGTTGTGCCTCCAGTAACACTGAATACAATCACCATTCCCTTTAGTAAAGAAGTAAGGAATCTTGGGTTAACCTTAACTGAAACTCTCCACTGGTCACCACATATAAGAAATAAACATAAAAAGATGTATGCATCCCTTCACCCACTCGTGCGCCATAAGAACATTCTACCACTAGACATTAAGATCCAGACACTATTACCAATTCGAGACTACTGTGACATTGTTCTCGTTGACGCGACTCATGGACAAACAATGAAACTACAACAAGCATTGAGCTCTTTTCTTCGGTTTGCTTTTAATCTAAAATATGATGCCCACGTAACCCCAAGCTACCGTACTCTTTCTTGGCTTAAACCTGATGAACGCCGTAAATTTCACTTATTGACATCCATCTGCCGATTGATGCATGAAAACACCCCCCCACGTACATGTCATCAAAATTCAGTTACTTGTCCTCAGGTCATAACCAAAACACTCAACTTAAAACTTATGCCGTAAATTTCACTTATTGACATCCATCTATCGATTTCTGCATGAAAACAACCCCCACATACATGTCATCAAAATGTAGTTGCTTGTCCTCGTGTCATAACCGAAACCCTCGATCTAGGTCTTGCCTCGCCATCCCCATCAATCACTGATCTATGTTCAACCGCGCTTTTGCTGTAGCTGGGTCTCGACTAGGGAATTGAACTCCGGCCGATATCAGAAATTTAAGGCCGCATGCCGCGATTACCTGTTGAATACTGCTGATTACCCCATGTGAATGGTGATGGATGATTGGATGTATGACTCAGCTAGGATTATATTTAGGATAATATAGAAAGGCCTGCGACATTGTAATTATTATTATTCATATGCCATTTTAATATATATTAGTATTAACATAATTAATTTACTCCTTATTTTCCATCATAATTATTTTTTGTATTTCAAAACTTGTCTCCTATGTACTGGTACCATATTGGGTGGTTAAGTGTAAGAGAGGGCCATGAGCCCTAACTTTGCCGCTACTCAAATGAATGAGCACAGTAACTGCTTACAAAGGGCGTAAAGGTTGTCGCGTGAACTTGCTGTTGGGATTCAGCCAAAACAGTTACCAAGAGTGCCCTCATCCTTAGTTTTAGCAAATGTACATTGGTTGGGTACTGCATTATTCCCTCATGATCCTCACTTTTTAAATCAATCCCAAAATGTGGTGTGTGTTTCTTACGCAATATAAGGTGCGCTACAAAATAATAAGATCAATGAAAGAAATTTGTCTTATAAAAAGAGGTGGTTGCTGTTGATTCAATAAGGGGCTTTGCAATATTGTGGTCGTGTGGAATCTGTCTGATAACCTGCATCATTATGATGCCTGTACTAGTGCGTGTTTGTAGTTGGGGACTATGACTGAGTTAAGAGGCAGCTGTGGCCTAATTTGGGTAGCATTCACCTGGAGTAGAAGTGGGAGATCACAGAAAACGACTCTTAGGATGGCTGAGGTAGAAATCGAACCCACCTCTTCTCTTCTCATGAGGCTCATTATACCCTGTTCCAGCCCAGAATTAAATTTCTTGGCAGAGTATTTGAACAAAATTAAACCTAATCTATAAAATAACTCAAAAAGCTTCTGGATTCAGATGAAGACAAAAAAGGACGATAAAGGTATTCCTGGAATAGTCTATCTTGACAATGTGAGTGTATATTATTAAACTAGATAAACTTTCAAATAAACAGTTTTGATCTGATTAAGCCTCGCAACAGCATTATTAAAATTTTGTTAATTCATTTCAATAGAACCTTCAATCTCTCTCTTGGAACTGGTAATTATTCTGATATATTGGAGAGTATGTATATAATTCCTAACTTCAAATGTGGTGACAAATTCAAAGTGAAAAATTTCCGAGCTCTTGGCAAATTACCGTTTACACCCAAATTATTTGAATCTATAATTACTAACAAAATTACACATTTTTTCCTCCTCCACAATTGAGCAGATTGGCTTATGCCAGGTCAATCAACCTGTACTAATCTTCTAGATTATTTTCAGTACTTATTAAAAACAGTAGAAGAGCAGAGTCAAGTGGACTGCATCTACACTGATCTTGGCAAAGCCTTCAATTATCTGAACCACAAAATTCTTCTTTCAAAATTAGAATCCTCTGGTATACAAAAGCACCTATTACTATGGCTGTCCTCATACCTAGTGAGTATGACTCAGATTGTCAAAATAATACACTTCTTATCTCAACCCGGTTTCTTCTGGTATTTTGAAAGGTGCCCACTCTCTCCATAATTATTCCTAATCTTAATCAATTATATCATTACAGTTTTCAAACCTGCAAAAATCCTCTTGTTAGCCAATTAAACAAGATTCTTAATGGAAGTCCATTTTTTCAGGACTGCAAACTTCTCTAGGAAGATCTTTGGCATCTAGAAGAGTATTTTGGTTTTTAAACAAATTATTTGATCTCGCAACCATGGACACAGCAGGTGAGAACGTTACTGCTGTGCCTCCCAACCAGTCAGAAAGCAGTCAACTTCAATAAGAAAGAAAAGCCCAATACATACCTACACTACCACCCCGGCAACCTGCCAGGATGACTTTAGGTCGCGCCTTTGCATCTGATGGAAATTCTAGGCTATCCAACAGCTTTGGGTAAGCCACTAATGCCAGAACCTAATGAACAGAAATTAATATATTACATAGTAAAAAGGCCTGGCAAATTGAATACATTAGATCTATTAGATTTTAAAAAGGTTGCAACTCTACAGCTCAATGAACTTAGGCCTACAAAGCGATCACTGTTCAATCATATGGCCTGAAGATAGTGATGTGAGGGGGGGGGCTTTTTGAACTTGAGAGCTCTTGGTGGCTCAGTCAATGGCGGTTAGGGGTCCATTATTTTCTGTTTAGGATGTGGTTTGGTTAGGGGCTAGTGAGAGTATCTTCGATTATAGGATTACGGAATACCGAATTCAAAATTTTCTAAATGTGTTTTTTTTTTGTGATACTAAGCAGCTCATTGCTAAGGCTACTTTCATCACACTTTCCCTACTAGTAAACCCGTACCCTGTATGCAATTGCTGTTTTCATTTCTATTTTATGATTCATTACATCAGTAAACAGAGCTATGTTTGTTCTGTTGATATTAACTAGAAATGATTTGGAAAGACTACATGACTATTGATTTCCCATCAAAACCTGTTTTCAAATCATGAAAGGATATAGAGTTGTTTATTGAGAAAACATACAGACTGCTGAGATATAGTTACCTTGGATGGGCGATTATAAGTGAACAGTAAGCAAAGAGAAAGTAAGTACTGTACATCGAGGGAAAAATAATAGTGTTCAGCATAGTTTGAGGGATATGCTTGGAATGCACTGATACCATACGGGATGCGAGCAGAGAAATATCAACCTTCCTCACAACAAACGTTAATTGGGCTGCATAAAGCAGCCGATTCAAGAGGTATATATATTTTACATTTCCTGGGGCTAAATACATGAATTTCATAGGACATAAAAATGCCTAAACGAGAGGGTTGCGACCTAAAATGACCTAAATCGCTCTTTTTACTTCATAAGATGATAAATGCGTGTTTACCCGAATATTACACAACCTTTCTGGGGTATGATGTAGTGATCTACCGCAATGCAATTAAATAAGAAAAGAAACAGTGGAATCTACTCTGGGTGTGTTTTCTTGCGAGTAGTTTTCGATAGGGCAAACTCTTGCAAAATATGTACCTTTAAATAAATCTAGTACGAATAACAGAAAGACAATAGGAAATCGTTCATGCCAGACAATCATTTGGACATGCTTTTGTTATCTACTGTGCTGTTAACAAATACAAAAAATTAAAATTATATTCTGTGTTCTTTCTGATGGTTATTGATAAGGTGTAGGCCTCCATTTGTGAAATTCGCCTAGAAATAAATGTTACCAAAACTAAAAGAACAGAAAAATAAGTAGTTCAGTGACGAACTAGAGTCTACTTTTCTCAAAATTTATGATTCATAACAATGATTGAGGTCGCCTCCGTTGTGTAGTGGTCAGCGTGCTTAGCTGCCACCCCGGAAGTCCGAGGTTCGATTCCCGGCTCTGCCACGAAATTTGAAAAGTGGTATGAGGTCTGGAACGGGGTCTTACTCAGTCTCGGCTGGTCCAAATGTGTAGAGGGGGTTGGATTCCCACCTCAGCCATCCTCAAATTAGTTTTCCGTGGTTTCCCACTTCATCTTCGGGCAAATGCCAGGATGGAATTTAACGTCAGGCCACGGCCGCCTACTTCCCTCTTTCTTGTCCATCCCTCCCAATCTTCCCATCCCGTCGCATCCCCCTGTTCGCTTTGCATATGAGGCCGCCTGGGCGAGGCGCTAGTCCCGCCTCCCCAGTTGTATCCCTCGACACGATGTCAAGCTCCAGGACACTGCCCATAGAGGTGGTAAAGGTGAGATCCCTCCTCGCTGAGTCCGTGGGAAAAGCCTACCTGGAGGGTAAACTGATTACGGGGGAGAAAACAAAAACAATGCTTGATCTATATAGTCCTATCAAGAATAATGACGAATGTAAGTTGGTGATACTGGCATTTATTATTTGTTACAAATATACCTGAATCTAGTAGCCTAATCGAGCACTACAGTTCGTTCGAAATAATTTCCTTCCATGAATTCTGTGATACCGAGATTCCACGGCTCAAATGCTCAGAGAGAGTTATTAGGTTGTAGGTAGGTCAGCTGCCTCTGAAAATGTGGACAAATATATCCCTTCCGGCATACACTGTATATATAAGATGCATTAGTTATCCATTAAATGATATGGATGTTAGATGCAGTTCAACATTGAACCAATCAGCATGTATAAAATTATGTTGGCAACACTGTCACGTGAGGGTTGCTCGAAATGAATCTACAAAATTATTGTCTTTACACATGAGCTAAATATTGAACGGTTGGCCTGCATATTTCAAACAAATCATAAATACCAGTATTACCAACTTAATTTTGTCATTATTCTAAATAGGTCCTTAAGTCCAGAATTCACTGTATAATTTAAGAATACAAGTTGTCAATAGCTTGTAAGAATTTGATGATTTTAACAAAGTTTTAATATGCTTTTGAGGAATGTCCACATGTTTTTTATGAAGTGCTATGTTACGAGACAATTATGAGAGGCTGAAGAAGAGAGTATCCATATCTCGAAACATGTACCTCTGTTATGACTAAAGCATAAAAATAAATACGAAAAGGCGGGCTAATTGGTTAAAAATCTCATATTAATAAGGCTTCACATACAAACACAAAGCTAACCCGAGTCTTATGCCCCAGACCCCCTTGCCTGTGGTACAAGCAGTAATTTTCGTCCAGACTGTGGCCTAGCCCACTTACGGCCAATGGATTTGCCCAGACCGTCGTCTAACCTAGTAGAGACCAAAGGTTTCACCGAGACCGTTGTCTAACCTAGTAGCGACTAATGATTTCGTCCAGACCATCATCTAACCTATTAGCAAACAATGGTTTTGCTTCACTATGGCTTTAGAAGAGTACAATGCAACTTTCCAATTAAATTGAACAACTAAAAGTATTTGTGAACATTTGTAACTCACACCCGAACCTCGTACTTTAACACATGTAACTTCACGTGCATGGAATGATGCACTGTTTGAAACCTTATACAACAGAGTAACACAGGGACGAGTCAAGGCACTACATCAAGCAAACTAGGATCAACATCTGTACATCATCAACTATGCTAAAAAATTCTCCAGACATGTAGGAATCGCAGAATATACTTGATCTGAGATTCTAACCACTTCCACAATAACCAGCCAAATTTCCCAAATACAGTCAAAGCTCGATAGAACAATATTCATGGGACCATGGAAATGATATTGTTTAGCAGGGTTATTGTTATAATGAGGTTTTGTTAACCGTGACTACTACAGTACAGTACCTTAAAGGCCAATTAATACAGTAGTACTTTTCTGATGAGAAATAATAGAATAACGAAAAAAATACAAATTTAATCTGGTAGAGCGCTGTACTATATGTACTCTTCTTGCATAGTCATAACATTACAGCTGAAGGTACTCAATCAACTTATAATTAAAGGAAGGTAAAATAAAATGTATGTACTCAAGCTTCTTTGGGGATTTGTTGATCGTCCGATCACCAATGGTGTCAACTTATGTGTCCCTCACGCATTGCTGCAGAGAAGAACCGTTCACTGTACTTAAAATTATCACAGATTGCAAAAATCACGGAAATTAACTGCGTATGGCCCCAACACAAAACTTCTGATTGCAACTCAAGCTCAACAATGTATAGACTAAAACATTTAACACTGGTTCAAACACAGGAGCTCTATGACTCTTTCTGCATTGCTGCCTAGCAGAGCTCGCCCGCGGCTATACCCTATTCGCTATCTGCTTACCATCAGCACAGTAAGTAGCGAAACTTCTGAATATACAGCGCTGAAGGTCGAGAGGTTTAACGAACGATACGTACCATTATGATCACATTCTTATAAGCAAAAAATAGTAAGATCCCCGAAACTTTGTCTTCGTTATAACAGGGTGTGGTACTAAATCGTTGTAATTAGGGGTAATTAACATAGTAAATATAAAAAATCAGCTGGGACCATATAAAATTATCGCTGTATCCGATTTTATCGTTGTGTCTGTAATCGTAGTATTGAGGTTTGACTGTGCTAAGATTTGAACCCAGGGGGCAGAGGTAAAAGGGAAGAACTGTCACTGACCCACAGAGTAGTCCCATAACAATAGAGACAAAATTATGAAATTTCTACTTAAGATATTTCAACAACGATCTGATGTAAGTACAAATATTTACTCACTTGTCTAATAAATGTGATTGGTGTTTGGCCCAGTGCATGGCAGTCTCCAATATTAGCTTTAATTACTTCTTTGAAAGGTTTTGGCACCCCCTGAAAAACAAGAAGTGCAATGGTTAATATAATGCAAAATTTAACTGACAGTGCAGAAGAAGGATAACTCGAGTCTTGATTATCCATGGTAATGACATAGGTGATAATCGCGGTTAAAACAAACCACGATTTATCCAGAGACTTCTTTAATGAGATGCAAACTGAGATAAGAAAATCATACCATCCTACGAGTGAAACACACCAAATTGGAAAACCCTCAGTGAGGAAATGAGCATGAGATTACAAATATTCATGGCTCGTTTCCTTAGAGTGTGTTTCACTTGTAAGCAAACTATATTTAGTGCAAGTGTAGAATTTTATTATCAGCATTCATATACTTCTCTGCCAAACAAACTTACAAGAACAACAGTAACTTAAAAATTAATTTAATTAATTAGCCAAAAAAAATCAAATATATCTTACTGAATCATATGAAACAATTTTTCTTCATACAGTAGGCCAGTTTTTTTTTAATTCTTTATACAGTAGTATGCCCTGTGGTGTTTGTTGATCATTTGTTATGACTAGCAGTGAGAAATTACTGCACAAAATATGCATGCAATTATGTCCTTAAATTGCCAAAGCATGTGCTACAATTAATTGTCAAAATATACATTAGTCTCTTGGTACTGTAAATAGACTGACTGAAAGAGAAGGATGTGAACAAACGATTCAAGACCAGTATAAAGGAAGGATTAATGAAGAACCCTGAACAAACTTCAATTGCAGAGGAATGAGCACTTTTGAAGAATGAAATAACAAAATCTGCAGAAGACAACATTGGTAGGAAAGAAAGAAAAGGTAGTAAGCCGTGGATCAGACAGCAAATAGGCCTACTATAAGTAATGGACTAAAGACGGAAGCACAAGGATGTAAGAGATGAAACAGGAAAAGCAGAATACTTGTTGTTGTTGTTGTTTGAGTCTTCAGTCTTTTGACTGGTTTGATGCAGCTCTCCATGCCTCCCTGTCCTGAGCTAATCGTTTCATCTCTACATAGCTACCACACCCTACATCCGAGGCAATCTGTTTAACATATTCTAACCTTGGTCTACCCCTACAGTTCTTGTCCTCGACCCTTCCTTCCATAACTAAGCTTGCTATTCCTGGGTGTCTTAGTATGTGTCCTACTAACCTATCTCTTCTCTTCATTAGCAGTCGCCAGAAACCTCTCTCCTCTCCCACTCGTCTTAATACCTCTTTGTTTGTAACCCTATCTACCCATCTGTTCTTCATCATTCTCCTGTAACACCACATTTCAAATGCTTCAATTCTCCTCTTTTCTGCTGCACCAATAGTCCAAGTTTCACTTCCATACAGCACCACGCTCCAGACAAAGGCTTTCAAAAATGACTTCCTAATACCTAAATCTAGATTCGATGTCAACAGATTCCTTTTTTGTAGAAATGCTTTCCTTGCCTGAGCCAACCTACTTTTTATATCCTCCTTGCTTCATCCCTCACTGGTTATTTTGCTTCCTAAGTAACTGAAGTCTCCTACTTCCTTCAGATTTTCACCTGCCAATTTGATGTCGATAGAGGTTTCTGATTTATTTCGGCTGCCTTCTAGTACTTTTGTTTTACAATTATTAATTTTCATCATGTATTCTTTCCGTAAGACGGAGTCCATACCATTCAAAAACTCATTCAAATCCTCAGGCTTGTCGGCCAAGATGACGATATCATCAGCAAATCTCAGAGTTGAAATTATTTCTCCTTGAATCTTCACTCCCACTTTAAATTTTTCTCTAATTTCCTTCATTGCTTGTTCAATTTAACGATTGAAAAGTATGGGTGATAAGTTGCAGCCTTGCCTAACACCTTTCTGAATATCAGCTTCTCTCTCATGTCCTTCACCTCGAATGACTGCTGTCTGGTTTCTGTATAGATTGTAGATCACCCTCCTATCCCTGTACTTTATTCCTCATGAGCATTGACTCTGAAGTTTACGGGTATTTTTTTTTTTTTTTTTTACTGCAGACCTTATTGTATATAATGGATAATGGTTGGTAGAAGCAGTGAATACAAGTGTCTCGTAATTTATTGAATTGAATTATAGTGAGAATATCCTATATAATACCGAATTTTAGAGGTAAGCTGAGCGAAGTTCAATTTTGGTGTATGCAGTGAAAGTGTTGGTGAAAGCCAAATATCGAAATTATCAAACCAATCAAACTATCTAAGTTGTAAATAAACTCGCGAATTTGCCAAAAACACCAATCGCCATACTGTCATAGAAATTGTTGACAGATTAACCATCTGGAAATCTTTTCATCAAAGAGTACAGAATAAACTGCACAATTACCATTGCAGCCATCTTGTCATAGATGTTATAAGGCAGACATATATTTCGCAGTGAAAAATGTCAAAGAGAAAAGAACAAAAACACACCATGGCAAATGCAAATCCCAAAGAGATTAGCTCATCAACATATAACACGGATGACATTTGCGACATTTGTAATAATCAAGTCAAGGACACTGATAATGCCTTAGAATGCGAGTCCTGCAACATATGGCAGCACCAGGAATGTTTAAGTATGTCCAAAGGGGATTACGACGCAATTAAAAAGAAAAAATGCATGCTAACATGGCTCTGCACTGTATGTAAACCGCAAATAGTGACACAAAGAAGACACCAAGACACAAAACTAAAAGAACTAGATCAAAAAATGAATATGATATTAGATCTCATCAAGGATTCCATACCAACAATAATACAGAAGAAGGTAGAGGAGACAATATTGTGGATGAACACCTGTAAGCAACCTGCTAAACAACATCAACAACCAACAGAAACACTACATGAGACGGATATATTTATTACCTCGAAGGACGAATCATACAATTATGATAAACAATGCTCACCTCTCATCAACAACAAAGCCCTAGAAATAGTACCGAAATGTAACCCTAGAAATGGGGAAGAATACATAGGAGACGGTACGCATAGCACAGCAGCGTGGAGGACATCGCCCCGAAAGAAAGCGGCCACTCATTGGAACTCAAGGACAGAAATGCTTCTCGGAACAAAGGAAGGCGAAGATCTTCAAGCAGGAGAAAGCACCACACCATGGAGGACAATACCCCACCGGAGAGAAAACTCTCGGCGCAACCCCAGATCAACTGTGGTTATCGGGACAAAGGAGGATGAAGGATTACAAGCAGGAGAAAGAACGGCCTGGCTCTACATAGGGAAGCTGAAAGAGAACACCACAGGTGGCAAAGTGATTTCATTTCTACGCAAAAATGGAATAAAGGGGGATATAGCATGTGAAGACCTGAACACTACAGGCACAAACAAGGCCTTCAAAGTTGGAATATCATTTCAATACCTTGGAATGACTGAAAACCCTGACTTTTGGCCAATTAATGTACTAGTCAGACGATTTCGCCTCTCCCGGGCTTTCACACAAAGACGGGCTGCAGGATCCCTGGAATAAGGACTCAAGATTTTTATTGCCCACTTCACGCAACAAAAAGCAAATATCAGTTTATAAAAATTCAGGAAAGGAAAATCTGGTGAAGATACTGTTATGGAATATAGAAGGATTGAAAAACGCTGTCAACATGATACCAGAGGATACTTTCAACGCCTATGACTTAGTTACACTTACGGAAACGTTCTTGACCACACAATGGAGCACAGAACAATTTTATTCAATTCATTCATATGCAACACAAGGAGAAAGGGGAAGGCCCAAAGGTGGCATAACTATGTTAATAAAACCTACCTTGGCCCCCTTTGAGATTCAGCTTAGCTCCCCAAATATTCTATTAGTGAAAACAAAATTATGCGTAATAATGTGTGTGTACTTCCAACCAGACTATAAGGCAGATGATATAATGGAAGAAGTTGCAAATGCTCTCAGCCTGTCAAACAGAAACGACAAGCTAATCTTACTAGGAGACATGAACTGCAGGATCGATGCTCCCTCTCAGAAGACAAACACTGTGATCAGTTATTTAGAAAAGGAGGGCCTAACGTTGATCAACGACAAAAAGGAAAAAACCTACTTTGGACCTAATGGTTCCAGTACTATTGACCTTGTGTTCGCAAACAACGGCAAGACACATCAAGAGATCAGACAAGACCTGCCGGTACGAAAACACTTACCAGTCAGCACCCTAATTAAAATGAAAGGATCTTTCGCAGAAGAGAAGCCAACCAAGCGGTCAACAAGGATAACCAGAGAAATCGATATAAGCAAACTCAACATGGATGCGACACCCATAGCGCTATGAGAGATCAAAGGAGGCAACATAGACGAAGCTTTGAGTATAATTGAAGAACAGCTGGCACATGCAATAGTAACGCAAAAATGGAGGCAACGGAGGGCAAAACCTTGGTTCACCCGAGAGTGCTATCAAGCAAGAAAAACAGCGCTAATCGCACTACATAGAGCAAAAACAACATTAACTCAGAAAGACCTGGAGACATATAGCACAGCCAGAAAACACTACAAACAAACTATAGATCAAAGCAAAAAGAACCATCTTGTAAGAGAAGAGAAGAAACTCATTGAAGAAGCTGAACAGCAATGGTTCAAAGCCTCAGCGCCAAAACAACCCTATTTCCCGAGAGACATTCCACTTAGCACATGGGAGAAACACTTCAGGACGGTTCTACAAGACAGAGAAACACGTCCACCTAACACACACCAAGACGAAGAAATTGAGTTAACGAATCCATTCTCACTGGAAGAAGTTCGGAAGCAAATCGCAGAAACAAAAGATAAAAAAGCTTGCGGTCCAGATGGTATCTTCTTCGAACACCTGAAGGAAACTGCACATGCTCTTGCAACAACATGGACTGAGCTTTTTAATGCATGTCTAAGACAAGGAAACATCCCAAACAGATGGAGGCTTTCTACACTAAAGGTTTTGTATAAAGGGAAAGGTGACTCGAGGGACCCGAACTCATACCGGGGGATAGCTTTGGAGTGTGCACCACTGAAAATTCTGACAGGACTATTAACTGACAGACTTAGCAAACTGACATCTCAAGCAATCCCTGAGCAGCAATTTGGGTTCATTAAAGGGAAATCCACAATTCAGGCAGTAAAATGTCTTCAAGAGGATATAGAGGCGGCACTCAGGCTCCCAGGAGGGATGCTCCATGCAGTTTTTATAGATTATACAAAAGCTTTCGACTTGTTGAACAGGCAACTATTAATCAGGAAAATAAAAGACATCGCCGGAAGAAATCAAGTGACACGTCTAATAAAAAATATCTTGTCGAACAATCAAGTAGAAATAGACAACAGAGTGTCTAAGTCAAACCCGATGACCCAGACCAACGGAGTACTGCAGGGAGACCCCATGAGTCCACTGCTTTTCATCATAGCCACGGCGGAACTACCTGGAGAAATTGCAGTTGAAAACGTTAAAATATACGCTTACACAGATGACATGGTCCTCACTTCTCGAAACTTAGATTGCATTCAATCTGCTTTTGATAAACACTCAACATGGGCCGAAAACAATGAATTAACACTAAACGGTACTAAAACTGTGAAAATGACATTCAGAAAAGGAGGTAGACTTTCAACAAATGACTTCATTATGTATAAGAATGTCCCGCTAAAGAATGTATCACACTTCAAATACTTGGGAATCACTTTTCAGACAAGAGGAGATGTCTATAGCCAACACGTCAAAGAAAGCGTCGCCGCGGCAAAGATTGCTATTCACACTATAAGGAATCTGAGACAGCTATCTTTAGCCACAGCCATCACCCAATTTCGCCTTAAAATTACACCAATAATAACTTATGGACAAGAGACAATTTGGCTACAACTGACGAAGAGAAATTTGGAAGAAATAGAAAGAGTCAAAGCCACTTTCCTGAAAAGAACATTGTGCCTGTCGAAATTCACACGGTCTCGCCTCACCTACATGCTAGCAAGAGAGCAATTTTTCATCGAAGATCTTCGCCTTAACCTATTACTACCATCAACCGTCGCCTACACAGAACTTTTACAAGAACTCAATGCAAAACAGCAAGACATATGGCCAACGTTCTTTTCAACAGATGCCATGATTTACAGAGAATGGACTCAAGTTGGATATGAACTACGGCATGTAGTGACGCGATACGCCGTGCATGGTTTCCACCACCGGATATGCCAGACTGAGAATTTCCACGACCCGGACGATAACTGCAGGTGTAAACTGTGTGGGTCAACCTGTGACCGTTATCACCTGCTTTTGTGCACCAAACGGAAAGTCTCGTTGACAGATTTCTGCAATGACTGAATGTGTGGTTTTTATTTAGGTTATTGTATGCACGGTCATGTATATATTCCTTTTGGCAGTTAGCTGCACTTATTAAATTATTATTCCAATAGATTTCAAAATGCCAAACAATTTAGCCCAATCAACGTTATCAAAAGCCTTTTCTAAGTCTACAAATGCCATGAACGTTCTCTTATCTTTCCTTATTCTACCTTCCAAAATCAGCCTAAGACTTAGTACAGCTTCCCTTGTTCCTACATTTCTCCTGAAACCAAACTGGTCTTCACCCAACTCCCTTTCTATCTGGCTTTCAATCCTCTTGTAAATTATTCTAGACAGGATCTTTGAAGCATGAGTAATCAAGCTGATTGTACGGTAATCTTCACATCTGTCAGCTCCCACTTTCTTTGGTATGCGGATTCTTCTTGAAATCAGGGGGTACCTCACCGGTCTCATAAATCCTACACACCAAGTAAAATAACCTGATCAGACCTTCATCTCCAATGCAGCGTAACAACTCAATCAGTATATCATCTATGACTGGTGCTTTGTTCCTGCTTAAGTCCTCCAATGCTCTGTCAAATTCTGATCTCAATATTAAATCTCCTTTTGCATCCTCATCAATTTCCTCCTCCCTTTCCATTACACGATTCTCAATCTCCTTTCCCTTATACAAACTCTCTATGTAAGCTTTCCATCTCTCAACCTTTTCTTCCCTATCTGTTAGATGCTTTCCATTTGTGTCCTTAATATTACAGCACTTAAGTCTTCTTTTCCCCAAATGTATTCTTAATCCTTCGATAAGCTGTGTCTACTTTTCCTAATTTCAGACAATTTTCTATACCTGCACATTTCTCTTTCAACCATTCTTCTTTTGCTACCTTGCACTTCTTGTTGACCTCATTTCTCAGACGTCTGTATTCTGCTTTCCCCTTTTCATCTCTTACATTCTTGTGTTTCCGCCTTTCATCCATCAATTCTAGTATATCCCGAGTGATCCACGGTTTTCTACCTATTCTTTCTTTCCTACCAATGTTTTCTTCTGCGGATTTTGTTATTTCATTCTTCAAAAGTGCCCATTCGTCTGCAATTGAAGTTTGTTTAGGGTTCTTCATTAGTCCTTCCTTTATACTCTTCTTGATTCTTTCGTTTACATCCTTTACATTCAGTCTGTCTATTGCCCACCATTTTGGCTTTTGACTTTTCTTCAGTTTCTTCAACTTTAATCTGCATTTCATTACAACCAGATTGTGGTCAGTTCAGAGTTTATGTCAGCACCAGGATATGTTTTACAATCCATAATCTGGTTTCGAAACCTCTGCTTGACCATAATGAAGTCGATTTGGTAACGCCCTGTATCTCCTGGTCTCATCCATTATTATATTCTTCTATTGTGGTTATTGAATAAGGTGTTAGCTATGACCAACTCATGCTCGGTGCAGAATTCCATGAGCCTGCTTCCTCGATCATTCCTCTCACCTAATCCGAAATCTGCTACTATCTTCCCTTCTCTCCCTTTTCCTACCACAGCATTCCAATCTCCCATTACTATAACATTTTCATCACCCTTGATATACCTCAGAATTTCGTCTATTTCTTCGTAGACCTTTTCAACATCCTCATCATCAGCTCGACTGGTAGGCATATAGACTTGTACCACTGTGGTGCACGTAGGTTTAGTATTGATTTTTGCTACAATAATCCGTTCACTATATTGCTCATAATATTCCACCCGCTGTCCAAGTTTCCTACTCAATATGAGACCAACCCCTGCTTGGCCATTGTTTGATTTAGTGTTAATGACACTATAGTCTCCTGACCAAATGTCCTGTTCTTCCTGCCAGCGCATTTCACTAATCCCAACCAAATCCAACCTTAACCTATCCAAGTTTTCTAACCTTCCACTTCCTAGCAGACTTCTAACATTCCACGCTCCGATCCGTAGAATGTCAGATTTCCTCTTTGTCACTTCTGTGTTGTTAACCCCCTCTCGAGTAGTCCACACCCGGAGATCCAAACGGGGGACTAGTTTACCTCCGGATTGAAATTTTGCAAGGGAGGAGGCCATCACATGCATACCTGCCAACTTTTGAAAAGGGCTATCAGTAAAACTCACGCGCGACAAAAAATTTAACGATTTTCGACATACCCCGGCTTGACGAAAATAATAATACTTCTGGGCTACAAAATACAATAATTCATGCTTTAAACAGGATATTTCAATGAAATCATATCTACTTACATGATTTGTAGATGAACAAAACAATCAAGAAGAAATCCATGTTAATCAGCAGCAGGCGTGGTGAATATTGGTTTGGAGCATACATAACAGGACTTCCTTGATAAATTAAGACGATATACGATAATTGAAAAAGGTTTTACACAATAAAACTTGTTTAACGTAACACAGGCAAGAAATAATATAATACACACTGCAAATCACATGCTAGTTCGACTTTAAAGTCATGGTTGTGGCCTTTTTAGCTTCCAGCAAAAAGTCTTGAGAAAATGCTTTGTCATAATAGGGACCAGAACTCCTGGTCTTCAAAATAGAAATAGACTCCAGAGATTCATTGGACATGGATGACCTGAACTGTGTTCTATTTTTCTTCACAAGGCTGAAAACACGTTCACATTCTGCATTGCTATGGGGTATGGTGAGAATAGAGAGCATTACTCTAGAAATTCGGCTATACTTAAGAAGTCCATCGGCTCCACGAATTCTTGATATTTGTACCCAACTGGAATCACTTGCAGCATCTTGATGTGCAGCCAAAGTGTCATCTACCTGAAGAGCTGTAAACTGCCTCTGAAGCTCATTCACCACCTCATCGGTAGTTTCATTCTCTTCCTTGCATAACATGATAGGAAACTTTTCCAAGAAAAAACGAACGGAAGAAAACTGTGCATCTTCAATTCTGTCTAACCTAGCAACTTGAGCATTCTTTAGCACGTCATCCTTGAGTGGAAACTTGTTGATGATGTAGTCACAGGCAGTACAAAAGTAGTTTCTCACTGATGAAAAGAAAAGGGATTTATCTGTATCCTGGAGATCATTCACTATGTTCGAAGTTTGAATGCCAATAACTAACTCATCATCACTTCTTTGATTTTGAATCAAGTTGTACTCAACTTCAAGCAATGAGGAGCTTTTGACAATTTTGGGCTTAACAAACTTGGTGAACAGCTGCTTTAGCAAATCCATTAGAAGTTCTAATAACAAGTGAACTTGTGGGGAAGAAGTCTGAAGGGCAACATTCAATTTGTCAAATACAGGAATAGTCACATGAAGAAAAGTGCAAAAGGCCTTGTTCAAGTTTGAGGACAGGAACATAAACAATTTTTCCTCACGAGTTGTAGCAGAAGTCTTATTTTTTAGGATGGGTTTGTCACATTTGGAAGAATATGCTATTCTTTTAGGGGCATGTGTAGTAGCAGAATCAAGAATTCTCTTCTTCTGATACTCTTTGGATCCACTTTGTTCAACTTTAGGTATTCTGAAAGATGTCAAGCTTGTGGAAATGTTTTGGGTACATAATATTACTTCCTCCTTGAAGAAAGAAAGAAGAGGATCCCACTGGTCCAGTAGTCGATCCAAACATCTGCCTAAAGATAACCACCTAGTACATACATGCTTCAGAATTTTCTTTGCCTCCTTATTGTGCAAGTTCTGAAATTTCTGAAGGCGTTCTTTTCTCTTTACACTCTTCTCTAAGAAATAAAATATATCTACAAGGATCTCATCCACTTTAACTGGTAATCTTCCAGCACCTTTTTCAGCTGCTAGATTAATCAGGTGGCAAATGCACCCTATGTTGGCAATACCTGGTTGAACTTCCTTCAGAACTGCTGAAACCCCATTTTTGTGTCCTATCATAACAGGAGCATTGTCGGAGCAGAAAGCCACACAGTTTTCAATTGGTATATTATGAGAACTCAGCTGTGATAACATCAGGTTACCTATGTTTCGCCCTGTTGAGTCCCCGTCCAACGCTGGTATGGATAGCACAGTGCTCACTACTTTTTCCTGCCGAACATCATAGGATGTAACAACAATAGGATACAACTTGGCATTCGTATCATTGCTTCCATCCGTTGCCAAAGAAAATGGTCCGTTCTGAAGGCACTTAACAACTTCCGATGATGCATTTTTTGCCATTTTATTTACAATGCACGTCGTTTTCGTGCGACCACAACTATATTTCTTTGCAACTTCTGATGTGGGAAACATCTTCTTAAATAAAGCACCTGCATGATCAGCCGCACTTAAGGGCACATTGTGTTCCACCAAAAAGGAAGTAAACAGACACTCGGCCCTAATTACGTCACTGTCAACGTTACCAGCCTTGGCAAAAAAGGTGTTGATTTTCTTGCTATCTTCCTTCGATTTAACATAACTTATGTGTTTACCGCACTTCACATGATTACTTAAATCGTTTTTTCCACCATGTGCAATATTAATATCACACGCACATACCGTGCAAAAGGCAAATTTTTCTCCCTTTCTTGATTTTAGTATGCACGGAAAATCAACCGAGTATGATTCTTTAAATGTCTGGAAGTACTGTTTCTTGTTGTATTTGTTCATTCTCGATATCTACTAAAACACCGAAAGGAACCTGGATCACTAAACGTCACATAAAATTATAACATAAATCACATAAAACACAGCCAACACTTCATTAAAACAAGTCAAAGCACACAAGTCAAATGAACACGACGCCAACCTCGTAAAGAAAGAATATGCACATGGTAGAGAAAATAAAACACACACGTGGAACGAATGTAATTAGTCCAAGGAATACAGGAAACTGCGAAGCACGAAGATATAGCACAAAAACTCGAACACTTCATTAAAATATGCCATAACCTTAAAATACGAAAACATTCAAGGAACGCCAACTTCGCGAACAATAAACAACTCACGTGGTCAAAGAATATTGTTTTAAATCGCAACGAGCGAACGTAGGGGAACAAAGAATTTGCGAAGCAGAGCGTGTCGACACCTAAGATTCACATGGAAGAACGGTTATCCCGGCTTCAAATTCAATTACAATGACGACACAAACATGACACGGTTAAAAGTACGAATCATATCAAAGAACGAGTTATCGACTATCGTGGACTTGCCTTCGACCCACGCAAACAATCGATTGTACTGAAGTGGGAGGGATTATCGAATGTTAATTATCGTTTCAAATTTTTGTCCGCGAAATCGTAAAATGACACCGTTCATCCGTAAAATGCTGCAATTTCCGTAAATTTTACGGATAAACCGTAAAAGTTGGCAGGTATGCACATGTAATTATGCATAGAGAGGTGCATATCCTCGGGAATAGCATTACGGCTGTAGTTTCCCGTTGCTTTCAGCCGTGCACCAGGACGCAGCGTAGCCATGATTTGGCTTATATTATCAATATCTTAACCGTCTATAAGACTAGTAAAGAATTGGTTTATTCTGAAAGGCTTCTACTCCCTTTCAGAATAAGTAAAGAGCAATTCTACTAACAAAAATACTAACCTTCTACTAACAATTAAATACCAAAATTCTACTAACGACGAAAAAAACTTAAGTTCCACCAACAACAATACTACCACTAAAACAGTCTGTCACCAGGCACACTCACATGCACCCTCACACATCACAGTCTACTGAAACAATGAACTTTAACTAATAAACAATGCAACTGCTACCAGACACACTCACACACCACAGTCTAATAGAACAATGACCTATATCTAATAAACAAACTAACTACATACTTAAAACTAAAACTAACTACATACTTACTGTACTGTAATTTGAATTGACAATATTTACAAAATGCAATTTAGATAGAAAATACTTACAAAATGTAATTTAGATTCAAAATAGTCACAAAATGCAATTGAGAATAAAAATACTTACAAAATACCCACCCTACACAATGTAATTTAGATTGAGAATACTTGCATAAGATATAGTAAGGGAAAAGAATAGAGCCTTTAGGAGGTGGTATCAAAATAGGACGGTAGAGACAAGGGACGAGAACCAGGAAAGAAGGCAAAGAGAGTAGTGGCTGAGGAGAGAAGAAAGTGGATGGAAGAGTGACAAAGATGTTGAAGGGGGATAGTGAAGGTACAAAAAAGGTCCTGTATGGGATGGTAAAAAATAAGAGGCGGGTGTGTACCCTTAAATAACCTAGAAGCGGGGGGTGTCCCGGTTGAACATTTTAGATATCTGGCAAACCTACTTATATATAAAGCTCAATGTACGTGTCGAAATGGTAAGGGCGCATGTCAAGTTATATAAAACTGTCTCATTCAAAAAACAAGAAATCAAGAATTTAATTTCGGCTGCATACCTCCACGTGATCACACAGCGAAAATATAAAGTGAACTCTGGAAAGCAAACAAAATTCAAGACGAAGAGTAACAGTTTTTCATATGCTTGTCATCTTCATCATCTTCTCCCACTTTCAATTGATTGCCAACTGGTTCAGATTCGGCTGAAACTGCACCACCCAGGGACACGGACGAATTTATGGATGGATTAACACCACTACCGAGGATAGTGGACAGGCCAAATGCATTCCTGATGTTATTATATTTGTGAAAAATGTCATATTATAATTACCGGTAATTATATGGTAACCTACGATATTTGAGAAAATGCAATATTATAATATTGAATGAAAATCCACAGCCTGCTTCCAGTCTCCGACCGGGTCAGGAATGGAATGAATGAAGCTCCCATCTAGCGGCGAGGATATGAACTGTGCCGGCTGCCGAGGCCTGACGCACTCCTCTGGGGCAATGATTAAATGAATGACAGATGAAATGAAATGATAGAGGAGAGTGTTGCTGGAATGAAATTTTGACAGGGAAAACCGGAGTACCCGGAGAAAAACCTGTCTGCCTCCGTTCTGTCCAGCACAGATCTCACATGGAGTGACAGGGATTTGAACCACGGACCCAGCGTTGAGAGGTCGGCGTGCTGCCGCCTAAGCCACGGAGGCTTCAATATTATAATATTACTGTATTATATTCATGAATAATTTAAAATATCCAAATATTGTACTGTCATTCACTGCAGGACATGAGGTACAATTATATAAAACAAAAACATCACGTCCCTGGCCTTGCAGTAAATCTGGTCTGAGCGCGCTCCATACAGTATTGCAGATGCAATATGGACAATGTTGGATTCAAACCCACACCACTAAGCTAATGATACCAGCCTATCACACTGTGGGCTACTTGTACATTCCAACAATTGGATTTCATGACAACAATGATGAGAAATTAAGGCTTTTGTTGTGCGGAGACAGATGTACCATGTCCAACTTACAGTATACTTCTCACAATCTCCTTCTACCTCACATTTTCCTGTGATATTTAAACAACTGAAACAAACACAAGACTAACTTGCCACAGAAACCTTTATATGAATTAAATTCAATCTTAGTTATCACTTTCCCACAGGAGTGGTGAAATTGCAACTTTAATGTTTTGTACATCACATTTTTCCACGTGCCGTCACAACGGCAGATGTGGAGTCAGTTGTCACGTAACTCCAGTATCCTTCAACACAGAGCCGTCTTTGTCCTTCATTCTGATACGCCCGTTGGCATATCTGGTCTCTTGTCGTCCATCGGGGTACAGGAACTTGACTGTTCCATCCGGATACTCCCGTCTAGCAGAATACTTAAGTCTTGAGAAATTAGGTCAACAAGAAATGCAAGGAAGCAAAAGAAGAACGGTAGGGAGAGAAATGGACAGGTATAGAAAATTGTCTGAAATTAGGAAAAGTAGATAGTTTATCGAAGGATTAAGAGTACTTGTGGGGAAAGGAAGGCAAAGTGCTGTAATATTAAGGACTCAAATGAAAAACCTCTAACAGTAGGGAAGAAAAGGTTGAGAGATGGAAAGATGATGATGATAATTGTTTTAAGGGTCCTAACATTGAGGTTATGGTCTGGGTGATAGCGAAAATGACAATGAAATGGAGACCATAACGAAAACCAAGGTAGACTAAAAACACGTACTAAATGTAACTTAGACTGAAAGCACTCACAAAAGGCAAGTTAAAGGAAAAAGACAGACAAAGTGGAATTTAGATGGAAAAGACACACAAAATGGAGTTTGATTCAAAATACTTACAAAATGCAAGTTACATTTGAAACACCCACAAAATGCAATGTAGATTCAAAAGACTGACCAAATGCAATGTAGATTCAAAAGGCTGACAAAATGCAATTGAGGTTGAAAATACTTACAAAATCAAATGCAATTCAAATTCAAAATAGCCTACTCACAAAATTCAGTTGAAATTCAAAATACTCACAAAATGCAATTGAAATTCACAACACTCACAAAATGTCGGTGCCCGCGATGCAAAATACTTACAAAATGCAAGTGAGATCGAAAATGCTAACAATGCAATTTAGATTGAAAATCCAGTACGGTAATCCCGAAAGGTAAATTTAGATGGAAGAAAGACTTACAAAATGGAATTTAGAGTGAAAATATGCAAAAATAGAATTTAGATTCAAAATACTCACAAAAAGGCAAGTTAGATTCGAAATACTCACAAAAATCAATTTAGATTCAAAATACTTACAAAATGCAATTTAGGTTGAAAGTGCATGCAATTTAGATTGAAAATGCCGGCAAAATGCAATTGGGTTGAAAATATTTACAAAATGCGATTGAAATTCAAAATAATCACAAAATGCAAGTGAAAATCAAAATGGAATTTAGATTGAAAGTACGTGCAAAATGCAATTAGTTTGAATAAACTCACAAAACGTAATTTAGATTGAAAAGGCGTAAAAATGTAATTGGAAGTGAAAAGACTTACAAAATGTAAAAGAAAAAGGAGGCGGAACCTTCGAAGAATGTGAGGGATCCGGAAAGATGAGAGAAGGGCCAATTAAGGCGGGAAAGGAAGACTCCCTAGGCCTCGGATACCCTAATATCGTTGAAGTCGAAAGAGAACAAGAGTTGACAGGAAATATAACAGAGAGGAGCCCAGCACAAGTAAGAGGAAGCAATGCCGGACTCCTCTGGGGTCCTGTGGTCGCCAACCCACGTCCCACTAGATGCGAGCCCCTGGGAGGAAAGATGGAAAGCTTACATAGACTGTTTGTATAAGGGAAAGCAGATTGAGAAAGGGAAGAGAAAATTGATGAGGATGAGAAAGGCAATTTAATATTGAGATCAGAATTTGACAGAGCATTGGAAGACTCAAGCAGAAACAAAACACCAGGCACAGATGATATACCGATTGAGTGGCTACACTGTATAGGTAATGAAGGTGTGATCAGGTTATTTCACTTGGTGTGTAGGATTTATGAGACAGGTGAGGTACCCTCCGATTTCAAGAAGAATGTTATCATCCCTATATCGAAGAAAACAGGAGCTGACAGATGTGAAGATTACCATACAATCAGCTTGATCACTCATGCTTCAAAGATCCAGACTAGAATAATTTACAAGAGGATGGAAAGACCGATAGAAACACAGGAGAAACGTAGGAACAATGAAAGCTGTACCTAGTGTTAGGCTGATTTTGGAAGGTAGAATAAGGAAGGATAAGAGAATATTCATGGCATTTGTAGACTTAGAAAAGGCTTTTGATAATGTTGATTGGAGTAACTAGTTTGACATTTTGAAAACGATTGGAATAAAGTACAGGTATAGCGGAGGGTACTCTACAATCTATACAGAAACCAGACAGCAGTTATTCGAGCCAAAGGAAATAAAGAGAGAATCTGGTATTCAGAAAGCTGTAAGACAAGGCTGCAACTTATCATCCATACTTTTCAATCTATACATTGAACGAGCAATGAAGGAAATTGGAGAAGAATTCAAAGTAAGAGTAAAGATTCAAGGAGAAATAATTTCAACTCTGAGATATGCTAATGACACGCCACAGGATTTGAATGAGTTTTTAAATGCTATGGATTCTGTCTTGAAGAAAGAATTCATGATGAAAATCAATAAGTGTAAAATAAAATATAGGAATGCAGCGAAAAGAAATCAGAAACCCCTACAGACGTTGAATTGGCAGGTGAAAAGTTAATGAAAGTAGGAGACTTTTGTTACTTAGGAAGCAAAATAACCAGTGATGGACGAAGCAAAGAGGATATAAAAAGTAGGTTAGCACAGACAAGGAAAGCATTTATACAGGAAAGGAATCTGTTGATATCGAATATACACTGCTCACAAAATTTGGGGATATTGTAAACTCAGCTATGTATGCTATGTGTTTCGCACCACATTAGATGCAATCGCTTTCCTTTACTCCCAGAGAGGGTAAACATGTGTTTGCGTCACCTCTGCACATACACCACATGACGGAGGGCACTGTCAGTACTGTTGCTGTCAGAGGGTCACATGGCGGTGCTTTGTTGCTGAGGTCAGAGCCATGCCATTCCCGTTGTCAGTCAGTGAATGACGTGACGTAGGGACAGCAATGCCTCCACAACGTGATTTACCTGAATCAATGGCTTGGAGGGCCATAGGACGGATCGAAGCTGGACAGACATAACAAGTTGTGGCTCGAGCCATTGAGGTGTCTCAAACTGTGATCTCAAGACTGTGAAATCGTTTTCAAACAACAGCTACTGTTCACAGAAGGGTAGGACAAGGTCGTCCACGGGCAACAACAGCAAGGGATGACCGTTACCTCGTGTTAACATCCCGCCAGAATAGACGGCAGAATGCAACTCAACTGAGAAGTGCCCTTCTAACAGCAATAGGACGCAAAGTATCAACCCAAACTGTCCGTAACCCACTTCATGCACGTGGCCTCTATGCCCGCAAGCCCATGGTGTGTACCAGGTTAACTCCACAACACCGTAGAGATCGCAGAAACTGGGCGGAGGAGCATCGTGGGTGGAGGCATGTCGAATGGAGCTCAGTTCTGTTTTCTGATGAGTCGCGATTCAACGTGGAATCGGATAGTCGACGTGTTCGCACCTGGAGGGAACGAGAGACACGAAACCACCCATCTTTTGTACAAGAAAGATCCCCATATGGTGGTGGTGGGTTGCTGGTGTGGGTTGGAATTAGCCCGGGAGGATGTACGGACTTCTACATCATCCCACGTGGTACTGTGACCGCTGTAAGGTATAAAGACGAGATTCTCCGACCGTTTGTCGTGCCGTACAGTATGCTGGTGCCATAGTTGCTTCCTTTGTGTTTATGGACGATAAAGCACGTCTCCACAGAGTTGGGTTGACGGACGACATGCTGGTGGAGGAGGGTATCCAGCGTATGCAGTGGCAAGCTTCCTCGCCGGACTCGAATCCGATAGAGCACGTGTGGGATGCATTAGGCAGGTGCATTGCAGGCAGACCAGCACCTCCCACAACTGTTCCACAACTGCAGATGGACGAGTGGCCACGTATCCCCCAAGAATTCATTGATAATCTCATTGCATCAATAGCACACAGGTGTGCAGCAGTGCTAGCCGTTCGAGGAGACCATACACCATACTGAAGAACAATATTCACCCATGGCCCGTGAGTATGGTAAGTTAATTTTGCTTTGTTTGTTTGCCATATTCTCTCTTCATTCATTTCATTTGATTCGAACACTCATCAGGGGCTCTCTGGATTCATGGGCTGCTTTATCTGTCAATATAGCATTATGTAGGTAATAAATGGTTGAAAAACGAGATGTTCTCGTATATTATTGCACCATTATGAGCCGACCTTACAATATCCTCTAATTTTTGTGAGCAGTGTGGATTTAGGTATTAGGAAGTAATTTTTGAAAGCCTTTGTCTGGAGCTTGGAACTCTATGGAAGTGAAACTTGGACTGTTGGAGCAGCAGAAAAGAGGAGAATTGAAGCATTTGAAATATGGTGTTGCAGGAGAATGATGAAGATCAGATGGGTAGATAGGGTTACAAATGAAGAGAAGATATAGTTTCCTAGGTCACATACTAAGACACCCCGGAATAGCAAAGTTAGTTATGGAAGGAAGAGTCGAGGATAAGAACTGTAGGGTAGACCAAGGTTAGAATATGTTAAACAGATTGCCTCGGTCGTAGGGTGTGGTAGCTATGTAGAGATTAAATGATTAGCTCAGGACAGGGAAGCATGGAGGGCTGCATCAAAACAGTCAAATGACTGAAGACTCTAACAACAACAACATTCACTCTTATGGATGGCCTAAGAAGTACGGTACAGGCAAAACTGCCCTCACCTCTCCGCATCTAATACCAGTGAGTGTTTGAGTGAACGATGTGTAGTGCTGTGTGGTCCCACACCATCCAGACAACTGGTGATCAGCCTTGGCCCTGCTTTGCTCTAATTAGCACTGTGCTAAGGGTTTCTGAAGGTCATTAAGAATTACTGTCAAGACAGTGGTGAGATGCTGATTGTTGTTTTAAGATGCAGAACGTTAGAATCATCTGCCCCATCATCGAGACACTAAACAACATTATCATCATCCCAAAGTCTTGGTTGTGCCTCTGGGTGGCATCTACATAGTGTAATATAATATGCATAGTAAAATTATACATTTTAAAACAATATTTCCACTTTTCTCAATGGAGGATGTGATAATGCAGGGGCTAGAGTTGGATGGAATTTTTACCAGAAAAGCCATGTTGTGTTAAGCAGGGCATAAGATCTTAAGTCCCTACCCAAAGCCAAGCTTGCTTCATTCACTCCAAATAATTATAACATACCATACTGTAAAAAGTTATTCCTACTTATCTTCATGCAGTATGTCAATGTTTCTATACTGAATACCAGTTGATTAAAGGGATGTTTTATTACTTCATATTCCAGGAAGTTATCTGAAGATATAACTTAAGTCAATTTTTATTATGACTTGACTAAAATGTTCGAGGCCATTTTTAGTCTCACCTGTCCTTAAAATAATAAAAGTTGTTATTACTGCTAAGTGTTTAAGCAAAATTCAGTAAGAAAGGCCTAAAGAGTATGGTAGCAGGAAAGATAATCAATACCAACTTAAAAAATTATCATTATGACTTAATAAGCAACAAATTCTTGTCACACCCATCTTTGAAGCAACTACAAATTCACTGCGTACCTAAAAACTGATGACTGATTTGCAATCTGTACATTTTCCTCTGTCCATTATAATGCCGAGTTTCTGTGGCAATTTATTTTTTTTCTTTTACTGACCAGTGTATGAATCAATTTCCATGGAGGTAGGTGTCCATTTCTGTATGAAAAACCACGATTCTCCAAGGGTTAATAATGTTTTAAATGTTGGTTAGTATTACACATTTGGTAAGTCTTTTCCGTTCCAAAGCGAGTGCACTGTCAACTGTTTATATCTGTCCTATTGGATCGTCAAAGTTAGTGCAGGGCAAGAGGGAAGGCATGTACCTTGGTATACTCAGCGTCAAGTGTTATTGTGTCTATCAGTCTGTATGCTATTCTGATGCC
Source organism: Meconema thalassinum (assembly GCA_946902985.2). Classification (NCBI taxonomy): domain Eukaryota; kingdom Metazoa; phylum Arthropoda; class Insecta; order Orthoptera; family Tettigoniidae; genus Meconema; species Meconema thalassinum. Next base: position 63,665,484 of record OX336389.2, on the reverse strand, counting down.
GATGCTAACATATAACACTAATTCTATAGTCATAATATACTACCATCATCCGGGGATACTTGGGATATGGGGGTAAACTTGGGACAATTGTGGTATATTTGATTTTGTTCTTGTTGGGACCACTCATGTTAACAAATGGTGGTTTTTCTCACGTGTATGTGTTGCAAATTGATCAAATCATTTGTTGACGAACATTCAGCATTATTACGTTTATAAGTGGAAATTCAATTTACATAATGCAAAATCCAATTTGGCATCAAATTACTATGGAATTACCTCATCTATACACTTACAAGGGAACGGATCGCGGTGTAAAATTCTGATCTGTTTGAAATTTAGTACACAATAATCCTACAAAGTTGTGCAATGACGTAGTGAAAACCGCATGGGCCGATTTCAATTTTGAATGGCAATATTGAACGCCGAAAATCTGCCGGACGACGGCATGAGCGAGGAGGTGAGAAGAGGTAAAGCTGACCTTCAATCCTAGCAGCACGCGATGGCTCCCAGCCACTAGGCAGCAACCTGCCATGCTGCGATGCATTCCCTACCTTAAACGTTCCCCTCACTCTTCTACCCTCTCAAGGCGGACCGGGTTCGATTCCCGGTCAATGCATGTGAGATTTTCGATGTGAAATGCCAAGTCCTGTGGTTCGGCTTCCTCGTAAAATGGAGGTCCCGTGGCTCGTGATCGCGAGATTATCGGTCACGTTAAACTACACGCTTCCTTCCTTCTACCCTCTCGATAAGAGTATAAAATGCAACATAATGTGATGTTTTGCACTTGATCATACTGTAAATAAATAAAACAACCTTTTTGTTTTTTGTTTTACTCTTTGTAATCTTTGCAATAGTGAATGCTTACAAAAAAGTGGTCAATGCAAAGAGATTGCTTGCACCACGCGCACCTTGCAACACTTTCTTTTATACACATATCGCAAGCATGTTGGATAGCATCATCCTTGCAACAACATTGAACGGGGTTCACAAAGCAAGCAGCCTGTGTTTCAACATAACCAGATTAGTACCAACTATACTTCCACATGTTACGAAACCGCGGAGAAGATAGATGGTTGTGGGTCAATGATTGGGTTTTTAAAATATTGTTGCGCAAATGAATGTTAATGTCGAAATTGTATAATACAATTAGGTCATAAAAATAAAGAACAAATAGTTTCCATATCCGGAAACCAAGCACTTCTAACGGCTGAATCATTCCTGTAGTTCCCTGGGGAATAGATTTAACAATGACAGTTTTGTTGGCGGGTTTTGACGGTAATATATTTGCTTCACTTTCTGTTGTCCACAAATCCAAGAGTAAAACACTGTCGTCTGGTACACTTTGAAAATGAACATCTTGTAACCACTTTTGAAGTAACTTTTTAGTTAACTTTCCGGACGGGGACAGCAATACAAATAAATTATCTGCTGTAAACAAAGTTCTTTTAACAATAGGGCCAAATTCACCGTCCTTTTCTTTTAACACAACTAACAGTTAGGTAACAGTTCTCCATCGGCAGATATTACAGGCTGAATTGTATAGCTGTGTGTTAATGAGTTCAACGATTGCGCTTCTGCGAAAATTCTTTTGTCTCCCTTTACATGTAGCGTATGTCCTGCATGGAACCATCGCGTGCTGCTTGGATTGAAGGTCAGCTTTACCTCTCCCCACCGCCTCAACCATGCCACCGCCTGGCGGTTTTTGGCGTTCAAAACTGAAAGTGGCCCATGCAGTTTTCACTACGTCATTGTACAACATTGTACTACAAAGTAGCCGCTTGCTTTACGAACCCCGTTCAATTTTGTTTCAAGGATGATGCTATCCAAAATGCTTGGGATATGTGAATAAAAGAAAGTGTTGCAAGGTGTGCGTGGTGCAAGCAATCTCTTTGTATATACACCGCGGACAGGCCAACAAGGACCACGCAAATATCACTTCTTTATAGGTCTAGTTTCCTTCTTTCTCTTCCAGAGTCCTTCATCCTGGTCGACTGGGCAGCTCTTCTTTCAGCAGTCCATTCTCCTCTGTTGAGATTCTTCTTCTCCCGACAAGAATTTTGAGGCCAATTTTTTTTTCTGTACTCTATTCGATTTAGACAATCTTCTTCAGTAATTTTGAATTTTTGAAGTTTTTCTTTCATTTGTTTTACATAGCCTCCTTGCCCTTTATAGTTCCAGATTTTATCAAAAATTTGTATGTTTAACCTTGAGCAATCCATGCGGACCATATGTCCGTAGAACTGAAGTCGCCGTTTTCTGATCATCACTTCAAGGTTGTCGATTGACCAATTTTTTGTAAGCATTCACTATTGCAAGGATTACAAAGAGTAGAACAGAAAAAAAAGGTAGTTTTATTTATTTACAGTATGGCCAAGTGCAAAACATCACAATATGTTGCATTTTATACTCTAATCGTGAGGGTAGAAGAGTGAGGGGAACGTTTAAGGTGGGGAATGCATCGCAGCACAGCAGGTTGCTGTCTAGTGGCCAGGAGCCATCGCGTGCTGCTAGGATTGAAGGTCAGCTTTACCTCTTCTCACCTACTCACTCATGCCGTCGTCCGGCAGATTTTCGGCGTTCAATATTGAAATCGGCCCATGCGGTTTTCACTACGTCATTGTACAACTTTGTAGGATTATTGTGTACTAAATTTCAACCAGATCAGAATTTTACACAGCGATCCGTTCCCTTGTTAGTGTTCAAGTTGGAATTACCTCATCTATAAACTTAGTGTTAAAGTTATGTTATAAGACATTGCTCCTAATTATACCTTCAATTTCACCGTTATACTCCAACCTGCAATTAGCCCAAAATGTGTGATCCAAGGTTTCTTAAAAATGGTCACGAATGGGGTTATACTGTCCCATGTTACCAATGGTTTCCACAAGTTGATTTTTAATGCTTAAATGCTTCTAGATTACAAAATGATCTGCATTGCAGGTGATAAAATGGAAAGAAAACATAAAAAAGGGTTTGGTAGTGGGTGATATTTTGATTTTCACAACGAAAATCTGGAGAAAACTATAGACGCAGAAAGAATTAAGTCTTCGGAAAACGGATGAAAAATACGGCGTCCCAAGAAGGAAACCATTAGTAGCGACAGTTCTATCCATTTCTCATAGACATTATGAGTGCAAGTTCATGAGAAATTACAACGGAGAACAAATATAATTGTATTTCCAAATATAGGTGACGTTTCTGATGTGATACTACCCCGAAATTAAGCAAAAACTAATACTTAAGGCTGTACAATGGGTAGACATATGTTTGCAGGTCTAGGATTATGTTACAGTGTTCCAAAACTCTATATTAAGCTTCTATCCTTCTTAATCTATTACAATACAAAAATGAATAATTTATTACATATTGTATTATAATATATTTTAAGTTAATAACAGTCTAAGTTACAAAATGTTCAACTTGGGGGACAAATGAGTAAATATGGTCTCCATATGAGATTCATGTAACTGTCCCAAGTATCCTCTATGCATAAAAATTCATTTTTCTCCTTAATTGGTAGAATGAAGTATAACTAGAGGGCCTGTGCAAGAAATCTTGCATGTGTTAAATCACCTGCCCGGCTTTATTGTTATGCGGGTTGGAGGCGACACAGTTCTGGCAGGGGCTATCGTCTTGTTTATTTGTTTAAATGCACTTTATAAACACTACATATATTTCCATTGATTGTACTATTGAGAAGATTTGGAAGATTTTGGAACAAACTGCACCTTCTAATTCCCTCTAGTTTAAGAGTTTGAGTTTTGTGAAACATACCGTAGCATTTTGTACATGTGATGATATTTGTATTGCTATCAATAGTATTCATCACTGCTGGAACAGAGAAAGCAGTGACAAAGGCAGTTACAACTTTAAGATGTTGAAAAATAAAACTGTCCCAAGTTTTCCCAGATGACGGTACATAACACAAATATGAAATATCCAACTCGCCAAACACATACCTCGGGGCACAACGATTCATCATTATACAGTGCAGACTGTACCACTATCTCCGGGAAAATACATTGCATTACACCGCTGACAAGTTTTAGTTCATATATCTAGCACTGGCAAGGATTCATCAAACACGCAATACCAATACCATATACAAAACTACCAAAAGTGGAGTAATAATGTTGGCGAATTATGGTGACATTTTACTTAATAATCTATTGGCTTTCACATCCCAATGAATTTTAAGTCTTTAACAATATAAAATAGTTTCCTATTAAATTTAAAATCACATTTGATAATGGGGTGGAAACTAATGAAATATGAGTAAGATTAGAACAAATTCAAAAGCTTTTTGATTAAAAATGTTTCTTGTCTAAAACATTATACTCTTCAGAACAAGCTATTGTTAAACTGACATCGATGCAGAATATGAGTGAAGAAAACTTGCTGCTCATCTCACTCATATTCTATTTCATCTGTTTCCACCATTATCAAATGTAATTTTAAATTTGATAGGCAAGCAATTTTGGGACGAGGAGGAATCTACAGTATGCAGTTCAAAACATGTAAGTTATCTGAACTAATTATTTTAACAATGAAGCATTGACTGGGCAGAATAAATTATTTTACAATGTCAAATATTGATAGTCAATGTGGAACCAATTTTCTCAAAAATAAGATTCACATCTTACTTTAAGTCTATTCCAATCTCCCCTGTATGAACTTGACCTAGCACATTTAATATGCTGAATCCTACTTACACCTAATGAATGACATACTATGTAACTTAAAAATTGTACATTCTTCAGCTTAATATACGGTATTAAGGCACTTAGTGGTACATCACTTGCAACGTTGGTAAATTAAAACGGCTTGTTATTAATTATGACTCGGTTATATAGGAACATAAACTGAATAATCCATACATATGACTTGGTCAATTTGCACTAGGCGTAAGTTATAGGTTGTTTAACAATAAGAAAAATAATTCACATGGGCTATCTTCAAGTGCACCCATAATACAGCGGCAAAAATGCTGTTTGAAAACATCTAGTTTCATCAGCATAATTTTAATTGCGACCTTTTAAACACTCTCTGCTAGTTTATATTAACTTTCATGTAGGCTATGCGCTTCTTAAAGAACCTACTCCTTTCTGAAGGTTTGTCTGAAAGTTGGATCTGATTGTATGCCTACACTGTGATAAAGCCATGAGAAGAAAATTATGGGACACCAAGTTCATTTGTTCATGTGTTGCTCATTTCAAAGTATGCGAGTTTACAATTTGAACACTGTATTGTACTCAAAATCACTCATTTACGAGTGGAACTTTATTTTCTATTTGAGCATTTTACACTGGATTGTAAGCAATGTAAACACTGAGGAACATCGGATCAGGGGTATGATTTTCACTGTTCTTAAACTTGATGCCGGTAGTATCTGCGCCCGCCCGCTTAGGGGCATGGTGCACGGTAGACAGTCACACTTTCAATGTGTACCACGCAAATTTTGTCCTTTCTCCTCATTGAAAGCCTATTTTGAAGTATTTTCAGTCCCACATTGAAACTGTTTGAGTCATTGAACCCTCCCAGAATGGGGATAATGTGGAAGGAGAAAATAGAAAGAGGATAATGGCTATGAAATATAGGGAAATGGACACACTAACCCTTGTATGCTCTAATGGTTTAGAGGTCAAAGAGAATAAGAGTTGGCAGAGAGAGATCAGACAGAAAAATTACAAGAGTGAACTGGCACAATTATGAGGAAGCACTGACAGACTCTGCTATACGATCCTTGGTAGCCAACCTCATACTTCGGCAGAGAAGGAGAGGAACACTACACCATGACCTACTCTGAATTAAAAGTCTAAATTCACTTTCAAGTGGAGCTAGGGAAATATTATAATAGAATCTGATCTACCTGATGTAGGTTAGGAGTCTACCCCTGATAAGTAGTCTACCTCTGATAAGACCACAATCTACAGGTTTTGGATTTCCTCAACCATCAATGACAGTTTCCATTTCTAATAGATGGTGGGTTGGATTAGATAAGTTCGTTTAAGTAGCTCAAACTGCTAACATCAAGCTAGGATACACACCTCCAAAAATTGTTATTGGTGAAATATAGGTCGATTGACTGCAAATTACTGTTGTTGATTCATTCAGGGGCTCTGTGACACTGTGGTCATATAGCCCAGTATACTTTGGTGTGTGTAAAATCGGTCTGACAATTATTGTTATTGTGATGACTGTATTAGTGTATGTATTTGTAATTGAGGCTAGGATTGGGTAGGAGGTATCATCCTAGCATTATCTTGGAGTTGAAGTGGGGAAACCATGAAAAATCACTTCTATGATGATTGAGGTGGGAATCAATCCTACCTCACGAGGCTGAATGTACAGTATCCCCCCGCCCTCAGACCAGAATTACATTTCTTGGCAGAGCCGGATTCAAATCCAGACATCAGAGATAACAGCTAAGAATGCTAGCCACTGCACCTCTAGGTGGACTGCAAACCGACGATGACAGCAGGGGATAGTATAGATCGCGATCCATTACACTACAAAATTTCCCTAGAAACATCCATGATGTCATGGACGACACTAATGCATACATGTTAAATTCTGTGTGTTAATAAGGCTTTACATACAAATACAAACCTAATCTGGGGTTTACACCACAGACCCACCCCTGCTTGTATTACAAGCAGCAATATCCGTCCAGTCGTCTAACCTAGTAGCGGCCAATGGTTTCTTCCAGACAGTCTTCTAACCTAGTAGCGGCCAATGGTGTCTTCCAGACAGTCGTCTAACCTAGTAGCGGCCAATGGTGTCTTCCAGACATCTAACCTAGTAGCGACCAATGGTTTCGCCCAGACCATTTCCTAACCAAGTAGCGACCAATGGCTTCGTCTCACAGTGGCTTTAGAAGAGTACAGAGGAACTTTTCAATTAAATTGAACTAAAAGTAATTTATGAACATTCGTAACTCACCACTACCCCTCGCACTTGAATACGTCACTACATCGTCGTGTAAGGACGCAGTGTTTGAAACCTCATACAGCAGGCCAATTCAAGCCACACCATCAAACAAACGAACAACGTCCTCAAGTTTTCTGCGATGTCATCGACTACAATAAAAATTTCCCCAGACACATATGTATCATGGTGTATACTTGAACCGACAGCCGTAGCAATATTTTTACCACCTTATCGTGTTGGAAGCCATTTTTCAGTGATGCCTTTGTAAACTAAATTTAAATGATTTTCAGTCGGTCAACACGATTGCACCCAATTGTAATGGGTTTAGGGAGTAGCCTAACTCCCATTACAATCGAGTGCAATAGTGTTGACCAACTTAAAAGCATGTAGCCTTTATTTCTTTTTTATCACAGTTAAAAAGATTTTTAAAAACATCTTAGTCTTTATGGACTTGTGAGCAGAGAAAGCCAATGGTTGCCACTGTATTCGTATGGTATGATACCCTATCCACATAGCTGTATACTTAACCTGTTCCCAATTGGAAATCAACAGTTTCCCTGCATTACTATCAGAAGCTACTTATCTTGTTGAACAAGCATAAGGTAAGCCGCAAATGTGGTTTGAATGATTTACTCACCAGTAGGCTACAAAACCAAAGGTTACATGAACTAAATGTAGGGTTTTGCATTAAGGAATAGCCTGATTTGATTCACGTACATGACAGCGCTGTTTAAGCCTGGAGAGTTATTGCAAAAATAAAGAGTCTCCAATTGCAGTACAGAGAAGGTTTCGCCCCCATCTTGAGTCGAGATGTCATGAAGTCCCTCATCACCGAATGATCATTAGATGGGCAGAACAGTTTTGTTCCACTGCTCTGAAGTTCCAACCATATATAACGCAGGGCATGCAACAGCTGACAAAGCGTGATAAACTTGACCAAAATACCTTCGCACTCCAGTTCCTAAGACGTGTAGCAGCCAACCTGGAGATTCTTAACAACCAACTCGTGTCGAACGAAGCACACTTCCAAAAATTCGGGAATGTCAAAAAACGCAATGACTGCGAGGTATGCGGACATGCTGAACATTTTTTCTCCTTCCACAGTTGATTAACCACCCCGAAATTTGGTATCAACGGGACGGGGCAAATAGCACATACTGTACGGTTCCCAGCTCGTGATCCCTGTTGCGTGGGAAAGGATGAGGGAGGGAATGTGGAATGGAGCGAGGGCGAGAGAGAGTGTGCTGCCGAGTGCTAGACGAGGAAACGTTGGCAATGCTGTTGTGAGAGCATTCGGCACGAAGGTGGCATCGTATCAGTATACACTGGCTGTTGTCATTATGTTACCGTAGTTGAAGATGTGCACGGATACAATGATTTTTACCAAGTGTGCCTTTATCCTCAGAAGTATCGGAAAGAGTTTGAAGTAGCATTTCGCTGTAATCTTCATCTTCATCTCAAAAGTTAATGTTTCCTGTACCGGCAGTAGTAGATGTCAGGTTGTCAACTGATGTTACGCAGGTAGTGCAGTCGTACTTCTCGCAAGGGTCATGAGCTGAGAACCATACAATAAGGCATGCAGCAGACTGATTTCCCGATTTGGAGACTGCCAGTGGCCATCGTCAGACTTAACGGCCACAGACTTCTTTCTGCGGAGGTAGGCTACTTTACTAATCCCGGATACAAGAAGCCGAATGGTGAATGTGGGGGTCCGGGCGGGGACACCAAGAGCCCGCCGATGAGCCTTGCTTGGTGTCCTAGGCGAAACCCCACACAAGACACGGCACAAACCTAGAAGAATTGCTGAGTTTTATCTGGTGTCACATTCAAAACGAAGTACCTGTAGTGTGCGGCAACAAAATGGCAGTTATTTTCCTGTGTATTTATAGCAAGATTAAATAAGATTTCCATTTATTGACAAAATGCTACCTTGTTTATATCCTGCCAATCATTATGCATAACCCGGTATATAATACTCTACCAAGCTCTCGCAGCCATGCTTGAATTATAGATGACAAACACTATCGTAGGTCATCTTGAAAGTAAATTACAGAAACCTTAATTAGTGACATAGAAAAATATTGCCAAATAGCCTATGTAGGCCTAAATATCTTTAATTTCATTCTCAAAACCATGCATGTTCAGATCAAAAGATTCATTGCTTTTAAAAAATAATGCATAATAATGCACTAATTCAATTTAGAACAGTGGGCTTAATGAATACAAAATATAGATTTAACAAATGACATTGCCATTGGACCTATTTCATGCTCAATATTAAGTGGTGCAAGTACTATATTTATTTCAGGATTAAATAGTAATGTTTATTGGCGTGCCGCAAAAATTTCTTTTGGTTTGGCCGTAAAACACACAATTTCTTGATTTTCGGAGTAAAATAATACGCCACTATTAAGTTAATGTTGAAGTTTGCGCTGCGTATCCATTCAACTAAGTGGGCTGCAATTATTTATCTCATGCAAACCTGGATAAAATAAACATTCGATTAAGAGTACTTGAGTAACCTCAACCATTATGGAGGAAAAAATGCATTTAAACAGCCATGCCCTCTCCCAACATTAATATCGTAGCTACAATACCAGTGAATTAATTCATGCTGAAACTATACAATGATCAATAGATATTATCATTTGAAACTACCTTCTTGAATGCCAACCCGGTATCGTACGCTATGAAGTAGAAGAAAGGGATAAACTTGGGTTTGGAGAGGCGGTCTGGTGCAATAACCTTAATTTGGCTATTTTCCAGCGAACAATTCCTGCAGCTCAAGTTCGCTCTTTATTAGCTAATGTGAAATTATGAATATAATTATACTTTTAAACATACATGCTGACAATGTACATGTTACAGGAAATGTCGATTCTCCAGTAAGAGTTGACTCTCCCTAGGTAAAGTCGACTCTTACCGATCTTTTCAGTAGAAGTTGATTAAAAGCGGTATGTGCTCAATTTCGATCAACATTTACAAGTCAGAGTTGACTATACCTAGGGAAAGTATACTCTCACTGTCTTGAGATAGTAACAGTTGACTATTTGCAAGGAAACGGTACTAGCTAATAAAAAATGAATAGGGAGGCAAAACCAATACATTAAGAGAGAAATGTTTAACAGAAATGTTTAAGAGAAACTAATAAAAGAAAAGTTACAATACAAAGATAGAAATATGTATCATTTATTACAGCAAGGTAAAGACTTGTAACAATTTGAGTTGCAAAGAACACTTTTCTTCTTGCACATGCACTTCATGGATTCGCATTTAGTGTTGCAAGGACATTTGAAAAAACCTTGTCCACTTCCAAGTGATTGTGAAGTTGCAACAGTCCTCACAGCTATTGTTTTATCCATAGGAACTTCATTTTCTTGGATAATGTTCGTAGGACATTAAATATACTGAATTGAGACCTGAAAAAATGTTATCATTGACATCTGAACAATTTAATACTATGGGCAGCGAGAGAGAGAGATATATATATCTTTTATTTTAGCTTTGAAAACGTACCTTGGGAAAAGCTGCTTTAGAATTCCATTTCTTGTTCCAATTCGATAAAAGCCATCATCGACAACCTCTAGTACCACACCAAGGATAGATCGAACATCTCCTTTACCGCGGTCAACATCGGGGATAGGAATTCGAACTGATGTTCCTTTTTCTACTGGAGGATGAATGTGATCTGATATTTTTTCATGCGTTTAGCTTGTTGTTCTAGACAGTAGAAAGCTTCATTTCTCTGTCTCTTGATGTCCTCAGTAGACTTGTCCAGGTCAGTGAGGAGATAATCACTATCATCTAAGAGTTTTTGGTTTGTTTCATTTTCATCAGGATTTCCATTCCAGTTACTTCCAATTTCGTTTTCTTGTTGTTGCTGAATTTGATCAATTGCCCATTGAAGATCCTCTTCTGTTTCTAAATTTGCCGGTACCTCAGTTGGTAGTTTTGAACTAGATAAGCCGTGTCTCGGGGGCAACCGAACTTTGCCTCATACGGGGATCGTTTTAGCCCACTATGCAATGCACTGTTTTTCATAAGTTGAATAAACGGTAGCGGTTCACAATAGACCATCCTTTATATAAAAATTTTAAAAACTGAAATTACCTGATTTAATAGTCGGAAGGATATCAGGAGAGGATTGAGTATTAGATGTTCACTGCTCCGCTGTCATAGACCCACCATCCCGCCCAAATAGCGACAAGACTTATATAGCTGAAATCGAAGTTCTCGACCCTATCTTTGTTTCTGAGCCAGCATTGCCAACCCCATTCGTTTGGTACTATTTCGCACGTGTTTAATGAAATCACTATACTCTGTCAAAAGTGAACTGAAATACAGGGTTTATTTATGTATTTATAAATGCACTTGCGTGCAATTATACTGTTATTATTGTTATCTATATATGTAAAGGGCCACGTGATGTTAAAAGTGCGCCAAATTGAACTAGCCCTTCAGTATTAAGCCAGCCATGGATTGTGTCGGTTGTGAAGTTACTGCTTTTGATTTCAATCGTCAATACAGTGACAACCCTAACAAGTTGTTGCAATTTTTACAGGAACACAATGTAACATCACAGAAGTGACAAAGAGGAAATCTGACATTCTACGGATCGGAGCGTGGAATGTTAGAAGTCTGCTAGGAAATGGAAGGTTAGAAAACTTAGAAAGGGAATGGATATACTAGAATTGATGGATGAAAGGCGGAAGCACAAGAATGTAAGAGATGAAAAGGGGAAAGCAGAATACAGACGTCTGAGAAATGAGGTTAACAAGAAGTGCAAGGAAGCGAAAGAAGAATGCTTGAAAGAGAAATGTGCAGGTATAGAAAATTGTCTGAAATTAGGAAAAGTAGACACAGCTTATCGAAGGATTAAGAATACTTTTGGGGAAAAGAAGACTAAGTGCTGTAATATTAAGGACACAAATGGAAAGCCTCTAACAGATAGGGAAGAAAAGGATGAGAGATGGAAAGCTTACATAGAGAGTATGTATAAGGGAAAGGAGATTGAGAATCATGTAATGGAAAGGGAGGAGGAAATTGATGAGGATGCGAAAGGAGATTTAATATTGAGATCAGAATTTGATAGAGCTTTGGAAGACTTAAGCAGGAACAAAGCACCAGGCATAGATGAATATCGATTGAGTTGCTACGCTGCATAGGAGATGAAGGTCTGATCAGGTTATTTCACTTGGTGTGTAGGATTTATGAGACAGGTGAGGTACCCCCTGATTTCAAGAAGAATGTGATCATCCCTATACCAAAGAAAGTGGGAGCTGACAGATGTGAAGATTACCGTACAATCAGCTTGATTACTCATGCTTCAAAGATCCTGTCTAGAATAATTTACAAGAGGATTGAGAGCCAGATAGAAACGGAGTTGGGTGAAGACCAGTTTGGTTTCAGGAGAAATGTAGGAACAAGGGAAGCTGTACTAAGTCTTAGGCTGATTTTGGAAGGTAGAATAAGGAAAGATAAGAGAACGTTCATGGCTTTTGTAGACTTAGAAAAAGCTTTTGATAACGTTGATTGGACTAAATTGTTTGACATTTTGAAATCGATTGGAATAAAGTACAGGGATAGGAGGGTGATATACAATCTATACAGAAACCAGACAGCAGTCATTCGAGTTGAAGGACATGAGAGAGAAGCTGGTATTCAGAAAGGTGTAAGGCAAGGCTGCAACTTATCACCCATACTTTTCAATCTTTACATTGAACAAGCAATGAAGGAAATTAGAGAAAAATTTAAAGTGGGAGTGAAGATTCAAGGAGAAATAATTTCAACTCTGAGATTTGCTGATGACATCGTCATCTTGGCTGACAAGCCTGAGGATTTGAATGAGTTTTTGAATGGTATGGACTCTGTCTTACGGAAAGATTTCATGATGAAAATTAATAAATGTAAAACAAAAATACTGGAATGCAGCCGAAATAAATCAGAAACCTCTATGGAGATCAAATTGGCAGGTGAAAAGCTGAAGGAAGTAGGAGACTTCTGTTACTTAGGAAGCAGAATAACCAGTGATGGACGAAGCAAAGAGGATATAAAAAGTAGGTTGGCTCAGGCAAGAAAAGCATTTCTACAAAAAAGGAATCTGCTGACATCGAATATAGATTTAGGTATTAGGAAGTCATTTTTGAAAGCCTTTGTCTGGAGCGTGGCGCTCTATGGAAGTGAAACTTGGACTATTGGTGCAGCAGAAAAGAGGAGAATTGAAGCATTTGAAATGTGGTGTTACAGGAGAATGATGAAGATCAGATGGGTAGATAGGGTTACAAACAAAGAGGTATTAAGACGAGTGGGAGAGGAGAGAGGTTTCTGGCGACTGCTAATGAAGAGAAGAGATAGGTTAGTAGGACACATACTAAGACACCCAGGAATAGCAAGCTTAGTTATGGAAGGAAGGGTCGAGGACAAGAACTGTAGGGGTAGACCAAGGTTAGAATATGTTAAACAGATTGCCTCGGATGTAGGGTGTGGTAGCTATGTAGAGATGAAACGATTAGCTCAGGACAGGGAGGCATGGAGAGCTGCATCAAACCAGTCAAAAGACTGAAGACTCAAACAACAACAACATGTAATTGCTAAAACACTTACATGAAAAAAAAGTAATAGTGAACTGCCAGTTAAGTGGGCAAAATCGAAAGGTCGGTTTCTTGTCACCTGTAATAAGACAATTCCTGGGACGCCAAAACGAAAGCGTAACTTTCAGTTAACAGCCTTGGATGGAACCTTCTTTTCCGAATCACCGTTATCTACTCTAGAAATTGTGAACTTTAGTAATATGTGGTGCTTGTTGCCCAACCCTCGACAGAAAGTACTGATGAAGGAACTGCACCTCACCGCCCGTACTGTAGTGGACTGGTCATCATTTTGCCGGGAAGTGTGCGAGCTTGGTTGTTTCAAAACCGTGCCCAAATTGTAGGGCAAGGTGTAATTGTCGAGATCGACGAGGCAAAGTTTGGAAAACGGAAGCACAATCGAGGAAGGACAGTAGTAGATGGCCAATGGGTATTCGGTGGGGTAGAAAGAGGAAAGAAAAAAAAATTCTTCATTGAAGCAGTACCCCTGAGAAATAAAGAAACCCTCCTGGAGGTGATTAGAAGGTGGATTTTGCCAGGGTCCATAATAATTTCGGACTGTTGGGCAGCTTTTAACTGCTTAGCCCAAGAAGGTTTTGTCCACCTCAGGGTAAACCACAGTGTGGAGTTTGTGTGTACCCAACTGAGCGGCCAGGTGTACCAGCTAAACCAAATCGCTATGCAGGCTGCAAACATCGCTCCGGTGGTCCACACTCAGAACATCGAACGAGAATGGAGCAACGTCAGATACAGTATACCGATCTTCGGTAAGAAGAAGAAGCACTTTGCAGGATATCTGGCAGAGCACCTATTCAAGCGGAGCTACGCTTATACCGCCAGAGTGCACGAGTTCTACAAAGCCGTTTCACAGCTATACCCCCCCAAACGATAAACCTAACCTAAACCTGGTATACTGTATCGGACCTGTTGGCTAAGTGCTGTCTAAACCTAACCTAAACCCAAACCTGGTATACTGTATCGGACCTGTTGGCTAAGTGCTGTCGGAACCTTTCCTTTCAGTTTCAATAAATTTAAAACTTTACGTGTCGCCTAAGTGTCTTTTCAATTGTGTTGTGTGGTGTATTTCTTTATTGAAGTTGGTAACGTAGTCACATGACCGTTTTTCGGGTGTCACATGACTTCCAACATGGCGTCCATAAGAGAAGGACAAGAGAAATAAAATGCATTAATTCCGTGAAATCACAATTATTGCGATGCAGAAGTGGCTATTGAGTATGTAGAGATTGTGAAACGACTCCCAGCAACTCCAAGAAAGGTATGTAGATCTTAAATGATATAATTTCAATAGGCTAAGGTGTTAAAAGTGATGAAAAGGGAGGATGGTCTAAAGTGAATAATAAATGAATAAACTTTAAGCCTTCACTCCATTTTCATGTTTTGTGGTCTTGCATCCAGGTGGTTATCATATTCTCTATATCCTGGTTGGCTCTTTCGTCGCTACCTTGACTCTATGTCGTTGTTTGCCGTGCACCATTTTGAAGTTCGGCCATGTATTAACCAGACTGTCAATAATTTTATTAACACATTCTCACGCATTGTCAGATTGTAAAATACGAAGAGTGCCTAACAAAGCAAAAATATCAACAATATTATTACACACTTCGTCTGCAGTCTTTGATTTCAGTGGTCTTAGCACAACAAACCTTGTTAAATGGTCCTGGTACACCATTATAAATTTGAAGTCTTCATCAGGTTGCGACTGAAAGTCAATCAAGTCCACTTGACATCGTGAATTCATTTCCGTGACTAACAAAGGCTTTACAACCAGTCCTTTCATCTTATGTCTCAATTTTTGATCTCAAGGTTCGCACAAGCTTAAAACTAGTAAAATGTCCTTTGTAATAACATTTTGAAATTTCCCTTTCAATTGCTGAATCATACGAACTCTTCCTCCGTGTCCAGTGGATATGCGAGTCGTCTAGTATCAAAACCGGCCAAGTCACTGAGGGCATATTTTTCAGTATGGATGAAAAACCTCTAGAGACAAAGCAATGGTGGTCACAAAAGATTTTATTGCATAGTTATATCCGTAATGGTTTAATATTTAAGTTCTGCGATTTTGAGAAATCTGAATCATAATGAACCCATCTTTTTTGCTAATATCAATTTTGACTTGGCCGTTTTTGTTGCAATTAAGTATAATTTTAGTCTTTTTTTTTTTTTTGTATAACTTTTCTTTTTAAATTCTGAACTCCAGTGAAAAAAGGCAATTAAATTAAAATAAATTGACATTGTAATTACCTGTCTTTATTGCAATAAAAACAAAAGCATTCTGCTTAAATTAGATAGTAATATATGAGGATGAACATCAGAAAGCTGAGGAGAATACAAAATAGGTATTATATCTTTATATGTTAGTAGTTCACTTAGATCTTGAACACAGTAAAAGAATATGAGTCCCTTATTAAAATAGGAACAATATACACGTTACACTACACAATAATGAGAAAATACGAGCACACAGGATATACGATTGCTTTCGCGCCAATGCGGTAAGAAGGCTGCGAATACGGAAGTCAGTGTTGCAAACGAACAAAATACAAATTATTACGATCACATTCTTGAGAAGAAGATTCCCAAGAGGATACATGAGATGCAGATGCAGAAGAAACGACCAAGGGGAAGACCAAGAGATAGATGGCCGAAAGGAGTGGAGGAATAAGTTAAGAAGAGGGGCGAGGACTGGACCAGAGTGACAGCGGAGAGGTGGTGGGAAGAAAGAACTAAGTGGCGAGGCTTATGTTCCAAACAGACCCAGCCTGGGGCTGGAAACTGTACAAGATGATGATGATGACATTCTTGCATAATCTAACAATGCAAGATTCCAAACAATAATGCTGCGACATGAAGATTGCTACTCATTCTTTGACATGGCCGGTTATGAAAGCACTGCCTGCATGACTTGGCCCATTTTGTTGCACGACCAAGAATTCAGTGCTCTGTAACATGAAGACATGGACGATTTTGAAGCATATTCTTGTTTCGCCTGATAGTGCTATAGTTCTACTTCAAATTGATAACCTTAACTCATTTTTGTAAATTTTGTGACTTGGCCGGTTTTGATAATAGACGACTCATGTGCGCTTCATTAAGAACTGCAAACAATTCTTCATCAAAAACATAATACCTTATGCTGTCTTGGTCTGTGACAGGGTGTATTAGTTTTGAAAAACCATTAACTTCAAATAATGTCATATCGTCTTAAAAACCTGATGTCGTTACGTTCTTATTTAATTGCAGTTTTTAGATTTTTCAATTTTTGAATGCAGCTACAGTATCATATTTCAATTTGGTCTATGGCATTGAATTTAATAGAAATTCAGACTTAGAACACGGCCTATAAGCCCGCGAAACAGAGATTCTTATTTCATTGAATTTACCTTGGAGGTCGAGCGTTCCTGCTGCAGTATTTCACGATACAGTTCTGCCGTGGTGTCTGATATAATTATTACACACTTAAACTAATTATTTAAACGTAAATGAATCTTTTGTCACTTTTGCACAACAATAAAGAGCCGAGTAATGACGAATAGCAACTGCCTGTTGTGTGGTGGGGTAATAAAAACAGAGAATTGTTCTGATCTATAACGGTCTGTCCAATAATGGAAGTACGAGTCCAAACAATCGCAATATTTTAATAATCATAACAAAGGTTTGGCGCGCGCGGTTACATTTTCAGAGCAGCATCTGTGAATCAACTTTTACTAAACCACAGCAGGCATAGTTAACTCTCCCATATGACAACACATTTTTTACCTTTGTTCCTCTTCTATTTCCGAAGCTCTAATGCCAAGCGGGCCTCGAACCGCATATTCCATCACTTTGATTTGAGTATTTAATGTCTTAACCGTCAAACATTTTTCAACCACGTCCATAATTACTGCACTGGTGACTGCTCACAGAACCACAGAACTCCTAGTGCCAAGGAGCATATAATAAGGCTAGTGACTACAGCACTGGCGCGGCAACCTTCTTCTTTCTTCTTTTTACGGTAGTGGGCACAGTAAACTCTTGATCCAGCGGCAACCTAAGTCATATCCTCCTTGTTTGTGCCTTCCCATCCGTCCCACACACAGATTACCCACTACTAGGAGCGTGTTTCTATCTCCCAAAATTTTAATAATGGCACCCCGTGGCGTTAACGAACAGCTGATTCCTCACCTCAAGTTAAAACGCAATGAGAGTGAAACGCGAATTATGATCCGCATCATCCTGGCTTGTTATTGGCTGGCAATTATTACCAGCCATTGGCTGCCCGCGGGTTTGTTTACAATTATCACCAACATGGTGGCGAGAGGAATAGATTTCTACATCAATTAAATTGCTAGAAATCTATTCCAGTTCATGACAGTGTGAAGTGCAAATCACTTATTGATGAGGAATTGTATGTGCTTTTATATTTAAATTGAAGCGTGACACTGTTCATCAAAATTTGTGAAAATAAAAGTACAAATCAACACTCTTGCCAATCAACTGAAAGTTTCTACTACTTTGGATGTAATGGATGTAAATCAATTGGCTGTCGTTTCCACCAGTTTTATTCATCAGTTCGAAATACATTCAGTACAATAACCTTTTGTGCACTATAAAACTACATTATAGGCCATTGCATATTGATGTTGCTGTCTGCTTATATTTACCAATTTCATGACATGTAATTTGTAGGTTATGCCTAATAAGGCATATAATTTAAGTGGCCGTTTGTAATGTGAAGTCCTTACTGTATTTATGTACAAATATTATGGTTTAACTAATGAAGCAAGGATTAAAAGTGCAGTTTGCACTGCCACCCTTTTTTTGTTTAAATATTGATATGTAGTTTGTCAGTCTGGTAACTTCTTGGATTTGCTTGAGATAGATTTATAGTAATATACTACCTTATTAACCTGCAGGCTGAGTTTATTTTAAACATGCCCAGGTGCATAGAGTAGTACAAGACCTACTGCAGGCTATGTCGATCCTAACTTGAGCTACCAGCTCACTGGGACTTTCTGTACCCTATAAGTAAATGTAGGCCTATTATAGTACTCATGTCAAAGGTCGTCCTAAAGTTTTAACTATTGAGACTTGATTTGCATCGAAGATAATTTCAGCCGAGTCTGGCAAGGCTTCATAAACTTGGGCGTGACTTCACATTTTCATTTTTCCTATACAGCTTTTGATACCAACCACTTAAATCACAGTATTTCAAGATTTGCTCTCATTAAACATCACCAACACTTTTTTTTCCCCTGGTGGTGGGCTGTATTGGAGTCTACAGAAAATAAAGTTGAGAAATAAAAATACATCTTAGGTTTCCATGACACAGTCGCATTTTATCCTACTATATCTCCACTCAATATACCAATCCTACCAATGTTTCCTAATTCGTCATGCTGCATAAATAAACATGACAGATTACAGCATTAGCAATGATGACAGTAATTTATGAATTGTTAAAATGTTTTTAAAAGATGCATAGAAAGAGGTTTGATAAATCCTGTATCATCAAACCATTTAAACGTTCCCACAGAGCTCTAATCAGAAGCTCATTTTATGTGAAACAGGTATGTAAAATAAACCTCCCTCCCAATAACTTGTAGGCCTAACCTGAACATAATCCATGTTAAGAGCTGTTATTTGGTTCACAGGAAAACCTACCATTTAAAATCTTTCACATACCGGTAGGCTACTAATCATATTAAGGTGCAATTAACTAGGGTAATTTTAAAAATCATGGCTATCAACTACTGATTTAAATATTCCAGACATCTTTCTTAACTCCACTTTTACTGACAGCCTTACTACTGTCTTTCAAGCCATTGACCAGTTGTTTTTTTCATGAGGAACCATTTTAGTCATTCTTCTCTATGTGAAATACAGTTGATGACAACTGCCTGGAAGACTCAGGTGTTTTTTCTTGTGTCGCTTCTCTGGTTGCCTACGACACCTCCTAATTATTAACAGAATGTTTCATTGGATTGTTGTATCCAATTGACCAACTGGTAATACATTATGGTTTGCTTTAATATTCCTATGATACACTTTTAGATCTCATATATTAATGAAATATACAACAACATAGGCTGAAATGTTGAACCAGTCTCCCATTCCCTAACACTCCCAACTAATGGGACATAAGCTACCTAGTGGTTGGTCTCACAATGCTACCATCTACATGTACCGTACTAGGTCTAGTAGTACCATAGGTATTGTGACTTTCTCCAACTCCGTCAAGGAAACTAATTCTGAACTAAGATCTGGAATGGGGTACACTGTCCCTCGAGGGCAATCAAGGACAACTTGAATCATTCAAGTGGTTTTTCTATTTCATTTTACCAACTAACCAGGTGCCTGGAAATGCTAGTGAAGGAGGCAGCTAAGTAGGCTAGCCTACTGGTATTCACCATTCAGAGAACATTCTCAGTGATTTGTCTATGCATAGGCCTATGACACAATTTTCAGAAATTGATACAGTAGTCGCAGAACACTAATGGTGCCCAGTACTCGCAGCTTAGCATAGGACGGAGTGGATTAAAGCCACAGATTAACTTAAGATCTGTCAACGGGTTTTCAAACAAATTGAGCACACACCCAAGTACAGGGGTCTTGATCATGATGTTCCAAGCCTCTAAATGAAACACTCCTCTTTAAGACTTTCTGGTCTTGCATCCATGGTCGATCAACATTCTCCTGATCTGTGTTCTCAAGTTTCTGATGGTTATGGACATTATTTTTATCCTGATAACTTCATATTTTAAGGGGTTGGGGTACATGCCCTATTCTTAATTAGTTTCAGCATAAGATCATTGAATCCCCTTAAGAAAAATAGGGAACATCCATGTGTTAATTGACCATAGGAAAGGGAGAATTTAGAAAAAACTGAACCTCTAGGGACATTGATGCAGATGACTCCGAGTAAGTAGGCTAGATCAAAATGAACATTTTTCAGTGTTGCCTTAATAAAGGTTGATAACTTTCTACCGTTCAACATGAATAGGCCTATATTGGATGGAAAATATTTTTATTATTTGCAGAGATTACAAGGATGACTTGTTGATGTATCGTTATTTTGTTAAGCGAACATAAGTTCCAAGTCCATATCGTGTTGGAACCCATATTTCAGTGCTGCCGTAGTAAACGAAATATTCAATGTCTTTCAGTCGGTCAACACGGTTGCACTTAATGGTAATGAGAATGAGCATTATTCCAAAAACCAGAAGAAAAAGAACTGTAGGCTACATGCAGACCTAACATGTCAAATCACTCATGCCTAAAAGACAACAAAAATGCTCTATGAAAAACTATTAAAACACCATAATGGTAGTCAAAAATAATCTCAAACCTCCGCCACTATTTCGCGAAGGTGCAGAAAAAACTTACTATAGTACAGCTATTCGTAATAGTTGCTACTGTTGTGATAAACCGCTACTGAGTGATAGGTCCCCGAAATATAACTATTTATCTTAATGTCTACAAGATAACGAGATTGCCAAAAAAACACAAATCTATAGAAGGCAACACTAAAAATGGCTTATCTAATCCACAAGTCACCCACCCTTCACCAACATTATTAATATTTGTAATTTAAGTAACTTAGGTTATGTTAAATTGAGGTTAATGGCGGATTTGATTGCGGCTGTGTGGCGGGAAGGACCCAATAAGTGCTCAGCCAATCAGGGACGTTTTGATTGGAGACCATGCTCGGAAAAATTTTAGATCGTTTTGATTCTCAGGGCTTCGTTAAGCCCCCACCCTAGGCCGTCATCGTGTCCAAAATGGCGGCTTAACGAACACGACGGGGTGTCATTATTAAAATTTTGGGAGATAGAAACACAGCCTAGGTCCCACATCTATTCGAAAATTCAAGCGACGGTGCTGCCGCTTAGCTGGAACTAGATGAATGGTGATAGAAATATTAACAAACAGCTGTTTAACCTGCGATTTTTGTTGACATGTGTGATCTTCTCTCATTTTCCCAGCTTTTGCATAATAACTGAGGCTGAAAAATGATTAATAGATATTTTTCAGTTCCACAGCGCTCTTCAATTGCAACAAGAGGCATATCAATGCATTACTTTCCTAAAGAGAAAGGTTTAAAGAAGGAATGGAGTCGAGTACTTCGCATCGCAAAGCCGATTTCTAAATATATGATTGTATGCGGTTTGCATTTTACAAAGGAGGATTATTTTTATCCAGGTTAGTAAATATTCCTTTGTACGTGTAGGGGGATGGTGGCACATTTGAACGGGGGGGGGGGGGGGCAACTCCAGCTATCTGATATGACATCTAGCGGTAAAAATGAGAAACTTACGAAGTAGGGTACATTTGCCACGTGGTGACTGTTTGTATATGGTTTCTTGTATTGGTAAGCAGATCGTGATAAATTCTTCGTGATTATACATAAGTAATAAGTTTTACTCGTTGATAAGAGTGCAAAATGAGTACAAGCAAAGTATATTGCTCAGTTTACGGCTGTAAGTCGATGTAAAAGAGGGCTGCGGATATACGTTTTCATCACTTTCCAAAAGATGCAAATAGCAATAGCCGAAAGGTGACGATACCAAATAAAGACGGGGGGGGGGGGGGGGGGGGGCAAGAGCGGGTTGGACCACTCACCACTACACTCACTGACGACAGGACGGATTGTTCACTTACGCCGTGCCAAGCCGCAACATAGACAGCCAAGCACAGTCTCGCCAAGCCTAGGCCTACACCAGTCGAGGACAGCCAAGCTTCATCAGTCAGGTATCCTTTCCCGCTCCCTAGTTCATTTCCAATAACCCTACCAACCGTCATCACCTCGGTATGCGATATCCGAGCCATTCCACTACGAGTCATATAGGCCTAATTTGACTTCGCAGGGTAAATACCATCCAAATCAAGCAATTCCTGTCTACCCCGAGTTTTAATACAAGTTAAACTCATCCCTTCGCCCTAGCAAGCAACAAATAATTTCTAGAGTCTATGGTACAGTGAGCAAACTCAAATATAGCTTTTAAACGTAACAGCGCCATGGCTCGAACTGCACTAAAACAAATACCAGCAGACAACCAATGCTTGATAATATGCAATTGACACATAAAATCCAGTGGAACACACAAATTAGATCACGTGTATCGCACAGATATACATATATACAATTGAAAATAACACTGTCATTATTTTAGTAATCACATTTACTGATTATAACCGAAAAATAAAAAGTGTTCTATATCAAACGCGTGTTATTGAGTAATTTTACCCTACTTATCCAGACGACCGCAGCGCCCCAAGTGTTAGTTTGAGTTGTTTAAGATAGTCTGAAAGTTAATTTTAGTTTTATTATGTTGGTTATCACGTATTCCAAGACAGTAGTTTGTTTCCCGCCAGTATTGCTTGTTGTTGAGTTGTGTCTGAAATACCACTCCACATGATCCTTGTACCACTCGCTTTACGACGTCAGTACTCGTGTGCTAAAAATATATTACAGAAAATGTCACTGTCCCACAAACCTCTATTAAACAAATTACGCTTATTAGATGAATATTACCAACGCCATCTCTTATCTCAAGATCGTATTCCCGCGCTTTTAACTATGTATCGCCGTCTCTGTCCGTATCGACAGATGATCGTACAAACACGTCTCAACCCAGTGTACACCATCGCATATCAGGTTCACAGCCATCACCCACACATCCTCCAGACTAGTCTCCCCCAACTCACGAAAACGTTTAAATCACACCCCCATATCATTTCCCGTACATTCCATGATATTATTAGTCACTATCCTCAACATACCCTGTTTTATACATATGGTTCAAAACTTGCCCACCCACCTCGCGTGGGTGCAGCTTTTTTCGCCCCGTCATTACAAGTTGAGCGTAAATATGCATTACCCTCTCACACTACAATCTTTACGGCTGAAATCTTTGCCCTTCGTCAGGCTTGTATTTATATCAAACGACAGGGTCTGTCTCATGTACTCATATGTACTGATTCGCAAAGTGTCCTCCTCGCTATTCAAAACAT
Organism: Meconema thalassinum; assembly: GCA_946902985.2. NCBI lineage: Eukaryota > Metazoa > Arthropoda > Insecta > Orthoptera > Tettigoniidae > Meconema > Meconema thalassinum. The sequence goes on along the minus strand of OX336389.2, from coordinate 63,641,956 downwards.
TATCGAATCTGATAATTGGTTTTTACTTAATTTAGCCCAACAATTGTATGAAATAGAAATGGCAGGAACAAACGTCATCTTAACTTGGATCCCAGGACATTCTCATATCTATGGCAATGTTCAGGTTGATATTTTAGCTAAAGAAGCTGCAATGGGCCAGGGGACACGTATTGATATGGCTCTCCCTTATACTGAACTTCTGCCACATGTATATGAACTCATCATCCAAGAATGGCGCCAGCAGTGGAGGGAATATGTACGTAAACACTCAACACCTTATACATATATTCAATCCTCGATACCGGTTCAACCGTGGTTCATGCAAGGGTCCTATACACGACGTCACATCACAACTATCATTAGAATGCGATTCAATCATGCTGTCACCCCTGCTTATCTCCATCACATTAATGCTCGTGCTTCTCCTGTTTGTGATGCCTGCGGTCACTACCAAGGAGATCTTCCTCACATACTTTTTCAATGTCCATAGTATGATACACAACGCTTTAAAATGTACGTTTCTCTTTTCTCCTTGGGCTTTCAATTACCGCTCAATATGACGACTTTGTTGCATACTCCGGCGGTCCCGCTGGTTGATATCCTCACTAAGTGTTTATGTGACATTCGAGTAATTTTATAAATTTCACCTTTTTTGTGATCCGGTCTTTGTTTGTGTACATGTAATAGCCAGTCACCAAGATGGATCACTTCGGTGTGAAGATTTGTACCTTTGTGTCCCCTGTGTTTCCTGGTATTTTTGTAGTTAGAAATTGTCAGATGATGTTACCCCGTGTTTTCCTACTTGCAGCTGATGGGAGAGCAAGACCACCAGCATCAGAGAACTCTGTCGGTCATTGCAATGACTACTTGTAGAGATTCTGCTGGCTCTACGCACAGATTACCTACGCTCTACGCTTAAGAGGGCGCTAAAGTCAGCCGGCCGGCCGCTCGTGGCAGGCTCTGCTTATAGCATTGAGAGAGAGTTAAAATCTACGTTTTAAATAGGTCAATGGCCGAAATTAAACAAAACTTCACTTTCAAATCACGTAAATACCTTCAATAGCACGTATTAAACTTTTCAAATGAGATTTCATTGATAATAACATTTTGTATCATTGAAACTGAGAAGCAGTTTTCCCATAAGGCAAGGCCATTTTTTCACCGATTTTACTTCAGAAATTAAAAATCAATGTGACTGTCAAAAGTGATGAAAAGTTGCATGGTTGTAAAGGGTATTTGTTTAAGAATGCTTCTATAGAGATGAATCTTGCTTTTCTCCTGCGTGTTTCTATAAAACAAGCAGTTTTTAATGCCCTACACTTCAGTCGTATTGCCGCTGCCGTAGAAGTTCGCTACTTAGCCGCAAGAGCGCAGGCGTAATGAGTCGGTAAGGCAGAGTGACGAGTTATTTTTAGCGCTGAGAACAAGACTTACAGCTGATGTATTGTGTTCATTGAATAGGATTCTACTGTGTTTACTTTCGTTTTTAAACGAACTGTTAGTAGGTTAATCTTCTGTATACAGTGTTATTAATTCAACTAGTTTAAGTATAATTAATTGTGAATCATTTTTATCATACACTTATTAATTAAAAGTACAGGGTCCTTCTTTTTTATCCATCTAGGAAGTTCGTTATTGTTGTTTTTAAGGGGCGGAACTGCGTGGTCATCTACCCCTGTCCATGTAGCAACATAGTATCGCGATATCTCTCGCAATTAGTAACCCGGCTACGCATGGATTTTGCCGCTGCACTGCTATGTCCTAGACCGAAAAAAGTACCCTGTATAAAAATCATATCTATTGTGTTTTCACAGTATTGTCCTACACTAATACTCTGGTAGTTTCTTATATTTTAACTAATTATGAACCTACAGTACAGTATAAGATAGGCGTAGCACTAAAAATATTAGGAAACTCATGACGAGAAAAAGCTACTCATGGAAAGGAGTGACATCATAGCGGCGAGAACTGTATTTTTCAGGATACCGGTACCGTAATGTACGAGATCGGTGAATCAGGGACATAAGTTACTGCATTTATTACCTTGATGAAGCGTAATGTAAGTCAAAACTATACAAGGTCAATGTGCTGGAAAATGAGCGACGTTTCCGGAGGACTGGAAGTTTTGGTTAGGACGGTCGGCTCGAAATGCAACGTCAGTAGTCGCGTGGATTACAATCGTAGGCCAATTTTAATGGGTATTTCATTTGTTCTTTTTTAGGTTTAAAATTTTGATTTTCGATTTCATAAGAAGGATGGAGTGTGATGAATATACTAATCATAGACAAATACCATAGAGGAAAGAACCGGAAGGAGATGCCTTCGCTGCGCTGGCTAGTGCAATATAATGTTTTGTTGTTTGAGTCTTCAGTCTTTCGACTGGTTTGACGCAGCTCTCCAGTCCTGAGATATAATATAATATTAATATACTCAACCTGCAACAGAATTGCATGGATACAACTTACAACGGTTCAGCTTCAATTGATATTGTAACTTTCAAGTATAGTAAATAATAGGCCTACTATATTTTTATGCTTCCTGGTCTGTTCTGTTCTGTCGATTCGTACCACCATAGGCACTACACGCCATTATTAGGAAGAAAAAAAACTCCGAAATAACCATGCACAATGCTCTACCGCATACAAGTCACAGAACACTAGGTTACGCCCACTTTGGAGTCAGCGCTTTGCTTCACTGACACGAGCTCTGGGCAACTCCTCTCTTGCTTTCCTCCATGACAAATACATGAAATACCAAATATTTTGACACAACATGAAAACTTATCTAATTCTAAATTTGAAAGAAATTTGGCAGTTTCCCGTATTGAGTAAAAACATGAAATATTTGCGAACAGATGAGTATTTTTCTACAATTAAGTGTTCCTTAATATATTCAGTTGCCCAATTCTATACATTGCTATACAAGCATGGGCACCCGCAGGATTTCTTTCCGGGGGGAGGGAGGCAAGTTGTATTTTTCATTTCTTTACCTACCTGTCACTAGCTGATGATGATACGTACCTCCGCCCCGCAATTTAGTTTCATTTCTTACTTGCTTCGTGTTATTCATTATTTGACTGCTCTAAAACCGTCGGGTACATATCTTCATGGCATGAATGGGAGTTTTTTTCTTTCTTTTGTGAATCATCGTCATAATGTTCATTTCTTAAGAACAAGTAAAATAAAAATTAAGCAGTTCATTAAAATAGTAATGTTAATCCAGTTCGTCGATTTTCTAAATAACTGGAGATATTTTCAAATAATCACAAATTACTTAGTTAATTAAAACTGTGGAATTATCCCTACATCTAAATCAGTTAACTATCAGTATCCTCAATTTATGAAATAAACTGGTGTGACAATGAACAGTCGAAATATTCTCGGGATTCCAGGTGGGGCCCATGGCCCCTTCTTGCCCCGTCCCCTACGGGCGCCCATGAGTAAAGCCCTACGCGGATGCGGATATCCACAACATTTTTTGCCATGCATATATAGTTTGCATGGCTGTGCGGATAGCGGATAAGTTGCGGATAATGTTTTGAATAAATTTGCGGATAGTTTTTAGAATACGATCCGAACTTGTTGAATTTCATTACTAGGAACCGGATGTCTATGAGATAACATATTTTTTTCCGTTATGTTATTTTCATGAGAAATGTAAGATGATTACTTAAGCTAATATCATTCAAATTAAGTCATTAAGCATAATTAACACTCCGAACTGAAAAGGGTTGCAATTCTGGCTGTGAAACATTCATTTTAAACATAGAACTTGACATACAAAGCCTAAAGGAACGATTTTCTTCTCAAATGTGTAAATGTGTTGCTTTAATACGTTATGCTTTATCTAATTAAAATATTATAGTAATGCCAGTAGATTCGGATAACAAACGTGCGGATGCGGGGCGGATGCGGATAGCAGTCGTGCGGATGCGGGGCGGATGCGGATAGCAGTCGTGCGGATGCGGGACGGATGCGGATAACGCTTTGTTTATCCGCGGATGGCTCTACCCGTGAGTTCAAGCGTAGTTCCGCAAATAGTCGAGTGGAATACAATTGACTATTTGGTACACCACTGGCACGCTATATAGTGGCAATTGATGTAATATTTCACGGTGATTGTAATGGGAAGAACTTCTTGGAAAGGTACTGAACAGAATGTACGAAAATCTAGTGTATTATGTTCGTAGATATAAAACAAATGAACCTTGATTACAATAGTAATCTACGCGACCAAAGGAGGGTTAGTATCGACCTCTGAGAAATCTGACCATTGCCGTTCAGGAGAGACACGCTTGTTTTAAACTAAGGTTTACTGAATAATTACTGCCAGACCTCCGTCCACATTCAGTTATTATGGACAATGTGAACATTTTCTCAGTGCAAATTAACAAAGCTCCGACCTCGAATAACAGAGAGGCTTACATTATCGAGTGGTTGTCTTCTAATGATATTCCCCACAACCCATCACAAAGCAGAGTGGAATTGTTACTTCACAAATCCGCTCATTGTACGTACGAAATTGATGAAATAGCAAGACAACGCGGACACAGGTCCGACGAGAAGGAGGGGCAAATGGGGCTACAGCCCTGGGGCCCGAAAGAGAAAACTACGGCTTCTTAATTGCTATATCAGTCTTTTAAATAAGTCCAAGCAAACTCTTAAAGGTAAAGTGAGTAAACTTTAAAACAATGGTGATTCTTGGGCCGTTGTAGAGCGAAAACGTTGGGTCCAATTTCAGTTATTTCTAAAGAACTGTTATTTACCTAGGTATATACTGTAGTCTATTGGCAGCAGGTAAAATTTCAAGCGTTACAGTGCTAAAGGCAACTTAGAAAATGTAAGCACGCTACGAAATTCAAAAGTACAAAATTCACGAATGAATATAAAATGAGATTATGTCCCCGCAAAAGCAGGCCCGTACTTAGAGATCCAGGGCCCCTAGGCACTTGACATTTGGGCCCCCCACCATCTCGAAGCTATTTTGGAAATTTAGCAAATTAATGCACTAGTACAGAACATATAATTTTTAATCGACTTTAATGACTCTAATAAACATCAGAATAATACAGTCTATGTTACTATTGTTACGTTATTCTATAAAATGTATAGAATCAAACGACAAACATTCTTCTGTGCAAAAGAATGAATGATGTCATCATAGTCAATTGACTGCATTATTTCTGACTCTGAAGCCTCCGTGGCTTAGGCGGCAGCACGCCGGCCTCTCACCGCTGGGTCCGTGGTTCAAATCCCGGTCACTCCATGTGAGATCTGTGCTGGACAAAACGGAGGCAGACAGGTTTTTCTCCGGGTACTCCGGTTTTCCCTGTCCACATTTCATTCCAGTAACACTCTCCACTGTCATTTCATTACATCTGTCATTCATTTAATCATTGCCCCAGAGGAGTGCGTCAGGCCTCGACAGCCGGCACAATTCATATCCTCGCCGCTAGATGGGGGCTTTATTCATTCCATTCCTGACCCGGTCGGAGACTGGAAGCAGGCTGTGGATTTTCATTTTCATTTCTGACTCTATGTACATTACAGAGAGTGAATTGAGCCTGTTCTCTCCTATGTTAGATCTTAAGCAATCCTTTACTCTCTTTAGCGCTGAAATCGACCGTTCTACTGAGCAGTTTGACGATGGTGTACACAACAGCATTCGAAGCGCAATTCCTACGTTTGGATAAATGTCGAAAAAGCCTTTTTCCGAAATGTGTATAGCTTCAGTGACTAGAACTCCATAACTTCATCATTCGACGACAAATTAGCTTGCAGGTGCAGACACTCGTTTTCCAAAGTCCTATCCAAGTCCCCCGGATAAAAAGTTATAAGGTTTCTGGCTCCTTCACAAATGTCTTTAGATTCCAAACGATGTACTGTACCCGATACCTATTTTAGGCTATCGGCTACGCCAGCTGACATTAAGCTATAGTTGAGGTTTTGGAAGGCAAGCTGATAAGATAGCGCATCGATCGCGTCAAGAAGAAAGCCAAGATGACGTAGGAGGTCAAGAATCAAGGAGGCATTGAAATCTGTGAGAAGATAGAATTATTAATAAAGATGTGAAGCTTTATTGAAATATATATGGGATTATAATAAGTTAAAACAACTTAGAAGAGTATATATGACATGCATTATATGTGGAAATAATTTTATGGAAATAAGTTATTGTATAACAGAACAGCCGAGAGGATTCGGGTTCGAGACTATCTTCGTGACGTGGGAGCAGAATGGTGGGGAGAATTAGCCACGTGCCGCACGGAACTCATAAGCTGAGACACAGCGCTAAGCAGTTCAGTTGAGCTCAATGAGGCGAGCAGTACAGAGCAGCCCTATAGCACAGCGAGACGGGCATTGAAGGTCACGCAACACACGTAAACCGTCACGGCAGGAGTAGGCGACATTTCTCGTATCACCGAGCAACAGAGGCCGAGCGGGTCGTTGATACAGGCGACCTAGCCGAGAAGACAATTGTAGATAGCCGGGGTATTTCAAAACCACACTGATCGCATATGAAGACTTTATTTCAAGCTTCATTTCGACGTTGTTCGAACACAGGCTTTCACAAATAACCTTATAACCATGCTGTTATATAATACATTCAAAGCGACTTTTTACTATTCCAAGTAAACTGAATGTTTAGCATAGGCTCTGATGAACATTACAGCGTGCATTTATAAGATTTTTATATTATGCCATTTTCATGGATTACATATTACAGACAGATACAGGGTGTATCGTAATCTTGAACACTATCTAGTAAAATTTTTATTTTACTCAAATAGAACTTTGCAGTAAGTTGAGAGAGGACTTACAATTCTCAAACTGAACATTTATCGGAACAGTGGCGTATATTAGAAGAAGAGTAGGGGGTCCGCTGTTTCCATGAACTTTTCGAGAAGGAGTTGGACGATATCCGCTATGGGTAATCAGGGGTTCAACATGATCGAGTAAACGTGAATAGAGACAAGATGGCACCACAGAGCGATGGATTCGATTCCTGACGAGAGGAGTCCAACAGCTGATTCGCTTGGGATTTCGAAGGAAATCGTCATTTCATGGATGAAATGATATTCACGCCGATCTTACGAGAAATCTTTAGGTAGGGAAAAACGACGATCTTGGAAATTATATTACAACTGATAATGAAAGGTATTGTAAGAGTTCTATCTACCTGATACGATTATTTTCATGAATACTGGGCACACATGTATATTTTTCTAATAGGAGTGATTTGATTATTAAGACATGGTTTGAATTTATATACTTCGAATTTGCTAGAATATGGAGTGACCATATGATATGGCAGGCATCATTATTCGATATTCTCACCGTTGTTTGGCTTTATTAAGAAGATGTTTGGTCTTATAGACATTTTTCCAGCTAGGATATTTTTCATGGATAGTTTTTTTTTTGTGTAACGAGTATTTCGAACTCGTGATCTGCAATTGATTATCAGAAACTACTTCGTCAGTTCATTGCATACTAGCGAGTGTGTATTATTCATCAGTAGGGATTTTTTCCATTGGATTGTTTGGAGATATTAAGAAGTTATTCACTTTAGTGAATGAACGTCGCTTTTATATGACAACTAGAAACTTGTTGATTCCTTTCTGGTACATTCACTCATATAGCCTACGAGGTGGGGTCCTTCGTATTTATACGATTGTATGGTGGCTACTCACCTTACCCACCGTTCAGGGAACTATCATCCAAGTCGACGGGGCGAGGTCCTTCGTATTTATACGATTGCACGGTGGTTACACATCTTACTCGCCATTGAGGAACTCATTTTATCATCCGAATGTACACGAGATGTAAGTGAATTAAACAAGGAACTACTAGTCACATATCAGTCGAAATTTTGTTAAATAAAGTAACGATAAATGTCAACAGGATTGCATTTAGTAATTCTAGTTTGCCAATCCAATATTTTGTTGCTATACTCTTTTGAGAGTAATTTCAATTTAACAGCTGTCACAGCTGATGCTTTGATGATTTTTATAATTGTGTTTGATACCTTTGAGAAGGATTTAAAGTAATTTAATCTTGTAAGATTAATCATTAATGGTCATAATTATTTTAAGGCAGATCAGTATTGCAGATTTTGATGTGAGAGATTATAGCACATTGGTGTTTTTCTACGATGTGAATTATGAAACTTGTGAAAGAGAATTTATGCTATTTGAAAGCAAAATATTAAATTACTGAAGTAATATTTTTCCAATTGTTTAAGAAGTTGTCTAGAAGTGATCAGAGTAATTACAGTCATTGGAGATTATGTGCGTTAATAATTTGAAGCCATTTATATATTTTTGTAGATCATGCAACGTGGTTAAATGAAGTTTGTGATAGGCATTTTGTGGAATTTGCCATTTGATAGTTGCAACGTTGATAATGTATTTTGAAGCGGACATGAGGTCGTCGTACCCAGTCTAGCGTATTTGTTGAGATTCATGCTGTATGTGCTGAATATTTATGGAGTTTTTGTAGCAATTCTTATATTCAAATGTGATATTTGGAATATTGAAGAAATATAATGTCGTTGTGGATAGTTAGATCCAACGTGATGTCGTGGAGACAATAATATTTTTGGCATGATAATTAAATACGAGATATAACTTGGAAGTAATAAAACTGTAAGACAACGTTCTATAAACCTTATTAAACAATTTGTTAGGAAATTAAACAAATAAATGAAGTTTATAATACAAGATTTTCTGAAAATAATAATTAATGAAATAATAATCTGAGATTTAAGCATATTAACGATCTGACCTAATGAAATAAAAATCAGAATGACTAGATGAAATAATAAAATTAAATAACCAGATGATTGAAATTTAAATAAGTTGATAAATTAAATTTTGAAATAAATCGATGAATTAAATAAGTGGATGAACTAAAGATTGAATTAATTAAACTGATTGAAATAAATTATTAGACGATTGTAATGATGATGAATAACTGAATTAGAAGGTGATGATTAATTAAAGAAGCTGATGATTAATGAATTTATATGCAATTAAATAAATTTAATTGAGAGATAATTCGAAGGAATTGCAACTTGAAATGTGAATTTAAATGATGTAATGGTGATGAATTAACGATTCTGACAGGAATATTTGGAATTTTGAAGTGAGAATTAATGTGAGATATATTTAATTTTGATAATAATGATGAGGATGACCAATGAGAATTTGAATTTTCTGTAATTCACAGATAAGAGATTAATGACGATGTAAATAATGTAAATTAATTATTCAATGCTTAGGAACATTTGATTAACATGTTCTACGTTCAAATTATACCATGCAAACCATAATTTATGTGATATTTAACATGAGTGATTATTATATGTGTATGTTTAGGCAGATTAGTAACTTAATTAAATCCACATTGATGTTAAATTAAAGAGAATTAGGTCTCAGGTTTCACAAATGTCAGTGACGAAAGACATAGTGATACAGTGATCCTGAGAACCCAAGAGAACTTTATACATTTTCTTGTTATGTGGATTGAAATAATTTTGCATTAGAAAGGAGATGGTTCGATTTTTGGACAATGACAATTTAACTTTGCATTCGACCATACTCTTAGGTAGGATTTATATTTAAAATGTCTGTCTGACTATCAAAGTAAAATAAATTTGTTTTTATCTTAGTTGTGATCTGATGATGGTGTGATGTTCCTTTTACTTTCCTTGTCTTGAGTAAGGCTTATCCGGAAAGGAAGTGGTTTTGCTAGGAATTCAGTTGATGGCGCCCATTTATATTTGAATTATTTTTATTAACTTAAGCCCGTAACGACCCTAGAGATACTTTGTCTCGTGAAACCCACTGCTTTTTCACGAACTCAGCTGAATTTCCGACACATTCCTTATTTTGACTAGAGGTTCATTTAACTCCGCTCTGTCCTGGAACTCCAGGGATGTGATGTTATAGCAGATGGGTCATCGCATCCCCAGGACGAACGGGTACAGAGAGAGAGGGAGAATTGGCGCCCAACGTGGGGCTTTTCGATTTTGTTAATTCTATGGAATCACATCAGATTTAGATTACTGAGAGATTGATCTCAAGTTCATTTAAGTATGTTACAAAATTTATTATACTTAGTCAGACAATGTACTTGTGTGCCCAATCCAGTGTTCATGTTAATCGTATTAGTAATATCATGTTAGTTATAAGATATTTTTCCCTATACCCAAGTGAATGCAGGAATTGAGACATTGTGATGTGTTGTTGTCTAACGTCTCTATATAATTCTATATTGAAATATAATTATGTTGCCAGAGGATTTAGCGAAGGTGTTAGGAGAGTTACAGACGGGTATGTCTGGAATTGCAGAAACCATTTCTAAGATGGAAACTGAAGTTAAAGAACAAATTAATAATTCAGAAGCTAGATTAGAAGCTAAATGTAAAGAGAATGTACAAGCATTGCAAACTAGTACTGAAGAGAATTTAAAATCATTACAGATTAGTAACGAAGCTAATATAAAATTATTGCAGTCAAATAGTGAAGAAAATTTAAAACTATTACAGTCAAATAGCAAAGATGAGTTGATGTTATTAGAGACTAGGCTACAGTCAAATAGCAAAGATGAGTTGATGTTGTTAGAAGAAAGATTACAGTCAAGGACTGAAAGTCATTTAAAAGCTAACTTGAAAGATAACTTTAAATCGTTAGAAGAGAAATTACAGTCTCGTAGTGAAGAAACTAATACTGAATTAGAAAATAAGTTAACCAGATTAGAGAATAGTTTAACTTTGAAGAACAATGAGATGTTGAAAACTTTACAATTAGACATAATTGCAGTAAACATGAAAGGAGAGGAAAATGTTCAGATATTAAGGAAAAATATTATTGAGTTAGAAAGTAGAGGAGAAGAAAATATTTTTACTTTAAGAACAGACGTTATGACCATACAGAAAGACATTAAGTCAGATGTATCGAAGTTGAGATTCGACATCGATGGTTTAGTGGCAGATGTAGGAAAAATTCAAGATTGGTCTACCGAAATATCTTTCGAGACTAAGATTAAGAGTCTAGAAACGAATCTAGGTAACGAAATAAAATATTTGAAGACAGTAATTGGGACCATTAAAGATGAAGTCTTGGGAGAGGTCAATTCTAATATAAAGTCGTTAGAAAATCAATTGCAGAAGGATATTAGGAAGATAGACGACGATATAGAGCAAAAGGTTAACGAAAACTTAACTTTATTTAAAAATAGAGTCGGAGCAATTGTTGAAGAACGATATAATGAGGTCGATGCCGAAGCAAAAGAGAAACGTGACGGGTTAGATGAAAAATTAATCGCAGGTATGGCAAACTTAGAAGTTAGGTTTACGGAAAGCAAGGAAGCGATGAAATTAGATTCAACACTATTTAGAACAGATGTTGATCTGTTGAAAGAACAAGTCGCGTTAGTGAAGAACACGTGCGAAGGAAAGATTGACAAGTTAAGGAACGAACTAGACGAAAGTAACAAGACGCAGGATGTTACATCGTTAGATGAGCTGAAGACTCAGGTCAAGAGATTAGCAGAAGACAGGGTGACTAAACTAGAATCCATAGTTAACAGTTTTACCAGTCAGAATGTAACATCAGGGGAAACATTGATGAATCAAACAGCGATAGACCGCAGTATGACGAATCAAGACACGAGCATGGTAGAAGACCGTCAAATGCAACCGAATGTAACATTCGAAAGGGTCAGTTCAACCCCTCAGGAGAATCCAAGTTCGAGTAGGAGTACGTTAGGTCCAAGCGAACGATACTCAGGTCCAGTCACAATTATAAGGAACCTAGATGACAAACCGAGAAAGTTTTCGGGAAATACAGGAGTTACACCAGTAGAATTTCTGCGAGATATTCGAGACTACATGGCGGAACACAGGGTAGCCAAAGAAAGAGAGCTAAGGATAGTAGAACGCGCCTTAGATGGATCTGCACTTACGTGGTTCAGAGCGTTCAGAAGCAACTTTGCGAACATGGAGCAATTTGCCATGGCTTTCTTGAGGAGATTCTGGAGTGCCGAGGATCAACTCAACGTAAGAGCGGAGATGTACTCTAAACGCTATTCTACGTCACATCCGACGCATTACGCCAACTATTTCACGTCACAGCTGGCTAAATTACAGTTCCTTATTCCTCCATTGCCAGAAGAAGAGCTTTTGCAAGCTATAGCGCGACAGTTACCGATAGAGGTACAGCGATCTTTGATAGCATCGGGAGCCAATACGCTGGAACATTATGATGATATTTTGCGGCGATTGGATTATACGAGCGCACAGGTTACACCGAGAAGTAATAGGAACGACAACAGAAACACGCAAGAAGTAAATGCGGTAGTCGTGGACAATGCAGCTCAAACGGACAGAAGGGATTCCTGGGAAAACCGACGGAACGATGGGAATCGAGGAAACATCCGTAACGCAAGAGGAAATGATCGATATAGAGGACCATATGAAAGGCCATACGATCAAGAAGCGAGAGATAGCCGGTATAGGAATTATAACCAAAATTCCAGGTATCAGGACAGGAATCGGTATAATAACAGATATCGGGGAAGGAATAACTGGAACCAAGGTCAACAGTTTAATGGAAACGACCGACAGGAAGGCCGAAGAAACGATCCTAACGACAGACGGGACAATCGTGGACATGAAAGGTCAAGACAAGAGGATAGACAGCCTAGTGCACCACTCGAAGAGACAGTGAGAGATGTCAATCGAGCCAGCACGAGTGAAGACAGAAGGAATAAACGTCAGAATAACACAGAATCAAGACGTTAATCATTGGAAGTCATCATTATAGAGAGTCAGAAAGAACCATCATGCTGAGTAAAGGAATTATAGAGCTATCGTGTACATGTATAATATATTGAATGCCTGAGAGTGTATTTTTTTTCTCAATCCTGATTAAAAAAAAGGAGATGTACGGGAGAGATGTACCCGATACCTATTTTAGGCTATCGGCTACGCCAGCTGACATTAAGCTATAGTTGAGGTTTTGGAAGGCAAGCTGATAAGATAGCGCATCGATCGCGTCAAGAAGAAAGCCAAGATGACGTAGGAGGTCAAGAATCAAGGAGGCATTGAAATCTGTGAGAAGATAGAATTATTAATAAAGATGTGAAGCTTTATTGAAATATATATGGGATTATAATAAGTTAAAACAACTTAGAAGAGTATATATGACATGCATTATATGTGGAAATAATTTTATGGAAATAAGTTATTGTATAACAGAACAGCCGAGAGGATTCGGGTTCGAGACTATCTTCGTGACGTGGGAGCAGAATGGTGGGGAGAATTAGCCACGTGCCGCACGGAACTCATAAGCTGAGACACAGCGCTAAGCAGTTCAGTTGAGCTCAATGAGGCGAGCAGTACAGAGCAGCCCTATAGCACAGCGAGACGGGCATTGAAGGTCACGCAACACACGTAAACCGTCACGGCAGGAGTAGGCGACATTTCTCGTATCACCGAGCAACAGAGGCCGAGCGGGTCGTTGATACAGGCGACCTAGCCGAGAAGACAATTGTAGATAGCCGGGGTATTTCAAAACCACACTGATCGCATATGAAGACTTTATTTCAAGCTTCATTTCGACGTTGTTCGAACACAGGCTTTCACAAATAACCTTATAACCATGCTGTTATATAATACATTCAAAGCGACTTTTTACTATTCCAAGTAAACTGAATGTTTAGCATAGGCTCTGATGAACATTACAGCGTGCATTTATAAGATTTTTATCTTATGCCATTTTCATGGATTACATATTACAGACAGATACAGGGTGTATCGTAATCTTGAACACTATCTAGTAAAATTTTTATTTTACTCAAATAGAACTTTGCAGTAAGTTGAGAGAGGACTTACAATTCTCAAACTGAACATTTATCGGAACAGTGGCGTATATTAGAAGAAGAGTAGGGGGTCCGCTGTTTCCATGAACTTTTCGAGAAGGAGTTGGACGATATCCGCTATGGGTAATCAGGGGTTCAACATGATCGAGTAAACGTGAATAGAGACAAGATGGCACCACAGAGCGATGGATTCGATTCCTGACGAGAGGAGTCCAACAGCTGATTCGCTTGGGATTTCGAAGGAAATCGTCATTTCATGGATGAAATGATATTCACGCCGATCTTACGAGAAATCTTTAGGTAGGGAAAAACGACGATCTTGGAAATTATATTACAACTGATAATGAAAGGTATTGTAAGAGTTCTATCTACCTGATACGATTATTTTCATGAATACTGGGCACACATGTATATTTTTCTAATAGGAGTGATTTGATTATTAAGACATGGTTTGAATTTATATACTTCGAATTTGCTAGAATATGGAGTGACCATATGATATGGCAGGCATCATTATTCGATATTCTCACCGTTGTTTGGCTTTATTAAGAAGATGTTTGGTCTTATAGACATTTTTCCAGCTAGGATATTTTTCATGGATAGTTTTTTTTTGTGTAACGAGTATTTCGAACTCGTGATCTGCAATTGATTATCAGAAACTACTTCGTCAGTTCATTGCATACTAGCGAGTGTGTATTATTCATCAGTAGGGATTTTTTCCATTGGAATGTTTGGAGATATTAAGAAGTTATTCACTTTAGTGAATGAACGTCGCTTTTATATGACAACTAGAAACTTGTTGATTCCTTTCTGGTACATTCACTCATATAGCCTACGAGGTGGGGTCCTTCGTATTTATACGATTGTATGGTGGCTACTCACCTTACCCACCGTTCAGGGAACTATCATCCAAGTCGACGGGGCGAGGTCCTTCGTATTTATACGATTGTACGGTGGTTACACATCTTACTCGCCATTGAGGAACTCATTTTATCATCCGAATGTACACGAGATGTAAGTGAATTAAACAAGGAACTACTAGTCACATATCAGTCGAAATTTTGTTAAATAAAGTAACGATAAATGTCAACAGGATTGCATTTAGTAATTCTAGTTTGCCAATCCAATATTTTGTTGCTATACTCTTTTGAGAGTAATTTCAATTTAACAGCTGTCACAGCTGATGCTTTGATGATTTTTATAATTGTGTTTGATACCTTTGAGAAGGATTTAAAGTAATTTAATCTTGTAAGATTAATCATTAATGGTCATAATTATTTTAAGGCAGATCAGTATTGCAGATTTTGATGTGAGAGATTATAGCACATTGGTGTTTTTCTACGATGTGAATTATGAAACTTGTGAAAGAGAATTTATGCTATTTGAAAGCAAAATATTAAATTACTGAAGTAATATTTTTCCAATTGTTTAAGAAGTTGTCTAGAAGTGATCAGAGTAATTACAGTCATTGGAGATTATGTGCGTTAATAATTTGAAGCCATTTATATATTTTTGTAGATCATGCAACGTGGTTAAATGAAGTTTGTGATAGGCATTTTGTGGAATTTGCCATTTGATAGTTGCAACGTTGATAATGTATTTTGAAGCGGACATGAGGTCGTCGTACCCAGTCTAGCGTATTTGTTGAGATTCATGCTGTATGTGCTGAATATTTATGGAGTTTTTGTAGCAATTCTTATATTCAAATGTGATATTTGGAATATTGAAGAAATATAATGTCGTTGTGGATAGTTAGATCCAACGTGATGTCGTGGAGACAATAATATTTTTGGCATGATAATTAAATACGAGATATAACTTGGAAGTAATAAAACTGTAAGACAACGTTCTATAAACCTTATTAAACAATTTGTTAGGAAATTAAACAATTAAATGAAGTTTATAATACAGGATTTTCTGAAAATAATAATTAATGAAATAATAATCTGAGATTTAAGCATATTAACGATCTGACCTAATGAAATAAAAATCAGAATGACTAGATGAAATAATAAAATTAAATAACCAGATGATTGAAATTTAAATAAGTTGATAAATTAAATTTTGAAATAAATCGATGAATTAAATAAGTGGATGAACTAAAGATTGAATTAATTAAACTGATTGAAATAAATTATTAGACGATTGTAATGATGATGAATAACTGAATTAGAAGGTGATGATTAATTAAAGAAGCTGATGATTAATGAATTTATATGCAATTAAATAAATTTAATTGAGAGATAATTCGAAGGAATTGCAACTTGAAATGTGAATTTAAATGATGTAATGGTGATGAATTAACGATTCTGACAGGAATATTTGGAATTTTGAAGTGAGAATTAATGTGAGATATATTTAATTTTGATAATAATGATGAGGATGACCAATGAGAATTTGAATTTTCTGTAATTCACAGATAAGAGATTAATGACGATGTAAATAATGTAAATTAATTATTCAATGCTTAGGAACATTTGATTAACATGTTCTACGTTCAAATTATACCATGCAAACCATAATTTATGTGATATTTAACATGAGTGATTATTATATGTGTATGTTTAGGCAGATTAGTAACTTAATTAAATCCACATTGATGTTAAATTAAAGAGAATTAGGTCTCAGGTTTCACAAATGTCAGTGACGAAAGACATAGTGATACAGTGATCCTGAGAACCCAAGAGAACTTTATACATTTTCTTGTTATGTGGATTGAAATAATTTTGCATTAGAAAGGAGATGGTTCGATTTTTGGACAATGACAATTTAACTTTGCATTCGACCATACTCTTAGGTAGGATTTATATTTAAAATATCTGTCTGACTATCAAAGTAAAATAAATTTGTTTTTATCTTAGTTGTGATCTGATGATGGTGTGATGTTCCTTTTACTTTCCTTGTCTTGAGTAAGGCTTATCCGGAAAGGAAGTGGTTTTGCTAGGAATTCAGTTGATGGCGCCCATTTATATTTGAATTATTTTTATTAACTTAAGCCCGTAACGACCCTAGAGATACTTTGTCTCGTGAAACCCACTGCTTTTTCACGAACTCAGCTGAATTTCCGACACATTCCTTATTTTGACTAGAGGTTCATTTAACTCCGCTCTGTCCTGGAACTCCAGGGATGTGATGTTATAGCAGATGGGTCATCGCATCCCCAGGACGAACGGGTACAGTACTTTCGTAAGAAAGTCAAACATTTTACTTAACTCCTCATAAGCAGATAAAATTCCCCCACCGGGGCCCCTAGGCTGGCTGGGCCCCTAGGCCGGGGCCTTGTAGGCCTAGGCAGAAATCCGGCACTGCGCAAAAGACCTGGTTGGTGAAAATTCAATAAGTAGAATAGCTTCCCTTTCCGATATAATTTCACATAACCAAATAATGAAATTTTAATCTATTTTAAGAAAAAACATGAATATTAGGATTTCACGGAAAGAACTCAAATGTGGGGTGGCAGTCAATACCGTGTGGCCCAAGATCACTCTCTATCGTCGCGGCCCTGCGTGGACATTGTGTAGTTTTGGTACAACCCAATTGTGGGCGCACGTGAAATCTTATGTTGCAAGAAAAAAACAATACGTTCCGAATAGCAGTCGTTTAGAATTACGAAGTGACGATTGACAGCATCACAACATCCGCTTGGGCAGGTTGCGTAAGTCCTGCCGAAAAACTGAGGGAAGAAAACTGAGAAGTCGGCTGAGTGGAGGTTGAATGCTTACTGACTTGCTTCATAGCAATTAGCAACACTGCGGGACGAGCAGTCTGGCGACATCGCAATGAGTGTCTCTGTCTCTTTATGTCCAAAACGCCCTCTCTCTCACGTGCCACCATACGCTCTCTCCTCTGTAGCATGGTCGGTAATGCAGATTACGCGACAATAGCGCTCACCTCTCAGGTGGCCATTTCTGGAAATAAAAAGCGATTTCCGACCCAAGTTTCGCCCCCTCTTAATGCAATGAAGCGAAGCAGTGCAGCCCTCAAAGAATATAGGAGGCAGCGCTTAGTGGAGCAAACCAGCACGGAGACGAATTGGCTTGGAGACTTCGCGTTCGCTTGGTTAAAAGCGGTAGCGTGAAGTTTAAAATCGGATGAAAATATATTTTGACTTTGTTGCTGTAGTTTTATATGTGTACATGTGATTTTATATTGAACGGAAAAATGATAAGTTTTAGCCAGGATATTCAGCCGAGTTATGTGTGAAATTTTGATGAGGTTATGGTATTACATGGGTGGATATTTACACGACATTTTTAACAATCTTCCCGTTGCATATAATATGTAACACGCAAAAGCTACCTTCATTTGCACAACTAGTTTCCTTGTGCTATTGAAGATTGAAATCGAAACCTGGCGCAGTCAGCTGGCATTTGCGGGTGCGCAAATGCGAGGGAGCCGTGTCAGTACATTTACTGGCACGTTAAAGATCCCCTTCGGGGCAAAATTCCGCCACCCCGGCGTCTCTAAAAGCCAGTGTAGTTAAAAGGGACGTAAAACCAATAACATTATTATTATTATGAAGATTGAAATACATACTCGACAATACGATTGGGTACGGTGTTTATAAATGGAGGCTTCATAAATTCCAGACCCGGTCGGTCGCCTGGATGCCGGCTGTGGATTTTCATTTCATTTATAAATGTGCTACCTCGAGCGGCCTAGGCTACTGCATGCTCTAAATAATTTAATGTAGCCTAAAATTCCGCAATAGAAAACCTCAAAAACGTAGAACATTACTAGTCTTAACATCGCACCTTTAATTCAAGAAGGGCCAAAATATAACAAATTTTCACAATCAGACTCATATTATAATTTATAATTATTAATAACTCGTGACAAGACAGTGATTTTATAATTCAAGCAAGTAAACATCGAAGTACGTACACAGAAAAATTGGCTCTATTTATAAGATCCTACTTGAAAACAAACTCGACTCTGCGGCTTTTCTTTACAAAACCATCAGTAACTTCATAATAGAAAGAGGACTGTAATCTAATTTTTGCAAGCAATCCTTTTTCAATCGAAAACATAGCTATTGATGATAGCCTCTCCTGAATTTGAATCGATCTGCAACATGTATTAATGCATCTCGGTGTCGAAAAAGAACGTTCTGCAGGGGATGTAGCAGCAGGAATTGTTGCTACCAGTTTGATGAGCTTGAAAATCACTGCCATACCCATGTACAATTTGTTAGTATGCATCAACTGCACTACAGTAAGCCTAAAACACTTTTCTCTTTCAAGTCAGGAGATGAGTACGGTAGGCTACATCCAACTTAATACAGTTTTTAAGCGAACAATGTCGAAAAATTACCCATAGGTCTTTTCTAGAGCAGTAACATAACTGCCTGGAAACTTATTTCTGTGCTTCTCAAACAAATCACAATCCAGCAGCGAGAAGAACACAAATTTATTTATGTATTTGAAATGCTCTCCTATTTGGACAAGTGCATTGTCAATAATTTCATTGAATAGACTTAGTATTTTGATTTTTCTGGTTCATCATTAATCTTCATCTCACATAGACTGAGTATTTAAAAAGAGCTCAACCTTCTTGCCACAGTACTGTATATCCAAACTGTTTGTTTGTAAACAAATCCTCCTTTCATCTGATGGTGTGGATATGTCACACCTTGCGCCGAAACAGTAGGTCTCTGTGTTGTTATTTCTCGCGATATTCTTTGACTTCACTTCGAAAATCTCACATGCATTGACCGGGAATCGAACCCAGTCCACCTTGGTGAGAGGCCAACAGCTTGACCGATGCGCCGCCACGCCCCTCATTGCCTATATCAAACAGAAGAACTGTGAACATGTCATCCAGTAGCGTGGGTTCTACTGAGCACTGTTGTTGCATAGAGACTGGCGAGCATGGCTATGCTGTGGGACGAAATGCTCGTAGAATTTGGCTTGTGTAACTATAACCCCCCATTGGTCGATCTTGGCTACGCTAATGTATTATATACATTGCACCCCCCGCCCAGTCATTGGACAAATTCGTGTTGACCTACTGAAGAGTTACAAATAGCAGTTTGTATAGGCAACACTGGAAAATATGGCTTCAATACTTTACATATACGTCCATATCCTTTGTTAGAATTAAGGAATAAGTGAATAAGCAGTAATGTAGTTTGCTCTCAAGATGGCAGGAGTGGTTTTAAAAAGGCCATTCATTCAGTTGCCATCCTGATGCTAGGATCGCGCGTGTCTTGCTTCTCTCTCTTCTTTGCGCACCTTACTACTAGCACCTAGTATATGCCTGGCCATGGCCTACACGTGTACTGATGATGGTTCGAATCGGTGACCTATGCATCGTATCCTCCCCTTTTTAGCTATCGCCCATGAGATCCAGATTAGATTCACAGCTCAGTCAAGAAATTTAGTTTTGGTCTGGGTTAGAACACTGTGCAATATACCTTTTGAAGTAAAACTGAGAAGAGGTGAGTTTCCTCACTTCAATTACAAAAACACACACACTTTTGAATTCGAAAGCTTCTTTAAAAAGCCATACACTCTGAAATGTATATTATTTGTCATCCTACTGTGTAAAACTGTCTGCTGCCAGTCGACTTCCTAAGGGACATAGTTATGAATTCAATATTTCATCTCGCAGCACTTCTTAAAGCTTCACTACTGTACACTGCATTGATACACCAATACTGCCACTCAATTTTGTATTTCCCCGGCGAACCTAAATATTTCAATCTAATCTTTCTCACTCACTCCAGTTCATGTGCAGATGTTGACTCCTGAGCAGCTGATCGTAGCGTCAAAAGGTTACGACAGTCAGCTTCAAAAGTTTTAGCTCTGTAACATAGGATCATCAAAATAATTGAATAAGTTATTATTTTCGTGCATGGATAGAAATAAAGATTTTGTACGACACAGCGAGCTTAGCAAGTTAGTTATCTAGGCAATGTTCTGTTCTATTGGCTGTCATGAGCGAGCGAATGTAGCTCCTACCTCATTTTCATAGTTTTTTATATACTGTATAGTAAATGTATTCATCATGTATGAGTTACCGACAGTAGTGGCTACGCTGGCTAAAGCGCAGTGTTAGGTCATGGGGCCAAGCTCTCTGCTGACTCGGTAGACACGTGGGTTCGAGCCCCACCGTCGGGCGTCCTTGTGATGGTTTTCCGTGTTTTCCCATTTTCCACACCAGGCAAATGCTGGGACGGTACCTTCTGACAGGCCACGGCCGCTTCCTTCCACATCCTTGTCCAATTTCATTCACCTTAATCAATTCCATCTCTCATCCCGACGCGCAGGTCGCCCACGGGCGTCGAATAGAAAGACCTGCACTAGGTCTCTGAGGAGACCACACGAAAAAAAAAATGTTAGAGTTAAAATGCCATAATTTTTTCGATTAATGCAGTTGAACATCTCATGATAAACAAATGGTATCACATGTCACTTACTACAGTGCTGCAAGTTTTGTCTAATTTTTTGTGTGTATGTATATATGACTTACAATGATGAAAAAGGATGCCCCAATAAAGATGAATTATGCCCCTAATGTTGCCCAAATTCCTTCTGTTCCCTCTAGTCTGGAATTGAATAACCCGCAGATGAAGTTTCATTTCTTGGTTGGAAGATAGAGATAAAATATGTGTGGAATGTTGGCTTTGACGGTCAAGAAATTAAACTCCAGCAATTCTTCTAGGTTTATGCAGTGTCTGGTGCGGAGATTCTTTCAGATGTATAAAACTCTTTCAGCAGACCCTTGGTATAAATGACCAGTTGTATGCATGTGAAAATTTTAGAGACAGTCTACATTATATCATGTAAATACCCTTAACAATCTTCTGTCACATCTGCCCAGCTCCTCTTTGGTCACTATTCTTGGCACTCGCACATTGCATTGTCGGCACAAACCTACACTGACAGCGTGAGTAGAACACTGAGATCAGACTCAAAGTGCCCTGGGCAAAGGGACACTGCGCACTTCATTTGCACTGATCTTAAATGTATCATAGCTCACTGTGCATGGATATACCATTGCGAACAGCCTAAGAGGAACAGCTCATTTAAACAAGTGCCTGGAACCCATCTGGATAGTGGACCATGCATTATGACCTGTATATTATACAGTTGAACCGGCTTTATACGTAACTCTGTTCTGCGTATTTCGTATTTGTACGGACTTTCTTTCAGGTCCCAGAGTGTTAATTTAACCTTATTTATACGTAAATCGCTGTTATACGTATTAAGTGTCGGTGAAATACATCTGAGTTTTGCGTATTTGTAATTTAATGAGCACGTGTTGTTATAAAAGAAACTACGGTACTGTATTTATGTAATTTTCTCTTTGTCGGTGTAGATGGAAGTAGAGAGGTATGGTTTCGGTGCTGAAACAGAACACAGAGTTTCTGTCTCATGTGGGACATGCTCTAGATTGTTCACACTAAAAAAAATCTCATATTCAAACAAATTTATTTTCTTTTATTTCCGCGCTGAAACCTCCAACTTCGCTTGTAACTTAATATTTAGCAGTATTGTGAAGGTCAAAAACAATGCTGCTAGAGGAGGAGCGAAGGGAACTCGCTCGGTTGGCCTTTGTTACGCCGCCAGTAAGTAAGGGTCAACAATGTCACTCTGCAAAACTCTGTGTTTTGATTGAATATGAGAATTTCTTTCATGGGAACAAAGGACAAGTAAAATGTACATGTTGCCGGTATCTGGTGTTTTCTGTTGAACAGTAGTTTTATCATTCAGTTGCTTTCGATTAGCCAAGGAGAACACAAAACAAAAACTGAAATTGCTTCAGACTTAGGGATTGCTTATACCACGCTATTTTGGTTGAGTTGTTAAAACTGCGTTCGAAATCAGCAAAGCGCAGCCGTCAACGAAAAGGGAGGTATGTAGATTTGGAGAAAACACTTTTCACATGGATCCAGCAAAAGTGGGCTGCAGCCCTACCATTAGTGGTGACATGCTGAAGGCAAAGGTGATAGATTTAGCTAAATTGATGAGTATCACTGCTGATTTCAAGGCTTCGTCAGGATGGTTGCAAGGATTAAAAGATCGTCATAAAATCACATGGAGAACAATTTGCGGTGACGCAAAAGCTGTGGAGACGTCACGGTGCAACGCTGGAAAGAAGAGGTTCTGCAGGGTATCATAAGCGATTAACAGCCTACAAACATCTACAATTGTGATGAGACCGGCTTATTCTACAGTCTCCTTCCTAGTAAAACATTAGCTGAAAAAGGTGACTCCTGCCATGGAGAGAAGAAAAGTAAAATTCGAGTAACAGTACTTCTTCCCACCAATCCAGATGGATCGGACAAACTCCCTCCACTTGTGATAGGAAAATCGAAAAATCCGAGGTGTTTTAGGGTGCAAAAACAAAACCTATAGAACATGAATCCAACAGAAATTCCTGGATGAATATGCTAATGGAACATTGGTTGAAAAAACTGGTCATTAAAATTAAAAAGAAACAGAAGAAGATCCTTATTCTTATGGATAGATGTGCAGCACATCCACCTCAAATCGTTCTGGAGAATGTCCGAGTGGAACTGTACCAGTGTTCTACAACCGCTTGATTTGGGCATCATTGCAAATTTCAAAGTGCATTATAAAAGAATCCTGGTTCAACATTTAATAACACTGAGTGATGCAGGAAATGAAACTCTCTCCATTAATTTACTACAAGCCATGGACTTTATTTCGGCTGCCTGGAAGCAGGTGTCATCCTCCACAATCAGCAACTGTATCCGCAAAGCTGGTGTCTTACTGGACGAGGCTGCCTCTAATGATGATTATGGGGACGGAATTATGTCTGGCAATTAGCTAACGCTGAAGCCTCCATGGCTTAGGCGGCAGCACGCCGGCCTCTCACCACTGGGTCCATGGTTCAAATCCCGGTCACTCCATGTGAGATTTGTGCTGGACAAAGCGGAGGCACACAGGTTTTTCTCCGGGTACTCCGGTTTTCCCTGTCAGAAATGTAATTCCAGCAACACTCTCCACTATCATTTCACTTAATCATTGCCCCAGGGGAGTGCGACAGGCTTCGGCAGCCGGCACAGTTCATATCCTTGCCGCTAGATGGGGGCTTCATTCATTCCATTCCCTGACCCGGTCGGTCGACTGGACGTAGGCTGTGGATTTTTATTTTCAATTACCTAACGCTACCGGAGGGTGCAGATTTCGATACTTTTGTGTACTTCGATGATAATCTGGCTGCATGTAGGCTACAATGGGATGAAGAGATTTTTGCTGATGTATGCCAACAACTTGGTGGTGACAGACCAGCTACAAGCGATAGTGACAGTGATGGAGATGACGACTTGAATCTTGAAACACCTGAACTAAGTGAAGTTATTCTTAAGTGCAATCGATGTGGGTAGGCGTTACATCAGTGCGAAAAGTTGTAGTGAAAATGCCTTGAATTTATTACTATGTTTGCAAAAGGAGGTTTATACACTTAATGCAAGAAAAGTGAAAAAAGCCAAACTATCTGATTTCTTTAAGGCTGGACCAAGTTCAAAATAATACAGTACTGTATTTTCTGTCTTAATGTATGTATTGTTTGCTAGGATTTACACATGTAGGTCTATTTTTCAGTAAATATGTCATGTGTTGTGTAAGCCTGATTTCTAAGTAATTCTGAGTTACAAGTAGTATTTTCTCTTCCCTTGATATGCATATAAGTCAAGTTCAACTGTAGTACTTCTTTGCTGGTGGAACTAGAGCTCCCTCAGCATTATCTTATCCCTATAAAGGTACCAAAAGTTGGAATATTGGCTTTCATAGCCAACAGGGACACAGTATAAACCTTGAAGAATTGCTGGAGTTTAAGAGATGTGTGGTGTACTTCAGTAAGACATTGACATGGATTTAAAAGATTTGATCTAATTGAAAACTCTGAGTGGCCTTTATGGGAATGGGACTGGGCAACTTAGAAACAGTGATAGAGATGAAGGTTGGCTTTGTCAGAGATCTATAAATTGGAACTGCTGGGTAGAGCAGAAATTTCTGATGAAATGTACAGATGGACAATCATAAATTGTCGCATGGAAAATATCAAAGTCCTGTTGGGGTATCATCGTGCTTGGAAGTGGCTGCACAGTTGCAACAAAATTGATGCACTTCCATCTTTGTTCAACGACATGTTCGGGACAAAATGCAACTATCAGTACACAGTGTCACTGTGCAGATATCAGAATAACAGAGAAGAATGATATGCAATTAATGAGAAACAGCCCAAATGAGTGAAGTGAGGGACACGTCCCAAGTGACAAAGGATGAGAAGCGTTTAACAGAGTGGCTGTGATGGGGTAGAGGAAGTGTGTGAAGTTAGTAAGCCGAACCACCACGGTTCAATTTTGGTCTCAGCAATTCTTTTTGTTTTGATGGCTTCTGTTATACCATTGTGGAACCGCATGATACTGGACGCCTTTTAAGTTTTACAACGAAATATTGCAATAAACCGTTAGTTAATTACCACTGGGTCTATGATAGCTGTTATAGACGTGCATGAGATGATGGAAATATCATTACAATATTATGAGCATTTTGCAAACTGCCAGTTAGCTCAGGGGAAGAGGCGTTGCGTGAAACGACAAAGAACCGGGGTTGGAATCGTACCTGCGGTGTTTATTTTTTAAACATGTCAAATGTTTCATGGACGAAATACATGTGTGTCTCTATACAAAGGGAAATCTGACTTAATGAATTTGCTTATTGTTAGTCCCGAAAAGGACTGTTGTAGACACTTCTTCAATATCTCGTCCAGTATCCACCGGTTTCGACAACTTGCTGTAGCCGGCGTGGCATTGACTGAAATAGATTTCTGAAGTACTGTTCATAATGGGCAATCTCCTCCCATGCTTCCAACATAATCTCCCACAATGCATCCTGCGAACGAGGGGGAGAGTGAGGCCAGTTTTCCCTGATATGGCGTTTCCACTTTGCCCACACATACTCAATGGGGTTCAAGTCTGGAGTTTGAGGGTCCCAGTTGAGCAGTTCAATGGAGTTCTGCTCAGAAAATCAGCCCTGAACACTCCTGCTCATGTGGATTGGAGAGTTGTCTTGAACGAACTGAAGTACTGCATGTGGATAGCGCTCTCTCACACTTGGAATCATAATATTCTGCAAGATGTGCAAATATTGGTCCGATGTGAGATATCCACCTATCCGATGAAGCACTCCAGTCCCATCAGACGACATCCACCCGCAGCGTGACACAGATATGTGGCCATTACCTATGCGCCAAGCCACATACTGTTTCTTGTACCGGGATCCACGTGGCCTGTAAACACAAACTGGTCTGACCTCTGCCGAACTGAAACATGTCTCGCCAGAGACAATTACGATTTAATTCCTGCTCAGTAAAGGCACACCGTTCGACTATATGTTGGTCGGAAAGACATTCTTTGATTGCAGGTTTTCTGCTAGCAATTCCTGCTTCTCGTAGGCTAATAGTTTACGGGCCGTGTATGGACATCCAGGAAAATTAGTCGTCTGCATGAGCCCTACCGAGTTTAAGAATGGGTTTTCCTGCAAAGTTGTAACTAAATGGCGGTCTTCTTCTACAGTTGAAACCCGCTGTAAACCAGTGCCCAGTAGACGACCAATCCTCCCTGACACCCTCCACTGCTGTATCCATATTTGGGCAGATCTCGGTGGAACACCACATCGGATTGCTGCCTCACGCACCCTTTAATTGCCGTGTTCGACGAGAGCCAGAACGTGCTCTCTGAATGCATGTGTATAGTGAGCCATTGCAGAATGTAATGACACATTATCATCGTTAGCTCGGCCAAACGCGGTTGTTTTCGTAGTATGACATCATCATGGTGAGTTACTTCACGAAAATAATATTCACGGCGTGACTCGAACTGTGGTTGCTCGGCGATGAACGACTTTACAACCTGACAGCTAACCTACTAGGCTACAGTGCAACACACGTAAATATGCGTGTGAGAGCGGGGCGAGGGGCTGGCCGATAGCGAGAGGGAATGAGAGAATTACAAACAATTTATAATGATACAAATATTAATCCAGTACAGTGCTACCCTCTAATATAATAAAATTACAATATCTCCATTTGTTGACACTGCCTGAACAGATTCTTAATTGTTTGGGGTTAACATTGTTCATGATTTGCATTGACGAATGATAGTTTAAAAAATTGAAATATAGTATGTTCCGTCTAGTCAATACTTTTTGTGTTTATTTACACACTAGTACATGTTTCGAGGGTTATTATTTTCATAGAAAATTTGACCCTTCATCAGCTAGTATGATAATGGCCAGTCACTGAACATTAAAAATTAATGAAAAATGGTTGATGTGAATGAAATGTGATGGAAACATATGAGATAGTTGCACACACGTTAAAAAACCCTTACAAATTCTTACACGCGTTTAAAAAAAAACTTACAAATTTTTACAAATAAAACTCTAAAATTTCTTTTGTACTTGCATTAAAAATTGTTCTTAAAATACCACACTAATGAATAAAATACTAGTTTATATTTACATGTCCATTTCAGTTATTCTTGCATGAAAACAAGACGTCGCTGTCTCGGCCCACCTTCTCATTTGACTATTTATATTGGACTATTGATCGTTTTATTATGGTCCAATGTTATTGTTGTGGGTATTGGCTGTAGAAATTGCTGACGATTGTAATACAGTAATTCAACGACTCTCCCCTCGTGCTTTAAACACACCCTGTGTTGCGCCGATCATCATCATCATCTTCCAGCCACTGGCCGGGTCTGTTTGGAACATAAGTCTCCCCATCGTCTTCTGTCTTCCCACCACCTTGGTCCAGTCTTCTCCTTTCTTTCGTACGCAGTCCTCCACACCCTTCAGCCACTTATCTCTTGGTCTTTTTCCCTCTATTTTCATCTCGTGTACCTTCCTGGGTATCCTCCTCCCATCCATTCGCTTAACATGCCCATACCATTTAAGCCTCGATTCCTCTATCCTATCCTGTAATGCTCCCTCCTTGACTAATTCTCTGATCTTCTCATTTCTTAACCTGTCCACCTTTGTCACTCCAATACTGCTTCTCAAGAATTTCATCTCACTAGCCTGTATTCTGCTTCGCTCCCTTCCTCTCATAACCCAGGTCTCTGACGCATACGTCAGGAATGGAACGTAGTACGTCCTATATATGACCCTTTTGCTGTTTTGAGACACATCCTTACTCCAAACCAGGCTCCTAACACTTTTCCTGAATAATTCTGCTTGCCTCCGCCGCTCATTTATTTCTCCGTTGTTTCTTCCATTTTCTTGTATCATGCTTCCCAGATACTTGAAACTCTCCACTTTCCTCAATTCTTCCCCACCAATTGTTATTCCCGTTGCGACTCTCTCCTTCTTCCTGGTTGTGATCATCCACTCGCCTTTGCTTATGCTAAACTTCATTGCGCCAATAGAGTTCAAAAAGCAGTGTTGTCAGACGTTTGGTGCTACACTTGTGTGATGTTTACCTAAATTGATGGAGCTCCAGCATTTCATAAGTTTCTGTCTAAACTTTGTTGATTACTTAGTTTAAATTTGTGGAGTTTGTACTTTGTCACTGTGATGAATCTGCTCATCGTAGCTGCTTCAAGCTGTTCTGCAGAGAGAGGTTTCTTGGTGATGAGGAAGGTTGAGGACTACCTCCAATCTACGATGGGACAAAATGGACAGAAGCATTGCTATCTACTAGCCACCTACTCGGAAATGACATCTCGCTCAAAGATTCATGGCGGTCAGTGTTCAGGTCTTTTGTCAGCCATTGAAAAATGTTTTATGTTTTGTATTTACATTCTGATTGTATTTTAATTAGAAATACAATAAAAATCCTCTTTTTTTTCCTTTTTTCCTCTTCAAGTTATAGCATTAGGCCTACATTACTGTGTTATTTCAAGCATGACACAAAAATAAAATACGCTGATAGGTTGGCAGTTTATAAATTTGATCCCCCCACGTTTGCAAGGAGTTTTAGAAATACTTTTGATAAATACGCTGAATGAACAAAAGCACTAATCGCCCCAATTTATAATCAAGGTCAGAAAAGATTGCTATAATTATAGAGGCATTTCTTTGATAAGCATTCCGGGCAAAGTTTACTCAGGCGTTGTAGAAAGAAGAGTTCGATCATTGGCCGAGATTAAGATGGATGAAACGAGGATGTCAGGATGAAATTTTTAGCATGTACCATGGTATTGAGAAATGATATGAGAGGAACAGACGTTTGTGTTTTGTAGATCTAGAGAAGGCATATGATAAGAGTACCCAAGGAAAAGATGCTGAGCATACTGAGGGATAATTGTATCGTGGGATGGCTGTTACAGGCAATCAAAATTATTTATGTTGATAATG
This sequence comes from Meconema thalassinum, assembly GCA_946902985.2. Lineage (NCBI taxonomy): Eukaryota > Metazoa > Arthropoda > Insecta > Orthoptera > Tettigoniidae > Meconema > Meconema thalassinum. The sequence goes on along the minus strand of OX336389.2, from coordinate 63,612,738 downwards.
AGGCTGTAGTAAGAGTTGATGGTAGGATGAATTCTTGGTTCCAGGTTATTACAGGAGTGAGGCAAGGCTGTAACCTCTCACCACTACTGTTTATTTTATATATGGACCATTTACTGGAGGGCATAAACTGACTGGGTGGGATTCAATTAGGTGGAGACCAGGTAAGCAGTCTGCCCTATGGTGATGATCTGGTTGTAATGATGGATACCATAAAAAGCTTGCAAGCCAGCATGTTAGATGTAGGGAGTATGGTATAAAGATCAACATTTCAAAGACGAGTGTTATGTCAATACGGAAAAAATGCAAGAAAATAGAATGACAGATAGGAGGAATTAAATTGGAGCAGGTGGAACATTGGGCTGTATATTCTCTCAGGATGGTCACAGTATGGGGATGGAAACAGAGTCAAGGTGTAAAAAAGCCAATGCAGTGAGTTCTCAGTTGTGATCTACAGTGTTCTGCAAGAAAGAAGTTGATGTAGCGGGGAAACTCTCCCTACATCGCTCAGTATTTAGACCGACCTTGCTGTATGGAAGTGAGAGCTAGGTAGATACATAAGCCAGAGGTAATATGAGGGTAGCACGAGAGATTGCTGGGACAAATAGATGGGAGCAATGGCAGGAGGGTGCTCGTAATGAAGAGATAAAGGGCTAATTAGAAAAGAATCGCTTGATGATGCTGTTTGTATGAGCCGTCTCAGATGGTGGGGTCATGTGAAGAGATTGAGGGAGGAAAGATTAACTAAGATGTTAATGAGTTTGGTTGTAGAGGGTAAGAGAAGCAGGGGTAGATCTAGGAAGCGACGGTTAGTTTCAGTGTTGAACGATTTCAAAGTGAAAGGAGTAGAAGTAGAGGAGGCTGCAGTGCTAACTGCTAATAGGGGATCATTGAGAGCAGGGTGCCATATAGTGGGGTGAGAAGGTTTTTTCTTTTGCCCCAAAACAATTATTTATATTAAAAACCATATAGGGATGATACTATTCTTCTTAAAAGCAGAGGGCACCTCACCTGTCTCATAAATCCTACATACCGTACTAAGAAATAACCTGATCAGCAACTGGGTTAGTTAATCAATCTCGAATGAAAATGGTGCTTTCTTCCTCCTTAAGTCTTCTAGTGCTCTATCAAATACTGATCTCAACATTAAATCTCCTTTCTCCTCCTTATCAATTTCATCTTCCGTTTCCATAACATGTTTCTCAATCTTCTTACGCCTATACAAATGCTCTATGTAAGCTTTCCATCTCTCAACATAATATTCAAGGTTCTGTCTTAGGACCAATTCTTTTCTTGGCCTATATTAATGATATAGTATTATTAGAATTGAAAGGCAAGCTTAAACTATTTGCAGATGATATTTTTATACTCTATCTGGGAACATCTGACCAGGAAATTATGCTAAATATTAATTATGATCACTCTTATCGCTCATGTAGCTAAGATCTTTGAGAGAGTTCTGGAAGGCAGACTGAGGAGGAAGATAGAAGGAGAGATGGAAGAAGAACAGTATGGTTTTAGGAAAGACAGATCAATATTTGACCTAATCTTTGCATTAAGGCAAATGATGGAGAAAAGATGGGAATTTGGAAAAGACATGGTGATGACATTTATTGATATTGAGAAAGCGTACGACATTGTGCCTCGACAGGTGGTTTGGAATGTATTAAGGAAAAGGAGAGTTAACGGAGCTGATGTCCAAATGTTAAAAGCTATGTACAAATATTGTGTGAGTAGCGTGAAGACCAGTATAGGAGAAACAGAATGGTTTAAAGTGGAAACAGGTCTCCGACAGGGAAGTGTATTGTCCCCCTTACTATTCATCATAGTCATGGATGAAATTCACAAGAATGTTAAACAGAGATTGGGACAAGAGGCAACAAAGGCCATGCTGTTTGAAGATGATATAGTGATATGGGGCGAGGATGAAAAGGAAGTACAAAAACAACTAGATGTATGGAATCAAGAAATAGAGAAATATGGGATGAAAGTAAGCACAGAGAAGAGCAAGACAATGGTAATGTCAAGAGGAAGGAAGGAAGGAAGAGGAAAGATAGAATTGAATGGGAAAATTCTAGAAGTGGTTAAAAGTTTCAAGTACTTGGGAAGTGTGATCACAGAAGATTGAAGGATAACTGAGGAAATTGGAAAGAGAATACAACAAGCGAACAGTTTTTACCAGAGCATAAGGGGTATTCTGTGGAACCGAGATGTCCCAAAGAAATGTAAAAATGTATTATATTCAACCTACTACAGACCCATACTAACATATGCAGCTGGAGCGTGGACTACTACAAAAAGAGAGGAGAGTAGAATACAAGCCGCGGAGATGAAATTCCTAAGAGGTATAGAGGGCAAGACCAGAAGAGATAGAGTTAGAAACGAAGAGATTAGAAAAAGGACAGGAATCTTGAAGCTGCAGGACAGGATAGAAACAACAAAGTTAAAGTGGTATGGACATATGATGAGAATGGGAGAGGAGAGAATACCAAAGAAAACTTTCTGTGAAAAGATGACAGGGAAGAGACCACGAGGAAGGCCCCGAAAGAGATGGGCAGATACAGTGTGGGAGTGTGTAGAGGAGAGAGTAGGAAAACCTGAAGAAATACTAAAAACAGGAGAGGAGTGGTGGAGAGACAGGAAACGTTGGAGGTCCTTAATTCACAACCCGACCCAGGAAGCTGGAAACGGGAAATGAAGATGATGATTAATTATGATCTCAATAAGCTGGTGGATTGGTCGAGAGCACACAAAATGGTTATCAATATCACTAAAACAAAATATTTATTCTTCCCTAAACCATCATTCAAGATTGAGACCAAAAACATAGTCAACATAGCCAACAAAGAAATAGAAAGGGTTAAATCGGCAACATACTTAGGTATCACACTAGATAGTACACTAACCTGGGAAAATCATGTAGAAAATTTAAAACATAAAATCAGCCCTATAACTGGTATTATTTTCCGATTAAGATGTAGCTGTCTTACTAGCCAACAATTGAAAAATATATACTTTGCTCTGACAGGGAAGAGACCACGAGGAAGGCCCCGAAAGAGATGGGCAGATACAGTGTGGGAGTGTGTAGAGAAGAGAGGAGGAAAACCTGAAGAAGTACTAAAAACAGGAGAGGAATGGTGGAGAGAGAGGAAACTTTGGAGGTCCTTAATTCACAACCCGACCCAGGAAGCTGGAAACGGGAAATGAAGATGATGATGATACTTTGCTCTGATACATTCACATCTAATGTACATGAATTTCATATGGGGGTATTGTAAGAAGGAGCTAATAGAAGAACTTTAGATACTCCAGAAACGTGCTATAAAATCTATCTTTGGATTTCCTTGGCTCACACCCTCAAATGAATTATACTCAAGAACTAAAATTATGCCACTGAAAAAACAAATAGCTATGTCAGCAACAGTATTTGTATACAAATTAGAAAACAAATTGATACACACACACATCCATTTTACCCATGCAAATGACATTCATCATTATGCAACAAGAGGATTGTGGTGTTTGAAGCCATATTTTCAGTGTTGCCTTAGTAAACAAGAGTTTAGTGCTTTTCAGTCGGTCAGCAATGCAATGTATCATACCGAATCATCTCTGTAAAGTTAGTCACTAGCAATCTAATATAAGTTACTATTAAACTAAACAATATAATGGTACAAAAATTATATATATGCCATGCTGTAACTATGTTACTTGATTGTCCCTAACATGAGCTCAGGCTCATTGGGACCTATGTAAATAAATAAATAATATTATCTGTTTTCCATCCAAAAGCCTCCGTGGCTTAGGCGGCAGCACGCCGGCCTCTCACCGCTGGGTCCGTTGTTCAAATCCCGGTCACTCCATGTGAGATCTGTGCTGGACAAAACGGAGGCAGACAGGTTTTTCTCTGGGTACTCCGGTTTTCCCTGTCAAAATTTCATTCCAGCAACACTCTCCACTATCATTTCATTTCTCATTCATTTAATCATTGCCCCAGAGGAGTGCGTCAGGCCTCGGCAGCCGGCACAGTTCATATCCTCGACGCTAGATGGGGGGCTTCATTCATTCCAATCCTGACCCGGTCGGAGACTGGAAGCAGGCTGTGGATTTTCATTCATCTGTTTTCCATCCAAGTCCTTAATATTACAGCACTTAGTCTTCCTTTCCCCAAAGTACCCATAATCCTTCGAAAAGCTGCATCTACTTTTCCTACTTTCAAACAATTGTCTATACTTGCACATTTCTCTTTCAACCACACTGCTTTCGCTTCCTTGCACCTCTTGTTTACCCCATTTCTAAGACATCTACGTATATTCTGCCTTTCCCCTTTCATCTCTTGTTGTTACAACTTTGATGCATTCTTGTATATTCTGTGAGATTCAAGCAATTCCACCTATTCATTCCTTTCTATCAATGCTTTCTTTTGTGGACTTAATTATTTCATTCTTCGAAAGTACCCATTCCTCTGCATTAGAAGTTAGTTCAGGGTTCTTTATTAGTCCTTCCCTTATAATCCTCTTGAGACTTTTGTTCACATCCTTCTCTTTTAGTTTGTCTACTGGCCACATTTATGGGTATTTACTTTCCTTCAGTTTTTTCAGCTTCAATCAGCATTTCATAACAACCAGATTGTGGTCAGAGTTTATGTCGGCTCTGGGATATATTTTCCAATCCAAAATCTGGTTTCAGAAGATCTGCTTCAACATAATAAAGTCAATTAGGAAATTTCCTGTATCTCCTGGTCTCATCCTGAGTATATTCTTCTGTTGTGGTTGTTGAGTAATGTGTTAGCTATGACCAACTTGAGCTCAGTGCAGAATTCTATCAGCCTGCTCCCTCAATCATTCCTTTCACTCAATCCAAATTCTTCTACTATCTTCCCTACTCTTCCTTTCTTACTACAGCATTCCAATCTCCCATTATTATTACATTTTCATCGCCCTTGACATAGCTCAGAATTCCATCTATTTTTCTATAAAACTTTTCAACTTCTTCACTGGTATGCATATAGATTTGTTCTACTGTGGTGCAACGATCTTCTGTGATACCGTAGTCTTGATGGTCTTCAACAATTACCAGCCAACATCTGAAGAATGTAGACTCCATATTAATGTAAATAAGAAAAAAAAAATGGGTTTCAGTCGTCAAAATCACGACCAGACTACTCTGAGCATCAGATCCAATCTAATAATCAACAAGGAAATCCGTTGAACAATACTATATTATGACAAAATATCACTTCCTAAAACTAGGGTACATGTTTCGAGCTATTCAAATATTTAGCCCTTCTTCAGCCCTCTCACGTCACCAACACATCACCGACACTCATCAATCAACATAACAGAAAACACATTAAAACACAACTATTGTATATCTACAGACACACTCAAATGTCCTTTAAATTTTATTTAAAAAAACTGTCTCTTCTTTTGACTACATCTTTGCTTATATTTTGACCAATTTGTACTATCTTGTATTCAAAATTTTGCTGAGCTGGCTTGAACTTTTCATCCCTAAAGAAAGGTTCATGTGAAGACGGATGCCCTTGGTTCTATAATTTATAGACTCGCTCCAACCCAGACCTGTCCTAAAGAAACTAAATAAAGCTGTCACTATTCATCTGACGAGAGAAATCAAATAATCTAAATAATTAAATGTGAATAAGCTTACAAACACCACCAGTTGTTTACGTTGTGCCGTCGGCACCTCGGAGAGTTTCCTAGTGAAAGTTGGTGTACACCAGGGATCCTCATTGTCCCCATTGCTCTTTATCCTGGTCTTGGACACAATCACACGAGACCTGCAAAGGAGTGTTGTGTTCCTTGGACTCTCTTATACGCAGATGATGTTGCACTTGCTGATACCACCAGAGGAGGACTGCAGCATCAAGTTGAAGTTTGGAACAGCTGTCTTTCGCGATACGGTCTTAGACTGAATAAGAAGAAGACCTAATACCTTGAAACCATCACAAGCAACGGCTTCTATCAAGTTGACGGAGAGACATTAGCCAAGACCGTAAACTTCAAGTATCTAGGATCTCGCTTACAATCTGATGGTGAGATAGGTAATGAAGTGCGAAGCAGGATAAACACAGCTTTGATGAGATGGAGGGAAGTTACAGGTGTAGTCTGCGACAGAAGGATGCCACTACATCTGAAATCCAAAATATATTGCATGATAGTACATTCTGTTGCTTTGTATGGTGCTGAATGTCGACCAACTGACAGAGCGCCAACTACACAGCATGGAAATGTGTATGCTCCGTTGGTCAATGGGCATCACACTCCTGGACCATGTAAGAAACGACATCATTCGCCAGCAAATGGGCATTTCACCCATCACTGAGAAGGCTCGGCAAAAACGTCTCCAATGGTACTGTCACGTCCTACATGTTGCACCAGGAACAGTAGCCAATTCTACCCAGTGCTTGGAAATCAATGGGCAACGACCACGTGGGAGACCAAAACAGCGCTGGCATGATACGATAAATGCCGATACGAAGGTGCTCAGCCTAACACCTTATGATGCTCGCGATCATAACAAGTGGCGAGCTAAGATCCGGACAGCGGACCCTGCATCTGCGGGAAAACGCTAAGAAGAAGAAGCTTACGTCAAAGCCAGGCGGGAACCTAATAAGCTGGGGGAGCGGGCCCAAATCAACGCGCCTCATGTCATGTAAACTGTCAAATTATTACAGGCAAATTAATTGAAGTGTAAGTAAAGTGAAGTAAACTAAACAACTATATGTGTTGTTCCAAATGATGCCTGTTGGCTTACCTGCACGTTCCATATGGAAAGGAATCGCCTAATGAAGCGAGCATAGCCTCGGTCCAAGTGACACGGCAGGAGGAGGATAGGCAGAAGCGGTCAAGCTGTTGGACTCTCACCACAGCCTATCCTCCTCCTGCCGTGTCACTTGGACCGAGGCTATGCTCGCTTCATTAGGCGATTCCTTTCCATCTGGAACGTGCAGGTAAGCCAACAGGCATCATTCGGAACAACACACATAGTTGTTTAGTTTACTTCACTTTATTTACAATTCAATACAATTTGCCTGTAACAATTTTACAGTTTACATGACATGAGGCGCATGGATTTGGGCCTGCTACCCCAGCTTATGAGGTTCCCGCCTGGCTTTGACGTAAGCTTCTTCACATTTAATTATTAGACTATTTGATTTCTCTTGTCAGATGAATAGTGACAGCTTTATTTCATTTCATTAGGGTTGGAGCGAGTCCATACATTAATGAACCAAGGACATCCGTCTTCACATGAAAAGTTCAAGCCAGCTCAGCAAAATTATGAATACAAGATAGTACAAATTGGTAAAAACATGGGCAAAAATGCACTAAAAGGAGAGACAGCTTTTCATAAAATTTTAAGGGCATTTGAGTGTGTCTGTAGATATACGGTAGTTGTTTTTAATGCGTTTTTCATTATGTTGATTGATGAGTGTCGGTGATGTGTTGGTGACGTGAGAGGGCTGAAAAAGGGCTAAATATTTGAATAGCTCAAAACATGTACCCTAGTTTTAGGAAGTGATATTTTGTCATAATATAGTATTGTTCGACGAATTTCCTTGTTGATTATTAAGTTAGATTGATTATATTGGCAATACAGACCTAACATCTTCCAATATTGGAGATAATAATATTGAAGAAGTCTTCCAGTTGAGTGGGTTTACTAGGGAATATCATCACTGACAGTTTAGATTCCGACATTGAAATCAGAGGTCACATAGAAATAGCACGCAGTGTAGGCCTATATAGAAAAATGTCATCTTGCTTCAACAATGACTACTTAAATCTGAAGCTCGGACAAAGAAATTAAATTAATATATAAATGCTGTTAATAAATAAATATATAATTCATCACTTGGTGTGTTAACTGACCTCGGAGCTTAGGAGAGAGTGAGACTTCATGACCATTCCCACTGTGTCTGATGTTAGTGTGGTATCATTATTTGCAGTGGTTATATTTGTTATTGACTCTAGAATTGGGAAGGAAGTGGAGTGAGCATGACCATATATTAGGAACCATCCCGGCATTTTCCTGGTGTAGAAGTTTGCTGGCTTCCGAGACTGACTTTTCATTTAGCGATTGGACATTGTGTTATCAGACCCCTGCACTTAGGTGTATGTAGAATTTGTCTAATAACCTACAGAATGTGGTGTCTTTAGTAGTGTATATTTGCAATTGATTGGGACAGAAGCATGCATGGCCTTAAATTTAGAACTACCCCTGCATTTTCCTGGAGTAGAAGTGGGGAAACACTGAAAATCACTTCTAGGATGTCTGAGGTGGAAACCGAATCCACCTCTTCTCAGCTTTGGCTCACAAGGCGGAGTGAATCTCATTCCAACTCTTAGACTAGAATTAATTTTCTTGGCAGAGCCGGAAACTGAATCTGGGACCTCAGGGGTAACAGCCTAGTATACTAGTCACTACACCACATGATGGTCTGAAACTGTTATATTTATAAGTAAAGAAGATTGTAGTTTTACTTGATAGTTAATCTCGAGATCATGAGACATGGGACCTCCTTTTTACGTGGAATCCGAACCACAGGATATGGCATTTCACTTTGAAAATCTCACATGCATGGACCGGGAATCGAACCCGGTCCGCCGTGGTGAGAGGCCAACAGCTTGACCTCTGTGCCACTACGCCACCTTTGTTATATTTATGGCCCACCACATATATACTGATGTGTAACCTCTCCTCTTTATCAGAAGGTGCTTGCAGGATAGGTTTTGTGCTGGCAATGGGCATATAAAGCTTTGTGTGAGGTGGGGCAGGGCCATTTTATCATTCTGTAAGCCAGTGGAAAAGGAAGTGGGCCAAGTATTGTGGTGAAAGGCAGGAGACATTTTCAGCCCTATACCCCAAATGTTCAGACATTTAAGAAGCTGTTGAGGCAGTGTCAACAAATGGAGAAATTGAAATTAGTATGGAGGGTAGCACAGTACTGGATTCATACCGGTATTTGTATAATTCTAAATTGTATTATTTATTTGTTTTCTAGACAAAACCTTCTGGTTTTTAATTATTCTTGTGCATTGTGATTTTGCTACAAGGGATGTATAAACTGAACGATTCACATACATAACATTGTGAAGAATCCTGATAAAAATGGATTGATTTTGAATGTTTAAGGTACATTTTATCAGAAATTTCTGCTCCACTCAGCAGTTCCAACTCATAGATCTCTGACAAAGTCAACCTTCATCTCTATCACTGTTTCTAAGTTGCCCAGTCCCATTCCCATAAAGGCCACTCAGAGTTTTCAATTAGATTAAATCTTGTAAATCCATGTCAAGGTCTTACTGAAGTACACCACACATCTCTTAAACTCCAGCAATTTTTCAAGGTTTATACTGCATCCCTGTTGGCTATGAAATCCAATATTCCATCTTTTGGTACCTTTATAGGGATAAGATAATGCTGAGGGTGCTCTAGTTCCACCATCAAAGAAGTACTATAATATACAGGTCATAATGCATGGTCCTCTTAGGCTGTTCACAATGGTATATCCATGCACAGTGAGCTTTGATAAATTTGAGATCAGTGCAAATGATGTGCGCATTGAATGTCTCTTTGCCCAGCGCACTTTGAGTCTGATCTCAGTGTTCTACTCACGCTGTCAGTGTATGGTTTGTGCCGACAACAATGCCATGTGCGAGTGCCAAGAATAGTGACCAAAGAGGAGCTGGGCAGGTGTGACAGAAGACTGTTAAGGGTATTTACATGATATAATGTAGACTGTCTCTAAAATTTTCACATGCATACGACTGGTCATTTATACCAAGGGTATATCTGAAAGAAACTCCGCACCAGACACTGCATAAACCTAGAAGAATTGCTGGAGTTTAATTTCTTGACCGTGAAAGTTATCTCTATCTTCCAACCATGAAATGAAACTTCATCTGCAGGTTATTCAATTCCAGACTAGAGGGAACAGAAGGAATTTGGGCAACATTAGGGGCATAATTCATCTTTATTGGGGCATCCTCTATCATCATTGTAAGTCATATATACATACACACAAAAGATTAGACAAAACTTACAGCACTGTAGTAAGTGACTTGTGATTCCATTTGTTTATCATGAGATGTTCAACTGCATTAATCGAAAAGGTTATGGCATTTTAACTCATACATGATGAATCCATTTACTATACATTATAAAAAAAACTCGCTCATGACAGCCCACAGAACAGAACATTGCCTAGATAAGCTAAGCTAGCTAAGCTCGCTGTGTCGTACGAAATCTTTATTTCTATCTGCGCCCGAAAATAATTACTTATTCAATTATTTTGATAATCCTATGTTACAGAGCTAAAACTCTTAAGGCTAACTTTCAAACCTTGTGACGCTACGATCAGCCGCTCGGGAGTTAACATCCTCACGTGAACTGGAGGGATAAATTGAGTGAGAAAGATTATGTTGAAATATTTAGGCTCGCCGGGGAAATACAAACTTGAGTGGCAGTATTGGTGTATCAATGCAGTGTACAGTAGTGAAGCTTTAAGAAGTGCTGCGAGCTGAAATATTGAATTCATAACTATGTCCCTTAGGAAGTCGAGTGGCAGCAGACAGTTTTACACAGCAAGACGACAAATAATACAAATTTCAGAGTGTATGGCTTTATACAGAAGCTTTCGAATTCAAATGTGATAACACAAATTTTTCAGACGGCCTGCGTTATTGTGGTTTCCCCAAGTGTGTGTGTTCTCGTAATCGAAGTGAGGTAACTCACCTCTTCTCAGTTTTACCTCAAAAGGCAATATTGTACCATGTTGTAACCCAGACCAAAACTACATTTCTTGACTGAGCCATGAATCGAATCTGGATCTCATGGGCGACAGCTAACAAGGGGAGGATACGATGCATGGGTCACCGATTCTAACCATCTTCAGTACACGTGTAGGCCATGGCCAGGCATATACCAGGTGCAAGTAGTAAGGTGCGCTTCTCAGCTGTTTCCGAGAAATTAATTATTCGCAATTGCAGTGAGACGTCCATGTGTGTCGTACGCTAGCAAGAAGCCAAAGAGCACATGGTGCAGCGATAAGAGCCCTGCTTCGTAAGCGCGGGATCAAATTCCATTGGTGAGCCGTTGCAGTGTAATTAGGCTATGCTAGCCACTACACCACAAGTTGATCCCCGATAAACAAAAACTTATTCCATCTCTGTATTTGTATTTCTTCGTTACTAAGAATGACATGGAGTGTAGATTATGTCACGTTTAATAATGAAGTTTCATTTGAGGGGCTTGGCCATCTTGGTCATTTAGCTCCGTTACTTGGATGTGTGTGTAGAATTTGCTTGATAATCTGTGGTGTCTATTTTAGAGCGTGTGCAATTATAATTCAGGTGAGGAATGGGAAGGAGGCAGCTGTGGCCTTTAAGTTAGGAACCATTCCAAATTTGTCTGGAGTAGACATGGGAAACCATGGGATACTCTTCCAGGATGGCTGAGGTGAGAATTCAACCCACTTCTTTTCAGGTTTGCTTCACAATGCTGACTGTACCTCTTTCCAGCCCTCAGACCAGAATTAAATTGCTTGGCTGGGCCGGAAAACAAACCCGCACCTCTTGGGCGACAGTACTGTGGCAAGAAGGTTGAGCTCTTTTTAAATACGCAGTCTATGTGAGATGAACATTTTGATAGTATGTATGGACATGTTGATACCAAGAATGCTAGTCGCTACACCTGGAGTAGGACTTGTGCATGTATAACTTTTGTGACATCTTATAACAATATCTGCCTCATATTGCAATAGTAAAAATGTGTGCACTCCGTTGTAAGCATGGATAAATTTGAAGCAGCTTGTGTTCAAAGGGAAGGCCATGTGTATACGGTGAGCATAGAGCGGAGTCTTCTCTTTGTTTCTCTCGCCAGTAGGACCCACGCTACTGGACGACATGTTCACAGTTGTTCTGTTTGATATAGGCAGGGGGGGGGGGGGGGGGGGAGCGCAGCGGTCAAGCTGTTGGCCTCTCACCAAGGTGGACCGGGTTCGATTCCTGGTCAATGCCTGTGAGATTTTCGAAGTGAAATGCCATGTCCCATGGTTCGGATTCCACGTAAAAAGGAGGTTGCGAGGCTCATGATCACATGATTAACGATCAAGTAAAACTAAAAGCTTCCTTCCTTTTTTACTTTTGGTATAGGCAAACGTTCTGGACGTTAATATAGCCTACGGTATGCGTTCTACCCCTTGCTAACATGTATTGCTCATGCTTTTTGAGTAATGCTATTCCCTCAACCTCCATCCTCTACCTACAGCACATAAGAATTCAGAGGCGATTTCTCCGAGCATGCTATGCTTGCTGCGCAAGTGCAATATTTTTCTAAACCAGGCGAGATTTTAAAAATTACAATATGTACCGTATCTGTAATAGATCTGCGTTAAACGAATCACATGTTGCATATATCTTGGCGAGTACAGCGAGGCTTGCACGTGTCTTAGGAGCTTCAGCGGAGCTGTCGACACAGCGAGAAATGTATGCGTGCGCAGGTTCCTTCTGTCCAAGGCCGACTGAGTTGTCACGTTTGTAATGTGTAGTTGAAAGCTCTGGTCTGAGAGCTACAGAAAGCTACTACATTGAAAGCACAAGGATTTTTGTTCTTCTTGCTTAAGTTCAACACTAGATTTCTGCTGGCAATTTTCTCCAAGATCTTTTCATTCTCTGATACCGTGTTCAATATTTTACAAACAAACAGTTTGGATATACAGTACTGTGGCAAGAAGGTTGAGCTCTTTTTAAATACTCAGTCTATGTGAGATGAAAATTTTGATAGTATTTATGGACATGTTGATACCAAAATCGATGTTTAAGGAGGACAGCCGTGGTCTAAAAATTGTGCAACAAGTGGTGAATCAGAAAAATCAAAATACTAATGTCTATTCAATGAAATTATCGACAATGCACTTGTCCAAATAGGAGAGTGTTTCAAATGCATTGTTCTTCTGGCTGCTGGATTGTGAAAGCACAGAAATAAGTTTCCAGACAGTTATGTTACTGCCCTAAGAAAGACCTATGGGTAATTTTTCGACATTGTTCGCTTAAAAACTAAATTAAGTGTGACGTACCGTACTCACCTCCTGACTTGAAAGAGAAAAGTGTTTCAGACTTAAATTACTGTAGTGCAGTTCATGCATACAAACAAATTGTACATGGGTATGGCAGTGATTTTCAAGCTCATCAAACTGGTAGAAACAATTCCTGCTGCTACATCCACTGCAGAACGTTCTTTTTCGACACTGAGACGCATTATTACATATTGCAGATAGACTCAAATTCAGGAGAGGCTATCATCATTAGCTATGTTGTCGATTGAAAAAGGGTTGCTTACAAAAATTAGATTAGGCCTACAGTCCTCTTTCTATGATGAAGTTATTGATAGTTTTTATAAAGAAAAGCTGCAGAGTCGAGTTTGTTTTCAAGTAGGTGGATCTATTTTTCTGTGTATGTACTTCGATGTTTACTTGTTTAAATTATAAAATCACTGTCTTGTCACGAGTTATTAATAATTATAATATGAGTTTGATTGTGAAAATGTGTTATATTTTGGCCCTTCTTGAATTAAAGGTGCGACGTTAGACCAGAGATTTTCTACGTTTTTGAGGTTTTCTATTGCGGCATTTTAGGCTACGTTAAAATATTTAGAGCATGCAGTAGGCCGCTCGAGGTAGCACATTTATAAATGAAATGAAAATCCACAGCCTGCTTCCAGTCGACCCACCGGGTCAGGGAATGGAATTTATGAAGCCCCCATTTATAAATACCCAATTGTATTGTCAAGTATGTATTTCAATATGCAATAGCACAAGGAAACTAGTTGTGCAAATGAAGGTAACTTTTGCGTGTTACATATTATATGCAACGTAAGATTGTTAAAAATGTCGTGTAAATATCCGCCCAAGTAATACCATAACCTCATCAAAATTGCACTCATAACTCTGCTGAATATCCTGGCAATTATAAAATCACATGTACACATATAAAACTACAGCCACAAAGTCAAAATATATTTTCATCCGATATTAAACTTCACGCTACCGCTTTTAACCAAACAAACGCGAAGTCATTAAATTATTATATCAAAATAATAATCCAAGCCAATCCGTCTCCGTGCTGGTTTGCTTCACCAAGCGCTGCGCTGCACCACGTTGCACCGCTTCGTTGCATTAAGCGAAGAGACCAGCAGAATCTCTACCAGTAGTTATTTCAATGACCGACAGAGTTCTCTGATGCTGGTGGTCTTGCTCTCCCATCAGCTCGCATCAGCTGCAAGTTTTTTTTTTTTTCTCTTTTTATTGGGCACACCTGAGCTTCGCCCAATGGCAAGACGGGTACTGCCCGTGTGTTGGGCAGTAAAAGACCAATAAACGCCAAGGATAATACATCAAGGATAAATTAAGGATCTGTGATAGTGAGGAAAACACGTGGTAACATCATCTGACAATTTCTAACTACAAAAATACCAGGAAACACAGGGGACACAAAGGTACAAATCTTCACACCGAAGTGATCCATCTTGGTGACTGGCAATTACATGTACACAAACAAGACCGGATCACAAAAAGGGGAAATTTATAAAATAACTCGAATGTCACATAAAAACTTGGTAAGGATATCAACCAGCGGAACCGCCGGAGTATGCAACAAAGTCGTCAAATTGAGCGGTAATTGAAAACCCAGGGAAAAAAGAGCAGAGTACATTTTAAAGCGTTGTGTATCATACTGTGGACATTGAAAAAGTATGTGAGGAAGATCTCCTTGGTAGTGACCGCAGGCTTCACAAACAGGAGAAGCACGCGCATTAATGTTATGGAGATAAGCAGGGGTGACAGCATGATTGAATCTCATTCTAATGATAGTAGTGATGTGACGTCGAGTATAGGACCCTTGCATAAACCACGGCTGAACCGGTATCGAGGATTGAATATATGTATATGGTGTTGAATGTTTACGTACATATTCCCTCCACTGCTGGCGCCATTCTTGGATGATGATTTCATATACATGTGGCAGAAGTTCAGGATATGGGAGAGCCATATCAATATGTGTCCCCTGGCCCATAGCAGCTTCTTTAGCTAAAATATCAACCTGAACATTGCCATAGATATGAGAATGTCCTGGGATCCAAGTTAAGATGACGTTAGTTCCTGCCATTTCTATTTCATACAATTGTTGGGCTAAATTAAGTAAAAACCAATTATCAGTTTCGATAATGTTTTGTAAAGCGAGGAGGACACTTTGCGAATCAGTACATATGAGTACATGAGACAGACCCTGTTGTTTGATATAAATACAAGCCTGACGAAGGGCAAAGATTTCAGCCGTAAAGATTGTAGTGTGGGAGGGTAATGCATATTTACGCTCAATTTGTAATGACGGGGCGAAAAAAGCTGCACCCACGCGAGGTGGGTGGGCAAGTTTTGAACCATCTGTATAAAACAGGGTATGGTGAGGATAGTGACTAATAATATCGTGGAACGTACGGGAAATGATATGGGGGTGTGATTTAAATGTTTTCGTGAGTTGCGGGAGACTAGTCTGGAGGATGTGTGGGTGATGGCTGTGAACCTGATATGCGATGGTGTACATTGGGTTCAGACGTGTTTGTACGATCATCTGTCGATACGGACAGAGACGGCGATACATAGATAAAAGCGCGGGAATACGATCTTGAGAAAGGAGATGGCGTTGGTAATATTCATCTAATAAGCGTAATTTGTTTAATAGAGGTGTGCGGGCCAGTGACATTTTCTGTAATATATATTTAGCACACGAGTACTGACGGCGTAAAGTGAGTGGTATTTCGCCTGTCTCCACCAATAAAGCCTGTGTGGGTGTGGATGAGAGAGCTCCGATGATGATGCGCAGGGCTCGGTATTGTAACCGGTCCATCTGGATTAAGCGAGTAGGTGTCATAATGTCAAAGAAGGCGCTCCCATAGTCTAATACTGAGCGGAAAATATTTTTATATACCGTCAATAACACCGACGGCGCTGCGCCCCAAGAGCGTTGGGTGAGAGCCTTGAACACTGGGAATTTAGGTTCTAATTTTTGCGTAATGTGATTTAGATGGCGTTGCCAATTCAGTTTATCGTCAATGTACAGACCCAAATATTTGACTACCCGAACAACTTCAATTTGGCCTTGTTGATATACCACCGGCGACGTGTCATATAGGCGTTTATGGGTAAAAATCATAGCCGCGTTTTTCGTTGGTGACGTTACTAAGCCGTGGTCTGTGAACCACTGATGGGCATGCGATAGTGCCGAATGTAAATCTTCCCTGCAAGTGTTGAGATTGGATCGAGTGGCATATATTAATATGTCATCTGCAAATTGAATCAATCTGGCATGCGGAAGTATGACAGTTTCCAAGGAACCGGTATAAATGGAGTATAACATTCCACTCAAAATATCGCCCTGGGGGAGACCCTGTGACGTATATCTATTGTTAAGAACCGCATTACCTGCGCATAAATATATACGTCTTCGTACTAGGAAATTATGGATAATGCTGAGAAATATTAATGGGTAACGATGGGAATATAATATTTGTAATAAAATGTAGGGGTCTACCGAATCGTAAGCTCCCTTAATGTCCAAAAATATGGCTATAGTATGTTGTTTTCGTCCTTTCGCCAGTAATAAGTCAGTGAGAAAAATATTCAGTGCGTCATTAGTACTACGTTTTTTGACAAAGGCATATTGAGTTTTGGGGAGAGCATCGTAATATTCTAAACACCATTGTAAACGTCGAAGTAGAATTTTTTGAAACACTTTTCGCAGGCAAGAACTCAACATTATGCCGCGATAATTATGGGGGTCCTTCGCATCGGCGTTAGGCTTGAGTATTGGGAGTACTTCGAATTGATTCCAGTCTTCGGGGATTATACCGGATAGCAGAATAGAATTGTATAGATTCAAAACGATTGTCAGGGCTCGAGGGGGAAAAGCCTCAATCATGCGATATGTCACCGCATCAAGACCGGGCCGTGTAGATTTCTTACCATGTGTAACTTGCCAGATCTCTGTGGACGAGATGGGTAGTAACAAAGTCAAGAATTTCGGGGATTCGCTATAAGGGTGGGGGGAAAAACATGGCGCTACGGAATCAGGGGTGAGGTTCCGATAAAAGGTTTCATAACCCTGCGTGTTAAGGAAATGCATGGGGGACCCCGTGACTACATTCGACATTTTTTTTATCGTTGACCATAGGGTGCGGAGCGTGGTATGACTGCTAAAAGTAGAAATAAACGTACGCCATGCAGCACGTCGTTTGAGATTAAAATGGTGTTGAATGGACGCACAGATTCTTTTATAACTGAAGTAATTAGAGGGATTAAAATTCTTTCGAAGCCGTTTGAGTGCTGCGTGACGTTTTTTAACCCACAGGAAACATTCCTGATCCCACCAAGGCGGGCGATGGGTGCGTTTGTTAATATGAGAGGTGGGTGTCGCCCTAGAGTGATAAATATTTATATATGCATCAAGGACATTGGTCAATATAGCATAATCAGACAAAGGGGTACGTTTTTTCAGCGTGAGATGATCTTGTAAATAATTAGAAAATAAGACAGAATCAAAACCATGGGTCGGTCGTTTGAGTGAGCACGTTGTGGTTGCGTGTGGGATGGAAGTACTAGAGCCATAAGATATCAGAATGGGATAATGGTCACTTTGATGCAAATCGGGAATCGTTTGCCATGTCAGGTGGTGTGCCTGGTCTAGCGTGGTGATAGTTAAATCTACCGCACTAGAGGGACTATTCGGCGGGGTTAAGCGGGTTGGAGAACCATCATTTAAAAGGAGGAGTTGATGTGAATTGACTGCGTGATGTACATGGCGGCCTTTTGGATTAACTCTTCCACTGCCCCATGCTGGGTGATGTGCATTAAAATCTCCTAGCATAGTGTGGTGTTTTAATTGGCCGGCATAGCGAAAAAATAGATACCATTGTCGTTGAGTACCTTGAATATTCGGTGGGCAATATAAGTGTGTGAATAGACGATTGTTTATTTGTAACATTTGAATATCCATAGAAGGCAGAAGAAAATCACATTGTAGCTGCGTGAAGGGGAGATGTTGTTTAATTAAAGTACATATGCCACGATAACCTGGGCCATCGTGACGTATGGCATGATAGTCATTAATATGAAAACGCGTATGAGAATATAGCCACGTTTCCTGGAGGAAAATTATATCCGGATGAAATTCTTCTATTAATAGCAATAATTCATGACGTTTGTTGACAAAACTCCGGCAATTCCACTGGAGTACCCTCATACAGGACAAAAAAATACATCATGTTAACGATTATCAGACGACGGACGATCAACGGGTGCAAGAGGGGGTAACAACGGGATTATTTTTTCGAATAAATTTTTTACACAATGGCTCCATTGTACATTGTGACCTAAAAGGTCCATTAATTGCCGGAATTCGGCTAGGATGATGCGGGTGGTGTCATTCGCGTTCGGAGCCGCTGGAGGGTGCGAGACGCTACCAGCCACTTCTTCAATAGGGGCCGATGGGGGAAAACGCATGCTGGAAGTGGATGGCGTGGCCACAATATTAAGGTACCCTTGTCGATCATACCCCAGGGGGGTGATTGACCTGGGTGCCTTATGAACCGTTTCGGTGAATTTTCTCTTTCGTGGGGGATCAATTGGTCGTGATTCAGTTGGGGGCTCTAGTGGGGGGAATTGATGCGGGAGCGTTAAAGGGTTAAACTCTTTCTGATGTTGGTTGACGATTTCACTATATGATTTATTATCAATGCACATTTGACGTTTAATAGCTACTTGCTGAATGTGTGTTTCACATCTCGCTGCCCCTGCCGGGTGGTTGTCTTGACAGTTGGCGCATTTGAATATAACAGCCTTGCAGTCAGATGTGAGGTGGCCCAAGGCGCATTTGCCACATCGAGGTTCCCTTGCGCGACAATGTAATTGAACATGGCCGTACCTTTGGCATTTTTGGCATCGGATGGGATTAAATAGAAATAGGGTTACTTCCAACATGACATTGAAAATGCATACATAGGTGGGCAAATCTTGCGTATTAAAAAAGATTTTTACCGTACCTGTAGGTAACGTTTCTAGCTTATCATCAATCATTTTTTTCCTGTGAAGGCGTTGGACCCGTGCCACGGGGGCGGGAGAGTCCATGTAACGTATGATTTCCTCGTGGGTAAGCGACAGATCGACTCCACGTATAAGACCTACACGTTGCACATTTGCGGATGGAATAAAGGCAGATAAATTTCGTTCAATGAGAAGGGGGTGTGTTAAAAAGGAATTGGCCATGGCCGAAGTTGCAAATTGTACCTGCACGCGGTTGCGACCCTTTTTTGTATTCCCTTGATGCCTGGAATTTGTTTCTCAAAAAATAAACGTCCCAAGGCCATGGGGTGCAGATTGCCCAAATTCTGATCCACGGACTGTACAAAAACTATGTAAGGACCGCGATGACGGTCATTATAACGATGTTGTGCTGCTAGATTTGTTTTAGGCACAGTGTTATTCACTACGGGCGTAGTCGGCGAGACTACCGACGTCGTGATCTCAGGGTTATCCACGACAACCATGTGCTCCATAGATACCTCGTTATCGATAATGACATTTTCAGGGATACTCACATTTAACAAGGGTGATAGGCCACCACTGGCCTCACCCATGTTGGAGACACAAGTAGAAACAAATGGACACTAACCTGTAGTCTGTGGGAAATCTAAACACACTTACTACTACACGTACTACTACTACCTCCCAACACCACAAAATGTCGGACCCCAACACACAGGCGAGTACTTCCACTGCTGAATGAAGTGTTTCGTAACGCGGTTGAGACTGAACTGCGAGCTGCAAGTTGTTTACTTCACAGATCCTCAAATTATCCTTGATGTTTTGTACTTGGCTTTATTGACGTCAGAAAAGTTGGATGGCGCAGCCACGCGGCAGAATGTTGAAGCTGTAACATTGTGACTGGTGAGATTTATTTAGATGGTGAGGCATTGACGTCGTGATGGAAACAGAAATAAATTTGTCAAATTCGAGGAGGTACTGCTCTGTATACGGTTGCAAATCGTATAAAACGGCTACGAAATATCTTCACTACTTTCCTGTACAAAAAGTTCAGAGAGAAAGATGGGCTTCGGCGCTGTCAATTGGAAAACGTGTTGCATGTTACATGACAGTGTGCAGTCTGCATTTTTGTGAAGACAACTTCTTTTCACCGGTACTGTTGATTATTGATAGTTATTGTCTCTAATTTGTATTCACATGGATTTAGCTACATCAAAAATACTGATAAACTTATAGCCTATTACTTCTGTGCCGAACAAAGAATGTAATCCGCTCTTCGTAAACTTATTTTAGGGGTTCTTCCGATTGGCAATAGCCGAATGGTTAGAAAACTTAAGAGAAATGCTGTTCCTAGCCTTAATTTGCCAGAGAATTTATATTCTTGCCTTTGAACAGCAAGTATGTAGGTCATTGAAGTATGATTTGGCTTGATTTGTGTTTTTGGCTATGATCTCCCTACTGTTGAATTTAGTTAATTAAAATGTAAAATCTTAGTTTTAAGTACCGGTTTGGTGACCCATCATGCCAGGCAGGCCGGCAACACCTATACTACTCAGGCAGATAGGTCACTTAGCCGTAATTTTGAAGTTATAGTGATGTTAAGTATATATATGCGGTAATGTAGGAGACCGGATCGGCCTAGGCTATTCTAACTTTAATTAGTTCCCATTTCAGGGTTTTACAGTTTTGAGTGCGAATAGTTGGTTTGAAAGTTGTACAACAGTAAGGAGAGTATGTTTTGTATAGGTTTTATTTGGTATTATGGTTTATGTCGAGCTG
Source organism: Meconema thalassinum (assembly GCA_946902985.2). Classification (NCBI taxonomy): domain Eukaryota; kingdom Metazoa; phylum Arthropoda; class Insecta; order Orthoptera; family Tettigoniidae; genus Meconema; species Meconema thalassinum. The sequence goes on along the minus strand of OX336389.2, from coordinate 63,591,848 downwards.
AGGAGTGAATTTGGTTTGGCTTATAGTGTAGTTTTTGATCTGTTGCGTTTGCTTATGACAAGTTCAAATGGAGACTCCAGCTTTGTTAAATATCTGTATTTTAAATATTTAATTAAATATATTGATAAAGAGGATGTCTCCATTTTAACTTGCCTGTGGCAAGAGATTAATAAATGAACATTCTTGCCTTTGAACAGCAAGTATGTAGGTCAATATTTGTAATATTGAAGTATGATTTGAGCATCCCAAGTAACGCTTCTTTGAACCCAAAACATTCATGCAAATTCAGGGTCGCTTGATTCAATTTATTATCAGGGAGTCGTCCTTTGTGTTATGTGAGATATATATATATTGTGAAATTAATAAAAACATCGATATTGCTAGGCTCCCAAGTACAGGCTTCATATATGTAACAGCAGACAGTAAATTAACTATCTACATGTGGGTAATATTTTTAACTGGTAGTAATTAGGCACTGCATTTAAATTGATTATAAAAATATTTCTATCAATGAAAGGAAATATGTAGTATTTTGCCATCATAAATTAGAAGCCATAACATACGCACACCCAATTACTTCACGTCACTATATCGCCGCCATATTGCAAACAGCTGACCGTAAGCTCCTCCCCCGTTTCGGACGTCAATTGGTCTTTTACTGCCCAACACACGGGCAGTACCTGTCTTGCCATTGGGCGAAGCTCATGTGTGCCCAGTAAAGAGTAGAAGGAGATGAGTTGTGTTGATTAACAGTTTTTGAGGCTAAAATCTAAACTTTTTCCAATCCATCTGTAAGGAAACACAAGACAGACCAAGGGAGGCACTTTCTTTCTAAATATACCTGGGCCCTATTTCATGAAACTCGACAAGTCGACATATGTCGGATGACATAAAATGTCTGACAATTCGATAGTTCGACAAGTTTCCGTTTCCCAAAGCATGACAATTCGACAAATATGTCGCGACAATTTTGTATATTGTCAGAAATCTGTTTCATAAAGTTGTAATGCGACAGGTAGAAATCTGACAAATATGTCACATATGTCACCAGTTTTTCTTTATGAACTAATGAATATGTCAGCCGCTGTTGTACAATTGTCATCGAAAACTCGACAGGCGCCTCGTTACATGTCGATTATTACCATAACCTATCTTTTCGTATCTCGGTGCGTTTGGAAGTTTCCCGTTACATTAATAGCCTAAAGTGTTGTTAGAATAGTTATAATGGAGCGATTAAAAAGCGGGAGTAGTAGAGAGTGATTAAGATCAGTGACGTACGTAGGAATTCTTTCTGGGGGTTTTCATTCATACAGTAGGCCTAAGGTAGTAGTACATTATTAAAATTATATTTCGATTATCATTCATAAATTTTACAGTAAACCGTGCTGCAATATTTCAGAACATCAAATTAAAACCTACTGTTATTTGGTGGAAAATGACTTACACTCTATCTTGTCAGACCCTCGGCGATTGTTCAACGCAGACGTTATGTTATGCCATGGTCTCACTTTTTATGTGACTACGCCTCCCATCCCCCGTAGAAAAAAAATAATAAAAAAAAGATCACGGCATAACAGCCCGGAAAATGACCATTCGCTATTGGACACCGGTCGGGGAAGCCTACATCAATACATGTTCTTGTGGTTATATTGTTCGAATTTCAGTTATTATTATTGTATTTCTGATGCACTTTAAGTTAATACAAAATAACCTATAATAAATGTGCTTAGAGCAGAATTACGATATGTTCATGCCCGTATGTCTTCTACCCACCATTCCCGCTTCCGTCTTCTTTTCTTTTTTTATATATATTTTTTATAAAAAAAACATAATTACTGGTACTGTATTATTCGTAAATGTTAGCCTCCAAGTCGATGAATCGGTGTCTTACGCAACCCTTGACAGAAATGCATTATAAACAGCAGACAAAGAAAACTAACAATGTGACGGCAATTGGTGCAAACGGGTGACGACCAAAGACATCGTGCCGAGGTCTGGGGCTAAATCACATTTTTTTAAAAATACGTAGCCTAATTTTTCCTAAAACGAATATTTGCGATATTGAGAGTTTCCTAGTGGTTGAGTAGAGTTTGAGGTTAGGTACAGTGCTTTTGTTGATTACATTTACCAAAATGTATAAGGTGTTTATATTTTCTTGACTAAATCTGTCTTAACATGACGACCATTGGTGCATGTACCTTATAGGCTATTCGTGATTGTCAGAAAGGTAAATGGTTGGCCTGTAATGTATTATTAGAAGCTGTAATGATAGTCACATTTATGCAGTCAAGTTTATAAAATAATATAGTAATTTTGCACAGTTTGTGCGTGTTTCTTCAAATAAATGAATGTTTTAATAAATAGTAAATCCTTGATTATGATTGTCTCGCGTTGAACAGTTCATGTGAATCGATGGTTATTGTACATTATCGATTCTCGGAACTATCGAAGTGTGCATAACCTCGACAGGTGGATTTGACAATTTGTCAAGGTTATGAAAAGAGCTCTGTGACAGGCGTAAATTTTACAGTATTTCTCCTGTCACACAATGACATATTGTCAGAGAGAAGTGTCGCGACATGTTGACAATTATGTCAAATTGTCACAATTGTCGGACCTGTCGAGTTTTATGAAATAGGGCCCTGAAGTAAGTACTATCCTTTGCATGTATTTTGACATATTTATTTTCATTGTAGATCATAACCTATAATTTTGATGATAATTAAAACAAAGTTTTGCCCTAAGGGGCAGGTTTGAACACTGAATCTGGGGCACATTTGAACACTGTTCAAAAGTACCCCTCTACAAATTACATAGTTCATTATAACACCCCGATTCTGTAACTTCACTCCTTTTATTTACATCAAAAATGGCGCAGTAAATAATGTTATTGTAATCTAAGTTCGTGAACATGTTCGCCGATCCCACTTCATAGGCCTTAAATAAGTGTAAATAACAGAAACAACGCATATTACAAAGCTACTGGCGTAAATGTACATGAAATAGTGTCGAAAGAATCCATTGACGAGTTTGTGAAGCAAGGTAACCGTGTGAAATTAATTTATAATGGTTAGTAGAAGCAGTGAATACTAGTGTCTCGTAATTTATAATAATAAATTTTATTTCAGCCAATGGCCATAATAGTAGGAATACCATACAAGTTCATTCGGTACAAAATTTTGTAATAGACATCTGACGTTCACCGCATGTTAATACATGATATCTCTCACACTGCCTCTTACATAAAATACACACGCAGTTTAAGTTAGGCTGGTGGTACTTCTTTTCAGTGCAAACTTTATGGTGAAAACCGTGCACTGCCATTCGTGTCATCATATGACGGAGTTCATAATTCGAGTTCATCCACTCACAAGTCGTCATGGCATCTGTACAGTAGAAGTCACTCCAAATATGTCTCCTCTTGTCACGAAGTTCACTCAGTAAAGCATCATATGCTCCAGTGGCGGGCAGCATCCATTGATTTCTTAAATCTTCTATATAAAATTGCTCTTTGGCCAATACATATACAAGGCGAGAGGATGTGTATTTTGAAAGATTGAGTAACTTTTTTAAGTATACTGCCTTCACTCTTTCCATTTTCTTCAGGTCATTCTTTGTCAGGTGTTGCCATATATTTTCCAATGCATATGCAACTATGGGAGTAATTTTGAGCTTAAATAACGCCATGCCTGTATCAAGGGACAATTTTCCGAGTTTTCTTATGTCATTCATTGCTACCATTGCTGTGTCAACTTTGTCTTGTATGTGCTTCGTAAATACAACTCCCTGTGTTTGGAATGTTACTCCTAAGTGCTTAAAATTGTTCACTAATTGTAATCTTTTGCCTTTATATTCCAAATGATGATTGACTGACAGTCTACCTCCTTTTCTAAAGGCCATGAACATTGTCTTGTTTTCGTTCAATTTAAGTTCATTTTCGTCCGCCCAGTTTACTAGTCTGTTGAAAGTCTCCTGTAACCTTTCAAGTGATGTGGATGTTAGCACCATGTCATCCGCATACATGTATATGGAGACATCTTGATCCTCTATAATCTGGGTCACATCCATGGTTGCAATATTGAACAGGAGAGGACTTAGTGGGTCCCCCTGTAGCACACCGATTGTCTGTTCAATGCAATGCGATTCCATTCTGTTGTCATCAATTCGTACTTGGTTACTGGTTAGGATATTTCTTATCAGTCTCGTTAAATAGTGCTGATGTCCTATCAGTGAATCTAGCTTCTCCAACATCATCTTCCTGTTTATTGAATCAAACGCTTTCGAATAGTCGATAAATACCACATTCAACTTGCCTCTTCCGTGTCGTAAGGCTTCCTCAATGTCACCTTGAAGACATTTAATTGCATGTGTAGTTGACCTGCCTCTCCTAAATCCGAATTGTTCACCTGGAATTTGGTGTTCTGTTAGATCTGTCAGTCTCAATGTTAGTAGTTTTGTTAACAATTTAAATCCTGAGCATTCCAGAGCTATGCCTCGGTATGCATCTGGACTACCTGCATCTCCCTTTCCCTTATACAAAACTTTAATTGTGGAGTGCCTCCACTTGTCCGGTATATTCGCTTGTATTAAGCACTGATTGAGAAGGGCCAACCAGTCTTCTTTCATTTCTTCAAAACTACCTTTAATGTGTTCATTAAATATCCTATCAGGACCACATGCTTTTTGGTTCTTCAATTGTTGCACAGCTTATTCGACCTCGCCACTTGTAAAGGGAACAATTACACTACTACTCTGGTGTTCGCCATTGTAAACTGGTCTTGTGTCATTTGCTTGTAACACTCTCGTAAAATGCTTTTCCCAATCCTCCATTGAGAGGTCCCTGGGAAATCGTGGTTGCCGTTCACTCAGAGCCTTGTAGGGGTGTCGTTTTGCTTCTTCCAACATTTTTGCTTCTTCCTTCTTATGGAATGAGGTTCTTGCATCTGTCAGTATGACTTTATATACTCTCCTTTTTTCTCCATATTTTAGTAAAGCCTCTTTTGACTGGTTTTGTCTTACTTCATGCAACGCTCTCAGTGCGTCTTTCCGTGCTTTGTAACACTCCACATTAAACCAAGGTTTTGCGCGTCTCTGGGATGGGCAGTACGGTTCTGCTGCTGTTTTGATTATATACTCTATACGCTCTAAAGCCATATTTAAGTCATCATCTTCCTGACAATAGGGTGCTCCTAATGTTTCCACTACAGCATTGTGAAGTCTTTCTTTGTTTATCTTCCTGATCAGATGATTATGCTTCTTGATGTTTGGCGATTCACCCCAAGCTTCTATTTCAAATTCCGCTTCCACTGGTATGTGCTTCCTTATAACAACGTCATCTCTCACTTTTGTATTAATGACCTTGGCGCGTTTCATGTTTGAAAAGATGAGATCGATGGTGCTACTACCATTGCTACATATGTAAGTTTTCATATGTGGATCATTGACAAGTGATAGGCCTTCACCCTGTAGAAAATTCAACACAGCTTTCGATTTGTTAGTAACCTGATCTATCCGACAATTGAAGTCCCCCGCTAAGATGATCATTCCGCTCCTATTTGCTTTCCGCAGCACAAAGTCAAGTTCCTCTATGATTTCTTCTTGTTTATAGTCCGGTTGAAAGTACGCACCGATCACTTCTAAGAATTTTGTTTCAATCATTATAACATTTGAGCTGCTATATAACGTTCTCGTTGGTGCAAGTTCTGGGTTTACTATACATGTTATCCCACCACTGGGTCTTCCTCTTTCACCTTGTGAAGCAAACGTGTGCATGGTATACCTATTATATTCACACCATTCTCGAGTTAAAAATGTTTCTGTTAGAATTGCTACTGAATAATTTCGTAGGATGTCTCTTGGAATCGTTTTCATGACACTTAATAGACCCTCTATGTTCCATACTAATATTGAGCATTTAAAAATCTTATTCCCTGAGTCCTCTGAACCTCCATGGAGCTCGAAAAGGACGACAGATTACATCCTTCGGCCAGAAGTTACTATTGTTTACATCTTGGAGAGCATCTAGTGGAACCCCTACTTTGTAGGCTCGACTGGACTCCGAGCTGCTTACTATCTGACAGTTAACATCTTCTATACCATTTTCTCTTAGAAAGACTTCTAAATCATCTTTTGTTGTGTTGGGATGAAGTTTTCCCACATAAATCCATCCTTTTCTTTCCGCTGCTTTTATTCTATAATCTCCCGTCCTATCCCCTTTTATTATGACCCTCTTCTCCGCTGTCTTAAGGTACTGGTTGTCTGTACCTTGGATGTTTTGCGAGGTCCGTGGGGTTCTCCGACGGCTAATTTGCGTCTTCCAACCTTCATCTCTTTCATTCTCATGCGCTGCAATTTGTTTGATGACCTCTCTTGCCTCTTCAGGAATGTTTACCACTGAATTAGTTGTCTCATTCGTTGTTTCATCCGTATGTGCTAGTTGCGATGTCCGTCTTCCAATTTTCATCTCTTTCATTCTCATGCGCTGCCATTTGTTTTATGACCTCTCTCTCCTCTTTATGGATGTTAACCACTGAATCGGTTGTCTCATTCGTTGTTTCATCCGTGTGTGTTAGTTGGTGTACACTAGTTGTTTCTTCAAATGGTAATGGAGGTGGAGGTGGTGGAGCTGTCCTCTTGTTGTTCTCATTCCTAGCTCGAGAAACCGTCGATCGTATCTGACCATTTTCGCAGTATGCTTGCATTGCTTTCTTAATTTCCGTCCCAATTATTACTTTGAGATCTTGGCGCATTGCTTGAATTTCCTGTTTCAAAGCAGTTAATTCCTCTCTATCACTCCTAAATGACGCCCAATCCTGTCTACATACCGGACATAACCACAAGAGCGTGCAGCTATGTTTCTGCAGTGTCGTATAGTCGCCAACTCCCATGGATACACATTCTCTGTGGAACCAAGCGTTACATTTTCCTTCACAGCCGACTGCTGCGGCATCCTCATCAACTAATTTACCGCACACCCGACAGAAAGCGTTGTCTACTCTTGTTTGCATTCTTCCTGCCTTTATACACTCTTAGACTTCCAGTAGTGAAACACTCGACTAACGATGAACCCTCAATTTACACTCGTATGCCACTCCTTTTAATTAAAGTGTCACTTACTCAACTTTATAGCTAAACACGCAGACCGATACGTAAAATAACCGATACCACACACTATGCGACAAGTATACACGTTAAACACTCCACAAACACATATATATCAGGAACCTATATCCCATCATCTACTTAATTTATTGCATTGAATTATAGTGAGAATATCCTATATAATACCGAATTTTAGAGGTAAGCTGAGCGAAGTTCATTTTCGGTGTATGCAGTGAAAGTGTTAGTGAAAGCCAAATATCGAAATTATCAGATCAATCAAACTATCTAAGTTGTAAATAAACTCTCGAATTTTGACAAAAACACCAATCGCCATATTGTCATAGAAATTGTTGACAGATTAACCATCTGGAAATCTTTTGATCAAAGAGTACAGAATAAACTGCACAATTACCAAGCAATTACCATTGCAGCCATCTTGTCATAGATGTTATAAGGCAGACATATATTTCTCAGTGAAAAATGTCAAAGAGTAAAGAACAAAAACACACCATGGCAAATGCAAATCCCAAAGAGATTAGCTCATCAACATCAACATATAACACGAATGACATCTGCGACATTTGTAATAATCAAGTCAAGGACACTGATAATGCCTTAGAATGCGAGTCCTGCAACATATGGCAGCACCAGGAATGTTTAAGTATGTCCAAAGGGGATTACGACGCAATTAAAAAGAAAAAATGCATGCTAACATGGCTCTGCACTGTATGTAAACCGCAAATAGTGACACAAAGAAGACACCAAGACACAAAACTAAAAGAACTAGATCAAAAAATGAATATGATATTAGATCTCATCAAGGATTCCATACCAACAATAATACAGAAGAAGGTAGAGGAGACAATATTGTGGATGAACACCTAGTAGTGGAGTGATGACAGTTCCAACTCACTCCAGAACCCTCCTCTTACCACTACTAAGCCTCGGCCATGTTAAATATTTCTTGAACGCATGGTCCGATTTTGACAAATGAGGTGTCGTTGGACTCGGGCTGACGTTTTTTTTTTGCTATGGACCACTCGTTATATTTTGTTTTTTTTTGTTTTCGAAAATAGACGATAGTTTGAAAACCAAACAGGATAGAACGTTGTGCCATGGCTCAAACGAATGGTCTTTATGACCTTTATTTTCTATAGTAAAACTTTTTTAATTTTTATGTTTTTTTGAAAAAACTCGAATTTTGAAAATTCTGTATTTCGGAAACTAGGAACTCTACAAAAAAATTGACGTAAATCAATGGTCCCTACCCCCTCTACCCCCAAAATAAATGTCAAGTCTCTAGGATGAAAACCTGTAGTAGTGTGGTAAGGACAGAGCTACTACACTTAGGAAGTTGTGAGCCCCTGCGACCTTGGAATGGAAGGAGCCATGCTAGGAGGGCGTGCTTGGATTCGTTTTTTTCGTCTCGTCGTGCTCTTTACGGGAATGTAGGTGTCGAAAAGGTGAAAATCTGGAAACACGGATTTTTGGGGGAAAAAACGTGATTTTAAACTTTTTGCTATATCTCACGAACCAATTATGCTAGAGGCGTGTACGAGGGGTCCAAGGACTCGGGCTGACGTCCTCTTTGCTATGGACTACTCGTTATAATTTTTTAAAAAATTGGAAACTCGATTTTGGGGTAAGCACGTGTTTTTTGTGATTTTTGCCGATATCTCATGAACCAATAACGCTAGAGGCATGTACGAGGTGTCCAAGGACTCGGGCTAACGCCCCCTTTCAAGCGTGGTAGATATTTTTTTCAAAAAAAAAATTCACAAAGGGCCTAACGCCATACATGTTGAAAAAACTTTTTCTTTTTCTTTACCTGTTTATAATGTCCATGAAGCGTGGTGGTTGAGAGAGACGATACGGCTGTGTGTGTGTGTGTGTTTCAACGAACCTGTCGCTAACCACGGTGGCTGTGTTCAATAGATCAATCGCTATTTCGACGGGTCGGTGTATGACAGAGCGAGCATGCGTTTTTTTTTCACACATTTTACCTTTAACTTGTAAACGGTGATGAGAACTTGGTTCTATGTTGATCGAAGCGAGTACAGAAAACAAACTTACAGGAGGTGAATGTCATTTGAGCTTATTGGAAGGCTCCGATCTGACTTGACAACAAGTGCAATGGAAAAATGACCATGACGCTTGAAGGTGACATAATCTGACCATTGTGGTGGCAGGGAAGAGCGAAAGGCATGTGAACACATGTGTGAAACCACAGGCACGCTAAACAAGTGACATCCTGTCTTGCTTCGTACGTGACAAAATGCAAGTCCATGTGAAATTTGATCTTCCACAGGTGTTCGCTTGGGTGTTATCTGTCCACGTGCGCGATAACTGTTAACAAGCTACATCCTGTCTTGCTTCGTACGTGACAAAATGCAAGTCCATGTGAAATTTGATCTTCCACAGGTGTTCGCTTGGGTGTTATCTGTCCACGTGGGCGATAACTGTTAACAAGTTACATCCTGTTTTGCTTCGTACGTGACAAAATGCAAGTCCATGTGAAATTTGATCTGCCACAGGTGTTCACTTTGAACGTTATCTGTCCACGTGCCTGATAACAGAATGTTCAAAGCGTGGGAATCGCTGAATCAGTAAAAAGTATGATGCAACTAGTCGGAATGATGTCACAACCAATAGATAGGCAAGAGCTGCGAACAGCAGGGGTGGGAGGTGAAGGGAGGGAAAGGGGGAGGGGTAATGTATGAGAGAACACAGGTGGAAAGAGAAAGAAATATGTGGAGCTGAGGACTGTACACATAGAGCTATAGGTGGTGTACAACATGTGTAAATAAATAAATTAAAAATTGCACAGGTTCACACAACATGTAATTTATTGATCCAAGAATTAAACGTAGAGTTAAACCCTAACCATTTGACATAGAGTTTATTTCCTTTTTGTTTCAACACTTCTTCCACAAGATAATGCTGAGGAAATGCTGTTTTCTGAAGTTCATGGAGATAAAATCTACCTTTTATGGGTTGGTCGTTGAGGTCCTCGAGTAAATAGGTGACTGGAGTGTCCAAGTTGACTTGACGAATTCGAAATAGTTCAGTCCCCCACTGAGGCGTGTAGCCCTTATTGAAGACAGACTTAAATTTGCTTACACGAACAAAATCCCCAATGTTCAGTCGGTGACGTTTAGGATCGGCTGTTTTTATGGGGTTAAACAGTTTATCCAATCGCTGAATATTTTTAGTCACGAGGCGTGGCTTGGTCCCAATCGTTCTATGTTTAGTGTCATTCTAACGTGACACTAGCTCAGGTAACATGTCCAACCAGCGATACGTGCCCTGAGCGGTAAACGCTTTCCACATATGGGTTTTCAATGTTCGGTTGAACCGCTCGACCACACTGGCTTTGAGGTTGCTGTACGTAGTGTAATGGTGAATATCCTTAGATTTGAGAAAACTGGAGAAATCCTTGTTGAAAAATTCTTTCCCCTGGTCGGTTTGTAGCAGCTGAGGTTGACGTTTGGAGTGTTGAATAATATGTTGAAAGACCTTGGTAACTAGTGGGCCAGACTTGCGACGCACAGGTTCAACAAAGGCCATTTTGGAATAGACATCAATGACGGTCAACATATAGCGTACACCGTCGTTAACGCCAGCATAGGGTATCATTTCAACCAAGTCAGCCTGCCAAAGTTCATCCACACCTCGTGAAATCACCTTGAGTCGTGGATAGTGACGCCTAGCTGGGCGATGCAACTCGTGAGCAATACCCATTTTAATGGGTGAGGGCTTAAACAATAATTTTGGCATTTCGAAGTTCTTGTTCAATTTCTTGAATTTCCCAATCGTGACCGGTATGGCCAGCTTGACGTGAGGCATGCAACAACTGTAGCCGCTGGACGAGCTTATTGGGATTGTGCCAGTAGGTAACATCCACAAGGGGTTTTAATGGTTTAAATGTCACTCCCGAAGCGGACGCTTTACGACGAGTACTTTGACTGGTGGGAAACATTTTTGCAATGATGGTTTTATATTTTTGAGATATATTGGCATTCACTTGTTGAGCGGGATCATACTGTCTTTTGTGGGCATGGGTATTCAACAAAATGGATTTATATTTGTCAAGATCCTCTGACGTATAATCATGGGAAGAGGGGGTCCGAGAAAAGAGCAGCTTTAACAGTCCTGGCGTTAATTTATAGTTGATATTTTTAATCACAGCTTTAGTACGAGCAAATTTAATGGATGAATCGCCAATTTTAAAACTATCATCCTCATAGCGAACACCATACGTGGTATCTGTGTTTCCAATAAATAGATCGGTGAAATAGGGTTCCAATGTTGATCCATAATATTTTATTAAAATGGTTTTCAGTTGTGCTTTATGTTGAGGGGTGGCCAAGAGTTGTGAAAACGGAGACGCCCTGGAAGGGCAAGGTGTATCGACCATGGCCAAGGATTTCTTTTTTCTCAAAAACTCTGCAAGAGGTGCGGCCTTTTTTTGAGGCGTAAACACTTGTTCCTCCTCATCCTCAACTTCACTGACACTAGTCAAATCTTCCTGTTCCTCTTCCTCGGGGTCCTCGTGCAGCGTCTGCGTGGCTTGTGAAACGGTGGGTAGCGTTTCAGATGGCTTGAAAGAGGGTTTCAACATGGCTTTTAGTGGAGGTGCTAAATGTTGCTGAATAAACAAAGCATGATTGGCACGTGATTGTTTCAATTGACGAAACTTTTGGCGAATAGTATTTTTTGCTCTAATAATATGCTTTTTCAATTGACTCTCTGCTAACGCCATGGTGGCTTGACAAATGACTTGATGGAGAATGAGACAGGGCCTTAAATAGCAATAAAATGATCAAACCCTAAGCGATACCGTCCTTGGTTGAGTTCACTTTGTTTGTCAATCACTAAACAGGCATGACGTTGAGTGTTCCAGCACTTGGCACACAATTCTGTAAACATTTGAAAGGTCATATCCGGATTCACATGTTCATTATAAATGTGACGACTGTTCCTCTCGTCCTGGCGAAATAAAACAATGACATTGGCATTGTCACGAATCAACTGTTTGGACATTTTTGAATACGTTTGTCCAAGATAGAAGCAATCGATATGTTTGTGTCGACCCATGCTGAAATAGCTTTGAATGATGCCTTGACGTTCAGTGGATACATCATCGAAAATCATGAGTGAATCAGGCTTTACCTCATCCGGTGAAATCACATTTTCTTGCATGGAAAATGTAAAATAACCCATATTCTCTTTTTGTAATCCTGACATGACTTGATCCAGAAACACGTAGAGGGGTTGGTAGAGAGATTTTGCAAAAATATAAATATTTTGAAAACGCAGACCATTGGACGCTGTGATGAGCGTTAGCAAAAGATTTGTCTTTCCACAGCCGGAAGGCCCCACAATGATGCAGCGAATGGAAGATGGAAACAGTGAACCATGGCGTTGTTCACGTGATGTGGGACAGAGATGGGAAACCATGTCCCCCACGGGGAATGACTCTTGCTGCTTAATAATCTTCATGTCAACTAAGGCTTAGACAGGCTAGCAGGCTGTCTATATACAGGACACCGAGCCTTGTCATAGAAACAGTAGACTGGTACTACAGGTTGACGATGGATGTCTTTGGACGTGCGTTGATGGCCAAAGCTAGGTCTGTCCCCATACATGATCCTAAACAGGAAACAGATCCTGCTAATAAACACTATGTGGATAGGTCAGTAGTGCCACGCACAAAACAGGGAGATTATGACTTTAAGGGAAAGCGGTTAACCCATGTAAAACATCCTCAAGTGTCTACAGACGTTACTACGAAAAAGTATGTGGATAACAAAGTGTATGAGTACAAGTTTTTCGGGCTTGTAGGCCGTGGTCCAGACAGGATATCTCCCGACGTTTCACCGGAAACTGCGTCCGGCATTATCAAGGGTTCCGCTTCTTTCCTTGGTCAGCCCGAAAAACTTGTATTTAATTATGAACGCCGGCCGTGAAAGCCTAAGCTGTTATAAAAGTGTATGAGTTTTATGACAAAGTGCCCCAGCTTACAGTGAATGGCTATAGCGCTAATCACCATCGGATTATTCACGTGGAAGACCCGCAAGACGATGACGATGTTTGTACCAAGCGTTACATGACCCATGAAATGAAAAGGCTTTATAAATTTATACCATCAGTATTTTTAGTGTATCTGACAAATGAAAAACCTGTGAATGACAGAAACCATTTACCGCTAGTCCATGATCAGCACTTGACCTATGTGCTTGCTTCGGGTTTAAGCCACTATCGATTACACTATGATGGAACCATTCACATTAAATATGCCATACCTGATGAGAACCATTTACAAATAAAGATAAATGGTCATAGGATGTTGGTCCATAACCATGAAATGGTCAATGCTGGTGACGAATTATCCTTTCACCTCATGTTGACATGGGATGAAAAGCAAGCGGGAAAAACCATAAACGATTTCCCACTTTATGTGGAATTGGAATATACAGTCATGAAATAACCATCTGACGTTAGTTGTGATTTAAACTTTCTTGTGAAAGGTTGTTGGTCATTATCATGGTGAAACAAAGGTATGCGGTGAGAAAGACTAAAAAAAGGACTTTGCCCTTGGCAAAGCCTGGGCTTAAGACATTCGTGGACAAGCCCTTGCGAAAGAAAAAAAGGAAAAATTATGTATTGACCATAAGGAAAGCCTTTCGAGCAGCACAGAGACATGTTATTCCAAAACGTCAGCGACAGGTTTCAAACCAAGGGCGAGTGATTCCCGTCCCCAAACGAGCGGGATTTTTACCTGCATTATTTGCTGGTTTGGCTGCTCTGGGTTCACTTTTGGGCGGTGCCAGTGCAGTGGCGAAAACCATTAAAGCCGCGCAGCAGGGCAAGCAACAACTCAAAGAAAGTCAGCGACACAATGAAACGATGGAAGCGATTGCCATGGGGGCTAGAAATGCCAATTTAAAGCCAGCCTTTTATCAACAAGGATTTGGGATTTCACCATTTCGAAATATAAAAAAAAAAATTAACCTCAGCCATAGCAAGACATGCCCTGACGCATCAACAAGTGGAAAGCTATGCTAAACAACTAAAGCTTTCTCATTTTCGAGGTGTGTTTATGCGAAACCAATTACCCCCACGACCCTGGAAACAGGAATGTGCTGTTGTCAATTTGGATGATCACCGAGGACCAGGGACGCATTATGTAGCTTATGTCAAAGAGGGATCCACTGTATGGTACTTTGACAGTTTTGGGTATTTGCCTCCGCCCATGGAACTAGTGACCTATTTTGGAAACAGGATCAAGATATATTATAATGTGAAACGAGAGCAAACGTTTAATAGCCAACAGTGTGGACGTTTGTGTTTATTTTTTTTATATAAGACGCAGCATAAGCAAAAACGCCACCAGTATGTCGGCAGAAAGTAAAACGTTTACAGTGCATGGACGTGGACCTGAAGTCAGTCTAGACTTTTACCCGCCTATCGAATTGAGTGAAAAACCCTATGGTTTAGGACTTGTTTCTTTTGAAACGTACAATCGAATATACAACATACGTGAAAATGTGAACAACAAGTTTTACTATGATGATTCTGTGCTCACCCTGAACTATGGTGGATACACGATCGATGACATTTATGAACACATTTATGTGGTGTTGATCAATCAATATGGTTTAAAGTCATTTCTCGACGGAACGCACAAGTTTGAACTTGTAGGCAATACCAACACTCATCGCTGCAGTATTTTCTCTACCTTCAACATTGACTTTAAAACACACCCCGATTCCATTGGCCCATTACTAGGATTTAAACCACGTGTATTGGAGCCCAACAGAAAACATGAATCGGACCATGAAGTGAAATTCATTGAGGACCATCATGTGTCGGTGACGTGTAATATTATTAGCCAAGTGTACACCAATCAAGAACCATCGCATTCCCTATATGACTTTATTGTGACATCGCCCAATGGGTATATTATTCGTGAAAACCCTCCAGTGGTGCTTTTTCATTCTGTGGCTGTCGATAGTATTAGTAATATAACATTAAGACTGATCAATAGAGAGCAACAACTCATTGATCTAGATTCTACCACACCAGTGACTTACAAGTTGGTGCTAAAGCCACTATGAAATTTGTGTATAAAGCAACAACACCGTCTAGGAATAGTGTTAGTTGTTTGCCACGTGAATACACGTTAACATCTCAAGGCAAGCAGATTTTACAGCATTTGGGTTACCACGTCAACCCTCATAATGAATTCTATCCTAGAGATAGCGAACCGCATCGAGGAGCAACCTGGAGTGGTAAGAATTGATCTCCATTCCTATCAAGCTCAAACACCTGGACTCAATAACAATGATGAAATTCAATTTGTTATCAACAACCAAGATATTTACACCCTACCGCATGAAAGTGTCATTCAGATTGAAGGTCGGCTCACCAAAGCCGATGGCTCTACACCCACCACATCCAAGTTGGCCAACCATGGTTTGGCCTTTCTGTTTTCTGAAGTGCGGTATGTCGTTAACGATATCGTGGTGGATAGCACTCGAAATGTGGGCATTTCCAGTGTCATGAAACTATACCCCTCTTATAGTGAGGAAGAAGGTAAAACACTTTGCATGGCAGGTTGGTGTTCTGACTCGACCAATGACTGGATGGTACACACCGATGGGACCTTTACTGGATATTTACCTCTTAAACTGATTTTAGGCTTTGCTGAAGATCACCAACGCATTGTGGTTAACGCAAGGCAAGTGCTTTATCTAGTGAGAGACAGGAGTGATAATAATGCACTCAAGGGAGCCGACAATGCCCCCATCGATTCAAAAATTCAACTACAACGCTTGCTATGGAAAGTGCCCCATGTGACCCTTGAAGATGGCAAAAAACTGGACATACTCAAAATGGTAAAGAGAGATATGCCTCTACCCATGGAATTTAGAAGCTGGGCACTCCATGAGTATCCGCTATTGCCCACCACCAACACACACAGTTGGTCTGTAAAAACAGCTCGCTATACAGAGAGACCTCTCTACCTGATCGTGGGTTTTCAAACGAATCGCAAGTATCAACAAACCAAAGATGCCACGCAATTTGATCACCTGCAATTGAGAAATGCACGTCTTTTCCTCAACGGAGCCGTGTTTCCCTATGAAGGACTGGATTTGGATTTTTCAAAAAATAAGTTTGGCCCCCTGTACGACTTGTTTTCTAAATTTCGATGGTCGTATTATCAAAAAGAGAACGGCCCCATGCTACTACCCCAAGCGTTTAAGGCAAGAGCACCACTGATTGTTTTTGACTGTTCTTACCTGGAAGAGTCTGTCAAGCCATCCAATATCGACATTCGACTAGATTTTGAAACGCATGACAATGTACCAGCCAATACGACGGCCTACTGTTTGATTATTCATCACAAACAAGTCAACTATTATCCACTGTCCAACCAAGTGACGAGTGTATAAATAACAGCTCAACCCATGTCAAGCCGCTCAGTCATGTCTTGCTTTAAAGCCTCAAGAGACGTTACATCCATGAATTTAAACTCTGAGGAACAACGTTTCAAGACTTTTGCCACATGGCCAGTGCCTTTCATAAACCCTCAAGCCTTAGCGGCCGCTGGATTCTACTATTTAAAAACAAGAGATGAAGTGAAATGTGCCTTTTGTCCCATCATCATAGACCAATGGCAGGAGGGCGATGAACCCATGCAGGAACATCAGCGCTGGTCACCCACCTGCCCCTACCTGTGTAGAATGAAAGTGGGAAATATACCCTGTCATTCAAGCTATCCCTCACTTGTGTCTCTGGGCGATGAAAAGAAAACAAGTTACGATACGTGTGGACCGTATGGTGTCCATGGTGCTTCGGTGAGCAGCTCACCATCAAAAACGCCTAGTTTAGAGACATTGGGACATCATCGGTGTTATGGACGTTACAAACACAAGAGACTATATTGTTGTATCAGTTGCTATCGTCCTTATCCCAAAATGAGAAAAGCCTGTAAGACGTGTTATGATAATAAAATGATGTAATTCTTAAATTCTTATTTTTGCATGTCCCTCTGTCCTACCCTAACCTCAATTTGAAACTAGCATGGAAGGTAAGCCCATGCCATGATCACACGTGATCGTCAGTCAGTCGTCAGTTGAACTTGGTCCAGGCAAGCGTCAACATGTTGCGCACACTCATTGTGGATTGCCAAGGGTTTAAAATTGGTGACAACAAATTTATATTTAAACAAGTGGCCATGATCGATTTTACCACGTTTTGGATATCGCAAGCTACGCATTTGCTCTTTAAACCACCCCATGCTTTTGATTTGTTGTGTGAAAAAGACCGTAAACAAACCCAGTGGATTGAAAATCATAGGCAACTAGACTGGAATCAGGGAACCATTTCCTATAAATATTTGGACGTGGTCATGAAAGCACACTTGTCCTCGGCCAATGTGGTATTTGTGAAAGGTAATGAAAAAGTCAATGGTTGCAACCATTTTTGGCGTCTTACTGCCAATGTATCGACCTCATGGAGTTGGGCTGCCCCTCCCTGCAAACGCTCATGGATACTTGTTCCTGTGGCAACATTACCCATACAGCCCTATCGCATGCGTGGCATCTCTTTCATTGGTTAACCACTCATGCCTGCTGGGAGTTGTTGAACAAAATTATAACTCAAGATTTACCTGTGAATGACGTCAGTGAGATTTCTACAAGCGACGTGTAAACATCTACAGCACGTGATACCATGGAGAAAGGCAATGCTACAGACAAAGCCATCGGCAAGTTTTTTGTGTGCAAAAAGAAACTAGACAATTTTACCAAAGAGGAACTCTTGGCGCTGCCCAAGTCGTTCATTTATTATGTGGCCGCCAACGCGGTCAAAGAAATCTGGCAACATGTACCAAAATCATGGACTCAAGACCCTGTGTTGAGTGAATTGCAACCCTGTACGGATTACGATCACCATAAGCAAGTGGCCATGGCAAAAATACCGTCTATGCGTCAGTGTGCGACTTGCCAGCTAGTGAAACTGTATCACGGTCATAAAAGTCCGTGTAAAGACTTTGTTGAATCATTCCACGAGTGTCATGGCGAAAAAAAGCAACAACAACAACAACAAACACAAACATCGTCCACAGAGGAGGAGGAAGACCAAACCTTTTTACCATCGATGGAAAAGGATATGCCAGACCTGTACTGGCAATGGCGTCATTGACAAAGTGATTCAATACTTACCTTTCGAAATCCATTTTCCAGGTTATCGTTTTTGCAACCCTGGAACTCGTCTCGAAAAACGTTTACAATGTGGTGATGTACCCATTAATCTTTTGGATCAAGCATGCAAGGAACATGACCTTTCTTATCGCCATAGTCATTCTGGTTTAAGACACGTGGCAGATAAATTGTTATTGAAGAAAGCTAAACAACGTTTCACATCCAGTGATGCCTCAGTGGGTGAAAGGATGGCAGCCCTAATTGTCATGAGTGCTATGAAAGGAAAGTTGATGATGCATGAACATAAACATTGAGGAGTGAGGAATTGGGATGTATTTGTATTCTATTTTTCTTTTGTCAATTCACTATGACTATGAAATAAAAACAAAGGTTTACCAGAGCACAATGATTTGTTATTTTTAATTTTAAGAAATCGTGATGTTGATGGCTGATTTTTTCATTTTACACATTTCACACATGATGAATTCCACACACTGTCATTTGCCAATTTGCAATTTACAGTTTTTAAAAATGTTCGTTTCAAGTTTTGCGTTTTTGATGATATGGATTTTTCCAGTTTGCTGATGACACATTTTAAACAATGTCCGTTTGAAGTTTTTTGAATTTTCAAATTTCACATATGGCCATTTCCAGTTTTTTTAAATGTCCGTTTTAAGTTTTGCGTTTTTGATGTTATGGAAACATGGATTTTCCTTTTAGAGTGTATTGTTTAAGGTCACTCTCTTTGCGAACATAGTCAGAGAATGTTGATGGTTAACAATTGCATTAATAGTGGGACATAGGGATAGCAAATACTGTACCAAGTTTCATTGCGTTTGGTTGGTCAAATCGCGAGAAACGTCTATTTAAAAGTCGCAAATGCGTTTTTGATGTTATGGAAACATGGATTTTCCTTTTTGCTGTTTTCACATTTTTCCATTTGGTGTATGTCGAAAGTTGAGATTTGACAATCATGTTCATGCAAGTGCTTGACCATGGCCATGCTGCAATGTGTTGATGCGTGTTTGGAGAAACGTCGAGGTCTACGACTACTGCAGGTAAGACTGTTTTTACAAAAATAATGTCTTTTGACTGCCACATTTCAATGAAAAAACGAAACTATTGAAAACAAAATGAGTACCGACAGTAGTGGCTACGCTGGCTAAAGCTCAGCATTAGGTCATGGGGCCAAGCTCTCTGCTGACTCGGTAGACGCGTGGGTTCGAGCCCCACCGTCGGCCGTCCTTGAAATGGTTTTCCGTGGTTTCCCATTTTCAACACCAGGCAAATGCTGGGACGGTACCTTCTGACAGGCCACGGCCGCTTCCTTCCAAATCCTTGCCCAGTTTCATTCACCATCAATCATTTCATCTCTCATTAACTCCTCTCATGAGGTTGGCGTCAGGAAGGGCATCCGGCCGTAAAAAATCATCGCCACAAAGACTTCCATCGCATCTCATCCCCGACCCCGTCGGAAAACGGGAATAATAAGGGGTAGACATACATTGAAAACAAAATGAGTATATAAGTGACCATTTACCCCCTCCCCACCCACTCACTCTACCTCACCGTGTTTGCTCTGGTCAACCATACACACCAGCTTTCTCTCTCTACTCATACATTCACACCTGCCTTTGGGAACAAACACAACCACTTTATTTATTCTCAAAAGCACATTCTCGACATGCACACTCATCCCAAAAGAACTTTTTAGTTTACCATTTTACCATTTCAAAAAAAAAAAGAAAAAAAAGCTACTAAAAATCTTACTTATTTCATATATACAAAAAAAAACTCAACTTTGTACAGCGTTAAAAGAATCACACTATTTACCAATCAAAAAATTTAAAAAAAATAAGATTGCATAGAACTTTTTTTAAAGAGCAAAAGGTCCAAGTGGATTGCCACTATTTACAAAATCTACTATTTACAATGACAGAAACCAATATTTACAAAATATTAAATCTACAAGTTACATAAAGCTATGTCCCATAAACGATTAAACAATGAAATCACACCTCCTCCTCCTTGCGATTATAACCCCAGGGCAGGCTGGTGAGCAGGTCATCAGCCCACACACGTTTGTTATCCATGGAGGCGAGGGTGCGTTTTCTCTGTTCCACAAGATACAAATAATGGTTGCTGGATTGTATTCTGCACTGTGTATGAGACATAGCTTTGCCAGTACGTAAAACCGCTAGGTAATCGTCTACACGTAGCGATTTTACCACTGCCCTACCTACACCTTTTGCTCTTTTGGCTTCCTTATAGTCGAGTGTGCGGTAAGCATACATTTTCGAAGCCAAACCTACGAATTCCGTCATAATGGAATCACCGCATTCATCTTTTAAAACGCCCATTTTCTTCTTGTTTTTAGGGGCAGCTGAAACACGTTGTCAGCGCTATAGCAAGAGGTGTCGAACCAGTCACTATGTTGCCTCATGACGTCATAGGGGTTGCAGTGGCGAATGTGGTAAATGAATGAGTCCGTATCCATATACAAAAGAGAAACGTTCTCAAAATGGCGTTTGGCGAACTCATAGTGGAATCGATACATAACCGATTTAGAAAAGTCTAAAATGACTTGACCCAAGTAAATGGGCTTATCCATGGTCACGCTGGTCTTACTCATTTCAATAGTAGCCAAATCCTCATCAATAATTTTAATCGATTTGAAATTTGGCTTGGCAATGTACCGCCGGGCACCCCACTGCCCCTCCCAGACATTCACCAATTTAATGTCACGGTATTTGCGGACATTCTCCATAGACTTGCCATAGATGCAGTTGTTCATTAATTTAAAAAAAATAATTTCAAACTGCTGTGTTGCCATTTGTCGATGCTCTGTGTTGAGTCGCATGTATGGCTCAAGCCATGCTTTTTGAGCAAAAGAAATACCCCTGTGGATTTTCTTCAACACCAAGCCTTGGGCGAGGCAATGCACCAACATTTGGATATGTAGCACATACCGATTTTTGTTGTAAAGTGTGCCCATGAGTTTTTCAATTTTCACTTTACTGTCAGGGGGGGGCATTTGCTCAAGGCAGAATGGGAAATCGGCATGTTCATCATACAAGGATGAGGGATATTCAATATCCACTTCTAGCACATATCCACGGCCTGTTTCTTGGCTAGCCATGTTCACATTAAATTCTGACACTTGTTTGTCTGTCAGCCAAGCAAACTTTCCATAGGGCAAAGGCTGACTCATGGCGTAACCGTACAAATTATTCACGTCATAGTACATTAAGTACGATTCTGGTTTGTCTGGTGAATAATCAGGCATGTAGACATTGTTCGCTTCGGCATGGCGTTGGTTAAGTGACACAAAGCCGCCACGAATGCCCTTTTCAAAAAATAGAACCATGTCTACATCAGTGAGTAAATCCAATTCCACTTGAGTGTATTTCAAAGCGGCATCAAACGAGAGCCCAGGACTCGTATAATAGTGAGCCGGGTCAAGACCGTAAATGTGTTGACACAACTCACGGAATTTTTCAAACACATCAGTGAGCAGCAATACATCCAGTTTTAGGTAATGCAGAGCATATTCACTTAGCGTGTTCATGCCAAACACTCGCCAAACTTGACATGCATGTGCATAGTCTTCATCGGAAACGGTACTGCGTGTTAGTTTCGAGTAAAATTTCTCTTGTGGTGGGAGTTTTCTTTGCTTTAACATGTCCCAGCTATTGCAGAAATCATACGGGAATATACCTTTCCGAATGCACAATTGAAATTGCTCAGGATCATTAAAATGCATTCTAGTATTTTTTAATTCCTCCTCATTCAAGCCATTCACAAGGCTGTCTAGCGAGGATGCCATAAACTTAAAGGAATCCAAAAATCGAATGCTAAAGTCGCCCGACCACCATGTCAGGGCTGTAAAACGCTCATGGTTTTGAGGAATAATGGTAAACGAGCCCTTGTTGACATGGCCCAATTCACGAATCAAAAACTGAATGTCATAATTCGCCAGATTGTGGAAAAATACACTTATGAAGCGAGGAGCTGGAAAGTTCAAGTTGCATTTACTATGCGCAGCTCCACGAAACTCCCCCGTAAAGTGCGAGTGATCACGAACGGTGTCTTCAGCACTGATCAGTGGCTTTTCGCAAATATGGCATGTCGTGGCATGCTCATACTGCTGCTGCTGTTCTGGAGATAGGCTCATGGGTATTGGGTGGTCCAGTAATTCCTGTACATGGTCGGCCAACTTGACAAGTTCATCCAAGAACCATTTGGCACAATCTGGCCCCTCGCGGTATTTGTAAACGGATTGTGTGGGGTCATAGGCACATGCCACATTAAATCCTATGGCAAAGGGTTCATGTTTTTGAATGGGTGTGGTTGAGCTCATGGAGGGATCTGGTTCACATCCCGCCATGGGTGTAGTGAGAGCTTCGAAATCTGCATACACCACATAGGGGACAGTGTCATGCTTGTGAACTTTAACACAGCCTTGTCCCCTTGTGGCAATATCAGTCTCACTGCTTTCTGAGAAACGCAATCCACCCTATGACGTTCTAAGAGCATGGGGGTTGTAAAATATTGCAAGCAACGATCACAAATGTGCTTCTTACCATCATGTTTGGACATTTGACTGCTTAGCAATCTACTCAAGCTTTTAATCAGGCAATAGTGATTCACCTCTCCTACAGATAAATATAGAAGATGAATGTGATGTCGTTTCGGTTCTTTTGTGGCATAAAGAGGACCCACAATCACATTACCATTAAGGCCATACACCATGAACGAAAAGTCCTGGTTATCTTGTTCAAACCTATGGATCTCGGTTAAGTCCATAGGGAACGATACTCGAGTTAGATTTAAAGTTTGTTTCAATTCAACAAACTTGGCCTTGTACATTCCTGGTCGACAACCATTATGTTGTGCTGGCTGCAAATACGCAGCCACAGACCACAGAAAGCAATCATTGTCACGATTCTTTATATTGACCACAGCATTTTTCGAAGCTATTGCTGGTGGTGTTTTAATATAGCTAGACCCAGCATTCAACGGGTTGAATTGACAAATGTTGATTTGCAAATAATGAATTTTGTCTAAGGCTAGACCACTCGGTCCTTGTTGCAGTTTATCAAATTTTGATAGCAAGGCATTCACCACGTGGGTTTCATACCACTGTTCCAAATTATGGGCTATGAATAGCTCTTGCATTTTACTGCAAATATAGAATGTCTCTTTATGCTCTACGTCCTTCTTTTTATATATGAAATCGCACACCAGTTCTGTATTCACCTTTAAAGCCGTATGCAACCTTTGCGCTGTACAAATTTCAATTTTAAAAATTTCAAAACAAGATTGTAAAAATTCTTTGGGAATCAAACTTTTCCTAACATTGACTACGCGGCCAGAGCACACACGTGATTTGAAACAAGACTCAAGGGGCTCCCAAGTTAACGTATCCGCGGCAGTAAAAGACATTATTTTTAAAGAACACTCTCACCTGAGTTTTCAGCTGTAGACTGCTTGACAATGGTTCCACTCTAAAGCCACTTGGTTTTCAACTGTATTTGCTGTAGCAGTGAACCCTTTTTTTTCAAATATCTAAAAAGAAATAAAATAAACCACCATAAGTATATCCATTCCATATAGTTTATGCATTTCATAAACAAAACAAAATCAAACAGGTTATATATAAAAAAACAAATCTCACCTTGACGTGTAATGCTTTGCTATATTCCCGTATCGTGGGCTAGTGTGGAAATGGTTTCCTCTTCTATCTGTCTGTCTTTCTCTTTCTTTAATATATTTCCCACAGACACACGACAGGTAGGCTATACACGTTATCTGCAAACAAATAAATAAATAAAATCATTAATTACCTAATCAATAAATAATTGCTTGTAAATATATATATTAATCAATAAATGAATAAATATATAAATAAATACCTACCCCACAACAAGGTTAAGTATTTTCCACCAACACCAAAACTGTTAAACAAGACCAGGGGTTTCATGCAACGCAGTGTGTTCAAAGGTAGTCACCTAAGTGAGCGTGGAAATGATAACGACATGTCTTTATATATGCTACGTTGCATGTATAATCTTTTTTTTTCCACGCTTTGAACATTCTGTTATCATGCACGTGGACAGATAACGTTCAAAGTGAACACCTGTGGCAGATCAAATTTCACATGGACTTGCATTTTGTCACGTACGAAGCAAGACAGGATGTAGCTTGTTAACAGTTATCGCGCACGTGGACAGATAACACCCAAGCGAACACCTGTGGAAGATCAAATTTCACATGGACTTGCATTTTGTCACGTACGAAGCAAGACAGGATGTCACTTGTTTAGCGTGCCTGTGGTTTCACACATGTGTTCACATGCCTTTCGCTCTTCCCTGCCACCACAATGGTCAGATTATGTCACCTTCAAGCGTCATGGTCATTTTTCCATTGCACTTGTTGTCAAGTCAGATCGGAGCCTTCCAATAAGCTCAAATGACATTCACCTCCTGTAAGTTTGTTTTCTGTACTCGCTTCGATCAACATAGAACCAAGTTCTCATCACCGTTTACAAGTTAAAGGTAAAATGTGTGAAAAAAAAAACGCATGCTCGCTCTGTCATACACCGACCCGTCGAAATAGC
The DNA here is from genome assembly GCA_946902985.2 of Meconema thalassinum. NCBI lineage: Eukaryota > Metazoa > Arthropoda > Insecta > Orthoptera > Tettigoniidae > Meconema > Meconema thalassinum. The sequence continues at coordinate 63,566,918 of OX336389.2, read as the reverse complement.
GATTGATCTATTGAACACAGCCACCGTGGTTAGCGACAGGTTCGTTGAAACACACACACACACACAGCCGTATCGTCTCTCTCAACCACCACGCTTCATGGACATTATAAACAGGTAAAGAAAAAGAAAAAGTTTTTTCAACATGTATGGCGTTAGGCCCTTTGTGATTTTTTTTTTGAAAAAAATATCTACCACGCTTGAAAGGGGGCGTTAGCCCGAGTCCTTGGACACCTCGTACATGCCTCTAGCGTTATTGGTTCATGAGATATCGGCAAAAATCACAAAAAACACGTGTTTACCCCAAAATCGAGTTTCCAATTTTTTTAAAATTATAACGAGTAGTCCATAGCAAAGAGGACGTCAGCCCGAGTCCTTGGACCCCTCGTACACGCCTCTAGCATAATTGGTTCGTGAGATATAGCAAAAAGTTTAAAATCACGTTTTTTCCCCAAAAAAACCGTGTTTCCAGATTTTCACCTTTTCGACACCTACATTCCCGTAAAGAGCACGACGAGACGAAAAAAACGAATCCAAGCACGCCCTCCTAGCATGGCTCCTTCCATTCCAAGGTCGCAGGGGCTCACAACTTCCTAAGTGTAGTAGCTCTGTCCTTACCACACTACTACAGGTTTTCATCCTAGAGACTTGAAATTTATTTTGGGGGTAGAGGGGGTAGGGACCATTGATTTACGTCAATTTTTTTTGTAGAGTTCCTAGTTTCCGAAATATAGAATTTTCAAAATTCGAGTTTTTCAAAAAAACATAAAAATTAAAAAAGTTTTACTATAGAAAATAAAGGTCATAAAGACCATTCGTTTGAGCCATGGCACAACGTTCTATCCTGTTTGGTTTTCAAACTATCGTCTATTTTCGAAAACAAAAAAATAAAAAAATTCAAAAATATAACGAGTGGTCCATAGCAAAAAAAAAAAAAACGTCAGCCCGAGTCCAACGACACCTTATTTGTCAAAATCGGACCATGCGTTCAAGAAATATTTAACATGGCCGAGGCTTAGTAGTGGTAAGAGGAGGGTTCTGGAGTGAGTTGGAACTGTCATCACTCCACTACTACACCTGTAAGCAACCTGCTAAACAACATCAACAACCAACAGAAACACTACATGAGATGGATATATTTATTACCTCGAAGGACGAATCATACAATTATGATAAACAATGCTCACCTCTCGTCAACAACCAAGCCCTAGAAATAGTACCGAAATGTAACCCTAGAAATGGGGAAGAATACATAGGAGACGGTACGCATAGCACAGCAGCGTGGAGGACATCGCCCCGAAAGAAAGCGGCCACTCATTGGAACTCAAGGACAGAAATGCTTCTCGGAACAAAGGAAGGCGAAGATCTTCAAGCAGGAGAAAGCTCCACAACATGGAGGACAATACCCCACCGGAGAGAAGGCTCTCGGCGCAACCCCAGATCAACTGTGGTTATCGGGACAAAGGAGGATGAAGGATTACAAGCAGGAGAAAGAACGGCCTGGCTCTACATAGGAAAGCTGAAAGAGAACACAACAGGTGGCAAAGTGATTTCATTTCTGCGCAAAAATGGAATAAAGGGGGATATAGCATGTGAAGACCTGAACACTACAGGCACAAACAAGGCCTTCAAAGTTGGAATATCATTTCAATACCTTGGAATGACTGAAAACCCTGACTTTTGGCCAATAAATGTACTAGTCAGACGATTTCGCCTCTCCCGAGCTTTCACACAAAGACGGGCTGCAGGATCCCTGGAATAAGGACTCAAGATTTTTATTGCCCACTTCACGCAACAAAAAGCAAATATCAGTTTTAAAAAATTCAGGAAAGGAAAATCTGGTGAAGATACTGTTATGGAACATAGAAGGATTGAAAAACGCTGTCAACATGATACCAGAGGATACTTTCAACGCCTATGACTTAGTTACACTTACGGAAACGTTCTTGACCACACAATGGAGCACAGAACAATTTTATTCAATTCATTCATATGCAACACAAGGAGAAAGGGGAAGGCCCAAAGGTGGCATAACTATGTTAATAAAACCTACCTTGGCCCCCTTCGAGATTCAGCTTAGCTCGCCAAATATTCTATTAGTGAAAACAAAATTATGTGTAATAATGTGTGTGTACTTCCAACCAGACTATAAGGCAGATGATATAATGGAAGAAGTTGCAAATGCTCTCAGCCTGACAAACAGAAACGACAAGCTAATCTTACTAGGAGACATGAACTGTAGGATCGATGCTCCCTCTCAGAAGACGAGCACTGTGATCAGTTATTTAGAAAAGGAGGGCCTAACGTTGATCAACGACAAAAAGGAAAAAACCTACTTTGGACCTAATGGTTCCAGTACTATTGACCTTGTGTTCGCAAACAGCGGCAAGACACATCAAGAGATCAGACAAGACCTGCCGGTACGAAAACACTTACCAGTCAGCACCCTAATTACAATGAAAGGATCTTTCGCAGAAGAGAAGCCAACCAAGCTGTCAACAAGGATAACCAGAGAAATCGATATAAGCAAACTCAACATGGATGCGACACCCATAGCGCTACGAGAGAGATCAAAGGAGGCAACATAGACGAAGCTTTGAGTATAATTGAAGAACAGTTGGCACATGCAATAGTAACGCAAAAATGGAGGCAACGGAGGGCAAAACCTTGGTTCACCCGAGAGTGCTATCAAGCAAGAAAAACAGCGCTAATCGCACTACATAGAGCAAAAACAACATTAACTCAGAAAGACCTGGAGACATATAGCACAGCCAGAAAACACTACAAACAAACTATAGATCAAAGCAAAAAGAACCATCTTCTAAGAGAAGAGAAGAAACTCATTGAAGAAGCTGAACAGCAATGGTTCAAAGCCTCAGGGCCAAAACAACCCTATTTCCCAAGAGACATTCCACTTAGCACATGGGAGAAACACTTCAGGACGGTTCTACAAGACAGAGAAACACGTCCACCTAACACAAACCAAGACGAAGAAATTGAGTTAACGAATCCATTCTCACTGGAAGAAGTTCGGAAGCAAATCGCAGAAACAAAAGATAAAAAAGCTTGCGGTCCAGATGGTATCTTCTTCGAACACCTGAAGGAAACTGCACATGCTCTTGCAACAACATGGACTCAGCTTTTTAATGCGTGTCTAAGACAAGGAAACATCCCAAACAGATGGAGGCTTTCTACACTAAAGGTTTTGTATAAAGGGAAAGGTGACTCGAGGGACCCGAACTCATACCGGGGGATAGCTTTAGAGTGTGCACCACTGAAAATTCTGACAGGACTATTAACTGACAGACTTAGCAAACTGACATCTCACGCAATCCCTGAGCAGCAATTTGGGTTCATTAAAGGGAAATCCACAATTCAGGCAGTAAAATGTCTTCAGGAGGATATTGAGGCGGCACTCAGGCTCCCAGGAGGGATGCTCCATGCAGTTTTTATAGATTATACAAAAGCTTTCGACTTGTTGAACAGGCAACTATTAATCAGGAAAATAGAAGACATCGCCGGAAGAAATCAAGTGACACGTCTAATAAAAAATATCTTGTCGAACAATCAAGTAGAAATAGACAACAGAGTGTCTAAGTCAAACCCGATGACCCAGACCAACGGAGTACTGCAGGGAGACCCCATGAGTCCACTGCTTTTCATCATAGCCACTGCGGAACTACCTGGAGAAATTGCAGTTGAAAACGTTAAAATATACGCTTACACAGATGACATGGTCCTCACTTCTCGAAACTTAGATTGCATTCAATCTGCTTTTGATAAACTCTCAACATGGGCCGAAAACAATGAATTAACACTAAACGGTACTAAAACTGTGAAAATGACATTCAGAAAAGGAGGTAGACTTTCAACAAATGACTTCATTATGTATAAGAATGTCCCGCTACAGAATGTATCACACTTCAAATACTTGGGAATCACTTTTCAGACAAGAGGAGATGTCTATAGCCAACACGTCAAGGAAAGAGTCGCCGCGGCAAAGATTGCTGTTCACACTATAAGGAATCTGAGACAGCTATCTTTAGCCACAGCCATCACCCTGTTTCGCCTTAAAATTACACCAATAATAACTTATGGTCTAGAGACAATTTGGCTACAACTGACGAAGAGAAATTTGGAAGAAATAGAAAGAGTCAAAGCCACTTTCCTGAAAAGAACATTGTGCCTGTCGAAATTCACACGGTCTCGCCTCACCTACGTGCTAGCAAGAGAGCAATTTTTCATCGAAGATCTTCGCCTTAACCTATTACTACCATCAACCGTCGCCTACACAGAACTTTTACAAGAACTCAATGCAAAACAGCAAGACATATGGCCAACGTTCTTTTCAACAGATGCCATGATTTACAGAGAATGGACTCAAGTTGGATATGAACTACGGCATGTAGTGACGCGATACGCCGTGCATGGTTTCCACCACCGGATATGCCAGACTGAGAATTTCCACGACCCGGACGATAACTGCAGGTGTAAACTGTGTGGGTCAACCTGTGACCGTTATCACCTGCTTTTGTGCACCAAACGGAAAGTCTCGTCGACAGATTTCTGCAATGACTGAATGTGTGGTTTTTATTTAGGTTATTGTATGCACGGTCATGTATATATTCCTTTTGGCAGTTAGCTGCACTCATTAAATTATTATTATAACAAAACCATGTCCTAAATATTAATTCTTGCTTTTTAGGCCTGTGTAAAATGGCGAGGAACTAGAAGAGGGAAAGAGATGGACCAGATATAAATGAAACTGACATAGAGAACGCCCTTAATGAGGTCCCAAAATCCTTCATTTTCGTTTTGTTCATGAAAGAACATTTTAAAGTAAAACATTAATAAATTGACAGCTTGTTTGGAAGTGTTTAACACATGAACCCGTACCCAAAAAAAGGTTCCTGACACCGACAGAAGGAAAAACTGTCATACGCACAGGTGTCCCAGAATCCTTTGTTTTCCCGGGAGGGACTGTTGGACACATTGGTACACTGATAACACTTCACCACACACAGCTCACAACACGTGCTTGAAATGTTCTCCTCTAGCGTCAAGACATCATGGACTACTGGACCCGTTGAAAGACTCCGGGCTGGTATCAAAAGGTGTCACAGGCGTCCAGGATACGTCGATGAAGAGTTTCGACATCCGGGATGGCTAAGGCATACACCAATTGTTTCAGGTGCCCCCACAGGTAAAGTTCTAACGGATTGAGGTCTGGCGAACATGCAGGCCATCGAACGGGTCCTCCTCTACCCGACCATCTGTCCTGGAAGATCTCCCTCAGTGCAGCGCGAACAGGTGACTTTAGTGTGCAGGAGCCCAATCATGCATCCACCACATACATTGTCGTATTTGCAGGGGCACATCGAGGTGCAGTAAGTCTGGAAGGATGTTCTGGATAAAGTCAATGTAGACAGCAATTTAAAATGGGATGAATAGAGACATTGAGTAAAATATGAGGGTATTCTGTGGAAAATAAAGTATGTGTTCAAATGTACCCCAGCCAATTTCAATAGTACCCCATGTCTGTTTAAACCTACCCCTTTCTGGGGAACCTTAGAACGGTCATTGTACACAATGAACAGACTGCATAATTATCAATTTTGTACTATATGTTATCATAATTATTGCAAAGGAAAACATTAGAATTAATTGCCAAATTGTAAAGGTGTTATTTGGCCGTACAGAAGAAAAAAATGTGGAAGCCCAAACTACAGTTCAAATGTGCCCCCCTCTCCCCTACTGTAGATGACCTGTTTATTTCTTTCATACATATTAATTACGTCCCAGTTGTGGAAAGATAACCTTCATACACTGGATTAGGCTACATTATTTATACCTATTCTTCTTAAAGTGGACTACACAAGCTACTTCCAGTGGGATAGGATTATCAATAAGCATAAGATTGTTATAATATTGCAGTAGAATTATAAATATATTTTACTTTCAGATGTGAGAGCATGTAAAAGATACCTGAAGAAGGGTGCCATCCCCTCTCAGAAATTGCCACTGAGATCATTGGATAAGAAGATATCCTCTCCCCTGAAACTACAGGCAGAGGCCAGGGATGCACGTGTGCAACATAGACATGAAACTGTGGCACCACCACCATCTCCAACTGAAGACAGTGAAGTGGTAACTGAAGACACAGAGACTGTGACAGAGGAGATGTTGGCAGCTCTGGTGGAAGATCCCACTCTAAGGAAATGTGTAGAAGATAAAGGGGTACAAGTAACGCCAAGTGTAATTGATGATTGTAGAAAAATAACTTTAGAGGACATGATGAAAACAAATAGAGAAATTAATGCATTTACATTATTAGATAATATGTGTTGCTACAGGTAAATTAGAAAGACAGAGTGCCAAACCACTAACCTTGTCATTAAGACAGCGTATCATTTTAGTGTTCGTGAAATTGAAAATTAATCTTTCTTTTAGGTGTTTAGCTGTTCTATTTGGGGCCACAGCTAATACATGTAAGAACTATTTCCATGTAACAGTAGAGTTATTACATGAGGCACTAAAAACAGCTGATCCATGGCTGGAGAAAGATCTGATTAAGAAGAGGATGCCTATATGTTTTCAACATTTTCAGAATACTAGAGTTATTTTGGATTGTACAGAAATTCCCGAGGAGAAAAATAAGTGTTTTAAGTGTCGTGTGATGTCCTACTCTCATTACAAAGAACACATTGAAAGTACTTGTTGGTGTTGCACCATCAGGTTTAGTAACTTTTGTAAGTCAAGTGTATGGTGGAAGGGTTACAGACAAAGAAATATTTTTGCAATCCAATTTATTAGGCATGTTATTACCTTATCAGGAGGCTGTAATGGTCGATAAAGGATTTTTGATAGAGTGAGTGCATTGAAAGGAATATACAATTGATCAGGCCACCCTTTCTTGGTAAGAATCAGCAATTGTCAACAGAGGATGCACTCAGAACTGCTGACATAGCTGCAGCTAGAGTGCATGTAGAAAGAACAATTCAGAGGATGAAAATAATTAAAGTATTAAAAGGGAGAGTCAATTTATATATGGTTCCATACATGGATTCTGTAATGACTATTATTGCAGGAGTAGTGAACCTTTCAGCTCCTATTCTTAGTGTTGATAAGTATGACTAAGGAGGCTTTTGCTACTGGTTCCTAGTACCCAGTTTGTGGGTGTGTTTTTTCTAAAGCAGAATTCGAGCGCTGTATCAGCAGCGAAGTAAAGCGCTACATATAAACTAGCTGTAAATAGAAACGGATAGATGGCACGAAATGACAGTTGTATAAACATGTTTCGTTCATTATTTCAAAATAAATTTAATACAACTTAATATAACAATGGATCCACTGGGAGACTAAACTGATGATGAATGCATAGTGGTGTCGCTCAATGAACAACTTTGTTAATTTCACGTTGCTTGTAATTTTTAGGTTTTCCGCCCCTTAAAACCTCAATAACTAACTAATTTTTAGGTTAGGCCTAGGCCATTCGAGTTACCTTCTATGAATTAATGCCCCTGCTTTAGCCACTAAAGTTGCATGATCGTTTCATGAATGTAGCAGCATATGGATAAACATTCCTGAACTTAAGGTTACCATATCTATAATATTCACCATAACGTTTATGTGACAGGTTAAATTGGATCTAAAAATAGGATGAACAAGCTCTCGACTTCTTACAAATAATTCTTAATTAACCTACTGATATGCTGCTAGTGGAAATGTAGGCCTATAATCATGTAGTCTCATAGGCTACACCAGTAGCCAGAGCATGTCGCTAATGATAACGGAGTAGACTGTGCATGCACACGTTAACATGAGTTTGCTGGTTTATGACATTACGTCAACAAATTTAATGTATTTTAACTCTCCTGATTCCATTCTGGCCCCTGTTACTGCCACATGCACGGTTCCAATAGGCTTGATATCATTTTTAGGATTATTATATTTCACTATAGCTTACCTGGTGCATCACTCAGAAAATTAAGCAAATGCATGTATCCTTGTTGCAGATCAGGTCCATGTACGTCCAAAAATGTTTTATGTGTCTTCGGTGTTTTTCTCCCACTTCGCTAGTACTGTCCTCCCCATTCACAAATGATGTTATGAGCACAGCGGACCACATGCATATGACAAAATGTTGGCTGTAGTGCGCCTAGTGGCGCACTGCAGTACCATGGGCAGTACTCGTGCGACTAAACGGTGCACTGCTCAGAAATGGGCAGGGCAGTGCTTCGCCGGCACAAGTGAATTTCTCGCTAGCACTCATCCATTGCACAGCCCTGCCCTCTACCCTAATTTTTTGAGGAGTCTAAACTCTTCCTTCTACAGTATAGCATAACTGTATGTCAACAGATGTAGGTGACCTTAATATTACACTCCTTAAAACGTTGGTCCCCTCCACCACCCCCCGTCCTAATGATGTAAAGTGTTATTAGACTGGGGCATGGTGGCGCAGCGGTCATTGTTATTAGACTTTAAATACATTTGCCATTGATAGTACGAATGCTTGTAGATATCCGTATTGATAGATGAATTAAAAGTTTAATTTAAACTTTTAACATCTTACATAATACAAAAGTAGCTACAATAAACTGAAACTAACGTGCACCACTAATGGGCCCTCATTGCTTACGGACCCCTATGCATTTGGCCCCCTTGTCCCTCCCTGGGCCTAGACTGTGCCAATTGCAGAAATTAGACCAGAAGAACCAAATCACTAGTAAAACAATGTATAGTAAAGGAAGGAAGCTTGTAGTTTTTAGATTATTATTTTTTGAGCAAGTTAGTAATGCTATAGGTGGGTTGGTTTGCATAGGTAAAAATTGCAAAGGACTTGCTCCTATCCTCCGGTTGTAATTTTGTCACAGGCTTTTTCTTGATTTTATTAAGAAAGGAATTGACATAATGACTATTAAATCCGTTACCTCTGGCTATTTGGTGTATAATGGTGAGTTCTTCGTTCCAATTTTTACCTATGCAAACCAACTCACCTATAACATTACTAACGTGCTCTAAAAAACAAAATCTAAAAATTGCCTTTAGAACAACGAATACTACCAAGGATTTTCTTTTTAATTCCAATCTGATCAACACTCAGGACAAATCTCATAAATTCCAAAAATCAGGAATTTACAGGATCAAATGTCAAAATTGCAACGTGGATTACGTCGGGCAAACGGGGCGCAATTTCAAAATCGGGTATAATGAGCACATTAACGCGATAAGACACAAGAAATTTTCCGCCATCGGCAATCATATGAAAGATTTTGACCACAGTTTTTCAAACATCAGTGACGACTTGGAAATTCTGCATTACTGTAACAAGGGTATCATGCTTAATATATTGGAGCAAATTGAACTCGAACAGGCCCAGAGGAATAATCCTTCTGGCAATCTAAATGAAATTAACTTTGAAACCAATATCTTACATGAAACTTTGACTAATTATGCTACCAGCATTAAACTGAAAAAACCTCCATGGAGCGCATGTCTGCTCATGCCTCTCCTATACCCTCCTTCCCCCCCACCTCACCTTTCAACCCTTCCCTTATTCCCTTCATCTCTTGTCTGTCACGCTACACCCCCCCTTTTCTCCGGCCGTTTAGTTCTGCCTCTTCCGTTTGTCACTTAGCCTCGCTCCACTATGGTGCACTTGCCGTAGCCGGCTGGTTGGACCCGCACCCATGATCCACACAGGTAAACTTCAGTTCTTATGCTATTGCATTTGTATGTTCGGTTTTCTTTCATTTTGAGTGTGGTTTTCTTTTGTTCAGGGATTATTTTATACCTGCCTTTTTTCATAATTCCATAATTTTTGTTTAACAGTGGCCGCATTATGCCAACACGCTGACCCACAAGCGACAACTTTCCACCTTTCATCCACACTTGACTAAGTTCTAACCACTCATAGAATCTCATCATGTTCTCGTCAAGTAGAACAGAAGCCACCTCAAAGGACTTTATGAAAATTAGAAGATAAGCACGTTTTTAAATTCATCATAACGCACGGACAAAAGCGCGCTCTCTCTGCTCATTTCAACACAAGCTGTCCCACAGCATGGATAAACTCATAGCACAGTGGTTTAAATGAAGTGAAAAAAAGTTTTTTAAATTGTGTTTTAATTGTTTTAATGTGTATATTAAGGGTCTTTTATGTATACTTGTATGATGTCATTACTCTTGTCTGTGATTTTTTCTGTGCCAATTCAAATTGACTGAAGAACCGAATTTACAAGGTTCGAAACATGTCCCGTCTTTAGTGCCCACCGGCACACTTCATTGTAAAGGTATTGATTGCCGGACCGTAGAATAATCAATAAATTAGTCAAATTGTCAATACGGACCTTGAGAGATGGCTATTTCTCCCAATACTACACGAGTTCCAAAATATTCTTGCATTCAGAGGTATCTTACTACAATCATTACAGAAATGTAGGACTTTCACTACTAACACTGCACGTGAAGTATGGTGAACTGCAGTCATCTGTTTATTTCATTTAGGCAAACAGTATGGCGATAAAAGAGTAACACATTTTAACCAGTTACACATTGTGTCAGTTAGTGTAGAACCATGTTATGCTCCAGGCTAGTGACCAGAATTCTTGCTGTGTGGCACTTTGATGTAGGGTTTTACCCTCCAGGATTGGCTTTTCCCACGGACTAAGCGAGGGATCTCACCTCTACCGCCACTGAGGGCAGTGCCCTGGAGCTTGAGACTCAGAGTTTGGGATACAACCGGGGTGTGTGATCAGCACTGCGCCCAGGCAGCCTCACCTGCAAAGCGAACAGGGACCTGATGAAGGGATGGGAAGAGTGGGAGGGTTAGGCAAGGAAGTGGGAAGGAGGCGGCCATGGCCTTATGGTAGGTACATCCCGGCATTTGTCCGAAGACGAAGTGGGAACCACGGAAAACCACTTCGATGATGGCTGAGGTGGGAATCGAACCCCCTTTACTCACTTGGACCACCCGAGGCTGAGTAGACCCCGTTCCATTCCTCATACCACTTTTCAAATTTCGTGGCAGAGCCGGGAATCGAACTGCGGACCTCCGGGGTGGCAGCTAATCACACTGACCACTACGCAACGGTGGCGACTATTTAATGATTAAATAGTAATATTTCTTGAATCCTGAAAAAATTCACCTGATTTTGTTTTAAATACATGTTTTCTTGATTTAATTCAGGGTGTTTGCTTGGATGCCCCCGAGATGCTCAAACGAGCAAGTCCTATCCCAACTGTTAACTCAGCTGGTCATTGCCCGTGGATTACAACAAGAGAGGAAGAGAGATATCCGGATGCTGCATATACTGCCGACACCATAGTCTCGCAATGTAGTTTGTGAACGAGTATGACATTTAAGGTTCTTTTACGCCCTCGTGAAGATATTCAAATAACTTGTGATCCATTTAATTCCAAGGAAATGTGATGTTCTTTGGTCTGCAGCATTCGTCGTGAATGAGCGGTACAACAGTTTTACCAAACACGTTTATTTTAACCCCCTCCACCCCCAGAGAAACACCCACAACAATTATCCAGGGTGTCTACTACTCTGGAAAACAGGGAATACTCAGGGAATTTTTAAATCCTGGAAAACTCAATGAGTTATCAGGATATTTAATGACACCCAGAGAATTTTAGTTTTAAAAGGTCCAACCTTAATTAATTTGAAATTATGCATTTAAATTTTGACGGGGGAAAAGTATATTCTGTGGATGATTGTTGCAGATGTATGTTCGTACTGACGTTAAATCAGTAAGCTCTCTTTTCTTGCAAGATAGAGCACACAAATTATATGTGTAGACTGTGTATTTGTATATAAATGTGTAACTATGATTTTTTAGAGCATTACTATTGACGAGCTACTTTCAATACTTGCTAGTACAAAAGTTTTTCTGGATGAAAAAAATAGAAATTGGCAAACTACAGAAAAATATACTTTTCTACTTTTTTCAACTTCATCATACTACTCTCTATTGTTCGAGCACTTTTTGAAATGCTCTTTAAGTACAAACTCTGTTATATATATTTAATTATGGCTACTACTGTTCCTCCGGAAATTTTCTGGTATATCCCGGAAAAATCAGGGATTTGTCAGGGAAATCTGTTAGTTGTTTTTGGTAGATATCCTGTTATCCGCCAGCTGCCACTTATCTAACCTGTATACCGCGAGTTGTAAAATTGCTAAAGCATTGAGGATTTCCTCCCGATTCAGTAAGATGACATTTAAGTAGAAGTTTGAATGCAACAATCGGATTTACAGACATGTGGCCTGTATATCGGCTAAGTTTCATCAAGATCAGCATGTTGATGTCTGAGGGGGCCTGTGCCACCTCATAGCGTACTGGCTAGCATTCTTGGCTGTCACCCCTGAGGTCCAGGTTTGATTCCTAGCACTGCCAAGAACTTTAATTCTGGTTTTGAGGGCTGGGACAGGGTACACACACAGCCTTGTTAGACCAAACTGCGAAGAGGTAGGTTTGAATCCCATCTTAGTTCCTAATTGAAAGTCACAGCTTCCTCCTTCCCAATCCTTTTCTCCTTTAGGAATATACGCCCATTACAGTAATACACTTTCACGAATTGATTGCCAGCGGCCGAGTTGGAAACTATTCTTTGTTTACTTGTGTCACGCATCAGCCTGCTTGGTGACTGGTACTGTTGCACGAGTAGGATATTAGGAGTATTCGACGTCATATTGGTCCGTATTGACTAATCCTATTTCACTAATTACAATTTTCCGTCTATTCAATACAATTTATTTTTTATTGAAATTATCTTATTTCATTATCGGGACATGTTTCGAGCTCTTCACAATAATAAAAACACTCGCTAAAAACACAAAGCTCATAAACAAGTACATTTAAAAATATTCTTAAAAATTGACCTATAATAAAACTAAACATCCTATAATAACAATTGTCAACTTATTATAATGGAAACATCTAATGTTCTTTAATAAAACTTGTGGTAGCTTCATTCAGACTTCCCCACACACACAAAAGAAGCGGAGCTGTGTCATGCACCATTTGTCGACTGCCCTTATGACACAGCACAAAAGTCATCACATGAATGACTAGTGGAAACTCCCATTGGTGTGGCAAGGTTCTTGTTTATGTCAGCCCTCATTGAAGCCTCCTCATAAAACTATAATGGAAGGAAAGAGAGACTATTCTAATATCATGAAAATATGGGACTTCAAATTTTAACCAAAATTCATGTGGCTTACTGACACGTTAAGAAACCTAGTGTCCTGTCCTTCAACAGCATTTCATCTAAGGAAAATAACAAAATATGCTAGTCAAAACAATTAACCCCTAGGAAATTTGACATAGAATCATCACCGATCGAAAATCATCGCTCACCTTCAATTCGATTCCATGAGTACGGAGCGTGTGTGCCTTCACAGCTGTCTCAAGCTGGACTGACAGTTCGCGGAGCAAGCCTGTATGGCGATGACGTGCCTCCGGGGAAGGAGGGGAAACAAGAGTAGGGGTGCGTGTGTAAAACGAACAGTAGTTACCGGGTGAAATAAGTGAGATCCTTCTACGCACAGGATGTTCTAAAAACCTGATCCTTAATCCTTATTATAAACTATTGCGGAACAAATTTGCGCCAATCTATTTTTTTATTCTTACTTGCCTAGAATGTGTGCATTGTTTGAGTCGGGAGTACTGCAGCGAGGCCTACCGCACCACACTCCAAGCCCACCCTGTGTCGTTCTCAATTAACGCGGCCGCGTTCTGGCTCATAGCAGTGGACTGACGAAGCCCACCTCACTGGACGGGCCGAGCAGGCAGACTAACCTTCACAACGTGTGCACAACAAAATGCTTGCTTTAGACTTATATTCAGAATTGATTGCAATATGATTGTCATGTTATAGTTCAAACTGGCTAATCTCAATCTGAAATACGATAGTTGTTGATTGATTTTGGGGCTTGGGGACAGAATGCTCATGTAGCTCTGTGCTTGTCTGATAACCTGTGTTATTGTGATGGATGTATTAGTGGGCATCTTTGTAATTCAGATGAGGATTGGGAAGGAGGTAGCCATGGCCTTAAGTGAGGAACCATCTCGGCATTTGCCTTGAGTACAAGTATAACAAATAGGAGTTTATACAGTAGGCCTGGCTTACAAATATTACTTACGAATTTAGACAATTATTTGCAGTTAATAGCCATTGGACAAAACAAAATTTGAACTTATACATTACGTCATTCTAAATAGTGGTTTTATCGTAAAAGTGTGTCACTAATAGGAAATTGTGGCAATGGTAGGAACAATAATAAAAATGAGGTGACGAACTTGAGCCGCTTTTCTCAAATAAAGCAAGGACTCTGTATAACATGTTTAGTTAATACTTGGGTAGAGGAGGGTATTGCTGTTCTATTTTGAGCAGAAAAGAAGATAGCAAATCATATTATATGCTTCTTCAGCTCATTTATGAACACCAGCAGTTCGTAGAGAAGGCCATTTCAAGCAAAATAAGAGAATATTGCACAGTTTCCTTTCACAGTGTGTTAACGCCGTCCACAAAAAAGAATAGCATTCATGTTTCTGCCATGGCCCTCTCACGCTATGGCTCAGTTGTCTCAAGGGTAATTGTGACGCAGTGAATACCTTGTATTCGACCACAGCCTCCTCCGAATACCCCACTATGACACTAGCCACTATAGCCATAACTAAGCTTGCTATTCCTGGGTGTCTTAGTATGTGTCCTATCAACCTATCTCTTCTCTTCAATTACGTAAAAAGGAGGTCCTGTGGCTCATGATCTCGCGATTAACGGCCACGTTAAACTACAAGCTTCCTTCCTTTTCCTTCCTTCTCTTCAATAGCAGTTGCCAGAATCATCTCTCCCACTCGTCTTAATACCTCTTCATTCGTAATCCTATCTACCCATTTGATCTTCTTCATTCTCCTGTACCACCACATTTCAAACGCTTCAATTCTCTTCTTTTCTGCCGCACCAATAGTCCAAGTTTCACTTCCCCATAGAGTGCCACGCTCCAGACAAAGGCTTTCAAAAATGACTTCCTAATACCTAAATCTAAATTCGATGTCAACAGATTCCTTGTTTGTAGAAATGCTTTCATTGCCTGAGCCAACCAACTTTTTATATCCTCTTTGCTTCGACTATCACTGGTTATTTTGCTTCTTAAGTAATAGAAGTCTCTTACTTCCTTTAGGTTTTCACCTGCCAATTTGACGTCCATAGGTGTTTCTGATTTAATCCGGCTGCATTCCAATATTGTTTTACATTTATTAATTTTCATAATTTCCCATAAGTCCAACCCCTCGTCCACGTCGTGGGAGACGGGCAACGGCACAAAGTAGGGGATCGCCTGTAGGGGTGAAGTACAGTGGGGACTTCGTGTGCCCCGGGACCGTTACGGTAGCTGTGAAGGTCCTACAGGAACCCTGAAAAGTGACGGCTAACGGGGCTCTGGTGAAGCTACGATAGGCCCAGCAAGCCAGTAGTGGATGAAATCAAATGCTTTCAAAATTGGAACGAGCCTCGGACATGACGGATTTAACAGACGACGACACGGCTGTAACACGGACTAAGATTTGGAACTTTAAACCTAAGAACGCTGACGGTGAAGGTGGAGGAGATAGTGGATACGATGGAAAGAAGGAAGTTAGATTTATTGGGATTGGCAGAAACAAAGTGGAAAGGGGAAGGAAGGAGAGAACTGAGAAAAGGCTATAGACTGTACTGGAGTGGGAACAAAGAGGGAAAGAGGAATGGAGTGGCAGTAGTAGTACGAGATGGTTTAAAAGAAGAAGTGAGGAGAATAAGTGATAGGATGATGAAAGTGAAAGTAGCACTGAGGGGAGAGACTGTAGAAATAGTGCAAGTGTATGCTCCACAAGTAGGCTGCGCCTCTGAAGAGAAGGAGGAGTTTGAAGAGGAATTGCAGAAGCAGCTGGTAGGAAGAAATATGATTGTTATGGAGGACCTGAATGCCCATGTAGGAAGAGAAAGACAAGGTTATGAGAGTGTTCTAGGACCAGAGGGTTGGGGTGGAAGAAATGAGGAAGGAAAGAGACTGTTGGATTTCTGCCCGAGGAACAGCCTGCTAGTTGGGAACTCCTGGTTTAAGAAAAGAGAGAGCCACACAATCACATGGTACAGTGATGACTTGACCAGGAAGTCGGTGGTCGACTATATACTGTATGAGAAAGAACTAAATAAGAACATCACGGGCATCAAGGTTATACCATCTAAGAACCTGGATAGCGACCATCGATTGCTGGTAATGAACCTGAGAGGGAGTAAGGAGATGAAAGGAACTGAGAACCAGGAAAGACGTATAAGGATATGGAAACTGAAAGAAGGGTCGAGTACCTCAAAATGGTAAAGGAAGGAATTCCAACAGATGAAGGAAGAGGAATGGGCTAGATTTAAGAGGACCCTAGTAGGTGCAGCAGAAGCAGTATGTGGGAGGACAAGTAGTAAGAAGTGGTGGAAAGAAACACCATGGTGGAATGAGAAGACAAAAGATATAGTAAGGGAAAAGAATAGAGCCTTTAGGAGGTGGTATCAAAATAGGATGGTAGAGACAAGGGAAGAGTCCAAGGAAAGAAAGAAGGACGCGAAGAGAGTAGTGGCTGAGGAGAGAAGAAAGTGGATGGAAGAGTGGACAAAGATGATGATGGAGGATAGTGAAGGTACAAAAAAGGTCCTGTACGGGATGGTAAAAAATAAGAGGCGGAAGGATCCTACGGATTATGTTAGAATGGTGAACAAAAGGGGACAAGAGATAGAAAATAGGGAAGAACTGAAGAAAAAGTGGAAAGAATGAACCCAAATGGAAAAGATGGTGAGGAGGAAGAAATCGGGGAAGAGGAAGATGAACTGGAAGCAGAAAAGGACTTAACATGGAAAGAAGTGGAAGATGCAGTGAACAAGATGAAAGGAGGGAAGGCACGGGTGTGGATGAGTTGAGTGTGGAGATGGTGAGAGCAGCAGGAGAGGTGGGGATACAGTGGTTGTACTGAGTGATGAGGACAGCATGGAAGGAAAGGAAGACCCCAGAGGACTGGAAAAAAGGAATAATTGTCCCGATCTTCCAGAAAGGTAGTAGAACAGATTGCAGAAACTATCGGGGAATAACACTGATGAGTCATTGTGCAAAGATCTTCGAGAAAGTTTTGGAAAAGAGAATTAGGACAAGGATAGAAGGAGGGATGAGGGAAGAACAACATGGCTTCAGAGCAGGAAGGTCCACAGTGGATTTGATTTTTGCTGTAAGGCAGTTACAAGAACAGCACTATGAGTATGGAACAGATCTACTGATGGCCTTCCTGGACATTGAGAAAGCATATGACAGTGTATGCAGAAACAAAGTATGGAAGTCCCTGGAGGATAGAGGAGTAGAGAAATGGACTATAAAGAGGATAAAGGAGATGTACAAGGGAAGCGTGAGCTGTGTGAAAGTGGGAGGAGAGAGATCAGACTGGTTGGAACAGAGAAACGGCCTGAAACAAGGAAGTGCACTGTCACCGTTACTTTTCATTGTGGTGATGGATGACATAATGACCCGAGTGGCACAAGTAATTGGGGAAGGAAAGATGAAAGCAATGGTGTTTGCAGATGATTTGATGATTTGGGGAAACAAGGAGGAGGAGGTACAGGAACAGTTGGACGTGTGGGAAGGAATAATACAAGGATATGGGATGAAATTTAGCATAAATAAGAGTGAGATGGTGATCACAACAAGGAAGAAGGAAAGAACCACAACGGGAATAACAATTGGTGGGGAACAGCTGAAGAAAGTGGAGAGTTTCAAGTATCTGGGAAGCCTGATACAAGATAATGGAAGAAACGATAGAAAAATAAATGAGCGGGGGAGGCAGGCAGAAGCATTTCGGAGGAGTGTGAGAAGCATGTTATGGAGCAAGGATGTCCCTCAGAACAGCAAAAAGATCATATATCGGATGTACTATGTCCCTATCCTGACGTATGCCTCGGAGACCTGGGTTATGAAAGGAAGGGAGAAGAGTAAAATACAGGCCAGTGAGATGAGGTTCTTGAGAAGCAGTATTGGAGCTACAAAGATGGACAGAATAAGAAATGAGAGGACCAGAGAATTAATGAAGGAGGAACCATTACAGGATGGTATAGAGAAATCTAGACTTAGATGGTATGGACATGTAAAACGAATGGAGGAGAAGAGGATACCCAGGAGAGTACACGAGACGAAGTGGGAAGGAAAGAGACCGAGAGGAAGACCGAGAGACTGGTGGCTGAAGGGGGTGGAAGAAAGCGTGAAGAAGAGAGGAGAAGACTGGACAAGGGTGGAGGCTGAGAGATGGTGGGAAGACAGAAGACGTTGGAGAGGCTTGTGTTCCAAACAGACACGGCCAGTGGCTGGAAACTGTGCAAGATGAAGAAGAAGAATTTTCATCATGAATTCTTTCCTCAAGACGGATTCCATACCATTCAAAAGCTCATTGAAATCCTCTGCCGTGTCTACTACGATGACGATGTCATCAACAAATCTCAGAGTTGAAATTATTTCTCCTTGAACTTTCACTCCCACTTTAAATTTTTTGCCAATTTCCTTCATTGCTTGTTCAATGTAAAGATTGAAAAGTATTGGTGATAAGTTGCAGCCTAGCCTTACACCTTTCTGAATACCAGCTTCTCTCTCATGTCCTTCAGCTCGAATGACTGCTGTCTGGTTTCTGTATAGATTGTAGATCACCCTCCTATCCCTGTACTTTATTCCAATCGTTTTCAAATTATCAAACAATTTAGTCCAATCAATGTTGTGATTAGCAATGTGCTACTTTTTACATTACAATGGAATTTTTGGCTTTGAAAAGAACAGGGTTGGCAAGCCAGAACAGATTCTGTCTCGCTTGCAGGTGGCACACATAACATCCTGAAGTAGCTTGTAAAGCAGCAGAACTGCTGTTC
Source organism: Meconema thalassinum (assembly GCA_946902985.2). NCBI lineage: Eukaryota > Metazoa > Arthropoda > Insecta > Orthoptera > Tettigoniidae > Meconema > Meconema thalassinum. The sequence continues at coordinate 63,547,988 of OX336389.2, read as the reverse complement.
ATGCATTGGAAACAATAATTTTTGTCAGACACTCGGAATGCTACAAACATAATACAGGGCGTATCAAAAAGGACTTTACAACTTTGACAATTGATACAAACTTATTCATATGACTTACGAACATGGTTTTGGTGTTATGTTATAGCAAAATACATAAAGTTTTTTACCTTATACCTAAACTGGAACCTGAAGCATCATTTATATAGGCTAATTTATGGAGGAATCATAATTCATAGCAGAATTCTCTTTATCGGACCACAAACCATGAACATTCCTTCCATGTTATAGGAACTTTGGGGATGACTCCCTTTGTATTCGTGACTTCTTTCTCTCTCTCTCGTAACAATCAATAAATAATTTGTTGCTCAGTTTCATTGTTACGTCATAAGCATATTTTTTTTTCGATTTCAGTGAAAGACAACCCATATCATATTTCCCTCTCGGCATGATTTGTTAAAATCACTGACTGGACTATTAATTATATTATCATGGCGATTGTATGTGCAACGAATTCTTGTCAGTCTTAATTTAAGAATGGCGAGGTGCATGAATCACAAATCCCTCTTCCGTCCAATCTGAACTTGACTGTGTATTCTGCGGAATGAAAAGTTCACAGGCGAAGTTTAGGAAAGCCAAGTTGCACTTCGAGGGAAACTCCAAACACATCCACTCTTCTCTGAAGTCTTGACTCGACAGTGTCTGTGGTGATAGGCCAGCTCGCCAGCCAGCTCGTAAACTGTCTCGATGCTAGTAATTGAAAAGAGATTGTTGGAAGAAATTAAAACGTAAAAAACACTTATAGTAGTGATGTATTGAAGTTAAAGATATGCTGTCACGGACTATTTTGTAGAACTTTTGATGCTGAACAATTCTTACACTCATAGTATATAGATATGTTTAACGTTTTGCCCAGTGTAAGCTTAAAAAGCGCAGGGACGCTAAGTTTTTTTTTTTTACTTTTTCACTGAAATTGTTACTGCTTGGCTCCCTTTGGTCATAAATAAATTATATTCTACACAAACCTTCCTCGAGATATCCTTTACAGAATGATCAAAATCCAACCAGTGGTTATCAAGATTACCCGAAACATCCAAGTATCGGGGACTTTGTTTTATGCTAAGTAGATAGGTTCAATGTGACTTCCATTGGTCATGGGGCTCACTCCCCATCTGGAGTCGATTTCTTGCCAAACTCTGCAGCATGTCAGGCGTAACTTGTTCATTTGTGATGCAGAGCTCTGATAGAGAAGTTGGTAAGGGTGGATCAAGCACGGTATCCTTCATGAATCCCCAGAAGAAAAGGTCAAGAGGTGGCAGGTCCGGTGACGTGGGGGCCATGCAATTTGGGGAAACCTTTTCCAATCCACTTACCTGGAAAGTGGACATTTGCAAAATCTCAGACGTTGGAGAGGTTCATTCTTGTTCAAACTAGGTAAGTACTAACCATAGTAAGGCACATGAATGAACAAACATGCAATCCCTCGGAAAGGGAAAGAATTGACATACGCATGCGTTCTTGCATCGGCAGAGAGTACTGGGCTGACACAGGGCTACATAGCCCTCCATGGCCTGCAGTACCTAAGAAGTGTTATTCACCACCCTCGCTCTTGCAAAGTTTTATATATGAAATCTTTTGTAATAACAATAAAAAGTGAAATGTTAGGAAGACTAGAGCAGGCCTGTGGGCAATGTGCACATGGTAAAGGCAACACCCTATCTCCAGAACAGGGTAATTAATGCTAATGACTTGACTGGGAACCTGGGCCAGATGACAAAACTCAAGCTCTTAATGTAGAGGAAGTTAGAGGTGTGGTTTGTACCAAAATCTTCCAAATCATCTCAATAGAAAAACTCTTGCATTTTTTGAAAAGTCAACAGAAATATGTTTATTTGTTTAAACAGTTAGTGAAACAAAATGATAGCCCCTGCAACAACTGTACCGTGTCGAGCCCATGTAACAGTAAAGCTGGGCGGGTGGTCTATAGACATGGAGCACTCGCAAGTGCATTATAAAGTAAGAGAATTACCCTCAACAGTGACGAATATGTACACTGATTTCATAAATATTGATAATTCGTTTAAAAAGTGAGTTTAAACATATAAAGAAGAAACCAGCATAACAGTAAAGCTGGGCGAATGGTACATGAACATGCAAGATTTCTCGCTCGGGTCCCCTAGTAACTAACTAAATCTGGGAACCTTCAATACAAAGCCTATCATGCTAACCATTTAAGGTACTCGTCGACACTACTGAAGACATTTCATTACAAGTTATCTTATTTTCTCGAAATTGATATCACTGATTCCCAGATAATAAGCTAGTGGATTTTTGCCAAAAGAGAAAAATTAAATAAATTTGGGGGGTCTTTTTTCAAAGATTAATCAAAAAATAACGTGCGTTTTTAGGATTCGATACCTTCACTCTCTTTCAACTTAATCGAGTCATTGTTGTTGCAAATTGATCTGCTCTATGTTCAGAATGTTGTATAGCAGAATCGTTTTTGTATCATTGATTGAGGCAAATATATTAGCTTTGTTTTACAATTTACGTTATTTTGATTGAAAAATCAATTAATTGTTGGGGGCGCGATCCCTAATTTCAATTTAACAGCTTCATTCTGCTTTACAACATAGCTGCATCATTTGTCTACATTTTAGTTTTTAAATTAAACTAACATCTGCATTCTAAGTGGACATTTTAACTGCCCTAGTCAAGACAAATATTGAAAAAAATTAAGTGAGAGAAATCGTAACTTAAAGTTGAGGTACACATTTAGAGTAAAGAGTCTTACTTTTCAACTCCTAAAAAACTGCATTTTCTTTGGATTTTAGGTCAATCTTCTGCATTCCCCGACCCGTGAGTATCTCCTACATTGTTTTAGTTCTGGAGTAGACTGTTTCAAAGCCAGATTAGGCCTTATGTGTGCTTTATCTGCTGCACCTATGCGTCAAAGTGACAGCTGCTGAAAAGCGTGCACACCGATCATTAAAGTGAATATAAATGAGCTTGACAACAATAAAACTAGTATAAACTATATATTTCTGGACACTAGAGATGACATACTATCGAATGAGACGGTTAAAAAAAATCGAAAATTTTCTTGAAAACCCTAATGGAAGGGTCGACATCGGCAATAAGCCTTCATTCAATGACCATACCAGAATGGCATAGTCGTGGCTTCCTACAATCACCAGCCAGGTACATGCACGACCATCCTCACAAGATCATCTGGATCAAAACTATTGTAAGAATTCGTAAAGTAAAGCCCGCAATGTTCAATGTAGCAACATGTATCCCTATGTAGCTTGGACACTGACCAATAAAACTGGTGTTGCCATGCACATGGCCACCAAACGCTATTAAATGACATTCCCTGATAAAACTGACAACTTTCATGGAGTGGATAGAACTTACAGGTACTGTACAGCTTGACGAACGAGACAGATGAAAGAGCAGCACTGAAATACACTGCTGATGATTTTGAAAATTGTAAAACCTACCTTATTTACGAAGGCTGATTTTTTTGAATGTCCGATGGGCTATATAAAAATAACAGATTGACATACCAAACTGATTTTCTTACTAAATGTTTGCTTGTTTTGTAGGCTACTTATGTTTCAACATAATCGCCAAAACGATTGAAACATTTGTCGTATCGTTACACCAGATTTCCAATCCCCTCTGCAAATAATTCTGACGGCCACTGAGGTGGGCACGTCTGGAGAGTTTCCTGAAATTTTTCCTTTTCGGCGAGGCTTTGCCGCCCAACCATACCTTCAATTCTCGATAAAGGTGAAAATCATTCACGACCGCACTGAACCTTCGTTACGATAGACATTTTCAAAGAATTCCAGTAGGAAGTTTTCGACTATCCGCCGTTTAGTCCAAATCAGCACTTAATGATTTTCACCTTTGAGAATTGAAGGTATGGTTGGGCGGCAACGCCTAGCCAAGAAGGAAAATTTTCAGGAGACTGTCCAGACGTACCCACCTCAGGGGCGGCAGAATTCTTTGCAGAGGGCATTGGAAAGCTGGTTTAACGATACGCCAAATGTTTCAATCGTTTTGGCGATTATGTTGAAACATAAGTACAAAACAAACAAACATTTAGTAATAAAATCAGTTTGGTATGTCAATCTGTTATGTTTATATATCCCCTTGGACATTTAAAAAAAAAACAGCCCTCTCATTATGTTGGGGCTGGCTATGTGGCTCAGTGGTAACATTCTCACTTGCTGATCTCCAGGTTGCAGGATCAAATCCTGGCGCAGTCAGCTGGCATTTGAGGGTGCACAAATGCGAGGGAACCATGTCAGTAGATTTACTGGCACGTTAAAGTTCCCCCTCGGGGCAAAATTCCGGCACCCCGGCATGGCGTCTCTAAACGGTGCAGTACTTAAAAGGGACGTAAACTATATAACATTATTATTGGTATATAGGCTTTCACAGCCAGTGAATTAACACTCAGCAATTTTTCTAGGTTTATGCTGTGCCTTGTGTGGTGGCGCAGGCACGGACAGCTAGGGCCTGCTGATGAACCAGCTTGGTGTTCCTAGCGGCAGATGACCTCGTAGTTCCGCCCCTTAAAACAACAATTAACTAACTTCGTGTTCCTAGGCGAAACCCCACACAAGACACGGCATAAACCTAGAAAAATTGCTGAGTTTTAACATCATCATTAAAACGTTTAACTGGACAGCAATATCATGAAAACTATCTTGAAGCAAAAATATTCACGGAAAAACGACAATATGTGATAGGTTTTTATGCTATTAATATTTCCTTTTGAATATGGAGTTTCAATTCACATGAAACACATAACTGTATTACAAAATATATACTCAATGTGGAGGCTATATTAACTCACTCATCTGGAGACAGACCAGCCTCCGTGGCTTAGGCGGCAGCACGCCAGCCTCTCACCGCTGGGTCCGTGGTTCAAATCCCGGTCACTCCATGTGAGATCTGTGCTGGACAGAACGGAGGCAGACAGGTTTTTCTCCGGGTACTCCGGTTTTCCCTGTCATAATTTCATTCCAGCAACACTCTCCACTATCATTTCATTTCATCTGTCATTCATTTAATCATTGCCCCAGAGGAGTGCGTCAGGCCTCGGCAGCCGGCACAGTTCATATCCTCGCCGCTAGATGGGGGCTTCATTCATTCCATTCCTGACCCGGTCGGAGACTGGAAGCAGGCTGTGGATTTTCATTTTCATCTGGAGACAGAAATTTATCACTTCCATATCTCCATGACTGGAACTTGCACTGGAGGATGAATCGCCACGGGTAATGCTTATGAGTATAGCAGTGTTAATAACACCTTCACAAACTCGTCCTTTAGGGGCAGATGACCTCGTAGTTCCGCCCCTTTAAACAACAATTTACTTAACTCGTCCTTCGCTCAATATCTTTTCCACATGAGACACCACATTTTTCTATTGTAACTCAAATTATTTCCATTTTTAGAAATAAAAATTGTTGGTGGAACTTTAATATTTTTCGTTAGTAGAATTTTGGTATTTAATTGTTAGTAAAGTAGAAGGTTAGTATTTTTGTTAGTAGAATTGCTCTTTACTTATTCTGAAAGGGAGTAGCAGCCTTTCAGAATAAATCAATTCTTTACTAGTCTTATAGACGGTTAAGATATTGATAATATAAGCCAAATAATGGCTACACTGCGTCCTGCTGCACGGCTGAAAGCAAGGGGAAACTACAGCCGTTTGCTATTCCCGAGGATATGCACCTCTCTATGCATAAATACATGTGATGATGGCCTCCTCCCTTGTAAAATTTCAATCCGGAGGTAAACTAGTCCCCCGTTCGGATCTCCGGGTGGGGACTACTCGAGAGGGGGTTAACATCACAGAAGTGACAAAGAGGAACTCTGACATTCTACGGATCGGAGCGTGGAATGTTAGAAGTCTGCTAGGAAATGGAAGGTTAGAAAACTTAGAAAGGGAAATGGATAGGTTGAGGTTGGATTTGGTTGGGATTAGTGAAATGCGCTGGCAGGAAGAACAGGACTTTTGGTCAGGAGACTATAGGGTCATTAGCACTAAATCAAACAATGGCCAAGCAGGGGTTGGCCTCATATTGAGTAGGAAACTTGGACAGCGGGTGGAATATTATGAGCAATATAGTGAACGGATTATTGTAGCAAAAATCAATACTAAACCTACCTGCACCACAGTGGTACAAGTCTATATGCCTACCAGTCAAGCTGATGATGAGGATGTTGAAAAGGTCTACGAAGAAATAGACGAAATTCTGAGGTATATCAAGGGTGATGAAAATGTTATAGTAATGGGAGATTGGAATGCTGTGGTAGGAAAAGGGAGAGAAGGGAAGATAGTAGGAGATTTCGGATTAGGTGAAAGGAATGATCGAGGAAGCAGGCTGGTAGAATTCTGCACTGAGCATCAATTGGTCATAGCTAACACCTTATTCAATAACAACAATAGAAGAATATACACATGGATGAGACCAGGAGATACAGGGCGTTACCAAATCGACTTCATTATGGTCAAGCAGAGGTTTCGAAACCAGATTTTGGATTGTAAAACATATCCTGGTGCTGACATAAACTCTGACCACAATCTGGTTGTAATGAAATGCAGATTAAAGTTTAAGAAACTGGAGAAAAGTCAAAAGCCAAAAAGGTGGGCAATAGACAGACTGAAAGAGAAGGATGTAAACGAAAGATTCAAGAAGAGTATAAAGGAAGGACTAATGAAAAACCCTAAACAAACTTCAATTGCAGACGAATGGGCACTTTTGAGGAATGAAATAACAAAATCCGCAGAAGAAAACATTGGTTGGAAAGAGAGAATAGGTAGAAAACCATGGATCACTCAGGATATACTCGAATTGATGGATGAAAGGCGGAAGCACAAGAATGTAAGAGATGAAAAGGGGAAAGCAGAATACAGACGTCTGAAAAATGAGGTTAACAAGAAGTGCAAGGAAGCGAAAGAAGAATGGTTGAAAGAGAAATGTGCTGGTATAGAAAATTGTCTGAAATTAGGAAAAGTAGACACAGCTTATCGAAGGATTAAGAATACTTTTGGGGAAAAGAAGACTAAGTGCTGTAATATTAAGGACACAAATGGAAAGCCTCTAACAGATAGGGAAGAAAAGGTTGAGAGATGGAAAGCTTACATAGAGAGTTTGTATAAGGGAAAGGAGATTGAGAATCATGTAATGGAAAGGGAGGAGGAAATTGATGATGATGCGAAAGGAGATTTAATATTGAGATCAGAATTTGATAGAGCTTTGGAAGACTTAAGCAGGAACAAAGCACCAGGCATAGATGATATACCGATTGAGTTGCTACGCTGCATAGGAGAGGAAGGTCTGATCAGGTTATTTCACTTGGTGTGTAGGATTTATGAGACAGGTGAGGTACCCCCTGATTTCAAGAAGAATGTGATCATCCCTATACCAAAGAAAGTGGGAGCTGACATATGTGAAGATTACCGTACAATCAGCTTGATTACTCATGCTTCAAAGATCCTGTCTAGAATAATTTACAAGAGGATTGAGAGCCAGATAGAAACGGAGTTGGGTGAAGACCAGTTTGGTTTCAGGAGAAATGTAGGAACAAGGGAAGCTGTACTAAGTCTTAGGCTGATTTTGGAAGGTAGAATAAGGAAAGATAAGAGAACGTTCATGGCATTTGTAGACTTAGAAAAGGCTTTTGATAACGTTGATTGGACTAAATTGTTTGACATTTTGAAATCTATTGGAATAAAGTACAGGGATAGGAGGGTGATATACAATCTATACAGAAACCAGACAGCAGTCATTAGAGTTGAAGGACATGAGAGAGAAGCTGGTATTCAGAAAGGTGTAAGGCAAGGCTGCAACTTATCACCCATACTTTTCAATCTTTACATTGAACAAGCAATGAAGGAAATTAGAGAAAAATTTAAAGTGGGAGTGAAGATTCAAGGAGAAATAATTTCAACTCTGAGATTTGCTGATGACATCGTCATCTTGGCTAACAAGCCTGAGGATTTGAATGAGTTTTTGAATGGTATGGACTCCGTCTTATGGAAAGAATTCATGATGAAAATTAATAAATGTAAAACAAAAATACTGGAATGCAGCCGAAATAAATCAGAAACCTCTATGGAGATCAAATTGGCAGGTGAAAAGCTGAAGGAAGTAGGAGATTTCTGTTACTTAGGAAGCAGAATAACCAGTGATGGACGAAGCAAAGAGGATATAAAAAGTAGGTTGGCTCAGGCAAGAAAAGCATTTCTACAAAAAAGGAATCTGCTGACATCGAATATAGATTTAGGTATTAGGAAGTCATTTTTGAAAGCCTTTGTCTGGAGCGTGGCGCTCTATGGAAGTGAAACTTGGACTATTGGTGCAGCAGAAAAGAGGAGAATTGAAGCATTTGAAATGTGGTGTTACAGGAGAATGATGAAGATCAGATGGATAGATAGGGTTACAAACAAAGAGGTATTAAGACGAGTGGGAGAGGAGAGATGTTTCTGGCGACTGCTAATGAAGAGAAGAGATAGGTTGGTAGGACACATACTAAGACACCCAGGAATAGCAAGCTTAGTTATAGAAGGAAGGGTCGAGGACAAGAACTGTAGGGGTAGACCAAGGTTAGAATATGTTAAACAGATTGCCTCGGATGTAGGGTGTGGTACCTATGTAGAGATGAAACGACTATCTCAGGACAGGGAGGCATGGAGGGTTGCATCAAACCAGTCAAAAGACTGAAGACTCAAACAACAACGAAATAAGCTTGGAGAAAACTAGCATGATCTCTGATAAGTACCGGGAGGGTTGTTATACAGCCTATTAACCAAGGTGTGCTCCTCCTGTTTTTTACCAAGTAGGCCTAACTTGATTAATTTTATTAATGCAGCCAATGGCCATGTACTTCCCTTTTCAGGACGGGGCAGGGAAGGGACATTGGAAGGAAATCGGCTGTAGACCTATTGAAAGGTACCGTCCCAGCATTTACCTGGTGGTGAAAATGGGAAACCACGAAAACCATTTTCAGGACGGCCGAGGTGGGGTTTGAACCAATGCTCTCCCGATGCCAGCGAGGCACGAGGTAGCTCGTTAGCATTCTCGTCCACCGCGGCCGGTACCAAGTAACTTTAAATTCAGCAAATTTGATGGTATTGGCCGTGACATAGCTACAAGCAGTGCAAAAGCATAGGGTACGGTATATAAATGTTTAGTAAGATACTAACTTATATTAAGACTGTTAATTCAAATGTTTTCTTTATATCCAGGGAAATCGGGGCAAAGAAAGATAATACAAAATATTTTAGACATCATGTAGCCTTAATTTGACCATTTACTGAGATTTACGATTCAAATTAACATTCAATTACCCACTAAGTCCTGAAAGGCAATGTTCTTCAGACATGAAACTCAACTTCCTTGGTTAAAAAAAAAAATCACCTTGAATGTTCTCTAGGCAAACTAACACAAATTCAAAACGTCGGTCCCAAGTCAGCAATCAATTCTTATAAAAACTGATTAATAACCCACCTTACGCTATTCAATTGAAAATTAGCCTAAAAACAACACACTGTTTACACAACACATCGCCATGATGGATTCAGTCAGATTATACAATTAAAACAAAAGCAACACTCAATGTTGCCAACTGTAATGTACAAAACAAATGCTTCAGCATCAGTGCCTTGGTCGCAGAGCGCGTAAATTATAATTATGAACTGTTATATTTCTGATATCGAAATGGTTTTAATTCATTATCAATTAAAACAATAACAAAGTTATATCGTTTCACCGAAGAAGATTTTGAAGGCGCTAGAGCTGACGACAGAATTTCTAGTATGCCACCACTGATAAATAATCGGCACAAATTCGTCAATATGATTTCTTAAGGTCAAATGAGAAACATTTCTCTGACCAAATGCTGCAGTGATAGTTACTATTCTTGTAATTTGTACATGGTAGGCATTTCCTTACTATTATATGAATAATTTATAGAGATCACGCTTATGATTTTGGACTATAATGCTATTGGCGGAAATCCCACCAATGAGGGGTCTTGACTAAGGCGTGTGATTCGTATTCGCGATCACGATATCGGGAAAATACACATCTACATCTCCCATTTCTGTATTATTATTTTGGGAGTTTCTGATTTCCTTCGGTTACATTCTATTATTTTTGTTTTACATTGATTGATTTGTATGTATCATGAATTCTTTCCTCAAGACAGAGTTCATACCATTTAAAAACTCATTCAAATCCCCTCATGAATCGTGATATGAACTTGTTTGGACCATTCTGTGCACCCCAAGTTCAAATTTCACTTCCATGCAAAGGCAGGTAGCATGCTGACATTCCATGCCTAAGGTCACGGGTTCAAACCGGCCGAAGTCGTCGGATTTTTTAAGAGCGTTAAAAATGCCTCAGTATTCCTTCCTTCGGAGGGGAAGTAAAGCCGGCGGTCCCATGTCATAGATTTATGGCATGTGATCCTTCCACTAATTACTCCTGTGTGAAGCTAAATTATAGGTTAAATATTTGAACAACGCTTTTAGATTCCAACGTTCGTCGCCAGGAGCTGACTGAGGTGGAGTCTAGTAACCAAGTCCTGAACTAGTAGTCGTTGACGGTGGCGGCAAAAATAGAAACTACTTGAAATTCAGTGTCTGCAATCGTTACTTGTATTAAAAACAGATAACACACACTAATACAGCCATCACAATTAACACCGGTTATCAGACAGATTCTACACACACCCAAAGTACACGGGGCTACATGACCATGTTGTCGCAGCCCCTTAACTGAGGAACCAACCAATCAGATTTTTTTTCTGTATAAATGCTTTCCTTGCCTGAGCCAACCTACTTTTTATATTGTCTTTGCTTCGTCCATCACGGGATATTTTGCTTCCGAAGTTATAGAGGTCTCCTACTTCCTTTAGTTTTTCACGTGCCTATTTGACGTCCATAGGGGTTTCTCAATTAATTTGGCTGCATCCCATTAATTTTGTTTTACATTTAATTTCATCATGAATTCTTTCAAGATGGAGTCCATACTATTTAAAAACTATTTAACTACTCTGGTGATTGGGTTAAGATGACGATGTCATCAGCAAATCTGTGTTGAAATTATTTCTCCTTTGATCTTTACTACTTGAAATTTGTCTCTAATTTCCTTCATTGCTTATTCAATATAAAGATTGAAAAGTATGGTTGATAAGTTGCAACCTTACCTACACCTTTCTGAATACCAGCTTCTCTCTCATGTCCTTCAGCTCGAATAACTGCTGTCTGGGTTCCAATCCTTTTCAAAATGTCAAACAACTTACTCCAACCAACGTTATCAAAAGTCTTTTATAAGTCTACAAATGCTATGAACGTTCTCTTATTTTTCTTAAGATTAAGTACAGCTGCCATTGTTCATACGTTTCTCCTGAAACCAAATTGGTTTTCGGCCAACTAAGTTTCTCTCTTTCCATCTTCTTGTAAATTATTCTAGTCGGGATCTTTGAAGCATGAGTGACCCTATGGCTACATCGTAAGACTAATGATTTGCGAGTGTTTCCACAAATGGATCTTCTTTACATACAAATAGTGGATGCCCAAGCAGCTAGACATTCCATCAGAGAAGTCTCCATATCAGATAATTCAACACATAATTAGAAGGGGTGTGGTGGCACAGTGGTTAAGTTGTTTGCCTCTCACCAAGGTAGACCGGGTTCAATTCCCGGTCAATACATATGATTCATAAAGTCAGTAATTGAGGTCCGTATTGACTAACTATAAATTAGAAAGAAAATAAAGGGATTCTGTCTTTCCAATACTGTATTGAACCTACTCACAGGTACATGTTTCGAAGGTAAAACTCCTTCTTCCTCAGCCTGTACTGAACCCGAGGGTGTTATGCTGACTGATATCGAACGTGGATCTCAGAGACTGTGATCTCAGTCTAAAGGTTCCACCAGGGTACGAACCCGAGGTCTGCTGAGGGAGTTTCGTGGTAAAAACCCCTAGAGAAAAATGTAGATTTAATCACTGGTATTTTGATGGCGTCACAGTGAAAGTGTAGTGAAATAGCAGCTAGTGTAAATATTTGATAAAAGTGGTAAAATATTATAACAGAGGCTTAAAATCTATAAAGTTACTTTCCTTAGATCAAGTGTAATACGGAATATTGATAGTATTTAGAAATTCTTGTTGATAATTTAATAAACTTAAACTAAGTTGTGGGAACGTGTATCCAAAGATTCGGTGACTTCTTCAATCACTGTTTGAACCAAGTAGAGCAGTGGTGCTTTTACGAGACTTCACCCGATTGGAAGATATACGTATTTCACATTCTTCTTTATTGGTAGGTTATTAGATTAATTCTATTAGGTAGTAATAATTAAATTAAATTTAGTGTAATTTGGTGTAAACATCTAGGCTCACTTAGATCTCTAGTATGACGACAGTAAACAGTGTTAGTATCTCGTCAGGTTGTGTAACAGTAACGGATTTATGCTCGTCGTGCAAAATAAAAGTAAAAAATGCAAATAAAATCATCACAAGATCTCAGGTAAAATTGAATGAGGAGAAAAGTGAAACCGATTGTCGTAATGTAGGCCTACCGCTACCGTCATGCGAATGTCATAACCTGAGAAACGAACTGTCCTCAAAAGACGAAATTATAAAGCTGCTAAAGGAAGATATTGCTAAGTTAATGGAAGAGTTGAATACATTAAAAGGAAACAGAGAGGAAAGCAAGGAAACTTGGTCGACAGTGATTGCTGGTAAGGTAAGATTGAATAAGCCTAGGCCTATAAATGGAGTACATGTAACTGAAATTCCCGTCTCAAATTCATTTGGAGTGCTTGTCGAAGAAAATGATGACTTTCCTCAAAAAGAAAAGAAGAGAGTGATAAAGAGAAAATCCAGGAAGATGCGGATATTTGCGGATAGCCACGGGCGAGATGTAGCAGCAAGCGTTTTGGAGAGAAACCGAGAAATGGAGGTCACTTCGACAGTGAAGCCGGGAGCTCAGATTGCAGAAGTCACGAACGGGATGATAGGAGAGTGTGCGTCCCTTACTGCAAAGGACTACGCAGTGATCATCGCTGGAGCAAACGACGTCTATAGAAATGAGAGTAAAAAGGTAATCAAAGATTTAAAGGGTACATTGCCATCCATGCAAAAAACAAATGTCATTATTGTAAACATTCCGCAGAGACACGATTTAATTCCCAAGTCATGTGTAAATGTAGAAATAGAGGCTACAAATGGAAAAATTCATAAAATTTGTAAGAGTTTTCCAAATGTCCAAATTGTAGATGTAAGTAAATTAGACAGGAAGTTCCACACTCGGCATGGCCTACACTTAAATAGATTAGGAAAAGAGTATCTTAGTGATGAAATCTGCAAAATTGTAAATTCAAATGGTAAGAATAATTCAACAGTAATATCATTAGAGTGGAAGCAGGGAAACTGGTAGAAGAAGCCAAACGTGAGGTTTGGCATTCACATCTTTTAAAGTCAAATTTAACGGAGTGCAACAATGGTATTTCGGATTTGTCTAGCAACAATAATAATAACAATTATGATAATAATAATGTAAATAAATCACCAACACAAGCTTGCAAAAGTAACAAATTTAAAATTTACCACCAGAATGTCCAGTCTCTTTATAATAAAATTGATTACATAAATCTAATGCTTAAAAATGAACTTAAAGACATCTCAGCACTATGTATTTCAGAACATTGGCTGAAAGAGGAACAACTCGAATTAATTCAATTCCCAGGGTTTATACAAGCTAGTAAATACTCTAGATCTAATATTAGCCATGGTGGTACTTGCATCTTCTTAAGAAATAATTTAGATCATGAACAGATAACAGCTTATGATTATCTAATTATGGAACAGGATTTTGAATTCTCTGCCGTAAAAATTCAGCAGTTTAAGTTAATAATTGTATGCGTATACCGTTCTCCGTCAGGAAAGTTTCCTCTATTTATAGATAAACTAGAATTGTTACTCAATAACATGAGCAAAGTAAATTTCGATATAATAATTTGTGGGGATGTAAATGTGGATTTCTTAAAACTTGATAGAAATTGTGAATTATTAAACCAGTTACTAATTTCCTATGGACTGAAACCTACAGTAAATACACCAACAAGAATAACAAAATTTAGTAAAACCACTCCTGATCAAATTTTTATAAATACAGATAAATATCACCATTCAATAGAAGTCTATTGTCCGGGTTTTAGTGACCACCATGGACAAATACTGAGTTTTGAAGTATCCGAAGTAATCAATAATAATGATAATGGAGTAAAATCAAAGTGCAGGTCATTCACTGAATCAAATGTTACATATTTCAATGACTTATTAAATAAGGAAACATGGTCAGAAATTTATGAACTAGAAAATGTAAATGATAAATTTAATGCATTTAACAGTACCCTAAAACACTATTTTGAAATAGCATTCCCCTTTAAACGAAGAACTGTTCAAAATAACAAAACTAGCAATTGGATAACAACAGGGATTATAAATTCATGTCAAAGAAAGAAATTTCTACACAAATTATATAAACAATACCACACAACACCTGAATTCAATTTATACTACAAAAAATACACTAGCATATTAAATAAGGTAATAAGACTAGCAAAGAAAATGCATAATGATAATTTTATTTCCCAATCATCTAATAAAAACAGGGCGATGTGGTCCGTAATAAAGAAAGAAACTGGAAAATCTGCTAAAATACAAAGGAACATTACACTGACCAGAAATAATAAAGTGATTAATAATCCAGAGGAAATAGCAAACACTTTTAATGACTATTTTCTGGAAATTCCGCAAAAATTATTAAATAAATCACAGGTAAATACACTAAATTCTAATAATAAAATAAATATATGCAGTGATTCTTTATTTATAAATCATGTCACAAGTGAAGAGGTAAGAATAGTTATAAAAGAGCTAAAAAATAAATTCTGTGCTGGCATTGATGGAATCCCTGATGCAATTTTAAAGAAATGTGCAGAAAATATAATAAATCCACTTACGCACTTAATAAACAGTTCAATTCTCTCAGGAACTTACCCGGATATTTTGAAGTTATCAAAAGTAATTCCAGTGCACAAAAACGGTTCAAAAGATGAATTAGATAACTATCGTCCTATTACCTTACCAACTGGTATTGCAAAAATTGTGGAAAAAATTATGTATAAGAGACTGATAAGTTTCATAGAAAAAAATAAAATATTATCAAACTCACAACATGGATTTAGAACGGAAAAATCTACACAGACAGCAATTTACGAATGTAGTAATAGTATACTGAAATTAATTGACAATAAGGAACATGTAACTGGCCTATTCTTGGATTTATCGAAAGCATTTGATGTAGTTGACCATAAAATCCTCCTTACCAAACTAAATCAATACGGTGTTAGAGGTCTAGCTAATAAATGGATAGAGTCTTACTTAACAAGGCGTAAACAAATAGTAAGCTTGAGACACAAGGATGATGGAACCAAATTACTTAATGAAACATTGTCCAATGAGGGAATTATTGAATTTGGAGTACCCCAGGGATCGGTTTTGGGCCCACTACTCTTTCTTCTATATATAAATGATATAACACAGAACGTTCATTCACATAAGGAAATTTTGTTTGCGGACGATACAACACTCGTAATAAAAGGTGAAACTAAACAGGTCATACAGCAGTCTGCTGACTCCGTTACAGGAGAGTTAACCAAATGGTCACAAGATAATCGCCTCATAATAAACTATAAAAAGACAGTATGTCTAAATTTCCACACTATACAGAATAGGAATCCTGCGATGCCCAATATAACATTAAATGGTCATCAAATAGAAAATAAATCAGAAATAAAGTTTTTAGGACTATGGATACAACAAGACTTGAAATGGAATAAACATATACAATATCTGAATACTAAACTGAACTCGATGTGCTTTGCGTTACGTATTTTGAAAACCTGCACTAGCATGCACACATTAAGAAATACTTATTTTGCTTATTTCCATTCATACTTAAGATATGGGATCATATTTTGGGGTATGTCGCCAGATGTACTAAGCACGTTTCGGATACAAAAGAGAGCGATTAGAATTATGGCAAATGTAAACTCTAGAGAATCGTGTAGACCTCTGTTTAAAGATTTAAACATTCTCCCACTGCCCTGCATATATATCTTTGAAAGTATTATGTTTTTTAAAAAGAATTTAATGAATAAAGATGTTTTTCTTAAAACAAACAATGATGTTCATAGGCATAACACAAGACAAAATCAAAACATTCATATTTCACACACACACACAAGCATATATCAAAAAGGAACTTTTCACACTGGAGTTAAATTATACAATAAACTACCCCAGTATATAAAACTGGCCCCAAAAATAAAAACCTTTGATAGAATGTTGAAAGCTTATCTGCAGTGCCATTGTTTTTACTCAGTAGTTGAATATTTTAGCGTATAGGAGTGATGGAATCTATAACTATATTTTACTTTTTTAATTTAATTTTAATACCTAGCTGTATGTTGTTGTATTTATAGAATTAAGTTTTCATATTATGATAATAGAGTGAGGTGTAAATAGTTGTGCAATAAGATTGTATCTATTAAGATTTGCTATTATAATAAGTTATAAATAGTTATAATCTTAGTAATATATACCTGTTAGTTCTTTTATTTTATGCATGTAAATTCTGACGTGTCCTATATCAAAAATGTATTCAATGCATGTATTTGATCAAATGGAATTAATAAAAATCTATCTATCTATCTATCTATCGATTCTAGTTGATAATGACATTATTTGTTAAAATAATACAGGAAATTGACCGAAATACAGCATTATTAGACTACTTGAAGTAGGCTATACTGGACTTGGAGCACGAAAAGTGCAGAGTTTGACGTTTAACTAATTGGCCCAGAATTGTGGGAGGTGCAGCATGGAGCCACGTCCATCTTGCTGACCTCGTTATGTCGTCTGGAGGAGGTTGGGGACTTGAATAATGACCCAGTTTTTCCCCGACTGAGAATGGATGTAAGAATGGGGAGGGAAGATCCCAAGGAAAATCATTGATTACTCATGATTGGAGTAACGCAATGGTATGCGAGTGGCACACAGATGAATCTTTAGCCAGGAGGCTAATTTTAGAGCCTTTAATCTGCGAAACTGACGCATATTTAATGAAATGCGGAAGAATAGAGACTATGGTTGTTCGCGGCTTGGTTTTAACGAGGTTGCCAGGGATTCCCAGTAAGATAGCGTCCCCACGCTATGGAGAAAGGAATTAATATTAATTAATTGGACGAGCGATTCTTCAGCACGCAGACAGTTCTGGGATCAGTGAAGGAAAAGGAACCCGATGAGCATGGTTTCGAGACCAGAATCGTGCTGGGAGAGGAGTCGAGATAGCGCGGGAAAATTTAGCTCTACTTTTCGTGTGAATCCAATATAAGGGAGTCGACCCTTGGCAGAGTCTCAGTCTGAACCCAGTCTCAAGCCAGTCGCACGCAGTTTGAACGCAGCCTTGCGGCAGTCGCACGCCAGTGTTAAGCCAGTCTTAACGCAGTTTACACAGTTGGACATAGTTTGTCACCGAGAGTCGCAAACAGTCGTCGCTACACAGTTTTTGTAAACAGTACGAACAATGGTATGTTCACTTAGGAAGCAACGGGTGAGATAAGTTGCAGAACTATTGTAAATAATAATCTATGTAAAGTTATGCACAGTGATAAGCGCAATGTATAAAATATTGACTGTTCATACATGTCTAATTACGATGGAATGCGCTAAATGAAACCTTACGAAGCATTTGGTAATGTCTTAGAATACCAAATAATAACGCTCAGGACGGAAGTTAGCATATTTATGCGAATCAGGAAGCTTACCGTAGGAGTATGGATAAACTGTTGGTGAATTCCGAGGGCAAGCGAACCAGACTTTCAATCAGGAGTTGGTAGGAGTACGGGAGATGCCGTCGACACCTGCTATTTTTGATATCTTTGCTAGGGAATTTCAACCAAGGAAAAGTGTACGGAGTGACGTGTGTTATGTAAATTATATGTGAAATGTCTTTTAAATTAATGGTTTAATAAGTGTTCTAAAGTGTCATGTGTTTTAGAAGCAATAGCTTCTTTATAGAAATGCAAAGCGTCGTGTGGTTAACGAAAAATATGTGTCAGAAAATGTGTGTATTCAAGATGCAAATGTCGCACTAGAATTTGCTTATGGCAGGCGACCAGGAAGGATATGAGTGGTTGGAACCGCCGTGACGAGCCTTAAGATATGTAAGTACCCCACAAATTATGTTTAAGTAGAGGTATAGGCCACTGCATGTAGTGTGATTTCAGAATTATAAAGATGCCAGTAAGAATCAGAGTAGGAGATAGACTCTCCAAGTTTACTCATTATTGTGTTGATTTTAATAGATTTGAGATGTTATTTTGCATCAGTGAGTGGATTAATCGTTACCACTATTAATTAAAAATGGCAAATCAGTTATGTAAATGTCACGGACATGGTTGTTCGATTTGTAAGATGAGTTGTGTCGGATTTTGGTAAATTTATGTCAGTGAGAATAATAATAATAATGAATATGAGAGGTATGAATGAACGCATCAGGCAAAATGTTGTAAACAAGAAATATTTACGCTAAAGGGTAAGACTTATCGATCTAAGCAGTAAGATTATACAGTAAGATTACATTACGGGATTAAGAAAAGAGTTGATATCAGAATATTGTATTAATGGGAATATAATTATTCCAGGAAATGGAAGAGCTTTTAGTGAATTGAATTTGCAGCTTATGTGAAAAGCTTATAGAGTAATTGATAGATTTCTCTTGGTAATTATAGGACGTAGATCATAGTATTAGGTAGAGGGACCAGGTTATCTATTCTTCGTATGAAATCTCGTATGCCGTGGGCGTAATGAGAGATGTACTTTGTGCCAGAGCGTATATAGTGATATTGACCCTAGCTCTGATGATGGATATGGAATGTTCCGGGTTCGAATCCCGTGATAGGTGGGAGGAAAACAATGGACACCTCTGCACGCTATCTGATTCCCCGAGAACTATTTGTTGAGTGATTCGGCTCGTTGAAGCGAATCCCAGACGGCAGCATGGGCTGGCCGCAATATTATTAAAGATACCGGTTACCTAATGCGTTATGAATCTCGTGCCTTCATGTTGAAATGGGCCTATTTTGGAGCCAATTATTATTATCCTCAGTGTAGGAGTAAATGTGAAAGCTCATCCGGAACCTATTTGCATAATATCCAGTTAAAATCCATTGAGATATGTGTGTCACTGGGACCACAGTGTTTGTCTGTTAAAATCTTTTACTGCTTGGGGAGAAAGCCTTCAGACAGAAAACGAGGGGGAGGCGCTGTAGGACCTCACTCCACTTCTATTGTGTATCGGCCGCTCAGGAAGAGGGTCTGGACGGTCAAGCGAACCGTGAAAGCAAGTGTGAAAGGAACAGGTTTTAGACCCTGTTAATGACATAAGATGAAACATTGTTATATTGAGTAATGTAGTCATGTGGTTTAAGAACACATTGATAATTATAGTTCGCCCTGATGGTTCATAATTCTAGCTATCTAACGAATGGTTAGACGTTGCAGTTGTACTGTCACTGACATCTGTTTCTGAAGTGGGTTACCAGATGCCACAGGCTACGCGCGCAAAAGTAGTTTAATAGTACCGTCCGACACAGCGTTAACTAATGTTTTTAATATGAAATCACACACGGCATGCAGTGGAACTATATAAATAGAGGAAGTGTAGGGGTAGCTTACATAATTATGGAGTTGTACGTAGACTGTTGTGCAACACCAGAATAGGCTAATGCATGTAAAGCATTTGGTGGGAAGAGAAAGATCAAAACACACACACGATACACATTATTGTCAAATTAAGACAAGGTTCAAGGAATAATTAATTTGTTGAATTAATGAAGTCACATTGGATGACAGAAGAATTAAAGTACAGTTTGTTTCTGAAGTTGTATGTGCATCAGCGCAATAGAGTACTTTGTAATGTTCACATAAGGGTAAAGGTTTGTGTTATGATATGATTTTATTACGATAATATTATGTTCATATTTGTGGATTGTGGAAATAATTTTTGTTTGCTTTTATTTTTGTGGTTGTGGGATTTGTTTTGTTTGTTTGAAGCCATGAAGTTTATTACAGAATTAAAGTTTTAGAATAGAGTTGTGCCTTATCATTGTAGAGTTGATACCTTTTAGCCTCAAATCCAAAATATGCAACTGCTACATGGGAGAACGGTACACGCCCGAGCCCTGATGCTAGCTGGAGGCAGAAGCATATTTTCCATCGAGATTACTCACATGGGTACATGGAAATTGATGTCTTGTACAGTGATTTGAGCTATAGGTACAACTGAAGTCGGTCTAGATCCAATGCACACAACTCTAATAAAGTAACAATTAACATGAAGTAGGGAATGACCGCACCTAATCTAGCTAAGCTCCGATACGAACAATATAAATTTTGATAGATTCCTCTTTAAGTTATCATGGCCCAAGCAACGTGGAGCGGTATTAACTCATTATGGAACCGCCTGCGTTAGTGCAATATGAGCGATCTTGGCATTGCACGAACCGGTCATCTTCACAATAATTTATCATGTCGCCCGTGTGTGGGCAAAGCATGAGCATCAATCATCATTATAATTTATCATGGCGAGACCCAAATGGGGCATTCGACAGTACAGCCGAGACCTTGGAGGGTTGCTGCGATGTCTTAACGTGGACTCCATTATAATTTATCATGGCGCCCAGAGTTCGTGGAGCTTATGGGATTTAGGGAAAACCCATAGATTTTTATGGTATTTCATGGGGAAAACCATAGTAATTGTTTTTTTTGCCTCAAACTGTGTTTGAGTGATGTTTGAGTTCAGTAGGCTTTTGATGTAACGCAGAATCTCGCTATTGAGAAGAGGATTACCCAAGGGTACAAGCGCTACATACCAGATCCACAGTTTATCATAATATTGACAGGTTTTGTATGACTTTACAATATGTGTACAGTGTTTGATGTTTCTCTTCAAAACGTATCCACACATATTTCCAGGAAGCCTGCCTGCATCTCACAGTATATTATTGTAGAAATGTCAGGTACAGAGGAGATTGTGCAGTTGATTGCAGGCTTAAGACAGCATTTTGACGCTGTTAACGAGCAAAATAAGCTGGAAGCTAAGGCTTTCCAGGAGGGAATAAACGCTCGTTTAGAGGATAATCAGAGTGAATTGAATAATCGTTTAGATGCCAATCAGGTTGCAATGAATCATAACCAGGTTGAATTAAGCAACCGATTGGACGCAAATAAGGTTGAATTAAATGATAAGTTAGGTCAAATGCAAGAGGTAATTAAGACCGAAGTAACAGAAACTGTTGTAAGCATTGTATCAGAAATGCAGGTTAAAACAGATAAACGTTTCGAGGCTATAGAAGCCAAGCTCGAAAGTAACTTACAAGCGTGTAAGCATGCTCAGGATGAAACCAACAGTAGGTTAGATGCACTGTCTAATGACATTAAGGATATTCAAATCCAAAATGAGGCGAATCTCGAACGCCAAGCGAAACAATTTTCAGAATTTACGAGAACGGTAGATCAGAGGTTAGAAGAGAACGACTCTAAATGGGACCAGAAATTGAAAAGCTATGCTAGAACAATTAACGGTGACCTCAAGAAACAGGATCAGAACATATTAGATCAATGTCAGGAAATAAGCGAGATTAAGGCTATCGCTAATGAAAGTAAAGAGCTAGTAAGCAACGTGAAAGGTCAGATGGGCAAAGTTCATCAAGAACTGGACCAAGTTCAAAGTGACATTGTTGTAGTTAACAAAAGGCAAGAGGAGAATAGAGGTGAGATCATCAAGGTCCGGAATGAATTGTCGAAAGTCAATGGACACATTCAAGAGGAAATTAAAGGGCTGAGAGAAGAACTCGAAATAAGAGAAGGCCAGAAGACAGAGGCAAGCGACAAGACCCTTGCTCAAATTAAGGAAGATGTAGAGGATAAAATCTCCCATATCAAACAAAGTCTGAAAGAAGACAAGAAGAAAATATTTCAAGTAGCTGAGGAAAATCGAGATAGACTTACCAGAATCGAGAAGGAGGTAATTACTCGACTTGAAAGAGCGGAGATGCGCCACAATCAAATGGAGACTAGGATAATCGCACAGGAAGAAACCCTTATGAAAAGTCCTAAGTCAAGTGAAGGCAGCATAGAAGATATGAGGAAAACAAGGTGGGCAGACTTAGAAACCCAACCTATAATCAGGAATGCTACAGGCCCAGGCGAAAGTCCTTATATGACGCCAGGTGCATCACTTGCAGCATCAACGCCACATGAAAATGCTACGCACACCCAGGTGATAAACATGATCAGGGCAAGCGAAGAAAAACCAAGGAAGTTCTCAGGTAGCAACTGTAATATGACACCAAAATATTGGTTGAAGGAAGTGTCTGAATATCTGAATGATGCGCGGATACCGCCAGAGCGCAGGCTACGAGCCATTGAGAAACTAACAGAGGGAGAATGCGCATTATGGTTTCGCAGTTTCCGGTATACTTTCGACTGTTGAGGAGTTTCGAGAGGCATTTTTGAAACGGTTCTGGGATCCAGCCACACAGCAAAATTTGAGACTGGATTTGTATTCCAAAAGATACAGTACCAGCAACCCAACGAAGTACGCGGAGTTTTTCATATCTCAGATGTGTCGTTTCAAAGAACTGGATCAAAAACCGAGCGAGCTGGAATTATGTATTGCTATCGCCAAACAGCTTCCATACGAGATCCAAAGACTGCTAATCTCGGCTAATGCGAAAACGGCTATAGAAATGGAGGCAGTTCTTAGACAACTGGACCTCACAACAGCAAATACGATGCGTCAGAGTCGAACCGTGGAACAGGTACACGTGACCAACACGCAGACTGACCAACATCAAGCTCCAAGGAACAATAAAGCTACGAGCACTGAAACACTAGATTCCAACGGACGTCAATGGGAACAGGAACCCAGAAGATGGCAGCCAAAGTACAAAGGGAATGCTAGTAGAGGAGGAAGAGACCGAAATTCGTGGAATAAGCAGAATACCAGGGGTAGACCGTACCAAAACAATGGAGGTAACAATGGCCAAGAAGGCAACAATAGAAATTGGAGACCCCAAGAAAGAAGAAGTAACTTCGATGACGAGGTAGAGGAACGATATCACGCTTCATTGCGATACCTCGAGGAAAGGGGAGATGAGCCCCAGAAACAACAAATCCGCTGGCAAGAAGCTATGCAGAACAGGACATCGCCAGACAGATATGGAGATGGAGCTAAGAGTTTGGAGCTACAGCGCAGCGAACAGGAGAGAAGAAACTCCGAGGGGACGGGCGCTGAAGAAGAAAAAAAACGCCAAAATTAGAAGAGTTCAAGACTGATGGATGGAAGTCTGTTAACATCATCAATTGGATAGCCAAACCAGAAGAGCTAATCGAGGATACAGGAGGATCACAGGTCATGGTCAAGAGAGAATTGCCTATTATAATTGTAAGAGTGGCAGGATTGAAAATAAGAAGTCTGTTAGACACCGGTTCTACAGTGAGCCTTATGACACAAGCTCTATTTAATGAAATAGCTCAGAGAGAGAAGGTTTTGAGAATACCGATCTCTAGTGTAAAAATAAAAGGGATAATTCCAGACAGAACGATGATATGTAAATATCAGGTATACCTAGATTTACAGATAGGAGGCTCTATTTTCTCACAGAGTTTTCTATTAGTAAACAAACTGCCTTATAACTTACTTATTGGGGCAGAATTTATAAGGGAATACAGAGTGATAATAGACCTAGCACAGGACAGGGTTATGTTCCATGTGAATGAGGAAGCCGAAGGCTTGGAGGTCGCACTCAATGAGATTGAACCAGGGTCAAGTGAACAAGTATGGCATACATACAGAGACGTGGCTGGAGAAGAAGTGTTAGCTATGGAGCAGTTAGAAGAAGAGCTGAAAACACTAGCCACAGACCTGGAGAAAGATTTGGAACCCGAACTGGAAGAAAATATTTCGGAAAAGCTAGAAGAAGCGAAAATTGGGCTAAAAGAGAAGGAAAATTTAAAGCAATTGTTAATGGAACAGAAGGAAGTCTTTGATTCGAGACCTGGTCGTATAAAGAACTTCACTTATGCTTTCCAAGTCAGTGATTGGACACCATTTAGGCAGAAACCCTACCCTATTGCCGAAAAGCATTATGCTAAAGTGAAAGAGGCAATTCAGGAGATGTTGGAGGCCGGTGTTATTGAGAAGACACCTACGCCTTATGTAAGTCCATTGGTAATCGTACCGAAGACAGACGGGACTGTTAGGGTATGTCTGGACCTGAGATATTTAAATTTGAAGGTTATTCCGGAGTTTGACCAAGTGCCACCTATTAAAGAGATCCTCAGGAAGTTCAAAGGGAAGACTGTATTCACAAACTTGGACATCACATCCAGTTTCCACCATCTTGGATTAGAGAAGAAAACTAGTCTGTTGACAGGATTCATGTTTGATCAACACACATATACGTTTTTAAGGCTACCTTTTGGGTTGAAAACAGCTGGTTCAGCCCTGATAAGAGCGTTAGATCGCAATCTATCAGATGATGTGAAAGAGTGAACCATCAGATATGTAGACGACATTCTACTCACATCAGAATCTCTGGAGGAGCACATGAGAGACCTGAAGAAGTTGCTAGATGACCTTCGAGAAGCTAACTTCAAGGTTAATATCAAGAAATCGCACTTCTGTCAGAGGGAAGTTAAATTCCTAGGGCATGCTATTGATGCAAATGGAGTTAAGCCTAATCCAGATAAATTGGAGGTAATTCGAAATTTCCCTCGACCCACGAAAGTTAAGCACGTCCGACAGTATTTGGGAGTAATTGGATTCTTTTCGAACCACTGCCCAAATTATACTACGACAGTAGCACCCCTGCAGGACCTATTGAAGAAAGGCGGCAGATGGAATTGGACGGAGCAATGTCAGGAAGCATTCGTGAGGTCAAAACAAATGCTTTTGGAATATGTGAAACTGGGATACCCGGATTATACCCAGAAGTTCATCATACAGACGGATGCATCACTTATTGGTATCGGAGCGATGCTATTCCAGGAAAATGTTGACCAGCCTGAAAAGAAAGTTTTTATTGCATTTATAAGTAGGAGGCTGAAAGCCCATGAGAAAAACTACACGATTACAGAGATAGAGTTGCTCGCAATTTTGTACGCGTTGCAAACATGGCATAAACTCGTGTACGGCTTTCAAATAGTCCTCAGAACAGACCATAAAGTTTTAACATTTTTGTTAAAGACAGACTTGTCTAGCCAGAGATTTACAAGATGGTCCCTGTATATTCAGCAATTCAATGTGGAAATAGAATAATGTCCAGGGAAAGAAAATGTAATACCGGACATATTAAGCCGTTACCCTAGAGAAGAGGAAGCGCTAGCTGTCCAGATTGAGAATCGAGATCAGAAGACGTTGGATGATTTGAAGAACCTTACCAACCTACAACGCGATGACCCGTGGTTGAAGATGATGATCGATTACTTCGAGGGACGTTTAGCAAGGGGAACTGCAATATACAGAGAGGCAGAGGCATTGGCAACAGATTATGTATGGTATAATCAGATACTGCACAAGTGGCATGATGTAGATCATACACGTCAAAGGATTGTGATTCCTGCATCTTTGCAGAGGAGATTGGTGTGGCTAGCACACAGAGCATTTGGACATCCCGGAATAGACAAAGTTTGTGCTCTGTTGAAAGAAGCATTTACTTGGCCAAAGTTGAGAGAAATGCTATTAGAACATGTGATCTATGCCAAAGGGTAAAGCCAAATCCCTTTTTAATGAGACAACGACCTATACCGTTGTTACCGGAGAAGCCAAGGCAGCTATTAAGCATAGACAACTATGGACCATTGCCTAGAGCACGTAGAGGCAATAGACACATTTTTGTGGCCATGGATGTATTTTCGAAAATGGTGGTATTATGCCCCATACAGAAGACAAGTTCAAAGCAGGTATTGAAACGATGAAAGAGAGAGTTATTCCGATTCTTGGGAAGCCGGATAACATCCTCTCGGACCACGGAAGTTGCTTCACAAGTGCAGAATTTCGTCGAGAACTGGAAACTCTAGGAATTAGGCAGATTTTATCTACCATTCGCCATCCTGAGGCAAATCCAGTTGAGAGAGTAATGAGAGAGATCCAGAAATACATGAAGATCTACTGCTCGGAAGATAATTGGCGTTGGATTGAATTCCTAGAAGTAATTGAATACTGTATAAATAATACTGTTCACGAGGCGACAGGTCAAGTTCCCGTGACTCTACATTTGGATCAGAGGCCGGAGAGACCGTGGACTGGTGTCATTCCATTACCAGTAGACGCACAGCCAGGACGAGAATTGAGGATCCAACGAACCTTCGAATATCTCAAAGCACAGACGGAGAGACGTCAGAGGAGAAATCGTGCGAAGAGGTATCACAGACCGCTTCTCGTCGGACAGAAAGTGTTAGTGCGGAAACCCGCCAGTTCAGATCCAGAGGCACGGAAGTATAAGAAGTTCAATTTTGCATATCACGGCCCGTTCGAGGTGATTAGAGACCTTCAAAACAATGCATACAGGATAATGCATTTAGAAACTGGAAACGAGGTCATTATGAATGCAGCCAATTTAAAAGTTTATTTTTCGCCAGAAGAATTCGACGAACAAGAAGAAGTATTAACAGCGCACACCCAACTGAACGTGGATAGCGAAGTCAACCAGGCAGTCAGACCGGAACGTTCACGCAGCGAGACGGAACGAGAAGCAGACAGCTTGCCCAGTGTAAGGGAGAGACAACAAGAGTGCCAGTGTCTGCGAGAATTCTACAAAGAAATGGTTGAAGCGGCGAGGGAAGTTGAGGCCATAAATGCAGCCCTCCGTCGAGAGAATAAACAGCTTAGAGAGAGCGCAGTGTGGAAGGGGGAACTTGACTAACCTACTCGCAGCTAGACGAGGTGAAGGACCCCAGATGTAAACACAGACAGTGGTAGACAGTCAGCTGGTTACTTACAGAAAATCACTTGCAATTGATTTCTATAAGTTTTGCAAGGGGAATCTGAACCCGAGGGTGTTATGCTGACTGATATCGAATGTGGATCTCAGAGACTGTGATCTCAGTCTAAAGGTTCCACCAGGGAACGAACCCGAGGTCTGCTAAGGGAGTTTCGTGGTAAAAAACCCCTAGAGAAAAATGTATATTTAATCACTGGTATGATTCTAGTTGATAATGACATTATTTGTTAAAATAATGCAGGAAATTATTAGCATTATTAGACTACTTGAAGTAGGCTATACTGGACTTGGAGCACGAAAAGTGCAGAGTTTGACGTTTAACTAATTGGCCCAGAATTGTGGGAGGTGCAGCATGGAGCCACGTCCATCTTGCTGACCTCATTATGTCGTCTGGAGGAGGTTGGGGACTTGAATAATGACCCAGTTTTACCCCGACTGAGAATGGATGTAAGAATGGGGTGGGAAGATCCCAAGGAAAATCATTGATTACTCATGATTGGAGTAACGCAATGGTATGAGAGTGGCACACAGATGAATCTTTAGCCAGGAGGCTAATTTTAGAGCCTTTAATCTGCGAAACTGACGCATATTTAATGAAATGCGGAAGAATAGAGACTATGGTTGTTCGCG
The DNA here is from genome assembly GCA_946902985.2 of Meconema thalassinum. NCBI lineage: Eukaryota > Metazoa > Arthropoda > Insecta > Orthoptera > Tettigoniidae > Meconema > Meconema thalassinum. Next base: position 63,520,193 of record OX336389.2, on the reverse strand, counting down.
GCTTGGTTTTAACGAGGTTGCCAGGGATTCCCAGTAAGATAGCGTCCCCACGCTATGGAGAAAGGAATTAATATTAATTAATTGGACGAGCGATTCTTCAGCACGCAGACAGTTCTGGGATCAGTGAAGGAAAAGGAACCCGATGAGCATGGTTTCGAGACCAGAATCGTGCTGGGAGAGGAGTCGAGATAGCGCGGGAAAATTTAGCTCTACTTTTCGTGTGAATCCAATATAAGGGAGTCGACCCTTGGCAGAGTCTCAGTCTGAACCCAGTCTCAAGCCAGTCGCACGCAGTTTGAACGCAGCCTTGCGGCAGTCGCACGCCAGTGTTAAGCCAGTCTTAACGCAGTTTACACAGTTGGACATAGTTTGTCACCGAGAGTCGCAAACAGTCGTCGCTACACAGTTTTTGTAAACAGTACGAACAATGGTATGTTCACTTAGGAAGCAACGGGTGAGATAAGTTGCAGAACTATTGTAAATAATAATCTATGTAAAGTTATGCACAGTGTTAAGCGCAATGTATAAAATATTGACTGTTCATACATGTCTAATTACGATGGAATGCGCTAAAAGAAACCTTACGAAGCATTTGGTAATGTCTTAGAATACCAAATAATAACGCTCAGGACGGAAGTTAGCATATTTATGCGAATCAGGAAGCTTACCGTAGGAGTATGGATAAACTGTTGGTGAATTCCGAGGGCAAGCGAACCAGACTTTCAATCAGGAGTTGGTAGGAATACGGGAGATGCCGTCGACACCTGCAATTTTGGATATCTTTGCTAGGGAATTTCAACCAAGGAAAAGTGTACGGAGTGACGTGTGTTATGTAAATTATATGTGAAATGTCTTTTAAATTAATGGTTTAATAAGTGTTCTAAAGTGTCATGTGTTTTAGAAGCAATAGCTTCTTTATAGAAATGCAAAGTGTCGTGTGGTTAACGAAAAATATGTGTCAGAAAATGTGTGTATTCAAGATGCAAATGTCGCACTAGAATTTGCTTATGGCAGGCGACCAGGCCTACAAGCCCAGACAACTTGAACATAGTTATGGATCGGCAAAGGTATGACGAATCTCGTAAGACTTTGTGCGTTGAGAAAGACCTGTTGACAGGCTTATTATTTGTACTTATATACGCAAGTGACGAAAACCGGTACAGTTACCTTAATGGTCGCTTGACAAGCGATGCATGTGACCCCTTAGTTTTCTCCACTTTCTATAGTCCTTAACAAAAATATATATTTAACTAAGTAACTTTTTCAGGTATTTTATGCTCATCCCATTGATTGGTGATTATCTTATGTTGACAGACTGAAAAGTTGCTTTGTGGGTATTGAATAAGGTGTTAGCTATGACCAACCTGTGCTCAGTGCAGAATTCCATCAGCCTACTTTCTAGATAATTCCTTTCACTTAATTAATCTGAATTATCCAACTATCTTTCTTTTCCTACTACAGCATTCCAATCTCCTGTTACTATAACATTTTCATCACCCTTTACATACCTCAGAATTCCATCCATTTCTTAGTAGACTTTTTCAACTTCATTAGCTTGACTGGTAGGCATATAGACTTGTACTACTGTGGTGCATGTAGCTTTTGCACCGATTTTAGCTACAATAATAATAATATCGTATGGCCTCGGGTGTTGGGTGCAAGCTTTGTTATTTGACGCCCAAAGGGTGGCTTGCATGTCGAATTTCGTTGTTCCTTGAAGCACTATGAAAGTCAAGGTTAGATATCTAAGCTCCTTGAACACTATAGCACTTTCTAGTAGAGAAATGAGGAACTTCGTGTTGGCGGAAACTCCCGAGATTAATTTTGCCATTATGAACACGGCCTACTGAATTCAAATGGGTTCTTTGACATGCCAACAGCGTATGACATGGTGTCGTAATTTTTGCTGCCTTTCAGAAATCACTTACCACGGCCAGGAGCGAACCTGCAAGTTTGGGGTTAGTAGACCGACACGTTGACCACTCACCCACCGTGGCAAGCTTTTAGCTACAATACCCATGGCTTATATTATTCCACCTGCTGTGCTGGTCAATACGAGACCTACCCCTGTATAGGCATTGATTTAGTGCTATTGATAATCTCCTGTATTTTCTGCCAGAAGACTTCACTAATCCCAACCTCAATCTATCCATTTTCCTTACTAAGTGTTTTCTAACCTCTAGCTTATGTATTAGATATCCTGAATCTACCCAGCTCTCACTTCCATACGGCAAGTCTAAGTACTGATCGATGTAGTGAGTTTCGCCACTTGACTCACGTTTTGCAGAATACTGTAGATTGCAACTGAAGATTCGCTGCATTGACTATTTCTTTCCCCATTCTACCATCCCGAGAAAATACACGTCCTTAGTAATTAATATGGTCCTCCTATCAGGCATACTTTTTTCTCGGGTTTCTTCCCCACAGACATACCCTTAGTTTTTGAAATACTGATTTTCATACCATATTCCATACATTTCTGTTAAAGTTCTAACATATTGACTTGTAACCTATCAACAAGTACAACCAGGTCATAAGCATAAGCCAGACTGTTTATCTGGTTTCGACACCTGCAATTTTGGATATCTTTGCTAGGGAATTTCAACCAAGGAAAAGTGTACGGAGTGACGTGTGTTATGTAAATTATATGTGAAATGTCTTTTAAATTAATGGTTTAATAAGTGTTCTAAAGTGTCATGTGTTTTAGAAGCAATAGCTTCTTTATAGAAATGCAAAGTGTCGTGTGGTTAACGAAAAATATGTGTCAGAAAATGTGTGTATTCAAGATGCAAATGTCGCACTAGAATTTGCTTATGGCAGGCGACCAGGAAGGATATGAGTGGTTGGAACCGCCGTGACGAGCCTTAAGATATGTAAGTACCCCACAAATTATGTTTAAGTAGAGGTATAGGCCACTGCATGTAGTGTGATTTCAGAATTATAAAGATGCCAGTAAGAATCAGAGTAGGAGATAGACTCTCCAAGTTTACTCATTATTGTGTTGATTTTAATAGATTTGAGATGTTATTTTGCATCAGTGAGTGGATTAATCGTTACCACTATTAATTAAAAATGGCAAATCAGTTATGTAAATGTCACGGACATGGTTGTTCGATTTGTAAGATGAGTTGTGTCGGATTTTGGTAAATTTATGTCAGTGAGAATAATAATAATAATAATGAATATGAGAGGTATGAATGAACGCATCAGGCAAAATGTTGTAAACAAGAAATATTTACGCTAAAGGGTAAGACTTATCGATCTAAGCAGTACGATTATACAGTAAGATTACATTACGGGATTAAGAAAAGAGTTGATATCAGAATATTGTATTAATGGGAATATAATTATTCCAGGAAATGGAAGAGCTTTTAGTGAATTGAATTTGCAGCTTATGTGAAAAGCTTATAGAGTAATTGATAGATTTCTCTTGGTAATTATAGGACGTAGATCATAGTATTAGGTAGAGGGACCAGGTTATCTATTCTTCGTATGAAATCTCGTATGCCGTGGGCGTAATGAGAGATGTACTTTGTGCCAGAGCGTATATAGTGATATTGGCCCTAGCTCTGATGATGGATATGGAATGTTCCGGGTTCGAATCCCGTGATAGGTGGGAGGAAAACAATGGACACCTCTGCACGCTATCTGATTCCCCGAGAACTATTTGTTGAGTGATTCGGCTCGTTGAAGCGAATCCCAGACGGCAGCATGGGCTGGCCGCAATATTATTAAAGATACCGGTTACCTAATGGACTAATGCGTTATGAATCTCGTGCCTTCATGTTGAAATGGGCCTATTTTGGAGCCAATTATTATTATCCTCAGTGTAGGAGTAAATGTGAAAGCTCATCCGGAACCTATTTGCATAATATCCAGTTAAAATCCATTGAGATATGTGTGTCACTGGGACCACAGTGTTTGTCTGTTAAAATCTTTTACTGCTTGGGGAGAAAGCCTTCAGACAGAAAACGAGGGGGAGGCGCTGTAGGACCTCACTCCACTTCTATTGTGTATCGGCCGCTCAGGAAGAGGGTCTGGACGGTCAAGCGAACCGTGAAAGCAAGTGTGAAAGGAACAGGTTTTAGACTCTGTTAACGACATAAGATGAAACATTGTTATATTGAGTAATGTAGTCATGTGGTTTAAGAACACATTGATAATTATAGTTCGCCCTGATGGTTCATAATTTTAGCTATCTAACGAATGGTTAGACGTTGCATTTGTACTGTCACTGACATCTGTTTCTGAAGTGGGTTACCAGATGCCACAGGCTACGCGCGCAAAAGTAGTTTAATAGTACCGTCCGACACAGCGTTAACTAATGTTTTTAATATGAAATCACACACGGCATGCAGTGGAACTATATAAATAGAGGAAGTGTAGGGGTAGCTTACATAATTATGGAGTTGTACGTAGACTGTTGTGCAACACCAGAATAGGCTAATGCATGTAAAGCATTTGGTGGGAAGAGAAAGATCAAAACACACACGCGATACACATTATTGTCAAATTAAGACAAGGTTCAAGGAATAATTAATTTGTTGAATTAATGAAGTCACATTGGATGACAGAAGAATTAAAGTACAGTTTGTTTCTGAAGTTGTATGTGCATCAGCGCACTAGAGTACTTTGTAAAGTTCACATAAGGGTAAAGGTTTGTGTTATGATATGATTTTATTATGATAATATTATGTTCATATTTGTGGATTGTGGAAATAATTTTTGTTTGCTTTTATTTTTGTGGTTGTGGGATTTGTTTTGTTTGTTTGAAGCCATGAAGTTTATTACAGAATTAAAGTTTTAGAATAGAGTTGTGCCTTATCATTGTAGTGTTGATACCTTTTAGCCTCAAATCCAAAATATGCAACTGCTACATGGGAGAACGGTACACGCCCGAGCCCTGATGCTAGCTGGAGGCAGAAGCATATTTTCCATCGAGATTACTCACATGGGTACAGTACATAAAAATAACAAAGATAAATTACCTTTATAAGAACTTATGTTACATGAATAAAGATTTGTGAAATAAATAATATGAAGTTCATATCTTTATTCATGTAACGTATGTTCTTATAAAGGTAATTTATCTTGGTTATTTTTATGTACAGGCTGAGGAAGAAGGAGTTTTACCTTCGAAACATGTACCTGTGAGTAGGTTCAATACAAGTATTGGAAAGGCAGAATCCCTTTATTTTCTTTCTAATCAATACATATGAGATTTTCAAAGTGAAATGCCATGTTCTGTAGTTCGGATGTCATGTAAAAAGGAGGTCCCGAGGCTCATGATGGCGTGATGAACGATCACCTCCCTTTTAACTACTGCGGCTTTTAGAGACGCCGGGGTGCCAGAATTTTGCCCCGAAGGGGATCTTTAACCTGCCAGTAAATCTACTGACACGGCTCCCTCGCAGTTGCGCTTCCTCAAATTCCAGATGACTGCGCCAGGATTCAATCATGCAACAGCAAACGAGAACGTTACCGCTGAGCCACGCAGCCAGTCTAGACCTACGGCCGTCAAAAAGACAGATCTACATAATAAATGAAATGAAAATCCACAGCCTGCTTCCAGTCTCCGACCGGGTCAGGAATGGAATGAATGAAGCCCCTATCTAGCGGCGAGGATATGAACTGTGCCGGCTGCAGAGGCCTGACGCACTACATAATAAATGCACACAGTAAATGTTTATTAGTTCTGAAACATTAACGCAAACTTGAACATTATCGTGCACTAGTGTTCGTCACGCATGTGCTCTAAAGATCGTCACCTATGACAACTATTGGACACGATGATCAAACGACAATTTAATTAATGCAGGGTGCTTCAAAACTACATTATAAGTATATTTCCGCTGTTAGTTAGGTCTTACAAGGAGAAATGACAATGTGCCAGTTTTCGTCACAAATGACGAGCATTGGTAAAGTGCGTTTTTCAAAATCCAGTGTAAGTCACCAGCATTTGTAACCAAACTTGGAATGTGAGCACGAAATAGCAAATCGCATATGTTACAGAAACAATTGCCAACTTTATCACACATTTGTAACATTTTAAAATGTCGGAACATAACACGCATGCACATAATTAACTTGCGTGCCTGCTTAGCACATGCGAGAAGCAATACGCCATGTCGAGATAGCTCAACTCACAGGAGATGTTTGACGCTGAGAATCACCTATTGCATCGCACGCATGATTTCGCAAAGTTGCTCCTTATCGGCAACGCCGTGGTCCAGGCAGAGTATCTCCCGACGCTTCACAGGAAACTGGTCCGGCATTATCATCCCAGGCACAGGAGCACGAGAAAAGAGACAGAAGAAACTCTGGTGGCCACAGCCTTCGTGCCATACGTGAAGAAGGTAACGAACAGGGGTCAAGACGGTTTATAAACCCACCTCAAAAATCCGGGATTTGCTGCGATCCGCAAGGGCAAGTAAGTGCCATCCACACTCCACTGCAGGTGTCTTCAGAATCCTGTGTTCCTGTGGACAGGTGTACATAGGAACCACAAAGAGGAGCGTGACCACAGACCCAAGGAACATAACAGACACAGCCGCCTGGGTCAAACTGAGAAATCGTCGATCGCTGAGCACTCTCTCTTGGCCAGCCACGATGTACAGTACGAGGACATGCAGATACACTCCACCACCACACAAGGCTGCAACGGGAAGCTATAGAAATCTTCAAACGCCCCGATAACTCAATTGGAAGGAAGAAATTGAACGAGTACATAATACATGGACTCAGGCCCTTAAGAACACCAAGGCCAAGATATCATGCACACATCAACCTGAAGAAACTTCCCGCCACATCCCAGCAACCGCCCGGGGAAAACCCGGACCTCGCAGAGAACGCTCGACTCACAGGGTATACATTCCATTGCTAACGAAAGAAGCGGAACCCTTGATAATGTAGGACGCAGTTTCCTGTGAAACATCGGGAGTTATCCTGCCTGGACCACGGCCTACAAGCCCGGACAACTCTAACATAGTTATGAACGCCGGCCATGAAAGCCTAAGCTGTTATAAAGGATCCATATATTAAAATAAACAGTAGTGGTGAAGGATTACAGCCTTGCCTCACTCCCGTATAACCTTAAGCCAAGAACTCATTCTAACGTGACTAATTATTCATATTAGCTGATGCATTTTCAGTATAATGGAGTACGGCTGCAATAAATTTATTATAAAAATACAGTAGTTGTTTGTACCCTGGTGTGAACAGTATACTGTATTTGAAAACTTAAGCTAAACAATGCATATTGTGTTAAAGCAGTATGTCTACCAAAACCAACTAACAGATTTCCCTGATTTTTGCAGGATAAATCGGAATAGTAGCGGCCATAATCTATAAAACAGTATTTCTACTTAAAGAACATTTCAAAAAGTGCTTGAACAATAAAGGGTAGTAGACCTATGGCAAAGTTGAAAAGCCAAAAAAAAAACTATATTTTGCCAATTTCTAAATTTTTCATCCAGAAAAACTATTGTACTTGCAAGTAGTTCGTCATTTCACTATTGTACTTGCAAGTAGTTCGTCATTTCACTATTGTACTTGCAAGTAGTTCGTCATTTCACTATTGTACTTGCAAGTAGTTCGTCATTTCACTATTGCCGAACTACTTGCAAGTACAATAGTTTTTCTGGATGAAAAATTTAGAAATTGCAAAATAAATTTAACTATTGTACTTGCAAGTAGTTCGTCAATAGTAATGTTCTCAAAAATCATAGTTAACACATTTATATACAAATACACTGTTTACACATGTAATTTGTGTGCTATATCTTGCATGAAATGAGAGCTCACTGATTTAAAGTCAGTACAAACCTACATCTACAACAATCATCACCAGAATATACTTTTCCCCATCAAAATGAAAATTCTTAATTTCCAATTATTCACGGTTGGGCCTTGTAAGATTAAAATTCCCTGAGTATCATTAAAATACCCTGATAATTCACTGAGTTTTCCAAGATTTAAAAATTCCCTGAGTATTCAGTTTTCCAGAGTAGTAGACACCCTGTTTAAAGTCATGGTGATAGATTTAATGGTGACTGAAAATAAATAGCAAGACTATCCTTCAACTGGCATATTGAACTGCACAAGTCCCTAGCATACAGCGATAAAGCTCGGAACTAGCAAGCATCATTTTGGATTTTTAAAAATTCACTTGCTGGATACTCCTTCCCAGTCACCTGTTAATCTATAATCATGGCACAAATGTAACAACTTCAACCTTCCATGGAAGTGGAAAGAATCAGATCTCTAATAGAATCTGAGCAAGCAGGCAGTAGAGTTCCCTCGTCGGTACAGCCAGCATGGGTGCATGTGGTCCTACCTTGATGTATTTCCTTTCCATTTATTCTTACTAAACGCAAACATAACACAAAACAGCAAAATTTGAAATTAAGGCACATTAATTGACTTTTCTATTTAATTTTGTAAGTTTTAAGCAAATTCGTCTGTATTATTGGCAATTAAGTACTCAATAGGTTTATATACTGTTCTCAACTGGAGCATACTCAATACCCAACCCTACTGGTACCTTTCCATACATACAAAGTATGTTTTCCTGGTAAGTTTATTTTTAAGAAAAATACTGGCCAGAATTCATTACTCATTAAGGTACAAAATATGTACTGAAGTCAGTATTCTTTAACATTTGTATGCATGATCTTGTTCAGAGGGAAGGAAAGAAAATTGTAGGCAAGGCATGTCTTGTTAATAATTTATTACTTAAATCTCATACATAAATTACAAAATATTTTCTCACGCATTATTCAGTGGAACGCAAGCTCACCAGACAGGGGTTAGCTCACATGTGAAATGGAAATTACAAACTGCCCAACTGGTACCTGAAAATAAAAATAAGAAGTTTATTACCACATCTAATTTTTATGCTACAAACAATGACATACTGGCTGCCTATTGGTGAGAAGCGCTCAACAAATTCTGCGATAAGGAAAAAAATGTTGAAAAGAGCCTGGAAGTCTCTGCCTCTATATGCTCCCTGGTCTGATGAGTGATGAATGATATTTAATTATTATCAAACCCAGCGACAGTGAACCGTACATACTAAAATGACTAAGCATAATGAAGGTGACAACAAAAGTTAACAAAACAGAGACCCCCTTAAGAGCCTTATATGTATGAATGGTTTCTATAGACTAAGTTCATTCCAGGATATCATCATGGGCATTTACAAAAGGTTACTGCAATCTGTTGAGTCGTTCGAGTTTTATAAATGACAGACAGACAAGAAGTCCAATTTTATAAATAAATAAAAATACATAAGTACATAAATAAATACGAGCCTCCGTGGCTTAGGCGGCAGCACGCCGGCCTCTCACCGCTGGGTCCGTGGTTCAAATCCCGGTCACTCCATGTGAGATCTGTGCTGGACAAAACGGAGGCAGACAGGTTTTTCTCCGGGTACTCCGGTTTTCCCTGTCACAAATTTAATTCCAGCAACACTCTCCACTATCATTTCATTTCATCTGTCATTCATTTAATCATTGCCCAGAGGAGTGCGTCAGGCCTCGGCAGCCGGCACAGTTCATATCCTCGCCGCTAGATGGGGGCTTCATTCATTCCATTCCTGACCCGGTCGGAGACTGGAAACAGGCTGTGGATTTTCATTCATTCACATAAATAAATATCATAGCACTGGTTCATGAGGACGTGCATGCAGCGATTGATTCACTTAAGAATTTTAAAGCGGCAGGTGAGAATCAACTACTGTCGGCGCAGAAATTATGTGCACCCGAGTTTGGAGATAAATACCAAAATAACCGAAAGGCCTACAGGAAAACAAGTAACATCACCAGTTTCCTTGTTTATTTGTGCGTTGATTGATGATAAAGGTAACTTTTAGAAACTTATTTTAATATTTTTTATGGCAGGTGTAATGTAAAAAGTACCGGTTTTTGGCGGGTTTCGAAGGAAACGTCGACTTAAGAGATTCACAACTCTCAACGCCGTTATGCTACAGTAAACAAATTTAAATATGTGTTAGTCAGATATGTTAGCCTCCGTGGCTTAGGCGGCAGCACGCCGGCCTCTCACCGCTGGGTCCGTGGTTCAAATCCCTGTCACTCCATGTGAGATCTGTGCTGGACAGAACGAAGGCAGACAGGTTTTTCTCCGGGTACTCCGGTTTTCCCTGTCAAAATTTCATTCCAGCAACACTCTCCACTATCATTTCATTTGTCATTCATTTAATCATTGCCCCAGAGGAGTGCGTCAGGCCTCGGCAGCCGGCACAGTTCATATCCTCGCCGCTAGATGGGGCCTTCATTCATTCCATTCCTAACCCGGTCGGAGACTGGAAGCAGGCTGTGGATTTTCATTTCATTGTTAGTCAGATATGTTGCTTGTGTGTATGTGAAGTTTCAAACTTTTATCTCTAACACAAACAACAAAACAATCAATAATGTGAAAGTTTCGCATTACGAAATTGGACTTACGTAGAAGTTCGTTCTTGGGTGCATTTTAATCCACATGTACTAAGCGTTTGCGATATGTAACTATCCGTAATGTAAATAAATGGGTTTATTTTATATGGATTGATATTTATTATGATTTTGGTGGCTGTTGTCGGCAGGCGAGTTCCGCAGGAATGTTGGTTCGCTGTTGCCGCATTCGCTTACTGCCTGATTAGCGCTTCTTCGGCACAGAGCATATTCAAGTAAAATGTATTTCGTTTCCACATTTCCCATCATATTTCCGACATTTTCCGAAAGTCTAATAAACATTTCTCCAATTCTTCGATAATAGGAAATATTTTTTCAAAATAAAAACTGTGAATAGATCTACGTATAACTCCAGTGATATTGTAAACTGGTCAATGCGAATGGATGGTCACCCTACCGATGACCTTGGCCTGGTCCTGGAATTTCATACCTCACAATCTCAGCATTCATAGTTTTAACCGTCCGCCTCATTGCGTAGTAGCTTGCATTCTTGGCTGTCACCGCGAAGGCCCGGGTTCAATTCCCGGCTATGCCAAGAAATTTAATTCTCGTCGTGAGGCAAAATGAGTAGAGGCGGGTTCGATTCCCACCTCAACCATCCTGGAAGTTATTTTCCGTTGTTTCTCACTTCTACTCCCGGCAAATACCGGGATGGTGCCTAACGTAAGGCCACGGCCACTTACTACCCAAATCCTACTTCAATTATTACAAATGCACACACTAGTACAGACATCAAAGTGACACAGGTTATCAGACAAATTCTACGCACACCCAAGTACATGGGGCTGCATGACCTAGATGTCAGAAAGACCCTAAAAGAATTAACAACAACCTATTTAACCAAGCGAGGGGTCACTCCAAGACAATCAACAACTCACTGGAGCACCGGATATTGCTTATCGCCATCTCACCCTCTTAAAGAAACAAATAGCACTCAAAATCATACGAATTCCTCATTCTGTAAACAGGGTTCCAGGAGGCATTGTGAAGGTATCTACTCCACAATTTCCTGAGTGAAACTGGAAACTACACATTAAGATAATATCCGAGATACAAAGATAAACAGTGACTCACTGATGTGTGTACAGCCTTCCTTTGACACATCTAAGGGCAGAGTTGAACAGTGAATATTGAAACTGACGAAGATTGCGAGCTTCATCCGAGGAAGACAAAAGTCTCTGATAATTTCTTTAGAATGTAATTATTTTTATGGGTTTATTTTGTACTAGTTAAATATTCAGAGTTTGTTTGAACTAAATAGTTTCCTTTTAGTAAACATCAATAAAATAATTTTCTTATGAACAGATAGGAGACAACATAACATAAAATTTATTTTTCGTACTAATTTTATCACAAGCTTGTGAATTAATTTGTAATTCTTAATCCTTCATTAATTTATTTATTGCCACACCATGCTTCTGGGACTAGCTTTCTCTGTGTTTTAAATATTTTATCACCACTGAGTCTCATCTTATTGTGATGTACTGTATACGAAACACAAGGACAGACCTGGAAGGTATACACAAATCTACTTAATATGAATGTACTACATTCCAATAGATGTATTGCATTATGAAGCAGTGCGAACGGAGCGCTGATCAGCAAGTGACTTTCTCTGGCACGCCAGAGCAAGGGAATGCGGCAACAGTGCACCAACTTTCCAGCGGAACTCGCTTGCCGACAACAGCCACCAAAATCATCATAAATATCAATCCATATAAAATAAATCCATTTATTTACATTACGGTTAGTTACATATTGCAAACGCTTAGTACATGTGGATTAAAACACACCCAAGTACGAACTTCTGCGGAAGTCCAGTTTTGAAATGCAAGCCTTTCACGTTATTGTTTGTTTTGAAGTTTGTGTTAGAGATAAAAGTTTGAAACTTCACATACACACAAACAACATATCTGACTAACACATATTTAAATTTGGTTACTGTAGCATAACGGCGTTGAGAGTTGTGAATCTCTTAAGTCGACGTTTCCCTCGAAACCCGCCAAAAAACTGTACTTTTTACATTACACCTGCCATAAAAGATATTAAAATAAGTTTCTAAAAGTTACCTTTATCATCAATCAACGCACAAATAAACAAGGAAACTGGTGATGTTACTTGTTTTCCCCATAGGCCTTTCGGTTATTTTGCTATTTATCTCCAAACTCGGGTGCACATAATTTCTGCGCCGACGGTAGTGGCAGAACTTTAGAAGTATGCAAATATACAGACTATTCGGAATCTACATAAACCTCTTATTGACATTTGGAATACAGAAAAATTGCCCGAAGAATGGAATGTTGCTATTATACAGCCACTACACAAAAAAAAGGAGATCGATCAGATCCAAGTAATTATCTAGGAATATCTTTGCTGGATATCACGTATAAGATTTGTTCAAAGATTTTATATTCCAGAATTCAAGAACAGCTGGATAGTGAATTTGGTGAATATCAGGGTGGTTTCCGTCCTCGACGAAGTTGTCCAGATCAAATTAATAGTATCAAATGGATTATAAAACATCCAAGGAGTAGGAACAAGAATTTAGTTATCACTTTCGTTGACTTTCAGAATGCTTATGATAAGTGTCCACTGCAAATCATCATTGAATACTCTTATTGAATTTGGTATAAATCGAAAACTTGTTAAACTTATTGCGAGTACTCTTCAAAATACTAAATCTAGAGTAAGGTTCAGAAGTGAAATCTGACCCACTTGAAATGCATACTGGTCTTCGGCAAGGAGATGGATTATTTCCATTATTATGTGTGTGCTGGAGAATTTTATGCGTGAAAGGAATAAAGTATGTCCACTGACTATTAAGATTGGAAGAAATGTTTGGATAAATTGTCTTGTATCTGCAGATGATTTAGCATTATTTGCAAATAGTATCGAAGAAGCTAAATTCCAGGTAGAAGAATTGGGACGATTAGCAGCAAAGGTTGGGTTAAAATTTCTTTTGAGAAAACAGAAATTATGCCTCCTTTCAAGTTAACACGGCATATATAATTCTAAATAGTGATAAAAAAATAAAGGTTGTAGAGAAATTCAAATATCATGGTGAGATAACTTGGAATGCCAATGAAAGAGCTTGAATATCGAGCTTTCTTAGCCGCGTTAGCTTGGCTTGCTTTGTTGATTATATTCGTATTTGTCATGGTTCCGTATTGATTGAACAATTATGCACTAAGAGGGGGAAAGGTTCCGCCTGATCAATACAACGTAATTCACATTTAAAGGGTTGTATTAACACCCTTGTGGTACATGTTTCGGGTCCTTATTATGGCCCCTTCATCAGCCTCAAAACAACAATAGATATCAGTATCATATAGGATTCAATAAAGGTAAAATCTAACATGAAATGTATGAATGACATGAATGAAAATGAAACATATTAAATAATTATGGGTAATGTGGTGAAACATATGAAAAAACATATCATAGATGGGGACATAAAACTATTACGTACAAGACAAAGATTAAAAAAAAACACATTAAAATAGTAAGTTGCAAATACAAGCACTTCTAGTGCATGTCGAATAATGTCTTGCAAAGTTCGTATTGGAGTCCTAACACAGTGCTTGATCCAATTCTGCTTCCGTGTCATAGAGTCCATTATTATTAAATGGTTGAAACTTGTAGAGAAAGCCTTATGGTATCTGTAATCTCCTATTAGACTAGTAGTCAAATCATAATACATCACCATTGACGTTTAAAAAACAGGCCAAGCATAAGAGACAATATCCTGATGGTAGAGGTAGTCCATTGGATACGAGATGTAGTAGACAGAACGGGCAAATCCCAAACAGAGAGAGGAGAGGGGACTCCTTCGTCTATGTGAACACGGGCCTTTAAGAATCTAAGGGTAAACAAAAATATTTGTGTGAAAGACGTGACGTCTTTTACACAAATATTAGACATCACCATTGACGTTTAAAAACAGGCCAACGTGGTTGCTTAAAGCAACCAGGAGTGTTGCGATCCAGCCGGCAGTGAATAAACAAAGGGAAGGGGGTGAAGGGCAGCGGGAGAGAGACACGTCACCTGTGTTGCGTCATAACTATAGCCACTTCTACGCCGTCAAACACAATAAAATCATCTACACTGTCAATAAATATCAGAGAATATGAGGCAATATCGCGTCGTGTTTTCCAGAAGTCGAATTTTAAAATGAAATAAGAATAAAATACGGTTCACTAACAAATAGTTCAACGGAGATTTGATCGTTGTAAGCGGGAATAGAGAACGTATTAAGGGGATATATCAACATGAATTTAGTACGATAGGGACTTGAGAAAGGAGAGAAAGGGCAGCGGGAGAGACACACGTCACCTGTGTTGCGTCATTGCTATAGCCACTTCTACGCCGTCAAACACAATGAAATCATCTACACTGTCAATAACTATCAGAGAATATGAGGCAATATCGCGTCGTGTTTTCCAGAAGCCGAATTTTATAATGAAATAAGAATAAAATCCGGTTCGCGTACAAATAGTACAACGGAAATTTGATCGTCGTAAGCGGGAATAGAGAACGTATTAAGGGGATATATCAACATGTATTTTGTAGAATTGGGACTGGGACTTAAGAAAATCATCGCGCTAAGCGGGAAAAACGTCGTAACCGAGAACGTGCTAACGAGATTCCACTGTAGTTGGTAATTGTTTATGTAACATATGAAAATGAAAATCCACAGCCTGCTTCCAGTCTCCGACCGGGTCAGGAATGGAATGAATGAAGCCCCCATCTAGCGGCGAGGATATGGACTGTGCCGGCTGCTGAGGCCTGATGCACTCCTCTGGGGCATGATTAAATGAATGACAGATGAAATGAAATGATAGTGGAGAGTGTTGCTGGAATGAAATTTTGACAGGGAAAACCGGAGTACCCGGAGAAAAACCTGTCTGCCTCCGTTTTGTCCAGCAGAGATCTCACATGGAGTGGCCGGGATTTGAACCACGGACCCAGCGGTGAGAGGCCGGCGTGCTGCCGCCTAAGCCACGGAGGCTTGTGTTTATGTAACATATGCGATTTACTATTTCGTGCTCACTTACCTAGTTTGGTTAGAAATGCTGGTGACGAACACGGGATTAAAAAAAAAAACACTTTACCAATGCTCGTCATTAGTGTCGAAAACTGGTACATTCTCACTTGCTGTTCCTAAGGTTGTAGGATCGAATCCTGGCGCAGTCATCTGGAATTTGAGGGTGCGCAAATGCGAGGGAGCCATGTCAGTAGATATACTGGCACGTTAATAATCCCATTCGGACCAGAATTCCGGCACCAAGACGTCTCTAAAAGCCGCAGTAGGTAAAAGGGACGTAAAACAAAGAACATTATTATTATTATCAGTAGGTCTAGGCCTAGGGTTTTTAGGTATGCTAAAGAGGATTCTTTTTAAATTGAGATGAAAAATATATTCTTAGACCAAATCTTTGCTTTCAAGTAATATGTCGAAACGCACATTTCTCAATTAGCCTACGATATTCAGCAAATGGAAGCTGCTATTAAGGTCGTTGAGGAGGACGGCATGAGTATTACAACGGCCGCAGAGAGGAATGGTGTTCTGAGAAACGCCCATTCGGATAAAATTAAAGGAAAAACTAGGGAGGGGAAGATGAGGCCAAGTTCCCTTTTAACAAAGGGTGTTAGTTCAATGGGTTATCTCACTAGGAAAAGCGAGGTTCCCGGTAACAAAGGACGATTTGAAAAATAGCGTCCAGTGCCTCTCAAAAGAATTAAAGAGGGACTATCGTTTCAAAGATGGGCAGCCAGGGAGGAAATAGTATGAATCTTTCCTAAAAAGAAATCCAAGCCTGCCTTTACGAATCCCTCAAAATTTGACAGTAAACCATGCTGCAATATTACAGAACAACAAATTAAAACCTACTGTTATTTGGTGGAAAACTACTTACAGTCCATCTTGTCAGACCCTCGGCGATTGTTCAACGCAGACGTTATGTTATGCCATGGTCTGGTCTCACGTTTTATGTGACTACGCCTCCCATCCCCAGTAAAAAATAAATAAAAAATCACGGCAATACAGCCTGGAAAATGACCATTCTCTCTTGAACACCGGATCAATACACGTTCTTGTGGTTATATTGCTCGAATGTTAATTATTATTAATATTGCACTTGTGAAGTTAATACAAAAATAACTGGGATAATTTTACATTGCGATGCAGCCGCGTATAAAATTCCTCTAAAAACAAAATGGCGTCTACCATGACGTCATCAACGTCACTCCTCTGGCAAGCTTACGGGAAAAGCCTGGGTAATAGGGGTTTTGGGGTGGGGAAACACAAAAACCTTCGAAACGAGGCGTGCATCGAAATCTGTAATTGGCCTACATAGCTCAATGCAAGATTCCGATGCGTAGAAAAATGTCGAGATTTCAATTGATATTTTAATTTTCCGCATCGAAATCTATAATTGGAATATGTAGATCAATTACACATTCCGATACACATTGTAATTCTTGCAATTGACCTATATAGCTCAATTAAAGATTCCGATGCGTAGAAAAATTTCGCGATTTAAATTGAGATTTTTAATTTTCCACATCGAAATCTATAATTGGCCTATGTAGATCAATTACAGATTCCGATACACATCGTAATTATTGTAATTTCATAATTAAAAAAACGTGCATCGAAATCCGATGCGTAGAAAAATTTCGCGATTTCAATTGATATTTTTAATTTTCCGCATCGAAATCTATAATTGGACTATGTAGATCAATTACAGATTCCGATACACATCGTAATTCTTGTAATTTCATAATTAAAAAACCATGCATCGAAATCTGCAATTGACCTACATAGCTCAATTAAAGATTCCGATGCGTAGAAAAATTTCGCGATTTAAATTGATATTTTTAATTTTCCTCATCGAAATCTATAATTCGCCTATGTAGATCAATTACAGATTCGGATACACATCGTAATTATTGTAATTTCATAATTACAATACCGTGCATCAAAATCTGTACTTAACCTACATAGCTCCATTCAAAATTCTGATGTGTATAAAAAAAATTCGCAATATCAGGTTAAATTTTAAAAAAAATCGTATCAAAATCCATAATTGGCCTATATAGCTCAATTACAAATTACGATACACATCGTAATTATTTGAATTTGATAATTATAAAATTGTCGGCTTCTGTGATGTTATCAACGACTTTATGAAATGCTTCTCTGGCTTTAAGCTTACGAGAAAAACATTGGTTATATATTATCTTGGCTGGTGACAACACAATAACAGAAATAAGCATTATAAAAAACTTCAAAACGAATTGTGTATAGCAAGATATGGTTATGTATAGTTTGATTTTTTTTTCCAATGTTGGCCACAAATGCGCAAACACAAACACGATAACATACGCAAAAACAACCAAAAACTAAAGCATTATAATTTCCGTATAAAACATTGTGGTCAATAATGTTTTTTTTATGGGGGGGGGGGGGCTGAACCAATATTTTGGTATTTTTATATTTTCCAATATTGACTGCAAATACTTGTATCCCAATTAGAAATCACGATCCATTACCTACTATCTAATAACGCCACACAAAAATACTGTATGAAACGTAAAAACCCCCCCCAAGAACAGTTCGGTATTTTTATGTTTTCCAATATTGACTGAACATACTTAATTAGAAATCACCATCCATTAGAATGTCGAATAACGCCACACAAACATACTGTATGAAACGTAAAATCCGACCAATATGTGTTCTTGTAAATGACAACTTATCTCTATATTTTACCCAGGCGTATTCCTTCCCTCCCACCTTGCCTGACGTAATATTATTGTTTAGACAAATGGCATTATCTATGGCTTTAGAAGAATACACTACAACTTTTCAATTAAATGCAAAAACCAAAATAAATATATGAACAACGTAAAAAACAAACTCACCGATAGGTCCCACAGTTTGTATTATTCCACATGTACAAGAAAAACCAGTATTTTTCGACCACACTTTCCCGCAGGTAACACGTAACGACATTTTATTTGAATACAAAGACTTCAGGAATTCAACAATTTTAATACAAATCGCCAACACAATCGCGCACATGACACTGCTAATATCAAAATCTTAATCTATAGGTTATTCACAAGAATAATAATTGTTAAAATTACGTTTACCAAACGCTAACAGGTGAAAAAAAAAATGGCTTCCTTCAACAAAACCGCGCGCGTAACTGACGTATTAAACAGCTGACAAGCATGCAAAGCGACTCCTGGCAGGCAAAGCGTCAATACGTCAGCCGCGAAATCACGGTGACGTCACTGAGATCCCTAAAAATTCCCAAGCCGCGGCCGCATCGCAATGTAACAATGAACCGGAAAACTAACAATGTGACGGCAATTGGTGACGAATATAGGAAGAATCCAAAGACATCGTGCCGAGGACTAGGGCAAAAACACACTTTTTTTAATACGTAATTTTTTCAAAAACTAATATTTTCGATATTGAGAGTTTCGCCAGTGTTTGAGTAGAGTTTGAGGTTAGGTACAGTGCTTTTGTTGATTAAATTTGACAAAATCTATAAGGTGTATATATTTTCTTGACTAAATCTGTCTTAACATGACGACCATTAGTGCATTTACCTTATATGTACTTATATACGAGAGTGACAATCATTGGCTGTGACGAAAACCGGTACAGTTACCTTAACGTAATTTAGAACATATTTCCATCGCACTAGTGTTAATAAAGATCAATTTCAATTGGTATTGTCCCATAGAACGGTATGAAAATCATGTAGGCTATTATCCATATTAACATAGTTGTGTGACAAGGCATGTTCTCGCCTTCTCAACTAGTAATAAATTCTTTTGTGTTGGTATCTTCACATTCCATAGTTCCTAGCACTTGCGCTTTGTCAAAGCTACGGACTAGTCTAAATCCTACCGTCGTTTTTTCCAAAATACTACCTTGCATGAGGCAATCAGAAATCGAAGGACACACTCAGACAACAAATATTAATACTAAAATACTCTACCTGAAGCAGTCAAGTGGGGACACGCTCCGGCTGGGTTCAATTCTCGTCTCCTTTGGTTGCATTCGGACCTGTGTGGAAGATTATTTCCCGGCAGAAAGGCCTGACTGAAGGAGATAGTCAGGTTGTAGAAACTCTTGATATACCGGTAACTTCCTTTCTGTAAAATAACCAGTGATGAAATTTCTCATCAAAATAATGCAGGATTCGTCAAATGCTGTGTGGAAATAATGCTAGTTCATCCCAATAAACCATACTAAAATGCAAACATCACGAAGCTATCTTATAGGTTAATACAAAATACCATCTTATCACGAAGGGAATAATCCTCGTCTCGATTGTTTTAACTCACATACCTAGAAGTGAAAATAAATGATATCAACATAATTCACAATTATATTAATCCATAAAATTAAAAAGGAAGTTATTAACTGCAAATACCTTAAAACATCGTTCACGACGGTTAAAAATTCATCCAAATCCCAAATGGCGGCGGAGCAAAGAAGATATCTGAGGCGGAAGCCTGGAAGTAAACGATATGGTACACTCTCTCTCTTCTGACATATTATAGTTTCCTTGCGAATTAGTAGCAATCCTTGAAGATGTGGAACGGATGGAAAGTTACGAAATACGGAACGGGCTACAAGTGGCTACTGCGCATGCGGTGCCAAGAAAACTTACTGCCGCGAGACACTCGTAAAGTTTCAGGGTGATACCGGTAATAGTTTCAGAGATATAGAATGCCAGTGAAATATTTCGCACAGCCGCCATCTTTAGGTAATGTAAACAATTGAACGAAGTTAGATGTCGGTGCATTACTATGTGTATAAACATATACTGTACTAAGTTTCATTGCGTTTGGTTGGTTAAATCGCGAGAAACGTCTAATTAAATGTCGCAAATTCGCTTGGCCGCCATGTTGGGTTTGTAGTTACCAGGTTTTCAAAAGTCACATAGGTGAACTTCTAGTAATTCCCTTTATCACCGTACACAATTCCAGGGTGATATCGGTAATAGTTTCGGAGATATTGAATGCTGGTGAAATAATTCGCACTGCCGCCATGTTGGATTGGTGAGACATAACAAAATTTGAAGGGCACGGTCGGGATCGTCCAGAACAGTGCTATGAACTTACCGAGTTTCATAGAAATCACTCCAGCCATTTAGATTTTATTAGGGGGACACACACACGAATCACACATGCACATACGGACAAAAGGTGATCTCATAAGCCTATTTTTTCATAAATGAAAATAGGCTAGAAATTGGAAGAATTCTGTCCACAAGGTGGGTTGCATCCAGCTATAGAACTGATTTGGCTATTTGGCAGGATTTTAAAGCACTGGTACTTCATTTTGAAGGAGGTAAATCAGAACATGGTTGTGACAGAAAGGAACATGTAGTTCCGTGAAGAACTAAACCTTATTTTCATATAACCTACCTATGTCAATTGCCAGTATCAACATACCAAAATTCAGTTTGATTGCTGTAATATATTCGTAGATATTGAGAATAAATATTGCGGATGGTCGGCATGTTGGATTTTTATATATGTAGGTCATCGAGTTATGTACTGTACCCGAGGGTATCATGCTGACTGGTTATGAACCTAATACACTGGGGAAGAAGAGGTCAGCATATCAGCACAGAGGAGGACTGAACACAGACTCTCTAAGGGAGAGCCATTGAGAGGAACCCCAATCACACTGATCCTTATGGAAAAAGTACCGGTACTGAACTAGCTCCTCAACAAGAGACAGACAATTATGAAATTAAAAAATCCTCACAACCGTTTGTCGGCGCAAAACTGTCAATGCATCTGCAGGAAGATCCGCAGTCGGGTTAGTGTGTGTTTACTTCTTGGGAAGGTCAGTTTATATTTATCCTGGAATAATTTGAAACAAAACTGATTTAAATTTTACAGCAATTCCTTGTAGTAATTTGTAGTCACAAGCCATAAATTCAACTAGGCAAGCAACCATCTTTTTAAAATCAGAACCATACCATGGATCCGAATAAAGATATGCATAAATTGCCTCCGAACAAAATAATTTTCTCATTCTCCTGTGAAACGAGAAGATACGCGGTTCATTGATACTGTCGATGTAATACTTTTGCCTGCCTAGAATTCCAAGAGCCCATCATTGTTCACATGCAAAAGTATAGGTCTTCTCATAGGCTACCAGTGAGCCAGTTAAACCAGTTTCACTTCTTTTTCCTAAAGAACATTTAATTTGATTTGGCAGCATGGAATTGTGACAAATCTTCCGCCTTCCAACACTTGATAAAAATTTAGTACATGTTTTGGACAAACTCTTGTCATTTCTCAGCCTCCACAACAGAATATCAAAATGAAAATCTACTTATAAATTCACTTCACTCATCACATTATAAACAGTTGCTTAGAAAATTATATATTTTTTTAAAGTAGTTTTCAAGGTTATACCATCGGAGAACCTGGATAACGACCATCGATTGCTGGTAATGAACCTGAGAGGGAGTAAGGAGAAGAAAGGGACTGAGAACCAGGAAAGACGTATAAGGATATGGAAACTGAAAGAAGGGGATTGAAGGGGCAAGTACCTCAAAATGGTAAAGGAAGGAATTCCAACAGATGAAGAAAGAGGGGTGGAAGTGGAATGGGCTAGATTTAAGAAGACCCTAGTAGGTGCAGCAGAAGCAGTATGTGGGAGGACAAGTAGTAAGAAGAGGTGGAAAGAAACACCATGGTGGAATGAGAAGACAAAAGATATAGTAAGGGAAAAGAATAGAGCCTTTAGGAGGTGGTATCAAAATAGGATGGTAGAGACAAGGGAAGAGTACCAGGAAAGAAAGAAGGAGGCGAAGAGAATAGTGGCTGAGGAGAGAAGAAAGTGGATGGAAGAGTGGACCAAGATGATGAAGGAGGATAGTGAAGGTACAAAAAAGGTCCTGTATGGGATGGTAAAAAATAAGAGGCGGAAGGATCCTACGTATTATGTTAGAATGGTGAACAAAAGGGGACAAGAGATAGAAAATAGGGAAGAACTGAAGAAAATGTGGAAAGAATATTTTGAGGAACTTCTGAACCCAAATGGAAAAGATGGTGAGGAGGAAGAAATCGGGGAAGAGGAAGATGAACTGGAAACAGAAAAGGACTTAACATGGAAAGAAGTGGAAGATGCAGTGAACAAGATGAAAGGAGGGAAGGCACCGGGTGTGGATGAGTTGAGTGTGGAGATGGTGAGAGCAGCAGGAGAGGTGGGGATACAGTGGTTGTACAGAGTGATGACGACAGCATGGAAGGAAAGGAACACCCCAGAGGACTGGAAAAAAGGAATACCGTATATACTCGAATACCACCCGCACATTTTTAAACAAATTCGGACGTGAAAAATTGGGGTGCGGGTCTTATTTGAGTCATACAAATTTGAAAGATCTAAATTGCCCGCCACGCGCGTTATCGGGTGTTGCGAGTATCCGCTAGATGGTGCTAGCCTTCTTCCGGCTATAACTTTGTTTTACCGTAAGCATGCGGCGTCATACAGTCACGCGCACGTTCTCCGAGTGTAAACATGAATGCTACGAAACGTTTGCGGTCATTTACTGTGAGTGAGAAATTGAAAGTTGTGAGGGAAGCTGAAGTTATTGGAAATCGTGCCCGGTAGGAAATATGATATTGACGAGTCATGTATTCGTGATTGAGCGGGATGACGTCTATGCTACAACCACGGGATGACTGCGTGAACCGCCCGTTCAAAGCAGCCTTGAAACAGCTGTATACGGAGCGAATGGCGGCCGATAAGCACACACAGACTCCAACTGGTCGTATTCAGCGCCCGGAAGTTCAGCTGCTCTGTTCGTGGATTTTTACGGCAAGGAATCGTATCTCTGGAGATCTCATTTGGAAGAGCTTCAAGAAATGTAGTATTTCGAATGCTATGGATGGCAGTGATGACGATATTTAGTGGGAAAGTGATGGTGAAAAAGTTCCGAAGTTGGTACTTCTGATGACGATGAATGAAGTGTTTGTGTACTTTTATTTGTATTTTTAATTGTTTGATGTGTGTTATTTTACGACGACTTCAAAACTGTTGGAAACTATTTTGGATAAATGCTATTCTGTTTATTTAGTTAAGATTGTAAATAATTTTGAGTATTTTTTTTTTTTTTTTAATTTTGTTCTTCAAAATCAGGGTGCGGGTCGTATTCGAGTAAATACGGTAATTGTCCCGATCTTCAAGAAAGGTAGTAGAACAGATTGCAGAAACTATCGGGGAATAACACTGATGAGTCATTGTGCAAAGATCTTCGAGAAAGTTTTGGAAAAGAGAATTAGGACAAGGATAGAAGGAGGGATGTGGGAAGAACAACATGGCTTCAGAGCAGGAAGGTCCACAGTGGATTTGATTTTTGCTGTAAGGCAGTTACAAGAACAGCACTATGAGTATGGAACAGATCTACTGATGGCCTTCCTGGACATTGAGAAAGCATATGACAGTGTATGCAGAAACAAAGTATGGAAGTCCCTGGAGTATAGAGGAGTAGAGAAATTGACTATAAAGAGGATATAGGAGATGTACAAGGGAAGCGTGAGCTGTGTGAAAGTGGGAGGAGAGAGATCAGACTGGTTGGAACAGAGAAACGGCCTGAAACAAGGAAGTGCACTGTCACCGTTACTTTTCATTGTGGTGATGGATGACATAATGACCCGAGTGGCACAAGTAATTGGGGAAGGAAAGATGAAAGCAATGGTGTTTGCAGATGATTTGGGGAAACAAGGAGGAGGAGGTACAGGAACAGTTGAACGTGTGGGAAGGAATAATACAAGGATATGGGATGAAATTTAGCATAAATAAGAGTGAGATGGTGATCACAACAAGGAAGAAGGAAAGAACCACAACGGGAATAACAATTGGTGGGGAACAGCTGAAGAGAGTGGAGAGTTTCAAGTATCTGGGAAGCCTGATACAAGATAATGGAAGAAAAGATAGAGAAATAAATGAGCGGCGGAGGCAGGCAGAAGCATTTCGGAGGAGTGTGAGAAGCATGTTATGGAGCAAGGATGTCCCTCAGAACAGAAAAAAAGATCATATATCGGACGTACTATGTCCCTATCCTGACGTATGCCTCGGAGACCTGGGTTATGAAAGGAAAGGAGAAGAGCAAAATACAGGCCAGTGAGATGAGGTTCTTGAGAAGCAGTATTGGAGCTACAAAGATGGACAGAATAAGAAATGAGAGGACCAGAGAATTAATGAAGGAGGAACCATTACAGGATGGTATAGAGAAATCTTGACTTAGATGGTATGGACATGTAAAACGAATGGAGGAGAAGAGGATACCCCGGAGAGTACACGAGACGAAGTGGGAAGGAAAGAGACCGAGAGGAAGACCGAGAGACAGGTGGTTGAAGGGGGTGGAAGAAAGCGTGAAGACTGGACAAGGGTGGAGGCTGAGAGATGGTGGGAAGACAGAAGACGTTGGAGAGGCTTGTGTTCCAAACAGACCCGGCCAGTGGCTGGAAACTGTGCAAGATGAAGAAGAAGAAGTTTTCCTTTTGATAATCTGCTGTGGAGACTGATGAAGGACAAGAGTTTGTCCAGAATGTGTAGCCTACTAGTTCAATGTATAACCTACAGTGTTGACAGGTGGACGATTTGTGGAGTGCATTAATATATGTATTGAGCAAGATATTGCTGTAACTCAACTTCTAGCATATTACCCGTTTAACATTTGATTGCCGCTGAGCCTGGCTGCGCCACCGTTTGTTGATTATTGTAGCAGGAGCCCTGCGGGGTAAGGAGGACACAGTGATGACACAGTGCAAGTTGCACATAAGTGAAGCAGCATTGCTTGCGCTAACTGTCTTAGAAGCGCAGATAAGCGTCATGTCACCACGGACAGCCACTGTAGCTGAGTCATATCCTACTCGCACAACTGTACCTGTCAACGAAGCAGAGTGATCTGTTACACAAGTAAACAGAGAATAGTTCCCATCTCGACCACCGGCAATCAATTCGTGAAAGGGTAATAGCAGCCTTCAAAATGCAGTAAAAGATTGATAGAATAATGATAGGTTCATTTCCTGGTGTAGTGGTCAGCGCCCTTGGCTGTTGCCCCAGAGGTCCGAGTTTGATTCCTGGATCTGCCAAGAAATTTAATTCTGGTCCGAGGGCCAGAATGGGGTCCACACAGCCTTGTGAGGCAAAATTGAGAAGAAATAGGTTCAAATCCCACTTCAGCCATCTTAGAAGTGCTTTCCCATGGTTTCCCCCACTTCTACTCCAGGCGAATGCCTTGATGGTTCCCAATTGAAGGCCATAGACGCTTTCTTCCTCGCCTTAATTACAAATACACACACTAATACAGCCATCACAATAACCAAGTTCCACAGTCATTATCATGGGGCTAAATGATCACAATGTCCAAGCCCCAGATGGAGTTAGGTGGTGCGGTTTGTACCAAAATTTTCCAAATCGTGTCAATAGTACAGGAAAAATCTTGCATTTCTTAAAAAGTCAACGGAAATATATTTATTTGTTTATAAACAAGACTATAGCCCCTGCTAGAATTGTGTCCCGTCCAGCCCGCATAACAATAAAGCCGGGCAGGTGGTTTATTCGCATGTGAGAGTTCTATAATACTGTATAATACCCTTATGATACAACGTCAACTGTGTATGTTAAGGCTAATGTACGACTACTTGTTTTTACATCTGCAATCATTTACATGACGTAATAGGAATGAATGGAAATAAACTGTATCATCCTGTTCCCACTATTTTAATGAATAAGAGTCCTTTGTTTATTGAATGTCCAGTGGATACACTGTAGCATCCATAGGGTGCTGGGTTATAATTGTCCAACTTTTTGTACCAATTACATCTATACACTACAGACATGCAATTCATTCTACTGCTTGTGTGAGGCCATGTGAGAAACTGTCTTATCGTTACATCAGACGCCAGAACACTGCACATCGCTGCGATGCCACAGTGCAGTCGATGAGAACACTTTGTACGCAGAATACTCTGTACGGGTTATAAATGAGTGGAATTTCACCAACTTAGTTTTCTTGCTTTTTTATGGGGATTGAGGAAGTTGACAGCAAAGGAACTTGAGCCAATCTTGAGACGGACACAACAGAACTGTGCAAAATAACATTCTAAAGATTAAGCTACAGATGATGTATAGATTTTTTTTTTCTTTTACAATATGGCAACCACATTTATGAATACTTACATGTTTATCATTTACAAATCATTTGCCATCAATTTTCTTTTTTGGTATACTTTTCCTTCAAAATTTTGCCTTGGAAAACCAGGATGCACATCTTACACAGCTACTTGGGAGAGTTCCATATGTAAACATATTGAATCAACTATGCACAGAAGTTGCTTTTAAAATAACTGGATATTTTGTGCTGCATTTAACTACTGATGGGACGCACTGTCACTGTCGCCGAGATAAAGTTGCATTTCTGAGAATCCTGAAGGTCAACTTCTCAACTCCTACTCACGTGACATTACCCCACATTGTGGGACTCGGGAGTTCTCATGGCCGACTTAGCCTAGTGCTTACCACACCATTGCCACTGCATGACTGTTCTGTAGTAACGTACTTTTGAAGTTATTTTTGTAGTACTTATCATCATCAATTTCTGATTTCCACCCTAAGCCGGGTCGGAGCAAATATGACACCCCTCCACTTAACTCTATCTGCCTACCATCCTTCCTCAACCCCTGAACTCCACTCTAGGTTTCTTTCTCTTGTTCTCTCACACTGTCCTTCACCAAATCCATCCACCGTACTCCTCATCCTCTCTTTCCAGTTATCCGTCTATAACTTGTTTTGGCATTCTTTCATTGATCATCCTTTTCACGTGTCAATACTATCACAATCTGTTTTTAAATATTTTTAAATATTTACTTTTGTACAAGTAGGATTCACACTTTCTCTATCACTTTCCCTCTCTCCTCAAGTCATCAATTTATCACACTTACTTTCAAGGATTTTAATAAAGAGGGATACTATTAGGGTCAATAGTAGGAAGCAAATGGTAAACAAATGACAATTCAAAAAAAATAACGTAACCCACTGGGTCATTTTACTGTAAAACTTAATTCATGTTCCCTAATACAAGAAGATACTATCATCTGTACAAGACTGATCTTAACATTTTGGCTGCAAATTCTCTTAAACCTTCAACTACTGTAAGTACAGTTCATTACATAGGAGCTTCCATCTGGTGGCAAAATTCAAACTAAAATTAAGGAGGTTGATGGATGTGTTCTGAACCTAAAGCATGACTAAAAACATAGAACATGTTTCACAGTAAATATTTACCCTCACTGCAGTGGCGTACGCAGGATTTCCTTCTGGGGGGGGGGGTTCATTCACAGTAATGTCCTAGAATAAAAATGATAATTCGAATATAATTCATAAAAAGCAACAACTCAGTTAAATAAACACTACCGGACCCAAGCGAGAAATCTCGCATGTTCATAAACCACCCTTCCCTGATAGGTTTATAACGAGAGAATTAATTGCAGCATGTTAGAGCTCCAGTATTTGCAAATCGCACTCTTCTAACAAAAATTGATATTTATGAAATTAGAATGGAATTCGTCACTTCTAATGCCATTTGTGTGCTGAGTCCATTGATTTATCTTAGCTGTAACACTCACCAGTTATTCGATATTTTTGAAATTATACGATTTGAGTACTCATTCCTTTGACTTACTGTTTCTGAAATCGATGCAAAATGATAAAGGAAAGACCTCATAATGTTAAAATGACAAGAAACAGGCGTCACAGCGTCCAAAATGTGAAGTGGACAGCAATTACGGAGCATATTTTCCTACAGCAACAGTATCGACAAATCTCACACTTCGTACATTTTTTTAAGAAATTCTTGATATTTATGAAATTAAGAGTGCAATTCGTCACTGCTAATGTCTATTCTCTTTCATTTGAATGCTCATTTGGCACGATCGGTCGCTTGTGAGCGCCACAGGAGGGATCTATACTAATGAAAGAATATATATATGATGATTCTCTTTGCATGAAAACTATTTTAACTATATTTTTCAGCACTTTAAACAATATTACAAACACAATTGAAAACATAAAAGATTAATAAAAAATACGGAAAAGAGTTTAGCCCAATATAGATATTGCACTAGATACAAACGGACAAAAAGAAATGTCTAAATTGTCAATCGGGCTAAACCAAAGAATCTGATTAAGTAGATATTTGCCCTGGAATTTGTTGAAGGACTTAGACAAGTCTACTTCAATCTTATATCAAGCCTTCTAGGTTTGACAGACAAGTCATTCAGTACTTCCTCAATTGAAACATCAACAGTATCATGAATGAACATCAAAGCTAATCCATTAAGGCGTTCTTCACTAGTTGAATTCCTTAAATAGTTCTTCAAGAATTTTAAGGACGAAAACAATCTTTCACACGAGCAGGTTGTGACAGGTAAGGTAGCCATGATGACAAGCAGGTTATACACAACTGGAAACATGTTCTTATTGCATATTGACAAAGCATCTATAGCACTCTTGGGCTTCTTTTCAGTAGATTTCAGAGTTTGTTTCCAGAGAAGTAGCTCGCCTCTAATATTAAGGGGAAGTCCATAAAATTCAGCTACATTTTCTACTTCAGCTATGCTTTGGTTGGATAGTTCGTCTTCAGTTGTGGTAACTAGCGTTTGCAATGGCTGAAGAGTTTCTTTATGGGAGACAAATTTATCATCAAGTGATGAAATAGTTTCTTCAAGACATGGGATGAAAATAACCCGCCTATAATATTCTTCCGGATCGTTAGATGAAACTTTGATCCTCATCGTTTGTCGAACAACAGTTCGAGGCTGAACTACAGGCACTCCAAATTCTTTGCAGAACTCTAAAACCGAATTATATGCACACAAAAACCTTGCGTCTGCATCTGCCCTCATTTCTTCAAGAGACCTCTTAACATTCATGGAGGCGTTGATTGCTTGACTGAGATCCAAATTTTCAGTTTGAAGGTATTTGCTGAGAGGAAGTGTGATTTGAAATGCTTCATGAATGACAAATACACTTATCAAGAACTCAAATTTGCTGATAGTGCACAAAAGAAGTTGCGCATCTGTAGCTGCCTTCTTATCAACCCATGCTGCTATTTTTTCTAATGCCAACAATAACGGTTTCAGAAGTTCAATGAATGAACGAACAGACTCGTGCTTTTCAATCCATCTCGTTGCACATAACTTCTTGAGTTTACTCACTCGGGGTTTCTCTTCCATACTTTCAACTTCATTTGTCAACACAGCCTGCCTCTTTGGTGAAGTACTAAAAAAGGCATAAGCTCTTTCAATTGTACCCATACAGTTCCTAATCTCTGCAACACTACACCCTTCAGAAATGGCCAGGTTTAAACAGTGAGCACTACAGTCAACATACTGGGCTTTGGGAAACTGTTTTCGTACAATGGCCTGAGCACCTCTGTAGGATCCACTCATGGCACTAGCTCCATCATAACCTTGGCCTACGAGATATTCTGCATCCAGTCCCACACTTTTCAAACCAGACAATATGCTATTCGCAAGGCCTAACCCAGAAGCATCATTGATAGCAATAAATTGCAGAAACTCCTCATGTACGGAATTATCTCGAACGAAACGGACACATAGTGACATTTGCTGCACACCGCTGATGTCTGTGGTCTCGTCAGCAAGAACAGAAAAGTATTTAGCTTTTTTCACCTGATCGACTAACCTTTTCAATATAATGTCATTCAAAGATGAAATAATTTCATTCTGAATCCGTGGGCTTACGTATGTTGCATTTAAGGATGCTGTCATCAAATGTTCCTTTAGTATTGTATCACCAGCTTCTGCTCGGAACTTGAGAAGAGACCTGAAATTTCCCTCCCCTTTCTTGAGAGGCTCATCTAAATTTACAGGTCCCGAATCCCTGTGACCACGGAAAGCAATGCCCATTCGAGCAAGGAAAATCACAGATTTAATTATTGGTATGAGTTTCTCCCTGTTGCATAATATGTTGGATTGAACACCCCTATCCAAGCTTACGTCAACAGCAGGTTTTGTACCTTTGTATATGGCGAGAAAGTTCGCAGCCTTTTCCGTACATGCCATATGATACTTGGTTTCTTGGTGTTTTTTGAAATCCTCCTTCGCATTTTTCCAGTTCATGTAAGGAAATTTTACTAGTTTACCTGGCGATGAAGATTGTTTCCCAACAACGGTGCAAAACAACGAACAATATTCACAAAAGGCTCCGTTCTTTGAAGGAGAATAAACTAGCCATTTCCACTCTGATAACCAGTTCAACTAAAATTTCAGATTCCTTGGACCCGATAAAGGGAAATTAAAATTGCTTCCAGGTGTCCAGGCATTTTCCAACAGTTCATTTTTCAGATAATCATCAATCTAAAGAAAAAAGTAAATCACAACATTGAAATAATTAACATGTACCGACACTTTCGTAGGCCAAGGCCATACAAATACCGGTATAACATAATAGGTGAAGCATCGAAATGCAAATCAGTTACAGAAATAGCGATTATCATGAATCATATTGTAAACACACCTGTTGGCCAGCATAACCTCCTAAGTCTGTTCGATGTATTTGGTCGGTAGCCGGCTTGGTAGTAGCCGATAATTCTTCAAGTTCATTTTCAATTCTTAAAGATGAACTACTTGCAATGGCAGTGTTGCATGTAACATCTACTCTTGGTTTTTTAATAATAAATTGATCCATTACGCATTACAAATAAACTCGGAAAAAAAGTGCGACTCACGATCTGGCAGTTCACAGATATGCACGTTTAAAGCAGCACACTTTAACAGTAAAACGACAATTTTGATATTTCGCCTAGTGTAGTTAGTCATTATTGCTTTAAGTGGAAGAACAGCGAGGTCATCTGCCCCTCTTGCTCCGTTTAACATGTAGTTTAAGGGTGTTTACCCCAGGCCATAACCAGTAGCTAGCGCCAAAGCTGGAGAAGTCTCGTTGCGAGTTGAGTGGAGGTCATTTACCACGTGAAGAACGTGTTCACATTAAAAAAATATTACAAAGGAGTAGCCTAAAGAAGCCTCACTGGCAGCAATTCAAAACGTTTTCCAGGTGATAGATGGGACAATATAAGGAGTCATGTAAACTAATGTCTCTGGGGGGGGGTTAAGCCCTAAAACCCCCCCGGTCGGTACGCCACTGCCTCTCTGCTTGCCCAAAAATAGTTCTCTTTTATACAATACTCTGAAAGAACGATCATCACTTTATAAAATCTTTTGTATTATGAGTTCCACTCAACACAAATGCATTCATACTGAAATAATACACTGGAATGTGAAACTGAATTAATAATGGACGGTCTCAGGTTGATATTATTTGTGACAAGGAATTCCTACAGTCTAATATAAAAACTCTGAACAATATCTTCTTTCAGGTAGCCAACATTATATAAGATAATTTAACAAGATGAAGGTAGAATGAAAGAAATAATTACAACAGATACATTGTTTTGACTTGTGTTACAAAGTTTACATTTGCATTGTCGAACTTATTAATAAAGACTATTTGTAAAAGAAAAAAAATAATTATCAGAATGGTCCCCATGGAAAAGGATATTTAGAGAACAGTTACTCATTGTTGTTCATATGACCTCCCCCCCCTCCCCCCCCCCCTGAATGCAGAATGCAACAAAAGCACATTATTTTGCAAATAAAACAATTTTCATAAAAACTTTTATCATCTTAATTTACAATTTTTAAAAAATATTTACATTTTCTATTCTTATTTTATGGAATATATCATTGGTTGCTTCTGCATCCCTGTAAAAACCACACCTGATGAGTAAGCTTTCACCACGAGCTATAAAAAAAATCTCGATTTTTTTAAATATAAAAATCAAAGACCTCAGCTCCAATTCTCATGTTTGTTTGTTTGAATCATAATAATTAAAGGGCTGTTAAAATATTTCAATAATCTTGACATACAGGATATATATTTGAAATGAAAAATGAGCAACCTGTCCATGGCCGTCTAGCTGTGTTTCATGTGATGACAATAAGGTAATTAAACCACAACATACAAGAAAAGTTGTGAAATAAATCCATTGCAACAAGTTCCACATATATAGGCCTATATTCATGTTAGGGAGGAAAGTGTATCATTCATTCATTTTTTTTTTTCTACTAACCTGTAACTACTGTCTCACAGTTGCATTTTATTCGCTTTGGTCTGCAGGGATTTAGCTAATTGAATTCAACATTAGTAATTTACTGAAAATATCACATTGAATCCATTGGAAGAATACATACATTTCAAGAAGTACAACCTTTAGAGGATGAGAGTTTTTTTTGGTTTCTTTTCTTCCTTTTAACACCAATAATTAAATTTTCACTGCAAAATGTGTATATTGAGTCCAACTGGAACTACTGACATTGTATACGTAATGACAGGGGACAAATGAATGAACAACTGAAGAAGAAACCCCATTAGTTCCTCTACTTTTCAGTCAAGGATCAAGAAAGCACTGTACCCTAACATGGAAAGAACAGAATTGCTAACAAAAGCAGTTGGGTCAAATCTTCTTCTTCTTCTTCTTTTCCCGGTTCCAGTGATCTGGGTCGGGGCGCGAATCAAGGACCTCCATCCGAGGCCTCGACTCGCACACTATCATATTAATTTTAGGCTATTTGTACGATGGGTTCGCCACACCCAAAGGTATGAATGAAATATGATATGATGAAACATGAGATTGTGGAGTGTGTTTGGTCCGCGAGAGCTATTTTATTTCGCTCAAGTCCGCCGGAGTATCACCTCTCCGCCTGCTACGCCAAATGACACCACAAAATATGCAATGCTAATAAATATGAAGAATCAGCAAAAGATGATCACAAAACCCTAAATTTTGCACCATGTGTAGAAATACAAAAACCTATCCATGCTGACAATGCATACACACATCTGGGCATTTTTACTGACTAATGAAGACATGGCTAAAAATTATGATCAAGATAATCAGACTGTGGTCCATATCATGCCAAGTTGTCGTAAAAATAATTTTCCAGACTTAACAAGAGATCAAAATCCTTCTGAATCAGGGGAAGGTTTAGGAAATTATATTCTTTCAATAGATATGTGCATACAATACTATACAGTTTTAGGAAAATTCAGTTTTAACCTTTGTTAACTATTTTTAAGTGCAATTGCAGGTGGGGTTCCTGTCAGCAAATACGGAATGGATTTTCAATTAATTTAACAATATTACACATTACTTATTAAGTACTTGAAAGAATTTGCTTATGCAGCACTGGCAAGGCTTTCTTTACTTGTTTGGTTCCCACTACTCCCTCAATAACTGTACTTGTCTGCCTCCCTAATGTCACTGAATCTCACATACCTTATGAAACCTAACAAGTACCATTTTTAACAAACATGGGAAAGAGTATCCGAGGCCTTCATTTCTTGCTCTTTAACCTTTCATCAATCCACACAAAAAAAAAGGTGAAAGTTCTCTCCAAGTGTTACTATCATTTAAGAGGTTATAGGAATATTTTTTTGTTTTTCTTTTCTCTCTTTTTTTTCCATTTTTCTTTATTTTTTGCAGATAACCGCCTTGCACCTGAAAGAGTCATGAATTGTAAGACGATGCACTGGAACCATAGGCCAGCGTAACTTTGTCTTTAAATGGATAGGGTCCTCGTGTATTCCTGTACAAAATATATCTGCCACACACTCCATCACACATATCACAAAGTTTGTCCTGCCTACTGAACTGTTTCTCTTTTGTATATCGCGGTGCCTGGCTTCTCTTGAAAGGCCATTAACCTTCATGTCTTAACATCTTAATACGCATCAATTTGACACAACAATCTGTTATTTCAGTTAGAACATGATAATAAATGCGACCATTGCAAGTATGTTGCAACTTTTCATTAACCTTACCTGAACTTTAACAGCTGAAGAGATCTTGGCCTTAGCCGTGTTACTCTGCGATTCTGAATTGAGTCTCGATTTAATTTAATTGTAATTTCCCAAATACGTCTAGTTGTTTTATATAGTTTTATATATTAATCACTTGGTCGTCTTACATAAGCCACATTTGGATGTTTGACATGATTCGATGACTCAACAATCAGACTTGTCCTCTTCTACCAGTTTCTGTGTATCTTTGCCAGTGTCCGTGGAACTAGGATCCAGCTCACGGTGCCGGATATGAATTTGCGGTGAAGACCGCTGTATTACACTGGAAGGTGCTAAGATGGCAGATGCTGGTTCGGGATGGGGTATTGCTTCTACCTCACCGTTGCTGCCTGCCTTTAATTTGGTAATGTCGGCTGGTACTGCATAAATTCCTCCACCGCTTCCACCATTGCCTGTTGGAGCACCCTCTATATTTCCTAGTGCATCATACATTGGATTGCTGAAATCACGGTTTTTGCTTCCAACGTCTCCCATGTTGTATTCTACATCCATTGGCTCCTATAAGCAGATCATAACGCATAAATATGGCAAGAAAAATAATGTACACATGCATGCATTCATTCAAACTTAATGTTTAGGACAATGTTCAGGAGGCACAAAACTGCAAGGTTTTCTTCCCTTTCATCTTTATATAAACAAGAAATCATCACTAATAGGTAGGGGTGTTTGAAAATGGTTAAATGTTTTGTTAAATTTGTTGTTTTAAAATGCAAAAGGTGTTCTTTTGTGTTTTATTCATGGGCAAAAGTCCATAAGCATTGATAACCAGTTCAGTGTTATTACCAGGGCCCGGATATTGATGACATGTCATTTTTCAAATGATTCACCACAGACATTGCTAATTTATACAGAAAACCTGATCATAATTCCTACATTGTAGAAATGCTAATTTAGTACGTTATTTTTCGGCCATTTCTTACTTTTGGGTAATTTTCTAAAAATATAAATCATTATTTGGTCGTTTTAGGGAATTAATCAGACAATTTTATATTTTTTGAGTCATTTTCTCATATTTTAAGAATTATGATGAATTTTTGCAAGTGGTATTGGATATTATCAGAACTTTAAGCGAGGATGAACACTGAGACATGAGAATCTTCGCCACGCAATGTCAATCTGAAGACCAAAGTAACTTTGTTCAGTCCTACTTCTTGGAAATACCCACATTCCAGGAGTGACACCTGTGCTTGCAACTAATCTGGGAGCAATACTGAAAGCGGGGGTAGCAGGACAGACTAGAGTAGGCCCTGTAATGCCATTCTGATTAAGCACCTCAGCACAACCATGCGTGTGTTTAGTGAATTTGTGTAATCTGCTGCATTTGTTATTTCGAGTGTATTTGAAATGCCAAAGTTAAAGCCATGTAGGGGTGCTCATTTCAAAGAAATAATTTTGGAATTCAGTGAGGATTTTTTTCTACCGATGGTGAAATTATTTTCTGCAATATGTGTGAAGAGAAAGTGGCAGGTGATGGAAGATTTATAGGTTATTTTTTAAAGTTTACGGGGCACATTTTATTGGATATTTACAGACATTTTATAGGTTATTATTTTAAACATTTTTAGGTCATCAAAATTCTTGGCTCTGATAATTATAGATAATTATGGGTCTTAAATGTGAGAAAATTACTATACAACAAACAGCAAAATTATTATAATGCACTACTAGTTGTAATACCCTTGATTCGCTACTGATGAGAAATGGCTAAACATTAATCTTGTAATGCTAAGTGAGTGGCAATTGAACATAGACCTATCACCGTATATCATTGGGTTTTTCTTTCTGATCAATCAACCCGAAGGTAGCTTTTATTGGTAATGACCATACATTTCATGCATGAATGCCATTTCAAGATTCTGACCTTCTGATAATGCCCAATCAATACAGCAGATACCATCACTGTATTTAAGGAGAAGGGTCCTGACAGTGGTTCACAGTTTACAGCATATATACGAATGTTAAACAACTCTGCTATGGGTATCCATTCGTAGCGAATCCCATGGTGTGGTTAGAGACAGGAAGACAATCCATCACCAGTTTACAGCACGGTTATTCCACCTTTTAACCAAGTTTACTTTCTTCAGCTATGGCTATCTATGGTAGTTGAAAGACCTGAAAATGTACATTACAACAAGGCATATGCAAGAGATTGGATTAGGAGTATTTGGTTGCGCTCTGTGCAAATGCATCTTCTGTTGGAACAATTGTCTCATCAATGAATTGCATGTGCATTTTACACCAAAAAAAAGTATATTTCTCCCAGCGAGCTGCATTTTTGGAAGGTCTCTTTGTAAGTCAGTTTTTTTACCAAACTGTCTGAAATTTCGCTATTGGACTAAATTCAGTCCCCACTTTTCCCACTAAAAATTTAAAAAAA
Organism: Meconema thalassinum; assembly: GCA_946902985.2. Classification (NCBI taxonomy): domain Eukaryota; kingdom Metazoa; phylum Arthropoda; class Insecta; order Orthoptera; family Tettigoniidae; genus Meconema; species Meconema thalassinum. The sequence goes on along the minus strand of OX336389.2, from coordinate 63,483,349 downwards.
TCTATGACTCTTTTCAATTTTATCAAGAAGTTCTTATGTGAAGTTTAATGTTTGCAACTCAACTGGTTTCAGAAAGAGCCTATTCTTTTCATCCACTATTTTTCACCCCTTTAGGAATGAAGTTTTGTAACTACTCCTCATTCCTAGTCTACTAACTGAAAGAAATCACCATGTAAGATTTTTTAAAGTTGTGTACACCACTCTAAGGAGCTTTAGAAAATTGAATAGGCTATCAAGTATATTTGGCAGGCTTCATTTAATGATATGACTCACTGTTCACCCATCATTTTGGTATATGGTACGTCAGACATGAGCAAGTTCAATTTTAAAACAGTTACCGGTACTTAAATCAAAATCTGAATAGGCCAAAGTGTTAGCCGATCATAGAAACTAAACCCATGCAAAATTCCAGGTCAGTCAGTAAAGGCTTTCTTTCGTTTTGTGAAAGGAACTCCTACATAAAATTTCAAGTTACCGTATATACCCGAATATTACCCGCCCCCGAATAATCCCCGCACCCTCATTTTTGTATGGAAATTTAAAAAAAAAAAATTTTTGTTTGTTTTTGACACTTTATTTTAAACAAAAATGTATACTATTAACACTGTAATACTGCAAAACTCGGTTAAGAAGTTCCCGCATAAAAAGTTTTTCCACTTAAGACGTCCAATATTCTCGGTCTCGCGATTGAATCAAATCTCGCCAATCTCCGCGAAAGATACTTCCGGTGTTCCGAATGAAAGAATACAGCAGTTCCGAGTGTCCGCGGGTCTCCAGTGAATCATCTGACCAGGCGAACTACGTCAAGGCTACATGACGTCACGCCATGACAGCAGCAGCTCATTGGACAGTGTTAACCTTGAAACATGTGTGAGGAGATATGAAAAACACTGGCTTCTGACGGGAACACTTCCGCAAACTGCAAGAAAATTAAAATCGGGAAATACGACAATGGAGAACAAGATCTGCTGATATGGTTTAAACAGCAGCGAAGTTTAAACATTCCAGTGCGTGCGCCGAGTTCGGCTCGGTCAAACAGGACACGGGCTACTCGCGCGAACGGAACGATCACAGCCCGTCGTGGACTGGGGTGGTCAAACTGAACACGGACAAGTCAAGACACAGACTTTGTGGAAAATCACAACTGCTCACTTACCCGCCGCGGTAAATCGCCTTCTGTTTAACTAGGATGATGCAATATTACACAATACAGAGTTCGCAGTGGTCAGGCGGCCGAGTTTGCGCGGTCAGCCCGCTTCCTGTTTGACCGAGCCTTTACTGATGCCATGCTATCACGCAACTAACGAAACTGACGCTTGTGTTTGGCTTGCGCGACTGGTCAAGTCATTAGACGGATATAAATAAGTACACCCGAAAAAGCACCATAATAGCGGATACTCGCAATTTAAATCTTTAAAATTTGGATGACTCAATTAATACCCGCACCCCTTTTTTTCACGTCCGATTTTGTATAAAAATGTGCGGGTGGTATTCGGGTATATACGGTATGTACAGTGGAAAACTGTTAGAGCTATAAAGATAATGCCCAAAACTTTCTATTTGTTATAAAAATTAACATTTGAGTACATATGGTGGGCTCCATTTTATAAGATTGACCGTTTACTCATTATGTTGGCTTTTAGCAGGTAAGACATCTGCAAGTTCAGGGAAAATCATTAAATCTTGTAAACCCATTAGAGTTACCAAGAAAATGCATATGAACTATTTATTTTTTAGAAATTGAATTTTAAGTATACTTGGTGGGCCCATTCCTTTATCGGAGTAACCATTTAGTCATTATTTTCGGTTTTAAGCATTATACCCAAGCAAAATTACAGCTCAACTTGTTAAGCAGTTTTTTGAATGAAAGGCTGCCAAGCAAGATATCAAGTTATGTGCAGCTGTACTCTATCACCACGGCGTCCCCCTCGGTTACTAACAAAGGCGCTAGCACAGTCTCATTTCTCAAACATGTAATATTGCAATGTTTTGATGACTGAATAATCGGCTACATTCAATATCTCAATGTTTCAGCAACTGCGAGTTATCGGTGAGCATATCAACTGAGGTACGGTATTGTCTTGTATTAAAAGATTGAAAACAATTTTTTGCTCTGTATTAAATACATAGCACTAATGAAACGCAAAATAGAAGAAACTATGATATTTCATGAATAGGACAACTTTGCATTAATACGAAATTCATGTTATTTTGCAATTGAAAATTAAGTTTAAAAGGTGACGTGGATTAATATATGAACATTAAATAGCCTGAAAATAACAAAAACAAACACTTCTTCTCATAAGAACTCAACAGATTTAAAAAATAATAAAATAATAACAATGCCTAGAATCCTGTCAAATCCTGACAACTATCGAGGAATTTCCCTTTTGGATATCACATATAAAATCATGTCACGAATTCTATATAATTGTTGTAAAGATCAATTAGAACTGGAAATAGGAGAATATCAAGGTGGATTTCGGCCATGGCGAAGCTGCCCTGAACAGATAATCACCTTAAAATTAGTAAAATGGACTACTACAAATGTAGACAAAAACAGCAAGTCATAACCTTCGTAGACTTCAAAACAGCTTATGATTGTATACATAGATCTTCATTGCTGAAAATACAAAGGAATTTCGGACTTCATCCCAAATTAATAAAAATTATAAAACTAACTCTAACAAACACCAAATCTAAAGTAAAATTCAGAGGAGAAATATCTGAACCGTTTACGATTAAAACAGGATTAAGACAAGGAGATGGTTTATCACCTCTACTTTTCAATTGTGCTTTGGAATATGTAATGAGGGAATGGTACAGGGAAAATCCTAGGAGCATAAGAATGGGAACCAAGAAAGATCAAATAGACTTAAATTGCTTGGGATTCGCAGATGACTTAGCGTTACTGGCTAATAATATTCAAGAAGCCAAAAATCAAATAATAAGCCTACAAAATATAGCACAAAAAATTGGACTTCAGATATCATTTGAAAAGACAGAGATAATGGTAGCAAATCCACTTGTAATCAATCACATAACCGTAAATAACAAGAAAGTTAAAATAGTGAAACAATTTAAATACTTAGGAGAAATTATAACTTACAACTTGGATGAGAAACCTGCATGGCAAGAAAGAACTAATAAAATGATAAAAGCCCAAAAATGAACATGGTCTACATATAAAAGAAAATGTCTATCAATCGCAACAAAATTAAAACATTACAAGACGGTGGTTCAACCAGAGGTGACATATGGAAGTGAAACTCTTTTTAAAGTTACTCAGAAAAACAGAATCGACAAAATTTTAAAAGTAGAAAGAAGAATAGCTAGAACATGCATAAATAAAAAATATCAGAAAGATGGACAGTGGTGGATAGTACCAAATGAAGTGGTATACAGAGAACTGAAGCCCATCACTGATACTATTCGGAAGAAACGGATTTCTTTTTTTGGTCATATCATGAGGACACCAGAAACCAGGTTATCTAGAAAAATTGTAGTGAAACTTAGGAATATGAAACAAGTAGGATGGATTAAGGAAATTAGAGAAGATATGAAAGAATTAGAAATAACCTTGAATGACTTGCAAAACAAAACAAAAAAATTAATAAAAACTGAGAGATATAAAAATAAGATTTCAGGCTAAAATAGACAAACGTAATACAGTAAAAAGGGTATTTACAGATGAGGAACGCCTGAGAAGATCAGAGCGAATGAAAAGCTACTGGGCGACTCGGAAAGGAAACTTACTGAAGAAGAAGACCAATAAAAGATTGACTGAAGTGGTCCAATGAGGCCGTAAAAGAAGAAGAGGAAGAAGAAGAAGAAGGCCTAGAAGGCTTCTCCAGACCAACTGCCTGTTGGCCTTCCAGGAGCTACTGAGCTGCCCAATAGAGAGGTGAGAAAGCCTATTACACCAGTCTGTCCAGCCTGAAGGGACAGATCTCCTACATAGATTTAGGGAATTCTTCCCTCTTTCCTTATGTTTATTCTGCACTATCCAATTCCTTGTTAGTGTTCCTACTCCAGTATTTGGGAGGGGGGAGGAAATTCAAACTAAGCGGATTAAGAAAACTGCAATTGCAGATTAATAAAAGCTGAACCAAGCTCTATCAACTCGTTCCCCTCGGAAACGTGCCCACAACCAACCAAGACTGGGTCTCTAACTTGACACTATGCTTACAGAACTTCAAGTGCCTCATATTCAATTGCTTCTTGTTCGTATCCCCTCCATTCCTACTTGCCTCTATCCAGAAGAAGTGTGTATACAGTTGAACCTGCTTTATACGTAACTCTGTTCTGCGTATTTCATATTTGTACGTAATTTCTTTTCGGTTCCGGCAAAATGTAATTTAAAAGCGTGTTAATTTAACCTTATTTATACGTAATCCATTTATACGTAATTCGCTGTTATACATATGAAGTGTCAGTGAGATACATCTGAGTTTTGCGTAGCCTGATTGTAATTTAATGAGCACGTGTTGTCATAAAAGAAACTACAGTACTGTATTTATGTAGTTTCCTCTTTGTCGGCGTAGACAGAGCGGTCAGGTTTCGGTGCTGAAACGGAACACAGAGTTTCTGTCTCATGTGGGACATGCTCTGGATTGTTCACACGAAAACAACTCTCATATTCAAACAAATTTATTTTCTTTAGTTTCCGCGATGAAACCGCGGACTCGGGTGTTAACTTAATCTTTAGCGGCATTGTGAAGGTCAAAACCGGCGCAGCTAGAGGAGAAGCCAGATAGAGAGCGATGGGAACTCGCTTGGTTGGCCTTTGTTACGCCGCCAGTAAGTAAGGGTCTACAATGTCACTCTGCAAAACTCGGTGTTTTGATTGATATGAAAATTTCTTTCGTGGGAACAATGGACAAGTAAAATGTCCTCGGTGCCGGTATCTGGTGTGTACTGTTGAATAGTAGTTTTATCATTCAGTTTCTTTTGATTGGCCATGGAGAACACAAAAAGGAAAAGTTATACACTACACGAGAAAGTAAAATTCATACGAGAAGTGGATGCTAATCCGCACAAAACAAAAACTGAAATTGCTTCAGACTTAGGGATTGCTTATACCACGCTATGTACAGTCATCAGTAAAAAAAAACCGCTATTTTGGATGAGTTTTTAAAACTGGGTTCAAAATCAGCAAAGCTCAGCCGTCAGCAAGAAGGGAGGTACGTAGATTTGGAGAAAGCACTCTTCACATGGTTCCAGCAAAAGCGAGCTGCAGCTCTACCAATTAGTGGCGACATGCTGAAGACAAAGGCGATAGATTTAGCTAAAATGATGAGTATCACTGCTGATTTCAAGGCTTCGTCAGGATGGTTGCAAGGATTTAAAGATAGTCATGGAATCACAGGGAGAACAATTTGCGGTGACACAAAAGCTGTGGACAACGTCACTGTGCAACACTGGAAAGAAGAGGTTCTGCCGGGTATCATAAGCGATTACCAGCCTACAAACATATACAATTGTGATGAGACCGGCTTATCCTACAGTCTCCTTCCTAATAAAACATTATCTGAAAAGGTGACTCCTGCCATGGAGGGAAGAAAAGTAAAATTCGCATAACAGTTCTTCTTGCCACCAATGCACATGGATTAGACAAACTTCCTCCACTTGTGATAGGAAAATCGAAGAATCCGAGGTATTTTAAGGGTGCGAAAACAAAACCTACGGAATATGAATCCAACAGAAATACTTGGATGACTATGCTTCTGATGGAACAGTGGTTGAAAAAACTGGACATTAAAATGAAAAAGTAACAGAAGAAAATCCTTCTTCTTATGGATAGATGTGCAGCACATCCACTTCAAATCGTTCTGGAGAATGTCCGAGTAGAACTTTTCCCTCCTAACTGTACCAGTGTTCTACAACCACATGATTTGGGCATCATTGCAAATTTCAAAGTCCAACAAGTCCAACCCCTCCTCCACGTGGTGGGAGACGGGCAACGGCATGAAGTAGGGGATTGCCTGTAGGGGTGAAGTACAGTGGGGACTTTGTGTGCCCCCGGGACCGCTACGGTAGCTGTGAAGGCTCTATGGGAACCCTGAAAAGTGACGGCTGACGGGGCTCTGGTGAAGCTACGATAGGCCTAGCAAGCCAGTAGTGGATATCATATTTGCTTTCAAACCAGGAACAGGCCTCGGAAAGGACGGATGCAAACGACGACGACCCGGATATGCTAATGGACTACGAGTTGGGACATTAAACATACAGACACTGACAGGAAAAGTGGAGGAGATTGTAGATGCGATGGAGAGAAGAAAACTGGATGTACTGGGCTTGGCAGAAACAAGATGGAAAGGAGAAGGTCGCAGAGAACTGAGGAAAGGGTACCGGTTGTACTGGAGTGGGAACAGTGAAGGAAGGAGCAGCGGAGTAGGAGTAGTTGTGAGAGATGGAATGAAGGAAGAGGTAAAGGGAATAAGTGACAGGATCATGAAGATCAGAGTAAATGTAAAGGGAAGAAGCCTGGAGATAGCCCAGGTGTATGCCCCTCAAGTTGGATGTACAGCTCAAGAGAAGGAAGACTTTGAGGAGGAGCTACAACAGCAGTTGAATGGGCAGAGCATCATTGTCATGGGAGATTTGAATGCACATGTAGGAAGTGAAAGGCAAGGATATGAAAATGTATTGGGAGCAGAAGGATGGGGTAGCAGGAATGAAGAAGGGAGAAAGTTGCTGGATTTTTGCAAGAGAAACGGTTTAGTGGTAGGCAACTCCTGGTTCCGGAAGAAAGAAAGCCACAAGGTAACGTGGTACAGCAGTGATTTAACAAAGAAATCTTTGGTAGATTACATGCTGTACGACTGGGAAATGAAGAGAAGTGTCAGAGATATAAAGGTAATACCATCAGAGGCCTTAGATAGCGACCACAGAATACTTGTAATGAACTTGGGAGTTGTTAAGGATAGCAAGAGGACAGAGTACCAGGAAAGGAGAATCAAAGTATGGAAACTCAAGGAAAAGGAAGTCAAGGAAGAATTCCTGAAGATAATAAGGGAAAGGATGCCAACAGACAATCCTAAAACAGGGGAAGAGGAATGGAAGCAATTCAAAAACAAAATGGTGGAAGCTGCAGTGGCAGTATGTGGAAGAACAAGCAACAGAAAGAGGTGTAAAGAGACACCATGGTGGAATGAGAGAGTAAAAGAAGCTGTGGGAAGGAAGAACAAGGCTTTCAGAGTGTGGTTCCAGGAAAGAACTGATCTGACAGGGGAAGATTATAAGATAAAGAAGAAAGAAGCAAACAAGATTGTCACAGAGGAGAGGAAGAAGTGGATGGTAAAGTGGACAGAGATGATGGAGGAAGACAGCAGAGGAAATAAGAAAGTACTTTATGGGATGGTCAAAAGTAAGAGAAGAGGTCTTCGAGAGGATGTGGTAATGATGGACAAAAGCGGAAATGAGGTACACAACAAAGAGGCACTCAAGACAGTGTGGAAAGAGTACTTTGAGGATTTGCTGAATCCAAATGGTCATAGGGAGGAAGACAATGTATTGGAAGATGGAGAAGACAACACAGGAATGGAAAAGGACCTGACTTGGAGAGAACTTGAAATGGCTATAGACAAGATGAAAGGAGGAAGGGCACCAGGTGTGGATGAAGTGAGTGTTGAAATGGTGAAGGCAGCAGGGGAGGTTGGGAAACAGTGGCTGTACCGTGTGATGAGGGTGATATGGAAGGAGAAAAAGACCCCAGAAGATTGGAAGAAAGGATTAATTGTCCCAATATTTAAGAAAGGAAGCAGAAAGGAGTGCAGAAATTACAGGGGAGTCACACTCATACCTCACTGTGCCAAGATATATGAAAGGATATTAGAAAGTAGAATACGAGCCAAAGTGGAGAGAAAGTTGAGAGAGGAGCAGTATGGATTCAGACCTGGGAGATCAACAGTGGATCTCATATTTTCAGCGAGACAGCTCCAGGAACACCACTACGAATTTGGATAGGATCTGCTGATGGCCTTCCTGGACATCGAAAAGGCCTATGATAGTGTGTGTAGGGAGAAGGTTTGGAAAGCAATGGAAAACATGGGAGTGGAAAAAGAGACTGTAGGCAGAGTGAAGGAGATGTATTGTGGAAGTGTGAGTTGTGTGAAAGTTGGAGGGGAAAGAACAGACTGGTTCAGACAAATGAGTGGCCTGAAACAGGGTAGTGCACTGTCACCCCTTCTCTTTATTGTGGTTATGGACGAGGTAATGACACGGATAGCAGGAAAGATAGGAGAAGATAAGATGAAAGCAATGGTGTTTGCAGATGATCTCATGGTCTGGGGAAACAAGGAGGAGGAAATTCAGGAGCAACTGAAGGCTTGGGAAGAAACAGTGGGAGAGTACGGATGGAAGTTCAACATCAGTAAATGTGAGATCCTGTTAACGACCAGGAAAAAGGACAGACCAATGAGTGGGATAACACTTGGAGGTGGACAGCTGAAGAAGGTGGAAAGTCTCAAGTACTTGGGAAGTATAGTGGAGGAAAATGGGAGAAATGACAGAGAGATTACGGAACGTGGCAGACAGGCAGAAGCATTTCTGAGAAGCATTAGGAGCTTAGTGTGGAATAAAGATGTCCCACAAAAAAGCAAGGAAGTGTTATACAGAAGCTACTATATCCCGATACTGACCTATGCTTCAGAAACGTGGACAATGAAGAAAAGAGACATAAGCAGAATACAGGCAGGTGAAATGAAGTTCCTGCGAAGTAGGATCGGAGTAACAAGAAGAGACAGGGTGAGGAATGAAAAGGTCAGGGAAATGGTGAAAGAGGAGCCCTTGCAAGGTAGGATTGAGATATCAAGACTGAGGTGGTATGGACACTTAAAGAGAATGGATGAGAAGAAGATTCCCAAGAGGATACATGAGATGCAGATACAGAAGAAACGACCAAGGGGAAGACCAAGAGATAGATGGCTGAAAGGAGTGGAGGAATGTGTCAAGAAGAGAGGCGAGGACTGGACCAGAGTGACAGCGGAGAGGTGGTGGGAAGAAAGAACTAAGTGGCGAGGCTTATGTTCCAAACAGACCCAGCCTGGGGCTTGAAACTGTACAAGATGATGATGATGATGATTATAAAAGAATGCTGGTTCAACATTTAATAACACTGAGTGATGCAGGAAATGAAACTCTCCATTAATTTACTACAAGCCATGGACTTTATATCGGCTGCCTGGAAGCAGGTGTCATCCTCCACAATCAGCAACTGTTTCCGCAAAGCTGGTATCTTTCTGGAAGAGGCTGCCTCTAATGATGATTATGGGGACGAAATTATGTCTGACAATGAGCTATCGCTACCGGAGGGTGCAGATTTCGATACTTTTGTGCATTACGATGATAATCTGGCTGTATGTGGGGTACAACGGGATGAAGAGATTATTGCTGATGTATGCCAACAACGCGGTGGAACATCAAAAATTTGCCAAGAAAGAAGTTTAATACATCCAAACTTCAGGATGAATCCATGTACAAACATTTTGGAAACAGGATCGTCACCCAGTTATCAGAAAACCCAGTAACAAATGATATTCAGCAAGAATGGGCCACATTACAGAAGATTATCACACAGTCAGCTGAGGAAACCATTGGTTTTATAGTTCGGAAAAGACAAGACTGGTTTGATGACAACAATGAGGAAATTCTGTCTCTCATCAATGCCAAAAGGAATGCCTATCTTGCCCATCTTCAAGACCCAACTTCCAAAACAAAGAGAGATAAACTACTGGAACTCAAGGGTAAATGCCAGATGCAGATAAGGCATATTAAAAATACTTGGTGGCAACAGAAGGCTCAGGAACTGCAGAGACTATCGGATGCTCGAGACTTGAGGAACTTCTATGCCGTACTCAAGGAAATATATGGACCATCTCGCTCATCATCAGGTACACTGAAAAGCGCTGATAATTCTACTACCTTTACTGATAGTCAAGAAATCTTGGAACTCTGGAAGGAGCACTTCTCCAATCTCCTAAATCGACCATCAGAAGCTGCTGAAGACTTCCTCTGTGATGTGCCGCAACAACCTGAACAACTGTGGTTGGCAGTACCTCCTACTTATCATGAATTCAGTGCAGCTCTCACCCAATTGAAACCCAGAAAAGCACCTGGCCCAGATAACATCCCTCTGGAACTAATTCAAGCCGGAGGTCATTCCCTCAAAACAAGAATTTTCATCCTTATCCTCAAAATATGGGAATCAAGAAAGGTACCTGGAGACCTAAAGAATGCCACTATCGTCACTATCTTTAAAAAGGGTGATCGCAGTGTTTGTGGCAACTACCGTGGTATATCACTGCTATCAATTGTGGGGAAGATTCTTGCAAGAATTCTACTTAACCGCCTCAAGGTTATCTCTGAGAGGATCCTCCCAGAGACACAATGCGGATTTAGAACTTCCAGAAGCACAATTGACTTGATTTTCTGTGTGAGACAGCTACAAGAAAAATGTAGAGAACAACAGAATCCACTCTTCTTAGTCTTTTATGACTTGGAAAAGGCATTTGATTCGGTTCCAAGACCAGCTATGTGGGCAGTGCTGAAGCGGTTTGGTTGCCCTCAGCGTTTTGTAGATCTAATCAAAGCTCTCCATGATGGCATGACAGGTCAGGTTTGCCATCAGAATAAGATGTCCGATGAATTTCCCATTACCCATGGACTGAAACAAGGATGTGTACTGGCTCCAACGCTTTTTGCGCTGTACTTGGCTGCAATGCTTTATGATTCACCCACAAACATCCCAGGTGTGGAGATCAAGTATCGTTTTGATGGAGGGCTTTTCAACCTAACTCGTCTCCGCTCCTTGAGGAAAACTCAGGTTACTAAGGTTACTAACATGTTGTATGCAGATGATGCTGCGTCACCAACTCTCTCACCAGAAGAGCTGCAAGAGTCAGTTAATTGTTACAAAAGTGCATGTGATCGCTTTGGTCTTACCATAAATGTCAATAAGACTAAAGTCTTGGCACAACCTTCACCAGGCACACCTCTTCCTCAATTCAATATCTCCATTTCAAATTTGCCATTAGAACAGGTTGACCACTTCTCGTACCTGGGCAGTACCATTTCTGTGAGCTGTACCTGTGAGCAGGATGTGGATAAGAGAATTGGCGCAGCCCATGCAGCATATGGACGATTAGCGCACCGGGTCTTCATGAATAAAGATCTATCCATGAGTACAAAGCTTATGGTGTACAAAGCAGTAGTCATTTCTACATTGTTGTATGGCTGTGAAACGTGGACCCTTTACCGACGTGATCTTAGGAAGCTTGAGCGTTTCCACCTACAAAAACTTCGATCAATCCTGAGGATTAAATGGGAAGACCGCATTACCAATATTGCTGTTCTGGAAAAGGCTCAAATCAACAGCATAGAATCATCCATAATAGGTCACCAATTTAGATGGATTGGTCATGTCCATCGGATGGATGATGTGAGATTATCTCGTCTAATGCTATATGGTGAGTTATGCTATGGCACCAGACCTCATGGTGGTCCTAAGAGGCGCTACAAGGACCAATTTAAGCAGACCCTGAAATTGACAGGTCTTGATTCACAAACCTGGGACATGCTGGCTGAAGACCGCTTAACTTGGCGCCGTACCATCTCGGATACTGTAAAGACGTTTGAAAGGGATCGACGCATACATGAAGAGGCCAAGCGTCAAGCTAGGAAACTTCGAGCAGCCCAACCACATCCTCCTCCAGCAATACTATGCGACTTGTGTGGTCGCTTGTTCCATGCCAGGATTGGACTCTTTAGTCACCGTAAACACATCCACAAACTGGACTGAAGGAAGAAGATTTATACTCGGATTCGAGTTAAAGCCGATGATGATGCCAACAACGCGGTGGTGACGGACAAGCTACAAACGATAGTGACAGTGATGGAGATGACGACTTGAATCTTGAAACACCTGAACTAAGTGAAGTGTTAAGTGCAATCGATGTGTGTAGGCGTTACATCAGTGTGAAAAGTTGTAGTGAAAATGCTTTGAATTCATTACTACGTTTGAAAAAGGAGGTTTATACATTTAATGCAAGAAAAGTGAAACAAGCCAAACTATCTGATTTCTTTAAGGCTGGATCAAGTTCAAAATAATACAGTACTATATTTTCTGTCTTAATGTATGTATTGTTTGCTAGGATTTACACATGTAGGTCTATTCCATCGGTTTTTCAATAAATATGTAATGTGTTGTGCAAGTCTGATTTATAAGTAATTCTGAGTTATGAGTAGTTTTTTTTCTTCCCCTTGATATACGTATAAGTCAGGTTCAACTGTATGTGAACCAACCACAACTAGAATTAAATGAAAATACCGTATTTGCTCGCGTATATCTCGCACTTTTTTTACCGAAAATATGTGTGAACATTTTCGGTGCGAGATATACGCGGGGAATGACCATATCCCGAAAAAACACAAAATTTGCATTATTGAAACAAGGCAACTGGCATACGGTACTCGCCCTATTCACTGTCATTGCCGTCACTGCTGCCAGTCTCCGAGATACTCTCGCGTGCATCATTCTGGTCATCATCCCATACTGCTTCATCCTGGCTTCCATCTAATGCATTTGGCATGCCCGTCTTCAAGAAGCTCTTCACAACAATGTCCGTCGACACCATCGATACGATCTAATAGAAATTCGTTATGGTTATGCAACATTAAGAACCTATGAAAAAGACGTCATACGCTCGTTAAGGATGATTCAAGGCAGAAAAGGAATTTAGAGCGCAGACGCTTAGCGATCGATATGATCGATCATCTTCCATATCGATTCCTCGCTGCATGCACCAGCGAGCTCGAATTTAGCCAACTGCGGCCGAAGACTAACGATGTACAGCGTGCTAACACTCACGCTGCGCCGTATGCTTGCACGCGCCCGAGCTCTGATGTGACTCAATGCGTAAAGACGAATCATTGAGATTCGAGAAGACTGAACTGCGTTTCTCTGCGATGTAACAGTAGGCCTACTTGCGCAAATGTTGTGGCGCGCTAATAGCTAATTCGAACGTGTCTCAAGGCAGCGAATTTAGCCAACTGCGGCCGAAGACTAACGATGTACAGCGTGCTAACACTCACGCTGCGCCGTATGCTTGCACGCGGCGCCTCGATCCCTAATCGGCTCATATCGGAGAAGTTCGGATCAACTCGTTGCTCGGTCTTCCTCTTAGTATCGTTTTGGGTAAGTTCCTGGACAATGACGACTGTTGTGGCGCGCTAAATAGAACGTGTTTCTACCTCAAGGTTATTACGGTCATTCATATGACGGCGTCAGTAATGAATGCGTGATATATGCGAGTACTTTTTTCCCTGAAATTTCAAATTAAGAAATGGGGTGCGCGATATACACGGGGGCGAGATATACGCGAACAAATACGGAATATGAAGTGTTAAGATTATCTTGCATTAAAAACAAAGAAAAGCTCTGAGCAGTACGTAGTATGATAGTCAAGAACTTACCCCTCTTCCTTGCGGACCGTTAGCAGCAAATGTTGGTGATCCAAACTCAACATTAGTGCCCTGTCTGAAGGAAACACTCTGGGAATTTGTGAGTCCTCCAAGTCCTGTTCCCTTACCACTGAAGGAGAAACAAAGGAAACACACATGTAATAATTGGATAATATGCACATTCAGAAACATAATTCCAAATTAAATGCAGTAGACTTTAAAAAAATATATCACTCATAAAAATGCTAACGAATGATTTGATAAAATTTAGTGACCACCACATGATAGACAACTTCTAACTTCTTTAAATTAACCTTTTTGTTGATTATCAAGAGAAACCTTCTATTGAATTCAAAACTATGGATACTCGAGTTTAGATCTTAACAGGAAATTAACGAATTGGTCACTTTAAATTGAATTACATAATTATTTAGCTACATTCCTTCAGCATTTAGGACCAGTATATTAATTGTCTTTCGAACATTTTCGGTTCAGGATAATTTGTTAGCGACGAAAAAAGGGCGAGTTTTCAGAACTTACTCAGATGAACCTCGGCCTTGGGAGACTGTAAATTGTAAATGCGCTTTCCTATTATGAACTTATCAACTTCACATTGTCTTAATGATTGCTTTTTCTGTTCTAACAATCTACATTTACTGTTAATGTACATTGATTTCTGGATTTTATAAGTGATTTTTATTTGATAGCGAAACAATGAGCAACATGGCCAGCCTCTCTGTGATGACAAATTCTTCAAGTTACAGCCATGGGATAGTCAGTTGGTCAACACAATTGTGCCCAAAATTATATTAAACAGGGAGTACAAATATTTTAACACCCTAACCTGAAAGAAATATTACATGAATTATTTATCAATTAATTAACACACAAACAGTAGGGGGTAATTAATTGGATGACATGTTTCGATCGTTATGCAATCATCATCAGATCGTGTACACCTAGGTTGAGATAAGGTACGAAGTACAGTAAAACCCCGTTGTTACGCACTCAGTTATTACGCTATATCGTTTATTACTAGGGTTCGGAAGTTTAAGACCTAAAGAAGTACAAAATATGCAAGCAAATATGACCTAAAAACTATGAAATATGACATGAAATTTTGGGATAGGTAGAGTATCACTAGTATGCAGTAAACGTCTTAAATGCCAAACCAATTTTCCAGTGTAGGACATGTGATATTTTGATTTTACAAGTGACTTCTTTAATGAACTATGTATTTTTGCAATGTATTTTATGCCCATAAGTGTTCATAATGTGTATATCTGGCTGATGAAGAACAACATTATTGTTCGAAACATTTACCAGTACTAAACCGTGCTAATAATATTACAAGTATTGAAAAGACAGAAATAAGAGTAACTTATTTAGTGGAATTTAAATTCAATACGGACCATTATGGATAAAAATAATTTGCTTGTTTGGTAATTGCTTCTGAAATAAATATATCTACTGTAGTGACATCCTGTTGAAAGGCTGAAGCACACTATCATCATGTTCCGTGACCTCATTCGTACAGTGTCGCAATCCAACTTGTCCAGAAAGATGTGCTAAAAGACGTCCGTAGAGGAGCACCTTCTTGGAATCAGATCTTCTAAACCTGCTATCTGCCTGTTCCAGGAAAAGAAAGAAAAATATATCTACTATGCTATTCGGAAATCCTGTGTTTGAAACTCGACGTACCTTGTAAACGACTCCTCAATTTAAATAAAAATGCTAAAATTATAACCAAATATGACCTTGTATCACTAAAATATGACCAAAACAATAAAAATGGCCGAAATATGCATTTATAGGCAACATCCAATTGCTTTAAATATGGTCAAGAACCCGTCATTCAAACTTATGTTTCAGATTTCGGGTAAAATTAGCTCAGGAAAAGAATATGACTTTTCCTTAACATCCGAAACTTATTTATTACACTCTATTTGTAAGGACCCAGAATAGTTTGTATATAATACCGCATAATTTTACCCTATCATTCATCATCTTCATTTCCCGTTTCCAGCTTCCTGGGTCGGGTTGTGAATTAAGGACCTCCAACGTTTCCTGTCTCTCCACCACTCCTCTCCTGTTTTTAGTACTTCTTCAGGTTTTCCTCCTCTCTTCTCTACACACTCCCACACTGTATCTGCCCATCTCTTTCGGGGCCTTCCTCGTGGTCTCTTCCCTGTCATCTTTTCACAGAAAGTTTTCTTTGGTACTCTCTCCTCTCCCATTCTCATCATATGTCCATACCACTTTAACTTTGTTGTTTCTATCCTGTCCTACTGCTTCAAGATTCCTGTCCTTTTTCTAATCTCTTCATTTCTAACTCTATCTCTTCTGGTCTTGCCCTCTATACCTCTTAGGAATTTCATCTCCGCGGCTTGTATTCTACTCTCCTCTCTTTTTGTAGTAGTCCACGCTCCAGCTGCATATGTTAGTATGGGTCTGTAGTAGGTTGAATATAATACATTTTTACATTTCTTTGGGACATCTCGGTTCCACAGAATACCCCTTATGCTCTGGTAAAAACTGTTCGCTTGTTGTATTCTCTTTCCAATTTCCTCAGTTATCCTTCCATCTTCTGTGATCACACTTCCCAAGTACTCGAAACTTTTAACCACTTCTAGAATTTTCCCATTCAATTCTATCTTTCCTCTTCCTTCCTTCCTTCCTCTTGACATTACCATTGTCTTGCTCTTCTCTGTGCTTACTTTCATCCCAAATTTCTCTATTTCTTGATTCCGTACATCTAGTTGTTTTTGTACTTCCTTTTCATCCTCGCCCCATATCACTATATCATCTGCAAACAGCATGGCCTTTGTTGCCTCTTGTCCCAATCTCTGTTTAACATTCTTGTGAATTTCATCCATGACTATGATGAATAGTAAGGGGGACAATACACTTCCCTGTCGGAGACCTGTTTCCACTTTAAACCATTCTGTTTCTCCTATACTGGTCTTCACGCTACTCACACAATATTTGTACACAGCTTTTAACATTTGGACATCAGCTCCATTAACTCTCCTTTTCCTTAATACATTCCAAACCACCTGTCGAGGCACACTGTCGTACGCTTTCTCAATATCAATAAAAGTCATCACCATGTCTTTTCCAAATTCCCATCTTTTCTCCATCATTTGCCTTATTGCAAAGATTAGGTCAAATGTTGATCTGTCTTTCCTATCATTATGCTTCTAAATTCTGCTCTTAGCGCTTTCATGTAAAAAAGAGGAAGAATTCAGTTCAAATTATAAAAATAAAGCATTCTATTTGAGACGTTTTAATAATTCAGTATTACTACTACCACTATTATTATTATTAACATTAAAGACAGTAAAATAAAATCCAGTAATAATAAAATATTGTAAATTACTGAAAATTGTTTGGAAATTGTTTTCCCACCTCAGAAATCATTTCCCACCTTTAGCGCTGTCCCGCTTATTACACGTTTAAACCACAGTCCCTTGAAGAGCGTAATAACGGGGTTTTACTGTATATGTAAGCGGCTTCGGTGGTGTAGTTGGTAGCATGCTGAACTGCTGTGCCCAAGATAGCGGGTTCAAACCTGGCCGAAGTCGTCGGATTTTTTAACAGCGTTAAAATCCTTCAGTATGCCTTCCTTCGGAGGGGAAGTAAAGCCGGCGGTCCCTTGTCATAGATTTATGGCATGTAAAAGATCCTTCCACAGACTAAACTTGTGTGAAGCTAAATTTCTTGGTTAAATTTCGTTGGAATGCTTCATCCAAGTTCCAACGTTCACCACTAGGTATCATTGACATCTGGTAGTGAAAGTTGGAACTACTTGAAATTGAACGGAACTTGTAGCTCACCCTATGGGTGTCCGCTAGAAGCAGCTACAGCCTCAGGCGAGCCGAACAATACACATATGTAGGCTACATATATATTTACAATGGCTAAATTACCAAAATTTTTCTAACTTGTGTAACGTGTCGTTCTTACTTATAACTTGCTAGTTGGTCTATAACACTTCTATAAGTGAATGTCGTATTCATGTTGTGGGCTTCGCTGTGAAGACCAAACTGGTAAATTATCACCAACTTACGCCCATTGCAATCAGCGAAAGGCTCATGACTCTCCGCATACCACTCTCAGGAGGTTCCTTTATGACACTCATCTCTGCCTATGCTCCTACCTTAGATTCTGATGATGAAGTAAAGGCTCAGTTCTATAATCAGCTAAGTGAAATCATCTCCAAGGTACCATCTGCAGATAAACTCTTGCTCCTCGGTGACTTCAATGCCAGAGTTGGGAAAGATAGGCTATGGAATAATGTGATGGGTAAACAGGGACTTGGAAAATGTAATCCCAATGGACTGTTGCTTCTTGGTCTTTGTGCAGAACACGAACCTTTCATTACCAACACGCAGTTCCGGCTACCTGACCGCTTCAAAACCACGTGGATGCATCCTCGTTTCAAACATTGGCACATTCTTGATTATATCATTACCCGGCAATGTGATAAGAAGGACACTCTTATTACCAGAACAGCAAGGAATATAGACGATTGTTGGACAGATCATAAACTTCTTATAGGTAAGCTCAGGATATCCATCAGACCTAAACCACCTAGGAACATCAAAAATCTGCCAAGAAAGAAGTTTAATACATCCAAACTTCAGGATGAATCCATGTACAAACATTTTGGAAACAGGATCGTCACCCAGTTATCAGAAAACCCAGTAACAAATGATATTCAGCAAGAATGGGCCACATTACAGAAGATTATCACAGAGTCAGCTGAGGAAACCATTGGTTTTATAGTGCAGAAAAGACAAGACTGGTTTGATGACAACAATGAGGAAATTCTGTCTCTCATCAATGCCAAAAGGAATGCCTATCTTGCCCATCTTCAAGACCCAACTTCCAACACAAAGAGAGATAAACTACTGGAACTCAAGGGTAAATGCCAGACGCAGATAAGGCAGATTAAAAATACTTGGTGGCAACAGAAGGCTCAGGAACTGCAGAGACTATCGGATGCTCGAGACTTGAGGAACTTCTATGCCGTACTCAAGGAAATATATGGACCATCTCGCTCATCATCAGGTACACTGAAAAGCAAAAGAAAGGAAGATTGTAGTTTTACGTGACCGTGAATCTTGTGATTATGAGCCACGGGACCTCCTTTTTACGTGGAATCCGAACCACAGGACATGGCATTTCACTTACACTGAGAAGCGCTGATAATTCTACTACCTTTACTGATAGTCAAGAAATCTTGGAACGCTGGAAGGAGCACTTCTCCGATCTCCTAAATCGTCCATCAGAAGCTGCTGAAGACTTCCTCTGTGATGTGCCGCAACAACCTGAACAACTGTGGTTGGCAGTACCTCCTACTTATCATGAATTCAGTGCAGCTCTCACCCAATTGAAACCCAGAAAAGCACCTGGCCCAGATAACATCCCTCTGGGACTAATTCAAGCCGGAGGTCATTCCCTCAAAACAAGAATTTTCATCCTTATCCTCAGAATATGGGAATCAAGAAAGGTACCTGGAGACCTAAAGAATGCCACTATCGTCACTATCTTTAAAAAGGGAGATCGCAGTGTTTGTGGCAACTACCGTGGTATATCACTGCTATCAATTGTGGGGAAGATTCTTGCAAGAATTCTACTTAACCGCCTCAAGGTTATCTCTGAGAGGATCCTCCCAGAGACACAATGCGGATTTAGAACTTCCAGAAGCACAATTGACTTGATTTTCTGTGTGAGACAGCTAAAAGAAAAATGTATAGAACAACAGAATCCACTCTTCTTAGTCTTTTATGACCTGAAAAAGGCATTTGATTCGGTTCCAAGACCAGCCATGTGGGCAGTGCTGAAACGGTTTGATTGCCCTCAGCGTTTTGTAGATCTAATCAAGGCTCTCCATGATGGCATGACAGGTCAGGTTTGCCATCAGAATAAGATGTCCGATGTACCCATGGACTGAAACAAGGATGTGTACTGGCTCTAACGCTTTTGCGCTGTACTTGGCTGCAATGCTTTATGATTCACCCACAAACATCTCAGGTGTGGAGGTCAAGTATCGCTTTGATGGAGGGCTTTTCAACCTAACTCGTCTCCGCTCCTTGAGGAAAACTCAGGTTACTAAGGTTACTAACATGTTGTATGCAGATGATGCTGTGTCACCAACTCTCACATCAGAAGAGCTGCAAGAGTCAGTTAATTGTTACAAAAGTGCATGTGATCGCTTTGGTCTTACCATAAATGTCAATAAGACTAAAGTCTTGGCACAACCTTCACCAGGCACACCTCTTCCTCAGTTCAATATCTCCATCTCAAATTTGCCATTAGAACTTCTCGTACCTGGGCAGTACCATTTCTGTGAGCTGTACCTGTGAGCAGGATGTGGATAAGAGAATTGGCGCAGCCCATGCAGCATATGGACGATTAGCGCACCGGGTCTGTCCATGAGTACAAAGCTTATGGTGTACAAAGCAGTAGTCATTTCTACATTGTTGTATGGCTGTGAAACGTGGACCCTTTACCGACGTGATCTTAGGAAGCTTGAGCGTTTCCACCTACAAAAACTTTGATCAATCCTGAGGATTAAATGGGAAGACTGCATTACCAATATTGCTGTTCTGGAAAAGGCTCAAATCAACAGCATAGAATCATCCATAATAGGTCTCCAATTTAGATGGATTGGTCATGTCCATCGGATGGATGATGTGAGACTACCTCGTCAAATGCTATATGGTGAGTTATACTATGGCACCAGACCTCATGGTGGTCCTAAGAGGCGCTACAAGGACCAATTTAAGCAGACCCTGAAATTGACAGGTCTTGATTCACAAACCTGGGACATGCTGGCTGAAGACCGCTCAACTTGGCGCCCTACCATCTCGGATACTGTAAAGATGTTTGAAAGGGATCGACGCACACATGAAGAGGCCAAGCGTCAAGCTAGGAAACTTCGAGCAGCCCAACCACGTCCTCCTCCAGCAATACTATGTGACTCGTGTGGACGCTTGTTCCATGCCAGGATTGGACTCTTTAGTCACCGTAAACACATTCACAAACTGGACTGAAGGAAGAAGATTTATACTCGGATTCGAGTTAAAGCCGATGATGATTATTTATATAGTTGAAGCATGTTAACACTGTGATTTATTAACTTCCTACAGTATTGTAATGAACCTCAGATATGAATGTTGTCAACACTATTCTGTTAAATTGGGGCAGATGACCTCGCTGTTCCGCCCCTTAAAACAGCAATAACTAACTAACTAATTCTGTTAATGTCAGTTTCTATTTAACTGGTGGTCAATTATGGGAGTGTTCGTAATTCAAAAGGAATTACTGTAGTATTAAAGCAAATCTGGATCGGGTTAGACTTCTAATTACAAGTTTGGGGTATCTGCTTCATTGGTGGTGTGTGTGTGCCTTTATCTCTCCACCCCCAAACTCGTGGCCTGGTGTATAGCGTTCCATGTAAGAAACATTAATTCCTGGGTTACCCTGTGCAATGTGAGGAATGGCTGTCCATCTTGCAATAAGAAATTACAACCTACATTTCAAGGTATACCATGTGGTATAATGTCAGACATACTTAGCTATAGCTCCAGTTTGTGATTTATAGCATTTTGTAGCAACTAATATTTTCAGATTTAGCACATTATAGCAAATTGGTAGGAAACAAGGATAATACGCAACATTTAACATATAATTTTTATCACATACTATTGCAATCCGAATTAGGGACATTTTTACTGAAGAATAGATGTTTTCAAACATTTATCTTATTGTTATGACGGAATATGAAATACAATTACATACAATTCATTTTCATTTGAGACTGTTTTGCCTTTCAGCGTCCAGTCTAGTCTGCAAGCCTCTGTTTGTGAACAAGTCTCCTCCATGATGCCCTATTAGCAGTTAGCATTGTGGCCTCCCTTGCTTCTACACCTCTGACTTTGAAATCATTAAACACTGAATTTAACCATCGCCTCCTAGGTCTACCTCTACTTCTCGTGCCCTTTAATGCCGAACTCATTAACCTCTTAGGTAATCTCTCTCCCCCATTCTCTTCACATGACCCCACCATCTGAGTCGGCTCATACGAACTACTTCATCTAGCGCGTTCATTTCTAACTTAGGCTTTATCTCTTCATTACGAGTACCCTCCTGCCATTGCTCCCATCTATTTGTCCCTGCAAACATTGGTGCTACCCTCATATCAGTTACCTCTAGCTTATGTATCAGATATCCTGAATCTACCCAGCTCTCACTTCCATACAGCAAGATATGTTAAAAAAAAAAATCCACAGAAAATCACATTTATATCACAGAAAATGAGTAATTCTGCATTTTATCACAATTCAAAATGATTAAAATCCGCATCTAGATGTCTAGATGTACAACAACTGACTAGGTTCGGACAAATTTGCGTCTATCGCTAACTCGAGCAACAGCTAATGAACAAAATGTGCAGATGCAAAACAAAGAAGATATTGTTGATTTCCTTACAATGGCCTCTTTCGAAGAACGAAGAACACAACTAGAGCAGAGATGACTACGAGCAAGATGACTATGATGGGTGTCACTATTGCTGCGGTGTTGGGTCCATCACCAGGAGCTTGTGTACGCTGGACATAAATGTCGCAATAACTGCCCAGGAAGTCCGGTGGGCAGTCGCACTCCAATGAGTGGCCAGTTGTTTCTCGGCATACACCACCTTGTTTGCACTTGCATACATGAGGTGCTGGACGTTCTCGTTCTTTAGGAGCGTCACAGTTGGTTTCTGAACCCCCACGTGATATTGTGTTGTCTGGACATAAGCATCGATGCCCACCAGGGACAGCCACGCACAGATGCGAACATGGATCATTGTGGCATGGGTCTGAGAGAGTCTTATTGTATCTCAGAGGATGGTCAACTGCAAAAATAGAATATCACACACCTCAAGCAATTTTCAGTTTATTCCTTAATATCACACACACTAAAGGGAAATATAAATATGAACGACTTACCTTTTACACCTGATGGATTAACTAGGTCCTTGGCTACCACAACAGGGACACCTCGCCTAAACTTGTCTTGCTTTATGAGTTCACCCGTATTATGCGCCACCCAAAATAGGGAGCTCTCGAACACATCCAGTGAGATAGGATGATTTAGAGTGCCTATAAAGCAAAAGAAAACATGATAAGTGTAACCGAGAGAAATGCACACTAAGAGGCAGGGGTGCGCTCATATTTGACATATTTTGGTGAATAATTTGCAGAGAACAATGCGGCTAATATTTCCTACTTCAGAAGAACTACTCTATCACATAAAATGCAATACTTCTTGCATCAAGCTTGATAAATGTAGCACAACACATACCAACACCGTGTTAAATATAAACTAGCCTGTCAAATGTATGGAGAGTTTACTGCAGGAATGATTGATAACCAAAGGTAGATGGTATTAATGCTCGGTAGTATAGAAATCCATTTTACATGTTTCACCTATTTGGATTGATAAGTCTAAGAACTAAAGCCCAACCTAAACAATAGAGATATTATATTTTTTAACCATTAAATCAAATTATATATTTTTAAAAATAGCAAGATCTAATTGCAAAATCAATAAAATGCATACAATGGAAACTGAGGAAATGCATGGTATTCTCTTCTAGTTTCCTTTCAGAGCATGGATTTTTCAGTCATTATATGATTTTCTTTTGACAATTTTAGGGATTATTTACCGTTTGACACATTGTTAGATCATTTGAGAAAGGCAACATGAGGGTTGTTATAAGAAATAAAATGAAAGAAAAGTGGAGATGAAAGCAAACCAAGTAAATATAATACAATGTATCCTGTATATTTCAAAATATTTCAAACTTCTTCTTCTTCTTGCCTTGCAGTCTTCTATCAAAGGTTGGCGGTCATCATGGCTCTTCTAGTGTTGGAGTCTGCTACAAACTTCTAAATAATTAAATATCTTTTGTTTTATTAACACACATTAGGTAGCCATAGCTCCAGATACAGTGAAACTTGCCCAAATCTGAATCTGATAAAACTGGAATCCCACTATTAGGGAATTTATTTTCAGTCCCGGCAAAAATTATATGATGTACATAATGTCTTTCCTGAATAGCATGGAAACTCTGCCACAGGTTAGCCTGGAAGCAATATTTTAAAACTTACTACTCGGAAGAAAATTCTACATAGCTTGATTTTTAAGTAGTTGAAACTACTACATAGCATACTTACCATATTTACTCGCATATAAGACCCTCCTCCATTTCTTTAGTCAGGAAAAAGAATAGTAATTTTTGCTCACATATTGATCTTGTTATTAAAGAAATACAAGTAACTTACGTAGTGCGTTTACTACAGAGATGTTCCTGCATTAAATATTAAGAGTGTACCAATTGCAGTTACGGTACTTAGGTGACAGTACAGGAAGTTGCATTCTTTCCTACTTGCAGGAAGGTTGTAACAAAAATAACTCTCAATCCCCCGCCCCAAGGCCGCATTCCTAGCCAGTCAGTCACACTCAGCCATCCCTCTCACTCTTCTGTCTTTGTTAATATGCTTATCTGGCAGTGGTCGTTCCGTCAAATTACAGTAGGCTGCTGGTACAGTCAGGGAAAGTGACGTTATCATTAGAATTGGTTGCGCACTACCATGAGTGGTAATGTTAATACCAGTAAGTGTAAAAGTTTTTCTACTTGTTTTAAACAAAAATTTGCATTTTTAAGAACTAGTTCCACGATGATTTTGTGCCGGAAGTGAGGAGATATTTGAGCAAGAGGGTCTTCCACCGAAGGTCATATTTTTAATAGGCAATGCACCGTAACATCTGGGAGTGGAGCTGCTCATCAATGGTGACATCTGAGTGACGTAACAGCTCTTTTACAACTGATGGATCAAGGTGTACTGGAGAACAATAAACGTGTGTACCGAAGACAGCTACTGGGTAATGAATTCAAGAATACCAAGAAATTGGTGTGATTTCTCTATTGAAATCGGTAAACATCAAAGATGTGATTTTTATGGTTGTATCTTCTTGGGATCACGCCACTGAACTATCAATTAGGAAGTCATGGAAAACAATATGGCCTGCTATTGGAGATTCTACCACCGACGTTTATGAAGTTGTCGACGAGTCAGAATTCCTTGATATACAGTAAAACTCTGTTAAGAAGTTTTTCAAGGGACCATTCAAAAAAAACTTCTTAACAGGGAAACTTCT
Source organism: Meconema thalassinum (assembly GCA_946902985.2). NCBI lineage: Eukaryota > Metazoa > Arthropoda > Insecta > Orthoptera > Tettigoniidae > Meconema > Meconema thalassinum. Next base: position 63,458,671 of record OX336389.2, on the reverse strand, counting down.
TAAAAGGGTAGTGGCCTGAAATGCATGTGAAACGCACACATTTTTGTTGTTTGTGAAGGATCTACAATATACTGTACATAGGCCTATATAAAAGCCAGAAAAAGAGAAGCCCCAATATTAAAATCTGACTATCACACCAGAGATTAAGAGAAATAAATTGGCATAAACATCACAATTCACATTGAAATGAAAATCCACAGCCTGCTTCCAGTCTCCGACCGGGTCAGGAACAATTCACATTAATAGAATTAATTTCAATAACTGTTTGAGCACACACCATATATTCCAGCAAACTACAATTATGGACTCATTTTAGAATGTAAATAAACAACAACTAAGACTGAATTGAAAACACTTTTTTGCCCGTCCTGAAAAATTTGGCTTTTTGTGGCTTACGTCAATTGACCTGTACACCATCAAAAATGCTGTATTTCTCACCACAAAAATATAGGCCTCTACTTTGAAAAGAAGTTGTCCAGTGTAGATTGTTTGAGCTTTTTACTGCTTTCTAGTTCGATAAATCTCTCCATTTCCCACACGGCTTTCCATGTGCTGTGAGGCACTCCAGCAGCACCTTCTATGAATTTCCGTAGTTTTCCAAGATGGACACTTGCCTCACTACAAGAAGGCCTTGGAGAATTCTCCTCTTCTTCTCTTTCTTCATCTTCTTCTTCATCCTCATTTCCTGCCTGAATGTCCTTGCATATGTCGTCAATGGTCTGCTCCTCGCAAGTTATCACCAGATCATCAACAGCAGTGAAGTCGCTGAAACTGCTGGTTATCTCCATCTTCTCCTGCACGGTTTTCCACCACCCTGGCTCTTCATCGCAGACTTCCGCACAAATGCTGCTACTAGTAACACCATCAAAACCAGCTTTCTTGAAGCAATTTACAATGGTGGTCGACTCCATCGAATCCCAAGATGAGGCAATTAAATGCATGGAGTCCAAAAGAGATGGCCTGTAGATTGGTCCACCTGCTTCCATGCGTGACAGCATACGACACACTACTGCTTTTCGGTACCTCTGCTTCAGAACCTTAATCACCCCCTGGTCCATGGGCTGCAGTACCGATGTAGTGTTTGGTGGAAAAAATTCAATTTTAATGTTTCTTAAATGAGGCCACTGTTTGGGATGAGCAGGGCAGTGGTCCATAAACACCACAATCTTCCTGTTTTGGCTCCCCATTTTGGCATCTAGTGCTTGAATGTACTCTTCAAATAGGGAGCTTGTCATCCATGCTGATTTATTGCTTCTGTAAGTACATGGCAAAGTTCTGACGTTTTTGAAACACCGGGGCTTTCTTGATTTTCCTATGATCAGTAGTGGCAGCTTTTCCGTCCCATCCATATTTGCACCAACTAGCACCGTCGCTCGCACTTTACTTAATTTGCCTCCTAGGCAAGATTCTCCCTTCAAAACCAAAGATTTATCTGGAACAACCTGATAAAAAAAAGTCCGAATTCGTCAACATTAAAAACGTCACAATGTTTGTAATTACTGATTTTTGCCTTCCACGCTTCCGTTTCCTCTGTACTTACACTCGCAGCTTCGCCACTAATAGTCTTGTAAACTATGCCAGCCCGATTTTTAAAGCGATCCAGCCACCCATTCGACGCAGTAAAAGGCACTTGTAATCGACACGCGATTTCTTCGGCTTTCTCCTTAACGATAATCCCGCTCAAAGGAATGTTTAAACTTCGCTGCTGTTTAAACCACACGAGCAGAGCTTGTTCTACGTCTTCGTATTTCCCGCTTTTAATCTTCTTGCAGCTTGCCGAAGTATTCCCGGCAGAAGCCAAGATACCTTCTTTCTTTGCTATGATGCCGTTCAAAGTAGACGGCGGCATTCCGAGCTCCTTCGCAAGAGCAACACGTGAAAGAGTAGACGACTCTACTTTTCTTATAATGTCCACTTTATCTTTAATAGAAAGTGCCTTTCTTTTGATGTCTTTCATCTGAGAACCACTCATTTTCACAATGATTTGAAAACTTTACTTCACTGACGACGCAATTCTCGTAATCTCAATAATGTTATGCTACGTCTGGCAATGCTTGGCTAACAACAGAACAGCGATAAAAGCCACGAACAAAGAATATAGGAGGCAACGAATGATAGCGTGATGCTGTAAGTTGTAGTCGGTCTTGAGCGGGTGTCGTCATAGCGTGACGTCATTCAGCCTTGAAATGCTCGCCTGGTCAGTGACCCGCGAACACTCGGAACGGCTGTATTCTTTCATTCGGAACACCGGGCCCGGTCAGAGACCCGCGAACACTCGGAACTCTTGTATTCTTTCATTCGGAACACCGGATGTATCTTCCGCGGAGATTGGCGAGTTTTGATTCTAAGTCAGTTGTCTCTCAGTGAACGTCTTATACTCTAAGGGAATACAAAATCTGAACTATTTAACCGGGAAAACCTCTTATGCACGAACACTTTATACGGGAAAAATATACATGTATCTTATGGGACGAATCACGGGACCGAGAATATCGGACGTCTTAAGCGGAAAAACGTTTTATGCGGGAACTTCTTAACAGAGTTTTACTGTATTTGCAAACATTCTTGGTTGTTCAGATGTAGATGATAGTGATGTAAATGACTGGTTGTAGATTTGTAGTGATGCTGGTTACGGCATGATGACCGATGACAAAATTATTGCTGCCTGTGATACAGGCAAGGACAGTGATGGTGAAGTGGAAGACGAAAGTAACGTACAGCACTACTGGAAAAACTAATGATTTACTAGAATGTCTGATGGAAACATCATCCATGCGGCCGCGATGCTCTCAAACGTCACACAAATTGGGAACAAAAGAAACTTGCACACTATTTCAGTAAATAGAAGTGAATACAGCACGTACTGTATTGAGTTTGTGTATCATAAAAGTGTTTATGTTCGACGATGTCGATATGTAAACATTGTGTGTCAAAAACTGTATCATAATGAGGCTCATTATAACACTATTTTTCATTATGATACAGTTTCTCCAGCCAATCAGAGCTCATTCATTGACCACTTGGGTAAGGATACCTTCGCACATGCGCTCAAAATCCAACATATCGGACATAAACACAGCATCTTTCTATATAAATTACCGACATGGAATACGCACCGTCCATATGTTCGCGTAAATAAACTGGCGAATATGAGACAAGAAATAGCACTGTACCTTAACCCCAACTCCAATTTCTACACAGTGCATTGCTTTCAAACGACTTCGGCGACAATATTAGTGAATGCTATAGAGCTGAACGGCAGGCTGTAAACATATGGCCTGCATATGACATTGCAAGCACACAGAGTGCATGCGTCGGTTGGTCAGAGAGCTTGAAAAACAGAGATATCATACCCAGCGCTTGCACTCCGATAACAAAATTCAAGTGGCTGACTCTCAACAGATATTTATGAATATTTATGTTAAAACATATGATAAAGTTATAATTATTGTCGAACATAAACAGTCGTATGCAACTCGCCTATAATGGTAATTAAGACACTCGTATGGAAATTATAAAACTCGCTTACGCTCGTTTTATAAACATACTCGTGTCTTAATTATTGCCATTATAGGCTCGTTGCATAATGTACTAGTTCTTAATTCTTGTTAGTGTCAAAATGAAGATTTGTATAGATTAGCAGTCAGAAACATGGACAATGAAGAAAACATAAGCAGAGTACAGGCAAGTGAAATGAAATTCCTATGAAGTAGGATAGGAGTAACAAGAAGAGACAGGGTGAGAAATGACAAGATCTGGGAAATAGTGAAAGAGGAGCCCTTGCAGGGTAGGATTGAGACTGAGATGGTATGGACACTTGAGGAGGATGGAAGAGAAGAGGATACCCAAGAGGACGCATGAAAGGCAGATGCAGAAGAAACAACAAAGGGGAGACCAAGGGATAGATGGCTGAAGGGAGAGGCTGAGTGTTTCAAAATGAGAGGAGAGGACTGGACCAGAGGGACGACGGAGAGGTGGTGGGAGGAGAGAACTAAGTGGAGAGGCCTATGTTCCAAACAGACCCGGCCTGGGGCTGGTAACTGTGTATGATGATGATGATGATTAATCGCTGGCCCCATGGTGTTGGGGTAGCGCGTCTGCCTCGCACCTGGAGGCCCCAGGATTTTAGAAACTGACGTAATGGCTGGAACGGGGTGTACTCAGCCTCGTGAGGAGGAGTAGCTGTCCAGCAGTGAAGCAGTGACCTGGTCGCAGAGACCAAGATTCACAGCCAAGGGGACCCGACGCGTCACCCCATAATCAGCAGGCCAAATGGCTGGGTAGCGGTCGTTTAGTAGGCCTAGGCCCTTCATGGGCTGTAGTGCCACGGGGCTTGGGAGGATAGATTAGTAGCTTATATTCATTTATTAGTTTGCTTCCAGATTGTCCGGATTTCCTCCGGTCCCACCTAGTCCGGATAATGGGCCGTCCATATATTACGTAATTACAAAGAGGGAGAGGGGTTCGAAGCTTGATTAAGTTGATGACGTGCAGGGAGGGGGTAAACAAAACCATTACATAATCACTTAACAAATGAAAATCACCTCATTTTACACTCTACATGGCTTTACAGCCACAGAGACAGAAGGTGCGAGTGAAGCCAAGACTTTCATCAATTTGTTCGTAAATTCTCCCCCCACACGAAGTACCCCAGGAAACTGCAGTGTTATATTGTTTACAGTAATTGAAAATCAGAAATATTAGGTATTGCTTTGTGATTACGTAATACATAGGGGAGTAATGCTACGATTACATGGGGGGACATGGAGGGGGAAGTAAAAATTAACCAAAAAGAGTTAATGTAGAGTTAATCTCCTAAATGAGATTCTCGTGTATCTGAAATTTTATTCTCAACATCGATAAGAACTAGAAGAAATTCTCGGCTTACCTCCTTTCAAGACAACACGTCTGTTGGTTCCATCTTGTTTCATTACTTCAATAGTGTTCAGTTTGGTGTCCACCCAGTACAGCATATGGTCCATAGAGAAGTCTATGGCTAGTCCTGTTGGATGTCTGATTCCCTCGGTCACAAGTGGACGTCTCTTGCTACCATCCATCCAGGCCATTTCGATCTTGGGAGCCGCTCCAGAATCTGCCCAAAACAAGCAACCAAGCTCTGGATCTACGACGACAGAAGATGGAGATTCTAGCCCGGTCGAAACTAGTGATCGCCGGTAACGCCCATCGCTCTTTGCTACCATCACTTTTCCTCGAGGTTTATTACCGGACCTGTCTATCTCAGTCCAGTACAAATTGAGAGAAACCCAATCCACAGCCAAACTAGTAGGTTTCGATTTACCTGCAAGCAAAACAAAATTCATAATTCTACTACATTCTTTTGTGTCTCAGCAAGAAACTCACGAGGTATTTCCAGGCCACATTGATAAAAATATGATTGGCGTTTTAAGATTGAAGAGCATAACATCCCCCATGAACTTAAGTTAAGACAAGATGTTCCTTCAAACTTTTCAAAATACCAAACAATATTAGCAGGACATTCCTCGACTGCAAATTCACTCCTATTCAAAGTATGAATTATGAATGTTTCAGATTGTGAACTTGTTATACAGGGCGCCCGAGAATTTCTCCGCAGTGGGTACGTGCAGCTATGAATGGTAGAGTCGTGAGTTTAGTTGGCTGCACTGCACTGTGTCCTTGAAAGCGGGACTCCCCTGTGTGAGCTGTCGGTGTGTATCGCTATAAGCGCGCGAGCCTGCATGTCTTCAGTGTGTATTACAGTCAGCGAGCGTTCAGATAGATTATTATAGGAAGACTGCAACAGTATCATCATCATCATCATCTTGAGCAGTTTCCAACCGCTGGTCGGGTCTGCTTGGAACATAAGCCTCTCCATCGTTTCCTGTCCATCCACCATCTCTCGTCATTTACTGTGTCCCAGCACACTCCTCTTTCCTCCACACTCTTCTTAACTCCTTTTGTCATCTGTCCCTTGGTCTTCCCCTTGGCCTCCTTCCCGTCATTTCCATTCCAAACATCTTCTTCGGTATCCTCTCCTCTTGCATCCTCCTCACATGTCCATACCATTGTAGCCTAGATCGCTCTATTCTATTTTGCAATGGTTCCTCTCTTACCATCTCTCTGACTCTCTCATTCCTTACTCTGTCCATTCTTGTCACTCCTACCCTACTCCTCTGGAACTTCATCTCCACTGCTCGTATTTTATTCTTGTCCCTTTCCTTCATCACCCATGTTTCTGAACCATATGTCAAAATTGGCACAAAGTAGGTCTTGTAGATGATTCCTTTACATTTTTGTGGTACATCTTTATTCCATATCATCCCCCTAACACTCTTGAAAAATCCATCTGCGCACCTTCCCCTTTCATTTATTTCCATCCTATTGCCTCCCTTTTCTTCAATTATGCTTCCCAAGTACTTGAAGCATTGTACTTTCTGCAACTGCTGTCCTCCAAGTGTTATGCCCGTATCCAGTCTGTTCTTCCTCCTCGTTGTGATGACCACTTCACTCTTTGGTGCTGAGAACTTCATCCCATATGATAACACTACCTTCTCCCACTCATCTAATTGCTCTTGTACTTCTTCCTCATCCTCTCCCCATACCAGAAGGTCATCAGCAAACAACATTGTCTTCATTTTCCTTTCCCCAATGCTATTTACCACTTTTCGTATGATTTCATCCATCACCACTATGAATAACAGGGGTGAGAGGACACTTCCTTGTTTCAGACCACTCTCCAGTTGAAATCATTCCGTTCTCTCTCTTCCCACCTTTACACAGCTTTTGCTTCCCTCGTACATTGCTTTCACTCTTGCCACTGTCTCCTTGTCTCCTTGTTCACTGCTTTTGCTCTCATTGCTTCCCATACCTTGTTTCTATTAATACTATCATATGCTTTCTCAATATCCAAGAAGGTCATCACCAGATCTTTCCCATATTCATAACAGTATACAGGCGGTAATGTTTACTACTGAAGAGAGAGTTTTTTTGGTGGAATACGTTTTTCGGAAAGGAAGACCACAGAGGACTGGAAAAAGGGAATAATTGTCCCGATCTTCAAGAAAGGTAGTAGAACAGAATGCAGAAACTATCGGGGAATAACACTGATGAGTAGAGGTGTTAGTTTTTGTTAATTCGCGATAAAACGAAAAGTCATATTTAGAGGTTAGGATGTTTTATTTTCACGTATTTACATGTTTCGAGCCGCCCAGGAGTGAAATTAAATCGCGAAATAACGCGAATTTTGTGAATAACACCACAAATACCGCAATCTGCGAAATAAAAACAAATTTTCATATTTTTTCCCCACACCAATCCGAACATTTTTGTCCACAAGCCGATAATCGAATTTGGTTGGTGTTCAATTCGAGAGAATGATCGATTGTATAGTTTCGCGAGGGGTAATACTATGATATACGTCATATTACGATATACTGTCGATATTCTCGTTACTCGTTGGATTTTAGCGCTGTGGTAAACAGCTGTTATATCGCGGCGTGAATAGTTTGGCCGACTACCTCCAAAAGGTTATGTGATAGTTGTTCATAATGTAAACTACGTTTGCCTCCTGTTACATCGGTAGCGAGTGTAAATTATAGTAGAGAATTCTATATAATTTAATAAAAAGTGCGCAAATCGTGCGTTATCATCGAAGCTAGTGTGTTATTTGCGTGAATCAGTTGGCGACCACGTGTTCTTCGTATTAGTTCCGAACTTAGCAGTACAGGAAGATGAGACGCGACGTAATTTAAATATTATGACACGAATTCAGAAATAAATTTTGCGTGTGGTTACGAATTTATACTGTGTGACTACAGTCAACCGTGTGATAACAGTGTTTGTTACTGGGCATCGCTCAGTTGAGTTTAAAAATGCCGAAGGTAGCTGTTTCTGCCACAGACAGACTTAAAGAATATAAGAATGAAGGATTTATAATTTCTTGTGGCATTCTTATGTGCAAATATTGTGATTGTCGGTTAGATTATCGCAGGAAAGATGCATTAGACAAACATTGCAAATCGGAGAAGCATTCAAAACGCCGAGAAAATTCGCGTCTTGAAGTTAGTGTTCCTAGAGTGGCCACCTTGAAAGAAACATTATCAAATGCTAGTCGTGTGAAGGATATGAAAGAAGAGTTTATTTTGGACACTACTACTGCGTTTGTGAAAGCTAATATACCAGTAGAGAAACTAGACAATCCTGCTATCCGTACTTGGTTTAATAAGTACGTTCGCGGAAGTGGAGATTTACCATCAGCAAATCAGATTCGTCAGAAATACATCCCCATGATTGGCGAAAGAAGGAGGGAAGAAATTAGGGAAGATATAAAAAACAAAGACGTGTTTCTGCTATGTGACGAAACAACTGACAAGAATGGTAGGTGTGTTTTCAACATTCTTTTTCGTCCATCAGTACCATCAACTGAAGTGAACACCCATCTGGCTGCCTCTGTTGTTCTAGATTCTGCCAATAGCGTAAATTGCTCCAATGCGATATTAGACACCTTGAATTCCTATGAAATTGAACGGGAGCGTCTAGTGGCAGTAGTTACGGACTCAGCACGCTACATGACAAAATGTGTAACTACTCTTCAAGGATTGATTGAAGAATTAAGTCATGTCCAGTGCTGGGCTCATAAAGTCAATCTTATCGGCTGCGTATTTGAAAACGAGCTGGACGAACTGAACTTGTCTATAGTAAAGACAAAGAATGCCTTTTTAAATACGCGAAAAAGAAAAAGCAATTACGTTGCATTTCTAAGGGAGAAATATGAAAACACAGAAAAAGAGAATGAAATTCTAGCTTTCCCAATGCCTGTATGTGAAATGAAAATCCACAGCCTGCTTCCAGTCTCCGACCGGGTCAGGAATGGAATGAATGAAGCCCCCATCTAGCGGCGAGGATATGAACTGTGCCGGCTGCCGAGGCCTGACGCACTCCTCTGGGGCAATGATTAAATGAATGACAGATGAAATGAAATGATAGTGGAGAGTGTTGCTGGAATGAAATATTGACAGGGAAAACCGGAGTACCCGGAGAAAAACCTGTCTGCCTCCGTTTTGTCCAGCACAGATCTCACATGGAATGACCGGGATTTGAACCACGGACCCAGCGGTGTTAGGCCAGCGTGCTACCGCCTAAGCCACGGAGGCTCCCCAATGCCTGTATGTACAAGATGGAATTCATGGTTTAAGGCTGCAATGTATATGGCCACGCATGTGGAAGATCTGGTAGAATTTTTCAAAACATTGGAAGATTCAAATTCTGGGGTCAAATTTTTCCAACAAGCATCGACTTCAACAATACAATTTATACAATTACAAGCATTGTATGTTTCTGTTGTTGGTGCCTCTCTTATGGACTTGCTTAATTTCTTGGAGGGATCTAAGTACCCAACAATTCACAAACTGGCTGGGAAGCTAGATGACCTTGAGGTAAAGCTCAAGCTATTAGGCGATGGTGGAATGTTCAATCATACGATCCTCCAGAACTTGGAACAGCTTCCTCAAAAGATGCAGATAAAGGTTAAGTCCAATCTTACGTGTGTTGCCCAGTCAGCTCTAGTGAAAGTCAGGACTTGAAGGACCACGGATCCAGCCAGGAAGACTGTAGAAGCCATCGGGTCATTGTTTGATCCTTGGCATGCACCTAAGAACGTATCTCCCACAGAACTGCTCCAATTTAAGAAGAATGCCCCATTTCTTACGAAGATGGAGTCTCAACAGTTTTTAGAGGCTCACAGCATTTACCTGACTGCAATCAAGAACCAACTGCGTCATGAAGATAATGTGAATGTTCCAGAGATCCTCATGGGATTAAGGCCTGCTCACCGAGACCATGCAACAGCTGCATTAAAGTGTGTGTGGTATCCTTGTTCAAATGTGGATTCTGAAAGTCATTTTCGAAATACAGTCTCATAGTAAGTGATAGGAGGCGAAAATTGACAGCTGCAAATGCTGAGACTTTAACCATGATCTACTTCCAGTGATTTCACCGCAGTATTTGGATAAAACTGAAAAAGGTATTCACTGAAATGTGTTTCGAGATGGTGAATGTAAAATAAAAATGTGACTTCCATATAAGTATTATCTCATTCTTCCATAGCCATGTTTAACGTTTTACCCTGCTGTTTTGTTTTTTACTTTGTTTTATTAATTGCTTATATTTTTAAATGCACTTATTGTACAAACCTTATCGCTTTCCAAATTTTAACATGTCATCCCCCGAAAAAATAATAAAAACACAAAACACCACCTTTTGAATTTTAAATCAACAAATCTTCAAAAAAATAACAACACTTTCTAACACCTCTACTGATGAGTCATTGTGCAAAGATGTTTGAGAAAGTTTTGGAAAGGAGAATTAGGACAAGGATAGAAGGAGGGATGAGGGAAGAACAATATGGCTTCAGAGCAGGAAGGTCCACAGTGGATTTGATTTTTGCTGTAAAGCAGTTACAAGAACAGCACTATGAGTATGGAACAGATCTACTGATGGCCTTCCTGGACATTGAGAAAGCATATGCCAGTGTATGCAGAAACAAAGTATGGAAGTCCCTGGAGGATAGAGGAGTAGAGAAATGGACTATAAAGAGGCTAAAGGAGATGTACAAGGGAAGCGTGAGCTGTGTGAAAGTGGGAGGAGAGAGATCAGACTGGTTGGAACAGAGAAACGGCCTGAAACAAGGAAGTGCACTGTCACCGTTACTTTTCATTGTGGTGACGGATGACAATGACCCGAGTGGCTCAAGTAATTGGGGAAGGAAAGATGAAAGCAATGGTGTTTGCAGATGATTTGATGATTTGGGGAAACAAGGAGGAGGAGGTACAGGAACAGTTGGACGTGTGGGAAGGAATAATAGAAGGGTATGGGATGAAATTTAGCATAAATAAGAGTGAGATGGTGATCACAACAAGGAAGAAGGAAAGAGCCACAACAGGAATAACAATTGGTGGGGAACAGCTGAAGAAAGTGGAGAGTTTCAAGTATCTGGGAAGCCTGATACAAGATAATGGAAGAAACGATAGAGAAATAAATGAGCGGGGGAGGAGACAGGCAGAAGCATTCCGGAGGAGTGTGAGAAGCATGTTATGGAGCAAGGATGTCCCTCTGAACAGCAAAAAGATCATATATCGGACGTACTATGTCCCTATCCTGACGTATGCCTCGGAGACCTGGGTTATGAAAGGAAGGGAGAAGAGCAAAATACAGGCCAGTGAGATGAGGTTCTTGAGAAGCAGTATTGGAGCTACAAAGAGGGACAGAATAAGAAATGAGAGGACCAGAGAATTAATGAAGGAGGAACCATTACAAGATGGTATAGAGGAATCTAGACTTAGATGGTATGGACATGTAAAACGGATGGAGGAGAAGAGGATACCCAGGAGGATACACGAGACGAAGTGGGAAGGAAAGAGACCAAGAGGGAGACCGAGAGACAGGTGGCTGAAGGGGGTGGGAGAAAGTGTGAAGAAGAGAGGAGAAGACTGGACAAGGGTGGAGGCTGAGAGATGGTGGGAAGGCAGAAGACGTTGGAGAGGCTTATGTTCCAAACAGACCCGGCCAGTGGCTGGAAACTGTGCAAGATGATGATGACGTTTCTCGCGAAGGCGATCGGTTTACAGAAAATGTAAAATTAAGATTTCAGGCGCGTTTCCTAATTCAAAGTGTCCAAACCGTGATACTGTTCGGGATTTGATAAGTAAATTTCGTGTGACTGGCTCAGTTCACGATGTACCGGGAACAGGCAGGCCTACGCTTTTAACGGACGAAAAACTTGAAATCTCCGATATAATGCTGCGTAGTCCAAGTAAATCAACACGAAAATTAGCTCAACAAACAGGAATCTCTAAGTCGACAGCACATAAAGCTGTAATAGACAAGCTTCAGTTGTTCCCTTATAAAGTTACCGTGGTTCATGAATTAAAACAAACTGATTACGGAAAAAGAGTGATGGACTGTGAATGGTTCCAGTATCTGTTATGAATGGCTGTGGTGAGTACAAAGTTTACTGTTTATTTGTTATGATGCAAGCAGCAACCGTGCTACCAACGTAACTGCTGTAGCTAGCTCTTGCAGATGCATGTAGGCGCTGCGGAGAACATTCCCGGACTCACTGTACAATATTCAGGTTCTGAAGGGGTTGTAAATGAAAATTTTGAAGATTACAAAGATACTGCAGATTTTTATAATGTATACACTGACGTTTTAGCATTATATTTGCTGAACTGTAAGTCAATGACTAGGCCTAAAATTAGAATGCATTGCAAGTTGTTTATATTTATACCCATTCAAGCATGACACTTATACAGTGATAATATAAACCATTTGGGTACCGGTATTCATTTTCTGTTTTTTTTTTGTAATGACTGAGTGAATGTTGTATTTATGTAAGTAACATGTCATTAAGGTTTTGTTCTTTTCATGAAATTTAGAATTTTTAAATTTTTTGAAATATTTTTTAATCTTTTTAAAAAGGAAGCTTGTTGTTTAACGTGACCGTTAATCTCGAGATCATGAGCCACGGGACCTCCTTTTTACGTGGAATCCGAACCACAGGACATGGCATTTCACTTCGAAAATCTCACATGCAATGACCGGGAATCGAACCCGGACCGCCTTGGTGAGAGGCATACAGCTAGACCGCTGAGCCACCACGCCCCGTTTTAATCTTTTTACATTGATAGCCTATTATAATTATGTATTTCAGTTTTTCTTTCTCTAATAACACTGGTCTACAAATAAAAAGCTTTTTCAGTAAAAGAAAAACAAAACAAGCTGTCTCTGGAAGATAATGTAATCTATTACTGAATCCAGATCTAATCTCAGAATTTATGTATCAGCCTCAGTTTCATGCTATAATGGATTTCGTAAATGCTTTTGTCAGCCTTTATATTACACATATCTGGCAAATGGAGAACAAGACAATCTGTGTTAGTACACAAATTAATGAAAGAAATGAGCTACATTAGAGTAAAGAAAAGTGAATCAACAATAAACATTGCAACAATCACCAATGTGCGGCAATGTGTTGGAGAACGACGGGTCCGCCTCATTCGTACCCTGGCGGTGGATAATGGGAACCGAGGATAATGAATGGACGTCCTTGTGTATATATATATACAGTATTTCGATTGTTTTCCAACAATTACATCCACAAAAGAAAACTGAAAGCAAATAAATTAAGCAATACCAACGTAACCAAAAATGCTGCATTTTCAAGGTATTGAAAGAGAGAGGGTACCATATTACGGAAACTGAGCCCGATGGACGAAAATGGATTACATTTTCGAATTCAGCAAGCACAACTTTGCTAACAAGGGAAGTAAGACAGGTCGAAACCTATCTTGAAACTTTGTGGATGCAATCGTTGTACTATAAGAGAACAACATGCGGAAATTCAGCCGCAAGATCAAACTGCAAGGCTCCTAAATTGTACCCGACATCCTGGTACGCAGGCATGATGGCTGGCGGAGCTGGACATCCCTGTGGCACTCGGATTAGCCGTGTGGCGGGGCGTATATGCTGACTGGAGCGTGCGGCTACTTCCCACCAGCCTCGAGTGCCTGGACCGTCAGGGATGTCCCTTCCAACATGTACGGTACTCGCTACTTCCCATTGATTTATATGAGAGATTCACCATATGTATCGCACGTTGTCCTCTTATAGTACAACAATTCCGTTCACTAAGTTTCAATACAGGTTTCGACCTGTCTTATCTGATACTTCCCTTGTAAGAACACCATTCACCTTCTTTGTACAAAAATGCTGTTGACCAGAGTAATCATTCATTAATTTTAAACCCAACAAAAAGTGTTATTTTTGTTTCTCTTTTATTCTATCCTGTTGTATGACTTTCTTATTTTCTCCAACACAACATAGTTGTGGTGTCATTGAAACACAAAGTTAAATATGTAAGTGTTAAATGTTATTTTAAATTTAAGTATAAAATCCACTGAAATCCACTGATAAGACTAAAATAGGAAAATAAAAGTAATTCATTAGTTAAGATCTTTTGAAAATCCATTAAAAACCCCAGTTCAGGCTGCTAAATTGTCAGACCAAGTGCCAGACCAGAAAGTATTAATTGTAACAAAAATATAACCAGTATTTGCAACTATTATGTCACAGCTCCGGTGGTAAGAGCACTTTACCAGATAAAGATACTCGTTGTGGCACCAGTCTTCCTTTCTTCCTCTGCTATCTCCATCATATGATCTCTCGTTAACAACACAATTGCTGAATTCAATAGTTGTACCATCATTTGTGGTCATGAGAAATTCTAAATAATAAGTGAACCGTGACCATTGCTAAATAGAACAGTATTAAATCGTTTGGCATTTCAAGATTGGCAACAGACAAAATGACAATATGATTAATAACTCTACAAATGTTATCTCTTAACTGAGGCTGCGAGCACAATAGTGGCCTAACCCTCAATACTTTAAAGGTTATTTTCCTCTGTACATCAACATGGAAAACTAGCCTTTAGAGAATCGTGGATTGGGTCACTATTGTGCTCATAGCCTCAATTAAGTGAATGTAAATATATTTCTCAGGCATAATTCACATGTTCCCTCACAACTTTCCCCATCAGGCAGGGTTAAAAGCAGCATGTGTGCCAAGTTTTTGAATTACAGAGAGCAATCACAATCTTAGCCTGATGGGAAAATTCTAATTGCCTATTTGAATGAAACATTAAAATTTCTAGCATCTTCCAGTTTTTTTCTGACTAAAACCATGTTGACTAGAGACTAGAAGTATTATTCATAAAATTATTGTGGTCATGAAGATGTGTAATATCTCCCCCCCAAAAAAATGCGATTCAGTTACTTTGATGACTAATTGAACTAAAATAAGCAGGCCGACTGCCGACAACATTAACAACTATACGAAGTTTGGAGCCATTTTTCAGTGTTGTCTTGTCAACAATTTTTTGAATGGTAACTTTCAGGCTGAAAATAAAATTGAGATAATGTGATATCAGCTGAAAAAGATTACAAGGGCAGAAGGGAGTGAAATAGGTCTGTACAAATGATATTCTATCAAATATTGACGAGTTGCATTATCTCAACTAATACTGCAACTAAAGAAGTGTATACATTGTAAATATTTTCACCAATATTTTCAGACATAGATTTTATAGCCTAAGTGTAATGAATCTGATGATCGCTTGACGATCAAAACTGGTCATCCAAATGTATTTATTAATCTCATGTATTTTTTTTCAGGATTAGGGAATAACCCATCTCATATGGGTACAATCGAGTTGGCCGACTGAAAAGAATCAAACTTTTGTTTACTAAGGCAACACTGAAAAATGACTTCAAACACCATAATGAAATTCTATCACATGTAAATCTTTTTCAGGTGATGTCACATTATCTCAATTTAATATATGTGTGTTTACCAACAAAGTCACCATTCAAATATAACACACCTTGACCCATCTTTACTACCTTAGAAAATCCTTTATGTGCTCATTTTCCACCTTCAGAAAATCCCTAATTTACCGATTTTAGGATCTGGCTGAAGTAATAAAATACACAAAAATTCCTTGCCACTACTGGGGATTCAAATTTGTCCTGCCATCCAGGAGGTTTATGCTTTGTCACTTAGACCAGACTTCATCAAACAGCTCAACCTGGCCGGCACGAAGAACTTTGCTGAGCAAGCCTGTGCCAACGCCTTCTGGGAATTTTGAGCACTTCCGTTTACAACCAATCTGAATATGATGATGTAATCTAAGACTGCTATTAGCTCTCAAAGCAAAGGAGGCATTGTGTAGAGAGGAATGTTTTAGGGAATAGTCTTCAGGAGTTGGAAAACATTAACGCTGCACTATTGGCTTAAGTGCTGGCACACCTGACAAACTCCACCTTAAACAACCACAGCTCTTCAAGAACAAGTAGCCTTTTGGAAAGAAGAAGAAATATAACTTCTGCATCAAAGTTCTTACAGAGTTAAGTTAGACATACCCTAGATAAGAACTTTTCCTAACTAAAAAAATAACACTAATTTGTAGGTTTGGTTATAGTACCAGAAGCTTTTCTTGCACAAGGAATCTTGCTCGCAGGCAAAGGACTTCCAGCTAGCTGTACACTTTTCCCTCCCCCCCCTCACCACTTCGCCTCATTGGAGAAACGAGACAGTCTTAAACGAGCAGGTCAACCAAGACCACCCGATTGCGCAGTGGTGAGCTGGATCGTACACTACTTCTACCTCGCACATGAGCAACACACTCCGTCCACCTGAACTTTTGCACAATGTGGCCATCTGTGTATTATACTGTACTGTATATTTTGTTCTCTCATACAAAATCTTAAATGAAACATCCTTAATGAAATAAAACAATGCATTTAATGAAAAGCAATTCCGAAAGAAGAAAAGATGATGCAAACCTTTCATATTGAGATCTTGAGCATATCCGGTCTTCACTTCTCCATTTTGGGCATGGATCATGTAAGAGCGTTTGATGGTCTTGTTGTACGAGTTTGCCCAGAAAATCATTTCATTACGAGGATCGTAGTCGAGGGCATCAATGCGGCGTTCATCCAAGATGACATCAGCTTCACGATGTTTCTGTAGATTGTAAGCTCGAATATCAGGTCCGTTAGCATACAGCAGAGTAACTTCAGATATCTCAGCCTTGCACACCCCACTCAGCTGGTCGGACAACTTGAAACCATTGATACAAGAGCAGCCATATGTACCATTCAGATTGGTGCATAACTGGGAGTGCAGTGGTGTGCACCCGTTGTACATTCATCAACATCTGAAAGATATGAAGTAAATATTATCTAACGGACAGATATCGAATAACAGAAATATTGTAACATTGATATTATGTGTGGTAACCCATACAAGAAATTATTGGTGATAGGTAGAATTTGTGGTTTTTATCATTTAAAAATCCAAAATTTTGCATTTTTAATTCAAATTTAGCATTTTGTAACAAATGTGTTACAGATGAGGACTTTGTGCAATATTGAGTGAAGTGAATAAAAGGTAAAAGTTGGCATCAACTAATTTTGAGGTGAATAAACAGAAGCTAAGTCTAGGTAGTTGCATCCTCCCTAACCCGAAAAATCACTTCCCTCCTCTTCCCCCACCCCACTCTCCTGCGAGCCACTGTCAGCAATAGAGTTGTGCTCGGTGGGGACAGCATGCAAATTCACAACTAAAACGTCGTCCAGTGAGCATGAAGACTGTGATAAATGTTATGCAAACAAACAGAGCGGAACTCGTTGTTGTACTAGAAAATTCTCGATTACCTAAGGTAGTGCAAGAAAAAAAGAATACAAGGAGGGTATTGATCAAGCAACAGGTAAAAATGTCATTAAGGCCCATTTGAAATAAATTATTCATAGATATGAAGGAAGTGAACAGACCTAAAGGGCACCAGCAATAAACCAACATATGGCGATGTTCATGCTGGTTAGACACGAGAAAACTGTTTTTTGACAATAGCTGATGAAACTTGAGGAGGAGCCTAAACTTCAGTGTCTTTTTCCCAGTCAAAAAGTCTACGATTTCACAGTAAAAAAAGGTAACAGTTCCTTACATTTGCTTACATATCTTAGAACACTAAGCCATATGAGAACTGACAATCAATGACATCTTAAAAACGTAAAGATACATTTTGCCAAAAAGTCGAATCTACTCTTTATTCACACCAAAATCACGATGCATCAAGCCTGCCTGGATAAAGCAAGATACATCTAGATGTAGAAAATTCTAGTAGTTTTGTTCACAGTTAACAGATACACATCTCAAAAATGCTCAAGAGTTAGCCACAACTAGTTTTCATTAACTTCACTCATTATAAGTAACAATTTAATTCAAAAATATAGAACTGCTCGTCATATCATTTACAAAATAAGAAAACTTTGACACAAGAACATAATATACACATATACCCAAGAGAAATATGTAAATTATTGTAAGTTTAATATTTCACTTAATAAAAATTTTGCATTTTTGTCACTGACCGTGAAGGAAATCCCTTCTGTTGAAAAATTCCAATCACAGTCCACCAAATGAATGCTAATTTTAGCTAACAAATAAATATTTAAACCATTTTCTTTGTTCTTGTGAGGATATACACCATTATTTTATTTAAAATTTGTTAACATTGTAGAAAATTAACAATATCACATTTGTATTTTGCAGAAAACTAATAATTTCTCATTTAGAGCCAATTTCACATTTTATCGCTAATAGTATACAATAAAAACCCACTTGTAGGAGGTCATAGAACATGGAGACACACAACATAGAAGTTTTTGACAAATTCGCATCTATCGCAAATGCTATAAATCACAATCTCTACCAATGGCCAAGATGAGAACTAAATGACAAGAGAATAATGTAAGTGGACATGATTTAAAGCCATGATTCTTTCATTTTTGTTCTGTATTGACTTATATTCCATTTTGAAGAAAGAGGGGTGGAAGAGGAATGGGCTAGATTTAAGAAGACACTAGTAGGTGCAGCAGAAGCAGTATGTGGGAGGACAAGTAGTAAGAAGAGGTGGAAGGAAACACCATGGTGGAATGAGAAGACAAAAGATATAGTAAGGGAAAAGAATAGAGCCTTTAGGAGGTGGTATCAAAATAGGATGGTAGAGACAAGGGAAGAGTACCAGGAAAGAAAGAAGGAGGCGAAGAGAGTAGTGGTTGAGGAGAGAAGAAAGTGGATGGAAGAGTGGACCAAGATGATGAAGGAGGATAGTGAAGGTACAAAAAAGGTCCTGTATGGGATGGTAAAAAATAAGAGGCGGAAGGATCCTACGGATTATGTTAGAATGGTGAACAAAAGGGGACAAGAGATAGAAAATAGGGAAGAACTGAAGAAAATGTGGAAAGAATATTTTGAAGAACTTCTGAACCCAAATGGAAAAGATGGTGAGGAGGAAGAAATCAGGGAAGAGGAAGATGAACTGCAAACAGAAAAGGACTTAACATGGAAAGAAGTGGAAGATGCAGTGAACAAGATGAAAGGAGGGAAGGCACGGGGTGTGGACGAGTTGAGTGTGGAGATGGTGAGAGCAGCAGGAGAGGTGGGGATACAGTGGTTGTACCGAGTGATGACGACAGCATGGAAGGAAAGGAAGACCCCAGAGGACTGGAAAAAAAGGAATAATTGTCCCGATCTTCAAGAAAGGTAGTAGAACAGATTGCAGAAACTATCGGGGAATAACACTGATGAGTCATTGTGCAAAGATCTTCGAGAAAGTTTTGGAAAAGAGAATTAGGACACGGATAGAAGGAGGGATCAGGGAAGAACAACATGGCTTCAGAGCAGGAAGGTCCACAGTGGATTTGATTTTTGCTGTAAGGCAGTTACAAGAACAGCACTATGAGTATGGAACAGACCTACTGATGGCCTTCCTGGACATTGAGAAAGCATATGACAGTGTATGCAGAAACAAAGTATGGAAGTCCCTGGAGGATAGAGGAGTAGAGAAATGGACTATAAAGAGGATAAAGGAGATGTACAAGGGAAGCGTGAGCTGTGTGAAAGTGGGAGGAGAGAGATCAGACTGGTTGGGACAGAGAAACGGCCTGAAACAAGGAAGTGCACTGTCACCGTTACTTTTCATTGTGGTGATGGATGACATAATGACCCGAGTGGCACAAGTAATTGGGGAAGGAAAGATGAAAGCAATGGTGTTAGCAGATGATTTGATGATTTGGGGAAACAAGGAGGAGGAGGTACAGGAACAGTTGGACGTGTGGGAAGGAATAATACAAGGATATGGGATGAAATTTAGCATAAATAAGAGTGAGATGGTGATCACAACAAGGAAGAAGGAAAGAACCACAACGGGAATAACAATTGGTGGGGAACAGCTGAAGAAAATGGAGAGTTTCAAGTATCTGGGAAGCCTGATACAAGATAATGGAAGAAACGATAGAGAAATAAATGAGCAGGGTAGGCAGGCAGAAGCATTCCGGAGGAGTGTGAGAAGCATGTTATGGAGCAAGGATGTCCCTCAGAACAGCAAAAAGATCATATATCGGACGTACTATGTCCCTATCCTGACGTATGCCTCGGAGACCTGGGTTATGAAAGGAAGGGAGAAGAGCAAAATACAGGCCCCTGGACAAGGGTGGAGGCTGAGAGATGGTGGGAAGACAGAAGACGTTGGAGAGGCTTGTGTTCCAAACAGACCCGGCCAGTGGCTGGAAACTGTGCAAGATGATGATGATGATTGACATATGACAATTTATTCACAATGAATAAGTATAGTTTTCCGGCCCCCCCCCCCCCCCCCCTGTCAATACGATGACATTGTACTCTCTTCATTGTGAATAAATTAAGAGAATCATGGTTGAGGAAGTAGAAGGCATGGAATGAAAACTGCTGAACATCAGAGCAGTAGAAAGTAATTAAATATTGTCGAGTAGAGAGGAAAGACGGGAAGGATTGGTTGCACAGAATAACACAAGTGCGCTAGAAGGTACACTCCAACTGGACAAAAGTAGCAACTGTACCAATTTTCAAGCAATGAAACAGGATCCTTGATCATTAGTCCCTGTACTTTGAATAGGAGTGAGCAATCAATGACAAAATGAGATGACCACAATAGGGCTCTCGGTATGTGCCAAGTAAGAGAGAAATGGTACTTACCAAGACATTTCTTCCGATTATCAGGCGATATGATAAACCCTGTGTAGCAGGCACAAATGTAGCCACCGTCAGTCAGATTCATACAGTGATGCTCGCAGCCACCTTTGTCAGCCTCTGTGCAAGTCTTCGATTGATCTAAATCAACAAGAACACAAAGACTTAAATCAGTGAAATATCCACATGAAATTAAAATGCCTTTATAGAATTAAAACTATTAGTTCTAGAATTAAATATACCGTAACATATAAATCTCTCCAATCTTACTCCCTCCTTGATAAGAAATGAAAATCTACAGCCTGCTTCCAGTCTCCGACCAGGTCAGGAATGGAATGAATGAAGCCCCCATCTAGCGGCGAGGATATGAACTGTGCCGGCTGCCGAGGCCTGATGCACTCCTTGATAAGATAACCCCTCAATTATCATTGCTTTTACAGACCTGGTAACACATTTTTTTTTTTCAGGTTCTGAGATGAAATAGATTGCAGAAGACAAAGAATTACCCATGCCTAGTATTTGAAGAGTGAACTCAACCTTCTTGAATTTTACCATGCTGTCAATATCTTATAGCATAGCGAAGTTAGCAATCAGTAGATAGTAAGCTTCAGGGTGGTCAGCTCTCTTATAAGGGACAATATTATAATGTCATGTGCATTTTCCCCCAAAATATTGCTGAATTTGTACATTTCTAATATAACAATAAATTCCTAAAGATTTCTTTCCACATTCATGTGATATTGCTATGAGTAGATTTCACTGTACTTGCCCTAGATCAAAATCAAGATGGCTGATTTTTGTATGGTTTCCATTGAAATAATGTTAATCATCGTAGGATGTAAGGCCAACTAAACAGTAATGCTTTCGTGTAGGTTTTGAACTTTCCAATAAAATCTTTATTTAATTCGTGCAAAACTAATTTCGAACTCTCCAGCTTGATAATTTAAGCTAACACCAGTTTCCATATAATTGCACACTCTTATGTTTGTTCCCAACCTATTCATAACCAATAATACTTACGGCAACCAAGCTCATCAGATGAATCACCACAGTCATCAGCGAAGTCACATACTTGGTTCCTATCAATGCATTTCTTTTTAGCACACTGGTACTCTGCATAATGATTGCAAGGTTTGATGCGACTAGCACATAATATCATATTATTTTCGTCACTTCCATCTCTACAGTTATCAATGCCATCACATAGCTGGTAACGTGGCACACACCGATGGTTGTCACATTGGAATAGTCTTAACGTATCACAATTGAAATTGGCTGAAAATAAAGAGACAAGCAAATCAGAAAGTATGAAGATGACTGACCATGGATAATTCATGTTTCAAAGTTCGTAACACTCACTGCAAAGTTCTGGACTTTCATCAGAATTATCTCCACAATCATCTGTTCCATCACAGAGGTCTCCTTGGTTCACACACAAATGATTTTTACATTCATATTTGCTGTCTGGACAGTACCGATTATTAGGGTACCGTGGTGGGCAGTTCATCTCATCGCTCATGTCTCGGCAGTCACGATCTCCATCACAGCGGAAATAGGAAGAAATACAGTGACCACTAGCACACTGGAATGTATCATTCTGAAACAAACGTAGAAAGCGAATATAACCAGAGCCTGGATCTATTTTAAAAAACACAACAATACAGTTAAATCCTCAGTGGTGGATCTATGCACACATACGATCCATTTGAAGCAGCAGTTGCCCATAAATGCACATATAAGAAGTTTCATTTCTTGTTGAGAGCTGTGATATGTGCTTCATGCGCGACATGTTTTCTGTGCGTCATCTCATTGTATATTTTTACAGTTTTCTGATGAAATGGAGTCACAGAAGTGGACTAGTGAAGTTTATGTTGTATTGATGTTGGATGGTAAACACAAAGAAATATTGTATTGTATAGTTAGTGTCAAATATTCTTCTTCAAACTATCTTAGAGCAACAACCAACACAGGTTACGAGGGGAGCACAACTAGACAGATGTGTGTAATAGTGATTCATCATCATCATCATCATCTTGCACAGTTTCCAGCCACTGGCCGGGTCTGTTTGGAACACAAGCCTCTCCAACGTCTTCTGTCTTCCCACCATCTCTCAGCCTCCACCCTTGTCCAGTCTTCTCCTCTCTTCTTCACGCTTTCTTCCACCCCCTTCAGCCACCTGTCTCTCGGTCTTCCCCTCGGTCTCTTTCCTTCCCACTTCGTCTCATGTACTCTCCTGGGTATCCTCTTCTCCTCCATTCGTTTTACATGTCCATACCATCTAAGTCTAGATTTCTCTATACCATCCTGTAATGGTTCCTCCTTCATTAATTCTCTGGTCCTCTCATTTCTTATTCTGTCCATCTTTGTAGCTCCAATACTGCTTCTCAAGAACCTCATCTCACTGGCCTGTATTTTGCTCTTCTCCCTTCCTTTCATAACCCAGGTCTCCGAGGCATACGTCAGGATAGGGACATAGTACGTCCGATATATGATCTTTTTGCTGTTCTGAGGGACATCCTTGCTCCATAACATGCTTCTCACACTCCTCCGAAATGCTTCTGCCTGCCTCCCCCGCTCATTTATTTCTCTATCGTTTCTTCCATTATCTTGTATCAGGCTTCCCAGATACTTAAAACTCTCCACTTTCTTCAGCTGTTCCCCACCAATTGTTATTCCCGTTGTGGTTCTTTCCTTCTTCCTTGTTGTGATCACCATCTCACTCTTATTTATGCTAAATTTCACCCCATATCCTTGTATTATTCCTTCCCACACGTCCAACTGTTCCTGTACCTCCTCCTCCTTGTTTCCCCAAATCATCAAATCATCTGCAAACACCATTGCTTTCATCTTTCCGTCCCCAATTACTTGTGCCACTCGGGTCATTATGTCATCCATCACCACAATGAAAAGTAACGGTGACAGTGCACTTCCTTGTTTCAGGCCGTTTCTTTGTTCCAACCAGTCAGATCTCTCTCCTCCCACTTTCACACAGCTCACGCTTCCCTTGTACATCTCCTTTATCCTCTTTATAGTCCATTTCTCTACTCCTCTATCCTCCAGGGACTTCCATACTTTGTTTCTGCATACACTGTCATATGCTTTCTCAATGTCCAGGAAGGCCATCAGTAGATCTGTTCCATACTCATAGTGCTGTTCTTGTAACTGCCTTACAGCAAAAATCAAATCCACTGTGGACCTTCCTGCTCTGAAGCCATGTTGTTCTTCCCTCATCCCTCCTTCTATCCTTGTCCTAATTCTCTTTTCCAAAACTTTCTCGAAGATCTTTGCACAATGACTCATCAGTGTTATTCCCCGATAGTTTCTGCAATCTGTTCTACTACCTTTCTTGAAGATCGGGACAATGATTCCTTTTTTCCAGTCCTCTGGGGTCTTCCTTTCCTTCCATGCTGTCCTCATCACTCGGTACAGCCACTGTATCCCCACCTCTCCTGCTGCTCTCACCATCTCCACACTCAACTCATCCACACCCGGTGCCTTCCCTCCTTTCATCTTGTTCACTGCATCTTCCACTTCTTTCCATGTTAAGTCCTTTTCTGTTTGCAGTTCGTCTTCCTCTTCCCCGATTTCTTCCTCCTCACCATCTTTTCCATTTGGGTTCTTCAGTTCTTCAAAATATTCTTTCCACATTTTCTTCAGTTCTTCCCTATTTTCTATCTCTTGTCCCCTTTTGTTCACCATTCTAACATAATCCGTAGGATCCTTCCGCCTCTTTTTTTTTTTTTTTCCATACAGGACCTTTTTTGTACCTTCACTATCCTCCTTCATCATCTTTGTCCACTCTTCCATCCACTTCCTTCTCTCCTCAGCCACCACTCTCTTTGCCTCATTCTTTCTTTCCTGGTACTCTTCCCTTGTCTCTACCGTCCTATTTTGATACCACCTCCTAAAGGCTCTATTCTTTTCCCTTACTATATCTTTTGTCTTCTCATTCCACCATGGTGTTTCCTTCCACCTCTTCTTACTACTTGTCCTCCCACATACTGCTTCTGCTGCACCCACTAGTGTCTTCTTAAATCTAGCCCATTCCTCTTCCACCCCTCTTTCTTCATCTGTTGGAATTCCTTCCTTTACCATTTTGAGGTACTCGACCCTTCTATCCCCTTCTTTCAGTTTCCATATCCTTATACGTCTTTCCTGGTTCTCAGTCCCTTTCTTCTCCTTACTCCCTCTCAGGTTCATTACCAGTAATCGATGGTCGCTATCCAGGTTCTCCGATGGTATAACCTTGATGTCCGTGATGTTCTTATTTAGTTCTTTCTCATACAGTATATAGTCGACCACCGACTTCCTGGTCAAGTCATCACTGTACCATGTGATTGTGTGGCTCTCTCTTTTCTTAAACCAGGAGTTCCCAACTAGCAGGCTGTTCCTCTGGCAGAAGTCCAACAGTCTCTTTCCTTCCTCATTTCTTCCACCCCAACCCTCTGGTCCTAGAACACTCTCATAACCTTGTCTTTCTCTTCCTACATGGGCATTGAGGTCCCCCATAACAATCATATTTCTTCCTACCAGCTGCTTCTGCAATTCCTCTTCAAACTCCTCCTTCTCTTCAGAAGCGCAGCCTACTTGTGGGGCATACACTTGCACTATTTCTACGGTCTCTCCCCTCAGTGCTACTTTCACTTTCATCATCCTATCACTTATTCTCCTCACTTCTTCTTTTAAACCATCTCGTACTACTACTCCCACTCCATTCCTCTTTCCCTCTTCGTTCCCACTCCAGTACAGTCTATAGCCTTTTCTCAGTACTCTCCTTCCTTCCCCTTTCCACTTTGTTTCTGCCAATCCCAATAAATCCAACTTCCTTCTTTCCATCATATCCACTATCTCCTCCACCTTCCCCGTCAGCGTTCTTAGGTTTAAAGTTCCAAATCTTAGTCCGTGTGTACAGCCGTGTCGTCGTCTATTAAATCCATCCTGTCCGAGGCTCGTTCCATCTTTGAAAGCATTTGGTTTTATCCACTACTGGCTTGCTGGGCCTATCGTAGCTTCACCAGAGCCCCGTTAGCCGTCACTTTTCAGGGTTCCTGTAGGACCTTCACAGCTACCGTAACGGTCCCGGGGCACACGAAGTCCCCACTGTACTTCGCCCCTACAGGCAATCCCCTACTTTGTGCCGTTGCCCGTCTCCCATGACGTGGACGAGGGGTTGGACTTATGGACTTATGTAATAGTGATTGAGGATTCTTATTCCCATTCAAACATTCACCCCATTGCCATTAACTTGAAAAATTATGGTGTATCTATGCAACTCATTTATTTCCACTTTTGTTTGAGCCAAGACACCCAAAAAGAATCCAAAACAGCATTGAAAGTAATTTCTTATCTCTCTATTTCATAAAAAGAAGCTACTGCGCAATTCATGTTTACCGTTAACCAATGGAAAATCATATAATGGAATGTTCCTTCTGTTCTTCTTCCATTCTGATGTGACAAATAATATAGTCTTCAAATCATTTCATTGTTGGATTCAACTATCAGATAAGAATATGGTTATTTTGGTGTGTATATTTCCATAACTTTACAAATAGTTTGTTTGAAATTTTTATTTTTCTGGCAGCTTCAGACATGAATTATTGCCGCTCTCAAACGGTTAATGCCTTAACATGAAATTGACATACAGAACTTTCGTTCCTACTTTCACTGCCCACAAATATGTCCTGTTCAGAAAGAGGATTATGCAATCTGATGAACTTGCGTTTAAAATATCTGCCACAGAACTAAGGTTGATCGAATTGACCAAATGTGATAATATGACCAAGTTTTCAAAGGTTGAGCTCACCTCATCTAGGAGCCAGAGAACATCAATATGATTTTCAGTTCCCCATTTTTTCATATGATTATCAGTTTCCCATTCGGTCATACTATCACCTACATAACGGTACGAAAGAGGACTATTACACCAATTAACCCCCTACGATGATGCAGGAGCAAGCTTTAACAAAAGTGAGAAAGATAAAATGAAGATGCAGTTGAATGTTTGCTCTTCATTTGACATGTATTCTCCTATCACAATTTATGTGATATACAGCGAGGGCCCTTGCCCTGCAAAAGCCGTGCGGTAGACAGGTCACAATGAGTCACCACCAAATTTAAAGCGCATACCGATTAAAACTGCGGGTCGGGAAGCCCTGGATGCTGCCGACGTTCGACTATCACAAATATGGTCAATTGAACTGAATCAGTGACCAGAACACTAGACGCAGGAGGACAAATGGATGTTTTATTCACAGATTTTCAGAAGGCATTTGACAAAATTAACCACGATGTCCTCTTGAAAAACCTCAAATTCTTAGGATTTTCTGATTTACTTACCGGTATATGCCTCTTCAGCTCTTACCTTAAAGGTAGGAAGCAATATGTGTCATTTCATAGAAAGAACTCTCAAGAATGTAGTCATTTTGGGAATAGTTCAGGAATCGAACCTTGGACCTTTGGTTTTTCTAATCTTCATCAAATATCTACCTCAAAGAATTGTCCATGGGTAGCTGATGAATTCGATGAATATAGAACAATATCTACATCTACCGACTGAGACTACTTCAAAATGACCTGAACAGTAGATATAGAAACTTTTCTATATTCATTGAAGTCATCAGCATACAATAGACAATTCTTTGAGGTAGATCTTTGATGAAGATTAGAAAAACCAAAGGTCCAAGGTTCGATCCCTGAACTATTCCCCATTATGGAATGGACTACAGAAAATATATTAGGATTTAACGTAGAAGAATGTCTCTCAATGTCGTTCACCCGGAATATAAACCCTATCGTTCTTAATTATAAGCTAGGGTGCAGTGTCCTGAAATTCGTTAATAAAAACAAAGATCTCGGGGTGTTGCTAGATAGAGAAGTTAACGTTTACTCCCCATATACTGAAAATGGAAGGTAGGAAGGAAGCTTGTAGTTTAACGTGACCGTAAATCTCGCGATCATGAGCCACGGGACCTCCTTTTAACGTGGAATCCGAACCACAGGGCATGGCATTTCTCAACGAAAATCTCACATGCATTGACCGGGAATCGAACCCGGTCCGCCTTGGTGAGAGGCATACAGCTTGACCGCTGCGCCACCACGCCCCACATACTGAAAATGATAGCTGACTCAAACAAGACACTGGGATTTGTTATCAGGAATACAAAACCATCTAAAATACATAAGCACGTGTATCCACTTGTACAACACACTAGCCAGACCGAAACTAGAATATCCTAGCATTATATGGAGTCCTAGATGCAAGACATACCGTATACGATACCTCAATGATTGAAAACACACAAAAGAAATTCCTAAAATATCTACATTAAAAAAAAAAAGCCAATTATCCTCACTTGATACCATATCAGGGACTGCTAATAAATTTATATGTACACAGTTCAGAAATAAGAAGAAAAATAGATGCTATGAAATTCCTTTCCAAATTATAAACAATTCAATTGATGATTCCAAATTCCTTTCTCTCTTAAATTTCCATGTACCACGCATCAATTCAAGGAACAATATCACATTTGAAATTAAAAGAACCAGGACATCTGCTCATGAAAATTCACCACTGAACAGACTATGTAATATCTTCAACAATGTTGTTCGAAGAAATAATGCAATAGATTTCAGTACTTCCTTGACAGTTTTTTTCATGAAATTTCTAACACTCTCCAGAAATAATGTTTCAAACCTTGCAAATTGTGAATCATTAATTCTTACCACTGTGTCATTCTACCTAGCCAACCTTGTATTACATCTGTATTATACTGTTTTAATTTCACCACCTAGTTATTTTAATGTTCACCTCTACTTTTATTTAGTTACTGTAGAATGCCACGGTGGGTGAGTGGTCAACGTGTCGGTCTACTAACTCCAAGCTTGCAGGTTCGCTCCTGGCCGTGGTAAGTGATTTTTTTAAAAGGCGGCAAAAATTACGACACCATGTCATACGATGTTGGCATGTCAAAGAACCCATTTGAATTCAGTAGGCCTTGTTCATAATGGCAAAATTAATCTCGGGATTTACCACCAACACAAAGTTCCTCATTTCGCTACTAGAAAGCGCTATAGTGTTCAAGGAGCTTAGATATCTAACCTCCTTGGCTTTCATAGTGCTTCAAGGAACAAAGAAATTCGACATGCAAGCTATCCTTTGGGTGTCAAATAACAAAGCTTGCACCCGGCACACGAGTCCATACGATATTATTATTATATTAGTTACTGTTTAGTTTAAGTTAGTATAAGTTACAAAATAAAATACTGTGTAATCTTTATGCCGCTGTAATTGGGATGAAAATCCTGTTGTGTGTAAATAAATAAATAAATAAATACAGTAGAACGTCGTTTATCCGGATTAATTGGGACCGAAAGTGTTCCAGATAACGATTTTTCCGGATAATCAAATATGCGTTTATTTCATAGGAAAAAACATGCACAGTTCATTGTGGTGATAACTAGAGCCGGGCAAAAAGCTTGAGTTCCGATCGGTCTCGTTGGACGAGAATAAGAAACGGAAATGATGGTTCCGGAACTGGTATTACCGATAATGTGGGCTCGATAACGATTATTCTCGACATTATCGCTCGTTCTCGCTTGGGCAATATGGCACTGCCTGAAGGCACTGAGACTTGTTTGTGTAAGGATTCAATGGAAATTGTTCATTCCGTTGACTGAAGTCTGCGAATTGGAAGAATCCACTCAACTTCAACGATATCATATTAACAGACTACCCAAGGTATATTGAGCATATCATCCTAATAACATATGGAAGGAGATTTTGATCGTCAGTCGATATTTTTTGGTCATTAAATTTCAGCAAAAGAAAATTCTATTTGACGTGTAGGCTATATATTAAGATCTTTTCGTGTAATGCCACATTCAAGCACTACCTTATGAAACTTTCTCGTAATGTATGTATGTCTACCCCTTATTATTCCCGTTTTTTCCAACGGGGTCGGGGATGAGATGCGATGGAAGTCTTTGTGGCGAATGTTTTTACGGCCGGATGCCCTTCCTGACGCCAACCTCATGAGAGGAGTTAATGAGAGATGAAATGAATGACGGTGAATGAAACTGGGCAAGGATGTGGAAGGAAGCGGCCGTGGCCTGTCAGAAGGTACCGTCCCAGCATTTGCCTGGTGTTGAAAATGGGAAACCACGGAAAACCATTTCAAGGACGGCCGACGGTGGGGCTCGAACCCACGCGTCTACCGAGTCAGCAGAGAGCTTGGCCCCATGACCTAATGCTGCGCTTTAGCCAGCGTAGCCACTACTGTCGTTATGAAACTTTCTCGTAATAAAACCTGAAAATTCATGCACTCGCTATATTACTAAAGCCCCTGTGATGCAACTGTGTTCTGTCGTATGATTTTTGTAGTAAGATACTGGTAAAGTGGTCGTCATAAACAATAAAACGTAACGAAACAAAAATTAAAATTACTTCCCCTACCGAGTATCGAGCCCCGGCCCTTACATTCATGAGTCCAGCGCGCAACCAATTCAGCCACTGAGACTATTATACACTGAGGGAAAATGGTACAAACATACACAGTGAAAACTTTTGCGTTGGATACCTGACTCTCTTCTCAAATGCTCCTACCAGTTTGAATAATATTCTCTAGTCGTCGGGCATACGAAAAAATAATGTTCACTTTCAAGAATAATATTAAGATTGATTTTGTCTTTCGTCATAATGGCTTTGCCATATGCTTAAATCACCGCTATTACAATCGCGTTCCTACGCACTTGCACACACATTGCATCATGGGTAGAGAGAGCAACGATATTACCTTGTGATCGAACGAGACTTTGGAGTATCGGACGAAGTGACATTCCCGCGGTAATGAGTTGTTCTCAGTGCAACTCCCGTCGCACTATTCTCACTCAAACTGTCATATCATTGGCATTTATGGACAAATCAGTGAAGTGTTTGCACTGACATGATTAATACACCGCATGCCACAAACTGGTATTGTTTTCAAGCAAAAAATCAGAGTTTTTAGTAGATGAAATTAGTTGAAACTTTTCAGCGTAATATTTTCCAAGTGTATTTTCACCATCGCAGCCAATTTTTGCACTATAGTTGCCTCTAATAACAACCAGTTACAAGGTGGAAAAGAAGATTGAAAGTATTCTTTAAAGCAAATTGCTAGTCAGTAGGGCTAAAAATTCATGAGTCATATGCGAGAGACTTTTTTGTAGCTCTTCTCTGCTACGCCAATTATTTGAGTTTATTTTACTTTAGGGGCTACAACATCGTGATCATTTTTGTGTTCTTGTGTGTCAACTTTGTCTAATAACCTGTGTTATTATGGTGTCTGTAGTAGCGTGTGTATATTTGTAACTGAGGGTAGGAGTGGTAGGGAGGTGGCAGATGCGAACTCAGTTCAATGTGATCTTCCTGGGGTGTATCACTTCATACTGCTTTAAATTTGTCAAATGTAAGAACGAGGAATGGTTTACATTCCGGAGTTATTACAGAAGGCTTTGAGTTGACACGTGCAGCGGCTTGAGTGACACGTGCAGCGGCGTGAGTGGGTCTGCTTTTTCCTTTAAATAGATACTGTCGATAACGCCGGGAAAAAAGGAGTTCCGGTATTATCGAGACTCCCACTCAGTACCGGTATTATCGAAACTGAAGATTCTCGTTCAGCGGAGAGACCTGGCCTTGAGTGCGCTTGGTGGGGGGCAATACTAGCCATGCGGAAACTTATGATCCCGATCGGAACTAGAGCAAATTTGCCCGGCTCTAGTGATAACCACCAAGCTTCTCATTTAGCTGAGCGCTTTCTCACATAACACAGCTCCAGAAATGGGATTTCCCTTACTTCTTGTCTGAATAAACCATAAGTACGCCACTTCTTCCAAATTTTCACCCGTGATTATTCTCTTTTTAGACCCTTCTTCACTATCTAACTTCGATGCATAATTCAGAATTTCACCTTTTCGGTTTTTCAAATCATAAATTGTGGATTTTCCAACACTGTAAGTTTCCATTAGACACTGCACACTCTCACCTTTATCCAGTTTATTAATGATCTCCTCCTTCTTCTCAATCGATAAAACATTGCGATTTTGTTTTTCCTTATTGCCACTCGTAGAAGCCATGTTTACAACGTAATACAGTACACTCACATATTGTTAGTTATTGTTGTTTTAAGGGGCGGAACTACGAGGTAATCTGCCCCTAACTCACATATTGTAGGCCTCATACGTTGAAACATTATAGAGTAAACAAACTGTAGGAGACAATAATTTAAACGAGAACCGACTCACTACTGTAGGCAGCGTGCACTTCCGCATCACAACAGTAATAAGGCGGGCTGCTCAATTTATTATTTTTTTTTTTGCTCGTCCGGATAATTGACGTTCCGGTCGTTTGACGTCCGGATAAACGACGTTCTACTGTAAATTGCATACACAGCTGGCAAGATTGTGATAATTAAGACTTGCTGTGCAGTACTGTAGCCTATCTCATATCCCGTTAACATGGTTAGTGAAAACTTATCTTCTCAAGAAGAAGAAATCTTGCAGTAAATGTGTTCATAAGTTTCAGCGCCGTGCAATTTTTACTTGTGGGGGAACCTCAAACAAAAGGTACACAAAAACCATCTGCATACTTGGGAGGCTCTTGAGAATGAAATTACTGCATTGTTACGAAATATCAGTGAGGAGGAATCACAGCGAGTGTACCAAAACTTCCTACGTTGGTGCAATGTATGTTAAGGAAATGAAGGACAGCAATTCCAGCAACTATCTGAAATCCATGTAAGTGATTATCATCATATATCATTTCAGTTGTGTAGATCCCTCCTGCGGCGCTCACAAGCAACCGATCGTGACAAATGAACATTCAAATGAAAGAGAATAGACATTAGCAGTGACTATAATTTCATAAATATCTATAATTTCTTTAAAAAATGACCTTTAAAAAATCTACGAATTGTGCGATTTGCAAACACCGTTGCTTTAGGAAAATGCGCTCCATAATTGCTGTCTGCGGGCCGCTGTGACACCTGTTTCATGTCATATTAACATTCGGAGGTCTTTCCTATATAGTGAAATGTAAATAGTGTTCTATAATCATTTGGTTGAAATAAAAACATACCTCTCTCCATAAGTCTCTCATTATAAACCTATTGGGGAAAGTGTGGTTTATGAACATGCGAGATTTCTCGCACGGGTCTGCTAGTTATTATAAAATATGTTAAAAAGTGTGTTAAACTGATTGGGCTAGCCAATGCCTTGCTTGACTCACTGCTAAACACAGTGCCCCAGCCGTCACATGGCGCCTGCGTGGCTCCGTTCTATAGGGAAGGCTCTTACTGTATAAAGATATGTTGCCTAATTTAAGGGAAACTGATCATCATTTTGATGCTGTTTGTACCTTAGGTGGGGCTGATCCTGACCTCTGAAAACTAGCCATTTGGTCCATCATTCTAATTTTCTTCGGGCAAACATTTTCAGAAAATACAAACACACACACTCTCTGCCTACTGACATTTTGTAATAGGAGGGTAGTTCTTTTCACAGAAGATGACACACTACAGATATTTAACAATAAAACTGGAAACTATGGACATCATCCACCAAGTCAGAACCATCTAAATGACCTCATTGCCCATAAACTCACCTTGCACTGGAAGCCAGAGCAATTTATCTCATCCGAGTTATTTCCACAATCATCATCGTGGTCACAGCGCCAGCGGTTTGGAATACATTTGTTGTTAGAACAACGGAACTCCGACTCCGAGCACTCCCAATACTGGCCATTGCACACAGATTCCTGTTCATCACTGTTGTCGCCACAGTCGTTCTCAAAGTCACACAGCCAGCGTCTGCATTCACAGATAAATAATTGCAGTTACAGATAAATAATTACTGTATCAACACCATGTGTCACTAACATTGTTACTTATGGAAAATTCCCCACTGAAGTAAATACAAAGGATTGCTGGAAATTGGAAATAATTAAATGCATCAAAGGAGTACATCTCTGATATTTTTAAGACCAACTGATTGCATGGCCTATCTCCAATGTTATCAAAAAGTCTAACAATTTTATTCTGAGGGGGATATCTGGACCTCAGAATGCATAGCATTTTTTTTTAAGTATGTACAAATCATCCTCAGCATGTAAAAGAAAGCATGTCTTACTTTGGTATGCAGCCATGATTGTTGTACTGGAAGTCTCCTGTTTCATGGCACTTGGAACAGTTCTCGGGAAGTTCGTCACTGTTGTCCTGACAATCGTCCTTTCCGTTGCAGAATAGCCACTTGGGAATGCAACGATAATTGGCACGACCTGGACAGCGCTGCCAACTCTTAGTACAGTTGCGCTGCCTGCAATGGTACAGATGAATTTCACATTAGAGGAATTCATTTGAACAGTGGTTCTAGAACTTTTTACTTCTGGGTCACCCCTGACAAGAGAGGTCACTTGCCAGCCCCACCAGACTGTTGTTCTTATCAACAAAGAGGTCATGGTATGTTTGACTTTCAATTCACTTTATTTTGTGTTTTTCTACATACATTAAATATTATGTACGAGGGCAGATCAAAAAATAAGTTGCACTTCCCAGTTATGGCCATTTATTACACCACCTATACAACAGCAACACGCCTAAAACAACAAACAATGTAACGTCACTTTTCCACATTGTTTCCAAGAGACTCCAAACATTTCTGCGAACGCATAACCAACTTGTTGATGCCGGATGTATAGAAAGTTCCTCCAGCATTCTGCAACCACACGGAGACAGCGGTCTTCACCTCCTCATCGGTCTGGAAACGTCGATCACCGAGCTCCGTTTTGAGCTTACCGAACAGATGAAAGTCACATGGCGCTAGGTCGGGACTGTAGGGTGGATGTTGCCAGACCTCCCACTTGAAACGCTGCAGCAGTTCGCTCGTTTAGCGGACCTAGCGCCATGTGACTTTCATGCGTTCGGTAAGCTCAAAACGGAGCTCGGTGTTCGACGTTTCCAGACCGATGAGGAGGTGAAGGCCGCTGTCTCCATGTGGTTGCAGAACGCTGGAGGAACTTTCTATGCATCCGGCATCGACAAGTTGGTAGTGCGTTCTCAGAAATGTTTGGAGTTTCTGGGAAACTATGTAGAAAAGTCACGTTACATTGTATGTCGTTATAGGCGTGTTGCTGATGTATAGGTGGCGTAATAAATGGCCATAACTGGGAAGTGCAACTTATTTTTTGATCCACCTTCGTATATTGAACTGAAAAAATAGCAACTAACTAATTAATGTTTCTCTATAAATGAAATCAATGTGATGGAGATTGAGAATAATGTTTTTGAAGAAAAGAAAAAAAAGAGAACTATGAACTGAAATGACCACCAAGTTCTTAAGCAATTGTCATTTGTAGCTTTTCAGTCGGTCAACAAGATTGTGCCCAATGAATGGGCGGGGTACAAGATACAAATATGTAAATACACTCCTGGAAAAAATGAATCTATTAGTTAATTGTCTGTTAGGTAGTCAGCCCAAAGGCTGGTTGGATCCTCAAAAAGCACCGCCGTTAGGTTATGTGGGTATATACCCACAAAAACCCAAGGCAGCGCTATATTGAGGCGTACTAGGCAAGATGAGGAGTGAGGTAGTTTGCCATTGCTTTCCTCACTGAGTCAGAACAGCAGTACTAACCCTATGAGTAGAACCTTTCACAGCATCCACAGGCACTGACTGTGCCCTGGATGTCATTACTAAGCACCACCCATACCTCAGTAGCTTCCATATAATCACAGCCATGAGTGAGACTGAGACCTCGGTGCAAAGCCACATTTTACTCTAGCCTGTGCCAACAGACAAATGCAAAGGTACTGCATTCATCAAGAGATGGCAAACAGGCCATATCACAATTAAATGGGGCAATTTAGGATTATGCGTTTCGACCCTCAAGTGACCATCATCAGACCCTGATCATCATTTCATTGTGATAATTTACTAATACATGTAATTCTTTTTCCAGGAGTGTATTTACATATTTGTATCTTATATCCTGCCCATTTGGAGGATAATGGAAATGTACAATGGAAGTATAAGCTGTGTGAAAGTAGGAGGAGAGAGATCAGATTGGCTGGAACAGAAGAATGGCTTGAGGCAAGGAAGTGCACTTCCACCTCTACTCTTCATTGTAGTGATGGACGATATAATGACCAGAGTGGCAGAAGTGATTGTCGAAAGAAGGATGAAAGTAATGGTGTTTGCAGATGGTTTTATGATCTGGGGAAACAAGGAGGAGGAAGTACAGGAGCAGTTGGATGTATGGGAAGAAATAGTACATGGATATGGGATGAAGTTTAGCATAAGCAAAAGCGAGTGGATGATCACAACCAGGAAGAAGGAGAGAGTCACAACGGGAATAACAATTGGTGGGGAAGAATTGAGGAAAGTAGAGAGTTTCAAATATCTGGGAAGCATGATACAAGAAAATGGAAGAAACGACAGAGAAATAAATGAGCGGGGGAGGCAAGCAGAATTAATCAGGAAAAGTGTTAGGAGCCTGGTATGGAGTAAGGGTGTCCCTCAAAACAGCAAAAGGGTCATATATAGGACGTACTGACGTATGCCTCAGAGACCTGGGTCATGAAAGGAAGGGAGCGAAGCAGAATACAGGCTAGTGAGATGAAATTCTTTAAGAAATGAGAAGATCAGAGAATTAGTCAAGGAGGGAGCATTACAGGATAGAATAGAGGAATCAAGGCTTAACCGCTTGACCGCGTCAACCGCGTATATGCGTCATAGCACACTGATCGCAAGTTGCGTGAACCGCTTCTAAGCGTCAGCCTATTTATAATGTACTTCGCACGTTGTGTGAACCGCTTCTAGGCGTCAAATGTACTGCATTCGCTTCTGCCATCTTTTGGGAGTTATTCGTACTTGTTTGAACTTTGTGTTCGCTTCTGCCACCTATTGGGAGTTAGTCGTAGTTGTTGCTGCGTTCCCGCCAAGCCACTACTCTTCGTCCAGAAGGTGTCAACCGGATATGGATCATTTGGCA
Organism: Meconema thalassinum; assembly: GCA_946902985.2. NCBI lineage: Eukaryota > Metazoa > Arthropoda > Insecta > Orthoptera > Tettigoniidae > Meconema > Meconema thalassinum. The sequence continues at coordinate 63,422,043 of OX336389.2, read as the reverse complement.
CCATCGGTGTAGTAGCACGTGCCAGTCGTATGGAGCGCTGTATATCGTGTATATCGTGTTGCCAACATATGCATGATACAACGTTGTAATTAAATTGCAAACATATCACTATATTTAGTCAATAAATATACACATAATTCCTAATTGACATTTCCTTGCAATTATCTTGCTCACAGACGATAATTACGGCACTTATCATTAAATAAACCCTGGCCTCGGTCAGAACTGTTTCGATCGTCGAGATCAGACAATCAATCAAACATGAAGAGTCTTCTAACGAATAAATCCACCGGCTTGGACATGCAACATCGAAGATCCAAGCAAGGCACCATTCGGAATACGGTGGGGTGCCACGTAGAAGATCAAGGCGAGTCGGAGCGCCTGAAAGCCCAACAGAAGAAACTTAAATTCAACAAGAAAGGAAAGTTTTCATACTTTGCGACATTAAATATTAACTCACTACTGAAACTTGGTAAGTTGAAACACTTAACAGATATAATGGATCAACATAAAATCTTAATAACAGCGCTTCAAGAACTTCGAAATACAGATCAGGATCCAATTGAATCAGGAGGATATCGTCTATATAAAGGACCCCCAGGGAAAAGGGTAATGAAGAATGTCCCGCAATTCGGAGTGGGATTTCTGGTTCATATTAGTATAATAGACTCAATAGAGGACTTCTCCTCGAGCACGGCGAGGACAGCAACCTTAACAATTAAAGTTGAAAACAAAACCTACACCTTGATAAATGTACACGCACCAACAAATGATAAAAACAGAAAGGATAGAGAAGAAGTGGACAAATTTTGGGAGGAACTCGACCATATGATATCAAGCATCCCTGATGCACATGTTAAAATATTGCTTGGGGATTTTAATGCAAAAATAGGACGAGAAAGGCGATACCGCCCAGTAGTAGGAAAATGGCCAGCTCATAAATTAACAAACAGGAATGGTCAAAGGTTAATTGAACTTTGTACAGACCATGGATTTATTTTGGAAACTACCAGATTTAAGAGGCGACCACACAAATTAATGACCTGGAAATGTCCTAACATAAAATTGGGGGAATTCCAAATCGATCATGTTGCCATGGATAAAAATTATCATAAGGAAATTTATAATGTCAAAGTTCTCCGTGGAGTGGACATCGATTCAGATCATTACATATCCAAAATAAAAATAAAGCTAACACCTAAGAGAAAGCGTAAGCCTGCCCAATCCAATAGGAAGAAAAATTATGACCCCACATATTTAATGAACAATAAAGTATACTTGGAGAGATCTAAAACACAACTAAGTGATGACTTAGAGGTGATAATTAATAAATTGAAATCAGTAGCTGAAGAACTTGCTCCCATTAAAAGGAGGAAGAAACATGCTTGGTGGAACGAGGAGTGCGATAAAGCAATTCAAATGAGGCACAAAGCATGGTTAAATGATCAACAAAGGAAAACCGACGAATCCAGAACAGAACTAACTAATGCTAGAAGACAAGCAGCTAAAGAAATTCGAAGAATTAAAAGGAATCATCAGAATGAAATGCTCAGAACAATAGATGAATCATTCAAGCAACATAAAACAAGGGATTATTACAAGTCGTTTAAACAGTATCAGTCTAAGTATACCCCACCTACACTTATGCTGAGAAATGAAAATGGGAAAATGGCACATAACAACCAAGACAATGCAAATATCTTGGCAGTCTACTTCAAAAAATTACTCAACTGCGAAGACCCAAGAGAAAATCTGGAATTTGACCCAAAACCTAAAAACAAAACACCACTAGAAAAGGTTATTCCACCAACATATGAGGAAGTGATCAAAGCCGTTAACTTGCTCAAGAACTATAAAGCAGCAGGAGAAAATCAGTTGGTTGCAGAATTATGGAAGAATGCAAATGATCAAACTCTACGAAACCTACATAAACGTATTATTGACATATGGAACTCTGAAAAAATGCCAGAGGAATGGAACACTGCAATAATCCACCCCCTACACAAGAAAGGTGATAGGTCAGATCCCAATAATTATAGAGGAATATCCCTTGTTGATGTCACATATAAGATCTTTTCAAAAATTCTTCACTCAAGAATACAGGAACAACTGGACCAAGAACTTGGAGAGTACCAAGGAGGATTTCGGCCAGGCAGAAGTTGTCCAGATCAAATCATCAGTCTTAAATGGATTATGAAGCATCACAGAGCTCGAAGTAAGAACCTAGTCATCACTTTTGTTGACTTCAAAAAAGCTTATGACAGTATTCATCGGAAGTCATTACTAAATACTCTTCAAGAATTTGGTGTTCACAGGAAATTGATCAACCTTATTGGAATGACTCTCAAGAACACTAAAGCAAAAGTTAAATTTAGAGGAGAATTGTCAAAACCATTTACAATCACAACCGGCCTTCGGCAGGGGGATGGTCTCTCACCTATTTTGTTTAATTGTGTACTGGAGAAGGTCATGAGAGAATGGAGAAAGAAATGCCAACCAAACATCAAGATTGGTAGAAATATTAAACTAAACTGCCTGGCATTTGCAGACGATCTTGCACTACTGGCAAATGGTGTGGAAGAGGCTAAAGTCCAAATTGAACAACTGGAAAACATTGCAGAAAAAGTGGGATTACAAATTTCATTTGAAAAGACAGAGATTATGCCAACCTTCGAGGTGGACACTCCTGTCCTTCAACTAAATGATAATAAACAAATTAAGGTTGTAAAAAAGTTCAAGTACCTTGGGGAAACTATAACTTGGAACCTAAATGAGAAAGCCGCAATAGAGTACAGAACAACAAAACTGAGACAAGCACAACGGGTCACATGGTCAACTTATAAGAAGAAATCTCTCTCGATGAATGCCAAATTCAAACAGTATGGTTCAGTAGTTAAACCTGAAGCAACTTATGCAAGTGAAACCCTGTTTAAGATGAATACCAAAGCAACAACAGATAAAATCCAAAAAATAGACAGAAGGATCATCAGGACAATTATCAATAAAAAACATCAAGTAAATGGACAATGGAGACTGCTGCCTAATGAAATAGTCTATCGGGAAAATGAATCAATTGTGGATACAATGCGAAAAAGGAGACTTGCTTTTTTCAGCCACATAGTAAGACTACCAGACACCAGACTACTGAAACAATTATTCAATTTCTTTTGGAAAAGTAAAACCAAGAACAACTGGTTCGTTGAGGTCCAGAATGATTTAGACGAGCTAAATATTACAATGAAACAAATTGCAGAGAGAAAAGAGAAGAGGATTCTGAGAAGTAGGGATACAAGATTGAAATTAAAAACAGTCAAACGAAAACAGTACACCATTACAAATGAAGAGAGGGCGGCCAGGTCGGAGAGATTAAAGAAGCTCTGGGAGAAGAGGAAGTTGAGAAGCCATTACAACTCTAATAATGTAAAGACTGTAGTGTATATGGATTGATTTAAGTGCTCCAATGTGGGCGTAAACTATGTAAATAAATAAATAAATAAATAAACATTATTTCTACTAGGTTGGCGGCACTGACCATGCCATGGCAGCTCTGTTTATGAGTTTTATGTAGTAATATTGACCGTATACAAATAAGCTAATGTTGTGTTCTATCTCATCTTTCTTATATCAAATTGTCTTCGTGGTAATGAGAAGTGAACAGTTCTTCTTCTGCTACGGTGAGTAAGTACGCTTATTTTAAGTTTTGTGTTTCTGTAGTGGCTGTGAAAAATATAAGCCTAGTTTTGAATTGATATTAGACGCAGGTGACATTCTACTTGACATATCAATTAACTTTCACTATTATTTATCCCATAGGTAGACCTACCAAATTCTGTGAACTGTGCCTATCACCGGAAGAAGGAAAAAAACAAATCGTAAATCGCTGTTCTCGAAATAGCAGAGGAATATATGGCAATTACTCTCCTAAGAAATGATCCAGACTATGACCAGGTAAGAAGTCTGTGTTACCGTAATGTTTTGGCAGTGGGTAGTGGAACTAGGTACTGTGGGTTCTCGTAATGGATTTTTTTAATAGGCCTATAATGTAGACCTACGGTAGAGTACAAGATGAATAAGGTTGGGTTCCATAAACCATTGCAACAACTTGATTACAACTCGCAGAAATATTTAAACGAGCCTATTGCATGTGTGTACTGAAGATCTTGAGGAGTGTGAATAATCAATTAATTAATTTCACATTGCAATAGAATATAAATCTCATGATTCATGACAACGTGTCTAAGCTTTAATTTTTCCCCTTCCTTGAATTTCAAATTATTACAGTATTCAAAACAGATCAGTTCAGTTAGAATAGGTAGTAATGCCATGTAGGACTGTAATTACAGGCTATTAAAACTTAACACACACACCCCATGGTCTAATAGGTCTAATGGCCTATATCATATAGTCTTACCAATGTGTAACTATATACATTAATGTGTTCTTGTCCTGTGTTTGGGGGCGTGGTGGCTCAGCGGTCTAGCTGTATGCCTCTCACCAAGGCGGTCCGGGTTCGATTCCCGGTCAATGCATGTGAGATTTTCGAAGTGAAATGCCATGTCCTGTGGTTCGGATTCCACGTAAAATGGAGGTCCCGTGGCTCATGATCTCGAGATTAACGGTCACGTTAAACTACAAGCTTGCTTGTCTTGTCCTGTGGAACGAAGTCCAACGTGAATATACTTATGCTAAGTCATGGTGCTAAAGTAGTCGACTCGTGTAATGTTCTGCGACCCAAATACCATTCAAATGCACCTGTCCTCCTCTAATAAGCCAAGAACAAACAAATGTGTAGATGTGTTTCCTTGCATATTCATGCTATGGGCACTTTGTATTTATTTTTGTAGATACACAGGAAAATAAGCTGTACGGTTTATGTTATGGTAGGAATGCAGTGTTTGGGCTGGGTGTTCAGTTGGTCGAATTGGTAGTAATGGCAATACTGATGTAGGACTGTAATTACAGGTTATTAAAACTTAACATACACCCCCATGGTCTAATAGTTTTAATGGCCTAGGATCATATTATAGTCTTACCAATGTGTAACTATTGACGTCAGAAAAGTTGGATGGCGCAGCCACGCGGTAGAATGTTGAAGCTGTAACATTGTGACTGGTGAGGTTTATTTTCATGGTGAAACATTGATGTCGTGATGGAAACAGAAAGGAATTTGTCAAATTCGAGGAGGTACTGCTCTGTATACGGTTGCAAATCGTATAAAATGGGTACGAAATCTCTTCACTACTTTCCTGTACAAAAAGTTCAGAGAGAAAGATGGGATACGGCGCTGTCAATTGGAAAACGTGTTACACGTTACATGACAGTGTGCAGTCTGAATTTTTGTGAAGACGACTTCTTTCCACAGCGTAAGCACCGATACTGTTGATTATTGATAGTTATTGTCTCTAATTGTACTCACAAGGATTTAGCTACATCAAAAATACTGATAAACTTGTAGCCTAATACTTCTGTGTCGTACATAGAATGTAATCCGTTCTTCGCAAACTTATTTTAGGGGTTCTTCCGATTGACAATAGTCGAATGGTTAGAAAACTTAAGAAAAATGCTGTCCCTAGCCTTAATTTGCCAGAGAATTTATATTCTTGCCTTTAAACAGCAAGTAGGCCTATGTAGCTCAATATTTGCAATATTGAAGTATTATTTGGCTTAAATTGTGTTTTTGTCTATGATCTCCTTACTGTTGAATTTAGTTAATTAATGTGTAAAATCTTAGTTTTAAGTACCGGTTTGGAAACCCATCATCCCAGGCAGGCCGGTAACACCTATACTACTCAGGCAGATAGGTCACTTAGCCGTAATTTAGAATTTCTAGTGATTTTAAGTATACATATGCGGTAATGTAGCAGGAGACCTGATCGGCCTAGGCTATTCTAACTTTAATTAGTTTCCATATTTCAAGGTTTTTCAGTTTTGAGTGCGAATAGTTGGTTTGAAAGTTGTACAACAGTAAGGAGAGTATGTTTTGTATAGGTTTTAATTGGTATTATGGTTTATGTCGAGCTGGGGAGTGAATTTGATTTAGCTTAAAGTGTAGTTTTAGATCTGTTCCGCTTGCTTATGACAAGTTCAAATGGAGACTCCAGCTTTGTTAAATATCTGTATTATAAATATTTAATTAAATATATTGATAAAGAGGATGCCTCAATTTTAACTTGTCTGTGGCAAGAGATTAATAAATTTATATTCTTGCCTTTGAACAGCAAGTATGTAGGTCAATATTGAAGTATGATTTGAGCATCCTAAGTAATGCTGAAGTATGATTTGAGCATCCCAAGTAACGCTTCTTTGAACCCAAAACATTCATGCAAATTCAGGGTTGCTGGATTCAATTTATTATCAGGGAGTCGTCCTTTGTGTTATGTGAGATATATACAGTGGCGGATCCAGGCCTTGCGGGGCCCTGGGCGATATGATAAGGTGGGGCCGACAACAATAGGTAATAATAAAAAAAATCAAATCAAATGGAAAATAGTTTTGCAATAATAATAAAATAAAGAATAGTTACCATACTTTGAATACACTACAGTACATTATTTTAAGAAAATGAAAGAAACCTTTATGTCCCGTTGATGAAGATTATGTAAACTATGAAATATTAAAATATCACTTTGCGACTTATTTTCCCGGCTGAAGTCTTATATTATTTCACTGAAATCTAAACTTGCCAAACGGTCACAGGAGGGCATAGCTGCACTGAAAAGAAGACTATGAATTATAACTTAGTTTGAAAAGATTGAAACGTATAATTTATTAATTAATTAAATTTTAAAAATCCTTGGCGCGGGGCCCCCAGACCGCGGAGCCCTGAGCGGTCGCCCTCCCCTAGATCCGCCCCTGGATATATATATTGTGAAATTAATAAAAACATCGACACCGCTAGGCTCCCAAGTACAGGCTTCATAAATGTAACGGCAGACAGTAAATTAACTATCTACAGGTGGGTAATATTTTTAACTGGTAGTAATTAAGCACTGCATTTAAATTGATTATAAAAATATTTCTATCAATAAAAGAAAATATGTAGTATTTTGCCATCATAAATTAGAATCCATAACAAACGCACACCCTATCACTGTCTTGCTTACGTCTCGTCACTATCTCGCCTCCATATTGCAAACAGCTGACCGTAAGCTCCTCCCCCGTTTCGGACGTCATGTCCTGTGGAACTAAGTCCAACGTGAAAATCCAATAAAACCATGGAACCATTGGCCCGATAACCCCACCCTTATCTGCCAATTTTTATTTTATACTCTTGGTAAGTTAATAAGGGTTAGGTTCTGTCGATGATATTCTGTAACCGCGAGATAGATACAAGACAAATATAATTGATTTATTGTATGCCAATGTAATGGTTGATATACCTATAGGTAGTATTTTATTCCCACACGTTATTTGCAATATTTTTCAACACGTAGGATGCCAATGTCTAAGCTTACATGGAGGGATTTTTTCATCAATTGATTCTGTAATAAGACCACCTTGTGGTGTGGTTGCTGCCACTCCTGAGGTCCTGGGCTAGTTTCCAAGCTTGATTAAGCAATTTAATTCTGGTCTGACTGTTGGAACGGTGCACACTCATCTTTGTGAGGCAGAACTGAGAAGAGGTAGGTTCGATTCTCACCTCGGCCATCCAAGAATTGGTTTTCCAAGGTTTCCCCACTTCCTCTCAAGGCTAACGCTGGGAGGGTTCCCAACTTAGGCTACGGCTGCCTCCTTTCCAGTCCTCACCTGAATTACAGGAAGTATACACACTACTACAGATACCACAATAACACAGATTATCATACAAATCATACACTCCCCCAGGGGCTCACATCTAGTGGGACGTGGGTTGGCGACAATGGGGCCCCAGCTGAGTCCCGCATTGCTTCCACTTACTTGTGCCGGGCTCCTCTCTGTCTTCTTGCCCGTCGACCTCACTTGGTCAACTCTTGTTCTCTTCCGACCCCCGCGGTATTAGGGTATCCGAGGCCTAGGGAGTCTATTCCTTTCCCGCCTTAATTGGCCCTTGTCTCATCTTTTCTGATGCCCTCCTCCTGCGAGGGGTCAGCCTTCTTTTTCTTTTTTTGTTATCTCCTGCCTTCTGCTCAAGGCCCTCAAGGGGCAGGGTGTAAGTAGCCCCACCACCTTTGGTGCACCCTGGATATTGCTACACCCTCAGGGGCTCACAGCTGGTGAGTTCGGGAGATGGCGACCCCGAGGGATTCCTGAGCTGGGTCGGTTTTTCCCCTTTCTTCCATTGCCTCTGGGACCTTTCGTGGCTCTCCTTCCTTCCAAGTGTCTCGATCCTCATTCTTCGAGGGTTTGAGGGCATTTCTTTTCCTCCTGTCCTTTGTTTGCCTTATTCTCCTTTTGTTTTCCATTTCTTCTTCTAGTAGCCTATATAAGTTTGTAGTTAGTTTCATTTATAGTTTACATTTGATTTTCATCTTCACGATCACCCAAACCATTAGGGGCCGATAACCAAGATGTTAGGCCCGTTAAAACAACAAATATCAACAAATCATACACACTTCCAAATACATGGGGCTAAATGAATATGTTATCGAAAGCCCTAAATGAATTAATATCAAAAACACAATGATTCTTTTAAAATGTAGTTAACTTATAGTAGGTGCAAACATACACATGTCAGCAAATTCAAGTTCCCCGTTTCAAGCATTAAGTTACACATTTATTAAGTTTACTGTTTCAACATACACACTGGTATGTGTTGTAGGAATTTGCGGTTCATCGGTGTCAGCCATTACATCAAGGAGGAACTAGGTCCATTATTATGTGCTGGACCCTACTGTTATACTTTGGCAAGAAAGAAGAAAGGAACATGCCTCAACACATACTTTTAGGAGGACCAGATTTGATTACTGTATTTTTGCTAAGTTTGATCTTGGCTCTTGCTGTTATCTTCTCTTCTCTTCATTGACAACTTTTTAAATAAAACATGATGAATTCTAGCAGTATTGAGGGTTTTTCTTTTGTTTCATTGAAAGTCCTATTTCTCCCTTCCCCTTAACAGCACGTCATGGAATGTACTGTATTAGTGTGCGATGTTAATTTTTGATGTAGCCTACTTACTGCATTTCACCCTTCAAAATTTTTAACTGGATATATTTTAAAGGGCATATGAAATGAACTACTGTATAGATATTTTGCGATATCCAATTCTTTTTCTGTCCCCTAATGTATTTGGCACTAATTACACTAACAATTTTAGTGTGATGAGGATCTGGTTACACCACCTGATCCTTAGCATTCTCTCTTAAAATTTTACTGTTATTGCTAACAGCATCAAGCATTTTAAAATATGAATTTTCTTCCTTCCCAGTACTTTTCCTTTGTAGTTTTTTCTAATAACTAATTGGTTATAGGCCTACTTGGGCCATTTTCAAGCTGAGGAATAATATGCTGCAGGCCTTGTAGTAGCCTAACTTTTGTCACCAATGCAATATGCTCCAATTGCAACTGAAAGAAATTTAAACTTGTATATTAGTGATGAGGTTATGTCCTAAATGATGTGATTGTTCATTTCAAAGTTCTGGAATTCACAATTTCCACTTTGTTATTATTTTTATTAATTTTTTCTGTTAGGTATTTTGAATGTGATTTATTTCTTGTAGATCATATTATTATCTCCACACTTAAAAACGTGCCATAAGTATTGGGAGATTGTGATTTTCGGAACATTGAAGTGGGCAGAGCATTTAGGACGAGAATATTTAGCGGAACGAGGGGAAGGGGCAGGGTGGAGGGGAGGGGGCGGGAGGGTTAGTGTTTACGAGATCTGCTCATAGGTGGCGCTACCGGTCGACGTGTTGTTAGTACATCAGTCAACCACCAGACAGCGCTGAAGTCTTAGGTACCAAGAATTAGCATGGCTGTTGGCCATCTGTAGTAGTAGGTAATCTGTGTCTTCGTCTGGCGGGCAATCATTTCGCCATGACATCTTGTAATGGTAAGCAGAGTAAAACAACGCTCAAGGAATTAGCTGAAACGGATATAGCACGTATGCTATTAGATTCGGAAGAAAGTGAGAGTGACAGTGATAATTACTTCAGTGATTCGAGTGATAGTGATGATCAAGATACCGAAGAAAACATCCCAGATTTAGTGAATGGCAACACGCAAACAGAGTGGGTGGAGTTCGGAGCAGCCCGCGAAAGGTTTGCTTTTACCGGCAATAGTGGTATGCATGTGCATTTCGGCGATGACTGTGAACCTCTAACTATCTTTGAACATTTCTTTTCTGACGAACTCCCTGAACTTATAGCACGGGAAACAAATCTTTATGCCAAGCAATCGATTGAACAGAAAGGTGTGCTAGGATTGCTCAAACCCAGGAGCAGGGACCACGAATGGGTGGAAACAAACGCTGGGGAAATAAAACTCCTAATAGGTCTCCTAATTCTTCAGGGTATAGTTCAGAAGCCCACCACAAGTATGTTTTTCAGCAAGAAAAAATGTATTGACACCCCATTCTTTCGAGAAATTATGACGGACCACAGATTTCATCTTCTTATTAGGTACCTCCATTTCAATGACAATATGAAATTTGACGCTACAACTGATCGGAATCCAAAACTTTTCAAAATTAGACCGGTTTTACAGTACCTAATCCATAAATTTCAAACCACTTACACACCGGAAAGTGACATAGCAATAGATGAAAGCTTACTTCTCTGGAAAGGTAGGCTTGGTTGGAAAGTTTTCATCCCAAAAAAGAGAGCACGTTTCGGGATGGAGTCGTTTCAACTCTGTGAAAGTTCATCAAGTTATGTTTATAACATGTTGGTGTACACTGGGAAGACTACAGAGTTTCCCGAAAGTGTTCTAGACATCAATTTCAAGGACATTGACAAACCATCGCGCGTCATCTTCACCCTCCTTGAAGGTCTTCTGAATAAGGGCTACATGCTCTTTGTAGACAACTACTACGCTTCACCAATACTTTTCGATCAGCTCACAATGAAGAACACAGATGCTGTCGGAACGGTGCGAATAAATAGGAAGGAGCTCCCGAAAGACATGAAGAAGAAGAAGCTGGAGAAAGGAGAATTTAGTACGTGGTACAGAAATAAATTGATGGTCATGAAATGGAAGGACAAGAAAGACGTTTGCATGATTTCCACAGTTCACGATAAGGAAGTGGCTATAGTAAATAAGAAAGGTGGGGGCCAGAAAATGAAACCAACAATCAGTGTCGCTTACAGTAAAGGAATGGGTGGAGTAGACTTGGCAGATCAGTGCATTGTTACTTACACTATTTCAAGGAGAAGGCTGAAGAAGTTCTACATAAAAATGTTCAGGCATTTAGTAGACATCAGTGTTTTCAATTCATTTACCCTGTACACGAAGATGGGACATTACGAGTCCCAGCTGAATTTCAAACTGAAGTTAGTAGAAGGACTCACTGAAAAGTATATAACAGCTACCTCCAAGCCAAGGAGAGTTGGAAGACCGAGTATTGAATCCGTAGCTCGACTCACGGCACGGCACTTCATGGACATGAACCCCGGAACTTCTTCGCAAGCGCATTCGAGGAAAAGGTGTGTGGTCTGTCTCTCTCACAAGGTGAGAAAAGAAACAATCTACTGCTGCAGGGAATGTGATGTGCCACTGTGTGCTGTTCCATGCTTCAAGGTGTACCACACTGTGAAAAACTTCTAACTCGTGTGTTCATGTGAGTGATTGTTTACATGAACTGTTGATTCTGTTATATTGTATTCCACTTTGATGGTGTATTGCATTATTATGATTTAGTATGCAACCTTCCAGTCTGAAAAAACTACCAGAAATGTCCAACAATTTAAATGAAAATCCGACAATGAATTAGATTTAGGGTGCACTGTATATACATAAATGTAAATATATATAAATATAACAAAATATTTCACGAGCTAAAATTCCCATATTTTTGCCATTATGAACACGGCCTACTGAATTCAAATGGGTTCTTTAACATGCCAACAACGTATGACATGCGTGCCGTGATTTTTGTCGCCATTCAAAAGTACTTATTTTTTTTGTTATACCTCAGATCTGTTTGCTATTCCTATGAAATGTTCACAATTTGGACAAACAGAAAACGCATTTAAAAAAATACGCAACAAGTGGAAAATAAACCCTCGGTTAAGGGGTTAAATGGTATGGGCATATTAAGCGAATGGATGGGAGGAGGATACCCAGGAAGATACACGAGATGGATATCGAGGGAAAAAGACCAAGAGGGAGGCCAAGAGATAAGTGGCTGAAGGGTGTGGAGGACTGCGTGCAAAAGGAGAAGACTGGATCAAGGGGGTGACAGAGAGATGGAGAGGCTTATGTTCCAAACAGACCCCGCCAGTGGCTGGAAACTGCCCATTCATTGGGCACAATCGTGTTGACCGACTGAAAAGCTACAAATGACAATTCTTATAGGCAACACTGAAATATGATTGACTTCAAATCTCTACATTCTTAAGCAATATTTAGCTGTGAACGGCACTTTGACGTCATGTTTGCCAAAGCAGAAAAGCAAGTCTCAAGTAAGTTGTTGCGAAAGGAATCGGGAACTTTGAAGCTTTTACGAAATTATCATTTAACATTGTGAGATAATCGAGTAGGATTCGTTTTACCATCACTGGAAGAACTGGACTATATGCTTGCCACGGTGGGCGTGTGGTTATCGTGTCGGATTACTAACCCCAAGCTTGCAGGTTCGCTCCTGGCCGTGGTAAGTGATTTTTGAAAGGTGGCAGAAATTATGACCCGCATGTCATACGATGTTGGCATGTCAAAGAACCCATTAGAATTCAGTAGGCCGTGTTCATAATGGCAAAATTAATCTCGGGATTTTCCGCCAACACAAAGTTTCTCATTTCTCTACTAGAAAGCACTATAGTGTCAAGGAGCTTAGATATCTAACCTCCTTGACTTTCATAGTGCTTCAAGGAACAACAAAATTCGACATGCAAGCTGCCGTCTGGGTGTCAAATAACAAAGCTTGCACCCGGCACACGAGGCCAGACGATATTATTATTATTACTGGACTATCACTGTCTTGTACCACTGACACCAGAGTATCACATTCCATACTGTTTATCAGAACTCAATTATCGCAGGAACACCTTCACTTTCTGTGTCAGTAATGAGAATAATCTTAATTAGTTATTTGGAAATTCATGACAATATTTAAGTCTACTCACTAAACATTCTTCTGTATGAATATTTTTTTTTATAGCTTTCTAATCGATTTAGGCAGTTTTAATTTTTATCTGTAGGAAGTATGCCACGCCCGTCTTTTGAGCCCTTCATGTCCCCCATGGAGGTTGCACTGTTAGGACATAAGAAGGCAGCAGCTGGAAATGTTGCCTACTCTCGCAGACTATCTAGCCTTAGTCTCCTATGCTGCTCACCAAGAGCCATATCTCCCCACTCCTTGGTCTGGACATAGATACATTTGAATATATTGCATTAAATGAATATTAATATTACAAACAATTTGTATTTATATTACACACTTTTATTGCCTCCATATCATATTTCAAGAGAAACGTTTCTAGTTTATTTAGTTTGACAATTTATTTCTGTATTCCCATGCTCCTGAAGGTTTTCTTACAATAATGGTAAAGAAACTATGGCAGCGACTGGAGGATGTGAGCAGTGAGATGAAAGCTGTACTGTGAGGTCTTCGAAGCAGCTGTCCAACTCCTGTGTCCTTCTGAACCAAACATTTGAAATACCAAATACCGGAGAAAAACTTTGGTGCACCATCAACAAACTAGGTGCCACTTTATTCACAATCGAGTTTCATTAAAATCAATCCACTTTTTAAAACAAAATAGTCCAACAGTAACTCAACATTTGAGCAATAAGGTAATTCCGGATGAAATGCCACACCCTCTAAATATAGAGGTTCCCACAGTTGTGTCCAAGCCACTCTTGTGTTCGAGGTAAAGCACTGTGAATGGACACAGTGGAAGTTATACCGTATTTGCTCGCTTATATCTCGCCCCCGCGTATATTTCGCACCCCAATTTTTAGTTGAAATTTCAGGGGAAAAAAGTACTCGCATATATCTCGGGTTCATTTTTGACGCCGTCATATAAATGACCGTAATAACCTTGAGGTATGAACACGTTCGATTTAGCACGCCACAACAGTCGTCATTGTCCAGGAACTTACCCGAAGTGATACTAACAGGCCGAGCGAGCAACGACGAGTTGATCCGAACTTGTCCGATGCGAGCCGATTAGGGATCGAGGCGCCGTGCTGCCTTGTACACGTTCGAATTAGCGATTAGCGCGCCAGAACAGTCATCATTACGCAATATTATTGTTCGCTTTGGCGGCAGAGGTTTCCTTTATTGTCGTCTGTCAGTTGCCTTGTAGACATCAGTACCAGTACTCTGACTCCGCGTTCCACTGTTGTTTTTCAGGTAAGTGTGCTTGTTTCCTTGTGTACGTCGAATTTATGGAGAAACGTGGAAGTTTTACGGCTTGGGTTTAAACTCAAAGTGATAAAGTACGCAGAAGAACATGGTAATAGAGCTTCTGGACGAGAATTCAGTGTGACTGAGTTTAATGTTCGCTACTGGCGTAAACAGAAAGCTGCGCTAGAAACCACCAACCGAGCACTTAAAGCATTCACAGGGCCAAAAAACTGGTATGTTTCCCGAGCTGGAAGATGAGTTGCTTAATTACGTCACGGAGTTACGAGATGCTATATTTTAAAGCGCGCGAACTAGTGAATGAACGCGGTATCAGCTGTTCGGATCTAAAAGCGAGCCGGGGTTGGATCCATAGATTCATGAAAAGAAAGGGCTTGTGTCTGCGAAGGCGAACATCTCTCTGTCAGAGAATGCCGAGTGATTTTAATGACAAAATTATCGAGTTTCATCGTCATGTGATAGCACTCATTTCCGTCCACAAAGTCTTTTTGCCTAGCATGTGTGTAATATGTTGGCTCTAAATGGTAATCTTGGCAGATTTCTATGTATTAAAGCTTAAAAGGATTACTAAATTAAGTAGAAGCTTATTGAGCTCCCTGTTGACCTTGGTGTGCCAGGGATGTTGGTGCAGCATCTGCACCACACTTTCAGAAGACATGCCTCATCACCCGTCTATGTAAAAACTATGAAGACATTCAATGCTACTCAGAGGGTATGCAACTTGAGAATTGATCACTAGACCAGGTGTCTTCAAGTGGATTCTGGTCCGGATCTGAACCCTGAACCCTTTTTCACCAGATCTCTACAAATTAGACGTTAAGAGTTATAAAAAGGAAAAGAGGGGATAAAATTACAATTACAATTAAAAACAATAAAAAAGAAAGAATTTCCGAGAGAATGAACGACGTATGCATCCGCTAGCATAAGTTGGAGATGCTACAGCTGCAAATGACCAAAGAAAGTTTGTGTGTTGTTTTTAGTGTCTGTCTTGGTATAGATTAATTCCCTAAATTGTGCAAGTTTTCAAAATATGTGCTGACAATATTTGGGTCAACATATATATGTGTGTTTGAAAACGGGTTTTGCAATATGGATTTTGTGACAGAAATCAGACCCAAAATATCTAATGAACACTTGAAGGACTGCTAAACCATTGCTGGAACTCTGCACACTCCAGACTTTGAGAAGATTTCATATAACAAAAGACATAACTTCTCTCATGATGCGACTGGGTGGGGTGAATTGTATATTTTGAATGTGCGTTGTTTTTTTTTTAGTTATAAAAAAATTAGTATTGGGTGTGTCATTATTCTGTAATACCACGAGCGAGACCACTTTTAATTTGTTCCTTCCTTTTTCAATTTTCTTTGTCAGGCAAATCCTACAATGTAGATACTTCTGGCAATTTTTAATCAATTTCATGAAAATCCTATCAGGATGTAATATAATGCAAAATAAGTGGCATCCCACCAAAAGTTACCTTAATATACAATAAGTTAGAACTCTAGCAGCACATCACCACCCTCTCTAATGTAACAAAACGAAGTCTTACAGTCATAATGCTGTCCCATTCAATGATTTTCATTTTGAAAAGTCACCCACCCTAAGTTATAATGTAAGTACAGGGCCACAGAACAATTCGTTTTAGGATAACTTTCATCTACACTTTAGCATAGGAAATTGTCATTCGTGATACTCCATGATATGTTTTATGTTCCATAAAAATTAACCTTGCATTTGTCTCACCTGCACATGTAAGCTGGCTCATCAGAATCATCACCACAGTCGTTATCGAAGTCGCACACCCACAGCTTAGGAATACATCGACCGTTCTTGCAGTGGAATTCTGTTTCTTGGTCACATGGACGTTTATCTACAACACCAAACACATTACTTATTTCTAATCAATTTTAGGAGAAAGGGAGATTTTATAGAGTCTCTTATTGTACCAGCATTTGTAATGTCCTAGCTTGTATGAAAATCGTTCCCTATTCAGACCCATAAAATAATGTTTTGACAGCTTTATAGTCGACTAAGTGTGTCGACCCATGACCGACAGACATGAAAGAGAAATCGTATCGCCTGCTTGGAAGCATGTACCTTGGCAGCTGTTAGTGGTAATTTACTATTGAGAGATGTGCACTTGTGGTCAGATGGTGCAATATCATTAATAAACATCAAGAGAGGATGTTTGAGGGACATACATGATAACTGGCGCATCAGTTGAATCCAGGACCATATTGTGGAGAGAGTTAACTTGATCAATGATTTTAGCAACATAGCATTTTCCTGATGAACCAAGTTTTTATAGAAGGATGCACTAAATTACATGCTAAATGTATGTGTGTACTGTATATGGAAAAGGCCCAGCTCCTGGCTTTTAGTTTGGGAGATATTCCAGTTTCAATAACAAAACTGAAACTAGCCAAAGTGGAGCAAACATTAATAGACATTAATTATCACTTTGCTGTATTATTTCATATATATATATTTATATATACTACCTTTGGGTGTGGCGAACCCATCGTACAAATAGCCTAAATATGATAGTGTGCGAGTCGAGGCCTCGGATGGAGGTCCTTGATTCCCGCCCCGACCCAGATCACTGGAACCGGGAAAAGAAGAAGAAGAAGATATTTATATATACTGTATATAAATATATAAAACCACAATTTGGAACCATACTGCAATAATAGCAAAATATAAATTTAGTGCCTTTCTCTGCTAAAGAAATATCCATATTAATTCCAAGGAAATTAAAAATCATAATTCAAGTTAAACCTATTAACTGCAGTTGTTTGCTACCTCAGTGCAGAGTTTATTCATTTGCATGTAAACAAAACAAACAAAAAATGGTAGAAGTTGTAATTTTTAACTTATTAGGGGAAGAGAAATGTTGGAAATGGTGCAAGCAATGTACAACAACTGTGTTAGCAGGGTACTGACCCCAGTTGGAAAGACAGATTGGTTTAGGAACAAGACTGGACTAAGACAGGGGAGTGTGCTGTCACCTCTCTTGTTCATAATGGTGATGGATGAAATTTTAAAGGAAACAAAGGAAGCATATGGACATAAAGAAATGAAGTTACTGTTATTTGCAGATGATATTGTGGTCTGGGGAAGGAACACCGAAGAAGTGCAAGAACAACTAGATGCACTGAACGAAAATATTCAGAAGTACGGCCTGAAAATCAGTACAGAGAAAAGCAAGACCATGGTGATGACAAGAGGGGAAAGACAAGGAAAGGGCACTGTGAAAATTGGAAGTCAGAGTTTGGAAATTGTGGACACGTTCAAATACCTAGGAAGTGAATTGATGCAAACTGGTAGGTTGGACATGGAGATTGGCAGGAGGGTACAGCAGAGCAATGCATTCCATCAAAGTGTAAGAAAACTTGTTTGGGATAAGGAAGTACCAAGGAAAAGCAAGGAGGTAATGTATAAAGTGTATTATGTTCCCATATTAACTTATGCAGCTGAGACTTGGACCTTGACAAGCAGGCAAGGGAGTAGAATCCAAGCCAGTGAAATGAAATTCCTAAGAAGTATGATAGGAAAGACAAGGAAAGACAAGGAAAGACAGAGTGAGGAATGAAGATGTTAGGAAGGAAGTTGGGATGTGAAAACTAAATGAGAGAATTGAGAAAAAACCAAGGTGGTTTGGACATGTAAAGAGGATGGAGGAAAATAGAACACCAAGACAGATGCTGGAGGCGAAATGCAAGGGTAAGAGAGCAAGAGGAAGACCTAGAACAAGGTGGATTGATTCAGTGAAGAACAGCGTAAGAAAAAGAAATCTGGACTGGGACAAGATCGTGGAAGAAGAATGGTGGAAGGAAAGAGGAAAGTGGAGAAGTGCCATAAATACCCCGACCCGGCAGAAGCTGAATAAGGGGAAATGATGATGATGATGATGATGATAGGGGGATGATAGGCATAACATGTAGGTAGTTATTAATCTAAATGCAAGTGAAAAATCCTATGTCCCTATTATTTCATTTTGTTTTGAGACAAATAAAAATTCAAAATATTTGTGCCCACACTTACAATAACTCCATGCTAGGGAAGGGCCCAAAATAAATAAAATGATTTCGTAAAATGAGTAGGCAACAAATACATGTTGCTCCTCACTAGTGGTCAATAACTGAAGGATTCTTTAATCTGAAATCACAACGCGTCGAGAAGAACTTGCTCGTTGTTCCACCATGCTTGTTTACATCACAGATACTCCAGCTGTTGAGGACAGAAGTCAACTAAATGCTCTGTTAGTTACTTCCGGAAGCAAAAATCCAAACTAAAGTGGTAGCCTACTGCATAATGCCCAACAGATGGCAAAATATGCCAAAAATAGACTCGGCACTCGAGAGTGAACGGGGAATTCGGAAACAAGAAAAGTAAAGAAAAGTTCTTGTTCACTGTCTATAGCAGTCATTGGGTTAATTGAAATGTTGTAAAAATAATGCAACAGGTGCTTGAACAGTTATACAGGATGCCAGGGAATGTTCTCCGCAGTGCCTACAAGCTGCTGCGAGAGATTAAGTCACCAGTTACATTGGCAGCACAGCTGTCGCTTGTATCATAACAAACAAATAGTAAACTTTATACTCACCACAGGAGCCTCCGTGGCTTAGGCGGCAGCACGCCGGCCTCTCACCGCTGGGTCCGTGGTTCAAATCCCGGTCACTCCATGTGAGATCTGTGCTGGACAAAACGGAGGCAGACAGGTTTTTCTCCGGGTACTCCGGTTTTCCCTGTCCAAATTTCATTCCAGCAACACTCTCCACTATCATTTCATTTCATCTGTCATTCATTTAATCATTGCCCCAGAGGAGTGCGTCAGGCCTCGGCAGCCGGCACAGTTCATATCCTCGCCGCTAGATGGGGGCTTCATTCATTCCATTCCTGACCCGGTTGGAGACTGGAAGCAGGCTGTGGATTTTCATTTCATACTCACCACAGCCATTCATAACATACTGTTGCACTCTTCCAATAATCTAACTATACACACTGATGATTTCGACGGCCCACAAACCACACATGTGGCCTTCACCCTATCAAGGACACCGTGCCGCCAACTAAACCGAAGACGCAACCTCTCGCAGCTGCACGTAGCCACTGCGGAGAACATTTCCTGGTGCCCTGTATAAATACAAATGGAGGGATCTTCATCACTGCCGACCTTGCAGTCAGCATCTCCATCACATCTCCAGGCATTCAAAACACAGCGGCCATTTGAGCGACATTTGAATTCCAGATCGGAACATGCCCTCATCTGAATTGTCTCCACAATCATCCACACCATCACAGATAGTAGCAGACGGAGTGCAGTTGGTGTTGGCACACTGAAACGAGCCAGCACGGCAGATGCGTTTGGCACAGCTTGCAGGTTCATCAGAGCCATCTCTACAATCTCTTTCACCATCACACCTACACAGAAATGAAATCTCCGTTTACAACTGATCAGTTCATGCAAAATTCAGGAGGATTAAAGTAATTTCTTATGGGCAGATGACCTCGTAGTTCCGCCCCTTAAAACAACAATAACTAACTAAAGTAACTTCTTAATGGGACAAAAATTGTGAAATCACTATAGAACTTCAAGATCACCATTTTTGATCAATTGAGCAAGATTTTAAATACCAGGTATGCAAATGGTCAGTGTCTGCAAAGTTGCCAGTCATATTACTTTTAACACCCTTACCTACTTGGAAATATTGTTTAATATGACATTTGCCTTTTAAAACCAAGAGAATTTGTAGCAGAATAAATTTAGAAGTTGTGGAGAAGTGAAAACATTTCCATTCTATTTTACTTGTTCGTCATGAATCTGTCTGAGGTAAAGAACAGCAACTAGCAGAATTCCTTCCAGTGGTTACAGCACAGTGTTTTAAGCCTCTTTTTTAAAGTGTTTACATAAATGTGTCTTAGGTTTGTTATTATCAGCAGGCAACTTCAATAACGTAATCATTTTAGATGTTTATTCTCATATTCATCACATGCACTATCCTTCAAAACAAATTGTTTTTCATGTAAATACTCCTAGTAATCAGTAAAATCAGCACAGTGCTACCATAAGGGATCATGAGTCTTTCTCAAAAGAAGTATTTCTTTTTATTATGTATAAACAATGTGTTGGTATTGACTAGGTGGACCCTTTCGTTAATTGTTTATCGTGAAATAATAAATTTCCAACTAGACAGTATCTAATTACTAGGGATTGGAATTTTTCGGTGATTTCAGGGTGAAGACAGCGGTATTTTAAAGTGTCAAATTCGGTGGTTTCAAGTGCACTTTTCGGTACTTTCAAAATCATAAATTTTTGGCGGGATTTTTTAAATATCATGGATAACATGCATAACATAACACATTTCAGTCATCCTTCAAAGTATACTTCAGTGAAGAGATCCAAATTCCCTTGTGACAAACGGTGACGCATATCACTTAACGTGCTAGTGTAAGCTGAAAAACAAAAGTTCACAGCGTTTGAACAGGGGATCCAAATGGTTTTCAACACAGATTCTGAGAACTTTGGAAATACAGTACAAATGTCATTCCTTGCAAATCTCCAACAATGTCTGTCTTGGTCCTGTCATGCAACTGCTTCTTGATTAAAGTTTGCAGTTCTTTGTATCCTCTTAACACCTCACTTTCTTCCAGTGTTCCACAGAATGGCAACTTCTTAATTTTCTTTGCAAGGTCCTCATTGATGTTCATTGGCACTATTTCTGCTGGATCAAACGCACACATTTGTAAATCCTGTTCCCAGGGTCAACGGATCTCAAACTGATTAATTTTCTAAGAGCATGCAACCCAGCATTTACTAAAACTGAGTGTATTTTCCCTCCTTTTAACACATTTCCACAACCCTCCAACTGCTCCTTAATGTTGGTACCGTACTTTCCAGAAACAGCAAGTTTAAGGGCTTGCTGAATTCTCCGTAGATGTCCATCAAGAAGGTGAACAGTTGGATGTGGCCTTCTAATAAGGGGATGAGTTCAGTGATGTCTGTGCCAAATTCTTTGAATCTCAAGTATTTCGTCATGTGAAACATTGTTGAGAAAATCAACACCAGAGTTATCAGTCCCCTACTACTTCACTCATAAATTGCAAAATATCTTCCAAGTACTCCGACAGGCACACTACAGAATGAAACAAAGAAGACCACCTGGTTAATACTGGTTCCGGAAACAGTGGCACATTTTGATCTGGATACTTGCCATCTAGATATTCATGTCATGTCTGAAATGCGCACTATATGATGCCACGCGTCGAGTAGTTGCTGTTCCGGTCCTTAAAACCTCAATAACTAAGTACTGTAACTTACTAGGATGACTTCCCAGATTGATAGAGATCGCTGTATGCAGAAAGTGAGGCCCGCTCTACCGTTAAGTTTCCAATCTTTCCCTGTTTGTTGGATGCTCTCCATGCAGTCAAGTCATGGGAGAAGATTACCGCTACTACACTCGCACAAAAACAAGCGTTTGTCGGCTTCTGTGACGACGATATTTTAAACGGGCAAGGTGGTCTCACTACGATGACATTAGGGCAAAACCTGGATGAATATCAAGATGCAGAAGAAAGTGACATCCAGTAGTTAGACTTCGATAAAGACGATCAAGGTTTCAGACATGAAAGCGATGAGGATATTGTATGGAATTTGACTTCGTACAATCATTCATGGTTCCGTATTGATTAAAAGTCAAATATAAAGGGAAACAGAATTCCGCCTGATCAATACAACATTTTCAATTAAGGGGCTATATTAAACCCATTTGGATGGTACATGTTTCGAGGCTCCTCTTGGCCCCTTCATCAGCCATACATACAAACATATTGTCAATACAATTATCAGAATACAATTGAAAAGGTTAAAACTAACATGAGATAACATGATGAAACAAAACATAAAAACCATAGGAGATGACCATTAGTTTTTACATATTTTTAACTTATTTCATGGATCGAATTCCCTAGATTTTCGGGCACGGAATTCTGCCATTTTACTTTATCAAAACTTGAAGATTTTACAAGAATCATACAAATTACATTTTAAGTTTACATTTTAACATATACTGTTTTTTAAGTGTTATTCCATTTATTTGTGACATTCGCAAGTCTTTCTTAGGTTAAGTTTTACTTAAGTCATTTGTTCCACACTGTCCTTATGGTTTTTATGTTTTGTTTCATCATGTTATCTCATGTTAGTTTTAACCTTTTCAATTGTATTCTGATAATTGTATTGACAATATGTTTGTATGTATGGCTGATGAAGGGGCCAAGAGGAGCCTCGAAACATGTACCATCCAAATGGGTTTAATATAGCCCCTTAATTGAAAATGTTGTATTGATCAGGCGGAATTCTGTTTCCCTTTATATTTGACTTTTAATCAATACGGAACCATGAATGATTGTACGAATACTATCAAGGCAAGCCAAGCCAACGATGCTAGGAAAGCTAGATTTTCATATAAAGATCTTAGAGTCAAATTGTCGACTATTATCAAGGATATTGATTTTTTGAAAAGATGTAGAACTAACAACCTAATCCCACAGCACATGAAAACTTATCAAAAGAGAGGCCCCCTTAACCAGTTTGAAAATAGAACACAAAAAATTATTAACAAACGCATCTTTCAAAGAGAGATTAAATTTCTTTACATCAAAAAGAACCACGTTAACTTCAAATTATATCTCGCTCACTTGAAGGCAGCTAATTTATCAAGCAAAGAAGATTGGGACAAATTCATTCCATGGGTAGACAATATCGTCCATGTTAAGTTAGCCAGGAAAATAAGTACCTTAGACAATAAATTCAAAACTTTGTTTAACAAGCGTGCAGCACGATCAACGCGCTCCGACGCAGGACCACATACATTTCAAGATCCGGTTAAAAATCTAACTAACGTCCAGTTTGATGATTCTGAAATGAATATTCTCAGTAAAGGCCCTAAACACAATTGGAACACCAACATCAACAGTAGTTCCCTTACTACTTTAGTAGCTGAAACCGAAGCAGCAGTCCGCTTACTTCCCATAGATGAACAAAGTGCAGCTAGGCACGAGGCCAACAAGCAAGTCAAAAAGATCATAGCGAATAGCAAAAACATTTATCCCGCTGTAGACCATAACCATTCTAGCTTGAAAAAGAAGATCAATGATAATGACATCATTGTTACCAAAGCCGACAAAGGCAATACAATAGTTTTAATGGAAAAACAGGACTACGTTAACAAAACCCTGGAATTTTTCAAAAACTCTAAATTCGAAATAATTAAAAAAGATCCTACGGCTGCCATTCAGAGAAAATTAAAAAATATCATCAAAAATACTGCTTTTCTATTAGACGAAAAACAAGCTAGCCGCCTTGTTGCCATGAATCCAGGACTTCCAACTTTGCGAGCTTTACCCAAAATTCACAAAATTAATATTCCCATAAGACCCATAGTAAATTTCAGAAACAGTCCGCTTTACAAAACTACACAGTTTATTCAGAGATTCCTAAAAAATCACTACACCTTCAAAGCCAAAAAATTTTTTACCAACACCTTAGATTTTTGCACTAAGACTTCATGTTTATACCTAAATAATGAGCACTCTCTCCACAGTGTGGATATAATAGATATGTACACCAGCATCCCAGTACAGTCGGTTTCAAATATCATTAGGAATAATTTAATCGAAAATGACAAATTATCAAAGGTTGAAATTGAAGAATTTATGACAATCCTTGATCTCACCTTAAACAATAACTTTTTCACTTTTAATAATGTCATCTACAAGCAGAAAGAAGGATTAGCCATGGGCTCCCCGCTTTCGGGCATCATCGCCAATATTTACCTAGACCACCTGGAGCACACTAAAATAATTAACAACATTAAGGGAATAGAATTTTGGGGCAGGTACGTTGATGATATTTTCTTAATTGTCAATGACAACATCCAGGGTATTGACCGAATTTTCAATGATTTGAATAGTATAGACCCCAACATCAAATTCACTTTGGAGTCAGCTATCGACAATAGGATTAATTTTCTAGACACCTCTGTTGCCAAAGTAAACAACAGACTTCATTATAAAATTTTCAGAAAGCCCACGCAAACGCACACCATCATCAGGCAAGATTCTACCCACCCAGGTTCCCATAAAAAAGCAACCTTTTTCAGTTTTATTAACAGAGCCCTCAAGTTACCCCTTTCTAAACAGGACCTTAACACAGAAATTAAAATTATTTATCAAATAGCCAAAATTAATGGTTTTAATCGGAACTATGTAAATGACATCATCAAGAAAATCAAAAACAAACCAGCCACCCACCTAATTCCAGACAAGCCCGAAAAGCCTTTGTTTACAGTTTTCACCTATCCTAACAATTCCGTATACAGTATCACTAACATCTTCAAAAAATGCAATATGAAAATAGCCTATAAAACCTGTCATACTAATAGCAACTTGTTTTTCAATTCACACACTTTGAACAGCAAAGATAAATACAGTGCTTCTGGTATCTATAAATTAAGTTGTAATGATTGCAAAACTAACTACATAGGTCAAACGGGGAGAAGTTTCACCACCAGATTTTCTGAGCATGTCAACGCTACCAAATACAGGAGATTTTCAGCCATGGCTTCTCACATGAGTGAGATGAACCATCAATTTACCAACATAGACAATGACCTCGAAATTCTGCATCGTGTTAATAAGGGCTCTCTAATGAATATCTTAGAGTCCATTGAAATTAACTCCGCACAGAGAATTTTCAATCCCCCCAACTTAAATGAAATATGTTTTGACCCTAATGTTTTATTTGACACTTTATCAGATTTTATCATAACAGCAAACAAAGGTTATAATAAACCGCCCTAAGCTCTCTTCACGCAGCTGGCTTCCCTCCCTTATTTCCCTTTCTTCCCACTCTTTCCCCCACCTTAGCTCTCTTTACGCAGCTGGCTTCCCCCCCCCCCCCCTTATCTCCCTCTCTTCCTCCCCCCTTTTTCCCCCACCTCTACTACTCCGCGGCATCGCTCCTTCGCCTCCCCTTCCCCGTCCATTCTCTGCTCTATGTTTCACACTCAGCGGTTCACTCTCACTTGTTCAGCCGGCCAGTCTCTCCACGTTTTCCTGTGTCGAAGTCGCGTTGCCTCTGCTATGACGTAAGTTTGTTACCTTTCATGTTCTATTAGGTTTTTTAGCTCTACGTTTTCGTTTATCCCAATTTTATTTGCTGTTCACTTATTTATTTTCTTATACTAAATTTATTGCCCATTTAGGTTTCTCCTAATGCCCTCATGTCTACCTGAAGAAATTGGACTTTCTAATTGCAAGATGCTCAACTTTTGTTTCGTTTCAATTTCAAGAGGCCTTCAAGCTTGACCGATTTGACTTTCGTCATGGAGATGTATTGTTCTTTTCGTCAACGATCCTTCATATGAAGTCTACAAAGTCATTTCATGACCATTAGTTTTTACATATTTTTAACTTATTTCATGGATCGAATTCCCTAGATTTTCGGGCACGGAATTCTGCCATTTTACTTTATCAAAACTTGAAGATTTTACAAGAATCATACAAATTACATTTTAAGTTTACATTTTAACATATACTGTTTTTTAAGTGTTATTCCATTTATTTGTGACATTCGCAAGTCTTTCTTAGGTTAAGTTTTACTTAAGTCATTTGTTCCACACTGTCCTTATGGTTTTTATGTTTTGTTTCATCATGTTATCTCATGTTAGTTTTAACCTTTTCAATTGTATTCTGATAATTGTATTGACAATATGTTTGTATGTATGGCTGATGAAGGGGCCAAGAGGAGCCTCGAAACATGTACCATCCAAATGGGTTTAATATAGCCCCTTAATTGAAAATGTTGTATTGATCAGGCGGAATTCTGTTTCCCTTTATATTTGGAATTTGACTATCGGTGAGGTAAACTGAGATCCAGTACATATAGAGAGCAGGAATGATGCAACGGAAATCCCAAAAGTTCCCACAGTCAAGCTAGTGTGTGTATAGTCACACTTATCTCTTATATAGAAAATCAAGATGAATTTTCGTTCTCATATATTGTTTTCTTCAGAATTGTACAATCTAAAATTAGAAAAAATAAACCATCTAAAAAACAAAAAGTGATGACAGTCATTTTTCTTAGTTTTTAATATTGGTAAAACCCACATAGCGTGTCTTACAATACTATGTTATAAAGTATTATATTTACTTTTTTGCGTGTTCATAAAATACATTTCAATATTTTTAACCAATAGTTTTCTCTTTGCTAGGCTTAAAAACATTACTGTGGATAATTCGCGGTTTTCAATAAATCGCGGATATTCGTGCAAGAATTGCCGCGAATTATCGAAAGTGCACTGTAAAGAAAAAAACGAAAAATGCTAAAAATTCGCGTTTTTGTGCGAAATTCATGCATAATTCGCGAAATTCACGTCTTCATGCGAAATTCGCGAAATTTCGCGACTTCAAAAACCATTGTTTTCGCCATTTTTAGGGTTATTAAAACACATTAATATCTGTGTATTACTTCATTTAATAATTCGCGAAATTCGCAATCGCGAATTTTTCCTATCCCTACTAATTACCCTTAATCAGACATACAGTAGTTTGCTACTTAAAAATTCGCAAAAACAAAACAATCAAATACTGTTATTGCCATTCTGTTACTGTATTCTATCATTTTTGTTAGAAAATGACTTGTGAATTTTCATCACTCGATGAATTCAAGAATTAAGGGTAGTTGTAACTTTTCCCGACAGGTTTCTCTTGATCTCCCATTTCATTTGTGAATTATATTCTTAGAGCAGTATGGATTACCATGAACCAATTGATAAATGTAAGAGGTATTATTGTTTCAAAATGATTTTGCCATTTTTAAATATTGCAGAATGATTCTGCTGCCACTAATCTTGACATTCTGTTGTGCTATTTCTATGTATAGGTGACAACTTATGATAGAATTTAATGCAAAAATGTTATACTTTTCTTTTCTTGTTTTGTGAGAATGAACAGACCAGAATTCCTCAGATTATATCAAAAAGCTTGAATATCAAATAAACATAAAGGAAGAAAGAAATAAACTTACTTCCAAAACCACGGGATACATTTTCC
The DNA here is from genome assembly GCA_946902985.2 of Meconema thalassinum. Lineage (NCBI taxonomy): Eukaryota > Metazoa > Arthropoda > Insecta > Orthoptera > Tettigoniidae > Meconema > Meconema thalassinum. The sequence continues at coordinate 63,394,484 of OX336389.2, read as the reverse complement.
ATCTGATCCATGACAGCGATGTTGCCCAGCAGTGCAATTAGCCACACAAGTTTTACTGTCGGGTGACAAGAAGAACTGGTTAGGACAAGCACACTGCAGTCTCTCCTTCCCCAAATCCTTCTGGAGATGGATTGGCACCAGCTGGAGGAGTCAAGAGGCACAGATCCTTGGTTCCGCAAGGATTGTGGTATGTTAGTTGGCGCAGGTGATGGTACACATGGAGAACATATGGACGATGTGTTGTATTTCTAATTGTTTCCAAGTCCTTTCCTGTGAACTTATTAGCTTTGTTGATGGCCTTGAGGTTCCAATCAGTCCAGTATATACAGTCAACAAAAAGTGTGATTGCAAAAACATGTGGTACCTGTTGGCCTGACAGTACTACATGTCTGTGTCTACCTTCCAGATCAGTGAAGGCAATATAATCCAGATGAGCATCTGCCCAGTAGAGTCGGTCTGTGAAATAATCTATCGTCAGAGCATTGGGCCATGCAATATCATTCTCCCAATTCAGAATACGAGTGAAGTTGGAACCATCCATTCCCATCTTGCTAATAAATGCCTGAAAGAATAAATAAATTCATTACTTTCTCAAAATACTTTTATTTTATATTAATCGGAAAATTATCCTTATAATACCTTGAATAGAAACATGCAACTTGTCTATCCGAATACCCAAGGAAAAAACAACAAACTTGGAAACCATACTTTATTACTGGTCTATTCGATTATCATTCTAATTACACAGGCCTGTATGATTTTCAAGTAAATTAGAAAATAAGACTATTTTGATAGAGATGAATGTTCTAAATCCAAAAATGGTGTCAGTTTTTTAATATCACATCTTTTTTGAGGCTCAATTCCCTTTTTATTGTTATACTCAAAATAGCATTTTTCACTACTCTCAATTAACTAGATGTGATGGGGAAAATCAATATCCATTTTCAAATTCAGAACAAAGAAGTTAATCAAACACACCTATTTTAGTTTTTACCGCAGAATTTTCTTTCTTTCTTTTTTGTATGCCAACTGGTAACAACTGGTCCATTCAATTATCATTCTGAAGTCCCTTGAAGATTTATGTAACAAAATACTTACAGGATTTCCCCAGGCTGAAGAGGCACAAAAATAGACAATTCTCCTTTTCTCTCTTAATGAATATTGAACACATAAGCTTGATAAGAATCAGATGTAAAGCATCTCGCCAGGTAAAAACAAAAGTGGTTGTGTAATGATTCCTTCACTCTTGTCCATTTACAATCAACTCTTTATTTGAAAGACGTGCCAACATAACCGGTAAGATGTATTATAATACCACATTTACAATTTACACGTAGGATTTTAGATACAAACTGTTGAACACATGATACATATTACATCACAGGTTGATCCCACATTTTTAGGATGACCACTTTAAAGAGATTCATTGTACAACCAAAAACTATTACTTGCCTGCAAGTGCCAACTGGTAAAATATAAGTAACCAGTTCCGGGATGTACAACCAAAGCACGAGGATCTGCAATACCAGCTTTGAGAGTTCTGCGGTTTGTTCCATACAACTCTGCTACCTCCAGATACTTGCTGTGACGATCCATCCAATACAGTTTACGTCCCACCCAGTCCACGGCTATGCCTTCCAAGCCATGGCTGTCGTGCCTTATGACAGGTTCCTTTACTGTAGGCATAGTTACCGGTCCAGCGATGCGGGATCTGCAAATCCACAGTAAACAGTATTAAATAGCCCTACAGCTGTATTGTGAGTTAATAGGGAAATTGATACAAAACACAGCTGCTCCCCAAGAGAAATCGAACATAGCATCCTGCATCATAAATATCCTTATCCACCAGATGGAAATTGATCGATTCCTCATGAACAATCCACAGGAGATTATGGTGGCCTAATGTGACAACACAGCAACTTCCCATACAGAAGATGATCACCGTTCCGGTGAACAAGGAGAACTTCAAGGAGCAACTACTTAGGTGCTCTCCACTTGTGTCTACTCTTCCCACCCACATTCACCAGTAGACACTTTGTGGGCTAGTTCAATGCTATTAGCCAACTTTGAAGCATTCTGACCACTATTGCTTTACTCATCAGAAAAGAACAATTGCAATGAACCTAAGGCAACTCTTACTGCCAGTCCCTGGCCCCGAGTCTCTGGGAACATTTATTAAATGTGAAGCAGCCTATTATGTACAAGTCAAGACTGACAAGCACAACTTCCATCAATTTTCAAGATGTTTCATTGAAAATTCTATCCAAGTGTCAGCAAAGATCATTTGAATGGAACAACTCAATGTGGACAATAGAGGACCACTATTACTGATTGATGGCTGAGCAGAACAAAGGTGAGTAGAGAACACTCAACATGATCCGAGTTCACAATGGTGGGATACGTTGACATTATAGCTAATGATAGTTATAATCAAATTTCTTTCTGAATATCTGTAATGGATTTTAAAAACAATCTAATCTTATCAAATTAAGTGGGTTTGCAACATTGATATACATTGTCTGCACCTAGTGATAAATTTTTCCTTTTTCTTCAGGTAAAACAACAAAGACACGAATATCATTACCCTTGCAAAGCTCTTACTAGTTTCCCATTACTCTTTCAAAGTGGGGGATGATTCCCCACCAATTTGTGATCGCGGTTCTGGGCCCAGATAGGAATTACTGAAATCCCTACTTTTCACACTCCCAACTAAGAGCCCTTGATGAAGTAATCGAGAATCTCTACAACAATCAAACATAATCTTACCTAAAAGTTGTCTTTGCACTGACATCGCAGAAGTACATCATGTTTTCTTTTGTATCAAAATCAAGGGCCACCACATTCATGAGGTCCTGATGTACAAATGAATATAGGGATGCATCAAGAGACATATTGCGGATGTAGTACTTGTTGGTGAATATAAGCCATGGTGTAATGCGATCACGACGTTTGCAAGTATGTTCATCTGTGGCTCGTTCATAAAAGGCATCATTACACTTGCAGTAGTAGGAGCCTGGCGTGTTGGAACAGTATTGTGAACAAACTCCAGGAGTCTCAAGACATTCATCAATGTCAGCACAAGCCTTGTTGTCTTCCAACAGTCTGAAAACAGAACATAACTCATTTAGTTTCTTCCAGGTACTGTAACTAAACTTCATTTTAAAATGCAGACACACACGTACTTGTATCCTTGGTTGCATTCACAGTAATAACTGGTAAGTGTGTCTACACATTTCTGGCCGCAATGGTGCACCTCCACCTTGGAGCATTCATCGACATTACAGTGAAGTGGCTCATCGCTCTCGTCCGAACAGTCCGCCACCTTATTGCACACCAGCTGATCGTCGATGCACTGGCCATTATTGCACTGGAATTGGCCTGTTGGACACGTCGGTTTTTCTTTCTCTGTAGGCAGAGAAATATGAATTATTAATTAAAAATTCCATGCAAAATGACAATACAGACGTTATGTTTAACATGTTGTGAGCATACTTTCACTTTCTTTGATTTAGTTATTTCAGGAGCCAGCAGCAACTAAGCCTCAGGACAGTTATGCATTTACTAAGCATCTATGCAATCTCCCACATGGGGCAGATGGCCAGTGCAACACCACCCTCAGCCACATGACCTTGGGTTTTAGCTAATAGAATGCCACTTCTCACGTGAAGCAGGTATTCAACTGTCCTATGTGGCCCGAGATCTCTCACCAGATTTAGAATCTCCAGTGGAGTCTGTGGATGAGAAGCAAGGATGTTACCTCTACACCACAAGGCTGCCTAGGCAGTTATAATTAAGTATTTTAACCCTTTGCTGGCAACTCTTGCAGAGGATGGAGGAGATTTAAAGACATACCACTCATTGCATACAGACTACTGGGCAAATTACTTTAAAATTTTGAAGAAACATACTTTACAACATGCAGATTATGACAGCATTCGTCAAGTAGACATAGACTGTACCTGTGTAATTCACAAAAATGTTTATATTTTGTACTACTTTCTTCATCATCATAGTAATAATTTTAGTCTGCAATAATTTCCACAGTAACAATGTCATCCACACAATTTGAACCACGAGTGTCACTTTGTGCAATATCTCAGTCACTAGATACATCACATTTATCTAAAACATTGACATTAGCACATTTGTGCAAACCACAGGACAGGCTGGCTGCTGTGAGGTGCACCCAGATTTGTCTGGAGGTCATGGCCATAGGAATACATAATAGGGCGTTCCTCTATGACATAATACATCGATAATGTAGCCTTTCAAACTGTGTCAAGAGATTGCAAGTAGTTCCAATATCTGACTTTAGATTCCAGCGCACACACACTGCACCCTGAACAGTACCACTCCTGATCAGCAGAGGAACTGATTTGAGCTCTTCTATCTGCTGGTTGTGATACATTAACATTCAAAAACCATCACAAAGGACGAACGCTTGTATACGCTGAGTCACCGCGATTTCAGAACGAAACATCATGTGTCAAACAATTTGTGATTTCGGCTCAGGGGCATAAAACACGGGGAGGGTCCCTCTCAAGTTTTAGCTGCAAGATAAAATCTTTAAATACCGTACCCTTAAAACAAATAAAAGTAAAATAACCCTAAACTATTCTATAAATGACTTCATACTACGTTAGGCGGAAAATCAGACAAGCCATTTTGCCTTGCTTAGTCGTAATTTATTTATTTTTAGTTTTCCAAACAGTCTGTCTTCCCCCCCTCCCCTGTTTCCCACAGAGGCGCTTTAAGTTTTATCCCCTTACCAAGACGATCCAAAAAGGCGCATTTTCTAACTATTGTTTATGAGCCCCAGTTTAAATACTGATCTCTTCTCTACGATGTGACAAATTAGATGCAATCATAGCTGTGTACTGGCCACCTACTCGAAAATGGTTGACTAGCTACAGGGTTATTATGTGTGTGCGTGCAAGCAAACACGGCAAGCTAAGCCGGCTGTGACTAGCGCAGATCGCGGCCGCATGTACCCTGTTCAGCCGGTGGTTTGGCGCGCACTTTCACATTTTTACCAAACATGTTCAATAATGTGTACTTACGGTGCTCATAGCCGATGCTGAAAATGTCCTCCCTCTCTTGTAACACACACCTGACATCTTCTGATGAAAGAATGTCTGTCAACTCTTATTATTTACGGAGCCTGTTTCCTTGAATCGTTTAGCGAGCCTCCTAATTGTACTGGCATTAAGCACCGGTCTTCCTGGAAACTTGATTAGAAATTTTTGCCTCGTTTCAGAACGAGATTTTCTGATTTTCATATACGAATTATGGATATTCACACGTTCAGGGGCACACCCAGGGGGGGGGGGGGGGGGGGGGGCTTAAGCCCCCCCAAAACCTGGGAACACTTAAAAAACATTGATGATATCTTTCAAGAAAATTGATTGCATAACGGGCTCCAGATAGGCCTATATTTATGCAACACTTGAGTGATTATAATATATATTGTAAACACAACACGATCGGATATTTCCGGCCGTTGTCGTAACTATGCTCGGAGCAAGATGCGCATGGGACAGCGGTATTGTGCTGTGCTCTGTGTCAGGCGTCAAGTCAGTAGTGGTGGTTGTAAAAGTTGATTCGTTGATTGTTGTTGTGTTTGTATTTTCTATTGGCTATTGGTGTTCGTAGTGTGTCCAATTGGACTAGTAGAAATGGGAGACAAACGAAAGTCAAACATGCAAAACTACTTTAAACCGTCAAAAATCAATAAATATGATGTGGTTAGTGTTAGTGAATGTGGCAATCCTTCAACGAGTAAGGAACTGTTAACAAGGACTGCAAGCATAGAAAAACAGCCAAGTTGTTCGTCAGAGGAGGGCTCAGAGGCAAATGTGAGCAGGCCTAAGGCCATTGTAAGTAAACACAACATGGATTTGGACATTGGTTTATTTAAAAACAAAGTGTTGACGGACAATGAAAAGTTCAAAGTTTTGAATGACAAATGGGTTCCTCAGAGCAACTTTAACTTTCCTTTCAGATCACATGGGAACCAACAACGAAAATTCTCGTTTTCATGGCTAAAGAAATATACCTGACTTTCGTATTCTGGAATTGAAGACTTTGCATACTGTGTCCATTGTATGCTTTTTTCAAAAAAAGAAGTAGGTAAGAGTAACGCTCAACATACTGGACAACTCGTTGAAGAAGGTTTTTGTAACTGGAAAAAAAGCACTAGACAAGTTTGAAAAACATGCAAACTCATAGTAGCATAAAGACTCATGGGTAAGCGCAGCTAATTTTAAAAGAGTTATGGACTGCCGAATGAAACCGATTGACAAATCTCTGGCATTGTCGACCACGCCTGAGGTTGTATTAATCAGGAACTGCTTTGGAATAGTGGAGAAGTTGTGGGATAACACTCCTAAAAGGCAAGCAGTTTTAAAACAGTGCATTGAATCTGAGGTAAATCTTGAAACCAACAAGAAAAAACTCCTGCAGCTTTGTCCAACGAGATGGGAACAAAGGCACGATGCTCTTTTTGTTATGAAAGAACTGCTGCAACCTCTTGAAGTAGCGTTAGAGGAGATTAAAAACTGGAATGATAGGGAACCTTCTTCAAGAGCTCTAATACTACTAAACTCCTTAAGTCAAGGTGAATTTATAATTTCTCTCTTGGCATCAGAAAAACTGCTTGGTTACACGGTAAACATAAGCAAAAAGCTTCAGGGAACTGATTTAGATTTCATCATCATCATCATCTTGTACAGTTTCCAGCCCCAGGTTGGGTCTGTTTGGAACATAAGCCTCGCCACTTAGTCCTTTCTTCCCACCACCTCTCCGCTGTCACTCTGGTCCAGTCCTCACCTCTCTTCTTGACACATTCCTCCACTCCTTTCAGCCATCTATCTCTTGGTCTTCCCCTTGGTCATTTCTTCTGCATCTGCATCTCATGTATCCTCTTGGGAATCTTCTTCTCATCCATTCTCTTTAAGTGTCCATACCACCTCAGTCTTGATGTCTCAATCCTACCTTGCAAGGGCTCCTCTTTCACCATTTCCCTGACCTTTTCATTCCTCACCCTGTCTCTTCTTGTTACTCCGATCCTACTTCGCAGGAACTTCATTTCACCTGCCTGTATTCTGCTTATGTCTCTTTTCTTCATTGTCCACGTTTCTGAAGCATAGGTCAGTATCGGGATATAGTAGCTTCTGTATAACACTTCCTTGCTTTTTTGTGGGACATCTTTATTCCACACTAAGCTCCTAATGCTTCTCAGAAATGCTTCTGCCTGTCTGCCACGTTCCGTAATCTCTTTGTCATTTCTCCCATTTTCCTCCACTATACTTCCCAAGTACTTGAGACTTTCCACCTTCTTCAGCTGTCCACCTCCAAGTGTTATCCCACTCATTGGTCTGTCCTTTTTCCTGGTTGTTAACAGGATCTCACATTTACTGATGTTGAACTTCCATCCGTACTCTCCCACTGTTTCTTCCCAAGCCTTCAGTTGCTCCTGAATTTCCTCCTCCTTGTTTCCCCAGACCATGAGATCATCTGCAAACACCATTGCTTTCATCTTATCTTCTCCTATCTTTCCTGCTATCCGTGTCATTACCTCGTCCATAACCACAATAAAGAGAAGGGGTGACAGCGCACTACCCTGTTTCAGGCCACTCATTTGTCTGAACCAGTCTGTTCTTTCCCCTCCAACTTTCACACAACTCACACTTCCACAATACATCTCCTTCACTCTGCCTACGGTCCCTTTTTCCACTCCCATGTTTTCCATTGCTTTCCAAACCTTCTCCCTACACACACTATCATAGGCCTTTTCGATGTCCAGGAAGGCCATCAACAGATCCTCTCCAAATTCGTAGTGGTGTTCCTGGAGCTGTCTCACTGAAAATATGAGATCCACTGTTGATCTCCCAGGTCTGAATCCATACTGCTCCTCTCTCAATTTTCTCTCCACTTTGGCTCATATTCTACTTTCTAATATCTTTTCATATATCTTGGCACAGTGAGGTATGAGTGTGACTCCCCTGTAATTTCTGCACTCCTTTCTGCTTCCTTTCTTAAATATTGGGACAATTAATCCTTTCTTCCAATCTTCTGGGGTCTTTTTCTCCTTCCATATCACCCTCATCACACGGTACAGCCACTGTTTCCCAACCTCCCCTGCTGCCTTCACCATTTCAACACTCACTTCATCCACACCCGGTGCCCTTCCTCCTTTCATCTTGTCTATAGCCATCTCCAGTTCTCTCCAATTCAGGTCCTTTTCCATTCCTGTGTTGTCTTCTCCATCTTCCAATACATTGTCTTCCTCCCTATGACCATTTGGATTCAGCAAATCCTCAAAGTACTCTTTCCACACTGTCTTGAGTGTTTCTTTGTAGTGTACCTCATTTCCGGTTTTGTCCATCATTACCACATCCTCTCGCAGACCTCTTCTCTTACTTTTGACCATCCCATAAAGTACTTTCTTATTTCCTCTGCTGTCTTCCTCCATCATCTCTGTCCACTTTACCATCCACTTCTTCCTCTCCTCTGCAACAATCTTGTTTGCTTCTTTCTTCTTTATCTTATAATCTTCCCTTGCCAGATCAGTTCTTTCCTGGAACCACACTCTGAAAGCCTTGTTCTTCCTTCCCACAGCTTCTTTTACTCTCTCATTCCACCATGGTGTCTCTTTACACCGCTTTCTGTTGCTTGTTGTTCCACATACTGCCACCGCAGTTTCCACCATTGTGTTCTTGAATTGCTTCCATTCCTCTTCCCCTGTTTTAGGATTGTCTGTTGGCATCCTTTCCCTTATTATCTTCTGGAATTCTTCCTTGACTTCCTTTTCCTTGAGTTTCCATACTTTGATTCTCCTTTCCTGGTACTCTGTCCTCTTGCTATCCTTAACAACTCCCAGGTTCATTACAAGTATTCTGTGGTCGCTATCTAAGGCCTCTGATGGTATTACCTTTATATCTCTGACACTTCTCTTCATTTCCCAGTCGTACAGCATGTAATCTACCAAAGATTTCTTTGTTAAATCACTGCTGTACCACGTTACCTTGTGGGTTTCTTTCTTCCGGAAACAGGAGTTGCCTACCACTAAACCGTTTCTCTTGCAAAAATCCAGCAACTTTCTCCCTTCTTCATTCCTGCTACCCCATCCTTCTGCTCCCAATACATTTTCATATCCTTGCCTTTCACTTCCTACATGTGCATTCAAATCTCCCATGACAATGATGCTCTGACCATTCGACTGCTGTTGTAGCTCCTCCTCAAAGTCTTCCTTCTCTTGAGCTGTACATCCAACTTGAGGGGCATATACCCGGGCTATCTCCAGGCTTCTTCCCTTTACAGTTACTCTGATCTTCATGATCCTGTCACTTATTCCCTTTACCTCTTCCTTCATTCCATCTCTCACAACTACTCCTACTCCGCTGCTCCTTCCTTCACTGTTCCCAATCCAGTACAACCGGTACCCTTTCCTCAGTTCTCTGCGACCTTCTCCTTTCCATCTCGTTTCTGCCAAGCCCAGTATATCCAGTTTTCTTCTCTCCATCACATCTACAATCTCCTCCACCTTTCCTGTCAGTGTCTGTATGTTTAATGTCCCAACTCGTAGTCCATTAGCATATCCGGGTCGTCGTCGTTTGCATCCGTCCTTTCCGAGGCCTGTTCCTGTTTTGAAAGCAAATATGATATCCACTACTGGCTTGCTAGGCCTATCGTAGCTTCACCAGAGCTCAGGGTTCCCATAGAGCCTTCACAGCTACCGCAGCGGTCCCGGGGCACACAAAGTCCCCACTGTACTTCACCCGTACAGGCAATCCCCTACTTCATGCCGTTGCCCGTCTCCCACCACGTGGAGGAGGGGTTGGACTTGTGGGAGACTGTTTTAGATCTATCGTCTGCAATTACACACGCTGAAACTGTGATTGAAAGCTTAAAATCTCTAAGAAAAATGCAGATCAAGAATTTCACTCGTTGTTTGAAGAAGCTACCAAAATTGCTAATAACTGTGGTTCAATAATTTCGATGCCTCGAACAGTTGGAAGACAACTGAACAGAAGCAACATACCAGCAGAAACTCCAGAATTATAATATAAAAGATCTGTTTTCACCCCTTGGATTGACTCTTTGATTATTTCATTGGAATCTTGATTCATCAAGCATAACGACTTATTAAAGAGTTTTGAGTGCTTACTGCCATCAGCCAATGCATCACATACACATAAAGAAACCTTCCAAGAAAAAATGCAACTTGATTTCTTACAGCTGTGTAATTTTTATAAGAATGACAATTGAAAGTGGAGGAAATAACAAAGGCCTGCTTATGGCTGAGTTTGAACTGTGGCACAAGAGCTTCAAGACGCACGCTAATATCCCTAAAAGCGCATTCGAAGTGTTGAATCTGTGACAAGGACTTGTTTCCTAATATTCACACATTGTTGAGAATTTTGTGTACCATCCCTGTGACTACAAGCACTGCTGAGAGGTCATTTTCCACACTATATCGGCTGAAAATATATCTTAGGATTTCCATGGGTGCAGACAGGCTGATTGGACTAGCAGCACTGAACATTCACCGGGAAATTGAAGTCACCAGTACAGAGGTAGTTTCCGTTTTGAAAAAATCTGCTAGGCAGCTGGATTTTGTTCTGTGAAATTTGAGTTTCCACTTTATTCAAACAACGTTAATGATAATTCATTAATACATGATTTGTATTCAACTATTTGTTTAAACTTGCATTCAGCCTGTGTAATTAAGTTCAACTTGAAATTCTAGAAATGTTTAAGATTTTTTATTATAATGTTAGTTATTAAGGAAAATTAAAATAACTTATATATTTTCACGTACAGTACATAAAATATTTGTTACAATCCATAACACTATGGTATACAATTACACCTCGTAATTTTTAAAATGTAATTTTTAGTTCCAATTAAATTTACATATTCAAAATCAAAATGTTATTATTAAATTCCTAAAACCTACAATAGTTCTTTGTATAAACAACTCAAAACTTAATAAATGATTGCAGATAATTGATGTTACACATCAATCTGACGATCCTGGTAGCTGGATATATAGTTATGATAATAGTGCGCAGAGCAATCCAGACGTTATCACTCTGATCGTGATCAAAAGTTAATTCTTGATAAAAATCATGCAGTTCCTTTTTATTACTTGTATAACCTTAGCTCAATGGTACTGTAACTAAGATTTGTATAAAACAAATGCACAATTTGTTTAAATAATCTCGAGTCCAATAGCATCTTTTGTATTGGTTTTAACAGAGTATTCTACAGTATGTTTGATCTTATAGAATATCTTTTTATGCATATGATCTCAAATATACAGTGGAACTTGGATAATTCGAACCTCAAGGGACCAGTAAAAAAAATCGGATTATCCAAAAATTCGAATTAAGAAAGTTCTTTGAAAAGGGTAGAGAAAATAGGTTATATTGTATTAAGTTTACATAATAATTTACGTTCAACAAAGCAGATTAACAGACAACGGTGCTTTATAAAGACTGTATCGTGAATAACCTCAAAAGTTTCAAATGAAAAATAAAACCAAAATGCACTATTCGCCTATTCAACGACAGTAGTAATCCAGCAACCTAGTTAAGTCTCAAAGTAATTTTTCAAAATAGTTTGACATTTTTACCTGTTTCCTACAATTAAGTCTCTCAGCCATCACAAAAGAATCTAAGTTTAAGGAACGGAAAACAGAACCATTTACGTCATTTCTACTTTCAAGAAAATGCCTAAGTTCTGTGATGGGGTTTGTTGCTTGGGCTGCACTTGGAACAGTTTTTTCGGGAACTGACCCAACTGTTTGTCTTCCGATCGGCTTTTTACACTAAAAACTTCGAATTATCCAAAATATAATTCGAATTAACCACATTTTTCTAGCATTGAGTGTATATAAAATGCTAGGGACCAAGAGTAAAATTCGAATTACAGAGAAGATTTCGAATTATAGAAGTTTGAATTAGCCACGTTCCACTGTACATATTTACATACAAGACTAAAATGGACACATTCTCTTTCCATAGCTGAAATCATGTTATTGAGGAAAGCCCCCTCCAAACCAAAAGTCTGGGTGCGCCCCTGCACACGTTCGCGCAATATGAATTGGTGTCTACGCATGACCAACAATCACAGTAATCACAATACTCACTAAACGTGCAACACTAACGTCTAAGCTTAACAAATACACGCCCATATGAATGACAAAACACGTGTGAGCTAATGTTATGAGTCAGCGGAGCGGGTTATTGCACCGGCTGAACTAGGTGTGCACGGCCGCGATTTGCGCTAGTCACAGCCGGCTTAGCTTGCCGTGTTTAGTGGCGCGCACACACATAATAACCCTGTAGGTGACACTCGTCTTGCTCAACAGTTTGTAAACAGAGATCGACGGCAGTCAGTGTTCGGATCTTTTGCTAGACGTTGACAAATGTCTTATGTTTTGTATTCATATTCTGATTGTATTTTGTATTTTAATTACAAATAATAAATAAAAATCATCTTTGTTTTTTTCAATGTCCTTAAAACTTTGACCAGGACATTGTGCTGGCTCGTACCATGCTCGGGGGCCGGCATTGAAAGGTTAAGACAATTACAATTTTCATCTTTCAGTTGTAATGCATAATCTAAGAAAAAGACCGAACAAACAAGCTATGTTATTAACAAAAAATAAATTAACATATGCCATTCAAGGCATAAGAAATGAAAGAGAAATGAAAGAGCACTTACATGCAAAGAGAGAGGCAAGAGTTAAATGGCGAGCTGCATGAATGGTCCATGGGGAAAACTACTGAAGTACAGTAACTATTTGACAGGAACTACAATCTCATCAAGAACACAGGTTATCTGACAAATGAGGCTGATGACCAAGGATGTCCCTAGCCTCTAACTGAAGCAAAAACAACAACTTCGCAACCTACTGTTGAAGTGTTGGGAATAATAATAATAATAGTTTTATCTCTCTTTTATTGATGTGGGTGTTCATATACTGTATGAGCCTACGAGCACAAAAGTGGGCTGATACACAATTCTTCAAGACTATTTTCTTCTGTATATATACATAGGAAATTAGCCGTTGATAAAAAGGAGATTAGTCCACTATTGCACTCATAGCCTCATATATATGTAAATCTTTAAAAATAGGATTAACATCCCTCTATGTAACATAAAATAACTTCTTTTTAACTTGGATGATTATATTGAGAGTCAAAATCACAGATATAAAATTAAAACTGTGTATTTCATGCACAGCTTTCAATTTCTAAATATCTTCCTTTGTAAGGATGAAAGAACTGTGTGAAAAGAAATCAAAAAGGAAATAATATAGTGTGAAGCACAAACTGGCAACCTTCAGATTTATATACTCATGTTTAGCCCATAGCACCTTTTGTCACACGTGGTGATCATTTCCTTATAGCATGACCGTAGGAGGGTATGGCATCATTTACTCAATCTTTGAATGACATCTGTTATTTCTATGCCAGTACTATATTTCAGCTAGGTAAGTGATCAGAAGGTTGTACACTTCCATCGTATGTACCTCATGAGTGTCACTGTGCATGACCGTAACAAGCTTCACATTCTTAGTGTCTTGCTCTGCTCAGTTACCTGGTTATGGCCTTTCCTTGCTTTCAAGCCTAATTGCTTCACAGATTGCCGTCACATCAGGCGCAGTAAAAAAATTAACCTGGTCTCATTGCACATTGCTAGTAGCCATCGTAAGTGTGATCTTCTCGCAAGCTTTTCCACACTCTGTAACGTGTTTTTCGAGGGGTTTTATGCAACTGGCATAAGTCAGTAGGAAGCCATTCTATATTTATTTACGCGGCAAATTGTTCAGCCAAGAGAATTTTTCATGTTAATTTATTATTATTATTAATTTATTATAATTATTATTTAGATATTTTCGGAGCATTTTATAAAAATTATTAGCATTCAGATAGGTTTTCTATGTATTAGAAAACGCTATCAAGCAAATTATTACGAACGACGATATCATAGAAAATTATCTGATTACGGAATTTTACGGAGTTTTGTCAGTTAGGGTATTTGAGAGACATGACTCACAGGGAATTCAAATGCAAGCTGATTCCTGTCGAGAAGAATTACGCAATCTTGGGTCGCATCGTCAAGAAGAGGCGAATTGTCGAAACGGAACTCTCGCGCGCCGAGTGTAATGAGGCAGAGGAGGGGAGTATAGCGCGTGGGGTGCAGCCAATCAGCGAGGACCACGCAAGCTGAAGCCGACTGAAGAGTGGGGAGCCGGCGTGTGGATATATCGTTCGACGCGCCGTGAGACGAGGACAATCTGTGAAATACTTGCGGAGTATGGTTATACGCGGGGGACGCTCCGATGTTCCGTGGAACGGACAATCTGTGTAGAACTTGCAGTGTACGGTCGCAAGTGCGTGTCGCTCCGATGTTCAGTGGAGTTAGCGACGAACTTTTGTAAAACGTAACCAGTGCGGTTTTACGAGAGTTTGGGTCCGATGTACGGACCATAGAATTATCTAATCTACCAGAATATCATCAAATTTCGACGGAGATGACGACGTCCAGGAGACTGTGGGAAGCACACAGCATCATCAAGAACGAGGGAAATGCTTTGGCAATTTCCAGGGGTAAGCGCTAATGACGCAGAAATACGCAATCTCTCATTTTTCTTTGTTTTATATTTCATAATTCAGTAACTTCATAGCTTGGAAATAAGAGTAAAATCAATTTATCAGACTCCGTTTTCACGTAATTTTCTATCGGTAATATTAAAATCACAACGCTCCAATTTAAATTTTATAGTTATTATTATTATTAATTTTGCTATACTTGTTTTATATAATAAATTCATTTCTTTTACAATGCAATCTTTGCTTTCAGTAGGTAGCATTAGATATAGACCAATTCCTTCTCCTGATACAATTGTTTGTTGGGTTAATGATCAAATCATACCACGATCTGAGTGAATAGAGTCTTGAATGTGTTCTGCCAGAGCTAGACGTTGTTAAATACAAATTTAGATTTCAACATTGCATTGAGGTCTTGGCGCCCATTAAAACAACATAGCTTAGGCAAAGGTAAACAGTTACATTTCTCACCCAACAGTGTGGGCTAGCAAAAACGTTTCATTTCGCTACCAACGTGGGGCACTAATTAACGTTTCATTTGTCGCCGACAACTTGGGGCTGAAAACCTAATAACATTTGTGGAAGGAGAAGGGTATATATTTCTGTGCCTGTATTTTGGGGGTTAGTTGTCTGTATCAGTGTATATCATTATGGGGGATGAGAAAGAAAGACAGATGAGGTTACGTAGTGGTCATCAACGGGAGAGTGATGATACGAGCAGTATGTCGAGTGATGGTAGTACCGGGGTAGCGGAGGTAAATCCCGATACTGAAACAGGGAGTGTAGGCGGCCAACCAGAATTAAAAACTTTACTTCTCGAGTTTATGTATCAGAACAAAGTTAGTAGTGATGCCTTAAATGCAAAGTTAGAACAGAATAACGCTAAATTAGAACAAAATAGTAGGGAAAATAAAGAAAGTACAGAAGCTTTAAATGCAAAGTTAGAACAGAATAACGCTAAACTAGAACAAAACAGTAGGGAAAATAAAGAGAGTAATAGGGAATTGAGCGATAGTTTAAACGCCAGATTAGAACAAAACAGTAAGGAAAATAGAGAGAGTACTGAAACTTTAAATGCTAAATTAGAACAAAACAGTAGGGAAAATAGAGAGAGTAATGAAACTTTAAACGCCAGATTAGAACAAAACAGTAAGGAAATGAGTGACAAATTTGAACTGATTAGAGGTGAGATCAGGGGGGTGATGGAAGAAAAGGCTAAAGAGATTATTGCAGATGTAGACAGAAAATTAGGAAAAGTACAGGAGGAGTTGGAAATTAGAATCAGTACACAGGCTGAAAATTTAAAAGAACTAGTGCAACTGGAAACACAGCAGGTCAAAAAGCAATTGGGGGGAGAAATTGACAAAATTCAGGTAGCTACTAAAGAGGTTAAGGAACAGCTGGGGGGTAGAATTGAGAAAGTTCACTCACAAATAGTTGCAGAAGTAAATGATCTAAGAGAGAGTAATAGGGAGAGCATTAGCAAGATTGAGGAGAAACAAGCAAAGCTATATGATAAAGTAGAAGAATCAGAAGGAAACATTAAATTAACAGTAAACAGTATTGAGAGGAAGGCTGAGGAGAAAATCGCAGAATTAGAATTAAAATTAAAAGCTAGGATCAGGCAAGAAAATAGTCAGAATAGGCCAGTTTTTGTGAATAGCACACACAGGGAGGTAGAACTGGGTAAGTTCAGCAATCGACAGGGGTGCCCAATGGAGTTCATGAACACTATAGAAAATAAATTCGGGGAAAGGTTGGAAAATGGTAGTATTGAGTGGTGCCAGGTAGTTGAAATTTTAGAACAAGTGTTTGTGGGGGAAACGAGGAATTGGTTTGCTGTCTACAGAGACAAGTTTACTGATATTAATGATTTTAAAATGAAATTCTGTGAAAAGTTCTGGAATGAGGTTATTCAGTCGCAGCATCGTGAGGGAGTAGTGTGTGGTAAATATAACCCTAAAGGAAGCTCCACCATGACCGAATACTTTTTAGGGCAGGTATTAGTGTGTAAATATCTGGATGGCTTGAAGGAGGAAAGTGATGTGGTGAGGTTGCTACTTAGGCACTTTCCCTATAGGATCAAGGAGGCTGCTTGTATCCAGAATGTAAAGACTATATCACAAGTAGAAAATCTGTTAAGCACATTTGATGCACTAGGGAGAGGGGGTTATGAGGACAATTTCAATCGGAACCAGGGTAATAATAATAATAATAGACCTAATGAAGCCAGGCATCAGGAAGTTCAAGGGAACGGTGGAGAAGGGGCCAACGCTCAAAATAGGAATAATAATAATCAGCTAAATCAGAACAGAGGAAATGGCTATGGGAATCAGTATCAAGGGAGGAACAATGATTACAGGGGAAATCAAGGGAGAAACAATGATTTCAGGGGAAATCAAGGGAGAAATTATAATGACAATAATTTCAACCAGAATAGGGGTCAAGGAAGAGGACAGCCTAGTGGTAGTAATATACAGCCAAACAATGACAACACAGCCCACAACAACCAGACCAGTTTAGTAGTTAGTAGTACTACGGCCAGCTGTAGCGGTTCTTTAAACGCGAACCAGGCTGCGAAGTAAGGTCAGAATCTCAGTCTGTAGCATGCCCTGTCCATACAATTATACAGGAACCCTATGACCTAAATGTAAGAAATGAATTATTACATGAACTAAATGATGAAGGTATTATTCAGGAAGTGGTTAGTAAGAGCCCCATAGTTAAATTTAACGTGTCCGAGGCGTACACAGATGTTTTAATTGATAGTGGTTGTATGAAGAGTTGCATAAGTAGTGCATTTTATGATAAAATGAAAGGAACTGGAGTAAATTTTGAGGAGATGCCAATTAAAAGCACTTTTGTTATCACAGCTGTTGGGAAGAGGTCTAAAGTAATTTCTAAGCAAGTTTTAGTAGACATTAAAATTAATAATCATGTAGAGAAGCAGATTTGTCTTGTAATTCCAAATTTAGTATTCAGTGTTATCTTGGGTTCAGAGTGGCTAAGTAGAGTGTCTGGTAACTTATGTTATGATGTAGGGAGTTTGAAATTTAAATGGGGAGATTCTGAAGTAGAAGTAGCGTTCAATGACCATATTCAGAGGAGTAGTATTGTAGGTGTGATGTGTACTTTAAATGAGATATCGCCAGCCGTAGAGCGGGGTTCTCCATGTTTTGTGGGCAGTGTGATTACGAACGGAAGTCTAGAGGACTCGTTACGTGAGGCTGCATTTCAGGGAAATATAGAGGTGGAACAATGTGTTCGGCTCTATGATGTGTTATGGTGTAATAGGAGAGTTTTTGAGGATCGCATTGGTATGGCCAATTGCTATATACATTCATTGAACGTTATTGATAGGTCAGTATTCACAGGACATAGATATCCTGTACCTTTCGCTTATCAGAGTGCAGTTGAGGCACAAATTAACCAGATGCTTGAAGATGGGATTATTGAGCACTCGAACAGTCCATATGTTAATTCTTTGATAACGGTACCCAAGACCGACGGCACTGTTCGTATTTGTTTAGACGCTCGTTTGGTTAACAGTAGAATTAGTTCAGATCAGCTGAAATCTATGTCAATAGAAGAATTAATGCAAACATTTGAGGGGAAGAAGTATTTCACTTGTGTAGATTTGAGTTCCAGTTTTTGGCAAGTGCCACTTATGTACGAAGATAGACCATTTACAGCTTTTAGTCATAAATATAACCTTTATCAATTTTGTAGAACACCTTATGGGTTAAAGAGTAGTTCAGCAGCTTTAATTAGGGCTTTAAACATCGCATTAGGGGATGACACAGGAGAGTTTGTAACCATTTACATAGATGATATGGTAATTAGTTCACACAGTTTTGAGGAGCATCTACGTCATTTAAATATAGTTTTTCAGAAGTTAGATCAGGCAGGGTTCACTTTGAAGCTGTCTAAGTCGTCATTCTGTCAGTCAGAAGTGACATTTTTAGGTCATAGAGTGTCGAGTAGAGGTGTAACACCAGAAGAAAGTAGGGTTAATAAGATACTTAACGCAGAGGTGCCACAGAATGTTAAACAGTTAAAAACTTACCTGGGAATTTGCAACTTTTTCAGGAGGTTCGTTCTTAAATACTCAGGGTTGGTAGAACCATTCAGGGAATTGCTTAAAAGTGGGACTCGGTGGAGATGGGAGTCCAAGCATGATCAGGCTTTTAGAGCGCTAAAGGAAGGTTTTGAGAAAGCTGTAGTGCTGAAATATCCTTTAAAAGATAAGGAATATGTGGTTATGACAGATGCTTCACATATAGGCATTGCTGGAGTATTATGTCAGAGAGATGATGAGGGTAATCTGTGCATTGTATCTTTAGCCTCGCGAGGACTGACTGCAGCAGAGAAAAGATACACGATTACTGAGTTAGAGCTTTTAGGTATTGTTTTCAGTTTAGGGAAATTTAGAATGTATTTAGTAGGGGGGAAATTTGAGATCCACACAGATCACCATGCATTACTGTATATGAGAACTTGTAAACTCAGTTCTAACAGAGTTAGTAGGTGGATTCTTGCTCTGCAGGAATACGAATTCACAGTAAAATATATTAAAGGTAAAGATAACATTCTTGCAGACATGCTATCGAGGGACACTAATTTATGTAGGGATTATCCTGTGGTTAAAGCAGAGGACGGTATTTTAATATGTGCATGTGTGGACAGTAGCAACAGGGCATCGTTACAGACACTGAGAAATATGCTAGGTAGAGCAACGTGATGACGTTCATTTAAGGGAGCCACTTGCAAGGTTGGAAGCAGGTGACGCAGAAACATTTATAGTTTCCAAACGTATTGGAAAAACAGCATATGTGCTGGAGGATAGTAAGGGAAACAGATTATACGGGACGTATAATTACATAGTCTGCGAAAATATGTGTCATTAAGTGAGTGTGTTTAGCTGGCGAGCCAGCCTATCAAATGAGTAAGTGTGGTATTTGGTGCGTGGGAGGAGATGGTCTTCCAGGCAGGCGTATCAGAAGTCACACAGGGGGGTAGTATGTAAGTAAATGAGAGTTTTTAAGGTACAGGGAAATATGACGGGATTGTCGGATGCTGTTGAGCACTAAATTGTCTCGATGCACCAAGGCCATTTTGGCAGCGCTGATGGGTTCCCATTTATCTCCAAGAGATGGGGGAGCGCTTGTATAGGGCTTGTTAGCTTAAGGCGTCCACGAGATAAAAGATGGGCCATCAGAATGCGAGACAGTCCTTCATGAAACTCATACATATCAGCACACGTGATTTCTGTTTACGGCCTCGCCATGTAAGATTTGTAAGTGTGTAATTTAAGATAATTTGTACAATGGTATTATTTGTGTGAGGAGAAATGGTCTGTGTTGAGAACTAGTATTAAGTAGAATATGGTCTAAGGGAACTTAACAAAACAGGGCGATTACGGCACAGAAATATTTGGTGTTATATGTAATGCGCATTTACTGTTTTTTTTTTCAGAAGTCAATATTAATTTAATCTACTTTAAAGAGAGATTAAGTATTATGGTCACGAGGCGCTGCCACAATAGTGTGATCGTGTGCTCAGTGATAAGTGGAATTAAATGTCACCATAAGGAGGGGACCTCCAGTGAAATTAGGAAGTTCTATGGTGATATAAATATATCAGAACACCTTCAATGCGTGTGATATGACATCATAAATACATAGTGCTCACACATTAATTATGTCTATTTCTCCAACATAGAGAAATTTGAGAGGCGGAAATATCCGTGGAACACTTCTATATGTAAAACATTGGACTGGTTGCAAAGTGCAATCCATAGTGACAACAAACTTTGACGCAAAGTGCGTGAAGAAAAAATGAGTGTATATATCTGTAATTTAGGGTGATTTCATTTATGTAATATGTATTTTGGATGGGGTTTATTAACGTGTCTGGGATAATCGGATAATGGACCGTCGTCACTGTAAATCATCCGATGATCCGAGGCGAATATGTAACGTGTTTTTCGAGGGGTTTTATGCAACTGGCATAAGTCAGTAGGAAGCCATTCTATATTTATTTACGCGGCAAATTGTTCAGCCAAGAGAATTTTTCATGTTAATTTATTATTATTATTAATTTATTATAATTATTATTTAGATATTTTCGGAGCATTTTATAAAAATTATTAGCATTCAGATAGGTTTTCTATGTATTAGAAAACGCTATCAAGCAAATTATTACGAACGACGATATCATAGAAAATTATCTGATTACGGAATTTTACGGAGTTTTGTCAGTTAGGGTATTTGAGAGACATGACTCACAGGGAATTCAAATGCAAGCTGATTCCTGTCGAGAAGAATTACGCAATCTTGGGTCGCATCGTCAAGAAGAGGCGAATTGTCGAAACGGAACTCTCGCGCGCCGAGTGTAATGAGGCAGAGGAGGGGAGTATAGCGCGTGGGGTGCAGCCAATCAGCGAGGACCACGCAAGCTGAAGCCGACTGAAGAGTGGGGAGCCGGCGTGTGGATATATCGTTCGACGCGCCGTGAGACGAGGACAATCTGTGAAATACTTGCGGAGTATGGTTATACGCGGGGGACGCTCCGATGTTCCGTGGAACGGACAATCTGTGTAGAACTTGCAGTGTACGGTCGCAAGTGCGTGTTGCTCCGATGTTCAGTGGAGTTAGCGACGAACTTTTGTAAAACGTAACCAGTGCGGTTTTACGAGAGTTTGGGTCCGATGTACGGACCATAGAATTATCTAATCTACCAGAATATCATCAAATTTCGACGGAGATGACGACGTCCAGGAGACTGTGGGAAGCACACAGCATCATCAAGAACGAGGGAAATGCTTTGGCAATTTCCAGGGGTAAGCGCTAATGACGCAGAAATACGCAATCTCTCATTTTTCTTTGTTTTATATTTCATAATTCAGTAACTTCATAGCTTGGAAATAAGAGTAAAATCAATTTATCAGACTCCGTTTTCACGTAATTTTCTATCGGTAATATTAAAATCACAACGCTCCAATTTAAATTTTATAGTTATTATTATTATTAATTTTGCTATACTTGTTTTATATAATAAATTCATTTCTTTTACAATGCAATCTTTGCTTTCAGTAGGTAGCATTAGATATAGACCAATTCCTTCTCCTGATACAATTGTTTGTTGGGTTAATGATCAAATCATACCACGATCTGAGTGAATAGAGTCTTGAATGTGTTCTGCCAGAGCTAGACGTTGTTAAATACAAATTTAGATTTCAACATTGCATTGAGGTCTTGGCGCCCATTAAAACAACATAGCTTAGGCAAAGGTAAACAGTTACATTTCTCACCCAACAGTGTGGGCTAGCAAAAACGTTTCATTTCGCTACCAACGTGGGGCACTAATTAACGTTTCAACTCCTACAGGAAAATGCCATGACGAGCCTTATTTCAAGTTCTGGGTTACTTACCACCAATCCTGGACTCTATAAAGTTACACACTACTTCAGTCACCACAGAAACACAGGTTATGAGACAAATTTCACATACACCAAAGTATTTGGGGCTGATGACCTAGATGTCCTAAGCACATAAATGAATTGATAATAACAGATGTCTATACACTCAATATAATGGTTCAAATGCTATTGCCCATCCTATCATAGAGCTTAATTCGCACCCTAGGGAAGAATTCCTTAACACTGATCAGGATGAATCACAGAAGACCACTTATTAAGAGAATGCAAGGGACAAGATGAGACGAGTATGAAAGGATAGTGAAATGGGCACTAGCAGCAAATATGGGCCTCATGCTGGAAGTAAGTGAAGAGAAATCTGGCTCTGAAATGAAATCAATCCCTAAAATCCTGATCATTCTTACCACATACAGGGTCATTCATATAAAATAAGAACGCCAAGCGGCGGCTTTGTTCTCCGCCGTTGCGGTGACCTTCGCCGAGCAGGTGGCGCGCCACGGCCCCCTGCTGTAGTATTGAAAGCGCGCGCATAGTACATGAGAGGGTTGGTTTTTTTTCTTCGTTTTTTTACCAAGTTCCGATGGACTGTATAAAAATAACAGATTGACATTACCAAACTTGACCTTGCAATAAGCGTGCAGGTGTTCAGTCACCAGTCTAAACCTCAAGTGCTAACATGGTGAGACAGTTCTCATTACAACATCGTATTTTTTATGTAAAACGTATTTTAAGTACAAGTCGGCTCGGCGGGTACGTGAAGCATTTGTTCAGCAATTTCCTGATGAAGTGCCACCTTCACTAGCACAGATTCACGTAATTGCAAAGAAGTTTGACACTACTGGCTCGGTGCTCAATAAAAAACATACGCGCACACGAACAGTTTTAACAGAGGATAAGTTAGATGACATTGGCGAGAATCTTGAACGGTCTCCGAATAAATCTCTCACAAAATTAGCACAACAAGTAGGGGTTCGGTTTCATCTGCATACAGAGCTACAAAGCTGTTACATATCAAACCGTACAAGTTTACACGGGCCCAATGTTTAAAACCTGCTGATCCAGCCACAAGAGTGAGATATTGTGAGTGGTTTCTTGGATCGTTGAATGATCGTTTATTTGACCCACAGCTTGTGTTCTTTTCGGATGAGGCCTGGTTTCACCTTAATGGGCGTGTGAACAGTCATAACTCTCGCTATTGGTGTGCCGAAAACCCTAATGGTGTTTATGAAGTCCCTCATTATGATAGGAAGATCGGTGTTTGGTGTGCAGTTCGTGCCGGAAGAATAATAGGGCCAATTTTTTTCGAGACGACAGTAAATGCAGAGAGGTACCAAGATAACATTTTGAAGCCGTTCTTCAATCAGTTAACGGAAGAAGAAACATCGCGAGGGTGGTTTCAACAAGATTCAGCCCCTGCTCATACAGCAGAAGATTCCCTTCTTACAATCTCGGAAGTGTTTGCAGACAGAGTGATCAGTGTTGGTCTATTTCCCCCTCGTTCTCCAGATCTAACAGTGTGTGATTTTTACTTGCGGGGTAAACTGAAAGAACAAGTGTATCGAACAAATCCTCACACATTGGAGGAACTGAAAGAAAATATTACGCTGGCAATCAGGAACATTACAGTGGCAGAACTCGCTCGCGTCAGCCAGAATGTGGTTACCAGATACAATGCTTGTATAACCCAGGAAGGACGACACTTCCAACATCTTTTATGAGGTAAGACTCAACGACTTGTTCGTTTTTTAATGATGAATTTTTGTTTTTCAGTAAATTTTAGTTATTTTCAGAATTATTAGGTTTTTTTCCCCCATTAATTTTCGGTCTTTCCACCTCTAAATTTTAAATTTAATTCCAAATTTGTATACTTCAATCTGTGTTAAGAGGGGCAGATGATCACGTAGTTCCTCCCCTTAAAACAACAATAACTAGCTAATTAAATGAAGTAAGATTTCAGCATTGTACACACGCTAGCAAGGCCGCTGCATCTGTAGCATATCTGGATTGTACACACGCTTAAAGCAGGGGGCCGTGGCGCGCCACATGCTCGGTGAAGGTCACCGCAACAGCGGAGAACAGAGCAGCCGCTTGGCGTTCTTATTTTATATGAATGACCCTGTATAAGAGACAGTCAATGGCTAGTAAAGAAATATAGCTTTCCGAGGCCAAAGATGTCTCTGGATAAAAGGTCTATGTAAGCTCATTGTTCCCCTCACATAAAATGAACAAGAGACACTAACCCAAAATTATTTTATTCATCCATAAAAAAAAAACCAACATGAAATACGTACTTTGACAGCCAACTTGATCCGCGTTATCCCCACAGTCATCTTGCCCATCACAGCGGTAAGTGGTACGAATACACTTGAAGTTATTGCATGTGAACTCGACAGCACTGCAGGTCTTATACTTGGAATTGCACAATTTTCCTTCATCTGTTCCATCATCGCAGTCATTATCGTGATCACACAACCAGCCCTGTAAAAGGCCATTAGTGATAAACACAAGTATACATAAATAAATTTGAAACCATAATTCAGTACATCATAATTTCCTGTTTATCTAGGTTTATTATAGTCTCAGCAGCACCAAGAGCCTGGAAGGAACACATTTCACTTAGCAATCCAAACGTCGTTCTTTTTAAAAGTGAATACAAAGGGTGTTTCGTAGTTTTTTCTCATTCATTTCCTACTTATCATATTGTAATATGTGGTTAGAAAAAAGAGTTTGCTACATGTTTGTCATCTATATCATAGCGAACAAAGTTAGACCATCATTCAAACAACATATCGGCAGCAATATACATTCTATGAAAATGTGGTCATGTCTATCGTGAATGTTTCTCCATGTTCTAGTTATATTTTTTTACCGGAAAGTACATGCAAATCTACTCTTACCCTGCCTACACCAAATTTCAAGCCCATTGAAGAAGAGACCCATAATAATACTGACCAAAATATTATTGTCTCATAGCTTCCTTGAGTCCTCTTACTTGAACCACTAATAGTAAGTTATTCAGTCTGAAGAAAATTTCTGATCTGAGACAATGCTGCCAACTTTTGTAACAGTAGATCAATTATGGAAGGTACAGTCTAGATGAAATTATGTTCAATATGCATTGCTTTATAGTTATGTTATATGTTATCTGGCTAACATTACCCAATGGAACACTGGGGCGAAACGCTGGCAACTGATTTGAGTTAACCAGACCATTTTATCAAATTTCATTGTGAATTTGTTAACACATGGAAGACGGGCCCCGAGAAATCTCGTAGTACTCTCGCCAGCGGTAGATGACGGGCCCCGAGAAATCTCAGTTTTATACACGTCATTGTTTTCGGTCTTCCTACGACATCTCTTGACCATGTATTGAACTATTTCGGTCTAGCACATTGAGAAGGACATTTGTAGATGTATATGTGGCATCTTCCGTCTATTCATGGCCTTTATTTATTCTTTGATTTAGTTTCGAAACATCGAACTTCCTTCTGTTGGTTCAATCAATGACAAGCTGGAGGACTTGTATAATCAGATGATAAGATTTATCGTTTATATTATCGTTCAAATGGCACAAGTTATAGTGAATTAGTGGAAACTGAATGAGAGAGTGATATTCAGGTCTCTAGGCGACGTAATAACAACCAAAGTACATACCGTACTTTGATTGTTGACCAATCTAACATCAAATATACTCCATCTGCTCTTTCTGTAAGCCGCCACTGCACATTTGTCATGTTTCCAAATACATCACCACCTTGAGCACTACTAGGGGTATGTGTATACTTATATCAAGTAGAAAGATAATATCTAGGTTAGTTCCACAATTATGTACTTTTTATAAACTAGTGCACTGGAATATTCTCAGTAGCAAAATGTGACATGTCCAGGCATCCGGTCATCAATGTGTTAATAACAGTGTAGAGATTGGCGAACATAGAATGATGTCACAGCGACAGACTACAATCAGCATATGCTACTAACTTTCAAGTTACATTATAAATGCCAGTTCCAGTGTCTGCAAGTGATCTGCAAACATGCATGGCAACAATGAATACTATCCTGCTTCAATTCAACAGAAAACAATTACATCAATAATCACTATATTTGTAGTGATGGGGACAAATGATAAGGTTACATTGTTAGCAACTTATTTAAGATGATGCGGACTATAGTTAAATGTCTGCAAACAGGCTTCATACACCCGTACATGGCAGCACTATCTTATCCTTAGGCTGGCAACAGTGCTCTTTACTTAAATTTCACAAAGCACAAAATGGGAGAAGCAGTATGAGCATTAAAAATCTCTTTTCATTTAAAGCACAGTCTCAGAAACTGATGTAAACCTGCAGAAGTTTATGGTGACTGTACTCCATCTCGAAGTACAGTGCTCACTTTCTTCGACTGTAAGGGAATGGTTTAAAACTTGGCTCAACCGGCCGTGGTGGCCGAGAGCGCTAACGTGCTACCTCGTGCCTCGTTGGCATCGGGAGAGCGTAGGTTCGAATCCCACCTCGGCCGCCCTGAAAATGGTTTTCGTTGTTTCCCATTTTCACCACCAGGCAATTGCCGGGACGGTTCCTTTCAATAGGTCCCCGGCCGATTTTCTTCCAATATCCCTTCCCTGACCTGTCCTGAAAAGATACGTACATGGCCATTGGCTGCATTAATAAAATTATTCAATGTTGGTTGAGGTAGCTTGGAACGCACGAATGTTGAGAGCCAAGAGTACTGTATCGGTGGACAAGTCATCTGACACCCTCCAGCCTTAATTCTGAACAACTCTTGGACTCGCATGCTACGACATTGTGGCGTGCAGTTTCCCTGCATTGCACAACGCTGATGTGGCACATTGCAAAGAAACAACCTCATGTGGAGTAACCAACAAAATTTGGTTAAATTCAATATAATCTGTGTACCACATCCCTTTTATAGTCTCAACCTAGTTCTCTTGTGACTTCTTCCATTCCTTTTACTAAAGTCTAAACCAGTGGTCTTCAACCTTATTTTAATGAAGGGCCAAATTTTTGTTACGAAAGGCCTCGAGGGCCGCATTAATCTTAGTATATATCTATATATATATATATAGAGAGAGAGAGAGAGTTGAACCTGACTTATACGTATATCAAGGAGAAGAAAAAAGAAAGCCCACATACAGCCAGATTATCATCGAAATGCACAAAAGTATCGAAATCTGCACCCTCCGGTAGAGATAGCTCATTTTCAGACATAATTTCGTCCCCATAATCATCATTAGAGGCAGCCTCTTCAAGGCTTTGCGGAAACAGTTGCTGATTGTGGAGGATGACACCTGCTTCCAGGCAGCCGATATAAAGTCCATGGCTTGTAGTTAATTAATGGAGAGAGTTTCATTTCCTGCATCACTCAGTGTTATTAAATGTTGAACCAGCATTCTTTATAATGCACTTTGAAATTTGCAATGATGCCCAAATCAAGTGGTTGTAGAACATTGGTACAGTTAGGAGGGAAAAGTTCCACTCGGACATTCTCCAGAACGATTTGAAGTGGATTTGCTGCACATCTATCCATAAGAAGAAGGATTTTCTTCTGTTTCTTTTTCATTTTAATGTCCAGTTTTTTCAACCACTGTTCCATCAGAAGCATAGTCATCCAAGAATTTCTGTTAGATTCATATTCCGTAGGTTTTGTTTTCCCACCCTTAAAACACCTCGGATTCTTCGATTTTCCTATCACATGTGGAGGAAGTTTGTCCGATCCATCTGCATTGGTGGCAAGAAGAACTGTTACGCGAATTTTACTTTTCTTCCCTCCATGGCAGGAGTCACCTTTTTCAGCTAATGTTTTATTAGGAAGGAGACTGTAGAATAAGCCGGTCTCATCACAATTGTAGATGTTTGTAGGCTGGTAATCGCTTATGATACCCGGCAGAACCTCTTCCTTCCAGTGTTGCACCGTGACGTCGTCCACAGCTTTTGTGTCACCTCAAATTGTTCTCCCTGTGATTCCATGACGATCTTTAAATCCTTGCAACCATCCTCACGAAGCCTTGAAATCAGCAGTGATACTCATCATTTTAGCTAAATCTATCGCCTTTGCCTTCAGCATGTCGCCACTAATTGGTGGAGCTGTAGCCCGCTGTTGCTGGAACCATGTAAAAAGTGCTTTCTCCAAATCTACGTACCTCCCTTCTTGCTAACGGCTGCGCTTTGCTGATTTCGAACCCAGTTTTAAAAACTCATCCAAAATAGCGTTTTTTTTTACTGATGACTGATGACGGAATGGTTTCAACTGGAGAGCGGTCTGAAACAGGGAAGTGCCCTCTCACCCCTGTTATTTATAGTGGTGATGGATGAAATCATACGAAAAGTGGTAAATAGCATTGGGGAAAGGAAAATGAAGGCAATGTTGTTTGCTGATGACCTTCTGGTATGGGGAGAGGATGAGGAAGAAGTACAAGAGCAATTAGATGAGTGGGAGAAGGTAGTGTTATCATATGGGATGAAGTTCTCAGCACAAAAGAGTGAAGTGGTCATCACAACGAGGAAGAAGAACAGACTGGATATGGGCATAACACTTGGAGGACAGCAGTTGCAGAAAGTAGAATGCTTCAAGTACTTGGGAAGCATAATTGAAGAAAAGGGAGGCAATAGGATGGAAATAAATGAGCGGGGAAGGTGCGCAGATGGATTTTTCAAGAGTGTTAGGGGGATGATATGGAATAAAGATGTACCACAAAAATGTAAAGGAATCATCTACAAGACCTACTTTGTGCCAATTTTGACATATGGTTCAGAAACATGGGTGATGAAGGAAAGGGACAAGAATAAAATACGAGCAGTGGAAATGAAGTTCCAGAGGAGTAGGGTAGGAGTGACAAGAATGGACAGAGTAAGGAATGAGAGAGTCAGGGAGATGGTAAGAGAGGAACCATTGCAAAATAGAATAGAGCGATCTAGGCTACAATGGTATGGACATGTGAGGAGGATGCAAGAGGAGAGGATACCGAAGAAGATGTTTGGAATGGAAATGACGGGAAGGAGGCCAAGGGGAAGACCAAGGGACAGATGGACAAAAGGAGTTAAGAAGAGTGTGGAGGAAAGAGGAGTGTGCTGGGACACAGTGAATGACGAGGAATGGTGGATGGACAGGAAACGATGGAGAGGCTTATGTTCCAAGCAGACCCGACCAGCGGTTGGAAACTGCTCAAGATGATGACTGTACATAGCGTGGTATAAGCAATCCCTAAGTCTGAAGCAATTTCAGCTTTTGTTTTGTGCGGATATGCGTCCACTTCTCGTATCAATTTTACTTTCTCGTGTAGTGTATAACTTTTCCTTTTTGTGTTCTCCATGGCCAATCAAAAGAAACTGAATGATAAAACTACTGTTCAACAGTACACACCAGATACCGGCACCGAGTACATTTTACTTGTCCATTGTTCCCACGAAAGAAATTCTCATATCAATCAAAACACCGAGTTTTGCAGAGTGACATTGTAGACCCTTACTTACTGGAGGCGTAACAATGGCCAACCGAGCGAGTTCCCTTCGCTCTCTATCTCACTCCTCCTCTAGCTGCGTCGTTTTTGACCTTCACAATGCCGCTAAAGATTAAGTTACCAGCTGAGTCGGCGGTTTCATCGCGGAAACAAAAGAAAATAAATTTGTTTGAATATGAGAATTGTTTTCGTGTGAACAATCTAGAGCATGTCTCACATGAGACAGAAACTCTGTGTTCTGTTTCAGCACCGAAACCTGACCGCTCTGTCTTCGCCGACAAAGAGGAAACTACATAAATACAGTACTGTAGTTTCTTTTATAACAACACGTGCTCATTAAATTACAATCAGACTACGCAAAACTCAGATGTATTTCACTGACACTTCATACGTATAACAGCGAATTACGTATAAATGGATTACGTATAAATAAGGTTAAATTAACACGCTTTTAAATTACATTTTATCGGAACCTAATAGAAATTACGTTCAAATACGAAATACGCACAACAGAGTTACGTTTAAAGCAGATTCAACTGTATATATATATATATATATATATATATTGTCTTTCAACTTGGAAGAAAAAACATCATTTTTTAAAATAAGTATTTATTTTGTTTTAAAATTACAGTGAAATCAATATTAAAACATGTTACAAAATACAAAACTAAATTAAAAATTTCAAAATGGTAATTTTTTTAGTCCAATGGGAAATCTGACACTGTTTCTCTTTCATTAATCTGTCAACATTGACATTTATGTTGGATGAAGCAATTCGAAGAGTGTTTTCTAACCGAGTGTCATAAACACGATTCCTCAATTTTGACGTCACATTCTCCATTTTGGAAAATAGCTGCTCACAGATGTAAGTGCTGCCAAAAAGGGATGCTGTCACAGAGCATGAGATCTGATTGCTGGAAATTGATCTTTTTCAACATACAATGAGTAAAACTCAAAAGTCCAACATTTTATAGTTACCGTATTTACTCGAATACGACCCGCCCCTGAATAAGACCCGCACCCTAATTTTGAAGAACAAAATTAAAAAATAAAAAAAAAACTCAAAATTATGTACAATCTTAACTAAATAAACAGAATAGCATTTATCCAAAATAGTTTCCAACAGTATTGAAGTCGTCCTAAAATAACACACATCAAACGATTCAAAATACAAATAAAAGTACACAAACACTTCATTCATAGTCATCAGAAGTACCAACTTCGGAACTTTTATCACCATCTCACTAAATGTCGTCATCACTGACATCCATACCATTCGAAATACTAAATTTCTTGAAGCTCTTCCGTATGAGATCTCCCGAGATACGATTCCATGCCGTCAAAATGCACGAACAGAGCAGCTGAACTTCCGGGCGCTGAATACGACCAGTTGGAGTCAGTGTGTGCTTATCGGCCGCCATCTGCTCCGTATACAGCTGTTTCAAGGCTGCTTTGAACGGGCGGTTCACGCAGACATCCAGTGGTTGTAGCATAGACGTCATCCCGCTCAATCACGAATACATGACTCGTCAATATCATATTTCCTACCGGGCACGATTTCCAATAACTTCAGCTTCTCACTCACATCGAACGACTGCAAACGCTTCGTACAACTCATGTTTACACTCGGAAAACGTGCGCGACATGTGCGCGAGACTTTATGACGCCGCCTGCTTACGGTAAAACAAAGTGATAGCCGGAAGAAGGCTAGCACCATCTAGCGGATACTCGCAACACCCGATATCGCGCGTGGCGGGCAATTTAAATCTTTAAAATCAGGATGACTCAAATAAGACCCGCACCCCAATTTTTCACGTCCGATTTTGTTTAAAAATGTGCGGGTGGTATTCGAGTATATACGGTACTCCTGTAAATCGCTATTACACTGAAACTCAATAACTTCCATTTGTATGTTTCCGGAATAGTCTCCCACATTCTCACCAAATGGAGCACAAAATAGCAATTTTCCGTTTGTCACAGGGTTGCCACACTTGCTTCGTCGGTTACAAAATTCCCTACTACGGCCTACGAAGTAGGCCAACATTTAAAAATCAACAAAATGATGCAATCTCCTGAACTCTTTGTTCTTTTTATCATCGGTACATGAACATAACACTGTTGTGGCTATCGAAATACAATCAAATATGAATTATTGAAACTAAATCGTTTTGCGGGCCTCTGAAATATACGTGGTGGGCCGCAAGCGGCCCGCGATTCGCGGGTTGAAGATCACTGGTCTAAACTATAGGATCATTGATTCAAGTAATCATAACCCGTGTTGAAGAAGCAAGACGTTATTCTCAAGGATCTTGCAAAGAATGGATTGTATCTATTGTTTGAGGGCTGCAAAAAAACATTGGAATTAGTGCATTTAGGTCAGTGGGAACAACTGTCTCCCCTAACTCGTTGCTACTGCAGGCTAATGTTACAATCACGTACTGCTCATAATCAATGAACACAACATTGGTGATGAGTGCATGAGGATTATGCCCAACGATTGAAAGCAAAGTTCGGTAAATAATGTGATTTTACCTGGTTTATGCAACGACCATTTCCACACGTGAACTGTTCATCTCCACAAGGTGTTGGACTGCGGCAGTTCAGATGAGTCGAGTTCTCGTCGGCACCATTCACACAGTCGGGATCACCATCGCAGAGCCATTTTTTGGGAATACACTGAGCACGATTCCAACGTTTATTCTCCGTGCACGTGAACTCTGTCCCATCACATTTGCGGTCATCTGAAAAGTCCAGAAAATATTTGGTAATTCTTTATTAGAGCCCACGAAGGTATAAATTATGTTCCTATAAATATACTGCATGCTTGTACTACCTAGTGAAAAATATTATTTCCATTTTCTCAAATTGTGCATTCTGAGTTAGAAATGAATTCTGCAACATGCTAAAAGAATTGCTGAAATCATCAGCATTTTCTCAATACAAGAATCATATGAATATGGATGACTGAACAGAACAAGTGCCAAGAATATCTCCTGCTTTCCAGCTTACATTCCTTACACTAAATATTCCAATGCACAACTACTCACTGCACTGATGACGTTCATCTTCATCGGAGTTGTCCAAGCAGTCATTATCTCCATCACAGATGTAAATACGTGGGATGCAATTGCAATTGTCAAAAGTGAATAGGTCTCCAAAGCAGGTGCGACCCTATGATTTGCAGTATTCTGGTGGCTCATCAGATCCATCGCCACAGTCATCGTCTCCATCGCAGTACCATGTAGCCGATATACAACAATGGTTGGGACACCTAATTCAAGACAGTTCAGTTGGTCAACTTAGCACAATGTTTCAGTTTACAATAAGGAAAATTGAGAAATGTCTAAATACAGAATACCATTCTTAGGTTGCCATAATAATCTTTCAACATTTACCCTCCAGATTATTTGGATCCCATTAGAAACATTGTCTTTAGAGTCTTCTTACACTGGTTTGATGACCCTCTGCCCTGTGCTACCACTCTTGATAGGACTCTGAACCACTTTTCAGAATTTATTGTAATTATTATTATTATCATCATGATTATTATTATTATTGTCATGTGTTGTGACATCTCTATATTACGCCTCGAGAGTTTAAAAGTGCGCAGTTTGTGTGTATGTATCTCTCTGTCTAACGTTGTGCAACCCCTGGCTACATACTGCCTTGTTCTCTCGTATTGGCTAGTGTTGTTGCTACCTTGCATTTTGTTGTGCAATTCGTTCTGCCATTGGCTCTGACAATATTTGACGCGAGTTTGGGGCCACTCCCAAACTACGCATTTGATTTTTCTGAGAGGCTTCTCTCCCCTCTGGGGGGACAGAAGCTAAGTCAGTCTTAGACGCGCCGAGATGTAAGGCGAACGTGTGTATTCGGGCAGAGGCCCACCCTCATGGCGCAGCGGAATGTGAGTACGGCTCAATGTATTTCTATCTAACGCAATGTAATTGTTTTTGTTAAACGTTCCTTCTTTTGCTTAATTCTCTTTCCTTTTCAAGATGTTACTGTTAGTATTATAATCCTTGAACCAGATCTCCGGGACCTTGCGTAATGTCATACGGCGGAGTTCTTTTTGTTGCTTTTGTTATGTGCCCACCTCACAGTTTTATTATTTTGGTTAATACCTGTAAGATTCGAAAGTATTGCGTTTCTGCGTCTTGGCTTATATATATTTCCTGTCGGGCCTTAGTGCTCGTCTTTTGCGTCGGTGTCTCTTTGTACCACAAATGTTTCATTTGATTGGTAGCAATTGGACCTTTGTTTGTGGACAGTATGTGTGAGGTAACGGGACTGATGTCCAACGTCCCACTAATACGTGTCCCTTTTGTTTATAGAATATATGTGACGGTGGTTAACTGGGATTTTCTCCAGCTCCGATGTCATATTATTCTTTTTTTTATATGTCGCGTTGGTGCGGCATTGTGTTGGAATATAAGCCTAATTTATTATAGCGTGCTTTCGATTTTTACCGGTCTCTTTCGTCCCAAGTCAATTGTAATGTAATGTATCTCCGTATATCTCATTTTCCTTTTGTTTTGTTTTTATCTTTCGATTTTCGCCGTATTACATAACTTAATGATATTCCCCCTTTTCTTCCCCTTCTTCCTACCTCCGTGAAATCTCTCTTCCCTTTGTTTTACTCCCCTCACTCCTCCCCCATCCCTCAGGTATGTTTACAATAACATCATGAAAAGCTTCGCGTCTTAGCAGTTCGAATTTTGACTTTTTGCAAGTTTGTCGTTTCTCTCTAACTTTTGTAAGTTTCGTTTTATTTTCTTTCAAGTTTGTATCTTTTCGTTAGATTCATGTTGTTGAGCGGTACTCAGGTTCTGTCGTGCTTTTTAGTTTTTTTTTAGTTTTTGAATTCTTTATTCTTGGTATTGGGTTTCTTTTGTATTATTGATCTTGTCTTAGCTTGCCTTTTTTCTTTGTTTTAAATAATTTGTTTATTTCGTGTACACGCTCTTTCTTTTATCCTCAATACATTTTTATATTTTAAGTAATATAGCTCCCTTGTCTTTTCATTTCTTATATTTAAGTTCCCCTTCCTTATCCTTATCCTTATCTCGATTTCGTCAATCTTGTCTTTGTGACGTAACAAAGGCACGATTAGCACGCCTCTGGGATTTATTTAATTAATTTTATGGGAATCTCGTTTCTGCACTTTTGATTATTCCATTAAGCAATTATTTGTTTGCATTTGGTTTTTTGGAAATCATCTTTTGCTCGCTCCGAAAACCTTGGGCCCAGCACCGGGTCGAGCAAAACGTCTTTTCCCCTGTCCATTTTGCGACCTTGTTGATTTTATTCTTCCACTGCTACTCTGACGCGCATTATTATTATTATTATTACTAGACCTTGATCGGCGCAATGGTTTGGTTATTCCCAGTAAAGAATATCACTTCTCAGACTACTATGTATCTAGTTAGGCAGGAGACACCCGTGGCCGCCTGAGTTACACGGAGGATTTCGAAAGATGTGTTGAACTATACTTCTGCCTAAGGCAATTTCCGGTACCTGCCTGCTTTTGTTGTAGGGAGCCGGCCGGCCCATTGTCCGAGCTGCAGACACGACTTGCTATTGTTCGACAACGCCTGAGATGGTCTGTTGACTTACATTCTTTTCTTGTAGTGACAGTGATTTGTTTATTGATATAGTTGTTTACTATTTATCGTAACTTCTGTTTTACGTTTTTGTGATCTTTATTTTTTGTTTGGGTACAAAGTGAATCAATTGAAAACCAAGTAGAATGCTCTTAATTGCAATACCCAACCCTAAAAAGTAACTTTAGTGTATATTGTGTTGTTCCTGTAAAGAAACAAATGACTAGCAGCTAATTCGACAATTAGAGAAACATCTTATAACGTGGCCATAGTACCTAGTGTTCCCAATAACATAATTATTATTCAAATGAGGTATAATTGCATTCGTGTGTGTAGCTAGTTGAGGGATTATTTTTTTATTTATTTATGTTGTTCATATTAAATCAGAATGTGGGTAGTCTTGTGAATACACGTGTTTATTTCTGATGAATGCAATCAATAACTTATCTCATATTCTTATGTTGTGAATTAAATTGATGATCTGATGACTGTTGCACAGTTCATTGAACCTCAGAAAGCAACGTAACTGCCTTGTAATATGATATTGTCAAATATAGTTATAAACAATCCAAAATAAGGACTGAAAAGGTAATATCTTACAATTACAAATTATCCTTAGTCAAAATGAATTGTACAAAATCTCAACTAGGAAACGAGAGCACACGAATGCCCAGAACTAAACATGAAATGCCACGGCGAATGGTTGTGCAATACCGACATAATTTTACAAGTAACACCCGAAATGGAAATAAGTTACCAACATACATACCAACGCGTCCGGAATTACGTAAGAGGAAAAGAAAACTAAATCAAATGAGAACTACATTACAAATGACTAACTCCCGAAAAACGGAGCGGACAGTCTCACACTACCATCACGGGACCAGACGCGAACTCGACTCCCACAATGGCAGACACATAACGGGACGCCAAGGCTGGTTGTACCATAAGGGCGCTACTCCCAAAATTTGGGATTTGAACCAATCCCATAGGTTAAGCAGAAATACAGCGATTAGAAATTCAAAGTGAAACGCACAAGGGCGTAAGGGAGGAAAACCAAAGCAAAGCGTCACATAACCTACAACTTGCACGTGGACATAAGGTGATGCAAAAACCAGGAACAGGGCCCCTTAAAACCAGAAAGAAAACTCAACATGGCTGCAGTTAGGAAAATTCCAAGAAGCGTGATCATAGGGAAGATGAATGAATAAATTTGGAACCCAATTAAGGACGCACACGGTTACACAACACAGGAAAACTTGCCCGAAACATGAAGATTTCCCACTGTGAAACTACTTCCGAAGAAGGTAAAAATAGGTAAACAATTTAGAATAACAGTAGGATACATCAACCCATTGATCGGCCGAACATCAACCAGTGCGCAGTACCCACGAGGTATGCATATCCACGTCGCAATAACACCGTAATGAAAAAAACAAAGCCCCAAATTAAAATGGGCAGACAAGCAAAATAAATATCACACTTCCTGGAACTTACCTTGCACACCACATATTAAACTAAAACTATGACTAAAGCCAACCCATTAGGGTGGCGGTACCTGTTTTACATTCCCGGGACAATCCGAATCCCCGAGAGATGTCTCCTTTATGAAAGTCAGGAGTCAAGAGAGCGAGTTCGCACACAAACATTCAACATATATCAAACTGGCACGATAATTTCTATAGAGCAGTAGTAGCACACACGCACACACGAATCCCCTGACTTCTTGAACGTAGTTCATAAGACACTTCCGTGTTCGCTTCCGTGAGAGTTGGCATCCCTGGACGATCGCCATACGCACGTCACTTGTCATCTCCGGCTGTCGATACATCGGGTGAGGATCCTGGTTGGAACAATCGATACAGGCAATGTTGACATATTTTAAATACGTAAATCCAATGTTTATTTTTGAGGTTAGGGAACACATTAATTCCAGAACCAGTGCACATCAGGTCGAGAGTGTACCTCGCGTGTTTGGACTGCGAGAGTGATGTTGCAGACATGAAGATTCATTTCACAAGGTCTTCACAGGTCGAAATTGCGACTGTCAGCACAGGCCATAACTTTCTTCAGATTTTGGGTAAGTGAAGGAATTTATGAGGCGTTCGCCTCAACAGGAGAAACAGGGACGGGTGAAATTTGGCAGGAAGGAATATCTTAGGTTAGGTATATTTTCATGTCAGCTCAGTGGCGTAAAATACGTCACATCCTCGCCCCCCCAAGGCAAACTGCGGGGTAGACAGCATTTGCGTAATGTTGAAGTGACAGATTAGGAGAGGATCACCTCTTATGTACGGCTGCAGATTTACGTATGTCCCAACATGTTTGAAGGAATTTTGGGCATAACTTCATTGAATGGCAGGCAGAATGTTCAAGGTCTGATTTCACACAACGACAAGCTGAGTGGATGGCACTGTCTCGGTGATAGTTCCGCTCCTCATGTTGGCTGGAAGGGTCTAGGTAGAAATGTCCTGACGACCCAGTTACAGATGGAGAACGGGCGATGACGAGCCCAGGTCCCCGCCAGCAGTTTCCCAGTCACGCCACCATCCACATGTCCACCAGGGTATCCTGCACGCCCCGGGCTGCACTGGATCCCGCGGAGAAACAGCACAGTCCGATACATCCTCAGGGAGCTCCACTTCCAACGGGCCAAGCACTGAAATGCTAAGCACACGAG
This sequence comes from Meconema thalassinum, assembly GCA_946902985.2. Taxonomy (NCBI): domain Eukaryota; kingdom Metazoa; phylum Arthropoda; class Insecta; order Orthoptera; family Tettigoniidae; genus Meconema; species Meconema thalassinum. The sequence goes on along the minus strand of OX336389.2, from coordinate 63,356,659 downwards.
TAGCAGGACTTACCAGAGAGAGACAGATAGTTCATGGTGCGACAACTAGTTGACAGAAGCGCAGTTAAGTTCATTTCATGGTTATTTAAGTTGTCATAAGTTATCAGACGTGGTGCATCACAAATTTGATTTAGAAAAAACGAAACATACAATTTTATTGCCTTTAAAGGCGGGGCCCCCCCCCCGTTACTAAATAAATCACCTTATGTCTCCAAACGGGAAGTTACCATATCCAACGGCATCCTAAATCCTAGGCCTAACATATATTGCCTTGACAAAGCAGGCATAACTACATACCACCTCCACATCGAGGTCACCTTAGCTTCAAATATCTAACACAGAGTTCTACTATTAACTAAGTCTTACCAATCTTGGGAAAAGCCTGTCACACATCATAAAGACCGATAAACGATCTGTAGTTCATACAATGAGGTGCAACACACTTCCCACAACATCTTGGGTAAGCAACGCCTCCAGAGACGCAAGTTCTCAGTAGATTTTGGGGGGGAAACATTACAAAAGATTACATACCAGTTATGAAAGGAAAGGGGCATAAAATAAAACAAAGATACCACCAGTTTATTGTCGACTAGCCCGAGACTCGCTTGGGCGTCTCGTGTGCGGGCTTGCACTGTGAGAGGTGAGTCCTGAAGATCCTCTTCCTTTCAGGGTCGCTCACCAGCACTGAAACAGGACTGACAAAGGATAAAATCTTAAATGGGCCGCGAAAACGCGGCCGCAATTTTCCTGACACTTTGTTTCCTAGAAGCTTAGGTGAATGGTCCTGGACATATATCATGTCTCCCACATTGAGGTTGACGGGCTTCCGTCCCTGATTGTACCTTTGAGCTAGTCGCTCGTGAGAAACCTGAATCGACTTGCGGGCCTCCTTCCATATCTGCTTCACCTTGTCGGCAGACGGTTGATCAGGTAACAGGTCATGAATTGACCACAAGTTCGTCAACGGAGAATTAGGTACATAAGCAAACATCAGAGAGAACGGAGTAGTGTTATGTGTTTCGTGGACAGCAGTGTTGAACGCAAAAGCTAGCCAATGGACCGATGAATCCCACTTGGCGTGTTCATCATGGTGGTAAGCGATCAATGCGGAACGCAAGTTCCGATTGACACGCTCGGCCAACGACGGGTTGGGATAATATGGACTCGTAGTTACATGGGAGATACCATAGTCAAAACAAAACTTACGGAACAGGTGAGACGTGAAGGTTTTGGCATTGTCCGATACCAGGAACTGGCATGGACCAAATGAAGTAAAGATAGAATTCAGACACCTGATGACCGTGTGGGTCGTCGACAATCTAGTTGGGAAAATCCAGCTGAAACGGGTGAACCCATCAACACAAACCAGTGCAAACCGGTTTCCTAACTTCGACCGAGGGAACGGCCCGACGAAATCTATAAAAATCCTCTCCATGGGGCGGGAGGCAGGCTCGGAAGACAATAATCCAACACGAGTATTGACGGCGGGTTTACTGATACTACAATGCCTACAGCATCTGACCATGTTACGAATGTCACCATCCATAGACTTCCAGATAAAATTTGTTCTGATCTTTTGGCGAGTTTTAAACACCCCGAGGTGACCCCCAACAGGAGACTCATGAAAGTATTTGAAAATTTCAGGAACAAGTACGGCAGGCAACACAATTTTACTTCTCTTGTCGTGGCGAGCAACGCAAAACAGAATACCTCTTTTCAATTCATACGGCTTCACAAGTTCTCCACCTGACATTCGGGTGATTAAAGGTCCCAATACAGGGTCTTCTTTCTGATACTCGGCTAAATCACGGAACAACAAAGGCGAGTTGGTAAGGACAGGCTTCACTGCATTAACTGAAACTGAAGACACGGGAGATTCTACCTCGGCAGATCCAGACTGATCCCTAGGGACTTCCTCAAACATTCGACTCAGCGAGTCTGCGATTACATTGTCGGTTCCACGGATGTGGCGAACAGTGAAACTGAAGGAAGAGATTCTGGTCGCCCAACGAGCAATGCGACCAGTGTTACGGGGCTTTGCCAGAACCCAGCTGAGAGCCTGATTGTCAGTCTCCAGCTCAAATGAAATATGTTCAATATAATTTCTAAAGCGCTCAAGAGCGAACAAAACGGCGAGACCCTCCAGCTCGTACACAGAGTACTTAGCCTCAACAGGAGAGAGGGAACGAGACGCATAAGAAATAGGCTGCCTACCCAATTCTCCATCTTGGAGCAGGACCCCAGCAACTCCCGAGCACGAAGCATCGGTCTGCACAATGAACGGTTTAGAAAAATCAGGGATGGCAAGAACGGGAGCGTTACATAAAGCAAGTTTGAGGTCTTCGAATGCAGCCTTCTGAGAAGGACCCCAACTAAATTTCTGGTCTTTACGACGGAGAGAATTCAACGGAGCTGCACGCTGTGCAAAATTGGGGATAAATTTCCGGAAGAAGTTGACCATCCCGACGAAGCGGGCTACGCCCTTGACATTAGTGGGAGGTTTGAAATCACGGATACCCTGAGTCCTGGACTGATCTATGGACACACCGGCAGCTGACACAACATGACCAAGGAAGGAAATTTCTGGTTTCGCGAATGAGACCTTAGATAGTTTTACAGTAAGACCAGCACGCTTCAGTCTTTCCAAGACTTCCTGAATGTGCTTCACATGTTCGTCGAACGTCTCGCTGTAGATCACAACATCGTCCAAATAATGGTATAGAAATTCAAATTTGATACCTGAGAAGACATTATCAAGCAGGCGGCTTAACACAGCTCCACCCGTTGACAAACCGAACGGTACACGATTGAATTGATACAAATTCCAATCGGTGGCAAACGCAGTCATGGGTTTTGATTCCTCGGCCAAGGGAATTTGATAATAGGCCTGGTTTAAATCGAGGAGTGTGAAGAATTTAGCCTTGTGGAACCACGAAAAGCAAGAATGGAGGTCAGGCAAGGGAATAGATTGAAGTACAACCTTCTGATTCAGTCGCCTATAGTCAACGACTGGTCGAAAACCACCATTAGGCTTGGGTACAAGAAACATCGGGGATGAATACGCGGATGTAGAAGGGCTAATGACACCATCAGCAAGCATTTGGTCGATAATTTCCTTAAGAGCCTTCATCCTGGGCGGAGCCAGGCGATAGGGAGGATGTCTGACAGGGATATTGTCGGTGACTTCGATCTTATACTCAAGCAGTTTGGTCACGCCCAACTCATCAGTGAACACCTCTGGATACTCCCGGCATAAGTTCCGAATCATATCGGCCTGGGAATCGCTTAAGTTACTCAAATCGAGTGTATCGATGGTGACGGGATCAGAAGTCTGATTGACTGAACTACCCAACGGCTGGGGATAAGGTTCAATGAAATTAAATTTAAGTTTAGGTCGAAATCTGAACTTGAAAGTCCTCGCTTGGAGGTCAAGGATCAAGCCAACGGACGACATGAAATTGGTCCCGATGAGAAGGGGGCAAGAGAGATTTCTAATTACCCACACCGGAAATTTCCAAGTGAAACCTTGGATCCTGAATTTAACCGAAATACTACCAAGGACATCTAAAGGCGAGCAATTTGCCGACACCAAGCGGGTTTGCAACGGATTCAAATTAGGAAAATTACAGACTGTCTTCATGGAATTGTACCACTTCTCGCTCAATAGTGACACGACACTTCCGGAGTCAAGAATGCCACAGACTGGCTCGTTATTTATCAAAACACCTATGATCGGAGAAGAATGAGAAACTGAAGAGACCCTGTTACAAGAATCACTACATAGAACATTTCCTACGGGATCTTGGGCTACACCAAACGAAACACAACCAGGTTCGTCGCCATCACGAAAATCATTTGCAGGCTCGGAACAACTCCTTTCATCACTTTCGTTACCTTCACAGACATTACTGATAGGAAAAAATAAATTGGGCACAGCAGGCTCACCGCCTTTGCAAACAACATTGACAGGTAACGGAAGGTTACACTCAACGGATACAGAATTACTTGGGCCAGGATGCGGGACCTCATCCACAGGTTGACCTTCGGTACGTCCTTCTGAGGGCTCATCCCCACTCCTGGCAAATGGCAGTCAATTAGAGGTACGTTTAGGCTGGCCGCAATACCTAGCGACGTGGCCCACGCCGTTACAATTATAGCAGCGACTATTGCCGGACCCGGCAGGACGAGCGGGGCGCACGAAGTGGGGCGCAGGCGGAGGAACACTAACGACACGCTGTAAGTCCCCGTGACGAACAGATTCGGCAGATATGGCAAGAGCACCTAACTCCCTATAAGTGGTTGGACGGGTCTGCATACTCAGATACGACCGGAATTCGGGCGATATTCCGTCGACAATGGAAGACACAATATAACCTTCGGAGAAATCGAGGGCGAAGACCTTCGCATAGTTCCTGATATCCTGAATATAAGCATTCAGACTCTCATCGAAGCGCTGAACACGGTAAAAATATCTTTGAGTGAGCGAACCCATGAGACGGGCAGGAATAAAAGAGACCAAAACGTCGCAAAGAAAACTTCGGATAGAAACAGCGGATGACATGGCCTCGACCACCTTGTCGCGCATGGTACCTGACGTGTGGGGAAACAATAACTGAAACACCTGGCCTTCAGATAAGGCAAACACTGCTGCATACTCGTTAATCCTAACTAACTCCCTCAAAAATTGTATGACTCCATCCACACTATCAGTGTTGAACTCCTTCAGTTTGGCGAGCGACGTGCTTAATGGATGATTCAGGTTACCAAAACCACCAATTGGGTGAACTAAGCGCTCAGAAATGGCAGGCGCAGGTCGGGGAACAGCGACAATTCGGTTTTCGGGCAAGGCGATTAAGTTGTTTGGCCCAACAGCCAAAGAATGACAAGAATGCGCACATTCACAAGATGGGCATCTGGCCCTGGATACAGGTTCTGAAATAGCTACGTGCCCATGAGGGCGAGAAGCAGTTAAATTAGAATTATGTTGAATCGTTATGTCCCTTTCAGAACGAGGCATGGCAAGAGTTTCATGAACAGCCGGGAGCGCACTAGAATTAACAAAACGTGAAGCGCAGGAAGCCGAAACGGTGACAGGCACTCGAGACATACAATGCGAGTAATAGGGTGCGGAATTGGTACTCGACATGCGTTGCCCACTCAGGGTCGCATTCACATTAAATGTTGAAGAAATAGGCAAGTTAGACACGTTACTAGCACTGAAAGATTGACACTGAGATGCCACATACTGCTCGAAACCGGTGGACATAATAGGCGCAGTGGGCAATACCGGTGCGGATGGATGACACATGGGGACCAATGCCGCGGCAGACGTCCCTATATTTCCTCCTAGATACGCACTAGGCAGGGATACGCCAGACTTGGATCCGTCACACACAGGGATGGCCAAAGACATATCTGTCACGTGAAGGACATCGTGGGCATTAACAGGGTGGGTTACAGACAGATTACCGGATTGCGCTGCAGGCAGATCTTGCAATGTTAATTTTTGGAAGGGATTACACAGTGGACAATTAACGTCAGAGCACTCACAGTGACGTGAAGCAGGATACTCGCCCGATAAACTCAACACGGCCATAGCACCATCACTCTGTTGCCCTCGAGCCAAGTCGCTCGGGATGCTTACATGCATAGACGAAGGACTAGATTCAGCAGTTACGTTACATGCGCTATCGTTGAATGGTACAGAAACTGAATGGGGGCCTTCCCCTGACATGGCTTCAAAATACATCTCACAATCTCGTACCTTCACGGTACATTCGCAAAGAGAAGTCTGAAGGGCAATCAATTCTCCCAAAACAGTAACGCTGCGGTCACCAGCGACTGAGATCATGTCTGATACCCTCCCAAACAGATGTTGGACAGAGGCGCGCACTTGGGCTAATTCGCCCTTACTAGAGCAATGAATTTGTAAGTAGTTACACATATTCGTTAAATGGCACACTTTTAAGTTCAATCAGGGACTTACCCCGATCAAGCTCTTCATCTGTGAGTTCCGGAGGGCACACTGAAATTTCTGAAGCTCCCTCCAGCATTTTCCGGTCTTGGCTCAGGTCGCCTGAAGACTGCAGGCCACGTATGGTCAACTCGTAATTCGCCTCATCCCGTGTCAGACGAGCCGCAAACTGCACACTTCTCGCAGCAGACATTTTGCATGAAACAGATTTACAGGTTAATTAATACAGGTTATAGGCGGGACATCTTTACCACCAAAATTGAAACTGATTTAAAATATTAACAGGGGATTTTACAGGCAACACTCCCCCCCCCCCCCTAGACAGCAGCAGGGTGGAAAACCGTGAACCACGCTCTGCTACCAATGTTACCCCCTCTTCCTATCACTCGTCGCTACACTATACTCGCTCAGCTCGACAGACTTCTTAGAGGGCCTGCCAACCTGAAAGAAACTTACCAACGGCGGCCTCGAGACATCCTTTGCGGGACTTGATGGCCTTGCCTCGGTGGCCGGAGTTGACGACACACTCGGGTGACCCCCTCAGATGTACAAGAGGGGTAGCATGTCGCTTTTATCCACTAGGTGAAAAGTGGAAGACTTACCTGGTGAGGTTTCATTCCACCGCAGCTGTCTAGTGGGTGGGGATAGGACATTAAAGGGAAAATGAAGCCGAAATCAAAATATAAAAGGGGTCTGTATTGTGTAAAAACCAAAAAATATATATAATAGGAACAACATTAGGTTACAAACAACGGTTTCATGAGAAATTGGTACTTGAGTGGATGGTAAACGCCGTTGACCTCACGTGGTACGACACACCACTTGACATGCTTTTAGGAACAAAATTGAGTAACGAACAGGTACACAGAAAAGGTAATATCTTACAATTACAAATTATCCTTAGTCAAAATGAATTGTACAAAATCTCAACTAGGAAACGAGAGCACACGAATGCCCAGAACTAAACATGAAATGCCACGGCGAATGGTTGTGCAATACCGACATAATTTTACAAGTAACACCCGAAATGGAAATAAGTTACCAACATACATACCAACGCGTCCGGAATTACGTAAGAGGAAAAGAAAACTAAATCAAATGAGAACTACATTACAAATGACTAACTCCCGAAAAACGGAGCGGACAGTCTCACACTACCATCACGGGACCAGACGCGAACTCGACTCCCACAATGGCAGACACATAACGGGACGCCAAGGCTGGTTGTACCATAAGGGCGCTACTCCCAAAATTTGGGATTTGAACCAATCCCATAGGTTAAGCAGAAATACAGCGATTAGAAATTCAAAGTGAAACGCACAAGGGCGTAAGGGAGGAAAACCAAAGCAAAGCGTCACATAACCTACAACTTGCACGTGAACATAAGGTGATGCAAAAACCAGGAACAGGGCCCCTTAAAACCAAAAAGAAAACTCAACATGGCTGCAGTTAGGAAAATTCCAAGAAGCGTGATCATAGGGAAGATGAATGAATAAATTTGGAACCCAATTAAGGACGCACACGGTTACACAACACAGGAAAACTTGCCCGAAACATGAAGATTTCCCACTGTGAAACTACTTCCGAAGAAGGTAAAAATAGGTAAACAATTTAGAATAACAGTAGGATACATCAACCCATTGATCGGCCGAACATCAACCAGTGCGCAGTACCCACGAGGTATGCATATCTACGTCGCAATAACACCGTAATGAAAAAAACAAAGCCCCAAATTAAAATGGGCAGACAAGCAAAATAAATATCACACTTCCTGGAACTTACCTTGCACACCACATATTAAACTAAAACTATGACTAAAGCCAACCCATTAGGGTGGCGGTACCTGTTTTACATTCCCGGGACAATCCGAATCCCCGAGAGATGTCTCCTTTATGAAAGTCAGGAGTCAAGAGAGCGAGTTCGCACACAAACATTCAACATATATCAAACTGGCACGATAATTTCTATAGAGCAGTAGTAGCACACACGCACACACGAATCCCCTGACTTCTTGAACGTAGTTCATAAGACACTTCCGTGTTCGCTTCCGTGAGAGTTGGCATCCCTGGACGATCGCCATACGCACGTCACTTGTCATCTCCGGCTGTCGATACATCGGGTGAGGATCCTGGTTGGAACAATCGATACAGGCAATGTTGACATATTTTAAATACGTAAATCCAATGTTTATTTTTGAGGTTAGGGAACACATTAATTCCAGAACCAGTGCACATCAGGTCGAGAGTGTACCTCGCGTGTTTGGACTGCGAGAGTGATGTTGCAGACATGAAGATTCATTTCACAAGGTCTTCACAGGTCGAAATTGCGACTGTCAGCACAGGCCATAACTTTCTTCAGATTTTGGGTAAGTGAAGGAATTTATGAGGCGTTCGCCTCAACAGGAGAAACAGGGACGGGTGAAATTTGGCAGGAAGGAATATCTTAGGTTAGGTATATTTTCATGTCAGCTCAGTGGCGTAAAATAAGTCACAAACCTCAGAAAGCAACGTAACTGCCTTGTAATATGATATTGTCAAATATAGTTATAAACAATCCAAAATAAGGAACAAGCCCTACTGATGATCTTGGCTGAGGGTGGAGAGGGAGGGGTATGAAATTTAGAGGTTATGGTACCAGAATGTGATGGAAGCAGCAATCGTTCTGATTTTATTGTTAAACAAATTTGGGATATTACGAAGAATAATTCTCATGTACTGCCCTTACTCTCCATAACTTAAAAATTGGGCAAATAAAACCACAACTTCTTCTTCTTCTTTTCCCGGTTCCAGTGATCTGGGTCGGGGCACGAATCAAGGACCTCCATCCGAGGCCTCGACTCGCACACTATCATATTTAGGCTATTTGTACGATGGGTTCGCCACACCCAAAGGTAAATAAAACCACAACTGATCCACCTAAATTAGAAATCTTACCAACATTGTGGAACAAAACTAGAGAACAGATCTTAATTTCCGCAGTCGCCTTGCCTCCTAACATTATAGTTTCTTTAATTTTTTGTAGTGAAATACAAAAATCAGTTACCGGCACTTAATACAGTCAATAATTACATATGTATGTGATAACTACAGCCCTTGAGTTTACTTTCATTGCATAGGTTGGCACAGGTAGTTAGTTGGTTTTGCATCGATTGATTTTCACGACTGCCATGTGAAACTGGTCCGTTGTTTTGATTGGGCATCAAGTTACACGGAACAGGGATTAGCACAGGTTTTAATATAATGAAAGCCTATATGGATACTGTATACATGGATATGCTATGAACCATAATTTGACAATTTGAGGACATGTCAGGTCCACACACCCTTCAAATTAGGATCAAACTCATGAAATTTAATCTGTAAGATTGGAAATACTGAACCTCACAGAGGCCGCATGTCGGGCGGGCCACTGCGCGTAGCAGCCAGTCGTGCAATATTTCCTTTGGATACATATCCCAGTTATCTATACTAATATAATAAAGCTGAAGAGTTTGTGTGTTTAAACGCGCTAATCTCTGGAACTACCAGTCGGATTCGAAGAATTCTTTTTGTATATGATAGCCAGATTCAAGAGGAATAGTTTAGGCTATGTAGCATTAGGCTACACCTCTCAGATAACCGTAAAGATTGATTTTTGTTTAGTAAGTCGGAAGAACAAGCGCTCCCAGACAGCTTCAATAATACCTAAGTCTAGTGTTGTCTGGTAATGCGGGCTGCATCAACTCGCACCTACCAGTGTTCTGGTGCAGAATTGCGAGCTGCTTATAAATTGCAGTCACGAGGAGTAATTAGTACAAAAAGATTTCTTAGGCCCCTTAAAACAGTTATCATCATGACAATAATATGCCTCTGTATAAGGGGGATGGTGTTGGTGCAGTATACCGAGGTTATCAGCTGCAATAAGCGTTGGTGCTTTACGATCCTTATCCTCGAGCGCTCCAGTTCTGTAGTAGTATTTACTATCACCCATCAAACAAATAAATCCACCGGGCGAAGCCGGGCACTACTGCTAGTAATGTATAATTTTCCTGACTTGGACATATTGTTATTAGTTTTTATAAGGAAGTTTTTTGACGATTTTAGTGAAGATTTTAAAGTTGTGTTTTTTAGGAATATCATATAATTATGTATGTGTTTTTTTTTTGAATGTTAAAGCTAAGTCGAGACTGATGAAGAGAATATTATGTTTAAGCTCTCGAAACTTGTACCTGTGGTGTTTTATTGAGTTATAAATGTTAATGGTATTGACTAGGCAGAAATTGTTTTTAGATATACACCTTCAAATATACAACGAAGATGCTCATATCAGAGTGTGAATTGCATGAAATGTTACATAATAAATGGTATAAATAGGGTAAAAGCATAAATAAAGGATAGAAAGTGTAGTTAAAAATAGAAAGGCTATTAGTGCTGTACATAAAGGATGCACATTTCTCAGGATGTCAAGAAGAATTAAATAGTTAAATAGGCTGAAAAAAAAAAAGACATGAAGGCTAGTGTATTTTATGTTGTAGCATAATATTTGCAATTTAAGTCATCACTTTCACTTATGGTATTTCAAGCGAATATAAATAAGCACTTTATTTTTACCCTTAGGTGATACATGTAACTGACCATAGCAACAAACTGCTAATTGGGGATGTGGGTAGAGCCTAAGACTCTGGTCCTTGGCGACCAGCTATTGAATCCCACCTTATGCACACTTCGTAACTTCGTAGATTAATTTTTTTTGTCTCAGACAGTTGGTGTTCGGAACATCATCATTCATTTAATCATAAATTATTAATTAAATTTTTCAAGTCCTCAGACTGCAGCTCGTTCAACAAGATTTTACTTGTGTAAACATTTTTGTCACGTTAGTGACCCAAGGTTTAACCAATAGACGTTTACTTTATCTTTCAGTTTCTTTTACATACCGGTATTGCCAGTCATCATCATCATCATCATCATCTTGTACAGTTTCCAGCCCCAGGCTGGGTCTGTATGGATCATAAGCCTCGCCACTTAGTCCTTTCTTCCCACCACCTCTCCACTGTCACTCTGGTCCAGTCCTCGCCTCTCTTCTTGACACATTCCTCCACTCCTTTCAGCCATCTACCTCTTGGTCTTCCCCTTGGTCGTTTCTTCTGCATCTGCATCTCATCTATCCTCTTGGGAATCTTCTTCTCATCCATTCTCTTTAAGTGTCCATACCACCTCAGTCTTGATGTCTCAATCCTACCTTGCAAGGGCTCCTCTTTCACTATTTCCCTGATCTTTTCATTCCTCACCCTGTCTCTTCTTGTTACTCCGATCCTACTTCGCAGGAACTTCATTTCACCTGCCTGTATTCTGCTTATGTCTCTTTTCTTCATTGTCCACGTTTCTGAAGCATAGGTCAGTATCGGGATATAGTAGCTTCTGTATAACACTTCCTTGCTTTTTTGTGGGACATCTTTATTCCACACTAAGCTCCTAATGCTTCTCAGAAATGATTCTGCCTGTACAGAATGTTAACTATTACAGTGAAATGAGCAAGGAACTGTCGTTCATCTATTTTTGCTGAACTAGGATAAAATATTTTTAACGTAATGGCATGTATAATTTTTATAAAAGTACAGTTTTATGAAATATTGCACAAAATTTCTTCGACAAATTTCTTTGATAGTGAAATACCGGCCTTTGAGATGAGAAATTCGTACTTTATATGCACTCACCTGAAGCTGTTCTGAGGACAGGATCGCTGAGCACAGTGCAGAGCATCCTCATCACTGTTATCTCCACAATCGTTGTCTCCATCACAAAGCCAATATGGCACCACGCAGATGTTAGTTTTTTCGCACTTGAGATGATTCACCGGGCACGTAGTGTTGCGAGGACACCGATCGTCAGTTTCGTCGGAGGTCATGTTGTCCTTGCAGTCGTTGACACCATTACAGACCTGTATCAATAAAGTCGTTAACTTTTTGGCAACTGAAGGAATACCTGAAAGCTGTATTTCATCCTACTCTTTGAAGAAACCCTCTTTACCACCCCTTGCAAGAAGTTTATAAACCCATCAGATTAGGTGAACTCCACAACTATGAAAGAAGAAGTTAAACGCTGACAGCTGTCGAAGCCAGCAAGTGGGAAAATGCTACATTGCCACCTACTGGTATCTCAACGTCCATTGATGTGTAACATGTAAACTAGTAGACCAATTTTTATGCAGTTTTCGCCGTTTCCTGTGATAGAATAAGTAATACACTTCAATAAGTACATGGGATAATACCGACAGTGAGTGAGGAGAAACATCACGCAAGGACACTGCATCAGGTCTTGTGCTTGCCGCTGTCCAAGAGTACATTACAATATTCACTTTGTAAAATTTATTTTAATTTTCCACCTTGTCAATACTTCTCTTATAATAACAAGCATCATAAAGATCATTGATATTAAATACCATGCAACATTAAAGTTCATTGATATTAAATACCAAGCATCATTAAAGTTCATTGATATTAAATACCAAGCATCATTCAAGATCATTGATATTAAATACCAAGCATCATTCAAGATCATAGATATTAAATATCAAGCATCATTAAAGATCAAAGATATTAAATACCAAGCATCATTAATATCATTGATATTAAATATCAAGCATCATTTAAGATCATTGATATTAAATATCAAGCATCATTAAAGATCAAATTTTGATCTTTAAATCGGTAGATTTGTTCAACAATTTACGTGCCTGGTTAGCACCATCAAACATCGACTTATAATAATCACTTTGTGAAATAGATTTTAATTTTCCACCTTTGCAAAATGAATATTGTAAGTCAATAAGGAACTTATATCATAGACCAAAATGGTTGATTTTATGGTTAAGTACATTGCAACACAGCTTGTTGTTGCCATGGAAACCGTTACCTCTCTCACCTCCTCTACACACTTCATGCAACGAGCAGATGACCACTGTTGGCGTTCTTCTTTCATAATACGGACTAAGTTATAGACTAGACGAGATCTGAGGTATGAATCCTGACACTGCAGTGGCTATGTTGCATGGGATAGTACCTTATCTCTAGTCTCTGGACACCTACCCCAATGCTATACTAAGTTAAACACACCGTGGCAGTAATCACCACATCAATATTTCTGATTTTGTCACGATTTATCTGTATAAATAAATGAAACAACAAACACCAAGTCAGAGACTTGTGGACATCAATTACTGTAAAAAATATAACGTTGCAGTTTCCTGAAATGTTTTGGGGGCGAAAAAGCACAAGCAATGTACGAACAAATGGCGAATGTCATACTTTATTTCTTGTCAAAAATATTTTTGAACCTCTTTATGACCTGAATAGAAGTATTCTTTGGCTTCGATCGTGCCTTCCGTCAGCGAGGCTGGAAAGCTGTGTAGAGTGTAAAATGAGTTGATTTTTGTTATTTGTTAAGCAATTACATAATCATTTACTTTCCCCCCTCTCTGCACGTAGTCAACTTATTCAAACTTCAAGATATAACATTGTTAACAGTTCAAGTTTTGTAATTGGAGTACAAATATCTTACCTGAGCCATAGGAATACAGCGATGATTAGCACAAGTGAATTCTCCAGTAGCACACGGAGGATAGTTACAGTCCACTTCATCGGATCCATCGCGGCAGTCATTCTCGTGATCACATTTCCAAGACCGGAAAATACACCGTCCATTTGCACAGCGGAATTCATTAGGACTGCAGGAATGATATGCTGCCAAACAAATCAAGACACATTATTGATGTATGTTGAGGACATCCGTCATTAGAAATAAAAATTAGCAAAGTTTTTTGGTTAAAAATTATCAAAATTGAACACAAGTAGTAAATAGATGGAGAGGTTTGAATCCATCTGTCTGTCTAGTCCAGAATGCTTGGTTATTTTCAATATGCTACTGTGTTACACAAACTGGGTAGGCTAAATTTAGATTCCTCTCTAATCTAATTTTGATGTCTGATGGATCATCAGTTGTTCTTGCATTGTATATAAACAAATAGTAAATTGATTACCAGACATTTGAATGAAATAGTCAGTATCTCGATGATATTACACTTTATAATTTGAGCCCTTTTACGAAGACTAAACCTAACAAATAGCTTAACTACTTTTATCTGATATATATGGTAACTTAATTACTTTTAGTCATAAACAAACAGAACCTAGGCCTACAAAAATGGACTGGGACAAGTAAATCATCGACGACTTGATGAAGCACCACAGAAACCTGTCTGCCTTTAAATTTCTGTCCAGCTTTTTGAAGCCTATAGGAATAAACTATTCTTTAACTCTCCAATTACAGTACATATGGTACCTACTGTATGCACCAACACCAATTACATTAGCAGTAACGGAAAAAAGATATCCAATTATTATACGTAAATTTGCTCAAGGATATGGCTTAATTAATTAAATAATTAGTAATTACTTACAAATCACTTGCGACAAGAAATGAATCAACAAGAAGAAATTTGTTACTAAATAAAGTGAAAGGAACTCACTGCAGTAATTGACATCCTCGTCGCTGTTGTCTCCACAGTCGTCGTCTCCATCACAAGCCCACATGCGAGAGATACACTTGCCATTGCGACAGTAAAACATGCTAGCTTCACAAGTCAAGTTCTTAGGAACACACGTTCGATTCTCGTTAATTAGCTTTGAATTATCGTCACATTTGCACTCCGCCTAAAATCATACGAATTGAAAATGCTTTGATTGTCAAATCTGAAACTGATCAACTCTCTTATAGCCACATCATAGAATATCTATTGTGGGAACATAAATGAGTTATTATAGTTAAAATGACAGAGATAGTGAATTCAATTCATCATGCACTTCTGCAAGTAAATCACTGTTTATGAGGATAAAATTATACACAATGGACTATTTTAACTAACAGTGTGAAACATCTCCAAAATAACTGTGTAGGAGATAGAATGGCTTAAATACAAGTTAATTGATATAAGGGGCAGAGAAAAGTGTGTTAAATTTTCATTTTAGTATTGGGCACATTAACGTGTTGACCGACAGAAGAACAATCCAAGGAACCTAAAAGTGGAGATTTAAAACATTTATGCTATTTTCCTAATTGTATATTTCTCAAGTATTACACTAATAAACTGTTCATTAAAATGCTGATTTGTTATTTACAAGGAATACCACTTCTTTTTGTATGGATTTCCCTTTAAGGGGAAAAAAAATCTCTTCACCAACAAATGATATTGCAAGATACAGTACTATGAACAGAAAAATAAACACTGCTTTCCTCCTGCAGCCAATTAATGTTTATTGCAACCATTTATTTCTATAACAATTTCTGAGCGATGTTTTGCATCAGTAACTTCAACAGTCCATCTTGTGTAGATAAATATTCGTAAGGGTGCAGTATCTAACAAACCATAATGCTGTTCCTTGCCATTGCTTACCCCATGGCTGATGGCCAACCCTTGGAAAGACATTCCTGTCAAACAATACACAGAAGGTTCAATTTCCCCTGCACACAACCACAGGAAACTCAACCTTAAAATATAAAGTTCGGCATGAAAAATATATTCACATATGGCTACGATTGGTGAGCAGTCACAAGGACAAGTATTGAAGTGAACAGAACTGTGGCTAACAAGGTCTTGCACCCACCAAAAAGCATCATCATTCACTACGCATCTATTTTGTAAGACTTACAGTCCCATTAATGCCAGGATGGCAGGACTGTGCACATCCTCCATTGTTAATCTGACAAGGGTTCACAGTGCACTTCTGTCGAGTTGCAGAGAATACATGGATGTCTCTTGGCGAGTCCTCTAGCCGCTTAACCATTTCCACCATGCTAGCACCAGTATGTTTCTCAGCACGATGTACTCCACGCAGCTGAAGATCTGTCCAGTACATGTAGTTGCCATAAACTGTGATGGCAAATGGATAAATTGTAGCTGCAATGAGAACCTGTGAAGGACAAAATTTAGTTATTTTCTGATGCACAACTTCTGCATCCAAATCCAAGATTATTTCAATATTGTACAACCAAGAATTCACAAGCCACAGATATTTCCAAAAGTTTTATTTTATAGCACTCTATCAACTTGTGTGGAACTTGTGTGTCTAGTCAAATGGTACAACCCACTTAATTTTTAAAAATTGAGATTACATTGAATCAAATCTGTATAGTTTGGTATTTATGTAGGTTACGCCAATTGGGCTGTCCACGATCTATGTGTACATAGCTATTTTGAAGTTTTGTTGTATAGAGGCTAAATAAAATCACTCATCCTCACTCAATTTTACCTTTTCACGTATAGTTTTGAAGAAATACTTAAAAATCAAATTGTAATTAAAGGGGGGATAAAAACAGCGTATTTGTGTCATCCTGCTCTACTAAGTGTGTATCTTATCCCAGTAAGTCTCGGTTCATTCTCCCTCCTATGGTTGAATGCAAATTTATTGCTTATAAATTAATAAGCAGTGCACAGTCAAATTATCTATATGCTCCTGGCAAAGAACTAATCTGAGGCTGTGCCCTAAAATGTACCTACTTAATGTATTACATTTACCTGGCGGTTACTGCCATCCAGTGCAGAGCGTTCAATCTTCTCTCTAACGGCATCTGTCCAATAAAGCATTCGGTCCTTGTAGTCTATCGCAAGACCACTGGGTTGAGATAGGTCCTTCTCAATCACAGCCTTCTTCAGTGAACCTGCCATAGTGGTTTGGAAAATCTTTCCTGATGTGCCAAAGCGACCCCAGTCAGTGTAATAGAGAGACCTGAAAATTTAAAACAAACCACTTAATAGCCACCAACAAGACATCATGACGATATCCTAGGCAAATATGCCTTCAGCTTACCACGTTAGGCAAAGCATCAGCGATGGAATGATCATAAGTGTTAGCAAGCAAAGGTAGTTTTCTGGAAGAAGGGCAATCTGTGTAGACATTGTAACACTGGTGTGTTTAGTACAAAATATCCTAAACAAATGTGCAAGGTGTTCGGTTAGAGGAGAGACAAAACAATATGGCTACAAAATGTATAACAGGAGTGCCATAAAATTTGTTTTAGATCTGATATGATGTTGAAACATGGGAGTTCTGAATTCATTGTTGCCGCATAGGAACCGAAAATAAAAGAAGTTACCCAGCAAGAAGTGAATAAAAAAATGCCTTTTATTACACAACACAAGAGAAACTAATGTGTTGGTTAGCTAAATTAGAAAACTGTAAAGTCAGTTCAACACAGATTTCAGCAAAAGTATGGTGCTCAGAAGCCTCTGAATTACAAGTTGACAATTTTGTGGTTTGGAACATTTCTAGAATGGACCTGTTAATAAACCGAGAGTGCTCCTGGAACTGAAGCTGCTGTCAGCATTGCTATAACATGAAGTCGCAAGACAAGTCTCAGACTTCCCAGCAGGGAAATTTATGACTTCACAGCAGAGATTTCCAGATCATTTAATAAGTTATTCCTGTCATCAGCGACCACACACAGGAGAAATTATAGTATCAATGCAATATACATGTTCACAATGGTGGGCACATTAAAGTCTAATTTGAAAAGAAGAAAAAAAAACTCATATTCTTTTAGAAGGTATGTACAAATTATTAAGGAATAAATAGCAACAGTTCTCATGTTAACACATTTCTACTTTATGTCGTTCCAGTATAATGTTGGCAGCATATTCTGAATATTTATTTATAACTGCCAGGCATTGTCTAACACACTTGTAATCATGTCCAACCAATGACCACTATTACAATCACCACAGAAACACACACACTCAAGTACACTGGGCCGATGACCAATATGTCCCAAGCCCCTAAAGTTAACAACATAGATGATGATGATGATAATTGTTGTTTTAAAGGGGCCTAACATCTAGGTTATTGGCCTCTAATGATCTAGATGACAGCGAAAATGAGAATGAAATGGAAACCAGAACGAAAATTACGGTATGTGAGACGGAAAATACGTACAAAGAGAATCTCCGATCGAAACAACTCACAATATGGTCTTAAAAAAGGGAATTTAGAACGAAAAGATTCACAAAAAGAATAGATTGAAAAAGACCCACAAAACGCAGGCTAGATTCAAAATACGTACAAAATGCAATGTAGCGTCGAAATACTTACAAAAAGCAACTGAAATTCAAAATACTTACAAAATGCTAATGAGATCGAAAATACTTACAAAATGCAATTGAAATTTAAAATACACAATGCAATTCAGATTGAAATATCCCAGTTCCAATCCAAATTATTCACAAAGTGAAATTGAAATTCAAAATACTTACAAAATGCAATTGAAATTGAAAATGCTTTCAAAATGCACGGTAGATTCAAACGACTCATGTGGATTGACAATACTTACAAAATGCAATTTAGATTGAAAATACTTGACAAAATGTAATTTAGATTCAAAATACCCACAAAATGCAAATGAGAATCAAAATATGTGCAAAATGCCCACCAAACAAAATGCAATTTAGATTGAAAATTCGTGCAAAATGAGGTATTGGTTGAAAATACTTACAAAATGCAATTGAAATTCAAAATACTCACTGAAAGGCCCGGCTACCTGCATTGAAAGACTTACTAAAGAGCAATTTAGATTGTCAATCGTTACAAAATGCAATTGAGGTTGAAAACAATCGCGAGATGTAATTTAGATCGAAAAAACGTACAAAATGCAACGTAGATTAAAAATGCCTTAAAAAAATCGCTAAAAGGGAATTTAGATACATGGTGAACCAAGTAACAAAAACAGTGCGGGAATCTTACAGAGAAAAGTAAATATAATGAGGAGAGTAGAGGAGAGGAGAGGAGAGGAGAGGAGAGGGTCCACCCCAAAGGTAAGGGACAAAAGGGGAAAACGGACCCAGCTCAGGAATCCCTCGGGGTCGCCAACTCCCGAACTCACCAGCCGTGAGCCCCTGAGGGTGTAGCATTATCTACGGTGCACCAGAAGTGGTGGGGCTACATACACCCTGCCTCCTTAAGGGCCTTGAGCACAAGGCAGGAGGTAAAAGGAAAATAAAAAGAAGGCTGACCCCTCACAGGAGGAGGGTATCAGGAAAGATGAGACAAGGGCCAATTAAGGCGGGAAAGTGAAAGACTCCCTAGGCCTCGGATAACCTAATACCATCGGGGTTAGAAGAGAACAAGAGTTGACCAAGGGAGGTCGACAGGAAAGAAGACGGAGAGGAGCCCGGCACAAATAAGTGGAAGCAATGCCTGACTCAGCTGGGGTCTCGTGGTCGCCAGCCCACGCCCCACTAGATGTGAGCCCCTGGGGGGTTAACAACATAGATATTAACAAATTTATATTTTGTCACTCTTGGCCGTTTGACGAGATTCACGTTGTCCTCGTGGTCCGACACTGCGGAGTTGTTTCCTGCTCATGTTCCAGAATCTACCGAATCATGGTTAGGTTGGCAACGTCAAATGTTTGCCAGTGCACGAGACACGTTCCATATCAATCTGTGAGCCGAGCCCGTGTGAGTTTAAATGATTTAACCCGCCTTTGGCAGATTTTTGTTATCTTCAATTATTCACACATAAAATCAGGTACTTTTGATTACTTTCGTCACCCGTTTGTAAAATTATGTACTTTCTTGTTTCTTTCATTACTGGTAGACACCCTGCCATATGGTCTTGAATCAACCCGAAACGAATGAAACAAATGAAAAAATTGCAAAAGAATTTCATGTACAGAGAACAGATCCCCTACAATTTTATTTAAGTAGAGGCATGAAGATAACATTGGTAACATGTTTACATGTGTAGTATGCCCTTATTACCAGAACAGCAAGGAATATAGACGATTGTTGGACAGATCATAAACTTCTTATATGTAAGCTCAGGATATCCATCAGACCTAAACCACCTAGGAACATCAAAAATTTGCCAAGAAAGAAGTTTAATACATCCAAACTTCAGGATGAATCCATGTACAAACATTTTGGAAACAGGATCGTCACCCAGTTATCAGAAAACCCAGTAACAAATGATATTCAGCAAGAATGGGCCACATTACAGAAGATTATCACACAGTCAGCTGAGGAAACCATTGGTTTTATAGTGCGGAAAAGACAAGACTGGTTTGATGACAACAATGAGGAAATTCTGTCTCTCATCAACGCCAAAAGGAATGCCTATCTTGCCCATCTTCAAGACCCAACTTCCAACACAAAGAGAGATAAACTACTGGAACTCAAGGGTAAATGCCAGACGCAGATAAGGCAGATTAAAAATACTTGGTGGCAACAGAAGGCTCAGGAACTGCAGAGACTATCGGATGCTCGAGACTTGAGGAACTTCTATGCCGTACTCAAGGAAATATATGGACCATCTCGCTCATCATCAGGTACACTGAAAAGCGCTGATAATTCTACTACCTTTACTGATAGTCAAGAAATCTTGGAACGCTGGAAGGAGCACTTCTCCAATCTCCTAAATCGTCCATCAGAAGCTGCTGAAGACTTCCTCTGTGATGTGCCGCAACAACCTGAACAACTGTGGTTGGCAGTACCTCCTACTTATCATGAATTCAGTGCAGCTCTCACCCAATTGAAACCCAGAAAAGCACCTGGCCCAGATAACATCCCTCTGGAACTAATTCAAGCCGGAGGTCATTCCCTCAAAACAAGAATTTTCATCCTTATCCTCAGAATTTTGGAATCAAGAAAGGTACCTGGAGACCTAAAGAATGCCACTATCGTCACTATCTTTAAAAAGGGTGATCGCAGTGTTTGTGGCAACTACCGTGGTATATCACTGCTATCAATTGTGGGGAAGATTCTTGCAAGAATTCTACTTAACCGCCTCAAGGTTATCTCTGAGAGGATCCTCCCAGAGTCACAATGCGGATTTAGAACTTCCAGAAGCACAATTGACTTGATTTTCTGTTTGAGACAGCTACAAGAAAAATGTAGAGAACAACAGAATCCACTCTTCTTAGTCTTTTATGACTTGGAAAAGGCATTTGATTCGGTTCCAAGACCAGCCATGTGGGCAGTGCTGAAGCGGTTTGGTTGCCCTCAGCGTTTTGTAGATCTAATCAAAGCTCTCCATGATGGCATGACAGGTCAGGTTTGCCATCAGAATAAGATGTCCGATGAATTTCCCATTACCCATGGACTGAAACAAGGATGTGTACTGGCTCCAACGCTTTTCGCGCTGTACTTGGCTGCAATGCTTTATGATTCACCCACAAACATCCCAGGTGTGGAGATCAAGTATCGTTTTGATGGAGGGCTTTTCAACCTAACTCGTCTCCGCTCCTTGAGGAAAACTCAGGTTACTAAGGTTACTAACATGTTGTATGCAGATGATGCTGCGTCACCAACTCTCACACCAGAAGAGCTGCAAGAGTCAGTTAACTGTTACAAAAGTGCATGTGATCGCTTTGGTCTTACCATAAATGTCAATAAGACTAAAGTCTTGGCACAACCTTCACCAGGCACACCTCTTCCTCAGTTCAATATCTCCATTTCAAATTTGCCATTAGAACAGGTTGACCACTTCTCGTACCTGGGCAGTACCATTTCTGTGAGCTGTACCTGTGAGCAGGATGTGGATAAGAGAATTGGCGCAGCCCATGCAGCATATGGACGATTAGCGCACCGGGTCTTCATGAATAAAGATCTATCCATGAGTACAAAGCTTATGGTGTACAAAGCAGTAGTCATTTCTACATTGTTGTATGGCTGTGAAACGTGGACCCTTTACCGACGTGATCTTAGGAAGCTTGAGCGTTTCCACCTACAAAAACTTCGATCAATCCTGAGGATTAAATGGGAAGACCGCATTACCAATATTGCTGTTCTGGAAAAGGCTCAAATCAACAGCATAGAATCATCCATAATAGGTCACCAATTTAGATGGATTGGTCATGTCCATCGGATGGATGATGTGAGATTACCTCGTCAAATGCTATATGGTGAGTTATACTATGGCACCAGACCTCATGGTGGTCCTAAGAGGCGCTACAAGGACCAATTTAAGCAGACCCTGAAATTGACAGGTCTTGATTCACAAACCTGGGACATGCTGGCTGAAAACCGCTCAACTTGGCGCCGTACCATCTCGGATACTGTAAAGACGTTTGAAAGGGATCGACGCATACATGAAGAGGCCAAGCGTCAAGCTAGGAAACTTCGAGCAGCCCAACCACGTCCTCCTCCAGCAATACTATGCGACTTGTGTGGTCGCTTGTTCCATGCCAGGATTGGACTCTTTAGTCACCGTAAACACATCCACAAACTGGACTGAAGGAAGAAGATTTATACTCGGATTCGAGTTAAAGCCGATGATGATGATGCCCTAGTAAAGAAAGTGACCCCCTTTACTGCCTAGAAGAGTGCAACCATCACTCATCACTGACTGTCGAGTTACCGTAGTTTCCTACTGCGGTTATATCGAGTGTTTCTGCGGTAACGATGCAGACTTTCAGAGATGCTGGCAATGGGCACAAGGATCCATTTGAGATAGGGAGCCTCAGTCGGAAAACACCTCTGTTGCCTACTGGCCACACATGGAGACTCCTCATTTTACAACTCTCATATTAGATGGCTCAATCATCATATCCAACAACCAAAATTATGATAATGTTGCTAATTTAAATAGTACATTTCCATTGATTTAGAAAATATGTGACATATGAAACAAGGAGAATATTAATGTAACTCACCCGTTGCAAGGATCCACCACAATAGCTCTAGGGCGTTCCACTCGTGCGATCACAACCAACTCGGATCCATCCATGTTCATGGCATATATACTACTGTTGGAAGAATCTGTCCAGTACACTTTCTTCTGAGTCCAATCATAAGCAATGCCTTCTGGGTTTATTCCACATTTGATAATGGTGTGAACTTCACCTGAGGGCTCTTTTCTTGAAATCCAACAAATCTTTGCCCATGGACGAATTTGTGTGAACAGCAGTTTCTGGTCTGCGTAGTCAAAGTCCACACCCACCACATTTGTCAAGTTATTCTAGAAAGGACAAAGTAAAGGCTACCTTCTACAGAATGCAGAAGAATCTCTCACAACTCCTAATGCAAAGGACATAACTTAATTCATACTTTCATTGATATTTTGAAAAATACAGCTTTCCCTTTATTTCATGTAACGAACTTTCATGCACTTGCATAAATATATTGTGAAAGCTATCTAATGTTGAACCCAGGATCAGTTCTAGAATTGTGTTAATTATAGTTTAAGAAAATCTGAACATTTGGAAGGATACAGCTGCTGACTATTACATCTACAGCATCTACAGTATTGTGGTGCCATCGATACTTCCGACTTGGCGTGTCAGTGTTACGCTAGGGCTATCTAGTGGTCAGAAGTGAAATCACTTTAACTAGCCAATCACACACAGCCATTCAATCGATATATCATGACAAATCGATTTTCGTTCGAGATGTTGGCTGCCTAATTTGTCATGACATATCGATTGAATAATTGCCTGTAATTGGCTGGTTAGAGTGATTTCACTTCTGACTGCTAGATAGCTCTAGCATAGCACTGAAACGTCAAGTCGGAAGTAATGATGGCATCACTATGCACTCACACCACCTATGACCCCATGTTGCACAATGAGAATGCATGGTTTTATCATTCCTATCGCAATTGGAATTGTCCACCCTCATTAGAGATCATTATCTAGATTTCCTACACAGTATAACCAACTATGCTTAAGAATTAACATAATGAGCTAAACTGTAATGATTTCTGAGTTTATACTAATCAAATAATCGTCAATTACTTAAAAGTATCCAATATATCTAAAGAAAATAACTAAGTATAAAAACAAAAAATTCTCTCTCCTCAAATTCATCGAGGCGATAAAATTTAACCAACTATGAATTATTAAAATTCACTTTCAAGTTACTACTAAAAAAGGGTAAAAGGAGCACGAGTCCCTCGACACCATTCCTATGGTTTTTCAAATCCATTGGGATGATAATGTCCTAGACTTGCTTGCATATTATCAATATTGGAAGTCATATTCAAAAAATACAGAAATACAGGGTTTCTATAAATGAACTCCGGGGTTTTAAAAATTCATATCTTAATAACTGTAGATGATAGCAAAATGTAGTTAATTTCTCTGAAACGAGTAGCTCATCAAGTTTTACTCATACCAATTGGGAATGTTTTCATCAACAGTTGGCAGCGCTGCTGAGCGTTGACCTTGAAACAACGTAGCGGCAGTCAGTGCTGTCTGGATTGCCGCGCTATGGCGACGCCGCAACAAAAGGCTCAATGCGTTATTTGGCTAAGAGAAACTAATTCTGTTGTTACGGTACAAAGAAACTTCCACGTAATTATGGTGGTGACCCGCCTACGGATAAAACCATTCGCCAATGGTTAAGTGCTTTCAAACAAACAGGAAGTGTTTTGAAACAAAAGTCGCCGGGAAGGCCGCGTGTGTCACAAGAGAATGTGGACAGAATCCGAGCTTCATGCCTTCGAAGCCCTAAGAAATCATTGACAAGACGCAGTCTGGAGTTGGGGTTACCAAGATCAACAGTTCATAAGGTAGTTCATAAAAGACATCGTTTAACTGCTTACAAAATTCAACTGTTACGCCACATTAAACCGGCAGACAAGATTAAGAGATTTAACTTTTCTGTTTCTGTGCTAAACGGAATCGATTAAAATAACGATTTTTAAGGTTATTTTTAGTGATGAAGCAACTATCATGTGAACGGGTCTGTAAACAGACATAATTGCAGAATTTGGGGATCAGAGCTGCCCCATGAGTTCATCGAGTATGAACGTAACACGCCAAAAGTGAATGTTTGGTGTGGTCTTATGCATGATAGAGTAATAGGTCCCTTCATTTTTGTTGAAAGAAATATCAATGGTTTTGTCTATTGTAACATGTTAGAGGAATATGTTTTTCCTCAGTTAGATGACATTAAGGCGGAGAAGGGTTTAGTCCACTTCCAACAAGATGGGGCACGGCCACACTTCAGTTTGCGTGTGCGTGAGGCACTTGACGCTCGACTCGGCAACAGATGGATTGGAAGGGAAGGAACTATTCCATGGCCTCCAAGGGGCCCTGATATGACTCCGTTGGACTTTTTCTTCTGGGGGCATATCAAGAATCTTGTGTATGCGGAGAAAATTCATGATGTTGGCCATCTCAAGGAACGAATAATCAGTTGTGTGGCAACCGTCCCCCTAGACATGCTGGCCAGGACATGGGAAGAGGTGGAATACCGTTACGATGTGTGCCGTGCCACCAACGGGGCTCATATTGAACTTTATTAAATTGTTAAGAAAACTTGAAAATGCAACCTTTCCAATCATGTATTAAACATTAATATAACTTTTTTACTTCATTACAATATTTTGCTTCAAAATCCCGGAGTTCTTTTATAGACACCCTGTACAATGTCATCTTTCAGATGTAGAATATATTTTTTGTTTATTAATGTGATAAAATGAGGTGGGAGGGGGGCAAATAATTAACAATAGATCTGTCAAGTAATTTTCTGACCTTAAAAGCTACAAGAAAGAAAAAAAAAAACTTCAGTTTGAAGGAGTCGCATTTATTCCCTTTTGCACATCCCAACATGAAATGCTCTCTTCATGACTGGCTGATCTATGGCTTACTCAACAATTGATATTGTAGCCATCAGTCAGTCAACACAAAATAATTCCAATTACAGTAGAACTCCGACTATCCAAACTCCGACTATCCGAATCGCTTTCAAAAAGAAAAGAAATTAAGACGGAAATGTACTGTGATTCGCAAAATAATGATTCTGTCTTTGCGTGCTATTGTCCTTCCCTCCACGAAGCTAGTGTAGGTGCATCGCGAACATTATTGGGATGATGAGTCACTGTCTCAGAGTACAGTATTGTACAGTAGTCTTTCTGAAGAAGCTCAGATCTTAGCTCAGAAGCTCTGCCCAAAATAGGATCAAGACAGTCAAACAGCTTACTTTGACCGAGATGTTCAGCAAACAATGACTTTCATTTACTACTATTGTACAGCACTTGTAACTACGTAAATTATATAACGTGTAAAAGTGTTGCCATTTCATTACATAATTAAATTGCATACAGTACCGAAAATAAGCTCTTGTTCTTTAAAATACGTATGTAGGTACAAAAACAACTAGATGTATGGAATCAAGAAATAGAGAAATTTGGGATGAAAGTAAGCACAGAGAAGAGCAAGACAATGGTAATGTCAAGAGGAAGGAAGGAAGGAAGAGGAAAGATAGAATTGAATGGGAAAATTCTAGAAGTGGTTAAAAGTTTCAAGTACTTGGGAAGTGTGATCACAGTAGATGGAAGGATAACTGAGGAAATTGGAAAGAGAATACAACAAGCGAACAGTTTTTACCAGAGCATAAGGGGTATTCTGTGGAACCGAGATGTCCCAAAGAAATGTAAAAATGTATTATATTCAACCTACTACAGACCCATACTAACATATGCAGCTGGAGCGTGGACTACTACAAAAAGAGAGGAGAGTAGAATACAAGCCGCAGAGATGAAATTCCTAAGAGGTATAGAGGGCAAGACCAGAAGAGATAGAGTTAGAAATGAAGAGATTAGAAAAAGGACAGGAATCTTGAAGCTGCAGGACAGAATAGAAACAACAAAGTTAAAGTGGTATGGACATATGATGAGAATGGGAGAGGAGAGAGTACCAAAGAAAACTTTCTGTGAAAAGATGACAGGGAAGAGACCACGAGGAAGGCCCCGAAAGAGATGGGCAGATACAGTGTGGGAGTGTGTAGAGAAGAGAGGAGGAAAACCTGAAGAAGTACTAAAAACAGGAGAGGAGTGGTGGAGAGACAGGAAACGTTGGAGGTCCTTAATTCACAACCCGACCCAGGAAGCTGGAAACGGGAAATGAAGATGATGATGTAGGTATACCCTTTTTTCGGAAAAATCTAATTGTCCGAATGGAGTCCGCTCCAATTGTTTCAGATAATTGGAGTTCTACTGTACTGGAATATGACTGTACAATAAATAACTTGAAATCAATTACATGTGATTGAGATGAAATTCCTATGAAGTAGGATAAGAGTAACAAGAAGAGACAGGGTGAGAAATGACAAGATCTGGGAAATAGTGAAAGAGGAGCCCTTGCAGGGTAGGATTGAGACTGAGATGGTATGGACACTGAGGAGGATGGAAGAGAAGAGGATACCCAAGAGGACGCATGAAAGGCAGATGCAGAAGAAACGACAAAGGGGAGACCAAGGGATAGATGGCTGAAGGGAGTGGAGGAGTGTTTCAAAATGAGAGGAGAGGACTGGACCAGAGGGACGACGGAGAGGTGGTGGGAGGAGAGAACTAAGTGGAGAGGCCTATGTTCCAAACAGACCCGGCCTGGGGCTGGTAACTGTGTATGATGATGATGATGATGATCACCAGGGGAATCAGCTGCCCCTAATAATATTGTTTTATACAGCCCAATTAACGCGCGTTGTTACGAAGGTCGATATTTCTCTGCCTGCATCCCGTATGGTACTAATGCACTGCAAGCATATCTCGCAAACGATACCGAACATTATTTTTCCCACGTATTAGTCAGTAGTCACATCGAGGGAAAAATAATAGTGTTCAGTATTGTTTGCAGTGGATTGGTACCATACGGGATACAAGCAGAGAAATATCGACCTTCCTGATAACATCGCTAGTTGGGTAGCATAGAACAATATTATTAGGGGCAGCTGATTCACCTGGTATATTTATTGCTATGGGCTATTGAAGAAGAAGATAACTAAGGGATGACATGTTTCGCTCGTCAAGCGAGCATCATCATATCCAAATCTACAAGACAAATGATTCTACAAAACACTACCAAATCTACAGTAATTTGGATCTGATGATGTTCGCTTGACGAGCAAGACATGTGATCCCTTTGTTCTCTCTTTCTTCCTTCAATAGTCCAAACTATATACAGGGTGGTTATAATTAAACTTGCGAGGCCCCCCCGGACAAACTAGTGACCGTAGGACAATGAAACGGTGTGGAAACCCTTCGCAGGACCTGTGGAAGAGACATACCGAATAAACCATTGAAAGGAACACACGTTAATTTCCACATGAGCGGGTAACAGGTGTTGATGGCGGACCATATTGACAGTCCAGGTTACAAACTATACTCAATGTGACGACCATCTGCATCCACGACAGCCTGGAACCGCATCATTGACCGATCGTTCCCCATTGCGTGGCCACCAAGACCTCCAGATTTGAGCCTGAGTGATTTCTGGTTGTAGGGTGTATCAATGGGACACTGACACATATTGGCATTCGAAGGTAAGCATCGCGAGGGACTTGGCCAATATCCTACCTGAGATGTTGCGGGCAGTGGTGGAGCACTAACTAATGCGGTTTCAGGCTGTCGTGGATGCAGTAGCGCAAGTCTTATGCACACCGGCTTGTAACGCGGCAACGAACGCACATGCACCATATGTTTACAGGACATGTTTTGCTTGTTGTCAGGTCCTGTATCGAATCCCCGGAGCTTCCCCACATATTTAGTTACACCCTGTGTTCAGGTTTGGTATGTTTTTTCACTGCCCCTTCAGAATGCTATGTTTATCTTACGTCACTGTGCCATAGATTTATCGACCCCTCCGAGTTGCAAAGGTGTGATTACAACACTGCTCTTTCTCCACTCCTGAACTAGATAGCAGCACACTTCTTGTATCTGATTTGAGTCTCTAGGAGGCAGTGAAGAAGAAGGCCATGACTTATTAATTGCTTCTCTGTATTCTCGAGATGATATTATTAATTGTAGGAGATTTGGCTCTTACTGCAAGACATTGTAGGATGAGGAATCTTATAACAAGCACAAAATATTACTAACCCAGAGGCTTTAAGGCTCCGCAGAAATATAAGAAGATGTGTGAAATAAAGTAGTTATTTCTATTCATACTACAAACGTTATTCATATGGACGTGTATCTGGAAAGCTTAGACGTTAGTGTTGCACGTTTAGTGAGTATTGCGATTACTGTGATTGCTGTTCATGCCTAGACACCAATTCACATGATGAGAAGATTGGGGTGTGGTGTACAATTAATGGACACCACATTATTGGGCCATTTTTACACGAGAGTATGATAAACAGTGAGAGGTATTCCAAATTTTCGTCTTGTTTCAGAACAAGATTTTCTGCTTTTCATATACGAATTATGGATACACACACATGTTCGCGCAATGTGAATTGGTGTCTAGGCATGACCAACAATCACAGTAATCACAATACTCACTAAACGTGCAACACTAACGCCTAAGCTTTGCAGATATACGTCCATATGAATGACAAAACACGTGTGAACTAACTATATGAATCAGCGGAGTGCGCCAACCACCGGCTGAACCATGTACGCACGCTCGCCATCTGCGCCAGTCATAGCCGGCTTAGCTTGCCGTGTTTATCGGGGTGCACATAGTGAACCCTTGCGAGAAGCTTTTTTATGAGACTCTTTTCTTCGGGTTGTGTACGGTTCATAACATAGTTGCTAAATTTACGCTTCTACAAGGTGCAAGGTAACATAGTCCAAATGTAAGACAGAAAGAACGACAGTGAAGCCAGACTAAGTAAAAACGAATTTAATTTCAGAATAAAAAAAGGAACAAATATAACAAAACACAACGAACACCACGAGGGAACACCCTCTTAAATCTACACCCAAATTTACAGTGTGAAGCAAAGACTCATCTCAGAAAGATGTCAAAATAAAATTACAGGTCCTGAAATATGGCCTGTCTCATCTAAAATCATGTGTGCGTGTAAGATGACGAGCATGCAATCTGGGAGAGTACTGGGTGCTAGATTTGTTGCCATCCCGCGACCGCCGTCAGGCTACAAATCCGCACCTCGGATAAATTAGCGATGGGAACTTAACACTACAGATATCAATACACACACCCGACACTCGCTAACCTTCAGTAATACAACAATGAAGATTTCCGCCGAAATCTAGACCAGCGAGCTACAGCACACAACTACTGCCTCAACAAGGACTTTTCAATGAAACACAGGAGTGAGTAACGTGACCATGAAACAAAAACAAAGAATGACCGCATGTCATTTACTCAGAATAACACAACAGGGTGTCACAAGGAATTTACACATTTAAATGATTAAATAAACATATGCATAAAAGCAAGACAATTCTATACAAAAAACATATATCTGGACGTCAGCATGGTAATACCGCTTCGGCGTAGCGAACTGATCCCCTTAGTGTCATATCGCTCTTTAAAACGAAACAAGTAAGCCATCTCTTAGGGTAGGTCATGGCCTAACCGCTTCCTTACCCCCACACAGGTGTCCAGACGATACCAGAGATCAGCGCTCAAAGTGGAACTGTTATCTTCTATCATAATCAACCCAGCGTGCACAATGTCCCAGAGCTAGCGCTAATCGCCTGGTTCCTGAGATCCACGAAGAATACATAGCTGTCACATAGCTCAACCGTGTGTGTGTCGTAACAAATATCTCATCAATTTCACCAGGAATTGTTAAGACCCAATTTTTACTGGCAGAGGTCCCGCAGGCATCACTCTCCGTAGTAAAAAAACAACAACATTGCAGCAGTCAGAGGGCTAGCCTAGAGCAATCCTCCCGCGCAGAATAATCACACCACGTGATACACGTAGACACATAGACACACACACACGAATCACGCGCTAGGGTTGATTACACCTGAAATAAAGTACACGAATATTTTCCACACTCACTGCGCCTGATCTGGTATTCTGGCCAAGAATTTAATCTGAAAGGCAACTATAAAATCTGACATAAAGAACGGACGGTTCTTTACAACGATCAAAATACTGCGACATGGCGATTCAAAAACAAAAACAAAAAAACTTGTTCAACCAAAGTCCTAATCAAATACAAGTTTTTTCCCCCTCTGCTATTTTTAACTGTAATTACAAAAGCACTACTTATCTGCCGACGCCGCATCCATGCTTACGCCAAACCAAATATGTGCGTACACGAGTACACGATTAAAATATACAATACAATAATTAACGATGGTCACGCTTCCCCACGCATTTACATATTTGAGTGTCGGTGCACTACGTTACTAAAAAATCACAATGAATACAAAACAATCACGAAATTAAATTATTCACAACAATAGTTCCCATGCCAAAATATCTATAATGAATAAATTCAATATTTGTACTCATCCAAATTACTCGTCACATCAGCGGATGTCCTCCGCCATGGCCCACTATGGATCTTAACCGGCCATCTCACACATCTTCGTTGGTTGCAGGAACATCACTCCAACAGTCGACCCAAAGTTCGTCATCTTGCTGCTGATGTCGGTGGTGGAAACAAAGTTCAAATTAAATTATCTCTCCTATTCCTGCTATAATTGCAATAGAGCTACACAATCACTCTTTGTCCTGCGCAATTATTAAGACGTCGATACTTTCCCTAGAATAAGCATTTTGCTAATTTCACACGCAAACATTTTATAAATTTTACAATTATATTTACACACGGATCTCAAACAGAGTCCACAAACTTGAAACATCTCTCAATAGAGATCGAAGACAAGTGTTTAAAATTGTTCGTAGTACTTGGCTACTTTAAAATAAGAACGTGGTTGTAGCGTACCGCTACATCAAGGTATGAACATGGTCGCTAACACAGACATCTCTTTTATACAATCTGGCCAAAAGTGTGGTAGAGGGGACATACATTTTTTTTATATTCTGAACCAAACATCGTAGAAACTTGCGGCTAGTGTCAAACTTCAGCATTTTTTCTGAACGTCAAAATGATGCCTCGCGGAATAAAATTGCATCGATGATTAATTAGATACCGCATTCGCGGGCTTTTCAGCGGATACGCCACGGTGATGCCGAGGTCGGCGTGGTTGCACGTGATTGGTCCATCCAAACGTAAAATCGTTGAGTACAGTAGGTCGTTTCCCCCAGTTGCCAACACCCCTCTCTTTCTTTCCTTACTGCTCGAGCTGGCTAACAAAGGCTAGAGCTTCGAGGTCACGGCCATTCACCTCTTTTCCAGGAAAAAGTTTAATTCTGTCAGGCGCGCACAACTGCCCTCTTCCTTGCGAAATCTAGCTTGCACTCTGCTTCAACTGACTACGGCCATAATGCAGTATATAAAATAAATATATGAACAATTATTCTAATGCAATAAAGAATAAGGGTTCATTTTCCTCCAGCAGAGTTTAAAAATTCGAAAAGTCAAGATTTGAATTTTTAATCATCAACATAGTCATTTTCCCAATTTAGTCTGGACCTCACCAGCTCTTTAAATGTTCCAGCGCAGTCCGAGTATCTGGCATCTCTCAGCTCACTAATTGCTTCTCCACTGATGACTAAGTGTACCTTGGCCTCGCTGAGCCGTCACCCCCTGTCACATTCCGGCCTCCCTCTCTCTGTACCATAACAACTTGTAGACCTCCCTGACTTGTCACCATGTTTGTAAACAATGCTCTCTCAATTTCTTCCGTCCAGCAGCCCCGTACATTTGAATGTTTCTTAGTTTGCACCAGAATTTGCATATGCTTCATTTTCTTCCTGTTCCCACTGCTCTCTTCTAAAATACAACTTCAAATTTGCAATGTTGAAAACTGACTTCGTTCCAGTGCTCATGTCTTCAATCCTGTAGGCTTAGCAGACATTCTGCTCCTTCTCCATGATTATCCGGATTTTGTCTGTTTTCCATCGCTCGCCCCCATTTTTCTTTCTCTGTGTCTTCAGCGTGTATCTCTTGTAGATATTTCTGCGATTCTTGATACCGTTCCTCCCAGTTGTTCCGGTACTCCCTTGGATCCTCTTGCACGTTATCCCGTCTGTTCTTCCATTGGTGCGTGTCACCACTTCCCTGATAAGGCCTATCCTGCTGCCTACTCCCTCTCCAATTAGAGTATCCTCGCTGGTACGGTCTTCTATTATTGTTATTCCGGTACTGGTTGTAGTTATTATTATTATTATTCTCATGCCGATTATAGTTATTATTATTCTCATAGCGATTGTAGTTGTTATTCTTATTATTCTCATACCGACCTCTGTTATCATACTGATCTTGTCTCCTAGGCGTGAATTGCGTATTCGTTGCCTGTGTTCTCGTACTAGAATTCTGATTGTTATTATCATTATTGCTCTGGACTACTTCTGCTGCATTAACGCATTCAATATTTCTTTGGCGAGTTTGGGCTGAAACCATGCTTGTTTCATCCAAATGGCGAAGGATCTCTTCTGCCTCTACCGCGGTTTTTACGTTTGCCGTTACCAAAAATTGTTGGATATTCATAGGTAACTGCTTGCCTATTGTCAATACTAAATTTTCCTCCGATGGGGGCTCGTCCAGATCTTTCAGCCTAATCATCTGTTGCGAGAAGAATTCTGAAAATTTCGTTGGGTGCGTACTATGGTACTTTCTAGCATACAAGTCCATTTTTAATCCTAGCTGCAATGCGGGACTCCAAAATTTTCTCAAAAACGCCTCTTTAAATTGCGTCATGTTCTCAAAGGTGTATTTGAAACTTTGATGCCAGACGAGACTTGGTCCCTGAAGAAACTTCTCTACCATTCTTAGCTGTTTTATTGGGCTTATTTGATTATCATTATAATAATCGTCTAATTCGCGGAGAAAAGCTTTAGGCGTAATTCCTTGCCCGTCTATGAATTTCGATGGTTTGAAATCATTTCCTCGAATCACCTGAATAACTTGCGGTGTCATTACGCTAGGTTGCGGAGTGGATGTCTCGCCTCTGTAATTACGAAACGCTTCCGTGTCGACCCCTGCTTTAACGCTATTTTCTTGGCTCGTGCTCCCTGTAGATTTAAATGCCTCCGGGCTTCCCATACTAACAAGTTTTTCTGCTGTCCGTTCTGCCGTAATTAACGTTGCATTCTCTAGTGATCGTATCTCATTTTTGATAATTAGATCCGAGTGCTCTTGAAATTTAGTTTTTATACAGTCCTCCAGCACTTGCATCCGAGAATTGTTATCTCCTAATCTCTTTAAAATAGACAATCTATCTCCTTTATTTTCTTCTACCTGCTGCTTCCAATCTTTCCGGATCTTCTCTTTCATCGTCTTCCAACCTTCTACGAAACGTTCCTCCATCTGCTCCTGATTCTTATCTATCTTGTCTTCGAGCTGCACTAGATTTTTATCTATCTTGTCTTCGAGCTGCACTAGATTTTTATCTATTCGTTCTTCTACCCGCTCCATTTGTTCTTGACTCTTATCTTGCCTTATCTCAATTTTTTCCAAACGCTCGTCCAATCGCATCCTATTTATTTCAATGTGCTTCTTTATCTGCTGCTGATCAGCTTCTAAGTGTGTCCATCTCTCCGTAGATTTAATTTCCAACCGATCGAGTTCTTTAATTAACCCCAGTACGTTGTCATCTACTGCTTTTATTTGCTCTTGTATGTTCTCTGTTTTGGACTCAATTTTCTTAAATTCTCCCTGTAATTTCTCCTGCGTTATCTTTATTCCCGTTGTATTAGTTATACATGCTCACTCTATTTGTTCTAGCTTCGCGGTGACCATCTTGTCCAACTCCGTCATTTTCGATCCAAATTTAGCTTCTATTGCTTTAATTTGTCCCAATTGTTTAGTGTTATTACCCTCCATTTCATTTGCCAGTTTATCCAATTGTACTTTCATATTCTGATTTATCTTAAGTGTGATTTTACTTAAGTTTTCAGTCTGTGCTATCGCCTGTTCCTCACTACGTTCTTTTATTCTACCTTCAAGTGTCAATAATTGTTCATTATTGTTTTCCCGCATTTTTGTTTCTAATGTCTGTATTTGTTCGCTATTACTCTGAGTAATCGCGTTCTTTAACGTAAGCAATCGTTCGTTACTACGCTCCTGCATTCTAGTTTCTAATGTTTGTATTTGTTCGCTACTACTCTGCGTAATCTCGTTCTTTAACGTAAGCAATTGTTCGTTACTACGCTCCTGCATTCTACTTTCTAATGTTTGTATTTGTTCGCTACTACTCTGCGTAATCTCGTTCTTTAACGTAAGCAATTGTTCGTTACTACGCTCCTGCATTCTACTTTCTAATGTTTGTATTTGTTCGCTACTACTCTGCGTAATCTCGTTCTTTAACGTAAGCAATTGTTCGTTACTACGCTCCTGCATTCTACTTTCAAGTGTCATTAATTGTTCATTATTGCTCTCTTGTATCTTCGCTGCCGACCTCTCCAATAATTCACTGATTTCAGCAATCGTTGCCATCACAACACTATATATCACTTGGAGAATAAAGGGCCATGCACATAGGAACCTCCACCGTACTCACACACATGTTTTGACATTTAATAATAATTCATACTCACTATTTAATTTTACATTAAAACACACCCCTCAATCAAAGCATCATGAGTATTTGAATTTACTTTTAATTTACTATTTCCCTTCATTATTCTGATCATAAATTCCTAATCTGAATTTACATATAACACCTTTTAATTAACCAGTGTTAATCAAAATTTCAAGGCAACACCTTCCTGTCATTTGAATATTTCTGATTTCATTGAATCAAAACAAACACTATTTTACTTTTTTAAATGGGCGCCAGGAACACGTCATAACTCAATACAATGTCAAATCTACCGTGTTCCGTATTTCCAACCTTAAATGAACTCATTGATTTTACTTATGCACATGGTGGAAAGACTTCACCTTATTTACTGATTCTACCAATTACTATGCCAAACCTGGTATTATTTTTCCACAAAATACTATGAGGTAAGCAAAAGCAACAACAACCACCACGTTGGGCAGACATTTTAGATCTATGAACCCTTGCGAGAAGCTTTTTTATGAGACTCTTTTCTTCGGGTTGTGTACGGTTCATAACATAGTTGCTAAATTTACGCTTCTACAAGGTGCAAGGTAACATAGTCCAAATGTAAGACAGAAAGAACGACAGTGAAGCCAGACTAAGTAAAAAAGAATTTAATTTCAGAATAAAAAAAGGAACAAATATAACAAAACACAACGAACACCACGAGGGAACACCCTCTTAAATCTACACCCAAATTTACAGTGTGAAGCAAAGACTCATCTCAGAAAGATGTCAAAATAAAATTACAGGTCCTGAAATATGGCCTGTCTCATCTAAAATCATGTGTGCGTGTAAGATGACGAGCATGCAATCTGGGAGAGTACTGGGTGCTAGATTTGTTGCCATCCCGCGACCGCCGTCAGGCTACAAATCCGCACCTCGGATAAATTAGTGATGGGAACTTAACACTACAGATATCAATACACACACCCGACACTCGCTAACCTTCAGTAATACAACAATGAAGATTTCCGCCGAAATCTAGACCAGCGAGCTACAGCACACAACTACTGCCTCAACAAGGACTTTTCAATGAAACACAGGAGTGAGTAACGTGACCATGAAACAACAACAAAGAATGACCGCATGTCATTTACTCAGAATAACACAACAGGGTGTCACAAGGAATTTACACATTTAAATGATTAAATAAACATATGCATAAAAGCAAGACAATTCTATACAAAAAACATATATCTGGACGTCAGCATGGTAATACCGCTTCGGCGTAGCGAACTGATCCCCTTAGTGTCATATCGCTCTTTAAAACGAAACAAGTAAGCCATCTCTTAGGGTAGGTCATGGCCTAACCGCTTCCTTACCCCCACACAGGTGTCCAGACGATACCAGAGATCAGCGCTCAAAGTGGAACTGTTATCTTCTATCATAATCAACCCAGCGTGCACAATGTCCCAGAGCCAGCGCTAATCGCCTGGTTCCTGAGATCCACGAAGAATACATAGCTGTCACATAGCTCAACCGTGTGTGTGTCGTAACAAATATCTCATCAATTTCACCAGGAATTGTAAGACCCAATTTTTACTGGCAGAGGTCCCGCAGGCATCACTCTCCGTAGTAAAAAAAAAACAAGATTGCAGCAGTCAGAGGGCTAGCCTAGAGCAATCCTCCCGCGCAGAATAATCACACCACGTGATACACGTAGACACATAGACACACACACACGAATCACGCGCTAGGGTTGATTACACCTGAAATAAAGTACACGAATATTTTCCACACTCACTGCGCCTGATCTGGTATTCTGGCCAAGAATTTAATCTGAAAGGCAACTATAAAATCTGACATAAAGAACGGACGGTTCTTTACAACGATCAAAATACTGCGACATGGCGATTCAAAAAAAAAAAAAAAAAAAAACTTGTTCAACCAAAGTCCTAATCAAATACAAGTTTTTTCCCCCTCTGCTATTTTTAACTGTAATTACAAAAGCACTACTTATCTGCCGACGCCGCATCCATGCTTACGCCAAACCAAATATGTGCGTACACGAGTACACGATTAAAATATACAATACAATAATTAACGATGGTCACGCTTCCCCACGCATTTACATATTTGAGTGTCGGTGCACTACGTTACTAAAAAATCACAATGAATACAAAACAAACACGAAATTAAATTATTCACAACAATAGTTCCCATGCCAAAATATCTATAATGAATAAATTCAATATTTGTACTCATCCAAATTACTCGTCACATCAGCGGATGTCCTCCGCCATGGCCCACTATGGATCTTAACCGGCCATCTCACACATCTTCGTTGGTTGCAGGAACATCACTCCAACAGTCGACCCAAAGTTCGTCATCTTGCTGCTGATGTCGGTGGTGGAAACAAAGTTCAAATTAAATTATCTCTCCTATTCCTGCTATAATTGCAATAGAGCTACACAATCACTCTTTGTCCTGCGCAATTATTAAGACGTCGATACTTTCCCTAGAATAAGCATTTTGCTAATTTCACACGCAAACATTTTATAAATTTTACAATTATATTTACACACGGATCTCAAACAGAGTCCACAAACTTGAAACATCTCTCAATAGAGATCGAAGACAAGTGTTTAAAATTGTTCGTAGTACTTGGCTACTTTAAAATAAGAACGTGGTTGTAGCGTACCGCTACATCAAGGTATGAACATGGTCGCTAACACAGACATCTCTTTTATACAATCTGGCCAAAAGTGTGGTAGAGGGGACATAATTTTTTTTTATATTCTGAACCAAACATCGTAGAAACTTGCGGCTAGTGTCAAACTTCAGCATTTTTTCTGAACGTCAAAATGATGCCTCGCGGAATAAAATTGCATCGATGATTAATTAGATACCAAATTCGCGGGCTTTTCAGCGGATACGCCACGGTGATGCCGAGGTCGGCGTGGTTGCACGTGATTGGTCCATCCAAACGTAAAATCGTTGAGTACAGTAGGTCGTTTCCCCCAGTTGCCAACACCCCTCTCTTTCTTTCCTTACTGCTCGAGCTGGCTAACAAAGGCTAGAGCTTCGAGGTCACGGCCATTCACCTCTTTTCCAGGAAAAAGTTTAATTCTGTCAGGCGCGCACAACTGCCCTCTTCCTTGCGAAATCTAGCTTGCACTCTGCTTCAACTGACTACGGCCATAATGCAGTATATAAAATAAATATATGAACAATTATTCTAATGCAATAAAGAATAAGGGTTCAATAGATAATGACACTGTAGCTATGAACTAAGCTATTTAACAAGAGAATAAGATCAAGGTGATGAGTAGAGATAAGAAAGAAGGAAAAGGAGTAATCAAAGTAGGAGATAAGGAATTGGAAGTAGTGAAACACTTCAAATACTTGGGAAGTGAACCGACTGAAGATGGAAGACTAGATTTGGAAATTAGCAGAAGGATACAACTCGGGAGTGCTTTCTACCAACAGGCAGGGGACTAGTATGGAACAAGGATATACCAATTAAGGCTCAAGAAGTTATGTACAAAGCATATTATGTTCCTATAATGACATATGCAGCAGAAACTTGGACAATGACTAAGAGGGATGAGAGCAGAGTACAAGCAGCTGAGATGAGATTCCTGAGAAGTATGGTCCAGAAAACGAGGCGGGACAGAGTGAGAAATGAAGATATATATGGAAAGAACTGGGAGTACAGAAACTAAATGACAAACTGGAGCAAAACAGATTGAGATGGTTTGGACATGTCAAACGGCTACCAAGACGAGCACTGGAACGACGGATGACAGGGAAAAGAGAACGAGGAAGACCAAGAATGCGTTCGATGGACTCGGTGGAGAATAGTACTAGAAAACGGAACCTGGATTGGAACACTGTGTCAGAAGAGGAATGGTGGAACGACAGAACAAAGTGGAGAGGAACCATATTTGCCCCACCCACTGTCAACTGGAAATGAAGATGATCTTAATCACATGTAATTTGTTTCAGGTTATTTTTCACATACTCCAGTTATTGACATTATTTTGTGTTGACCAACTGAAAGCTACAATATCAATTGTCACTGAAAAATGGCTTCAAAGCTCTCTTTATGCAAATGTTAGAAACAAGGACTAACACAAGGACAAGCAAATGGGGTTGGAGGAAAAACGAGGACTATCGCCACTGTTGTCTTAACACATGGAAGACGGGCCCCGAGAAATCTCGGTTTTATACACGTCATTGTTTTCGGTCTTCCTGCGACATCTCTTGACCATGTATTGAACTATTTCGGTCTAGCACATTGAGAAGGACATTTGTAGATGTATATGTGGCATCTTCCGTCTATTCATGGCCTTTATTTATTCTTTGATTTAGTTTCGAAACATCGAACTTCCTTCTGTTGGTTCAATCAATGACAAGATGGAGGACTTGTATAATCAGATGATAAGATTTATCGTTTATATTATCGTTCAAATGGCACAAGTTATAGTGAATTAGTGGAAACTGAATGAGAGAGTGATATTCAGGTCTCTAGGCGACGTAATAACAACCAAAGTACATACCGTACTTTGATTGTTGACCAATCTAACCTCAAATATACTCCATCTGCTCTTTCTGTAAGCCGCCACTGCACATTTGTCATGTTTCCAAATACATCACCACCTTGAGCACTACTAGGGGTATGTGTATACTTATATCAAGTAGAAAGATAATATCTAGGTTAGTTCCACAATTATGTACTTTTTATAAACTAGTGCACTGGAATATTCTCAGTAGCAAAATGTCCGGTCCACAGGGGATGTGACATGTCCAGGCATCCGGTCTCCAATGTGTTAAGGTATGTATATACGGTGCGTTTAGGAAGAACATCCACATTTTTGAATGGATTCCTCTGAAATTTTCACATCATCACACATGAAACCCAACAATCAACTTTTCATATCAGAAACTTTGTTTTCTGTTTTCAGTTCTCTGAATTTTTGAAAAACAGAATAAAAAATGTCTATGTTTCAAAATGCCCTAAAATTACTAAATATAATTCAATCATCAAATTTCTTTCACCGAGATCTTCACCTATATAATGCGTATAAAGTTCTGAACACAAATCTTGCAGTTATCTGCAACAGACAGAGTGTAGGAGATTTTTATACATTTTTCAAAAATGAAATGCACATTTATTATTGCTTAAAATAAACAAGATGGCTAAAGTTTTCAAAGTATCAACAAATCTCTAGTTCACAGCATACCTACATTCATTAGCTTTAATTTGACATATCAATGATATTACTGTGTCAATTTTTGATGTTGATTTCATTAATTTGAAAGGCAAATGTTAAAAGATTTTAGAATAACGTAAATGAAGTTGCACATTTGTGATGACGAAACAAACAAACTTAAGACATATTAAAGACGAATGGAGGAGAAGAGAATACCCAGGAGAGTACATGAGACGAAGTGGGAAGGAAAGAGACCGAGGGGAAGACCGAGAGACAGGTGGCTGAAGGGGGTGGAAGAAAGCGTGAAGAAGAGAGGAGAAGACTGGACAAGGGTGGAGGCTGAGAGATGGTGGGAAGACAGAAGACGTTGGAGAGGCTTGTGTTCCAAACAGACCCGGCCAGTGGCTGGAAACTGTGCAAGATGATGATGATGAATTCTTCGGGAGTGATTTAACCTGGATCACTTAGCTAATATACAGTATAACCTCTTTTTTACACTTTTCAAGGGTCTGGAATGAAAAAGTGTAAATCCAGGGAAAGTGTAAATTGTGGGAAATCATTAGGTTACATTTTTTATACACTCTGAGCAACAACAACAAAAACAAAACTTATGTAGAGCAAAACATTATTTTTCTCACATAATATCAACATTTTAAGCAGTCGCATATGAACATTACAGCTTAATTTCTGCATCATTTCATTTTTAATATTTAGTTCGTTTTTATAGGCCTATTAAAAAATGACCTTTAAATATTTTTATTGTGATGGAAAATACAATTAAGATAGAATGTTTATTCAATTATCATTTTTTATGATTAATAATCAAAATATTTTAATAATGTAGGCCTACAATTACCTTATCGTATGAATGAAACCCCCAAAAAGAAATCCTGCATACGCCACTGATCTTAATCACTCTCTACTACTGCCGTTGTTTAATCGTCCCATTCCAACGATTCTAAAAACACTATTAATGGTTCGGCCGGAAACTTCCAAACGCGCCGCAATGCGAAAAGATAGGTTATGGTAGTAATCGACATGCAACAAGGCGCCTGTCGAGTTTTCGATGATAATTGACAATAAATTGTACAAACCGGCTGACATATTCATTAGTTCATGAAGAAAAACTGGTGGCATATGTGACATATTTGTCAGATTTCTACCAGTCAGCTTTACAAATTTATGAAACAGATTTCCGACAATATGTCACGGCAATTTACAAAATTGTCGCGACATATTTGTCATGCTTTGAGAGACGGTAACTTGTCGAACTATCGAATTGTCGGACATTTTATGTCATCTGACATATGTCAACTTGTCGAAATAGGACCCAGTTTGAAGCGCAATGCGATGAGAAAAACAATGAAAACAAGCCGCCCTTTGCATCAAAGAACATTTTGCCGAGTATTAGTTAGCAAAGAGAATATATGTGAGTCAGTTATTACCAACCTCATCTGCATAACCTAACTCGTCAAGAGTAATTCGCTCTTCACTTACTGGTGGAAGTGCCAGTCACTGCTCCCAGCGCTTAGCGCGCTCTCTGGGCGCTTACCTGCTGAAGCTGAATGATCAAGGCCACCGGAGTACCATACTACGTGCCGCGCGGCATGTTCAGTGCTTTGGAGTTAAACTGAGACTTGTTGTCAAACAAAACTGTCTCTTCAGTGACAGCGACCAACATCGATATCTGTTAAGACGATCGCCACTCTTTAGTGGAAAAAGTACCACTCCCATGCGGCATCACATGATGAAGAATAACACATGGCTTCGTCCCGCACCTGCATTCAATACGCCATACAATTTGTTTCCGTTGGGGTAGCGATAAGCTGCTTGGTATGGCCTGGCGACATTTAAGGTAGTCTCATGGGCATTTTGTTCGCTTTGTTATATCAAGTAATTATTATTATTATTATTATTTAAAATCTCTGTCTTTTCTTTATGTTCGCTATCTACAAGGTGTAAATTGCAAAAAATTAAAAATTTCATTAACGTAAAAGCGGGGACCTGATGGCATTGAAATCATAGGAAAATTGAAGGGACCGAGGAAAAATGTTGTAAATTAATTGCGGGAACGTAAAAGCGGGGTTATACTGCATGTCATTTTCATACCTTATTAGATATTCAGGGATATTTAGATGTAAGTAAGATGCTGTGGAGCCAAGCCCCTAGACTTGTGCACACGAGCCTCCTTAAAATAGTTTTTAACTACTTACAGGTGGAATATAGACATGAAATATACGATGGCTATTCCAAAACTAAGGTCCTGTTAAAAAAAAAAAAAAAAAATGTTTTATTGACATTCCTTACGTCTTTCTCTATTTTTCTACATAATTTCCATACTTATTTACACATTTGTCACATCGTTCCACAAGCTTTTAAATGCTTAAGTCGTAGAATTCGGCCACCTGCAAAGCTAACCAGTCTTTAACAGCTTCTTTCACTTCATCATCTGTGTCGAAGCACTTGCCGCTAAGAAACTCCTTTAGGTAGCGGAATAGCTGGAAATCACTTGGCGCCAAGTCCGGACTGTACAGTGGGTGGTCCATCTGTTCCCATCCAAATTTCTTGATTAGAGTTTGCATGTCATTCGCAGTATGGGGTCTGGCATTGTCATGCAACAACAACACTCCAGACGACAAAAGACCACATCGCTTATTCTGGATTACACGTCGAAGTTTAGTCAGGGTAGCGCACTAGGCGGCTTTATTGATCGTTGTCCCTGAAATAGTTAATCGTCGATCTTCGCGAATTTTGTCGTCAACCGCATGAACCAACTCGTCTGAAATCACTGATGGTCTGCCAGAGTGGGGTTCATCGTGCACATTTTCCCGTCCTTCATTATAGGCTCGCACCTTGCGCACTTTACTGTCACTTATTATGTTAGGACCGTACACTTCAGTAATCTGCCGATGAATTTCTGCCGCAGAAATGTTTCTTTTCGAGAGAAACCCACTGCCCTTACTTCACAATCGGCGGGCTGATTAATTGTCATAAACATTGTGAACTGACACTATCAACAGCACACAGCAACAGTAACAACGCTACTGGCGGCTTTTGCCGCGCAAGGCATGCCAGGAGTTGGCGCGCATGCGTGTTTTGCCCTTGGCACCACTTTCAAATATTTACGGCGAATCGGACCTTACTTTTGGAATTACCCTCGTATATTAATTTGAAGCAGACAAATAAGACTTCCATTTCCAATTTAAAAAAAAAGAAGAATCTTTGATCAAAAATGCCATTTCAAACGTATATACATACTTAAAAGGCAGGAATTCCAGCCCATTAACTAGCTATAATAATGGCTGAAACCTCTGAAAAGCTTTTTTCGACTTCCTGGTCTCATCACAAGGGCAGGCATTTACTCAACAGGGCACACTAAAATCATGTAAATCCATTGGTTCAATACTCACCATTGGCTGGAATGGCAGTGTGGTGGCATGAGTGTCCAGGTGGATACTTCTGATCTCAGTTCGTGTCATGAAGACCAGGAATTCATCCACAGCAGAACATTTCTGACCATTGTCACCTGCAGGCTGGCCAGTGGCACAGCCGCAGTGGGATTTGATTGGCGTGTTGTTGGAATTGCCAGGGTAAGAGAAGCAAAGTTGATCACAGCCACCATTGCCATGTTTTAAACAAGGATTAGTGGAGTCAAACGGCTGGCTGGACTCAGCGAAGATGGCAATGTCACGCAGATTCTGGAGAGTGGTACGGACGGTGATGGGCCGTGTACTGTTGGCTGGCAATTTCGATGCTTTGAATACTGTGTTCAGGTTGCGATCCACCCAGTACACATCATTCTTGTACACTGCAATACCCATAGGATTTGGCAAGTTGCGACAAATAACCTGTGAGAAAATTTATATCAATTAGTTCAATCTCATTTCAGTCCGTCATGATTATATTATTGTTGAAGTATGAAAAAATCTTAATAAAAAGGAAAAATTCAGGTAACATTATCAAGTTAGGGAGGGAAAAAGTAGAGGGGGAAAGAGGCACCTGGGTAAGTAGACACTTGATGCGCACTTAGTACAGGAGGATGGACAAAAAGA
Source organism: Meconema thalassinum (assembly GCA_946902985.2). NCBI lineage: Eukaryota > Metazoa > Arthropoda > Insecta > Orthoptera > Tettigoniidae > Meconema > Meconema thalassinum. The sequence goes on along the minus strand of OX336389.2, from coordinate 63,312,130 downwards.
AAAGGAAAATATTATTGTTGTTAATTCTTTAGGGGGCTTCGCAACATCATGGTCATGTAGCCCATGTACTTGGGTGTGTCTGATAACCTGTGTCACTGTGTGTGTATTTCTTAATGAGATAGGATTTGGGTAGGAAGTGGCCATGGCGTTAAGTTCGGTACCGTCCCGGCATTTTCCTGGAGTAGAAGTGGGGGAAACCACGGAAATCCACTTTCACGATGGCTGAGGTGGGAATCGAACTTGCCTCTCCTCAGTTTTTGCCCCACGAGGCTGAGTGTACCCCGTTCCAGCCCTCAGACCAGAGTTAAATATCTTGGCAGAGCTGTGAATCGAACCCGGGCCTCTGCGGTGACAGCCAAGAATGCTAACCACTACGTAACGAGGTGGACTCCACACCTGTAATGCAACCTTCCACACTGTCTCAAATATTATACTTTTCGATGTATGATACAAAAGAACAAATAATTAAGTGTGGAAGACTGAATTTGTATGATAGATAGACATACCGTATATACTCGAATACCACCCGCACATTTTTAAACAAAATCGGACGTGAAAAATTGGGGTGCGGGTCTTATTTGAGTCATCTTGATTTTAAAGATTTAAATTGCCCGCCACGCGCGATATCGGGTGTTGCGAGTATCCGCTAGATGGTGCTAACCTTCTTCCGGCTATCACTTTGTTTTACCGTAAGCAGGCGGCGTCATACAGTCTCGTGCACGTTTTCAGAGTGTAAACATGAGTTCTACGAAGCGTTTGCGGTCGTTTACTGTGAGTGAGAAATTGAAAGCTGTGAGGGAAGCTGAAGTTATTGGAAATCGTGCCCGGTAGGAAATATGATATTGACGAGTCATGTATTCGTGATTGAGCGGGATGACGTCTATGCTACAACCACGGGATGTCTGCGTGAACCCCCCGTTCAAAGCAGCCTTAAAACAGCTGTATACGGATGGCGGCCGATAAGCACACACTGACCCCAACTGGTCGTACTCAGCGCCCGGAAGTTCAGCTGCTCTGTTCGTGGATTTTGACGGCATGGAATCGTATCTCGGGAGATCTCATACGGAAGAGCTTCAAGAAATGTAGTATTTCCAATGCTATGGATGGCAGTGTTGACGACATTTTGTGTGAAAGTGATGGGGGAAAAAGTTCCGAAGTTGGTACTTCTGATGACGATGAATGAAGTGTTTGTGTCTTTTATTTGTATTTTTAATTGTTTCTGCGTGTTATTTTAGGACAGATTGTAACGTGTTTTTCGAGGGGTTTTTATGCAACTGGCATAAGTCAGTAGGAAGCCATTCTATATTTATTTACGCGGCAAATTGTTCAGCCAAGAGAATTTTTCATGTTAATTTATTATTATTATTAATTTATTATAATTATTATTTAGATATTTTCGGAGCATTTTATAAAAATTATAAGCATACAGATAGGTTTTCTATGTCTTAGAAAACGCTATCAAGCAAATTATTACGAACGACAATATCATAGAAAATTATCTGATTACGGAAATTTACGGAGTTTCGTCAGTTAGGGTATATCGAGAGATGTGACTCACTGGGAATTCAAGTACAAGCTGATTCCTGTCGAGAAGTATTACGCAAGCGGAGTTGCAGCGTCTAGAAGAGGCGAATTGTTGGAACGGAAAACGACTTCTCCCTCCCGCCGTGTGTAATGAACCAGAGGAGGGGAAGTAGCGGCGTGCTCAGCCAATCAGTGGAGACAACGTAAGCTGGAAGACGGTACCATGGTGGGGGAGCCAACGTGTGGATATATCGTTCGACGCGCCGTGAAACGAGGACTATCTGTGTAGAACTTAACGAGTATGGTTCTCGCGGGAGTCGCTCCGATGTTCCGTGGAGTGGAGGACTAACTTTTGTAAAACTTAACCAGTGTGGTTATACGAGTGTTTGGATCCGATGTACGGACCATAGAATTATCTAATCTACCAGAATATCATCAAATAACGAAGAAGATGGCGACGTCCAGGAGACTGTGGGAAGCTCACAGCATCATCCAGTACGAGGGAAATGCATTGGCAATTTCCAGTGGTAAGCGCAAATGACGCAGGAATACGCAATCTCTCATTTCTCTTTGTTTTACATTTCATATTTCAGTAACTTCATAGCTTGGAAATAAGAGTAAAATCAATTTATCAGACTCCGTTTTCACGTAATTTTCTATCGGTAATATTAAAATCGCAACGCTCCAATTTAAATTTTAAACTTATTATTATTATTAATTTTGCTATACTTGTTTTATATAATAAATTCATTTCTTTTACAATGCAATCTTTGCTTTCAGTAGGTAGCATTAGATATAGACCAATTCCTTCTCCTGATACAATTGTTTGTTGGGTTAATGATCAAATCATACCACGATCTGAGTGATTAGATTCTTGAAGGTGTTCTACCAGAGCTAGACGTTGTTAAATACAAATTTAGATTTCAGCATTGCGTTGAAGTCTTGGCGTCCATTAAAACAACATAGCTTAGGCAAAGGTAAACAGTTACATTTATCTCCCAACAGTTAGGGGCTAGCAAAACGTTACACTTGTCGCTCAAAGTGAGGGCTGTAGAAACCATTACATTTGGCACCCAACGTGAGGGCCAAAACCATTACATTTGTCGCCAACAACTTGGGGCTGAAAACCTAATAACATTTGTGGAAGGAGAAGGGTATATATTTCTGTGCCTGTATTTTGGGGGTTATTTGTCTGTTTCAGTGTATATCATTATGGGGGATGAGAATGAAAGACAGATGAGGTTACGTAGTGGTCATCAACGGGAGAGTGATGATACTAGCAGTATGTCGAGTGATGGTAGTACCAGGGTAGCGGAGGTAAATCCCGATACTGAAACAGGGAGTGTAGGCGGCCAACCAGAATTAAAAACTTTACTTCTCGAGTTCATGTATCAGAACAAAGTTAGTAGTGATGCCTTAAATGCAAAATTAGAACAGAATAATGCAAAATTAGAACAAAACAACGCTAAATTAGAACAAAACAGTAGGGAAAATAAAGAAAGTACAGATGCCTTAAATGCTAAATTAGAACAAAACAGTAGGGAAAATAGAGAGAGTAATGAAACTTTAAACACCAGATTAGAACAAAACAGTAAGGAAAATAGAGAGAGTACTGAAACTTTAAATGCTAAATTAGAACAAAACAGTAGGGAAATGAGTGACAAATTCGAACTGATTAGAGGTGAGATCAGGGGGGTGATGGAAGAAAAGGCTAAAGAGATTATTGCAGATGTAGACAGAAAATTAGGAAAAGTACAGGAGGAGTTGGAAATTAGAATCAGTACACAGGCTGAAAATTTAAAAGAACTAGTGCAACTGGAAACACAGCAGGTCAAAAAGCAATTGGGGGGAGAAATTGACAAAATTTAGGTAGCTACTAAAGAGGTTAAGGAACAGCTGGGGGGTAGAATTGAGAAAGTCCACTCGCAAATAGTTGCAGAAGTAAATGATTTAAGAGAGAATAATAGAGAGAGCATTAGCAAGATTGAGGAGAAACAAGCAAAGCTATATGATAAAGTAGAAGAATCAGAAGGAAACATTAAATTAACAGTAAACAGTATTGAGAGGAAGGCTGAGGAGAAAATCGCAGAATTAGAGTTAAAATTAAAAGCTAGGATCAGGCAAGAAAATAGTCAGAATAGGCCAGTTTTTGTGAATAGCACACACAGGGAGGTAGAACTGGGTAAGTTCAGCAATCGACAGGGGTGCCCAATGGAGTTCATGAACACTATAGAAAATAAATTCGGGGAGAGGTTGGAAAATGGTAGTATTGAGTGGTGCCAGGTAGTTGAAATTTTAGAACAAGTGTTTGTGGGGGAAACGAGGAATTGGTTTGCTGTCTACAGAGACAAGTTTACTGATATTAATGATTTTAAAATGAAATTCTTTGAAAAGTTCTGGAATGAGGTCATTCAGTCGCAGCATCGTGAGGGAGTAGTGTGTGGTAAATATAACCCTAAAGGAAGCTCCACCATGACCGAATACTTTTTAGGGCAGGTATTAGTGTGTAAATATCTGGATGGCTTGAAGGAGGAAAGTGATGTGGTAAAGTTGCTACTTAGGCACTTTCCCTATAGGATCAAGGAGGCTGCTTGTATCCAGAATGTAAAGACTATATCACAAGTAGAAAATTTGTTAAGCACATTTGATGCACTAGGGAGAGGGGGTTATGAGGACAATTTCAATCGGAACCAGGGTAATAATAATAATAGACCTAATGAAGCCAGGCATCAAGAAGTTCAAGGGAACGGTGGCGAAGGGGCCAACGCTCAAAATAGAAATAATAATAATCAGCTATATCAGAACAGAGGAAATGGCTATGGTAATCAGTATCAAGGGAGGAACAATGATTTCAGGGGAAATCAAGGGAGGAACAATGATTACAGGGGAAATCAAGGGAGAAACAATGATTTCAGGGGAAATCAAGGGAGAAATTATAATGACAATAATTACAACCAGAATAGGGGTCAAGGAAGAGGACAGCCTAGTGGTAGTAATATACAGCCAAACAATGACAACACAGCCCAGAACAACCAGACCAGTTTAGTGGTTAGTAGTACTACGGCCAGCTGTAGCGGTTCTTTAAACGCGAACCAGGCTGCGAAGTAAGGTCAGAATCTCAGTCTGTAACATGCCCCGTCCATACAATTATACAGGAACCCTATGACCTAAATGTAAGAAATGAATTATTACATGAACTAAATGATGAAGGTATTATTCAGGAAGTGGTTAGTAAGAGCCCCATAGTTAAATTTAACGTGTCCGAGGCGTACACAGATGATTTAATTGATAGTGGTTGTATGAAGAGTTGCATAAGTAGTGCATTTTATGATAAAATGAAAGGAACTGGAGTAAATTTTGAGGAGATGCCAATTAAAAGCACTTTTGTTATCACAGCTGTTGGGAAGAGGTCTAAAGTAATTTCTAAGCAAGTTTTAGTAGACATTAAAATTAATAATCATGTAGAGAAGCAGATTTGTCTTGTAATTCCAAATTTAGTATTCAGTGTTATCTTGGGTTCAGAGTGGCTAAGTAGAGTGTCTGGTAACTTATGTTATGATGTAGGGAGTTTGAAATTTAAATGGGGAGATTCTGAAGTAGAAGTAGCGTTCAATGACCATATTCAGAGGAGTAGTATTGTAGGTGTGATTTGTAGTTTAAATGAGATATCGCCAGCCGTAGAGCGGGGTTCTCCATGTTTTGTGGGCAGTGTGATTACGAACGGAAGTCTAGAGGACTCGTTACGTGAGGCTGCATTTCAGGGAAATATAGAGGATGAACAGTGTGTTCGGCTCTATGATGTGTTATGGTGTAATAGGAGAGTTTTTGAGGATCGCATTGGTATGGCCAATTGCTATACACATTCATTGAACGTTATTGATAGGTCAGTATTCACAGGACATAGATATCCTGTACCTTTCGCTTATCAGAGTGCAGTTGAGGCACAAATTAACCAGATGCTTGAAGATGGGATTATTGAGCACTCTAACAGTCCATATGTTAATTCTTTGATCACGGTACCCAAGACCGGCGGCACAGTTCGTATTTGTTTAGACGCTCGTTTGGTTAACAGTAGAATTAGTTCAGATCAGCTGAAATCTCTGTCAATAGAAGAATTAATGCAAACATTTGAGGGGAAGAAGTATTTCACTTGTGTAGATTTGAGTTCCAGTTTTTGGCAAGTGCCACTTATGTACGAAGATAGACCATTTACAGCTTTTAGTCATAAATATAACCTTTATCAATTTTGTAGAACACCTTATGGGTTAAAGAGTAGTTCAGCAGCTTTAATTAGGGCTTTAAACATCGCATTAGGGGATGACACAGGAGAGTTTGTAACCATTTACATAGATGATATGGTAATTAGTTCACGCAGTTTTGAGGAGCATCTACGTCATTTAGATATAGTTTTTCAGAAGTTAGATCAGGCAGGGTTCACTTTGAAGCTGTCTAAGTCGTCATTCTGTCAGTCAGAAGTGACATTTTTAGGTCATAGAGTGTCGAGTAGAGGTGTAACACCAGAAGAAAGTAGGGTTAATAAGATACTTCACGCAGAGGTGCCACAGAATGTTAAACAGTTAAAAACTTACCTGGGAATTTGCAACTTTTTCAGGAGGTTCGTTCTTAAATACTCAGGGTTGGTAGAACCATTCAGGGAATTGCTTAAAAGTGGGACTCGGTGGAGATGGGAGTCCAAGCATGATCAGGCTTTTAGAGCGCTGAAGGAAGGTTTTGAGAAAGCTGTAGTGCTGAAATATCCGTTAAAAGATAAGGAATATGTGGTTATGACAGATGCTTCACATATAGGCATTGCTGGAGTATTATGTCAGAAAGATGATGAGGGTAATCTGTGCATTGTATCTTTAGCCTCGCGAGGACTGACAGCAGCAGAGAAAAGATACACGATTACTGAGTTAGAGCTTTTAGGTATTGTTTTCAGTTTAGGGAAATTTAGAATGTATTTAGTAGGGGGGAAATTTGAGATCCACACAGATCACCATGCATTACTGTATATGAGAACTTGTATACTCAGTTCTAACAGAGTTAGTAGGTGGATTCTTGCTCTGCAGGAATACGAATTCACAGTAAAATATATTAAAGGTAAAGATAACATTCTTGCAGACATGCTATCAAGGGACACTAATTTATGTAGGGATTATCCTGTGGTTAAAGCAGAGGACGGTATTTTAATAAGTGCATGTGTGGACAGTAGCAACAGGGCATCGTTACAGACACTGAGAAATATGCTAGTGGAGCAACGTGATGACGTCAAGTTAAAGGAGCCACTGGCTAGGCTGGAAATAGGTGAAGAAGAGTATGTGAAAGTAGGACGGTTCACGTACAAGATGCAGGATGGGCTTCTTGCAAGGAAATGTAGGAATAATCGGTGGGCTACATGTGTTCCTGCCACTTTGCGGGAGGAGCTAATTTGGTTCATTCATAGGGAATTAGGACACTTTGGTGCTGCCAAGATCTTCTATGAAATTGGTCGTGACTTCATTTGGAGTAAAATGGGAAGGGATGTTAGGAGGATTTTAGCTAAGTGTGACACCTGTCAAAGGAGTAAATATCCAGTTAAATATTTAGTGGGGGAGAGATCTGCAGTTCTCACCAGTAGTCCCGGCGAACTACTGTGTGTGGATTTATTTGGCCCGATCGTTAAAGGACAGTACGGTTACGAGTACATTTTTATAGTTATTGACGCTTTTAGTAAGTATGTCAAGCTATATCCGCTAAGGAAAGCCACGGGACTAGCGTGTAGCCGTCTGATCATTAATAAGTATGTACCTGAGTTTGGCCTTCCTCTCAGGATACTATCTGACAGTGGACCACAGTTTGCTGCAAAGAAATGGAGAACCAGTATGCAGGAAGCTGGTATAACACACGTTCATTCCTCTATAAGGTACCCTCAGGGTAATTCTGCAGAGCGTCCATTAAGGGAAGTGGCTCGTCTTTTTCGGACTCTAGTGCATGACAAGCATGCGGCATGGGTTGGACATCTTCCCAAGGTCGAGACTTGGCTGAATTCTGTCCAGCATGAGAGCACGAAATTGACGCCATACGAAGTTCACTTCGGAAAAAGACCACAAAATGAACTAGCGAGGGTGTTGGGATTAAATGAGGGTAAGCAACCGGGGATGGATTACATTGTCCAGTTGGCGAAACAGAATTTATCTAAGTCAGCACAAAAGAGAATTCGCCAACAAAAAGAAACTAAATTTGACCTATTCGAGCCGGGGGACAGAGTCTTACTTAGAATGCCGAAACAGTCAAATAAGCTAGAGAAAGTCATGTCCAAGTTCTTTTATCTTTACGAGGGCCCATTTATAGTTTCCAAACGTATTGGCAAAACAGCATATGTGCTGGAGAATAGTGAGGGAAACAGATTATACGGGACATATAATATACATAGTCTCCGAAAGTATGTGTCATAAAGTGAGGATGTTTAGCTGGCGAGCCAGCCTATCAAATGAGTAAGTGTGGTATTTGGTGCGTGGGAGGAGATGGTCTTCCAGGCAGGCGTATCAGAAGTCACACAGGGGGGTAGTATGTAAGTAAATGAGAGTTTTTAAGGTACAGGGAAATATGACGGGATTGTCGGATGCTCTTGAGCACTAAAATGTCTCGATACACCAAGGCCAGAATTTGGTAGCGCTGGTGAATTCCCATTTGCCTCCAAGAGATGGGTGAGCGCTTGGACAGGGTATTTTTGCTTAAGGCGTCCACGAGGCAAAAGATGGGCCATCAGAATGCGAGACAGTCCTTCATGAAACTCATACATATCAGCACACGTGATTTCTGTTTACGGCCTCGCCATGTAAGATTTGTAGTGTGTAATTTAAGGTAATTTGTACAAAGGTATTATTTGTGTGAGGAGAAATGGTCTGTGTTGAGAACTAGTATTAAGTAGAATATGGTCTACGGGAACTTAACAAGACAGGGCGATTACGGCACAGAAATATTTGGTGTTATATGTAATGCGCATTTACTGTTTTTTTTTTTCAGAAGTCAATATTAATTTAATCTACTTTAAAGAGAGATTAAGTATTATGGTCACGAGGCGCTGCCACAATAGTGTGATCGTGTGGTCAGTGATAAGTGAGATTAAATTTCACCATAAGGAAGGGACCTCCAGTGAAATTAGGAAGTTCTATGGTGATGTAAATATATCAGAACACCTTCAATGCGTGTGATATGACATCATAAATACATAGTGCTCACACATTAATTATGTCTATTTCTCCAACATAGAGAAATTTGAGAGGCGGAAATATCCATGGAACACTATTCTATATGTAAAACATTGGACTGGTTGCAAAGTGCAATCCATAGTGACAACAAACTTTGACGCAAAGTGCGTGAAGAAAAATTATGAGTGTATATATCTGTAATTTAGGGTGATTTCATTTATGTAATATGTATTTCGGATGGGGTTTATTAACGTGTCTGGGATAATCGGATAATGGACCGTCGTCACGGTAAATCATCCGATGATCCGAATATGTAACGTGTTTTTCGAGGGGTTTTTATGCAACTGGCATAAGTCAGTAGGAAGCCATTCTATATTTATTTACGCGGCAAATTGTTCAGCCAAGAGAATTTTTCATGTTAATTTATTATTATTATTATTATTAATTTATTATAATTATTATTTAGATATTTTCGGAGCATTTTATAAAAATTATAAGCATACAGATAGGTTTTCTATGTCTTAGAAAACGCTATCAAGCAAATTATTACGAACGACAATATCATAGAAAATTATCTGATTACGGAAATTTACGGAGTTTCGTCAGTTAGGCTATATCGAGAGACGTGACTCACTGGGAATTCAAGTACAAGCTGATTCCTGTCGAGAAGTATTACGCAAGCGGAGTTGCAGCGTCTAGAAGAGGCGAATTGTTGGAACGGAAAACGACTTCTCCCTCCCGCCGTGTGTAATGAACCAGAGGAGGGGAAGTAGCGGCGTGCTCAGCCAATCAGTGGAGACAACGTAAGCTGGAAGACGGTACCATGGTGGGGGAGCCAACGTGTGGATATATCGTTCGACGCGCCGTGAAACGAGGACTATCTGTGTAGAACTTAACGAGTATGGTTCTCGCGGGAGTCGCTCCGATGTTCCGTGGAGTGGAGGACTAACTTTTGTAAAACTTAACCAGTGTGGTTATACGAGTGTTTGGGTCCGATGTACGGACCATAGAATTATCTAATCTACCAGAATATCATCAAATAACGAAGAAGATGGCGACGTCCAGGAGACTGTGGGAAGCTCACAGCATCATCCAGTACGAGGGAAATGCTTTGGCAATTTCCAGTGGTAAGCGCAAATGACGCAGGAATACGCAATCTCTCATTTCTCTTTGTTTTACATTTCATATTTCAGTAACTTCATAGCTTGGAAATAAGAGTAAAATCAATTTATCAGACTACGTTTTCACGTAATTTTCTATCGGTAATATTAAAATCGCAACGCTCCAATTTAAATTTTAAACTTATTATTATTATTAATTTTGCTATACTTGTTTTATAAAATAAATTCATTTCTTTTACAATGCAATCTTTGCTTTCAGTAGGTAGCATTAGATATAGACCAATTCCTTCTCCTGATACAATTGTTTGTTGGGTTAATGATCAAATCATACCACGATCTGAGTGATTAGATTCTTGAAGGTGTTCTACCAGAGCTAGACGTTGTTAAATACAAATTTAGATTTCAGCATTGCGTTGAAGTCTTGGCGCCCATTAAAACAACATAGCTTAGGCAAAGGTAAACAGTTACATTTATCTCCCAACAGTTAGGGGCTAGCAAAACGTTACACTTGTCGCTCAAAGTGAGGGCTGTAGAAACCATTACATTTGGCACCCAACGTGAGGGCCCAAACCATTACAAGACTTCAGAACTGTTGGAAACTATTTTGTAGAAATGCTATTCTGTTTATTTAGTAAAGATTGTAAATAGTTTTGAGTAAAAAATATTTTTTTAAAATTTTGTTCTTCAAAATCAGGGTGCGGGTCTTATTCAGGGGCGGGTCGTATTCGAGTAAATACGGTAAATCAAACCATTTTTGGTTTAGTGAGACCTGCATTGACTACAAGATTATATTGCATTTGTAAAGGGTTGAAGTTCTGCACAATTAGTCTTTAGAGGAGAAAATTATAGTACTGAAAAGATGGGACTCTTGCCATGATGGGTTAAAATCACTGACTGGACTGTTTAATTATGTTACCATGCAAATGACTGTGCAACGAATTCTTGTCAGACGTAATTTAAGAATGGCTAGGTACATAAAACACAAATCCCCCTTCCGTCCAATTCTAACTTAACTGTTTATTTTGCGGAACGAAAAGTTCACAGGCGAAATGAAGAAAAGCCGAGTTGCACTTCAAGGGAAACTCCAAACACAACCACTCTTCTCTGAAGTCTTAACTCAACATGACTCAACAGTTTGCTGCTGACTGTATCTGGGGTAATAGGCTCGCCCGCTAGAGCTCGAGTCAGTCGGGAAGGCGCTGCGCAGAACACAACGCTACCATTACGTCATGCCTCACTTCCATCCCACCAATCACCGTCAGTCTGTCTTGAGAATCTGAGCTAGTGTGTTGTCAGGAAAGCTAGGTGTAAAGCAGCGTGAAAGAGACAGGCTTGTTGAGGTAAGGGACGGTGTTGCCATACCGCAGGAACTCATGGCAGCAGCCTGCGGTGTGGGGAGCTGGTCATGGTGGACCTGTTGCAACTGTGAAAATGTATCTCTTTCTCTCTCTGCGCAAATCCAACAGAGCCGGCCGCCTTCCGGGCTGACGCGAGCTTTAGCTAGGCTGTAACTGGGATGATAGGCTCGCCTCTAGCTAGCTCGTACTGTCGCCTCAGTAATTGAATGGAGATTGTTGGAAGAAATGAAAACGTAAAAACACTTATAGTGGGTGATGTATTGAAGATAGAGATATGCTCTCACGGACTTTTTTGTAGAACTTTTCATGCTAAACCATTCTTACACTCATAGTATATAGAAATTTTTAACGGTTGGGCCAGCGTAAGCTTAAAAAGCACACGGATACCAGGTTTCTTTTCGACTTTTTCACTGAAATCGTTACTGCTTGGCTACCGTTAATCATAAATAAATTATTTTCTACAGAAACCTTCCTCGAGGTATCCTTTACAGAATGGTGGAAACCACATCAAAATCCATCCAGTGGTTCTCGAGATTACCCGCGACATCCAAGAATCGGGGACTTTGCTTTATACTAAGTAGAGATATACTCCTACGATAGATTGGCTTAAAAATGAACTTTTCAATACAGACCAATATGATCATGAAGTGAGATGGTCGTTAAGCCATCACTGTTCAGTTTGTATATTTATGAAACAAAATAATTATTACAGATCTTTCACCTGGTTCTGTGTGAAATCATTACAATCATTGTGTACGCCAAAGATGTTCGCATCTGTCCACAGTTAGCTTGATAGCATGGTGCTGCATGAAATCTCAATTGCTCTGTCCTGCCTATGTGTTGCTGCAGAATCGAGAGCCACAACACATTTGGTCTTGACGTTCTGAATTTTACATCTATGGTCTAGATTGACTGGAAGAGTCCCAAGAATAACTGCACTTTATTTATTTATTTATTTATGTGAGTGCAAGGATTTAAACCTCAAATTTTCAGAACTTGAGGGGGGAAAAATAAAGAACTCTTGGTGAACGACATAGAAAATTTCGGAAAGAATGCCCAGTCTTATGCTTCTCATGTGTGCCGATGATACTCCCATAATATTGGTACTGCAGGAAGTGACAACGATTTAGACAATTCACATTAATGTACCGTACCTGCCGATTTCCTCCGCTGGCAGATACTTTTTGGATCATATCCAGTTTAGAATCAACCCAGTAGACTTTGTGAGTTTGCATATCCACTGTAATGTCACGTGGATTGCTTATGCCAGTTGTCACTATTGATGTCCAGTTACTTCCATCGAGCAGGGCTTTACCAATTCTTGGGTATTGGCCATAGTCGATCCAATACAGCAGACTGGAAAATAAAATAAATGTTGTGATCAAACATTTCTCTGCAGATCAAACAAGAAATCCACTGTGAAACTACCATTATTCTGAGAAGTGAACGTTAAAATCAGATTAAACATTTCTGAATAACACTAAACAAGGAACAGTGGCTTCCATGGCCAAGTAAGTCTGGAAAATCTTCTAGGTTCTTGCTGTAGTTCAACTAGTTTGCCATGGCAAACTACTTTGGTACATCTCTAGGAAGGAGATAAAATTGAGGGAACTCGTGGCTCCATAGTAAAAAGATATGAATTTTTAAAATTGTACTGTATGGATTTACAAGCCCACAAAAAAGAAATCCATATCTACAATAAAATGGAAATGCCCAAATTTGACAACCAATCCAGAGCACTCGGAGTCACTTAGTGTAGAGTCCTCAGATCACCGTCAAACTCTCAAAGTGGGCACTCTTAACAACATGGTCTATTGTCTGCTCCTCCGCTCCGCAGTTGCAGTCACCAGATGAATGGAAACCCCACTTCTTCAAGGTGTAATCACACCGTCCTTGACCCATCCTAATGAGGTTCGGCGTCGACCAGCTTTGGCGCTGTAGTTGAAATCCCTTCTTTGTTGGATCCTGAACCAGGTGAACATTGGTGGGTGGATGCTCATTCCAGCGTTGTCGCCACTTCGAGGTCACATCAAAAGTATGGATATTTTCTAAATCAACCCCGAGTGGTTTGCGCGATTTCAAATGAGTTGTTGGTGGATCCAGAAGTGCACCATAAAAGGGAGAGTTCGTATGAGAAGTTATCTTCTTGCGCAATTTTACCGAAGCAGCTTTCCTCCGTAGATCTTGTGGGGCAAATATTATTAGAGATACGGGAAAATCGCAATTGCGATAAATGCGAGTTTTACTTTTTTCTTGTTTTTTCAACTACCTGGTAACTAATATGACTATGTATACCCAAAATTTGCGAAACTGAATGTGCGACAAAGTGCGATAACGAAGGGTTCTTGCGAATTATTCCCATAAATGCGATAAATGCGAAAAGTGCCGAATTTACCGATTAATGTTGAATATTATGCTTTATTACATTTTCGTGCCGCAACTTCGAAATTTGCGAGTTCTCAGCAATGAAAACATCGGGTAAATAATCGATATTTACGAGTACTAATCGATATGTACGAACATCGATTATTGTCGTGAAAACAATCGATTACAGTAAAAAATCAATTAGAAAATTGCTGGCTTTATTGCCGCATAATATCCACTGTTTATCGCCAGTAAAACGATGTTTTTGGAGAAATTATTTCGTAGTTTCATTTGGTTGTGCTAATAAAAGGAATATTCCAATCGTTTGTGCCGATTCTTTAAAAAAATTAGAGCAACAAGGTTATGCTTATATTGGTTTATATCGCGCCGGCCCTCATTTCTTGTATTTGACCATTGTAATAAAAACTGTAAAGTACATATCGTGATATGAATAGACAATGTTTGTTAGGCGTTCTCTTTGCTTTGGGGAATGTTGTATAATATGATGAAAGTATTCTATACAATGTGTGACTTATAAGTTATGTTACATGTCGTCCGGCGATTTTTCCGTTACATTACAACAAATTGGTAGAAAGTGATGCCAGACTGCCTTAAAACTCATCATCTTGCACCAAATTATACAAAAGTTTTCCTGGAAGGAACCCCACCCCCGTTTCTTTGGGGGCTATTCCAAGGCCTCAAACCTCCGGATAGGTCCCCTCCAAAATAAAACTCTATATACACCCCTGTGGTGATGTATGACCACTATGCATGAAAAGAAGGACAAACATAGGTATTAGTATGCTTAGTTTAGGCTATGACATACAATGTTTTGATGTTTCGTCATGAAGATTAGCACAAACATGTTTAAATAATCAATGCAAGAAGTGACAAATATGCTATTGGCAACAGCTACAATACCTTGAAACCACAAGGGACATCTGCTATCGAGAGAAAGGAAGTAGACACTGAACCCTCATGACCAGAGCGGCATGATTATTCGGATGAAAGAGTCCCAACTGGGGTTCTGTTGGCTGTCATGACTTTACAATTAGTGTAAATTAGATCGACTGGCTGCGTAGTTCAACGGTTACATTCTCGGCTGCTGTTCCCAAGATCGCAGGATCGAATATTGGTGCAGCCAGTTGGTATTTGAGGGTGTACAAATGCGAGGGAGCCGTGTCAGTAAATTTACTGGCACGTTAAAGATCCCCTTTGGGACAAAATTTCGGCACCCCAGCGTCTCTAAAAGCCGCAGTAGTTAAAAGAGACGAAAAACCAATAACACTATTATTATTGTATATTAGATTCTTCTGTCTTAAGTTTTCTTTGACATTCGTAAATAATATGACGAGCAATTTTATATTATTGAACTATAATATTTTAGTGCTAATTGCTACATACTATATAATAAAAATCCTCATTTGTAATATATTTGCAACTAAATGCTAAATTTGGAATTCAGAATGTGAGATTTTGGTTTCTTAAATGCTAAAAACCACACATTTTTAATATTGACTGAATAAACTGTTAGTTCTGGTGACTTGGTTGTTAATTCTATATTGACTTTATATACGAAGCTCATGCAAGCACATCATTCATTGCAGTCAAACTTCGCGTGGTAGTAGCATGGAACACACAAAGTTACGTTTCCACTACCTAGCGGTGGATATAAGCACTCACTGAACTACTAGCATTCTTGCCAATAATGGGCGCATCTTAGCACTAACATAAACATGTTTGGAAGTAAAACTGTATTGTAATAAGAAAACCTGCTTCCCGAGACTTAAAACATTCCCAAGTTACCCTTACACTCACTACACAACTTGTTCATAAGGAACAAAATAAAAGATCAGCAACTTTAGTTTCAGAGCATATGTTACCTTGTCGTTTGCGAAATATAGTAAATGTCTTCAGATCAGGCTCATTATCAAGAATGTGTTTTGGATTTTCTCCGGTAAGGTCAACTCTCTCTATCTTGTCAAACTTGGGATCCAAATAATACAGATGATTCTCGTAAACAGCCAGAGCTTTAGGCAGAGCAATGTCGTTATCTTCAGTCAACAGATCACGAACCTCCTCTCCATCTACTGTCATAACCTGAATCTGAAAAACAAGCACAGAACTATTACAACAAGACATCATTATTTCTTTACCCGAGTCCTCTAAATCACTAACATTCAAGTATAAACAATTAGGAAGGAAAGAAAAAGTGGAACAAACAAGATATGAGGTGATTTATACAGATGAAACGATGCATAGCAATGTACACAGTACAACCATAAGTTCTGTGTGAGAAGCATGATATGGAGCAAAGATGTCCCTCAGAACAGCAAAAGTGTCATATATCGGACATACTATGTCCCTATCCTGACTTATGCCTCGGAGACCTGGGTTATGAAAGGAAGGGAGAAGAGCAAAATACAGGCCAGTGAAATGAGTTTCTTGAGAAGCAGTATTGGAGCTACAAAGATCGACAGAATAAGAAATGAGAGGACAAGAGAATTAATGAAGGAGGAACCATTACAGGATGGTATAGAGAAATCTAGACTTGGTTGGTATGGACATGTAAAACGAATGGAGGAAAAGAGGATACACAAGACAAAGTGGAAAGGAAAGTGACCGAGAGACAGGTGGCTGAAGGGGTGGAAGAAAGCATGAAGAAGAGAGAAGACTGGACAAGGGTGGAGGCTGAGAGATGGTGGGAAGACAGAAGATGTTGGAGAGGCATGTGTTTCAAACAGACCCAGCCAGTGGCTGGAAACTGTGCAAGATGATGATGATGATGATGATGATGACTGCCATAAGTTCTGTCAGTAAAATCTAAACGTGTTGTAGTATGGTAATTGTGAAGAAGAAGCATGGTAATGCTGAATGTAGTCGTCCACAAGGTCACTGTGCCACCCTAAAGACTGGCACACGTTTCTGCCCCTGCCGTAAGCTCCCCCGGCAACCCTTCTACAAGAACTAGTGTATTCTCTAGAGGACATATTTGAATATCCCGCGGCTGACTGCCGCCCTCCCCTTGTCTCGGCGAGTGGACTGTTCCGGCCAGGCGAAGGTGGCGACCTTTGGCCGGGCGAGACTAATTCCTGGTCTCCTTCTTGGGCGCTATTGGGCCGGCTGGTTCAAATGGACCAATGGTGTGCTCCCACATCATCTACTTGCACTGTGGATAAACCTATCTCAGGCCTGCCAACTGAAATTGCCTTCTGGCTAGGCCTATGTGTGACTAACTGTGACTCTGGGGACCTACTGAAGTTGGTAGCGTCTACCTCCCAAATTCTCCGCAAGGCGCACGCGACACACTCGTCGCCCGCCAACCCGGGTGCTGAAGTGGCACGCATCTCCCCACTACGTATACGACGATGATGCAAACTGGTTGCTTCGCGACCGGGCTCTTAGAGCTTGGGCATTTTAAGGCCTCATGGCCCCATCACAGACTAAGGTAAAGCGTCTGATCTTATTCCATCAACTATGGGAATTCTTCAGATAAACTAAGTGATTCTTACCTCACAGTGTCGATGTGAGAGATATACATTTTCAAGATTAATTTATTTAGGCGATTTAAGACTCTGATTTTGAACTGAAATAGACTGCTAGGCACATGGCCGTGATGGCTTCACTTTCAGATAGCTTCGTTTCCAAATCTAACTACATCTTAATTATTCATATACCGTGTGTGAAATTATTTAATTGATTCAGATTGTCTAGTTTTAGTTTTAAATGTTTGACATTATATTTTTGGAGGGCAAATTCAGTGTAGGACGACAATGGGTATATTGTCTTGGTATGTGGTCTACAATTGCCAACGGCTTGCCTATTCGTTAGGTAGCCAGCGGCAAATTTTCTCCGTGGGCAGCGGTCATGTTAAGACGTTGTGTTGGAGCCTTCCGCTCTGGGGCAGTGGTTAGCCCTTTGGTGTTCAGTTATTTTAACTTTGATATTTCTTTAGTTTTGTTGCTTTCGGCATTTGTCTTATCATGCTTTATTTTATTTTAGAGCTTTCTGCTCTCGGGTTTATCCAAAATGCCTCCCGGCATTTCAATTATCGTTACCGTGAATTTATTTATATTTTTAGCTTGTGTTCTTACCTTCAGCCTATTGCTAGGGCTAATATTTCTTGTAACCAAGAAATATGTTTTCTTTTGCACTAACATAGTAGATTCGTCATGCGTGACCGTGGGTTCACAAAGACCACGTGGGATCTAGATTACTGTTAGGAGTGATCATTTATGTTTTCGTTTTATGTCAAGTGTTTTCTTTTCCACATTTTGTGTACCCAATTCATTATTATTTCAATACATTTTTATATATATATTTTCTAACCCATGAGTATTTGTCTGCCACCTCATTGCATTAACCAGACCCACGCCTTTGTAACACGAGACCCAAATCCACACCTCGAGTATCCAACTCGCCTGGTTAGCCATTCCCGGAAATGGTTGCCAGAGTCACGTACCTACGGAAATCCAACCTGGTTTCACGGGGGCGCGACAGTAAGTGTAGCAGAGCAGTTGGTTGTCGATTTCGTCTGGTTTTGCTACCGATGGTGGTAGATGGAAGCCACGTGGCAACATTGTACACTCTGCCCTGATATTCATCAGGATAAGAATACTGAGGATTGGAATATGTTTTTTTGTAATTGTAACTTCCTACCATGGGCAAATAAGTTAAATTTGAGTTAAAGTCTTATGTGGAAAATTAAACCGTTAGAGTTAAGGTGCTGTGAAATTCTATTATCTAATATTTTTGGTTTTTTCCTTTCATGCTACTGTGATGGAGCAGTCACGTACCGGATCCAAAGTATTTGGATCATGAAGAAGTCCAGTACGAATTGGACATAAGGGGTTTGGAGGTTCCCATGAACACGGAGGTGGCTCGAGCCGTTTTAAAGCCTGCCCTTCAGGATCCTGTATTGTTGCCTGTGCTGTCCGAAGCAGAATTTGCAATTGGTGAGTCACAGATTTTCCAAAAAGTAGAAGTTTGTGCAAACCTTATTAATTTGTTTTTGCTTGATGATTATGGTACATCTGCCCAATATAAGAAGTTGCACGCTCGTCTACAGTACTTGTTCACTCGTTGTGAAGATGTTTTATTTGTTTCGTCCCATCGTTCTGATGATGAATTAGCTCATATTTTTGAAATTCAGCGCATGATAGCCGAATGTGCTAATGAAGTTTTTGATGAAAATTCTGGTGGTTGTGATGGTGTAGAGGCACTCCGCGCAGTCAGTGTAGACAGAGATGAAATAGGTTTTCCTATCAGTGAAGGTGATAATCAGCCTTATGTTCCGACATGTACTGCTAATCTGTTAAATGCAATTCGGTTGAGTTGTGAAGTCTCTAATAATGCAAGTATGTCTCAATCTGTTGGTCGCAACAATGTCTTTCCGGTTTCTACTAACAATCGTGCTACAGTAGATAGTAGTAGTACAGGGTTGCCAGTAGTTTCTTTAGCTGAAGTAGACGTTGCTAATCCTTTTTCTTTCCCTCCTGTGGATTATTCTGCTTATGTTTATCGTGAAAGAGCTGCTATAGGCAGGTCACGTCAAGGTTGCCAGCCAGTAGTGTCGATGCTGGTGGTAACGCAAGTGTTATTAAATTGTCTACGCAATACCTCCAGGTCACTGAGAGGAAACCAGTCGATAGTGTTTTAGCGACTGAGTTTAGCCGGTTAAATTTTAACAAAGTGTTATCGTCCGACGCGAATTTGGTTGGAGTGTCAAACGCTTCATGGATGAATAATGTGGGTACTAATCCTGGTTTTCATGTACCAGTGTCCGTTCATTCTGCTTCTGCTGTAAACAATTCTAATGGTGATGTAAATTGTAATCCTTCAGTTTCCGAAATTTTACAACCGAGTGCTAGAGAGTTGTTCATGTCAACTGAAATGCCTCGTTCCGTGTGTAGCACAACTCCTGTGTACACCACAAGTAACTCCAATGGCGAAGTAACGTATTCTTATTCTAGTGCCTTTTCTCGTCCTACTTGTTCTGTTCTTACGCCCAGTGCAAGGGGTGTTCAAGAAGTAAATATCCGCAGTCGGAGTATGTATCCTACTCCGAGACGAAGTGCTCCTCAAGACGTTTCTAGTAGTAACTATCCTCCTTCGTTAGGTATTAAACCTCTTAATTTCCGTTGGCCTAAAGATAAAGTTTGGTGCAACAAGAATAGAGTTTCTTCTCGTGTAGAACCTCAAGGTTGGGATTTGAATATCCCGAGTGATGATAGTGGACCTGTTCGTGGTGAACAGAGAGGTCCGGGTTCTAGTCATTCAGTTTTTTCTAACCGTAATTTTGGGAATCTCGCCCACCCGTTATCTGATTGTGTATCTAAGTTGAAGCACATGAACACCGATACCACTGATGGTATTATTCATTTTCTGCGTGAGTTGGTGGAAATTTATGAGTATGCTGCTGTATTTGGTGTGAGTTACACTCAGGTGTACCAACTTATGTTCCCGTTCACTTCTGGTATGATGAGAAGTATGGTTGTTGAGGCTATGTCCCGTAACACAGGTATCGAAGTGTTCTGTGAGCAAGTAATGTCAAATTTCATTCCGTATAGGAAGATGGGCACTGTAATTCAGCGTCATTTGTATCGTGTACAGAAGTATGGTGAGTCGTTGGATGTGTACATGCAAGATATGTTAAAGTTAGCTAAGATGTTTTCTGTTAACTTCACCGAGCAAGAGATGGTGGAACACATTTTGGATGGTGTGACACCAGACTATCGTTCATTTTTATGCTTAGGGTCTCGCCCGAGCACTATTGCTCAATTGTGTGCTTTTGCCGTACGTGGAGAGTCCGTACGCCAGTCTGATTATGGTAGAGGTTCTGTGGATCAACCCTCACAATTTAATTCGTACAAACCGCAAGGTCCTTCTAATCATTGGAACAATGCTCGTTCCCTGGGTAAACAAGGTAATTGGGGAAATCGTAAGCCTCGAGTTACAGGAGGTCGATGGTCGAGTAATCAGCCTCAGAGTGGTCCTGTTCGTAATGAAGTTAGGAACTCTGGTAATTTTAATTCTGGAAGGAATGTCCGTTTCCAAGGTCCTTCAAATAATAGAGGTGATGTCAGACACCAAGAAGCTACTAACCGTGGTGAAAATTCAAATCGTCAAGAAGCTCAAGGTCGAGTAAATAGTAGTTCTGTGAAATGTAACGCGTGTGGTCGTTTCGGTCATTCAGACCGCTCGTGTAATTCTCTTCCGCAATGACATCCGGAGACCTGGCATCGTGATGTGATACCGAGGTAATCAGTCGTCAATGTGAACGATAACAGGATGTGAGGTGTAGTGTGAGTTGTAGAATTTTTCCTGTGCAGTGATTTGGTAACAGTGATCTCTCTTATTGTATTTTGGTAACGTGTAAAGTTCTTGGAGTCGTGTGTGTGGTGCTGTATTGGTAGGGCGCTGTGTCGACAGACGTGAAGTTGAAGTTGTGCTTCTGTCGTGTACAATTTGCAGTGATAGTGCAATATCTCCACAAGTACTTCGTGAGTCAGTTCTTCAATCCCTTTTCATCGAGGGATAAGCACAAAGGTTCTTTTGGATAGTATGATTTCATCCAATGATAGACATAATGGGTCTTCTAATTTTCTTTTCAAGTTTTCATTCTTGTCAGTGGGACCTGCTTGAGGTCTTTCTATGCCCCTTGTGGCCTATTTCTTCGTCCTGTGGTTGATACCGTTGTAGTGAACATCGATATGTTCTGAGTCGTGGTATTCTTGTTCTGGTGTGTGTGTGGATATCAGGGATTACTGCATTTGCTTGCAGCCCTGGTGTCGGACCCTTTCCTCGTTGAATTTTGTCTGTGCGCTGTGTATAGCGTGAAGTTGTCTAGGACTGTTGATTCGTTCTTTTGCGTGGTGCACATTGTGAAGTAGTGACTGTACCTGGTTACGTTGTTGAGGTGATGAAGGTTGCCCTGCATTTGCTCGCAGGCGCCTTGGTGTCGCGGGAGATGACCCGTTTGGTGGAATTGGTAAATTTTCTGTTTTTTGAGTCACTGTTCCCGTCATCGTGTTGGTAAGTTGTGGAGGTGTTCGAGGAGTGTGTGTTCCTGTTCCTTCTCTGCGTTCTGTCTTCGTGTGTTTTCTGTTCTGTGTCCCGTGTTCTAGAGGGCATTTGATGTGTAAGTGATGTAATGTAAAAGGTAAATTGTAAATGTAAATGTTGGAAATTTGTTGACACCAGTTGTAATCTGTGTGGTGACGAGGTAACTGTTTCATGTTTCTCCCCTGTATTGTGAGAGCTGAGCCATTCCTGTGGTCGTGGGTTCCCCTAGATTTCTTCCGTGCGGCCCCATCTCAGTATTTTCTCACTAAAGTGAAAGATGTATAAAGATTTTCTATTTATTCAATATAGCATTGTAACATTAGGATTTTGGTTGGGTACCAGTTCTATGTAGGTTACTACTCCAGTGAAGTGGAGGTAATACAAGTTCAAGAGAACGCTGTTCAGTGTTTCTTTCCCATTTTAAATTCTTAACATTGACGTTTTTCTGCAAACCCTAATTTCTGCATGTGCGTTGTGTGTGCATCGCCCCTATGAAAGTGAATGTGATCTCGTATCACTAAGGCAAGTGAATTGCCAAGTCCTTGCTCGCTCAGTGAAAAGTCCTAACATGAGCTACGGGAGTTGCTCAAGCTCTCGCCCTGGTCTCTTCTCAGACCAGTGGCATTCTTCGACCCTGCTGGTGAAGAAGCCAACCCAACCTTGTGTTGCGTCTCTGCGTGCCGTGTCTGCTCTTGTCCTTGGCTGTTTCAGGGGTGGTCCAGTGTGAGGGTAGCCCCCCTCACACCTGGAGATGGTGGTGGCCTGGGCTAAGGCCATTGTCATGACGTCGACCTCCATCTGATGGTGACCCTGATGGCTGCTGGTCGGTGCGGATGGTGATCTCTTCCCTGATGTCGACCCTTTATGCTGAACGACTGGAGTGGTGATATGGTGGTCATCTGGTATGGTGATATGGTGCTGTTGGCGTTTCCCTTTTGCCAACCCCTGAGGTCTTCACGACTTCATTAGTTGGGCACTTCTACCTTTCCGTAGTTTCGACTTCCTGGTGCAGTGAGTGACGCATGAACAAACATTATTTTGCCTGCTTGGCGAACCAACTTATCCTCAAGAGAACTTACAGGGGGGGGGCCTTCTTCCTGTCGGCTCACCCCCACTGATGGCTTTACGAGGGGGAGGCTGTGCCTCCCTAAAGACTGGCACACGTTTCTGCCCCTGCCGCCAGCTCCCCCGGCAACCCTTCTACAAGAACTAGTGTATTCTCTAGAGGACATATTTGAATATCCCGCGGCTGACTGCCGCCCTCCCCTTGTCTCGGCGAGTGGACTGTTCCGGCCAGGCGAAGGTGGCGACCTTCGGCCGGGCGAGACTAATTCCTGGTCTCCTTCTTGGGCGCTATTGGGCCGGCTGGTTCAAATGGACCAATGGTGTGCTCCCACATCATCTACTTGCACTGTGGATAAACCTATCTCAGGCCTGCCAACTGAAATTGCCTTCTGGCTAGGCCTATGTGTGACTAACTGTGACTCTGGGGACCTACTGAAGTTGGTAGCGTCTACCTCCCAAATTCTCCGCAAGGCGCACGCGACACACTCGTCGCCCGCCAACCCGGGTGCTGAAGTGGCACGCATCTCCCCACTACGTATACGACGATGATGCAAACTGGTTGCTTCGCGACCGGGCTCTTAGAGCTTGGGCATTTTAAGGCCTCATGGCCCCATCACAGACTAAGGTAAAGCGTCTGATCTTATTCCATCAACTATGGGAATTCTTCAGATAAACTAAGTGATTCTTACCTCACAGTGTCGATGTGAGAGATATACATTTTCAAGATTAATTTATTTAGGCGATTTAAGACTCTGATTTTGAACTGAAATAGACTGCTAGGCACATGGCCGTGATGGCTTCACTTTCAGATAGCTTCGTTTCCAAATCTAACTACATCTTAATTATTCATATACCGTGTGTGAAATTATTTAATTGATTCAGATTGTCTAGTTTTAGTTTTAAATGTTTGACATTATATTTTTGGAGGGCAAATTCAGTGTAGGACGACAATGGGTATATTGTCTTGGTATGTGGTCTACAATTGCCAACGGCTTGCCTATTCGTTAGGTAGCCAGCGGCAAATTTTCTCCGTGGGCAGCGGTCATGTTAAGACGTTGTGTTGGAGCCTTCCGCTCTGGGGCAGTGGTTAGCCCTTTGGTGTTCAGTTATTTTAACCTTGATATTTCTTTAGTTTTGTTGCTTTCAGCATTTGACTTATCATGCTTTATTTTATTTTAGAGCTTTCCGCTCTTGGATTTATCCAAAATGCCTCCCGGCATTTCAATTATCGTTACCGTGAATTTATTTATATTTTTAGCTTGTGTTCTTACCTTCAGCCTATTGCTAGGGCTAATATTTCTTGTAACCAAGAAATATGTTTTCTTTTGCACTAACATAGTAGATTCGTCATGCGTGACCGTGGGTTCACAAAGACCACGTGGGATCTAGATTACTGTTAGGAGTGATCATTTATGTTTTCGTTTTATGTCAAGTGTTTTCTTTTCCACATTTTGTGTACCCAATTCATTATTATTTCAATACATTTTTATATATACATTTTCTAACCCATGAGTATTTGTCTGCCACCTCATTGCATTAACCAGACCCACACCTTTGTAACACGAGGCCCAAATCCACACCTCGAGTATCCAACTCGCCTGGTTAGCCATTCCTGGAAATGGTTGCCAGAGTCGCGTACCTACGGAAATCCAACCAGATTTCCCGGGGACGCGACAGTCACCTTCACGACTCCGCCAGTAACTGCTTGCAGTGTGCTATTAGCAGGGAGCAGTGAAAGTTTGAGTGGGGAGTGTGTGAGAATCTTATCACTGTATTGGTGTTATTTCATGTCTGAATGAGGGATAAGGAAATTCTTTCTATGCAGAAACCTCTTGGTAACCTTCTAACCAGTGATGGACGAAGCAAAGAGGATATAAAAAGTAGGTTGGATCAGGCAAGGAAAGCATTTCTACAGAAGAGGAATCTGTTGACATCGAATATAGATTTATGTATTTGGAAGTCATTTTTGAAAGCTTTTGTCTGGAGCATAGCACTATATGGAAGTGAAACTTGGACTATTGGTGCAGCAGGATAAAGGAGAATTGAAGCATTTGAAACGTGGTGTTACAGGAGAATGATGAAGATCAGATGGGCAGATAGGGTAACAAATGAAGAGGTATTAAGACGAGTGGGAGAGGAGAGATGTTTCTGGCAACAGCCAATGAAAAGAAGAGATAGGTTGGTAGGACACATACGAAGACACCCTGGAATAGCAAGCTTAGTTATGGAAGGAAGGGTCGAGGACAAGAACTGTAGGGGTAGACCAAGGTTAGAATATGTTAAACAGATTGCCTCGGATGTAGGGTGTGGTAGCTATGTAGAGATGAAACTATTAGCTCAGGACAGGCAGGCATGGACAGATGCATCAAACCAGTCAAAAGACTGAAGACACGAACAACAACCTCTTGGTATCAATGAATGATGTGTTTTTCAGAGGATAGCAAGGTTTAAACAAATGGGTACAACTGTTGATTACGTTAGATCGGCCCTAGGTGTGAAGGCAGAAAAGAAGTTGTGAACGCTTTTCGTGCAGGGAGGAAGTTCCATGTGTGCAGCGCAGACATCACCCTGCTCCTGTCATGGAACGTTGGCTGGTTTCCTAGCGGGGAGCAAAGTAGGTGCATTTTTACAAAGACAATGTTGGAAAAGGGGATGTCACTTATCAATTCGAAGCTGTTTGCAGGGAAATCGCAAAAGCACGCAGCTGTGATTTATCGCTGCTGCTGACTGACCTAGTGGAAGTCCGGACCTCAATCCATTGGATTTTTCTCTGTGGCAGAAGCTTGAGGCGATACCATGTTGAAAACGGCACCACAATATTGGGATGTTAAAAAAATCAATCACGTCAACTGTCAAAAATATTCCACAGGACATGATTCATGCAGCTATTGAAGAGTTGCTTCAATGTCTTTGCCGCTGTGTTGCCGCACAGGGTGATCATTTCGAATAACAGTATGTTCATTCTGTAGCATATTTTGTTTTCTTTCAGAATATACGAATATTCATGGGTTTGCATAGTTTTATTTAGAAGTTATATGCATTGAAAATACTGACATAACTTATGGCAGTACTGTGTACTATTAGCAGTGCAGGAAGATTGGGCCCCATGTTTTTTGTGTGTGTGCATGTGCGCCCATGTGTGTGCAATGATTCCTTTATCTTGGTGTATTTTTTACGATTCGCAATTGAATCTCGTTATATGTTAGATTCAATTGTGAATCGTAAAAAATACACCAAATACATACTACTACAATACAGCAGTAGCGGAATTATTTTAGTGTAAATTTTTAACCTCAACACAGTGACCAGGATCCGATGATGGCCACTCGAGGGACGAAACTCGTAATCCTAAATTGCGCCATTTAATAGTGATAATTAACCTGTAATTTTTTCCAGGAATGTAATTACACTTGTACCCCGTCCATTCATTGGGCATAATAGTGTTGACCGACCGAAGAGCCACAAATGACAATGACTCATGAAATGAAATTTCGAAAGTTTTGAAGATTGTCGGCATTCCGTAGCCCCCTAAGAGAATTAGCTGCTAGTATCTTGGCAAAATTAGCGAGTACCAATAACTTTAGTATGGCATCATTCCCGACTCAGCACTCACCTTTGTAGGATATTGAGTACTGAAGTATAGCCGTTTTGTTTCCAAGTCTATGGTTATTGCTTCTGGCCTCTCTGATAAGCGGAGGACAACAGGATCTGAGCCGTCCATGTTCACTTTGCCAATTTTTGCAGGTACTCCAAATCCACCTTCATCAGCCCAATAAAGCTTCCTGGAAAGAAATGATAAATGCATTTATAATATATGTTCCATCAAAACAGTTAGTGGTAAGCTAAATCAAGAGGGATTTTTTGTTATTTCACTTAGAAACTTGGGACATTTTGGACATCAGCCCCATGTGTGTTGAATTTGTCTCAACTGTAATTCTGTGGTGACAGTAATAGCGTGCTTAACGGTAATTAAAATGGTCTAGATTCAGGGCAGGTGTTACTGCACTTGAAATAAGGTACTGTACCCGAAAATACCTACCCTTTACCTGTTAAAATCCCTCGAAGATAACTGGATCATAGAACCTGAAAACCCCAGCTAAAAAAAAAATCCCAGATCCTACTAACTGGTGAAGGGAGTATTAGGATACAAGTAAATCCTAACAGAGTTGGCATTAAGTAAAACCAAAGCATGCCGGTGAACTGCTCAAAGAACACGAGAATCATGAAATCAATCAACTCAGGAGTGTGGGGAACTCTAGACATACCTAGCTATGGCCCCTTAATGCGACCTCTTTATGCTTCTATAAATCATCACACCCCACGATTAACAGAAATTAACCAATTCATTCCACAAAAAGGCTGACTAAAGGTCAGTCAAAAATGTCTGTGAATGGGCACACAAAATCAACACCCTTGAATTAAATCATATAAAACATAAGAAACGAAATGCAGCAATAAGCCCCAAGGAAGGTACTGTATTAACCTTGATCTGACAAATAGAATTACTTACACATGGTGATCCCACAAAAAAAAAAAAAAAAAAAAACAAACTAAGGAATCAATGTTACCCTTTTATACGTATGTACAACATAAATTATTACACTCATATGTGTAATCGCCATAGGATTCGTAATTCTGCACCCACCAGGTGCGCATAGTTATAATTTAATTATTGCCTTAGCAATTCAAATAATATCTGGTCCATCGATCGAGCATTCCATTAATTAATTTCAATAATTACTTGTTATTATTATTATTGTTATATTTTATAATTATTTTGAACCATTTCAGTTTCATTCATTATTACTTCTTATACTTGCTTACAAACTCTTATTTGAACACAATCGCAGGGTCAATTAAATAGGGAAAACACGAGCAGAAAATTTAGAAGCCTCCCTGATGTTAATAAAACAGAGGAATTATCAATTCAAAAACAAATCAGGCATATTAAAAGCATTGAGAACATCGTTAATCTCTCATGATTCAACCAAGATACTGTAATAATATTATAGTCATATATGACATCAACAATTGCTTGAGATTGGTGGCTAATACCACCCAACTCACGAAGAATATTTCTTATAACCCGATTTATACATATTGCTCACATTGGCAACACAACAACCCAATTACTTTATTACGAATTTCAATATATATATCTTTTTATGTTCACAGACGTTCGTTATCCCAATATCATCTTGATGATGATTACTACATTCATTTACTACTATCTGGTTGTAATCAATTGTGAATATTGAAAATATTATGATGTATAATATCAATGCATTATAATCAATTTAAATGTGGGTTGTCAATATATCCCACCAGACTACAAAAATCTTGCCTCACAAAAATTTAACCCTAAGTCATGTGGTTTCACTTAAAATTAAGCCTTGGGATATGTCTCAAAAAAAGTTAATGTTCTCCAATCCATTCGTATGAATATGTTCTAAGCAGAACTCAAAGTACTGAATCAAAATCAAGGATATCAATCCCTATTAAATGTAACAATAAATTACACGACCCAAAGAATACGTGGTATCACAACTAGAAGTCAAAATCCATTAGTTGAAAATAGAAATAATCCCCTCATGAGAAAACATGGTGACAGAATTGGGCCTACACCATGAATCCTGCTAACGACTCAAGTAAAAGACAATTGATTCATTAGGCACCAAAACAATAAACCATCCCTCCCAAGAGAGAAATTCCCATTCCAAAAGAATGATCTAACTTCGCTTTCGAAAACAAAATCCTATAAAAAAACACGATCAAAAATACTAAGATCATCTGCAATGTTGTCAGAATACAACTATGAAACTTGAAATAAAGTGTGTGTATAAATATCAAGTCAACGCTTGATTAAAAATTTATCGAAGTATTTCATCATCATCATCATCATCATCTTGTACAGTTTCCAGCCCCAGGCTGGGTCTGTTTGGAACATAAGCCTCGCCACTTAGTTCTTTCTTCCCACCACCTCTCCGCTGTCACTCTGGTCCAGTCCTCGTCTCTCTTCTTGACACATTCCTCCACTCCTTTCAGCCATCTATCTCTTGGTCTTCCCCTTGGTCGTTTCTTCTGCATCTGCATCTCATGTATCCTCTTGGGAATCTTCTTCTCATCCATTCTCTTTAAGTGTCCATACCACCTCAGTCTTGATGTCTCAATCCTACCTTGCAAGGGCTCCTCTTTCACCATTTCCCTGACCTTTTCATTCCTCACCCTGTCTTTTCTTGTTACTCCGATCCTACTTCGCAGGAACTTCATTTCACCTGCCTGTATTCTGCTTATTATCGAAGTATTTGTAATAATCAAAATATCTATTACACAAAATTTACTCAAATCCACTAAGGAAAATGTTAATCTTCTTCCTAAGAATGTCCTCTTCTTTACAATTAAGTAGATCATAATAAGTTACTGAATTTAATTTAATCATTTCAAAAATGAAATCAGAATGTCAACTATCAAAATTTAGAAAATAAGTGCACTCCTCATTCGGGCCCAAACTCATTTGGAAATGGGGATCAGACATGAATGGGAATTCAAGTCTACATCTCATTCCAATTTAGCTACAGAAAAACGAATAAGATGGCAGTGAGGTCACCCTGAAATGATGCTACTTTGCTACACTACAAATAAAATATTATTTCTTCTACCTTGGCTGCAGAATCTTGGAGGCGAATTAGAGCAATTAGACCATATACTTCCATTACCAACAGCAGAATAATGTACATCCTTCCTGCCCCAGACACTCGAACCCGGAACTTCCATCTCTCCATCCCACGGTCGCCAGCTGGAAATGGGCTGTATATCTCCATTGACAAGATCCAGAACGCCCGGAAGAAAGTAGATTCGCAATCACAAAGTCGCGATACCCGATAGACCCCACGGCCTGCGATAATATCCACAGCGCTCTCATGATTCCGAAAGTCTATTCTCGGCATGCTAATGAACAGCGCAGCGTGTAGACTGGCACTTAAATACGGCATCGTGGTTGCTAGGATGATCATATCATTGCTTGGCAAGCAATATCTATGTCAATGGTTTAACCAGACATAACTAAAATGTTACTGTTAAATATTCCTCCCAACGCCTCAGATTTCATTACGGCGTACATACTGAGGAAGGTCCACCGATAAAGTTCGAAAGACCGGGCTGCGGTAAATACAAGATACGCGCAGATTTCTTGGTGAACGTTGAAACGACACACCAAGTCTTAATGCATTGGCCTCGAAATACTGTTCTGTATATATCAATGTATGCTATCTTGCACTCAATATATTGTTTGTTTAACAACATGAAATTACACCGAGTTCTATCGCATTGCATTGCCTGAGTATAATTCTCGGCATGCTAATGTTCAAAGCCCTTTCGACACTGGGCTGAAACTTCCGGTATTCGAACAGAATACGACACTCGTGTGTATACTAATTTTAAGCCAATGTCCGATGTAAGCTGGGCAAAGCTATTGTACGATCTCTCGCCCTCCACGTTACTGCACGACACGCCAGACAGATCTCCCCCAACCCCTGGGCGTGGCGGATGAATCGGCCTCTCATTCGTGGACAAGAATTATACACATATTAATATCATCAAGCGCTCCGTGTGTCAGAAAAATGAACTTGAGCTCAGTGGCTGCCACAGATGGTCGTAGCGACATGAGGAAATGACTCCGTGCGCGCCCCATATGGTAATGACGTAACTAACCTGGGTCAAGGTCGTTCATTTAGCAGTGGCTATATGAGCGGACATGTACCGTAATCCGGACCAATAAAGAAAAAAACGGTACAGTACCATCCTGGGATTTGCCTGGAGGGAGGGTGGAAAAGCCCACAGAGAAACCACTGTCAAGACAGAGATTCAAACCTTGGATATCTGAACTACCAAGTCCCTATTGCAATGAGAGTATGTGCACACACGACGATGATTATGGATTGGGCTTGAATGTTTGTGTAGATTGGACAAGAAGTCGAACTTAATTTACAGGGACTATTTCATCCTGTGCCTTCGTAGTACTGCATCATCATCATCATCGGCTTTAAATCGAATCCAAGTATAAATCTTCTTCCTTCAGTCCAGATTGTGGATGTGTTTACGGTGACTAAAGAGTCCAATCCTGGCATGGAACAAGCGACCACACAAGTCACATAGTATTGCTGGAGGAGGAAGTGGTTGGGCTGCTCTAAGTTTCCTAGCTTGACGCTTGGCCTCTTCATGTGTGCGTCGATCCCTTTCAAACGTCTTCACAGCATCCGAGATGGTACGGCGCCAAGTTGAGCGGTCTTCAGCCAGCATGTCCCAGGTTTGTGAATCAAGACCTGTCAATTTCAGGGTCTGCTTAAATTGGTCCTTGTAGCGCCTCTTAGGACCACCATGAGGTCTGGTGCCATAGCATAACTCACCATATAGCATTTGACGAGGTAATCTCACATCATCCATCCGATGGACATGACCAATCCATCTAAATTGGTGACCAATTATGGATGATTCTATCCTGTTGATTTGAGCCTTTTCCAGAACAGCAATATTGGTAATGCGGTCTTCCCATTTAATCCTCAGGATTGATCGAAGTTTTTGTAGGTGGAAACGCTCAAGCTTCCTAAGATCACGTCGGTAAAGGGTCCATGTTTCACAGCCATACAACGATGTAGAAATGACTACTGCTTTGTACAACATAAGCTTTGTACTCATGGACAGATCTTTATTCATGAAGACCCAGTGCGCTAATCGTCCATATGCTGCATGGGCTGCGCCAATTCTCTTATCCACATCCTGCTCACAGGTACAGCTCACAGAAATGGTACTGCCCAGGTACGAAAAGTGGTCAACCTGTTCTAAAGGCAAATTTGAAATGGAGATATTGAACTGAGGAAGAGGTGTGCCTGGTGAAGTATGTGCCAAGACTTTAGTCTTATTGATATTTATGGTAAGACCAAAGCGATCACATGCACTTTTGTAACAATTAACTGACTCTTGCAGCTCTTCTGGTGTGAGAGTTGGTGACGCAGCATCATCTGCATACAACATGTTAGTAACCTTAGTAACCTGAGTTTTCCTCAAGGAGCGGAGACGAGTTAGGTTGAAAAGCCCTCCATCAAAACGATACTTGACCTCCGCACCTGGGATGTTTGTGGGTGAATCATAAAGCATTGCAGTCAAGTACAGCGCAAAAGGTGTTGGAGCCAGTACACATCCTTGTTTCAGTCCATGGGTAATGGGAAATTCATCGGACATCTTATTCTGATGGCAAACCTGACCTGTCATGCCATCATGGAGAGCCTTGATTAGATCTACAAAACGCTGAGGGCAACCAAACCGCTTCAGCACTGCCCACATGGCTGGTCTTGGAACCGAATCAAATGCCTTTTCCAAGTCATAAAAGACTAAGAAGAGTGGATTCTGTTGTTCTCTACATTTTTCTTGTAGCTGTCTCACACAGAAAATCAAGTCAATTGTGCTTCTGGAAGTTCTAAATCCGCATTGTGACTCTGGGAGGATCCTCTCAGAGATAACCTTGAGGCGGTTAAGTAGAATTCTTGCAAGAATCTTCCCCACAATTGATAGCAGTGATATAACACGGTAGTTGCCACAAACACTGCGATCACCCTTTTTAAAGATAGTGACGATAGTGGCATTCTTTAGGTCTCCAGGTACCTTTCTTGAATCCCATATTCTGAGGATAAGGATGAAAATTCTTGTTTTGAGGGAATGACCTCCGGCTTGAATTAGTTCCAGAGGGATGTTATCTGGGCCAGGTGCTTTTCTGGGTTTCAATTGGGTAAGAGCTGCACTGAATTCATGATAAGTAGGAGGTACTCATCATCATCATCATCTTGCACAGTTTCCAGCCACTGGCCGGGTCTGTTTGGAACACAAGCCTCTCCAACGTCTTCTGTCTTCCCACCATCTCTCAGCCTCCACCCTTGTCCAGTCTTCTCCTCTCTTCTTCACGCTTTCTTCCACC
Organism: Meconema thalassinum; assembly: GCA_946902985.2. NCBI lineage: Eukaryota > Metazoa > Arthropoda > Insecta > Orthoptera > Tettigoniidae > Meconema > Meconema thalassinum. The sequence goes on along the minus strand of OX336389.2, from coordinate 63,279,477 downwards.
CCCTTCAGCCACCTGTCTCTCGGTCTTCCTCTCGGTCTCTTTCCTTCCCACTTCGTCTCGTGTATCCTCCTGGGTATCCTCTTCTCCTCCATTCGTTTTACATGTCCATACCATCTAAGTCTAGACTTCTCTATACCATCCTGTAATGGTTCCTCCTTCATTAATTCTCTGGTCCTCTCATTTCTTATTCTGTCCCTCTTTGTAGCTCCAATACTGCTTCTCAAGAACCTCATCTCACTGGCCTGTATTTTGCTCTTCTCCCTTCCTTTCATAACCCAGGTCTCCGAGGCATACGTCAGGATAGGGACATAGTACGTCCGATATATGATCTTTTTGCTGTTCTGAGGGACATCCTTGCTCCATAACATGCTTCTCACACTCCTCCGAAATGCTTCTGCCTGCCTCCCCCGCTCATTTATTTCTCTATCGTTTCTTCCATTCTCTTGTATCAGGCTTCCCAGATACTTGAAACTCTCCACTTTCTTCAGCTGTTCCCCACCAATTGTTATTCCCGTTGTGGTTCTTTCCTTCTTCCTTGTTGTGATCACCATCTCACTCTTATTTATGCTAAATTTCATCCCATATCCTTGTATTATTCCTTCCCACACGTTCAACTGTTCCTGTACCTCCTCCTCCTTGTTTCCCCAAATCATCAAATCATCTGCAAACACCATTGCTTTCATCTTTCCTTCCCCAATTACTTGTGCCACTCGGGTCATTATGTCATCCATCACCACAATGAAAAGTAATGGTGACAAGGCACTTCCTTGTTTCAGGCCGTTTCTCTGTTCCAACCAGTCTGATCTCTCTCCTCCCACTTTCACACAGCTCACACTTCCCTTGTACATCTCCTTTATCCTCTTTATAGTCCATTTCTCTACTCCTCTATCCTCCAGGGACTTCCACACTTTGTTTCTGCATACACTGTCATATGCTTTCTCAATATCCAGGAAAGCCATCAGTAGATCTGTTCCATACTCATAGTGCTGTTCTTGTAACTGCCTTACAGCAAAAATCAAATCCACTGTGGACCTTCCTGCTCTGAAGCCATGTTGTTCTTCCCTCATCCCTCCTTCTATCCTTGTCCTAATTCTCTTTTCCAAAACTTTCTCGAAGATCTTTGCACAATGACTCATCAGTGTTATTCCCCGATAGTTTCTGCAATCTGTTCTACTACCTTTCTTGAAGATCGGGACAATTATTCCTTTTTTCCAGTCCTCTGGGGTCTTCCTTTCCTTCCATGCTGTCCTCATCACTCGGTACAACCACTGTATCCCCACCTCTCCTGCTGCTCTCACCATCTCCACACTCAACTCATCCATACCCGGTGCCTTCCCTCCTTTCATCTTGTTCACTGCATCTTCCACTTCTTTCCATGTTAAGTCCTTTTCTGTTTGCAGTTCATCTTCCTCTTCCCCGATTTCTTCCTCCTCACCATCTTTTCCATTTGGGTTCAGAAGTTCTTCAAAATATTCTTTCCACATTTTCTTCAGTTCTTCCCTATTTTCTATCTCTTGTCCCCTTTTGTTCACCATTCTAACATAATCCGTAGGATCCTTCCGCCTCTTAGTTTTTACCATCCCATACAGGACCTTTTTTGTACCTTCACTATCCTCCTTCATCATCTTGGTCCACTCTTCCATCCACTTTCTTCTCTGCCAACCACAATTGTTCAGGTTGTTGCGGCACATCACAGAGGAAGTCTTCAGCAGCTTCTGATGGACGATTTAGGAGATTGGAGAAGTGCTCCTTCCAGTGTTCCAAGATTTCTTGACTATCAGTAAAGGTGGTAGAATTATCAGCACTTTTCAGTGTACCTGATGATGAGCGAGATGGTCCATATATTTCCTTGAGTACGGCATAGAAGTTCCTCAAGTCTCGAGCATCCGATAGTCTCTGCAGTTCCTGAGCCTTCTGTTGCCACCAAGTATTTTTAATCTGCCTTATCTGCGTCTGGCATTTACCCTTGAGTTCCAGTAGTTTATCTCTCTTTGTGTTGGAAGTTGGGTCTTGAAGATGGGAAAGATAGGCATTCCTTTTGGCATTGATGAGAGACAGAATTTCCTCACTGTTGTCATCAAACCAGTCTTGTCTTTTCCGCACTATAAAACCAATGGTTTCCTCAGCTGACTGTGTGATAATCTTCTGTAATGTGGCCCATTCTTGCTGAATATCATTTGTTACTGGGTTTTCTGATAACTGGGTGACGATCCTGTTTCCAAAATGCTTGTACATGGATTCATCCTGAAGTTTGGATGTATTAAACTTCTTTCATGGCAAATTTTTGATGTTCCTAGGTGGTTTAGGTCTGATGGATATCCTGAGCTTACATATAAGAAGTTTATGATCTGTCCAACAATCGTCTATATTCCTTGCTGTTCTGGTAATAAGAGTGTCCTTCTTATCACATTGCCGGGTAATGATATAATCAAGAATGTGCCAATGTTTGGAACAAGGATGCATCCACGTGGTTTTGAAGCGGTCAGGTAGCCAGAACTGCGTGTTGGTAATGAAAAGTTCGTGTTCTGCACAAAGACCAAGAAGCAACAGTCCATCGGGATTACATTTTCCAAGTCCCTGTTTGCCCATCACATTATTCCATAGCCTGTGATCTTTCCCAACTCTGGCATTGAAGTCACCGAGAAGCAAGAGTTTGTCTGCAGATGGTACCTTGGAGATTATTTCACTTAGCTGATTATAGAACTGAGCCTTTACTTCATCATCAGAATCTAAGGCAGGAGCATAGGCAGAGATGAGTGTCATAAAGGAACCTCCTGAGAGTGGTATGCGGAGAGTCATGAGCCTTTTGCTGATTGCAATGGGCATAAGTTGGTGATAATTTACCAGTTTGGTCTTCATAGCGAAGCCCACACCATGAATACGACATTCACCCTCCTCCTTTCCTTTCCAGAAGATGGTATATCCTGTTCCAGATTCAGTAATCTTGCCTTCAGAAGACAGCCTAGTTTCACTGAGAGCAGCAATGTCAACGTTGAGTCTTGATAACTCATGGGTTACGAGAGCTGACCTTCTCTCAGGTCTTATGTTATTGTCCAAATCAAGCAAGGTTCTGATGTTCCATGATCCAATAATCTATTTGCGATTCTTTACTGTTTTTGAGTTTCGACCGCATGAGGGGTGACCTGCTGAGTGCGGTTGCCCAGCCGGACCAACATTGTGACTTCCAATGTTTAGCCCACCTTTTCTAGGGCCTTGCCCATGTGGGGTGGGCAGCGGTGATCCTAAATAGGCCTGCCCAAACACAGATGCAGGACCGAATTCCTGAGTAGTCACAGAGTCTCCGGAAGACGACCATCACACATCTGCTGCCAACGTGCAGGTCCGAACTAGGGGCTTCCAGTTACACCCATAACCTGCCCCCACCGTCCATATCCCATCGCCGTTGGACTTTGAAAAGTGACGTTCGGAAGAAGTGCCACTGGCGTGAATTTGTTTAGGGTGGATCTCAGCTTGCCAGGACGAGACCCACACACTTATCCTGCGGCTCACAAAGAATGAGACATGCAGGACCGAACACAGAGATTGCAACGAACTGCCGCATACTCAAGTACTACTGAGGTGCGCCTTTACAGTCAGTCCGTCTGGCGTGGCCTCTTCCGCCTCTATGACCGTTGGGAGCCATGAGAGTGCATCACATTTCCAAGCAACAGATTTGCATTGAGAGGAGAAGGTGTAACTGCATTTCTTAACCCTTCTGTTGGGGAAACAGCTAACATACAGGTCCTGCTCCAAGGAAGCAAACCTGACACTTTTTACACGAGGATGGCTACGGAAGTAGATACTCACCCTGCAGATGGGTCGAGACACATGGACTTTGGTCTCGCAACAGACACATTACGGCCATCATTGGCAAGAATGATAGAGCGGTGCTTCACTTTTCCATCAACCTTCAATCCCTAAAAATTCGATGCAAGTCTATTACCAATTTACAGGTTCCGTCCGATCCAATCAACAATACCAGTATCTTCACTGGTTAGGAACTCAGTCTTATTTCCTCCACCATAAGGCGCTGAGAAGATGGTACACTGCAAAAGAGAAGACTTAACATATTTTTATTTACTTCATAAAAAGAACAATCAAATTATTATAATACATGGTATCATGGATGCCACACTCGAGAGAAGTTCCTCAGGTCTTTCTTTACAGAGGAGTACTTCTCTGAATAGCTACTGACACTTCTGCAAGCCTAATATGATGCAAATCCCCTCTTTCTGATTAATAATAATGCACGTTCATTACCTAACTCCCATCCCTCTTTCTCAATTGTACACTCAGTGGAGGGAGAAACTCCATACTGTAACACCCTTCTTAAGGATTGAGAACTTTCCCCATTTCCTTGTCCAGTCATTCTGACCCTGTATTGCACCTGCCGAATATCACCCTTTCTTACTAAATGAATTACATCTTCTAGGAGTGATTTTCTCCCATCCTACATGGCATTATACAGAACTGTGTCAAGGAGTCCTTGTGGCCCCATCACCTGGAACTTACATTCTCTTCATCATGTGTTTAAATGTAATTTTCATTGTCATATTTTCATATATTTATGTTTATACCGCATGTTTCATCAACAATACCACATTTCAGTCATTCACATGTAGTTTTAAGACAGCGTCAGATGTTTTTATTACGATTGATCAGAGGCTGATAAGTTTTGACATTCATAATCATAATAGTAACTAGAACTTGAAATTTAATAATAATGTTATTGCTGCGGTTTTTAGAGACACCGCGGTGCCACGGAATTTCGCCCTGAAGGGGATATTTAACGTGCCAGTAAATCTACTGACACGGCTCCCTCACATTTGCACACCCTCAAATGCCAGCCGACTATGCCAGGATTCAAAGCAAAGCAAGCAAGCTTGTAGTTTAACGTGACCGTTAATCTCGAGATCATGAGCCACGGGACCTCCTTTTTATGTGGAATCCGAACCACAGGACATTGTGCCAGGATTCGATCCTGCAACCTTGGGCACAGTAGGTGAGAACATTACCGCTGACCCACACAGCCAGTCACTTTAAATTTAATCTCAATCTACCTCTTAATGTGTCACGGAAGAGTAATTCAGAATTAGTGACAATACAGTTGTTTTTGTTCATTTTGTTCATTCATTTAGGGGCATTGCGACATTGTGGAAGTTGTCCGATAACCTATATCCTTATGATGGCTGTATTAGTGTGTGGATTGGATTGGGTAGGAGGTGGTTGCTACCTTAATTTAGGTACCAACCCAGCATTGGCCTGGAATAGAAGTGGGGAAACAACAGAAAACCACTACCAAGATGGCCAAGGTGGAACCAAACCCACCTCTTCGCAGTTCTGCCTTACAAGACTGAGTGTATCCCGTTCCAGCCCTCTGGCCAGAATTAAATTCCTTGACAGGGCCAGGAACTGAACCCGGATCTCAGGGGACACAGCCAAAAATGCTAGTCACTACACCAAGAGATGGTCACTGACAGTACCATTAAATGAGATAAAAGAGATATACAATGAAGAAATCAAATTTGTTCACTTTTATAATATGCTATTACATAGCTCACCGCATTAGCGAAGTAAGAGCTACCCTCTATGTAGGAGGCCTTTGCCCTTCTAGGAACATTCAGGCTATTATTATTATTATTACACTGCTAGGAATGGATTGTTTGTTACAACATTTACTATAAAAATGTAACAAAACCTTGAAAGTTTCTTTTTGAAAGAAGTCAAGTTACAATGAGCACAATACCTGGAAGTAAGCACAAGTTTTCTCAGCACAGAAGTCTCCTTCATCAGAACCATCACCGCAATCATTTTCAGAATCACATTTCCAAGTAGCTGGGATGCATCGTGCATTTGCACAGGAAAACTGAGATAGAGAACAGGTCACATTCTTGCAACCCGTTTCATCTGAATAGTCGCCACAGTCATTTTCTGCATCACACTTGAAGCTGGAAGGTATGCAACGGCCTGAAGTACATTGGAACTCACCCGGACCGCAAGTTGGTTCTAGAGATAGAAAGGTAAGTTTTTTTTATATTTTATATTATAGGATTAAATATTTTTGTTACACTGTTTGCAACTTCAGCAAGAAAACCATGAAACCTTTATTTCATTAAGAAGCATCCACTGCCAGGTATAGATGGGCCGGTCATTCGTGGCCGGTCGTAAGCAAGTGAGAATTCTCCTTAAAGCCCGAGTAGTACACTTAGACCGCTGAATATGCACATGCGCTGCCGAGGACACATAGCGCACATTACTTGCATTGATCACAAAGGTATGAAGGCTCGCTGTGCATGGAGACACCACTGCACACGTAATATGTACCGGTCAAGAAGGAACGGCCCACTTACAGCAGCAGAACAGTGAGTCATTTTACTTTAACCACTAAAAACTAATTTATTTATTACATACATGCATACATATTTACATTCGAGACTGATTTGCCTTTCAGCGTTCAGTCTAGTCTCCAAGCCTCTGTATGTGAACAAGTCACCTCCAATGCCCTATTAGCAGTTAGCAGTGCAGCCTCCTCTGCTTCTACACCTCTCACTTTGATATCGTTCATCACTGAATCTGACCATCACCTCCTAGGTCTACCTATGCTTCTCTTACCCTCTACAGCAGAACTCATTAACCTCTTAGGTAATCTCTCCTCCACCATTCACCATCTGAGTCGGCTCATACGAACAGCTTCATCTAGCGAGTTTATTTCTAACTTAGCCTTTCTCTTCATTATGAGTACCCTCCTGACATTGCTCCCATCCATTTGTCCCAGAAATCATTCGTGCTAAACTCATATCAGTTACCTCTAGGTTATGTATGAGATATCCAGAGTCTACCCAGCTCTCACTTCCATACAGGAAGGCCAGTCTAAATACTGAGCGATGTAGGGAGAGTTTCGTGGCTACACTAACTTCTTTCTTGCAGAATACTGTAGATCACAACTGAGAACGCGCTGCATTATCATTTATACACCTCGATAGCCTAAGTATTTAAAATGTTCCATCTGCTCGAATTTGGTTCTTCCTACCTGGCATTATATTTTCTTGTGTTTCTTCCCTGCTGACATAACCTTCGTCTTTGAAATGCTGATCTTCATACCTCAATCCCTACATTTCTGTTAAAGTACTAGCATGTTGGCTTGCAAGCTATCGGCAACCAGGTCATCAGCATAAGCCAGACTACTTACGGTACCTGGTAACCACCTAATTGAATCCCACCCATTCAGTTTATGTCATTCAGCACATGGTTCATATATAAAATAAACAGTAGTGGCGAGAGGTTACAACCTTGCCTCACTCCTGTAACAACCTTGAACCAAGAACTCATCCTACCATCAACTCTCACTGCAGCCTGATTATCAACATAAATACTTTTGATTGCCTGTAGCAGCCTTCCCTAGATACCATAATCCCTCAGGATGCTCAGCATCTTCTCCCTGGATACTCTATCGTATGCCTTCTCTAGATCTACAAAACACAAACACAACAGTACTGTCTATTCCTCTCGTAACATTTGTCAATAAATTGGCACATACTAAAACTTTGATACGTAGTCAAGAATATATGCAGCCTACATGAGGCGAAAATGTGTAGCTGTTCCTCATTACGGATTGCATGATAGGTTAAAATATGTGTTGCTATCTGGCGAATGATTGGAGGACTGGTGAATCCAGAGGGATGCCGATCCCCTCATGCTGCAAACTTTACAAAGTGCTAGTTTCAGTGTCTGAACACAAGGTGACAACAGTGACTACAACCCTGATTCAACCCAACAGCACACTATAAAACATAAAATTGTTGCAATGGGGGATTTGCAGTAATAGTTCCTTATGGTTGGAAATCAGAACTTGAATGGATTGAAAAGGCTGAGAAAAAGGGCAAGGCTATAGGGGTGGAGCTACACAATTGTTGGCTTCCTTTCCTACCCCCTAAATTCTACAACTGACCTTGGGCTCAACATCACATACGATGCGATCCCACCCCTCAGCTGCTACCCAACAGAGCTTACCCCTGGGAGCAACACACTTTTGTTGTACTGTGTACTCGTCCCTGTAAGTTGCTCTTCCTTTCAATTTCTCCCTTTCTAGTTTGAAAATGTTGCTTATTTCTGTCCTTTTTTTGTTTTTGTTTGTTTGTTTATCTACCCTGGAAATATTTCCACAGGATCTTCGCTCTTCTGAGTACCAGGAAAGAAACCATGGCCATGTACTTACTGCTCTTCATCTGAGTTATCCAAACAGTCATCATCTCCGTCGCAGACCCAAGCTTTTGGAATGCAGCGCTGGTTATCACAGGTGAAGTCCCATGTGTTGGTACAGGCTTGCACAGGTGGTTCTGCATCAGGGTCAGGTTGGCATGTCTGGTTATCTGGTGCCACCAGCCTCTCACCATATGGACACCCACATTTTGCCTGAATGCACCAATCAAAAGAAAATTAACTTACACGCACCTTGCCAAGCAGGGTATACGTACCTAATACCCAGGAAATTTTAAACAGGTATTTTTGACTTCTTCATTTCATTCTATATATCTGTAACCTAAGCAACAAGCATTAAGGCCATGGAGCCAAGCTATCTTTGGACTCTTACTGACAAGGAGATTAAAACCTCAGCATTGGCCACCCTTAAAATGCTTTCCCATGGATTCCCATGTTCAACTCCAGGCAAATGCTAAGACGGTATCTTCTAATAGACCCGACATTTGCCTGGAGTTGAAAACAGGAAGCCACGTTAAACCATTTCAAGGTGGGGTTTGAACCCACTCATCTCCAATTCTGGAGACAACCTGGCCCCATGACCTAATGCAGAGCCAAGACAGTCTGTGTTCTTCAAATAGCTAAGACAGTAAGCAGTGAAATGTGGGATAGTTTAAGTAATTGTTTACATGTTTCCTCTTTCTTCATTTTCACACATAATCTTAATTTTCATCAGGTCCTGAACCTCTATGATGATGATGATGATGATAATTGTTGTTTTAAGGGGCCTATCATCGAGGTTATCGGCCCCTGACGAAATGAAATGACGTGAAATGGAAGGATGAAGATAAAAAACAGCTCACTGCTATGGATAAAACGAAAATGGTTTAGATAAAATATAGACAGTGAGTGCCAACAATTATGCCTTATGTAGCAGGAAAAATACTTACAAAAAGGAACTCAGATTGAAACTACTCACCAAATGGAGAGCGGTAATACGTACATAAGGGAATTTCGAACGAAAATACTCACAAAAGGAATAGATTGAATAATACGCACAAAATGTAGGTTAAGTCCAAAATACGTACAAAATGCAACGTACAGTCGAAATACTTACAAAATGCAAGTGAAATCAAAATACTTACAAAATGCAAATGAGATTGAAAATACGCACAAGATGTAATGTAGATTCAAAATACCCACAAAATGCAATTGAGAATTAACTACTTGAACAAAGCGGGGTAGGTTGAAAATACAAAAGGCAATCGAAATTGCTTACAAAAGGTATGGTAGATTCAAACTTCTCATTTCGATGGACTATACTTACAAAATGCAATTTAGATTGAAAATAATTACAAAATGTAATTTAGATTCAAAATACCCACAAAATTGCAATTGAGACTTAACTACTTGAAAATACAAAATGCAATTGAAATTCAAAATACTCACAAGAAGACCCCCCTATATTGAAAGACTTACTAAAAAGCAATTTTGATTGGCAATCCTTACAAAATGCAATTTAGATCGAAAAACTTACAACATGCAATGTAGATTAACCCTTCAGGCCGGCTATTTAATCTGGAGGTATTCCCTTCTCCGGCGGTATTTAAATTGAAGCTCAGCAGAGGTGTAGACACCAACAAGGTAAAAAATTAATAATGTAAAAACTACGAAATATAACGTAATGAAAATTTTAGGAATACTTACCAATAACATGTCCAATGTTTCTCAGTAATATATGTAACGACTGCTTTTCAGGGTTGTCCATGATCACACGCAATATTTACAAAAATATAATCATTTGATAAGTTCCACTTTTGGTATTTGTTTCAGGTATATTTACAATGAAAACAAGATATGATAATGTTCAATCTACATAATTTTCGGGTATAATTTCCAGGAAAAGCTGAATTTTGAAAAGTTTTTAGGCCCCGCATATGAATCCCGTGTAGAATTGTCAACAAAATGTAAATATCGCAATATTAGTTCAAACCTGTCGCTTGGCATTGTTTGAGGGAATATAGACTAGGGGTTTCTAAAAATTCATCCCTGGTGAAATACCTCTTTAGGGTAGGTTTCTGCATTTTCCCCATCAACATTACAAGCCCCTAGAACACATAAATGTTGCCCCCTGTCACTAACTCCCACTCCTTGGCGCGCGACCTTGGTTTCAAGGGCGCGCCAAATATACATTCTGTCGCGTACATATTTGTTTCTCAAACAATTAGTTCAATCAATTTGTCGTCGAAAAACAGCAAAATAGAATCTAAAACAGACGTGAAATGCTTTCCTGTTCCCGGCATACACGTGTACCTCTCGCCACAAACACTGAACAGCGGTCGTTGTTATTACAGCTGAAGCTATTGCTTCTTCATCAGCGCTGTCTGCCACTTACCCAATGACATCATGCTGTGTGTGCATAGTCCGTATCACTACTGAAAATATCGCTTCCCTATACATCACTTCCACTACTGTCATCTATCAAACGAATAATCTCTGCACCCGTAAGATAATGAGACTGCCCGGCAATTATTTATCTGCGACTGAGTAGCCTCAAGCCTTCGAAGCAAAAAATTATCTACGTAGTATTTGCTTTCGGTGCTTCCCCTTCATAAGTGGCAAACATTGTCAAGTTAGATATAGTTCACAAAACATTCTCGAGATGGCAGCAGAGACCGTGATACCTTCTAAAGCAACTAATTTGAAACTCAATAGAGCGCGTTTGAAGTTCTTTCGCTGATCGATATGAGTCGTCAAAAGCAACGGATATCGATCAACTTCGTATTAGTTCTAATTATGAAACAGAGATGGCATGAAAGTACACAAAGTCTCGGTTCATAACGTGCAAAAAGTTCCCGCGAAGCAGCAGTGGTTCATGTGTGATAGGCATTCTAACATCCGCCTGCACCGGCCGTTTGTGGTACGTCGAACCGGCTGGACGAGTAGAATCCAGCGGACGTACAGTGTACGGCCAACCGGCTTGAGTGGTTAAGAATGCCTACAAAAAGGTGCGGGAATCTTAAAGACAAAAGGAAATATAAAAGGCGGAGAGGAGAGGAGAGAGGAGAGGGTCCGCCCAAAAGGTAAGGGACAAAAGGGGAAAACGAACCCAGCTCAGGAATCCCTCGGGGTCGCCAACTCCCGAACTCACCAGCCGTGAGCCCCTGAGGGTGTAGCATTATCTAGGGTGCACCAGAAGTGGTGGGGCTACATACACCCTGCCTCCTTAAGGGCCTTGAGCATAAGGCAGGAGGTAAAAGGAAAAGAAAAAGAAGGCTAACCCCTCACAGAAGGAGGGAATCAGAAAAGGTGAGACAAGGGCCAATTAAGGCGGGAAAGGAAGAGACTCCCTAGGCCTCGGATACCCTAATACCGTCGGGGTCGGAAGAGAACAAGAGTTGACCAAGTGACCCTCTATGATTTGTATCTGTAATTTGTGGTAAATCTTGCTACTACTCAATCTGAAGATGAAATCATTGAACAACGAGTTTAACCATCTTGTTCCTCTTGCCTCCACATCTGAAATCAATACTCTCCAAGGCTATCTTCTACTGATCATTCGCATCTTGCGACACGACCATTTAGATCTACTCGATTGTAGACAGCTTTCACTCCTGCATGAACAACAATTACCCTGAATACTAAATAATTAAGGAATAGTATTATCTCTGAACTAATTTCTTCTCACAATACAGTGTACTGCATTAGCTGTGTTCTGTTTATCCTTCACCACCACTGTTCATCGGTCTTTTATGGTGAAAGAAACTACTCTTTGTTGTCAATATATCATTTGATACAAATAAATGATACAATTAAATAAATAGAGCTTTTATTTTGTGAAAAGTCTTATAAATGCTGAAAATCGTGGACATTGTGAAAAGTTGCAAAATCTCGCATTTATACCAATTGTAGTAATTACAGAGATACCAACTATTGAAGTGGATTATCGGTAATCCCACCTCTGACTAGCAGCCCCCACCTGAACATTTTTGGGTCAAACCAAAAGCATGCTCCTACTGGTGTTTTGTAGTTGTATTCTGAAGTATAATAAACGACTTAAGATTAGGCTACAATGTAAATTTAAAAGCAAAAAATCTTGCTCAGAAACAGTACCAACATAATATTGGCCTCTTCAAACCTAACATGAGCTACTTGCTGCACATCAACCTCGTCATTATTCTGGGTACCAGCCCTGTTGTTTACTCAAATTTACAGAAAATCAACTGCAATACAAAAATGCTGAAGTCTTCCTTATTATTGACAAAAATATTTGTTATTGTCATTCAAGCCAATTGAAGAAACTAAAATACAAAGTGCGATGTCTTGGCGAGTGCGAGTAAGTAACAAGAGTAGGTACAGTGTTTTGGTGAGGGTTAAGTAGGTACCACAATGTTTTGGTGTATGCATTAAAACGAGGAAGGTTTTCCTTTCCTTCCGTTTTTCATGTTTTTTTTTTTTTTTTTTTTTTGTAATGTCACTTTTCTTCAATAATTTCTCCTTTGGATATAATGCCATGAGCACATGGTTAAATCCATAATATTGATGAATAATTTGTAACAGTTGGTACCTCTGGTAATGTGTCTAAACATGCCTCATTATATCAAAAATAAGCAACCATTAAGAAATTTGAGTTAATCATTAAAAGTGGTCCTCACTATAACTTACTGCCATATTACCAGCTACTGTTTGGTTTCCCCTACTTAAGGGGGGATGTAACCGAAAATGCATAGCTGGCTTTAAAAGTCCATTGAGTTCACAATATAAGACATAGAACATTGAAACTTTGTACAGTTGTCTAATTGTGTTTGATCTATTACGTGGCAAGCAACAGCAATCTTGGGTGGTAAAATGGCACAAGTACAGTCACTGCAAAAGGTTTGTTACATCCTCTTGTTTAGGTACATTTTACAACACTATAAAAGATCCTGGCCTGAGCTTTTAACTAGTTTAAATATATGTCACTAACTTTATGTAGAATTATCCAAATACCATCAAAAGGTTGTTTTTTTTTGGTCATTTGAATTTTGGATTCTATAAACCTCAGTGAAAATATGAATGTAAATGCATGCAAATTCTACAAATGGGTAAATAGAAGCATAATTCTACATAAATATGTGTATAATCACTCAATAAACAATCCCTGAAAATTCCAGTTATATAGCATTTAGGATTTCAGATAAAAGTGTACCTATGTGGTGGAAAAATTGATATTGTGAAAACAACATTTGAAAGTTGGATATGTTCTTTTACTCACATTTAAGTAACTTTGTCTATAGGCATGCAGCATCAGACATAAAATTATTTTAAAAATACTTCCAGTTGAGTAATTAGTTCGAAATTTTTACACAAGTATAAAAGAGGCAATAAATACAAAAAACACGTATTTCATAATGTTGACATTTTGACCCCTCATCGGTTACCTCCCCCCTTAACATTCTCTTGCCAATCTTGCCCATAACTTCTGTCGCTACCGAACTTTAGCACATACCTATATTAATGAAGCCAAGAGCACTCAGGTGAAGCCCAGTTGATGTATTGCTAGGAACTGCAAAGCATAGCTTCTCACAGCCTCCATTAGTTATGGAGCATGGATGAAAAGGAATTGCAGTTTGAACTAAGCTGCTGTACACTTGAACACCATACAGACGATTTGTCTGCGGTTCTCGTACTAGAACTTCCTCCAAGTTGCCAGTCAGTTTGTGAAGCTTGATGATAGCATACAACCGCCAGTCAGTAGTGCACATGAAGTCTGCAAATGAAACCAAAGTGGTGAATGTGCACTTATAAATACTTTAAAACCAATTTAATGTAGCATTAGAGTTGCCCACCTAAAGCTCAAACCTGCCTCCAAGGGACACTAGACATGCATATCAATTTTACTATGATAAACCTCCCACCTCCTTACTCGATGCAGACGACATAGTAATATGGGAAGAAAATTTAATAGAAGTGCAAGAACAAGTTACTGTATGGAATCAAGAGATAGAGAAATATGGAATGAAAATAAGTGTGGAGAAGAGTAAGACTGTAGTGATGACAAGAAACAAGAGAAAAGGAAGACCAAATATTGAAGTCAATGGAAATCCATTGGAAATGGTAAAAAGCTTTATGTATTTGGGGAGCATACTCACAGAAGATGGTACAATAAATGAAGAAATTGGAAAGAGAATCCAACAAGCTAATGGGTTTTACCAGTGTGTGAGAGGTTTAGTATGGAACCAGGAAGTCCCAGAGAAATGCAAGAAAGTTCCATTCTCAATGTATTACACACCAATTTTGACAGGTACTTGGACCACAACAAAACGCGATGAAAGCCGAATCCAAGCAGCCGAGATGAAGTTCCTTAGAGGAATAATTGGGAAGACACGGAGGGATAAAATCAGGAATATGGACATTAGGGAGAGAACTGGCTTCCCAAAGCTGCAAGACAAGATAGAATCCAGTAAGCTGAAGTGGTACGGACATATGATGAGAATGGAAGACACGGAGAGTACCAAAAAGAATATTTATGGAGAAAATACCAGGAAGAAGACCACGAGGATGGCCCAGAAAGAGGTGGATAGATACGGTGAAGGAAAGCATAGAGAAAAGAGGAGTAAAGGAAAAGAAGTCTTGAAAGAAGGAAATGAATGGTGGAGGGATAGACAACTGTGGAGGTCCTTGATTTGCAACCCGACCCAGGGAACTGGAAACGGGAAATGAAGAAGAAGAAGAAACCTCACACACTATGAAATACTGCAAAATAAGTTAACATATTAAATATTTCAGAAAATTAGAAATAATATTAGGTTATTCATGAATATGCCTGTTGACCGTCTCTTATGAATGCAGTACATTTGCATTTGTCTATTGGCACAGGCTAGAGTAAAATGTGATTTTTCACCGATGTCTCAGTCTCATCCATGACTGATTATAATGGAAGCTACTGAAGTATGAGTGGTGTTGAGAAATGGCCTTCAGGGCACAACTAGTACCTGTATGTACTGGGAAAGGTTCTACTCATGCGGTCAGTGCTATTGTTATGACTCAGTGAGGAAAGCAATAGCAAACTACCTCACTCCTCATCTTGCCTAGTACGCCTCATTTTAGTGCTGCTTTGAGGTTTTGTGGGTATGTACCGACCTAACCCATGGCGGTACTTTTTTCAGGATCCAACCAGCCTCTGGGCTGACCAACTAACAGACATAGCTATGAGTACTTATCCCCTAATTAAATTTAGTCAAAATAAAGGAAGGTCTTTTATTGGCCAAGACTTCAAAAGGATAGCCTTATCTTAAATTGGAGTGCTGACGATGTGGACACTTCTGGGACTCAAGCTCTGGGCTCTCTGTCATTAGGTCAGATGCTAGCTGGTAAGAGCTACAAATGACAGTTTGTATAGGCGTTCATCTTTCTCTCTGCTCAGCATGACAAACAAGCCTTTTAATATGAGTGTTGAAAATGAGATTGAATTAGATTGTTCTACTGTCTGTCTACAGAGAATAGCAATCTGTACATAGAATCCAACAAGGCAACACTAAGTTTTTTTTTTAATCTATCAATTATGCATAGCTGTGAAGCACCAATGGTAGCACACACAAGTAATTCCATAGTTTTCGGGGGACCTGGGTTCAAGTCTCGTCTCGGTCGTGTCTTCATTTTCGTCACTTCTAAACAAGGAAGGTGACATTAATGTACACACCTACCTAATGACTCCAATGAAATATGAGAGATCTGATCTTCCCCCTGGATTCTTTATGTATGAACTGCCTCAGTACCTTTGAACACAACTCATACTAAAAATATTACTGAATACTCGATCTTCCAATAAGGAAGTTCAGACATTATTATTAAATGCAGCATTCAGGTGTTTTTACATCCTCAATATTGTTTTAAATTTTAAAAAATTCAGTTCAGTTCATTTTAATAGCATAGTACTCACCTTTATAAATAGCTATCGAGAATGGATGTCTTATGAGCCTCGAGTTCACTGCCCGTACATCTGTTCCATCAAGTTTGGAGTGCTGAACATGATCTAAAAAAGCATCTCACCAATACAATCTGTCGGTTGCAAAGTCCACGGACAAACCATTGGGCCAACCTAAGGTCACATTACGGAACACTATCAAATTAGTTCCATCTGTATGAGCACGACTGATATTCGCTGGACGATCCCATTCCGAGAAGAATATGTAGCCTTTGTTGGGATGCACCACAATGGATCGTGGCCTTTTTAGGTTATGAAGAAGAGTTCTTCGGTATGTGACATTGCGTTTGCTCAAGACATTGAGTGTTCCTTTACGACTATCGATGTAGTAAAGGCTTTTGGAGACCCAGTCAACAACCAGGCCCTCGACTCCCTCATTCTGAGATGCCAGAACTATTTCTCGTCCTGAAAGAAAAACACAATTTTACATATATGCAGTGACACTATAATATTCAAGGTTCTCTAATAGTAGTTCAATGCGCTTGACAATTTGCTTTCTAATATTAACATTCACCAGAATAGTTTTCTTTTTCCAAGACATTATTTCCTGGTACCAAGAGATATTATGAAGTTCTTTAAAATACAAGTTGAAAGAATGTGCTATAACAATTAAACATAAATTTCAACATGGGAATAAAAACAACTAAAAATTCTGGTGGCTTTTGTCATGGATTAAAGAAGTAGTTGTTATTGTTTTAAAAGGTGTAACAGCGAGTCCATCTGCCGCAGATTAAAGAAGAATTCTAAATTGACTTTACCTCCTAACGTGTCATGGTGTTCATTTAATTGGTTGGAAGTTGTTTGTGTAATAAGATGATCCTTTATTTCTTTCTGCAACTTACTTTTTTTTTTTTGGTGCTGGTCTGCTACCTGGCGAGATTTATGTCATTTCTACAGCTCTATAATATGTCGTAAATGCCAGTTCGACCCCTGGCTTATGACATGCTATCAAGCTCACAAAATAAGGGTTCAGTACATCTTATTTCGTGCACCACAAGACACAACAAATATTTTCCTACCATGAGGTGTTGAGGTGTGGTGTGTATACTAATGTTATCTTATAGCAAAATGTGGAGTTCCCATGAATCCTGGCATATACAGCTAGTTGTTAATTAAGTGATGGCATTTTAGTATTTTTATCTTCTTCCCATAAGAGGAAGAGTTTAAGTTAACCAGGTTTCATGCCTGTTGTTATCTATACTTACCAGTTCCATTTTTGTGGATCCTATGAATAACATCTTGCAGAACATCAGAGTAGTAGATGAATTCATCTTCAGCATCAAAATCTAATCCAACAAAGCGTGCACGGCGTGATACAACTGGCAATATAGCATCACTAAAACCTTGGATCACAGGATCCAGCACTCTTCCGTTGATGAAGTGCTGCTGCGAGTACATCAGAAATTCTTTCACCCCTGGAATGCATGCATGAGTATTACTATATAACATTTGCAAGAATAACTTTTGAAGCAGCATGAGTAACAAAGAAGCAACACTTTCCAGAGTTTTCTGGTAACTGTCCGAGAGAAACATCACATTACAAGAATACGCCAGGATATGCCCACAAACATAAATGCAGTTCGTATAACATTTTGACAAGTTGCTTGGTTATGAACCATAGAAACAGCTGTACTCCTGAAGACAAGATGAGCAGCTGAACCAATGAACACATCCTTAATATTTATTAAAATGCATGCTGGTGAACTTTTATCAAGTGCATAAGCGGAAGTGGTAGAATTGTTGAAACCAGTATAACTATTAGGTTCGCTCCCGTGAGCCTATTTATAACCAAACCCTGGTGATGCATGGTGATTTTTGGTCTTATTTCTAATAAAGGGACTGATAGATTGCAATTGCTTTTGAAATGCTATTCAGTATCTGACTCTCACCTTGCATGTCAACATCACCTTGTCCTTTCTGAGACTGCTAATGACTCTACACACTTCAGTTGTCAGTGTAGACAACACTGTTCAACAACGAAATTTTTACACAAACAAAAATACCCAATCTTTATAGATTTTGGTATGCTGAATTTGAAAATAACAATTTTCATTTTATAGCTACCGGTTCCATGCTATATGAAGTATGTTACGTCCTTATTTCTAGTTCTTTTAAATTTCAGGAATACCAATGAATGCTGTGTTTTGTTCCTAGCTTGCACAGTCTAAGTAGTGATCCATTGTGTATTGTGACAAGAGTTTCTTCATTACTGTATGGAATCAAAACTGCTCCTTTTTGTAATGTGACTTTTACATGAGATTTTGAGTTACTGTGTGAAATCAAAACTTCTGTTATAATGCTCCGCAGATGTGCTAATAACCCCAACCATTTTTGTCCCATTATGTGAAGGACATAAAAGTTTCATTAACTTCCAAACCTGAGCTAATCTAGATTTTTAACTGTCATTTACAACTTCAGCAAGGGTGAAAGCTATCTCCAGTGGCGGCCGGTAATAAGGTTGCAGTGATGCACAACAACCAGATTTCTTTCAGAAAAATAATTACCCGTGATACCGTAATAATATTTTTAGCAGTACGGTTACATTTATATACACTGACCGGCAAAAAAAGTGGAACACTACAATTTTTTATCATCATCATCATCATCATCATTTCCCCTTATCCAGCTCATGCCGGGTCGGGGTATTTATGGCACTTCTCCACTTTCCTCTTTCCTTCCACAATTCTTCTTCCACGATCTTGTCCCAGTCCAGATTTCTTTTTCTCACGCTGTTCTTCACTGAATCGATCCACCTTGTTCTAGGTCTTCCTCTTGCTCTCTTACCCTTGCACTTGGCCTCCAGCATCTGTCTTGGTATTCTATTTTCCTCCATCCTCTTTACATGTCCAAACCACCTTAGTTTATTCTTCTCAATTCTCTCATTTAGTTTTCCCATCCCAACTTCCTTCCTAACATCTTCATTCCTCACTCCGTCTTTCCTTGTCTTACCTATCATACTTCTTAGGAATTTCATTTCACTGGCTTGGATTCTACTCTCTTGCCTGCTTGTCAGGGTCCAAGTCTCAGCTGCATAAGTTAATATGGGAACATAATACTCTTTATACATTACCTCCTTGCTTTTCCTTGGTACTTCCTTATCCCAAACAAGTTTTCTTACACTTCTTACACTCTGCTGTACCCTCCTGCCAATCTCCATGTCCAACCTACCAGTTTGCATCAATTCACTTCCTAGGTAATTGAACGTGTCCACAATTTCCAAACTCTGACTTCCAATTTTCACAGTGCCCTTTCCTTGTCTTTCCCCTCTTGTCATCACCATGGTCTTGCTTTTCTCTATACTGATTTTCAGGCCATACTTCTGAATATTTTCGTTCAGTGCATTAGTTGTTTTTGCACTTCTTCGGTGTTCCTTCCCCAGACCACAATATCGTCTGCAAATAATAGTAGCTTCATTTCTTTATGTCCATATGCTTCCTTTGTTTCCTTTACAATTTCATCCATCACCATTATGAACAAAAGAGGTGACAGCACACTCCCCTGTCTTAGTCCAGTCTTGTTCCTAAACCAATCTGTCTTTCCAACTGGGGTCAGTACCCTGCTAACACAGTTGTTGTACATTGCTTGCACCATTTCCAACATTTCTCTTCCCAGTCTCTTCTTAACCATGGTTTCCCATACCTTCTCTCTGGGGACACTATCATATGCCTTTTCTAGATCTATGAAAGTCATGATCAAATCCTCTCCATATTCCCAGTTCTTTTCCATCACCTGCCTCAAGCTAAAGATTGTGTCCACTGTGGATCTTCCACTCCTGAAGCCATACTGTTCCTCTTGCAACTCTCCTTCCACCTTTCTTCTTATTCTTCTTTCTAATATCCTTTCCAGTATTTTTACTATCTGTGATATGAGGGTGATCCCTCTATAGTTATCACACACTTTCTTGTCCCCTTTCTTAAACACTGGTATTATTAGCCCTTTCTCCCAGTCTTCTGGTACACATTTCCATTTCTACACACACTTTAGCAGTCGATACAGCCATTGCATACCAACAGGTCCAGCAGCCTTTATCATTTCTACACTGATTTCATCCACCCCTGTTGCTTTTCCCATCTTCATTTTCTGTACTGCTAACTCCACCTCCAGCATTGTTATATCATCTTCTGTTATAGAGTCGTCAGGCTGTGTCACTTCAATCTCACCAGTACAATTGCTCACATTCAATAGCTTATCGAAATACTCCTTCCATCGTCCCTTTATCTCATCTGGGTGTGTTAACAACTCTCCATCTTCCTTTTTCACTAGCTTTGTGGTAACTCTTTCTTTCCTCTTACTTCTTAGAAGCCCATACAGCATCCCTTTACTGCCACTTACATCTGTTTCCATTCTACGTGTAAATTCTTCCCAACTTTTCTTCTTTTCTTCTCCTACCACTTTCTTACACCTCCGTTTGCTGTCGTAATACTTCCTTTTGCTTTCTTCTGTTTGATCTCGGTTCCATTCTTTCCATGCAGACTTCTTTTCTTTCACTGCTTTCCTCACTTCCTCATTCCACCACGGTGTCTCCTTCTCTTTCACTCTTGTTGACGTCCTACCACAAGCACTCTCTGCTGCACCAACAAATGCCTTAAAAAGTGGGACCATTCCTCTTCTACATTTTCCACTTCAGTAACTGGGATTTGTTGCTTCAATCTCTCCTGAAAATCTTCCTGTACAGCTTTGTCTTTCAATTTCCATACTTTTATTTTACTTTCTCTGATCTCCTTTAGGTTTTCCAATTTTCCCCATCTAAATTTTGCCACCACAGCTCTATGGTCCCCATCAAATGCTTCTCCTGGTAAAGCTGTCACATCCATCAGCTTTCTGCGATTTGCCCTTTCCACCAGGAAGTAGTCAATTACTGATTTTGTTCTTCTATCACCCCACCCATATCTCGTAATTTTCCTGCTGTTTTTCTTCCGAAACCATGAATTACCCACTATCAGTCCATTCCTTTCACAAAAGTTTACAAGTTCATCTCCTTCCCGGTTCTTTTTCCCATATCCATATGGTCCAACGACTTCTTCCTTTCCTTGTCTCTCATTTCCGACTTGTGCATTCATGTCTCCCATGATCACCACTTCTACATCTGAGATTACTCTTTCTACCTCCTCCAGGAATACTTCAATATCTTCTTCTCTGTTTCCAGTCTGTGGTGCATACACTTGTATGAAGTCCATCACGTCATTCTTCATCTTCATTCTAATTTTCATTATTCTGTCACTCACACACTCTACCACTTCAACATACTCCTCTAGTTGTTTCGAGGTTATCAGTCCCACGCCATTTTTTGCCTCTTGGCCACCACTCCAGTATAATGTATATCCTTTCCTCAATTTCTTCCTTCCTTTACCTTTCCATTTCACTTCACTCAGCCCCATCATTCCAACCTTCTCCCTCTCCATGAAGTCTACCACCTCCTCCACCTTGCCTGTCAGGGTCATGACATTCATGATTCCCACTTTCATTTCGGTTACTGGTCGCCCATTTCTCACAGTTCCCCCAGTACCAAAGGAACTGCGCGTCGCCTGCAGGGTACGCCCTAACCTTTTCCGAATCATTGGAAGTGCCATTTCCATTTTAGGCTGTTATTACGATGGGGTCGCCACTCCCAAAGGCATTTTATGAAGCTACTGCCAGCTATTATTCAGGCCGCCCCTAACATGGAGAACAGACGCCCTTGCAGCCGCCCCTAACATGGGAAACAGACGCTGCCGATTGATGCTGTACTCATTTTTTATGTAATTTCTTAATTTATTCCACTAAAATGTATCGGTTTTCCAATATTTGCATTATTCATGTAAATGTTAGATGGTTGGCTACAGAAAATACCGAAACATGTTTTACAACACGCTTTAACTCACAAATTTCGTTACATTTCACAAATCTAACAATTTTCTATTTTTAGTGATGTTCTTTTGGGCTGGTTTTTATCATACATATTGCCAAACAAAACTGTTAATTTTTGCACTGCACTGCACTGCACGGGAACACTGGTCACTAAAAATGAGCGTTTCCACCCTTAGCGTCCATGACAGCTTGTAAACGCTCAGGCATACTGTTCACAACTCGTCGAATGGCATCTGCCGGGATGCGATCCCATTCCTCCAGCAGCGATGTTCTCAGTTGTGCCAAGGTGGTGTGGTCACGCTGTCTGACGTTCCTTCCAAGCATATCCCATACAAGTTCGATCGGATTCAAGTCAGGACTACGAGCTGGCTAGTCCAGGGTTTGAATCCCCACTTCCTGCAGATATTGTACAACACAGCGAGCAGTATGAGGGCGGGCATTATCCTGCATCAGCATGAAATTCTGACCCAACAAAAGGCGCAAAGGGCATCACATGGTTCATCAGGATCAATTCGATGTACCTTTGGGAATTGAGCGTCCCGTGATCGATGCACACCAACTCAGTGCGGGCCATAACGTTGATGCCACCCCACACCATAACCGAGCCACCTCCAAATGGAGTCCTGGAGGAGAAAGCAACAGGGCTGTACCTCTCCCCGCGCCTTCTCCACACTCTTTCTCTTCCATCAGGAGATCTAAGGTTAAAGCGACTCTCGTCAGTGAAGAGAACAGAGGCCCACTGCTCGTGGGTCCATCCCAGATGCTGCCTTGCGAAGCGAAGATGCGACTCTCTGTGATGTCGTTCGAGTGCGGGTCCACGTGCAGGTCTCCGGGACGAAAGATGAGCTTCTTCAAACCTTCTTCTTACTGTTCGCTCACTCACTCTCACATTTCTGACATTTTCCAGTTGATTTCGTGCCTGGACTGTTGTGGTATGGCGATCACGCAGAACTTGCAGGGTGAGAAATCTGTCATCCCTGGCACTTGTGCTTCTTCTACGGCCTGATCCTCGTCTCCTGTCGTATGTTTGGAGTTCTCTGTAACGTTGCACTGCACGGTGAATGCTTCCGAGAGATGATCCAATGACATCAGCAACATAACGGAAGCTGCGGCCATCCTGCACCAATGAAACTGCCTGTGCAGCTCCTTCACGGCTAAGAGGCATGTTTTAGTGTGAACTGCACATGGATAACCTACTAAAATGTATGACAATGGTTCCCAGGTGTTCAACAAATGCCAGTTGCTATCCCTAGAACAACAATAAGCGAGCAGCAACACTCATAAACCTTAAGCGCTAACAGTGCACTTCCCGCCATAAAACCATTAAGATAGGGTCATCGAAGTTTGGGGGTAATAAACCATCCTAAGGAATGTCATATTATCAATTTCTATTCACGGATGTTTCAAATGTGTGTTCTAATGCATGAAAAGCTTTTAAAATGTGATTACATCTTTTTCATGGCTAATTTTATACTTTTTACATTACTTTTTTAACTGTTCCACTTTTTTTGCCGGTCAGTGTATATAGGAATTCATAATTTTGTTCTTTAATAATTCAGGAAATCTTACAGTGAGTTACTGTGAACTGTCTGAGAAAGCGAAGCGCGCCAACCGTCTAGGAGCGCTCGTCCGTTTCGTCGTTGCCAGGCCCGAGCACCGACCAGATCTCAATAGTAATGGGTATGGCAGAGATGCTAGACCGAGTAAGTCCTATCCCAACAGGTAACTCGGCTGGTCGTTGTCCGCTGATTGCAACAAGGGAGTCGAAGCGCAGACGGAGACATCCGAGATGCTCCGTCAACTGCCGATGTCTTGCAATGCAATTTGCGCGTACTTGTGACACTCGCGGTTCTTTCTAGTCCTCTTATATAACTTAAGTGGTTTTGTTCTTGTGGAGTTTTTCATGTAAACTAACTTATAATCCACTTAATCCAACGGTGATGTTCTATGAACTGCGGCATTCATGATGAATGAGGTGCATTCATTTTACGGTGCAATTGAGTACAGTTTTCTCTGATATCAAGCAGTCTTTTACCCTGCCACCTACCCCCTCCCCTTAATGAAAATAGTGCAACACCCAGAACAATTATTCGCCAGCCGCACTGGCTATCTCTATATATCCTATATATCAACAAATATATAGGTGTGAGTAATATCAAAATTCACATTTTCGGGTAGCTCAACTCATACAGCACATAAATTATGTCTGTTACTGTTTGCATTGTGTGATGAAACATTAACCCAGAAGACTGCTCTAGTTTCAGACATTCAGAATCCTTTCCATGGATATCTCTAGCAAAAGGATTCAGGAGACCAGTTGCATAATAGGGTTAACGAGATGTACAAAAAATGTAAAGTTTTGTTTCACGTGTGTAAACTCCATAGTTTGTAGCGATGCCCTGTGTTTCTTCATAATAATGACAGATGTTTCAACTGATTAATATTCCAATGAGAAGAGGAGGGGACAATTCTAAAGTTGTGACCTCCACTGTTGTAAGAATTTGCAAGATAAGTTAGAATATTTTCTAATTTGATATTTTATGTATACAAAAGTACGGTTTTGAAATATATACAAGATTTGTGGTAGTTAAACATTCTCGATAGTACCATATATTAATACAAATTTCAGCAGAAGTTCATTTGATTTTCTTTCCCCTATAAATTGGCCATTTACATAAATTGTTTTATCCACTTTAAGCACAGTGGTTTAAACCCATTACCTGACTGCCTCTCGTAGATCAACATATTGATATTCATATCCACCTTAAAATGGCGAAAGACTGTTTAAAACTAAGTCAAGAAAACAACTTACAGTTGCAATTGCGCTGGTCAGAAGCCAGTTGCCAGCCAATGTGGCAAGCACATCGGTATGCCAGATTCCCCGGTCTGTCTGCTGCGGTCACGATGCACATATGTTGGCACCCACCATGGTTTGTTCCACACGGCTTGGACACTAGTAATAAGAGAATAGCACATTGTCTTATACACTATTTCAATTATAAAAAATTATAATATAAAGGTCACTCAAAGGAAGCATTGACAACCTGGAAAAGGAAAAACAAAGCATTTTATAGACTGACACTGCCGAGTGATGGCTTAATGGCCTTTTTAACTGCTGTATTTTGCCTTAGAAGAGCTCCGTAACAAGCCAGTAAATCTACAGATGTGACCTCCCGAAGGTTTAATGGTTAGCATGGCTGGCTGTCATCCCTGAGGTCCCGGGCTTGATTCCTGGCTCTTGGAAGAAATTCAAATCAGCCTCTTGAGTATATTTGAGCAGAGTGGGAGTTAAATTCTCATCTTAGGCATCCTAGAAGTGCTTTATCTGTGGTTTCTCCACTTCTACTCCGGGCAAATATCGAGATGGTACCCATCCTACCCTCGATGAAAAGTACCATAATACCATAATAACACTGGTTATCAGAAAAATTCCTAGTCCACAGGGCTGATGACCACTATATCCCAAGTCCCTAACTGATAAGAATTACAACAACAAATCTACTAATGTGGGTCCCACACATCTGAGCACCTTTTAATGGTATTCCTGCAACCTTGGGTCCAGGAGGAGAATGCCTCAAATGGATACATCAAGAAACGTGTGTCTCGTTCTTGCTCCATGATAGTGCTGCCCTTGGCTGATGGGAACTACAGATTGTGTTGGAACTGTATCATTCATTCATAAAGTAAACCCAGCTAATGATGGTTTTATCCTCAAAGACAAATACAGATTACTGTATAAAGCAAAGATTGATGGACTTGTTACCAACTATCCAAGCTAAGAGTGTTTGAGGAGTTGGAATACAGAGGTGTGCAGTACCGACTCATAATGGTGAGAACAATCCACTGATATTGGGACTGTTCCTTTCCTCTCTGAAGGCCACACCTGCATCCTTCCACATCTTAGCCCAAAGACTTCACATATGCATTAAGTGCATGGTTGATTTCCATGATGTTACAAACCCCAAATGAAACCAAAAACCATTAATTCCCTGCATGGGTAAAAACTTTCTCTTGAGACCAACATCTGATGGACCATTCCTCTTTGTTAGGTGAAGTGCGATTCCTGAACCTGCACTCTGATCAACACAAGTTAGTCTATAATATGATGGATACAAGAGGCATTGCCTCAATAATACCCGAGATAACACTACCGATCAAACAGGGAAGTTGGAAGTCGTCTTTCTACGATATTACCGTATTGTGTAAAATATAATACTCGACTAAAGTTTGGATTACTCTCACACTTAGATGATGAGAAACTATTCCACAGTGGATTTCAAATGGGAAGCCGTTTGTCCTTGAGATGTCTGCTGAGTGCCATCCAATATGAATAATCAGCTCGAGATTGGATTGTTTAAGAGCTTCCCATCTGAAAAACACTGGAGATGGATTTACATTTCCTTGAGAACCCCTTTTTTCCCTTTCTATTCTAAAAATTCTATACTGCAATAGTCAAATGAAAGAATATTTTATTTTCAAACTACAATCTTGCATCACAGTTAGCCAGTCACAAAGGACGGGCTAAATACACAGGCCTACAAAAAAAAAAAAAAAAAAAATGTCTGCAGTAAAAACGAAAATAGGTGTGTTTGATTAACTTTGCTGTACTGAATTCGAAAATGCATTTCTGATACCGGCATTCTCTGTCACATTTGATTAATTGGCAATAGTGAAAATGAAAATCCACAGCCTGCTTCCAGTCGACCGACCGGGTCAGGGAATGGAATGAATGAAGCCCCCATCTAGCGGCGAGGATATGAACTGTGCCGGCTGCCGAAGCCTGTCGCACTCCCCTGGGGCAATGATTAAATGAATGACAAATGAAATGAAATAAAATGATAGTGGAGAGTGTTGCTGGAATGAAATTTGTGACAGGGAAAACCGGAGTACCCGGAGAAAAACCTGTCTGCCTCCGCTTTGTCCAGCACAAATCTCACATGGAGTGACCGGGATTTGAACCACGGACCCAGCGGTGAGAGAATTGGCAATAGTGAAAAATGTTATTTTGATTGTAGCAATAAAAATGAAATCGAGCCTAAACAAAACTTGATATTAAAAAACTGACACCATTTATGGATTCAGAATTCTCTATAACAAAATTGCTTATTTTCTAAATAATCGCACATCAATCATGATTTACGTCTAATGTCATTAATGGAACTTCCTTGGAAAATAATTTCCATAAAAGGAACGCCCCGATCAAAATCATTGTGCCTTGGTTCTTCCTTTTCCATTTACATCATTTAAAATATTGCATTCCAGTTGGTACTTACCATGCAGCTGAATTAGTTGATGGACAGCCTTCACAGCCTTTGGTTCTCTAACATCTCGATTGCGATATATTGCCTGGATTGAGTTGGCCCCATCAAACTTGTTCACACTCATAATTCCCCGTTTTGTGCCATCAGACCAATAAATATTGTTCTCGAACACTGTTAATCGTGATGGTGATGGAACCAGCTGACTTACGATACAAAGCAATTCATAATTATTCCAACTTGTTTAAGGGACACTAGGGCTGAGTTTTTAGGCAACAATGACAAAATAACTGTTTTTTGTTTTTCCCATATATGTATCTTATGGACCCCTGCGGATCATTTCAGTAAAACCGTTTTCATGCACCGTCATTTTTAAAGACTCAGCGACATTTTTAAATCTCCTCTGCGTAAAAAGAAGATGGAAGGCAATTCATAGAAAGTAGGCTATACTTTTAAAACTAGAAATCCTAGAAAGTCGTAGGTTAACTCAAACGAAAGGTCTCCATGCTTTTTATCTCTACAACAAATCATTGTATTTTTCAAATTTTTTCCACAAAAGTTTCATTGTGTGAGCCGAACTGGTTAATATAGCATGCGATTTTATAAAAATGCTTTTATCGCCAAACAACGTTTTTAGGTAATCAAAATGCTCCATGTGCATGAGGTATTCACCAATTTTACTAAACAAAATCACTGGATATTCAGAAACACATGTGTTGCAAGATAACATTGCAATATCTCAAGCCACTTTGTAAATTACAGACCAAAAAAATACAAAACTATGAAAAATTATCAAAATTCATAAAACATGACGACACATGAAGAAAAAATTAATCTGACAGCATACATGTATCACTTTCCTGAAATGTCTCAATGTTATAATATTTAGAATAGTTTTATGTATATGTAATGAAAATATCAAGCGTTTTACACAATTGCTAATGCGCATGGAGCATTTTTATCACACGGTATATTTTAATAATATAATTAGATAAAAATCAATTACATTTCATCCAATTGTTTTCAAATTTGGTATGTGCCTTAGTGTTACTGTTCTAAGTATGCAGTTTAAATTTCAACTCATTCTGATAAAATATGTGGAAGTTGGAAAACTCAGCCCTAGTGTCCCTTAATAGTACATTCACAGTCTTATGAAAAATTATGCCTTGAGTAGGGCAATTTCAGGACAATTTGGACAAATATCTTAACTACTGTTTGTACGTCATGTCAGCATGGCACTTTGTATGTTTATGCTTGTTAGGTCTACTTAAATTTACACTACCCTTTGTTAAATATATATATATAAATAAACCCCAACCACCTAATGAAAGTGAGTGACTTGGTGGAGGACAGTGATTTTAAACTCCAACCAACATTACTACACATGTGGTCAGACAACAACCCATCGAGGTTTGTTGAGTTGACTATCTTGGGTCTCTTGATTCTTATGAACCTGCCATTACTAGGGCACACATCTAGTAATATTAATATACCATACTGAATGGTTTAGGAGCTAAATGTAATGGTAATTGTAATAACTTTACTGAATACTTCCTTGTTAAAGTATTCCTTGATTGTAAGTTTCTGAAAGTGATCATATCCCCCACCTCAGCCATCAAACTTTTGAAACAAGAACAATATACCGTATTTGCTCGCGAATATCTCGCACTTTTTTGACCGAAAATATGTGTGAAAATTTTCGGTGCGAGATATACGCGGGGAATGACCATATACCCGAAAAACACAAAATTTGCGATGTAACAGTAGGCCTACTTGCGCAATTGTTGTGGCGCGCTAATCGCTAATTCGAACGTGTCTCAAGGCGGTGAATTTAGCCAACCACGGCCGAAGATGCGGCGAACGATGTACAGCGTGCTAACACTCACGCTGCGCCGTATGCTTGCACGCGGCCGAGCTCTGATGCGACGCAATGCGTAAAAACATAATCATTGAGATTCGAGGTGACTGAACTGTGTTTCTCTGCGATGTAACAGTAGGCCTACTTCCGCAACTGACGTGGCGCGCTAATCGCTAATTCGAACGTGTCTCAAGGCGGCGAATTTAACCAACTGCGGCCGAAGACGCGGCGAACGATATACAGTGTGCTAACACTCACGCTGCGCCATATGCTTGCATGCGGCCGAGCTCTGATGCGACGCAATGCATAAAGACATAATCATTGAGATTCGAGGTGACTGAACTGCGTTTCTCTGCGATGTAACAGTAGGCCTACTTCCGCAACTGACGTGGCGCGCTAATCGCTAATTCGAACGTGTCTCAAGGCGGTGAATTTAGTCAGACGCGGTGAACGATGTACAGCGTGGCAACTCACGCTGCGCCGTATGCTTGCACGCGGCCGAGCTCTGATGCGACGCAATGCGTAAAGACGAAATCATTGAGATTCGAGAAGACTGAACTGCGTTTCTCTGCTATGTAACAGTAGGCCTACTTGCGCAACTTATGTGGCGCGCTAATCGCTAATTCGAACGTGTCTCAAGGTGGCGAATTTAGCTAACCGCGGCCGAAGACTAACGATGTACAGCGTGCTAACACTCACGCAGCGCCGTATGCTTGCACGAGGCGCCTCGAACCCTAATCGGCTTGTATCGAAGTTCGGATCAAATCGTTGTTGCTCGCTCTTCCTGTTATTAACACTTCGGGTAAGTTCCTGGACAATGACGACTGTTGTGGCGCGCTAAATCGAACGTGTTTCTACCTCAAGGTTATTACGGTCATTTATATGATGGCGTCAGTAATGAATGCGAGATATATGCGAGTACTTTTTTTCCCCTGAAATTTCAAATAAAAAAAAATGGGGTGCGAGATATACGCAAGCAAATACGGTATCTTTCTCTTTCAGACGAGTTAGGAATAACTAGAAACAACCACAACATACTGTAAAAACATTTAACTTACCTCTTAGAACAAGATGGCGGTTTTGTCCTTGATAATCCACAGTTTCGATGTAATCCAACAGGGAGTCACACCAGAAGACTCTCTTGGCAATGATATCTACTGCTACCCCAGAAGCTTTGTGCGCTCCTTCAGAGACTATCGCATGAGAATTGGTGCCATCCATGTTTGCTCGTAACAACTGGTTGCTGTCCGCCACAAACATGTACCTTTAAAAGAGAAGAATTATTTAGTCTAGTCGAAACATAGCACAGCAAATTCATATTGTCTATGTGGCCAAGAATATTGCTATCTTCACACACAGTGTATCTGCTGTCTAGACAGTGGACTGGATATTACTTCCAACAATTATTATTGATTTAAGCCCACTAAGGAGTGCTTACGACTAGTTCTTCTTCGATGCTCTCGAGCCCGGCTGCTAGTTTTTCCTTTCTCTCCTTTCTCTCCTACACTTAGGCACTTTGGGAGGTGGGGACCAATAGTTAACCATATCAGCAAATTTGGAGCGACGTTGGACATCAAGGTCAGAAATCGCAGCGGATTTGAAGTCTTTTTTTTAGACCTCATTGAGCCACAGGCTCCCAGTCTTGTAGCTTTTAATCAAGGAGAAGATCCGCTTGGCAAGTCTGTTGTTGTCCATTCGCAGAAGCTGCCCGTACAAATTCGGCCCCCTACGTCACATGCTGGTATTGGCCCTTTCCAACCGTCGATACAGTTCGGAGTTTGCTTTCAGTCGGTAGGTTCCATCTGGGACTAATCTCGGCCCATGAATTTTCCTGAGGATATGTTTTCGACCTTCCAACAATAACACAGTGAGTCCGGGAATGTTCTCCGCAGCGCCTACATGCATCTGCGAGAGCTAGCTACAGCAGTTACGTTGGTAGCATGGCTGCCGCTTGCATAATAACAAATAAACAGTAAACTTTGTACTCACCACAGCCATTCATAACAGATGCTGGAACCATTCACAGTACATCTCTCTTTTTCCTTAATGAGTTTGTTTTAATTCATGAACCACGGTAACTTTATACGGGAACAACTGAAGCTTGTCTCTTACAGCTTTATGTGCTGTCGACTTAGAGATTCCTGTTGTTGAGCTAATTTTTGTGTTGATTTACTTGGACTAATTTTTTAAATTGGTATTCTGCCCAAAGGCAGGTCCGAGCCTCCGAAGAGACTACCCCCAGCCGGAGTTTACTTGCGGTAGGGTGGCCAGGGCCTTTCCGCTCCTCCTTATGTTGGCCAACAGCGCGCAGTGCCTAGAACCGGCATACCACCCAAGCTCCGACTGCGCCCAATGTTGCTTAACTGCCGAGTTCTCATGGGATCTGGTGTTTCAACACGGCTAAGCCGTTGGCGGTTTACTACGCAGCATTATATTGGAGATTTCATCAAGTTTTTGGTCTGTTAAAAGCATAGGCATGCCTGTTCCCGGTACATCGTGAACTGAGCCAGTCACACGAAATTTACTTACCAAATCCCGAACGGTATCACGGTTTGGACACTTTGAATTAGGAAACCGCACCTGAAATTTTCTGTAAACCGATCGACTTTGCGAAAAACGTATTCCACCAAAAAAAAAACTCTCTCTTCAGTAGTAAACATTACCGCCTGTATACTGTTGCACTTTTCCAATAATCTATCTGAACTCTCGCTTACTGCAATACACACTGAAGACATACAGGCTCGTTCGCTTATCGCAATACACACTGACAGCCCACATGCTGGAGTCCCCCTTTCAAGGACACAGTGCAGCCAACTAAACTTATAACTCAACCACTCGCAGCTGCACGTACCCACTGCGGAGAACATTCTCGGGCGTCCTGTAGTACATTTATGTTCCACGATAATTATAACTATTTTATGTTCGAACATAAATATTCATAAATGTCTATCGAGATTTCGCCAGTTTTATGTACTGAACAGAGCACATGGGATGCAGAGAATACCATGGCCTCCTCGATACCCCACTATGACACTAGCCACACAGTGAAATTTAAAATAGAAGGCCGTGGAAGTCAGCGCACGTGCGATGCTATCCTTACCTAATTGGTCACACAACTGTTTCTTGAGCTCGAATTGGTGGGAGAAACTGTTTCATAATGAAAAATAGTGTCATAATGATCCTCATTATGATACAGTTTTCTGACATATAATATTTACATTTCGACATCATCGAACATAAATAAAATGATCATAACTTAGCCTATTATCCAGATAAGTGCCAGGACGGAACCGCTGAAAGGCCATGGCCAATTCATGGCAACTTCTAGCCCTATTTCAATTATAATCATTCATTTCATCTCTTACTAACTGGTGTGCCGTAAAACCCATTCGCCACAAACAATCTTACCTCATCTCCAACCCCACATACATGGAAATGAAAATGGGTAGGCATACATACACTGTATTATGTACATTACTTTTTACTATAAATAAACAATTGTAATTATTTTATTCTGCATAAAAATGAGAATTATTAAGGCCCATCATGTGTGGTTGGATATCCTAGTACAAGAATCACCGGGGCCCATACACAATGTGTTCAGAAACACAAATTTCAGCAGAAGCACTGTGTGTAGTGGTTACTAGCTACCACTGTAGCATATTTGTCCTACAAGTCATTATACAGTGAGAACGGGAAGTCTCCGTACGTGACCCAATTCTATGACGGAAAGTAAGGAAGGATATAATGTAATATGAACACTGTAACAGAAACTAACAGTCGATCGTGCAATATGAGCGATTCCCATTCATAACGGTGGGCACACAAGTGGAGAGGATCGAGGTCCATAAACGTCATAAGGGATCTATGATATTATTTATCCCCCTCCCCCAATACATGCACCAGTGCATTTCGCAATGAACATCCGCCAACACCAGGACAAAATATTTCCAAATTGGATGTGGATCAGAACTATCTTGGCCTGCAAGATGCCCTGACCATCTCACATCTGACAATGTACTGTCTGGTATTGTGAAAGAAGAGGTGCAGAAACACCAATGCACCGACAACGAGCATTTGAAAGATAAAGTTTTTGCACCAATTGGATGAATAGAGGGTGATCTGTACATAACCATATAATTTCAATACCACCTTGTAGAGTCATGATTTGTTTGCCAATGCATATTTGTAATGAATCCATGCATGAACTATATTTACATCTTTTATAGGGTCAAGAGGTGGTGTTCATACTACTACAAGTTAAACCATAAACCCTAAAGCAACAACGTCCTCTCTCGAGCAAATTTAACTTTCCAAAATTGTGTCTGCTGTTTATCAGTATGTAAGACCTTAGTAGCCAGCAAGTTGACAATATTGTCGCACACTGCTATGGTCTTAGTAGGTCTTCCTGTTTCATCCTGCCCAGATGATTGCTCGTCAACAGTGCTGTTGTGAGATACGATTGCTTAGGTGGGAAGAACGTAAATTATATTATCATCATCAAGATTCAAATGCATAAGCTAGGACGTTGTTTTGTTTGATTCAGCAAGCATATTAATATGTATTTAAATAAAAATACTGACCCTAGTTATAAAGACAGGAAAAGAAAGTAAACAGACACACACAAAAAAGACGTAGGCGTATGACCTTGATGGAGCAGATATTAGCCATAACTTGCATAAACATAAATCTTTTTCTATTTAATCACTTATTTGAATAGGTCCCAATGAGTGTTAGGGACAATTAAGAAGCATAGATACAGATTGGCAAATACGGTACATACTTTTTGTAACATGACATTGTGTTTAAATTGTGTTTAATGGTACAATAGATTGATAGTGACTAACTTTCCACAAGTAATTGGTATGATATATACAGTGGCGGCTCGCACATATCGCAGTTGGTGGGGCTGCATGCACAAGCATTAACTTACGGTACCTTTTTTGTAGATCAGTTCCAGGCGTTGAGTCTTGAACGCGACGAATTTTTCGATGACGAGGTTATTGAAATTCGGTATGCTGTTAATCAGACCATTCTTAATAGACAGCATTCCAAGTGCAGTAAGTCTTTCTTGTCCTATGGCTAGAGCCCTGCGCGGACAAAGAAAACGTTATCCACATCCGCCTCGCATCCGCACGACTGTTATCCGCAAGTTTGTTATTCGAATCTACTGGCATTACATTAATATTTTTATTTTTTATTAAAGCAATACATCCATCTGGCCGTAAAAACCATCCGCCACAAAGACTTACATCGCATATCATCCTCGACCCCTTTGGAGAACGGGAATAATAAGGGGTAGACATACATTAAAGCAACACATTTAGACATTTGAGGAGAAAGTCGTTCCCTTAGGCTATGTATGTCATGTGTTATTTTTAAAATGAATGTTATACAGCCAGAATTGCAACCCTTTTCAGTTTGGAGAGTTAATTATGCTTAATGACATAATTTGAATGAGATAAGTTTAATCACCATTTTACATTTGTCATGAAAAAAAAACATAACAATAAACATCCGGGTCCTAGTAATGATATTCAACAAGTTCGGATTGTACTGTATTCTAAAAACTATCCGCAAATTTACTCCAAACATTACCGGTATCCGCTATCCGCACATCCATGCAAACTATATCCGTATGACGATAAATGTTGCGGATATCCGCGCAGGGCTTTACCCATGGCAGTCCTGAGGTACACTTTGATCCTCTTGAGGCATGAAAAGCAGCGTTTGGGTTCAGCGGTAGCCATAGGCAGGGTGATAGCGATACGTAACAGTTTAACGACCTCTGTAGATGACGGGCCTAAGAACCAGTGAGAAGGAAACTCGAAGGTTTTACAGCTCCACCGATATTTCGAAATTCTTCTCTTCGATATAAACATTTTCTTGTGATAGTGTTTAGCCTGTTTGCCATCTCTTGATGAATGCAGTATATTTGCATTTGTCTGTTGGCACAGGCTAGAGTAAAATGTGGCTTTTCCCGATGTCTCAGTCTCACTCATGGCTGTGATTATATGGAAGCTACTGAGGTATGGGTGGTGCTTTGTAATAACAATCAGGGCACAGTCAGTGCCTGTGAATGCTGTGAAAGGTTCTACTCATAGGGTTAGTACTGCTGTTCTGACTCAGTGAGGAAAGCCATGGCAAACTACCTCATTCCTCTTCTTGCCTAGTACGCCTCAATATAGCACTGCCTTTGGTTTTTGTGGGTATCTACCCACATAACCTAACGGCGGTACTTTTTGGGGATCCAACCAGCCTTCAGACTGACTACCTAACAGACAGTCGTAGTATTATGATTCTATTTATATATTTTCTTGTTTCTGGTTACTTCATTGTTATGACGCTCAACCGATTGTTGATCTACGCCGAACTTAAGCG
This sequence comes from Meconema thalassinum, assembly GCA_946902985.2. Classification (NCBI taxonomy): domain Eukaryota; kingdom Metazoa; phylum Arthropoda; class Insecta; order Orthoptera; family Tettigoniidae; genus Meconema; species Meconema thalassinum. The sequence continues at coordinate 63,243,971 of OX336389.2, read as the reverse complement.
TAACACTGCAAAATTTTACATGTTATTTAAATGAGTTCCGGAAGATGCGTGCTTCTGAATTTCTTCGCTCAGTTTTCTAAGATCTGTCACTCTCTTTTGAGTTCAGCTAAATTCTCCACCGACTATACTGTGAAATAATATACAAGTATTTGTTAATATCACGCAAGCATACTACATTAGAATAATGATCTATAATTCGCATGTTGGCAAGACTGATCGTACAAGTGTTTGAAGAAAATGCTCAAATAATGGAGATGGTGGAATGCCTCCCTTTCATTGGCTAAGGGTTGATAATGGACATGGTTCTTCTAGCACCCACTAGATGCCGTGAGCGCCTACTTGAGTTCCATCCTTCTTCTACTCATGATTCTCATTGCCATTCAGTGCTACAAACATAGCCATGTTGCAGCAAAAGTTTTTCCCATTTAAACATATTCTTGCGATATTATTATGATTATATTTATAATTTAGTGCATTAGAATATAAGTCGTAAATTTTCTGAATACGAATTAGGGGCTGTTAGCCGCTGCCAGTATAATATTTGAGCTGTTTGCAAACTGTGTACTCTATTGTTTCCAAAGATGAGTTGGCACTCTGTGGCGAAGCTGCAAAGATTGCAGCACCCTAAGAGGCTTTCATAGGACAACTTGGCAATGGGGGAAGTGGATTCAGGAAGTGCAATGTTAAGTTCCTAAGGTGCTGCGGAGAATGCAGCAGCCGTGGAGGAAGCGGATTTACGAGCCAGTTTGGCCTTTACTTGTGAAAAATTTAAAGAGATCTATTTAATTACACCGTTACCTCATTACTTTCAAAGTGTAAATTGATATTGTCTAACACCCTGGGGGGGCTGCAGCTCTGCAGCTCCCCTTCACGAGCCGCCGCTGGATATATATGGTATTGCTTAAGACTACATATTGAACATAGGCTATTCATTCCTTAATAGGAAGTCTCTTGCTTTCCTCTTAAATGTTAAATGATTTCATAGAGAACTTTCCTTTATGCATAATGGTAGTGAGTTATATTCCTTTATTATAGGGGAAATAATTCCTTTAGTTCCAAATAGAATGGATTGGGAATGACTGGTGAATATTTGATTTATTCCTCTTGTTGCATAATGATGAATGCCATTTGCATGGATAAAATGGATGTGTGTATGCATCAATTTATTTTCTAATTTGTATACAAATACTGTTGCTGACAAACTATTTGTTTTTGTAGTAGCATAATTTTAGTTTCTGTGTAGAGGGTAATTCATAAAGACTTAACTCAAAGCAATTGTTCACTGTCAATTTAATGACTTAAATCTCTGTTCATTTGAAAGGAAGATATCACCAAGACCTACACTACTACGAACACAGAATGTAGAGACCTTATCATCTTAGCCGATTCACCAGAACATTTGAATGGGGTTTTAAATGGTATGGACTCCGTCTTGAGGAAAGAATTTGTGATGAAAATCAATAAATGTAAAACAAAAGTGATGGAATTCAATCGAAAAAAATCAGAAACCCCAATCGACATCAAATTGGCAAGTGAAAAGCTAAAGGAAGGTCACGGCTTCTGCTACCTAGGAAGCAAAATAACCAGTGATGGACAAAACAAACAGGATACAAAAAGTAGGTTGGCTCAGGCAAGGAAAGCATTTCTATACAAAAGAAATCTGTTGACAAATATAGATTAAGGTATTAGGGAGTCATTTTTGAAAGCCTTTGTTTGGTGCATGGCGCTCTATGGAAGTGAAACTTGGACTGTTGGCGCAACAAGAAAGAGGAATATAAAAGCATTTGAAATGTGGAGTTACAGGAGAATGATGCACATAAGATGGGTAGATAAGAGTAACAAATGAAGAGGTATTAAGACTAGTGGGAGAGGAGAGATGTTTGTGGCAACTGCTAATGAAGAGATAATATAGGTTAGTAGGGCACATACTGATATAGGTTCGTAAGGTACATAGTAAGACACCCACGAATAGCATACTTAGTTATGGAAGGAAGGGTAGAGGAAAAGAAATGTAGGGGTAGACCAATGTTGGAATATGTTAAACAGATTGCCTCGCATGTAAGGTGTGGCAACTATGCAGAGATGGAACAATTAGCTTAGGACAGGGAAGCATGGAAGGCTGCATCAAACCAGTCAAAAGACAACAACAAAGCAAAACTACATTTTAACTTACCCTACAGTTGGATCAAGAGCAATGTCTGCTGGACTGCTGAGATTACTTCTCAGGACAATTGCATTTCCTCAGTTGCCAATTTCAAAAACATCGATCTTTAGTCCGATGGCATCTGCTATGTATAGTTTATTACCAACCCAATCAACAGCCAGTGCAATGGGAGCCCAAGTACCAGGAAGTGTGATATCTCCTCCAGCTATTCCATGTCCCTCAGTCAGCAATGTCTGTGTGTGAATCTGGGAACATAACAGTAACTATTGGACCCAGAATCAGCCAGGTTCCTCCAAGAGTGGACAGTTTCTTCCACCAGTGGAGTAAGCGTACATGATTAATTACTTGTCCTCGTATCATAACCGAAACACTCAATCTGGTTCTTCTGTCACCATCCCTATCAATCAATCATCTATGTTGAACCGTTCTTTTGCGGTAGCTGGGTCTCGACTATGGAATTACACTTCTGCCAATATCAGAAATTCTAAACCAATAAAGAAATTTATGGCCGCATGCAGAGATTGCCTGTTGAATACTGTTGATTGACCCATGCGAGTGGTGATGGATGGTAGGACGTATGCCTGAGCTAGGAATATATTTAGGATATTATAGAAAGGTTTGTGACGTTGTGATTATTATTATTCATAGGCCTCATTCATTAATGTTAGTGTTAACATAATTAATTTACTCTTTATCGATCATCTTAATGAACTTGTAAGGTATTTAGTGTATAAGGGGTGTTCAAATGAAAAGGTACGAAACAAGACTGTGGGTATAATTTATTCGTTATTCAAAAGTAATCACCACAGGCCTGTGCACAGGTGTCCCATTGCTTCACTAGCCGCAGGATTCCCTGTTCCCAGAAGTCTTGTGGCTGTGACAGGAGCCAATCTTGTACGGTGTCCTTTAGTTCGTCGTCCGATTGGAAACTTACTTCCCTTGAGACGAACCATGAACAGTGAGTGTACTTTGCGACATTCCATAGCCTACGCAAGTCCATCGGCAACAAATGAGCGTCAACACAAATACGTCATAGGTGACGTCATGGAGGTCACCAACATCCCACTAAACCCCGGGACTCGCGATATATACTACAACCGAATTGGCCACGTTCAAGTGGGAGCAACTTGAGCATCCACCCTACAGTCCGGACTTGTCACCCTGCGACTTCCATCTGTTTGGTCCGTTAAAAAAACATCTCAAGGGAAAGTTTCCAATCGGACGACGAACTAAAGGACACCGTACAGGATTGGCTCCTGTCACAACCACAAGACTTCTGGGAACAGGGAATCCTGTGGCTAGTGAAGCAATGGGACACCTTTGCACAGGCCTGAGGTGATTACTTTTAAATAACGAATAAATTGTACCCACAGTATCGTTTTGTACCTTTCCATTTGAACACCCTTTGCATTTCAAAAATTGTTTCATATGTACTGGTACCATACTGCATGGATAAGTGTAAGAAAGGGCCACGGGCCCTATCTTCACCACTACAAAAGGCATAAAATAAATAAATAAATAAATAAATAAATAAAGGTAGAGGAATGTTAGGATGTGTGCAGATGTCTGCTAAGATATCACTAAACTTTCAATGAGGTACCATACCAGCTTTTTCTTGCAGCTGGTGAGGAACATTCCAATGAGAATGTTTCCTGAAAGTGTCAGTGGCCCGACAAGTTTGGTGCGGATTCACCTCACAATTATCCTAAACCTGCAAACAACCTCTATCCATAAAGGTGCTATGAACAGCAGCTACACAGCAAATTACTCACCCTCTTACATGCACACATTAAGAAATACTTATTTTGCTTATTTCCATTCATACTTAAGATATGGGATCATATTTTGGGGTATGTCGCCAGATGTACTAAGCACGTTTAGGATACAAAAGAGAGCGATTAGAATTATGGCAAATGTAAACTCGAGAGAATCATGTAGACCTCTGTTTAAAGATTTAAACATTCTCCCACTGCCCTGCATATATATCTTTGAAAGTGTTATGTTTTTTAAAAAGAATTTAATGAATAAAGATGTTTTTCTTAAAACAAACAATGATGTTCATAGGCATAACACAAGACAAAATCAAAACATTCATATTTCACACACACACACAAGCATATATCAAAAAGGAACTTTTCACACTGGAGTTAAATTATACAATAAACTACCCCAGTATATAAAACTGGCCCCAAAAATAAAAACCTTTGATAGAATGTTGAAAGCTTATCTGCAGTGCCATTGTTTTTATTCAGTAGTTGAATATTTTAGCGTATAGGAGTGATGGAATCTATAACTATATTTTACTTTTTTAATTTAATTTTAATACCTAGCTGTATGTTGTTGTATTTATAGAATTAAGTTTTCATATTATGATAATAGAGTGAGGTGTAAATAGTTGTGCAATAAGATTGTATCTATTAAGATTTGCTATTATAATAAGTTATAAATAGTTATAATCTTAGTAATATATACCTGTTAGTTCTTATATTTTATGCATGTAAATTCTGACGTGTCCTATATCAAAAATGTATTGAATGCATGTATTTGATCAAATGGAATTAATAAAAATCTATCTATCTATCATACTATCACAAGTGAGAACCTTTTTTTTGATATCTTAAACCACTGAGGAAATAATAGGGATGGCCACATTAGCTGGACCATCCTGTATATTTATTGCATGCACTATGTATGGATGAATTTACGAATTACCAATTAGCAACCACGAGAAAGGCACTATAATTACCTTGCGAGTCAGTGTCAGTGAGAAAGATGGGGGTGAGAACTTCGATTTCAACTATATAAGTCGTCGAAATAGTGAGTAAAAAGTTTCCGCCCAATCAAGGGGTGATTTGTAAGCGTCAATACGGACTTAAAAAATGGAAAAACACTCCAGTTAATCTTCATATAAGTCGTGTCGCTGGGCGGGATGGTGGGTCTATGACAGCGGGGCAGTGAACATCTAATAGAGCTTACACTTTCTTTCGTTCTTTCACTTGCCATAGGACGCGCCACCGGCGTATGTTTAAGTATTACCAGCTTCCGGTTTAGTAGTCAGGTAATGGAAGCAATGGGAAGTGTGTACTACAATTTTCCATGCATGTAACAAAGCACATTATTGTTGTTAGGAGAAATAAAAGTTGTAAAATGCACCAAGAGCGAAATGATCTTCCGCTGTGAACAATGAGAAAGCTCTGCATGTGTTTATTTCTTATGTATTAATGATGCGAAATGTCGGCTACCCTTGTGCCGCTTACAACACTCGCAGTCTCTAAATGTTCCAAATTTCCCCGTCAATTTACAACAGATTATGTTTGAAATTTTTAAAAAGATCGTGACGAAGAAAGTGTTTCTCCAATTGAATGATTGTATTTAACTGTATGCACGATGTATACTCTTGGCAAGGTTGTTTTTCTCACAGAGCAACTTTACACCGTAGTAGGCACGCAGCTCTTTGTATTTAGTTTTCAGGCAACTTATTTTAAATTATTGACTAAAATATTTGTAAAGACAGACAATCCATGCCTCCATTCGAAGGTTTCGGGTTCAATAATCCATGCAAAATGAAGTTCGTTCGTTTTTGAAATTTACCTTTTCAATGATTACCGTATGGTAGCGTACCGTACTTAACGTAGACATTTCTTTAAAAAGTTTGTCGCTTGTTGTTTGGCCTATTAACTTACGGTAATATTTTCCATACTGAAAACTAGGCACCGTTAGATTTTAATATGAAACTGAATGTGCTATCAAATATCGCTTTCTTGCTATAGGCCTAAGTAACCTTCTGTAGAATATGTACCGGTATGTAATTATAAAATTATTATTGGTTAAATACGTGTTAATCGATACCTAGGCTATTATAATTATAATGATTAATTAAATGTTAAAGAAGAAACAACGAGTTGTTAGTAAATATTAGGCCTACCAGTATGGCGAATAGCCTATAACTCGTTTCGCCACGTTTTAACATTTAAACGGGTCAAGTTAATGCATAATATACCAATATAACAACCGGTTAGCAAATGGTTATAATATTCTTCCATATAACATATTTAATTGGCACCAATTTAATACAATTGTAGTCTAAGGTATGATACACCACTGCCGTTTGATATGTGCAGATCGCACACTTGGTAACCAAGCTGTTTGTTATGGTCGTTTGTGTTGCGAATTTTTACTAATTACTCTTTTAGGAGACACTTGTCTTTGGAATATTCAAGAAAGGCCAACCCTCTAGTGTTTATTTCATAAGTTGAACGCCTAAAACAAAACCGCAATTCGAAATAATAATGAAAATAATCACGGACAATTCATTGGCAATGAAAATCAAATGGAGATTCTCGGACCGGAAGTTCGCTATGCCTAAGCTCCGGTGCCATTTTAACTCGTGGAAGCTCTATACTCAGTCCTCTCCTGATATCCTCCCGACTATTAAATCATGTCATTTCAGTTTTAAAAAATATTTATACAAAGGATGGTCTAAAGTGAACCGCTAACCTTTTTTCTAATATTGTAATCTAAATTTCCTTTCACAGGAATCGTTCTTTAAAATTATGTTAATTCACTACAGTGGCCTAGGACATCCTGGTCATCACAGAACAATTGGCAACTCAAACTAACACTTGGGGCGCTGCGGTCGGTCTGAATAAGTAGGGTTTAAAATACTCAATAACACGCGTTTGATATGGAACACTTTTTATTTTTCGGTTATAATCAGTAAATATGGTCTCTAAAGTAATGACAGTGTTATTTTTAATTGTATATATGTATAACTGTGCGATTCTCTGTACCCGTTCGTCCTGGGGATGCGATGACCCATCTGCTATAACATCACATCCCTGGAGTTCCAGGACAGAGCGGAGTTAAATGAACCTCTAGTCAAATAAGGAATGTGTCGGAAATTCAGCTGAGTTCGTGAAAAAGCAGTGGGTTTCACGAGACAAAGTATCTCTAGGGTCGTTACGGGCTTAAGTTAATAAAAATAATTCAAATATAAATGGGCGCCATCAACTGAATTCCTAGCAAAACCACTTCCTTTCCGGATAAGCCTTACTCAAGACAAGGAAAGAAAAAGGAACATCACACCATCATCAGATCACAACTAAGATAAAAACAAATTTATTTTACTTTGAAAGTCAGACAGACATTTTAAATATAAATCCTACCTAAGAGTATGGTCGAATGCAAAGTTAAATTGTCATTGTCCAAAAATCGAACCATCTCCTTTCTAATGCAAATTTATTTCAATCCACTTATCAAGAAAAATGTATAAAGTTCTCTTGGGTTCTCAGGATCACTGAAGCACTATGTCTTTCGTCACTGACATTTGTGAAACCTGAGACCTAATTCTCTTTAATTTAACATCAATGTGGATTTAATTAAGTTATTAAGCTGCCTAAACATACACATATAATAATCACTCATGTTAAATATCACATAAATTATGGTTTGCATGGTATAATTTGAACGTAGAACATGTTAATCAAATGTTCCTAAACATTGAATAATTAATTTACATTATTTACATCGTCATTAATCTCTTATCTGTGAATTACAGAAAATTCAAATTCTCATTGGTCATCCTCATCATTATTATCAAATTAAATATTTCTCACTTTAATTCTCACTTCAAAATTCCAAATATTCCTGTCAGAATCGTTAATTCATCACCATTACATCATTTAAATTCACATTTTAAGTTGCAATTCCTTCGAATCATCTCTCAATTAAATTTATTTAATTTCATATAAATTCATTAATCATCAGCTTCTTTAATTAATCATCACCTTCTAATTCAGTTATTCATCATCATTACAATCGTCTAATAATTCATTTCAATCAGTTTAATTAATTCAATTTTTAATTCATCCACTTATTTAATTCATCGATTTACTTCAAAATTTAATTTATCAACTTATTTAAATTTCAATCATCTGGTTATTTAATTTTATTATTTCATCTAGTCATTCTGATTTTTATTTCATTAGGTCATTCTGATTTTTATTTCATTAGGTCAGATCGTTAATATGCTTAAATCTCAGATTATTATTTCATTAATTATTATTTTCAGAAAATCTTGTATTATCAACTTCATTTACTTGTTTAATTTCCTAACAAATTGTTTAATAAGGTTTATAGAACGTTGTCTTACAGTTTTATTACTTCCAAGTTATATCTCGTATTTAATTATCATGCCAAAATATTATTGTCTCCACGACATCACGTTGGATCTAACTATCCACAACGACATTATATTTCTTCAATATTCCAAATATCACATTTGAATATAAGAATTGCTACAAAAACTCCATAAATATTCAGCACATACAGCATGAATTTCAACAAATACGCTAGACTGGGTATGACAACCTCATGTCCGCTTCAAAATACATTATCAACGTTGCAACTATCAAATGGCAAATTCCACAAAATGCCTATCACAAACTTCTTTTAACCACGTTGCATGATCTACAAAAATATATAAATGGCTTCAAATTATTAACGCACATAATCTCCAATGACTGTAATTACTCTGATCACTTCTAGACAACTTCTTAAACAATTGGAAAAACATTACTTCAGTAATTTAATATTTGCTTTCAAATAGCATAAATTCTCTTTCACAAGTTTCATAATTCACATCGTAGAAAAACACCAATGTGCTATAATCTCTCACATCAAAATCTGCAATACTGATCTGCCTTAAAATAATTATGACCATTAATGATTAATCTTACAAGATTAAATTACTTTAAATCCTTCTCAAAGGTATCAAACACAATTATAAAAATCATCAAAGCATCAGCTGTAACAGCTGTTAAACTGAAATTACTCTCAAAAGAGTATAGCAACAAAATATTGGATTGGCAAACAAGAATTACTAAATGCAATCCTGTTGACATTTATCGTTACTTTATTCAACAAAATTTCGACTGATATGTGACTAGTAGTTCCTTGTTTAATTCACTTACATCTCGTGTACATTCGGATGATAAAATGAGTTCCTCAATGGCGAGTAAGATGTGTAACCACCGTGCAATCGTATAAATACGAAGGACCTCGCCCCGTCGACTTGGATGATAGTTCCCTAAACGATGGGTAAGGCGAGTACCACCATACAATCGTATAAATACGACAGACCCCATCTCGTGGACTATATGAGTGAATGTACCAGAAAGGAATCAACAAGTTTCTAGTTGTCATATAAAAGCGACGTTCATTCACTAAAGTGAATAACTTCTTAATATCTCCAAACAATCCAATGGAAAAAATCCCTACTGATGAATAATACACACTCGCTAGTATGCAATGAACTGACGAAGTAGTTTCTGATAATCAATTGCAGATCACGAGCTCGAAATACTCGTTACTCAAAAAAAACTATCCATGAAAAATATCCTAGCTGGAAAAATGTCTATAAGATCAAACATCTTCTTAATAAAGTCAAACAACGGTGAGAATATCGATTAATGATGCCTGCCATATCATATGGTCACTCCATATTCTAGCAAATTCGAAGTATATAAATTCAAACCATGTCTTAATAATCAAATCACTCCTATTAGAAAAATATACATGTGTGCCCAGTATTCATGAAAATAATCGTATCAGGTAGATAGAACTCTTACAATACCTTTCATTATCAGTTGTAATATAATTTCCAAGATCGTCGATTTTCCCTACCTAAAGATTTCTCATAAGATCGTCGTGAATATCATTTCATCCATGAAATGACGCTTTCCTTCGAAATCCCAAGCGAATCAGTTGTTGGACTCCTCTCGTCAGGAACCGAATCCATCGCTCTGTGGTGCCATCTTGTCTCTATTCACGTTTACTCGATCATGTTGAACCTCGAATTACCCATAGCGGATATCGTCCAACTCCTTCTCGAAAAGTTCATGGTAACAGCGGACCCCCTACTCTTCTTCTAATATACGCCACTGTTCCGATAAATGTTCAGTTTGAGAATTGTAAGTCCTCTCTCAACTTACTGCAAAGTTCTACTTGAGTAAAATAAAAATTTTACTAGATAGTGTTCCAGATTACGATACACCCTGTATCTGTCTATAATTTGTAATCCATGAAAATGGCATAAGATAAAAATCTTATAAATGCACGCTGTAATGTTCATCAGAGCCTATGCTAAACATTCAGTTTACTTGAAATAGTAAAAAGTCGTTTGAATGTATTATATAACAGCATGGTTATAATGTTAAATGTGAAAGCCTGTGTTCGAACAACGTCGAAATGAAGCTTGAAACAAAGTCTTCATATGCGATCAGTGCGGTTTTGAAATACCCCGGCTATCCACAATTGTCCTCTCGGCTAGCCCGGCTGGATCGATGACCCGCTCGGCCTCTGTTGCTCGGTGATGCGAGAAAAGTCGCCTACACTTGCCGTGACGGCTTACGTGTGTTGCGTGACCTTCAATGCCCGTCTCGCTGTGCTATAGGACTGCTCTGTACTGCTCGCCTCGTTGAGCCTAACTGAACTGCTAAGCGCTGCGTCCCAGCTTATGAGTTCCGAGCGGCACGTGGCTGATTCTCCCCACCACGGTGCTCCTACGTCACGAAGATAGTCTCGAACCCGACTCCTCTCGGCTGTTCTGTTATACAATAACTTATTTCCATAAAATTATTTCCACATATAATTCATGTCATATATACTCTTCTAAGTTGTTTTAACTTATTATAATCCCATATATATTTCAATAAAGTTTCACACCTTTATTAATAATTCTATCTTCTCACAGATTTCAATGCCTCCTTGATTCTTGACCTCCTACGTCATCTTGGCTTTCTTCTTGACGCGATCGATGCGCTATCTTATCTGAATGCTTCCCAAAACTTCAACTATAGCTTAATGTCAGCTGGCGTAGCCGATAGCCTAAAATAGGTATCGGGTACATCTCTCCCGTACATCTCCTTTTTTTTTTTATCAGGATTGAGAAAAAAAATACACTCTCAGGCATTCAATATATTATACATGTACACGATAGCTCTACAATTTCCTTTACTCAGCATGATGGTATTTCCTGATGCTAGCTGCATTAAAAGTTCCCACAACTTCATCAGTATCCATTCTGACAATCTTATAGCTATTATTCTGGTATGTTTGTTCAATACGGAACGGTCCAGCGTACAATGGAGCGAATTTATGGTAGATCTTCAGCTGTAGGTTCGAAGTGACTGGCTTCCTAATCAGCACCTCATCATTTTCTTGAAATGGCTCGTGGAACCTCCTTCCTGCCTGTCTCCTGGCTCTCTTCTCCGCCTGTCTTCTGAGCCTCTCTCCTGCCATCTCGACTCTTCTTTCTTGTGTGGGTTGAGGATCTACTGGTGCCCTCACGACTCTATCCCATGGTCTATCCGGTTTCAATCCATGATGAAGCATGGACGGAATCTGTCCTGTGCTTTCATGTACTGTGGAATTCAAGCATTGGCTAATGATGGGTATCACTTCCATCCATCTATGGTGTTGCCTTGACACATATAAGCGACACAGCTTACTTATCTCCGGCATAATTCTTTCGGCGGGATTTCCCTCTGGATACCGTACAGAATTAAACACATGCCTGATTCCTAAACGTTCCATAGCAGTAGAAAATTCCATGCTAGTAAATTGTGATCCATGGTCACTCAACAAAACTTCAGGTTTCCCCATGCTCGGAATAACTGTTTTCTCAAGTCGATTTATTACGTACTTGGACGTAGCTTTCTGTATAGGGCATAGAGATACGTACTTCGAAAATACATCGACTGTTACTAAAACGAATTGATTGCCTTTCGTCGAACGAGGAATCGGACCAAAAATGTCCGTCGCGAAAAGTTCTCTTGGCTTGCTGGGTAATATTGATCTGGGAACTTCTTTCATTAACTTAGATGAGTATTTACTTCGCTGACAACTGTCACAGGTCTTTATGACGTCGCGAATCGTTTGTCCCATTTGTTTCCACACAAAAGTTTCTTGAGCGAGAGCCAAAGTCTTGTCTACACCTACATGAGCTGCAGTTCGGTGTATCATCCAAATAACTGGTTTGACAAGCTTGGGTGGGATCACTACTCTAAGTCTAGTATGATCCTGGTCAATATATTGGCATATAACACCTCCCATAATATGATGTCTTCTAGCCTCTATCTCAGTTCTTTGAAAATCTGGATCAGTGTTATCCATCCTACGTGTCAGAAAACGGTAAATTCTTCGTAAAGGTGCATATCTCTTCTGAGTTTGCGATAACAACTTCAACTTTTCTAGAGTACCACTATCCTCTTGAATCAAATTTATATGGTTGACTATTACTTCTTCACAAGGGTTTCTGCTCAGCACATCTGCTAACAGATTTAACTTCCCCGGTCTATGTACAACAGTTGGGTTAAATTGCTGTAAGAACAGAGCCCATCTGGTGATGCGGTCACTCGCTACGTCTGTCTTCATAATAAATTGGAGAGCTTTATGATCTGTGATCACTGTTATGCCATGTCCAAACAACACCTTCTTCCACGTTTTGAGAGCATGAACCACTGCTAATGCCTCTAACTCAGTTGCATAGTAATTCTTCTCACAATTCCTAAGCTTGCGACTGGTGAAAGCTAAATATCTATGTTTCTTGTCATCATCCAGCTGATATAGGATTCCACTAATACCTATTTTGGATGCGTCTGTCTCTACAAAGAATCGTCTTGTAAAATCAGGATACTCAAGTTTGATATTTTGGATTAGCATTTTCTTGGCTGCTAAAAACGCTTGATTGCATCTATCGTCCCATTTCCATCGATTTCCCTTCCTTAATAAATCCTGCAGAGGTGCCATTGTCTCAGTATATCCAGGACAATGTGTTGAAAAGAACTGACACATGCCTAAAAACTGCCGTACCTCTTTAATCTTTCGTGGTGTTGGAAACTCTGAAATTGCTATTATCTTCTTTGGATTGGGCCTATAACCATCTCCATCGATTCTATGTCCAAGAAATTCAATTTCTTCATGAAAGAATTGACATTTACTGAAGTTCACCTTGAAGTTCGTTCTTCTAAGATCTTCAAAAAGCATTTGAAGGTGTCTGATATGTTCTTCCGCTGTCTCAGACGCTATAATCAGGTCATCAATATAGCTTACAACATGCTCTTTAACTGCATCTGACAAATTTTGATCTAGTGCTCGGATCATCACCGGACCACTATTTTTCACACCAAAAGGTAACCTATTGAATACGTATGTTTTATGGTCAAACAGGAACCCTGTGTACTGTTTGCACTCTTCTGCTAGCTCAACATGATAATATGAACTAGTCAGATCGATTGTCGAGAAGACACTCTTTCCTCTAAATCGGCGTAACAATTCACGAATAACAGGTGGTCTATCGTGTTCCGGAAGAACTCTTTCGTTAAGGGATCTGGCATCTAGACATATCCTCAGCTTACCGTTAGGTTTCTTGACAACAGCTAAAGGATTCAAATAAGCAGTTGGCATTTTCTTAATTATTCCATCTGTTTCCATGTCGCTTATCATTATGCTAACTTCCTCCTTCCATTTATCCGGAATGGGATATAAATTTTTATGGTATGGTTTGTCATCCATCAACTTGATGCTGTATGTAAAATTTTCTATGAGACCTGGTTTGTCATTGAATATATCCTCGTATTCTGAAATTACTTGATCAAACCGCCCCTTAATTTCTGGATTTATTTTACTAGTTATGCCAATTTTATCTTCTATAGACCTTTCAACGCTGCATACAATTTCATCCAATATATCCTCTCTAAAGAATGTCATCTCTGATTCTTGATTTTCCATGACCCCTTCTTGAAAGTACATGCGCCTACTCTGCATATCTATGATCAGGCCACTCTCACTTAGGAAATCCACTCCTAGGATCATGTCAAAATGTAGTTGACCCACTACTAGGAACATCTGTTCAAAACTTCTGGTTCCAATCCCGACATCTAAAAGTACCTGACTTTTACATTTCATACTCTTGTCTGGAATCACCCCTTGAATTTTGCTAACAACAGTTGGCAACATTGTAATTCTTCCTAATAATTTCAATTCATCCAGGCAACCTATGGATATCAAGCTCACCATAGCTCCTGTGTCTACAAGTGTCTTTATTTCTTTTCCCATGACTTCCACACTAATAACTGGCAATTCATGTCTATTTTCCCGTTGTATTATATCTTCTTCCTCGATTAAATCCTCGTCCTTGACCTGATATGTTTCTACGATGACGATTGATTCCCAATGATTTTCATTTTCCTCTGGAGTTAATTTGACGTTTTTTTTTTTCTTCGCCACTCGTGCTGGCTCGATTGACATCTCTCATTGTCTCCTCGAGTGGTGCACTAGGCTGTCTATCCTCTTGTCTTGACCTTTCATGTCCACGATTATCCCTTCTGTCGTCAGGATCGTTTCTTCGGCCTTCCTGTCGGTCGTTTCCATTAAACTGTTGCCCTTGGTTCCAGTTATTCCTTCCCCGATATCTGTTATTATACCGATTCCTGTCCTGATACCTGGAATTTTGGTTATAATTCCTATACCGGTTATCTCTCGCTTCTTGATCGTATGGCCTTTCATATGGTCCTCTATATCGATCATTTCCTCTTGCATTACGGATGTTTCCTCGATTCCCATCGTTCCGTCGGTTTTCCCAGGAATCCCTTCTATCCGTTTGAACTGCATTGTCCACGACTACCGCGTTTACTTCTTGCGTGTTTCTGTTGTCGTTTCGATTACTTCTCGGTGTAACCTGTGCGCTCGTATAATCCAATCGCCTCAATATATCATCATAATGTTCCAGCGTATTGGCTCCCGATGCTATCAAAGATCGCTGTACCTCTATCGGTAACTGTCGCGCTATAGCTTGCAAAAGCTCTTCTTCTGGCAATGGAGGAATAAGGAACTGTAATTTAGCCAGCTGTGACGTGAAGTAGTTGGCGTAATGCGTCGGATGTGACGTAGAATAGCGTTTAGAGTACATCTCCGCTCTTACGTTGAGTTGATCCTCGGCACTCCAGAATCTCCTCAAGAAAGCCATGGCAAATTGCTCCATGTTCGCAAAGTTGCTTCTGAACGCTCTAAACCACGTAAGTGCAGATCCATCTAAGGCGCGTTCTACTATCCTTAGCTCTCTTTCTTTGGCTACCCTGTGTTCCGCCATGTAGTCTCGAATATCTCGCAGAAATTCTACTGGTGTAACACCTGTATTTCCCGAAAACTTTCTCGGTTTGTCATCTAGGTTCCTTATAATTGTGACTGGACCTGAATATCGTTCACTTGGACTCGACGTACTCCTACTCGAACTTGGATTCTCCTGCGGGGTTGAACTGACCCTTTCGAATGTCACATTCGGTTGCATTTGACGGTCTTCTACCATGCTCGTGTCTTGATTCGTCATACTGCGGTCTATCGCTGTTTGATTCATCAATGTTTCCCCTGATGTTACATTATGACTGGTGAAACTGTTAACTATGGATTCTAGTTTCGTCATCCTGTCTTCTGCTAATCTCTTGACCTGAGTCTTCAACTCATCTAACGATGTAACGTCCTGCGTCTTGTTACTTTCGTCTAGATCGTTCCTCAACTTGTCAATCTTTCCTTCGCACGTGTTCTTCACTAACGCGACTTGTTCTTTCAACAGATCAACATCTGTTCTAAATAGTGTTGAATCTAATTTCATCGCTTCCTTGCTTTCCGTAAACCTAACTTCTAAGTTTGCCATACCTGCGATTAATTTTTCATCTAACCCGTCCCGTTTCTCTTTTGCTTCGGCATCGACCTCATTATATCGTTCCTCAACAATTGCTCCGACTCTATTTTTAAATAAAGTTAAGTTTTCGTTAACCTTTTGCTCTATATCGTCGTCTATCTTTCTAATATCCTTCTGCAATTGATTTTCTAACGACTTTATATTAGAATTGACCTCTCCCAAGACTTCATCTTTAATGGTCCCAATTACTGTCTTCAAATCTTTTATTTCGTTACCTAGATTCGTTTCTAGACTCTTAATCTTAGTCTCGAAAGATACTTCGGTAGACCAATCTTGAATTTTTCCTACATCTGCCACTAAACCATCGATGTCGAATCTCAACTTCGATACATCTGACTTAATGTCTTTCTGTATGGTCATAACGTCTGTTCTTAAAGTAAAAATATTTTCTTCCCCTTTATTTTCCAACTCGATAATATTTTTCCTTAATATCTGAACATTTTCCTCTCCTTTCATGTTTACTGCAATGATGTCTAATTGTAAAGTTTTCAACATCTCATTGTTCTTCAAAGTTAAACTATTCTCTAATCTGGTTAACTTATTTTCTAATTCAGTATTAGTTTCTTCACTACGAGACTGTAATTTCTCTTCTAACGATTTAAAGTTATCTTTCAAGTTAGCTTCACTAGCTTTTAAATGACTTTCAGTATTTGACTGTAACCTTTCTTCTAACAACATCAACTCATCTTTGCTATTTGACTGTAGCCTAGCCTCTAATAACATCAACTCATCTTTGCTATTTGACTGCAATAATTTTAAGTTTTCCTCAGTACTAGATTGTAGCCTAGTCTCTAATGACTTCAAACTGTCGTTTAGATTACCTTCGTTACTAGCCTGTAATGATTTTACATTCTCTTTACATTTAGCTTCTAATCTAGCTTCTGAATTATTAATTTGTTCTTTAACTTCAGTTTCCATCTTAGAAATGGTTTCTGCAATTCCAGACATACCCGTCTGTAACTCTCCTAACACCTTCGCTAAATCCTCTGGCAACATAATTATATTTCAATATAGAATTATATAGAGACGTTAGACAACAACACATCACAATGTCTCAATTCCTGCATTCACTTGGGTATAGGGAAAAATATCTTATAACTAACATGATATTACTAATACGATTAACATGAACACTGGATTGGGCACACAAGTACATTGTCTGACTAAGTATAATAAATTTTGTAACACACTTAAATGAACTTGAGATCAATCTCTCAGTAATCTAAATCTGATGTGATTCCATCGAATTAACAAAATCGAAAAGCCCCACTAGTTGGATAAAGCCATTTCTCCCTCTCTCTCTGTACCCGTTCGTCCTGGGGATGCGATGACCCATCTGCTATAACATCACATCCCTGGAGTTCCAGGACAGAGCGGAGTTAAATGAACCTCTAGTCAAATAAGGAATGTGTCGGAAATTCAGCTGAGTTCGTGAAAAAGCAGTGGGTTTCACGAGACAAAGTATCTCTAGGGTCGTTACGGGCTTAAGTTAATAAAAATAATTCAAATATAAATGGGCGCCATCAACTGAATTCCTAGCAAAACCACTTCCTTTCCGGATAAGCCTTACTCAAGACAAGGAAAGAAAAAGGAACATCACACCATCATCAGATCACAACTAAGATAAAAACAAATTTATTTTACTTTGAAAGTCAGACAGACATTTTAAATATAAATCCTACCTAAGAGTATGGTCGAATGCAAAGTTAAATTGTCATTGTCCAAAAATCGAACCATCTCCTTTCTAATGCAAATTTATTTCAATCCACTTATCAAGAAAAATGTATAAAGTTCTCTTGGGTTCTCAGGATCACTGAAGCACTATGTCTTTCGTCACTGACATTTGTGAAACCTGAGACCTAATTCTCTTTAATTTAACATCAATGTGGATTTAATTAAGTTATTAAGCTGCCTAAACATACACATATAATAATCACTCATGTTAAATATCACATAAATTATGGTTTGCATGGTATAATTTGAACGTAGAACATATTAATCAAATGTTCCTAAACATTGAATAATTAATTTACATTATTTACATCGTCATTAATCTCTTATCTGTGAATTACAGAAAATTCAAATTCTCATTGGTCATCCTCATCATTATTATCAAATTAAATATTTCTCACTTTAATTCTCACTTCAAAATTCCAAATATTCCTGTCAGAATCGTTAATTCATCACCATTACATCATTTAAATTCACATTTTAAGTTGCAATTCCTTCGAATCATCTCTCAATTAAATTTATTTAATTTCATATAAATTCATTAATCATCAGCTTCTTTAATTAATCATCACCTTCTAATTCAGTTATTCATCATCATTACAATCGTCTAATAATTCATTTCAATCAGTTTAATTAATTCAATTTTTAATTCATCCACTTATTTAATTCATCGATTTACTTCAAAATTTAATTTATCAACTTATTTAAATTTCAATCATCTGGTTATTTAATTTTATTATTTCATCTAGTCATTCTGATTTTTATTTCATTAGGTCATTCTGATTTTTATTTCATTAGGTCAGATCGTTAATATGCTTAAATCTCAGATTATTATTTCATTAATTATTATTTTCAGAAAATCTTGTATTATCAACTTCATTTACTTGTTTAATTTCCTAACAAATTGTTTAATAAGGTTTATAGAACGTTGTCTTACAGTTTTATTACTTCCAAGTTATATCTCGTATTTAATTATCATGCCAAAATATTATTGTCTCCACGACATCACGTTGGATCTAACTATCCACAACGACATTATATTTCTTCAATATTCCAAATATCACATTTGAATATAAGAATTGCTACAAAAACTCCATAAATATTCAGCACATACAGCATGAATTTCAACAAATACGCTAGACTGGGTATGACAACCTCATGTCCGCTTCAAAATACATTATCAACGTTGCAACTATCAAATGGCAAATTCCACAAAATGCCTATCACAAACTTCTTTTAACCACGTTGCATGATCTACAAAAATATATAAATGGCTTCAAATTATTAACGCACATAATCTCCAATGACTGTAATTACTCTGATCACTTCTAGACAACTTCTTAAACAATTGGAAAAACATTACTTCAGTAATTTAATATTTGCTTTCAAATAGCATAAATTCTCTTTCACAAGTTTCATAATTCACATCGTAGAAAAACACCAATGTGCTATAATCTCTCACATCAAAATCTGCAATACTGATCTGCCTTAAAATAATTATGACCATTAATGATTAATCTTACAAGATTAAATTACTTTAAATCCTTCTCAAAGGTATCAAACACAATTATAAAAATCATCAAAGCATCAGCTGTAACAGCTGTTAAACTGAAATTACTCTCAAAAGAGTATAGCAACAAAATATTGGATTGGCAAACAAGAATTACTAAATGCAATCCTGTTGACATTTATCGTTACTTTATTCAACAAAATTTCGACTGATATGTGACTAGTAGTTCCTTGTTTAATTCACTTACATCTCGTGTACATTCGGATGATAAAATGAGTTCCTCAATGGCGAGTAAGATGTGTAACCACCGTGCAATCGTATAAATACGAAGGACCTCGCCCCGTCGACTTGGATGATAGTTCCCTAAACGATGGGTAAGGCGAGTACCACCATACAATCGTATAAATACGACAGACCCCATCTCGTGGACTATATGAGTGAATGTACCAGAAAGGAATCAACAAGTTTCTAGTTGTCATATAAAAGCGACGTTCATTCACTAAAGTGAATAACTTCTTAATATCTCCAAACAATCCAATGGAAAAAATCCCTACTGATGAATAATACACACTCGCTAGTATGCAATGAACTGACGAAGTAGTTTCTGATAATCAATTGCAGATCACGAGCTCGAAATACTCGTTACTCAAAAAAAACTATCCATGAAAAATATCCTAGCTGGAAAAATGTCTATAAGATCAAACGTCTTCTTAATAAAGTCAAACAACGGTGAGAATATCGATTAATGATGCCTGCCATATCATATGGTCACTCCATATTCTAGCAAATTCGAAGTATATAAATTCAAACCATGTCTTAATAATCAAATCACTCCTATTAGAAAAATATACATGTGTGCCCAGTATTCATGAAAATAATCGTATCAGGTAGATAGAACTCTTACAATACCTTTCATTATCAGTTGTAATATAATTTCCAAGATCGTCGATTTTCCCTACCTAAAGATTTCTCATAAGATCGTCGTGAATATCATTTCATCCATGAAATGACGCTTTCCTTCGAAATCCCAAGCGAATCAGTTGTTGGACTCCTCTCGTCAGGAACCGAATCCATCGCTCTGTGGTGCCATCTTGTCTCTATTCACGTTTACTCGATCATGTTGAACCTCGAATTACCCATAACGGATATCGTCCAACTCCTTCTCGAAAAGTTCATGGTAACAGCGGACCCCCTACTCTTCTTCTAATATACGCCACTGTTCCGATAAATGTTCAGTTTGAGAATTGTAAGTCCTCTCTCAACTTACTGCAAAGTTCTACTTGAGTAAAATAAAAATTTTACTAGATAGTGTTCCAGATTACGATACACCCTGTATCTGTCTATAATTTGTAATCCATGAAAATGGCATAAGATAAAAATCTTATAAATGCACGCTGTAATGTTCATCAGAGCCTATGCTAAACATTCAGTTTACTTGAAATAGTAAAAAGTCGTTTGAATGTATTATATAACAGCATGGTTATAATGTTAAATGTGAAAGCCTGTGTTCGAACAACGTCGAAATGAAGCTTGAAACAAAGTCTTCATATGCGATCAGTGCGGTTTTGAAATACCCCGGCTATCCACAATTGTCCTCTCGGCTAGCCCGGCTGGATCGATGACCCGCTCGGCCTCTGTTGCTCGGTGATGCGAGAAAAGTCGCCTACACTTGCCGTGACGGCTTACGTGTGTTGCGTGACCTTCAATGCCCGTCTCGCTGTGCTATAGGACTGCTCTGTACTGCTCGCCTCGTTGAGCCTAACTGAACTGCTAAGCGCTGCGTCCCAGCTTATGAGTTCCGAGCGGCACGTGGCTGATTCTCCCCACCACGGTGCTCCTACGTCACGAAGATAGTCTCGAACCCGACTCCTCTCGGCTGTTCTGTTATACAATAACTTATTTCCATAAAATTATTTCCACATATAATTCATGTCATATATACTCTTCTAAGTTGTTTTAACTTATTATAATCCCATATATATTTCAATAAAGTTTCACACCTTTATTAATAATTCTATCTTCTCACAGATTTCAATGCCTCCTTGATTCTTGACCTCCTACGTCATCTTGGCTTTCTTCTTGACGCGATCGATGCGCTATCTTATCTGAATGCTTCCCAAAACTTCAACTATAGCTTAATGTCAGCTGGCGTAGCCGATAGCCTAAAATAGGTATCGGGTACAACACGTGATCTAATTTGTGTGTTCCACTGGATTTTTGGTGTCATTTGCATATTATCAAGCATCAGTTTTTATGGGTGATGTAGATCAGCTGATTCAAATTTACACAGGGCTACACTTCGGACATTATTTCGGTACTATTATGCGCAATATAATGTAAATGTCGATCCTGAGTCAACGCCGAGGACATTCAAATAGAGAAATACGGTACATAAACAAATAAATAACACACCGAAGCTGAGCTACTTTTATCATTCCGAGACTCGCATCCACGCAAACCAGACGCCACTGTTCCAAGCACCGTCTTATATCGTGAATTGATGTCAAACTGATGATCCGCCAGCCTTTCCGCCAAGCCTACACCTCGTAATCGCTAAGTTCTTCGATATTCGAGCTATTCCACTACGAGTCATATAGGCCTAATTTGCCTCCCCGTGGGCACTGTAGAATGAGTGATTCCGCTACCATTCAAATATTCAACACCAAACCCACCTTTTAACCATCCAAATCAAGCAATTCCTGTCGCCCCCCGAGTTTTAATACAAGTTAAACTCATCCCTTCTCCCTACCAAGCAGCCAATAATTAATTATTTAATTAATTATTCAAGTAACTTCAATCTTACCAGCGCGCCCATCGTAACAGCTGTTTTTAAACTGAATAACCTTCGCTGGCTTTACGTCGCAGGTCTTCTGTCTGTCTACCTCGACAAGTGTTAGATCCTTCCCGGGGTGGAAAGGTATTATTATTAGGTATTAGGTATTATTAGGTATCATCACATTTCGGCTATTGCTATTTGCATCTTTTGGAAAGTGATGAAAACGTATATCCGCAGCTCTTTTATACATCGACTTACAGCCGTAAACTGAGCAATACACTTTGCTTTTACTCATTTTTCACTCTATCAACGAGTAAAACTTATTACTTATGTATAAAGACACGAACAATTTACCACGATCTGTTTACCAATACAAGAAACCATATACAAACAGTCACCACGTGACAAATGTACCCTACTTGGTAAGTTTCTCATTTTTACCGCTAGATGTCATATCAGATAGCTGGAGTTGCCAATACAACTACGGGAACCCAAGGAGCATATTATAACAGAGTAGGGACTCTCTGCTATTTCTGCGTTCCGTTAAATTCAGCGATTGCGTCATTGTTTGGGCTCCAACTCAAAAGCACATGGTGCGCAAAGCTTGTTGTTGTTGTGGTAAGGTTGGTGGACACAGTTGAACTCTTCGCCCAATATCTTCTGTATAGAATTCACCAACGTTGCACATCACATTCACACGCCATGTTTTTGAACACCGACGAAATATAACTAACCTAATCATTCACCTTAGAAAATAATGATGTAGATACGTTCCAGAGCACACTGATACGCACGTAACTTTGGAAAGGGGTCAGAAAAATCAGTACATACATACTTCATGACATATCATAAGACATTGCGAAAAACAAAGGGGCGGGGAAAACTGAACTTATAACATAAAAGGTAGATGATCTAAATATTCCATTATGGCCTCGATCAAGGGAACTACAGGACTATGCATCAAATTGGACATATTTAATGGTAAGATATATCCTAAAGATCTTAACTTGTGTAGCATCACCATCCTCGGTTCATTGAAAGCATCACACTGGAACATCAGATGACTCAGTGTGCCACGCGTCTTTTCACACACACAACTCGCATTCTCGCGCAGACCCATGCGTGCCATTTGAGCAGGTGTCATGGCATGCTGAAAACGTAACCGTATTATGGTAATAATGTGCCGTCTAGTATATTTGCCAACCCGAAACCAAGGTATTGTTCGAATCGTAGGTTGTATCGGAAAATAATGACGCGCCTTGACGGGACCGATACTATCCCAAATCATTTGCCATTCATGAATTAGCTGTGCATGGATAATGGGCTGAAAGTCTGTATAAGGTACTGCGACATTATAAACTACCCCAAACCCCTGTGCTGCCCACTTTGCCATGCGATCGACATCCTCGTTTCCTGGTATCCCCGAATGCCCCGGGATCCAAGTTAGCATAACTTTCTGCTCCCTAGTCTGAAATTCATATAACATTTGAGCAACTTGATACACATACCAATTGTTGGAGCTACTCGGATTCGATATTGCCTGAAGGACACTCATGGAATCCGTGCAAATCATTGCTGGTGAAATACTGTTTTGACGTATATACTGACAAGTTTGACGAATGGCAAATACCTCCGCTGTAAAAATCGTTAGATATTTCGGCAAACTATATGTTCGTATAATCTGTCTATCAGGAGCATAAAAAGCCGCTCCCACGCCAGCTGGTGACAACATTCTTGAGCCGTCTGTATAAAAAAAGGTATACTGGGAATATTCATGGACAATTTCCCGAAAGCATCGTAAAAGTATTTGCGGCAAACGCTGATAGCTCCGGAATAGCGCCGGTAAGGAAGTGTACAATATGTTTGGCTTGGATTGTATGACCTTATATGAAATCGTGTATGGTAAGGGTTTAAGTGTCTGCAGTATATCTGTCCGAAAATCTTTCAAGCCTTCATACGCCTGTACCAAAGCCGGCTTCTTCAGACGTGTAAAACGATTTTGCTCATAATACTCCACAAGCAGCTGTACTTTATTGAGAATGGGTGACGCAGACAAGGACATTTTAGCTGTCAGATACTTACTTGCTAAAAATCTCCGTCGTAAGTTCAAAGGTAACTCACCAGATTCAACTAATAATGCACAGGTTGGGCTGGACGATAGCGCCCCTAAAATAATACGTAAAGCCCGATACTGTAACCTATCAAAAGTGACCAACCTACTATGCGCCATTATGTCATAGAAAAAGCACCCATAATCCATCTGGGAACGAATAATATTCTTGTATACCGTAAGTAATAATTGAGGATCCGCCCCCCACCTACGCCGTGCTAGCGCTCGAAGAACTTGGAGTCGTTTTTCAATTTTCACCGCGAGGATCTGAACCTGGCGCGACCATAGTAATTGGTCATCAACATGTAATCCCAAATATTTGATGCTACGAACTACCTCAATGGCGCCTTGTTCAAATAAAATTGAAGAGCGATCAAATTGCCTTTGTGGGGTGATAATGATAGCAGCATTCTTACTCGCCGACGTTACAAAGCCGTGATTATGGAACCAAATATGGGCTGCAGTTAATGCATCATATATATCCTGACGACAACGCTGAATATTATCACGCGAACAATAGATAAGAAAATCATCTGCATATTGTATAATTCGTGCATGTGGAATAACAACAGATTCCAATGTCTGAGTATACAGAGAAAAAAGAATACCGCTTAAAATATCTCCTTGAGGCAATCCACGAGACGTCTGACGGTTATCCAATACACCAGAGGGGGTGTGTAAAACTAGTCGACGATGATGTAAAAAATTCCGTATTAAACATATGAAAGGTAATGGGAAAAGCAGTTCCCCTAGACGATGTTGTAATATGACCGGATCCACTGTATCATAGGCCCCCTGAATATCCAAACATACAGCAATCGTGTGTTGTTTGCGAGCTTTCGCTAATAATATATCCGTCAAGAAAATCGTAAGAGCATCGATTGTTCCTAACCGTTTACGAAATGCAAATTGTGATCTTGAAAACAAATTATAATACTCCATACACCATTGCAATCTACGTAATAAAATCTTTTGAAATAATTTTCGTAAACACGAACCGAGATTAATTCCACGATAGCTGAGGGGGTCTCTGGCATCTTTCAAAGGTTTTAATATCGGTAGAACTTCAAAGTTATTCCATTCCGCAGGATATGTCCCATTTGTCAGTACCTTATTGTATAACTCAAGCAAGACCGTCAGTGCGCGGTCCGGGAGATGGGCAAGCATCCCATACGTTATGTAATCCAGACCCGGACTCGTGGATGTCGTATGACGCAACAACGTCACGATATCATGACGTGTGATTGGGTATTGTAAACACTGAAACTTCTTCGAAGTCAAAAACGATGGTACCGATACATGACCAGAAACTGAATCGGGCGTTAGTGAATGATAAAAAATTTGAAAACCTGTAGGCGTGAGACCCGTACGTGGACGAGAGCTACGCGTATTTGATAATTGTTTGACCAATGACCATAAGGTGGTTAAAGAAGTATGGGAATTAAATGTACTGATATGTTTTTGCCACGCCAACCGTCGTTTTTCATTAAATGTCTTCTGCAGTTGCGCAGTGAGACGTTTGTAACTTAGATAATTATCAACCGTCCCATGTATTCGATATCTTTTTAAAAGTGCCTTCCTCCTACGCACGAGCAAAGCACACTCTGCATCCCACCAATGGACCGTGCCCGGATGCTGTGACGCAGACAATGTTAACATGCGCTGTGGGTGATATCGATCAAGAAAGCTTTGTATTATCTGTAATAAGGAATTATACTGGTGATACGTCGATGTTCGAGAAGTCCCCAAACCATCATTTATAAAGTGGTGAAAAAGTTCATAATCGAGATGCCTAAAATTCCGCTTTACGGTAAAATGACATGGTCTCTCAAGATTCTCGCCAGATTTCGCATAGTATATTAGAATTGGAAAATGATCACTTTGATGTGTGTCCCCCAATGTGCGCCATTCCAAACGATGAGCAATATCTGCTGTGGTAATGGTCAAATCTACCGCACTCTTTGGACGCCCCGGTGGAGTTATACGCGTAGGCGACCCATCATTGAGAATATTCAAAGCATAGGTTTGAATTGCTTGCACAATGTGTCTACCTTTTGGATTGACTCGCTCACTGCCCCAAAGACCATGATGGGCATTAAAATCCCCAAGAACTATATGTTTCGGATATTGTACAATATAGTTGAAATACATTGACCATTGACGTTGTGATCCCTGAACTTGGGGAGGGCAATATAAATTACTAAAAATAGTATTACCGATTTGAAAACACTGATGAAAACTTCTTGGTAATAGATAAGAAATCGGGATCTCGGTAAAGGGAATGTCATTTCGAATGAGGGTACTTATGCCGCCATAACCAGGCCCATCTTCTCTCACAATAGTATATAGTGGTATCGTAAATCTATAGGGTGGTGATAACCAAGTTTCTTGTAAAAAAATAACATCTGGGTTATAGTCAGCAATTAATTTGAGTAATTCATGTCTCTTGTTGACGATACTCCTGCAATTCCATTGAAGTATCCACACTGCTCCTTAAAAATAAACGGAAATGAAACCCAGTGAAATTAATGACCCAAGGTCATGTTGTCTTTCCGTACTGATATTTCTAACGGGGGTAACAAAGGTAATACCCTATCTAACAAATTTTTGACACAATGCGCCCATTGCGCATTATGCCCTAACAATTCCATAAGTTTCGTGAATTCTGCCAAAATTGTTTTGGTAGGCTCCGATTCAGGCAACCCTGAACCTGCCCCTGTATTGTATAGAGAACTTGTCTCCATCGTCTTAGCTTCGAAGACCGGAGGAGACTTTTCCAATCGCGGTTGTTGAAGAATCTGACAATAAGCGTTCCTATCATAACCCAACGGCTGGACCACTTTAGGGGCCGCGTGAACTATTTCTGTAAACTTGCGCTTACGTGCCGGCTCATGCTGTCTGACACTTGGAACTGGACTTAAAGGAGGAAATTGTTGGGGTACGGTTAATGGATTAAATGCGGGCCCCTTTTGACCTTTCATGATTTCATTATATGATTTATTTTCCACACACATTCTTCTTTTTATCTCAACTTGCTGTTGATGGATTTCGCAGCGAATGGCACCCGCTGGGTGATTCTCTGCACAATTAGCACATTTGGCGAATACTTCCTTGCATTCCATAGTAAAGTGCTCCGCTGCACAATTGCCACAGCGTGGGGCTCGCGCCCGACAATGTAACTGTACGTGCCCGTAGCGTTGACACTTAGTGCAACGTAGGGGCGAGAAAATATACAATTGAACTTCCAGCATTACATTAAATATACTGACATATGGCGGAAGGTTCTGTGTCTCAAAAAATATTTTCACCGTTCCAGTAGCTATCCGCTCCGTCTGTCCATCTATCGTTCTATTACGAAAGAAGCGCTGCACCCGTAAAATGGGAACAGGAGCCTCGAGATACTTAATTAATTCCTCATTTGTAAGTGAGGTGTCAACCCTGCGCACCAGTCCAACCCGTTGGACATTGGAGGATGGTATAAAAGCAGTCAAATTCCTCTCCCGGAGGATCTTATTTTCCAAAAAAACATTAGCTTCACGATAGGTTGCGAATTGTATTTGGATTCTATTGCGACCCTTCTTCTGAATTTCACGTATACCTGGTATTTTGCGGTCATAGAATAGCCGACCCAAGGCCATTGGATGTAAATTTCCAACGGCCTGAGCCCCCTCTCCCTGAACAAATACGATATATGGTCCAGTATGAAGGTGGGGATACCGATATTCCGTGGCCGGGGTTCGTGCTTGTTCCTGAGAGGATCCCGCTATCGGGATCGTTGTTTCCTGAGTGGAAGTAGTCGGTTGATCATTAACGAGTGATATTCCCTCCATAGGGACTATACCATCCACTATAACATTGCCGGTATTGTCTGGGGGTAGTCCCATCAACGTCCCATCACTCTGGGCCGCCATCTCGACCGCACCCAACTATTATATAATACTTATGACCAGCCTATGATAGTATGGCACTGCACACCAGAACAACCACTAACGAAACACTAACTGAAAAGAACACTCCCACAGATCACACACAAAAAGCAAGCTGCAAGCTTTAGAGGTGTTGCTGTGAGAACAGCTGTCGTGAGACTGCGTGCGCAAAGCTACTAAAATCCGTTGCATGGTGCGCACCACGTGGCGAATTCCAACGCCACTGAGATGCAATAACTGGCCGTATATTGTGCTAGAAAAATAAGCGACCGAAGGATCTAGGTTGCTTTCGCCGAGTACGTTTGCCAACTTACGAAATGAGAGGAAATCGAATCGAGTTTGATTTAATCTGGATACACCTCGTTATTGTTGATTTAAAGCAACTACGTTTTATTTTTGAACGCCAATGTATTACTTAGATTGAATATTAAGAGGCAACGGCCATCGTAAACTTGAATTTCATACGTCCGTTGTGGTCTATGACGTTGGTACTGCCCCCGTAATTGAATTATGTAGAGACCACGGTGGCTATATTTGAAATTATGATAAGAGTTATGGCTGTCATAGTTATGACGTGTGTAGTCATGACGTAAGCACGGATGACGTAAATGTTATGCCAGCAAGCTACTTGAGCTGAGATTCTCAGTGACGTCAGCATTTTAGTCCAGAATGTTCCAAGATGTACGACGCAGTCGCAGGAAACGAGGAATTCTGCTGAGGAAGAAACTATGCTATTGGAGGAGAGGCATGAACCAATGAACGATAGTTTAAAGGAAGACGGAGATTGCTGAAACTATGGTATTTTTATGACTTTTTGAATGCAGAATTGTGGAAATCCATTTGCAATAATAGCATTGATTTGGAATTTTGGTGAAATTTATTTTCAGTTTTTGAATTTTGAAAATCCGTCATGTATTAACGAAGTTGGAAGTTCTAGCGATGACGCAGTATCACGCTTTGGAAGGGATGGTAACGCCCCTCGAGAAGGTAATAAAAGGGCTTGCGCAGAAGAAAGGAGCCTCTTCTCTTCTCTTTAGTTCGCTGATCATTCTGAGATCTAATGCTCAGATCATCGAAGTATTTGTGAAAGTCATTTTCTTATGCATTCAATATAGTGAGACTTCAAAGTGAACAGCAAGTGAAAAGAATCGTTTTTATAACGCGTGGCGAGGCCACTTTGTTAACAAGAACCAGGTCAAACTAGGTGAAGTTGAGACGGACCTTAGAAAGCTTATACAAGTTTAACTTCAAACAGTTAGCGGTCTACGATAACATAATTGTATTGTGCAGTACTACATGCAATTATAGAAAAAAGCTGAACAATTTCGACCGAGGACTTCAAAAGATATTAGCAATTTAATACGACTGGCAAAAGTGATTATCTCACCACTAGAGAAACACTTTTGTATAAGCCAGAATTAACGCAAGGCTAACGCTGTGAGTGGAGTAGAAAGACTTCAGATTGCTTGCTTACAGAACGATACAGTATAATGGAGCATTTGAATACGGCAGTTTGTTCTTCTGACACTATAACTGAAGTGCAGATGGAAGGCTAAGAGGCTTATTGCAATTGGGACATACTTCAATGGAGTAAGATAGCGACATGGAACTTCGCTAATTGCTATTCCACACAAGCGAACATGCGGTGAATACCATCTACACCCATGTTTCGTAAGTAAAGGCTGAATACCATCGAACAGCCATAGAAACAAATTCATACTCTGAATATGAATAATTTCTTCGGAAATTTCTACAAAACGTCATGATGACTGTCTACTGGAACTTCAGGGAATTTTTCAAGAGAGGTCAGGGTAGTCCCGACTCACAAAGAAGATTATTGCCGGAAGGATGTCTATTCGTATTCGAGGAG
This sequence comes from Meconema thalassinum, assembly GCA_946902985.2. Lineage (NCBI taxonomy): Eukaryota > Metazoa > Arthropoda > Insecta > Orthoptera > Tettigoniidae > Meconema > Meconema thalassinum. The sequence goes on along the minus strand of OX336389.2, from coordinate 63,214,125 downwards.
CAGAGCGATTCACGGAGAAGGAAGCAGTTCGATTCTCCGAGGGTGCTATTTCCTATTTCGAGGATGGAGCTCAGCTTTAACGTGGTGAAATGGATCCATCAGCAGTCTTCTTTGGGGAATTTTCCTCTGGAACGTCAATCGGCAGATAAGGTAGTCGTGAACGTTTATTGTATTTGAGTATCATAGTAATGTTTGAGCAACCATTTTTCCCATATTTTTACCCTCATGTATTTTGCCTTATTTTCTTGTTGAGATTCTTATTCTCAGTACACCTTGATGTATTTTGCATTTTTCGACGATTTATTAAGACATTGTTATGTCATGGGCATAGTTAACGATTTTGAATCAGTTGAGACTTATATTTAGATTTTTCAGTAATTAATATTTTTTTTGTAGTCACGATTTGACTGTATGTTAATGATTTTTATGGCAGATTTAAATTCAGACAGCGTGTCACTTTATTAAAGTAATTCAACCCCAGTTTAATTACTTTGAACAATTTTCTGTCATCATCAAGAAGGAAGAACATTTAAATGATTTTAGAGCGTTAAAATCTCTTACGTTATCGACGATCTTGGAAATACTAGTCGTTATTTGTATTGATTGCAACACAGACATTTATCGTCAGTTATGAATGAACATTGCATTATAGACAATTTTGTGAAAGAGTAATGTTAATAATGAATTATTGAATGCATTAAAGTCAAGTACTTTTGTTAGAAGTTTTTCTCAATTAGAGAATTATATAACGATGTTTGCATTCCCCAATCTAATTGGATTATATTCGACTACTGTGTTTTTTAGTCGCACTTTATTTGAAGATAGTATTTTCGTACTACAATTTCTTTTAAGATGTTAATCTTAAAATTTTGATAGACCAGATAGGCGTATATAAGCGTATTCACTATTAAATTTGTTTGTGATTGGCAAGTTTTGACTTCATTTCAGTTCATGAATGAAATCTACGAAGGTTAAATAGAAAAACAGTTTTGAAACAAATTATGATTATAAAATTTTTAAATGGAACTATGAATGTATAATCGCTAGTACAGCGCGTGTTGAAAGTCGCTGAAATATAATGCCCTTGAATATGAAGGAAGTTCCCACACGAGATTTAATGTTAAAGAATTATTTGTGGAAGTTTTGTAAGTGATGTGAAAGTTGTAAATGCCATATAGATTAATATATGATGATTTTGGGCATATTTTTAATGCAGATTGTGCATTAACTTGTTAGCGAAGGATTTTCCGCTGGAGTAAGATTATGATAGTTCGTTGAAAATTAATCAAGTGATTTACTGTTATAATTAACACGAGTTTTGAAAGAATTTGAGACAAGATTATGAATGAAGGTTGCCGTCACAAATCATTATTAAAAAAAAACTTTATTAAAACAGATTGTGACATTAATATGTATAACTAACCTTCATTGGTCGATTATATTAAACAGGATTATAAAATTACCAACCGAATGAACACGTGGCTAATGTATTTATTAAATTAATAATTTAAACAATTTAAATGTTAATATTGTAAATAATTGTTGTAAATATTTTTGAAAATAATATGAAACGAGAGTGATGTTAAAGGCGTGCTTATAATATTTTTATTGTCTTTGACAAATATTATAAACAATTTCTAATTGTTATAAATAATTTATGTGATTTTGTTATAAACATTTAAGAGCTAATTAAACATTTGGATTGAAGTTAACAAGTTTAAGAAATTTATGTAATGATCCATTAGGATGTGATCAAAGTACTTGAAAGATTTGCGTAAATATAATGTGAGTTGTCTTGTAAGACATTTAAAAGCTTGAGAGTGCAGGCTGGATTCTTACGTAACATAGCGTGTGAGAAGGGAGTGCATTTGACCAGTATGCGTCAGGCTGGAAGGTAGCCCGCAGCTGTGTCAACATATGGTTTTCAGAGAGTGAGGTCGTACACTCCGGCCTTGCGACTATAAATATCATTCTCTTGTTTATTAAAAGGAAACAAATGCTCTATATATGTCACACCCTGACGTCCTTTTCCAATCCAATAGTGTTATGAATATTACGGTATTTGGAGCTCTTGGGAGCTAAAATGTTTTATATCATGTTGTATAATAATTTTGCAAGTCCTACTGGAGGACGTAGTCAGATTGACTTGGGCTACTGATAGCCACGTATATTTTGTTGTGTTAGGAAAATCAGACCCTTTATTAGAAATAAAGCTTTTGTACAGTTCAAAGTTCTCGTCTTCGTTTCTGGTTCATTTTTAAATGTCATGGCGGAGATTATTGTGTGAACAGACTTTTAGTGATCCTGTTGTCAACTCAAACCCCGAGATAATTAAGAGGTAAGCAACGGTAAGTATGCACCCCCGTCTATTTTGGTGTGTTCCACAATGATTTCCTGTGAATTTCTGTGCTCTTATCTCGATAGTATCTGTCAGTGCCATTTTCATTGATGTAACTGTGCCGGTGCGATTGATAATTGGCAATCCGATTGAGGGGGCGGATATCTGACAGCCTACTATCCAGGTAAACGGGGACAGAAAGATTGGCGACCCAAGAGCGTGGGGCTGAGTCAACAGTAAGATTGACCCTAATATGTGGGACGAATTCGACAAAACTGGATCACCAGGTTGAACACCAGAATGATTGACAAACCTAAAACGTGAGGTTCGATTAGACTCAAATAAAGAGGTTGATTCTTTGTTAGATGTCTAGGCCAATTGTAGTATTTAAGAGTGTGATTATATAGGAATTAAATGTTGTATTGTATTAGGAAAATTACACTCAGAAAAGATCAGATCTTATACAACTTGAGAAAGGTTAAATGGGCAGGAAACTTAGAAAAATCGCCTATAATCTGGAATCTTATTTTATTTGACCGGCTTATGACACTTTAGTCATATTAAAGATAAAATTAATTATTTGGATTGTAAATGTAAATTATTTGTGTTAGGATATTTTAAAGTGAGCCAGAGAAATTTGAACATGTGCTTGAGTTTGTTTCAACATGAAGTATCTTCGAATATTAATTATAAGGTAGTTATAAGTTAGATTTAAGACAGAAAATTGATCAAAATTATATATGGTGAAAAGTGTTGCTCAAACGTTGTTATTTTGCTCTTTTGATGTATGTCCCTACAGCAATCCATTTTGAATAATAATATTGTAATGGCAGATGAAAGTTTGAAGAAAATGTTAGAGGAGATGTCTGCTAACATGAATCGCAGTATGAAGCAGATGCTGAATGAAAGCATAAAGGAGATGGAAGCTAGGAATACTAGTCGAATGGAGGAGAATGCTAGTACTTTGTCTGCTAATTTGACAGCTAGCATGGGTGAAAGTTTGAAGGTTCTTCATACTAGTGCTGCTAATTTGGAGGATAATATGTCGCGTTTACAGATTAATACCCTAGGAATTGAAAATACTGTAACGGACATGCGTACAGACGTGTCTAATGTCCATAAAGATGTATCTATTGTGCATAAAAGTGTTGATGATGTTAAAAATGATGTGTCTAAGGTACAGAGGGACCTTACAATGTTAAATTTAGATGTAGCTAATGTCCGAGGGGATATTGCTTGTGCTAGAGCCGAAGTAGTTGTTGTCAAAAACGATGTAGCGACTGTCCAAGACAAGGTCGAGGAAGTCCAGAAAGAAATTCAAAAAGCTAGAACAGATGTATCCAATGTTCAGGTAGACATTAACAACATTCATGCGGATATAACTGAGGTGCAAAGTGACGTAACTAAGATTCAGGTAGAGGTCAACACAGTTTTCGTAGATATCACTAAAGTCCAAACTGATGTCAATAAAGTCAGGGAAGAAATCGAAAACTCAAAAACTCTTTGTACACGTAATATAACTGCATTAACGACTAGGTTAGTCGATGAATCGGTTAGAACAACAACGTCTTTAGCAGAGTTGAAGTACGACGTAGAGGTCATGAGAACACAGGTATTAGACCACAATAGAGTATTAAAAGAGGATATCGAAGTAGACATAGCCGAGATGTTAACAGCAAACGTAGCGGTATGGAAAGACGAGTGGAATAAGTCAAGTGGGGAACATGTAACCCAAATTCAGGAAAGGATTGAAAGAAAACTTGCCAGTACGCAGATAGAAATTAATAATGAGGTAGTACAGATTAGAAAAGATTTAAGCGTCAGGATAAATTCGCTATCCGAAAAACAAGTTGACGATAGAACACAACTAGATCAGGATATGCAAACTTTAAAATCTACATTAGAGGAACAGATGCATAAAGTTGTCTCGGATGTAAATGAAACGACGAGTAAACTGAAAAATTTGAAGTTAGGAGAGGCTAGTTTAATGGAGAACTACAAGGAAGAGATAGTCAAGAAAGTCTTAACAGAAATCACCGACAAGGATACAGAAGACTTAGCTTGCGAATTGAACAGGAAGTATACTAGAAGATGTCACCTAGATCCAGAAGAAAGAGACGTGACTCCTGAAGAACGTGTATCCAGATTCAGAGAGGAGGATGACGAGTGGAATATGGAATCTGAGTGGAATTATCGAGATAGTGGGAAAAACTATCCGGATTCATAACACGAGGAACGTAGTAAGCAGACTGGAAAATGCTGTATTTCCTAAAGCTGGTATACCGGAATATCTACTGTCAGATCATGGAACGCAGTTTACGTCCGTGGAATTTGCAGCGGATATGGAAAGGCTTGGCATTAAGCACTTATTTTCAAGCGTGCGTTACCCTGAATCGAATTCCTCAGAAAGATATATGGCTGAATTTTCGAAATTCTGTCGAATTTTCTGTCCTAATGATCATTCTGGTTGGGTGAGATTTGTACCCCTTATTGAGGAATGTCTGACCTCTACAGTGCAGGAGAGCACAGGAGAAGTGCCAATGCGACTTCATCTAGGAAGAAACCCAGAAAGGCCGTGGGATAATCTTTTCAACCACATACCGAGAGATCCCGACATAGGAAGACAGCAGAGGATTGACAAGGCAAAGGAACAACTCCAGAAAGCAGCAGAGAAACGATTGAAGAGAGTAGCTGGAAAACGTTTTGGTACACCCTTTCAAGTTGGAAATCTTGTATTATTACGCAGACCTGTCAAGGCTGATATGACCAAGAAAATCTACCCCAAATTTGGATTAGTGTTCCTGGGGCCGTTTAGGATTACGAACGCTTATGGAAACAACTGTTATGAACTCTACGATGAAGAGAATAATGTCGTTTACGGCAAGTTCAATGCTGGAAATTTAAAAAGATATTATCCTAGAGTAAGCCAGTAATAATTCAATTTCGTGTTCAAGAGAGTTGAGATACTTGTAACATTGAGTTTAAAAACAATTTGCAACTGTTTTTAAAACGTGGTGGGAGGAGAATGCCCCCGTAATTGAATTATGTAGAGACCACGGTGGCTATATTTGAAATTATGATAAGAGTTATGGCTGTCATAGTTATGACGTGTGTAGTCATGACGTAAGCACGGATGACGTAAATGTTATGCCAGCAAGCTACTTGAGCTGAGATTCTCAGTGACGTCAGCATTTTAGTCCAGAATGTTCCAAGATGTACGACGCAGTCGCAGGAAACGAGGAATTCTGCTGAGGAAGAAACTATGCTATTGGAGGAGAGGCATGAACCAATGAACGATAGTTTAAAGGAAGACGGAGATTGCTGAAACTATGGTATTTTTATGACTTTTTGAATGCAGAATTGTGGAAATCCATTTGCAATAATAGCATTGATTTGGAATTTTGGTGAAATTTATTTTCAGTTTTTGAATTTTGAAAATCCGTCATGTATTAACGAAGTTGGAAGTTCTAGCGATGACGCAGTATCACGCTTTGGAAGGGATGGTAACGCCCCTCGAGAAGGTAATAAAAGGGCTTGCGCAGAAGAAAGGAGCCTCTTCTCTTCTCTTTAGTTCGCTGATCATTCTGAGATCTAATGCTCAGATCATCGAAGTATTTGTGAAAGTCATTTTCTTATGCATTCAATATAGTGAGACTTCAAAGTGAACAGCAAGTGAAAAGAATCGTTTTTATAACGCGTGGCGAGGCCACTTTGTTAACAAGAACCAGGTCAAACTAGGTGAAGTTGAGACGGACCTTAGAAAGCTTATACAAGTTTAACTTCAAACAGTTAGCGGTCTACGATAACATAATTGTATTGTGCAGTACTACATGCAATTATAGAAAAAAGCTGAACAATTTCGACCGAGGACTTCAAAAGATATTAGCAATTTAATACGACTGGCAAAAGTGATTATCTCACCACTAGAGAAACACTTTTGTATAAGCCAGAATTAACGCAAGGCTAACGCTGTGAGTGGAGTAGAAAGACTTCAGATTGCTTGCTTACAGAACGATACAGTATAATGGAGCATTTGAATACGGCAGTTTGTTCTTCTGACACTATAACTGAAGTGCAGATGGAAGGCTAAGAGGCTTATTGCAATTGGGACATACTTCAATGGAGTAAGATAGCGACATGGAACTTCGCTAATTGCTATTCCACACAAGCGAACATGCGGTGAATACCATCTACACCCATGTTTCGTAAGTAAAGGCTGAATACCATCGAACAGCCATAGAAACAAATTCATACTCTGAATATGAATAATTTCTTCGGAAATTTCTACAAAACGTCATGATGACTGTCTACTGGAACTTCAGGGAATTTTTCAAGAGAGGTCAGGGTAGTCCCGACTCACAAAGAAGATTATTGCCGGAAGGATGTCTATTCGTATTCGAGGAGCAGAGCGATTCACGGAGAAGGAAGCAGTTCGATTCTCCGAGGGTGCTATTTCCTATTTCGAGGATGGAGCTCAGCTTTAACGTGGTGAAATGGATCCATCAGCAGTCTTCTTTGGGGAATTTTCCTCTGGAACGTCAATCGGCAGATAAGGTAGTCGTGAACGTTTATTGTATTTGAGTATCATAGTAATGTTTGAGCAACCATTTTTCCCATATTTTTACCCTCATGTATTTTGCCTTATTTTCTTGTTGAGATTCTTATTCTCAGTACACCTTGATGTATTTTGCATTTTTCGACGATTTATTAAGACATTGTTATGTCATGGGCATAGTTAACGATTTTGAATCAGTTGAGACTTATATTTAGATTTTTCAGTAATTAATATTTTTTTTGTAGTCACGATTTGACTGTATGTTAATGATTTTTATGGCAGATTTAAATTCAGACAGCGTGTCACTTTATTAAAGTAATTCAACCCCAGTTTAATTACTTTGAACAATTTTCTGTCATCATCAAGAAGGAAGAACATTTAAATGATTTTAGAGCGTTAAAATCTCTTACGTTATCGACGATCTTGGAAATACTAGTCGTTATTTGTATTGATTGCAACACAGACATTTATCGTCAGTTATGAATGAACATTGCATTATAGACAATTTTGTGAAAGAGTAATGTTAATAATGAATTATTGAATGCATTAAAGTCAAGTACTTTTGTTAGAAGTTTTTCTCAATTAGAGAATTATATAACGATGTTTGCATTCCCCAATCTAATTGGATTATATTCGACTACTGTGTTTTTTAGTCGCACTTTATTTGAAGATAGTATTTTCATACTACAATTTCTTTTAAGATGTTAATCTTAAAATTTTGATAGACCAGATAGGCGTATATAAGCGTATTCACTATTAAATTTGTTTGTGATTGGCAAGTTTTGACTTCATTTCAGTTCATGAATGAAATCTACGAAGGTTAAATAGAAAAACAGTTTTGAAACAAATTATGATTATAAAATTTTTAAGTGGAACTATGAATGTATAATCGCTAGTACAGCGCGTGTTGAAAGTCGCTGAAATATAATGCCCTTGAATATGAAGGAAGTTCCCACACGAGATTTAATGTTAAAGAATTATTTGTGGAAGTTTTGTAAGTGATGTGAACGTTGTAAATGCCATATAGATTAATATATGATGATTTTGGGCATATTTTTAATGCAGATTGTGCATTAACTTGTTAGCGAAGGATTTTCCGCTGGAGTAAGATTATGATAGTTCGTTGAAAATTAATCAAGTGATTTACTGTTATAATTAACACGAGTTTTGAAAGAATTTGAGACAAGATTATGAATGAAGGTTGCCGTCACAAATCATTATTAAAAAAAACTTTATTAAAACAGATTGTGACATTAATATGTATAACTAACCTTCATTGGTCGATTATATTAAACAGGATTATAAAATTACCAACCGAATGAACACGTGGCTAATGTATTTATTAAATTAATAATTTAAACAATTTAAATGTTAATATTGTAAATAATTGTTGTAAATATTTTTGAAAATAATATGAAACGAGAGTGATGTTAAAGGCGTGCTTATAATATTTTTATTGTCTTTGACAAATATTATAAACAATTTCTAATTGTTATAAATAATTTATGTGATTTTGTTATAAACATTTAAGAGCTAATTAAACATTTGGATTGAAGTTAACAAGTTTAAGAAATTTATGTAATGATCCATTAGGATGTGATCAAAGTACTTGAAAGATTTGCGTAAATATAATGTGAGTTGTCTTGTAAGACATTTAAAAGCTTGAGAGTGCAGGCTGGATTCTTACGTAACATAGCGTGTGAGAAGGGAGTGCATTTGACCAGTATGCGTCAGGCTGGAAGGTAGCCCGCAGCTGTGTCAACATATGGTTTTCAGAGAGTGAGGTCGTACACTCCGGCCTTGCGACTATAAATATCATTCTCTTGTTTATTAAAAGGAAACAAATGCTCTATATATGTCACACCCTGACGTCCTTTTCCAATCCAATAGTGTTATGAATATTACGGTATTTGGAGCTCTTGGGAGCTAAAATGTTTTATATCATGTTGTATAATAATTTTGCAAGTCCTACTGGAGGACGTAGTCAGATTGACTTGGGCTACTGATAGCCACGTATATTTTGTTGTGTTAGGAAAATCAGACCCTTTATTAGAAATAAAGCTTTTGTACAGTTCAAAGTTCTCGTCTTCGTTTCTGGTTCATTTTTAAATGTCATGGCGGAGATTATTGTGTGAACAGACTTTTAGTGATCCTGTTGTCAACTCAAACCCCGAGATAATTAAGAGGTAAGCAACGGTAAGTATGCACCCCCGTCTATTTTGGTGTGTTCCACAATGATTTCCTGTGAATTTCTGTGCTCTTATCTCGATAGTATCTGTCAGTGCCATTTTCATTGATGTAACTGTGCCGGTGCGATTGATAATTGGCAATCCGATTGAGGGGGCTGATATCTGACAGCCTACTATCCAGGTAAACGGGGACAGTACGATTAGAAGAAAAAAAGGACGGTCGTTGTTTTATTTCCTACTTTTCTCAGTTGCTTCGCCCTTTTAAGACGTTGAACAGTATCGTGTGACCTTCCGAGTGTGACGGTTGACGTATACCTGCTCCGTAGCAATACTTGTTGGTGAGAGTATCCAATAGTTTTTGTGTGTCCTACCATTTTGTTTCTTTAGTGTGTGTGTTTCCTTCCTGTGTGGTCAGTCACATACCATTCTTCTGACGACAACATGGGTGATAATAGTGGAGGGGGTGAAGATACGCGTCCTCCCGAGGAAGGGATGGAATTTTTTTACTACAGAAGTCATTGATCTCACGGCACCTGTCCTTAATGTAACCCCTCGGATTCCCTCGACTGATACACGACCTACACAACCAATCTCTATAGCTCCCGTCATACCACCTACTGTGAATGAGTCACCCCGAATGTATTATGAGCACCATACTGGACCATATTATGTCATGGTGGAATCTTCTGATCCCACCAACAGGATAGGTAATTTACATCCGATGGGTCTCGGTAAACTTTTCTACGAACGTAAGATTGTTGGAATACAAGAAATCCACCGCAAAGGTAGGAATAGAATTCAGGTCACCTTTCGAACCTCCCGGGATGCCAATAACTTTCTTCAGCACCCCCTGCTCACGGAAAAAAGCTTAAAGGCGTTCATTCCCACAGTTAATATACATAGAGTGGGTCTAATCCGCGGGGTTGACACTTCTTTCTCGACTGATGAAATATTACAATATTTGAAGTCGCCTTGCCCCATTGTAAAAATTCAACGCATGAACAGAAGAAAAGTCACGGATGGGAAGGTCGACTTATTACCTACAGGTACGGTGAAGATTGTCTTTGAAACTCAAACTTTGCCCACTCATGTTTCTATATTTCATGTGATGTTAGAAGTGCAGGTTTTCATCTTTCGCCCTATTATTTGCAATAGATGCCAAAGATATGGGCACACTGGACAAAACTGTAGAGCTCGGGCACCAAGATGTGGGCGTTGCGCCCAAGGACATGAAACGGCTCAATGTACTCAGGTTTTGGTGCGCTGTGCACATTGCGATGAAAATCATATGAGTGGCTCACCAAGGTGTGAGTACCACGCAAAACAAATTGACATTAAAACTAGGATGTGCACTGAAAATAAAACGTATCAAGAAATTCTCCATTCCCTATCAGGACATCCGTTTCAACCCCTTTCAGTCCCGCAGCAATTTCCCCCCCTTACACAGCAAGCTTCTCTTACACCGAATTCTGTACAGAAGAAACGCAAGTTTACCACGATCGTCACGAGCCCCCCTAAGGTCATTTCCCCTTTGGGGTATGACCGACCTGCATATTTGTCCATTATCCATGGGGACAAAGCCTCAGGCTATGTGCCCCCTTCTGCTTCATTGCAACCGTCCCAGGTGGGGCCAACCCCCACTCCCTCACTTACAATGCCTCCCGCCAAGGGTGTGCCTCAAGATATTACAGAGGATGTTATGCATTTGATGGAACTATTGGGTTCCAATGTCCAATGGGCCCATTTACTTAAAAATATTTATGAGAAGATTTCACTCTTATCCTTTCCTGCTGAAACCCGACCGTCTTCTAGTAAAATATTACAATCTGTTGGTACTTCTGTTCCCTCAACATGAAAATTATTCAATGGAATGCACGTAGCATTCAAAACAAGAGACATGAATTATTACTTATAATCCAAGAGTACACCCCTGATATCATTCTCATCCAGGAAACATGGCTATCCCCAAATTTATCTTTTCACGTTCCACGATATAATATTGAGCGCCAAGATGGACCGCAATGTGGTGGTGTCCTAACATTAATCCATGAAAGACTTTCGTACCAAGTTACCCCATTTCTTTTTCCTCTCCCCAGAACCTATGTGATAACTATAACTGTTGCCTCCCTACATATCACTAATTTGTATATTCCTCCGGCTGTCAAAGGTAATTTCCGACAATGGTATTCCTTTTTTTCCTACTGTAATTCCTTCACCTCCCACATTATTGGTGGGGATTTTAATGGCCATCATACTGACTGGGGTTGTGTCCGCACAACACCCAAGGGTAGGAATATCATGACCACTGCTCAGCAGTTTCATCTCCAGATTTTAAATGATGGTTCACCCACTCGTATTTCTCCTCCTGCCCAGGCCCCCAGTGCGGTTGACCTAACGTTTGTTTCCCTTTCTCTGGCCCACCGAATTATATGGCACACAACCCCTGATTTACATCAAAGTGACCACTATCCGATCTTGATGACCTTTGACTCGGCTCCTTGTCCTAGTAATACCTTGCATACTCCGGTTTTTACTAGGAGTTTCAAAAGTTTTGATTCAGCTCAATTTTTCGCCTATATCCAACAGCACTATTGTAATACGGCTCCCCCGATTCGTTCCTCCTATAATTTGCTACTTACTTACATTGTTCGCTATTTTGACACCTATCATCCGTTAATTCCCAATGCACGCACCTCTGGAAAGAGCAGGTCCTTACTACCCTGGTGGGACGAGGAATGTACGAGAATGGTGAAGAGACGCAAACATTTATTACGACTTTTTAGAACGTACAATACTCCGTATACTTATCGCCATTATAAACAGTTTGTTGCAAAATGCCAGCAGTCTTTTAATGATAAAAGAAGATCGGCTTGGAGAGAATACGTATCTCATATACATCACCAGACTCCCATTACTCAAATATGGACTGTGTTAAAAACCTTATCGCGCCGCCACTTAGGTCCAAGTCTGCATCGTTTGAATTATGATCAGTCAGTAGAATTTTATCACACGATGACTCCTGAATTTGTAGAACAAGAAATTATCTTTCCATCCCTGGAACACAACCATATGTTTTCTTGTCTTTTGCATCCGGTTACTGTTTCCGAATTTCAATCAGCCTTATCACAAAAAAAATCTACTACACCTGGACCAGACTATATCTCATACCACGTCATTAAGAGTCTCCCCAATAATGCACAACAAGTTCTAATAGATGTTTTTAATGCCGTCTTAGCCTCCGGCAATGTTCCCGAGGATTGGAATGAGTTTTTAGTAGTTCCTATTTTAAAACCAGGGAAGAATCCGGATTTAGCAGGAAGTTATCGTGGTATACATCTTGGGTCCTGTATTAGGAAGACATTCCAACGTATTCTGTTGACACGCTTAGTATGGACTTTAGAATATTATGATCTGTTTCCGAAAACTCAATACGCCTTTGCTAAACGGAAATCTACTACTGACGCCTTGAATATTTTTCTTCTTGATGTCATGTTGTCATTTTGCCGTAAACACTCAACATTATCAGTCTTTTTAGATATTAAAGGGGCTTATGATAATGTGAATACCGTCCTTTTACTGCAAACACTACACCAACAACAATTTCCGATCAGCTTTATTAAAATCATCTCGGCATTTCTCCGAAGAAGGCATATCACACTTTCCAACTTTCCTACTGGGTTAAATTACAGGTATTCGTCTTCTGGATTGCCGCAGGGTGATATTTTGAGTGGAATCTTATACCTTATTTATACTAGTGAGATTGAGAGGCTTTTACTTCCTCATGTCCGCCTAATACAATATGCTGATGATATACTCCTATATTGTTCCCATTCTGATATAAATATGTGTCGGCAGATCATGTCACGTGCTATCACGATATTACATTCATGGCTGTTCTCACATGGCCTTGATACTGTTCCGCTCAAAAATGCGGCTTTGCTCTTCACTCATAAACGGGTGTGTGACCGGTTGCCTATCAGTTATAATCAGGGTACCATTCCTATTGTACACCATACAAAATATTTAGGACTCATTATAGATGATAAGTTGACCTGGACGCCTCAAATATCTCACTTAAAAGCTCATGTGTTCCAGAAATTAAATATCCTACGGTCATTAACTCGTCGTAAGTGGGGAGCTGATCCTCAGATATTATTGTTATTTTACAGAAATCTTATTCGATCTGTCCTTGATTACAGTAGTCACTACTATGACGTCATGCCGAAAACACGCCTCAATGAATTGGATAAACTACAATTTTCCGCCCTCAGAATTGTTCTCGGGGCCCTTACTTCCACCCCCACACAAGCTCTTCTCGTTGAGGCGGCAGAGCAACCGCTTCCCCTTCGGAGACGTTATCTGTCTTCACGATATCTCCTACGACAAATGGCACTATTAACAACACCCATTCTTCCCAAACTACAACTTCTCTCTGAATATCATCAAAAAAGTTTATTCAAACGCTATGCACCTCCCTCTATTCTCCTGGCTTATCTAGAGCTTTCGGGTTTTCGCCCACAAATTCTTCAAACACGAAAACTCATTTGTTATAATGCACCGCTCTCGGTATTAATGTTTCAACCTGATGTAGTGAGACATTCCTCGCATGTATCTTGTATGTCTTCTATGCTTACCCCTACGATTGCCCGCAAATATGTATATAATCTTGCATTGAATCATCAACAATATACGACAATTTATACAGATGGATCAAAATTTCCCTCTCCTTTGAATACGGGTGCTGCTTTTTATATCCCCTCTCTATCTTATCTTGCCTCCTTTCAATTACCGCATACCCTCTCTATTTTTTCGGCTGAAGCCTTTGCTATTCGACAAGCCCTTCTATATATTAAACGGAATAACATCACTAAAGCATTAATTCTATCTGATTCTCAAAGTGTCCTCCAGGCTTTACAACATGTCCAAACTACGAATAATTGGTATATATTTAATATTGTACAATTAACGTATGACCTATATCATTCGGGCTTTCAGATAGTGTTTTCTTGGATACCCGGCCATACCAACCTCTCTGGGAATGAATTAGTGGATAAAGCGGCCAAGGATGCGGCTTTGGGTCATGCTGTATTGATGAATGTGGCTACCCCCGCCTCAGATTATCTCCCCATTCTCAAGTCTCAATTACTTAATGTTTGGTTACACCAATGGCAGGATTATACACGCACAAAAGCCAGGTTATATTATAGAATTCAACCTACTATCCCTAGACACCCTTGGTTCTATAATGGATCCTACACTCGACGGCATATTATTACGATTATCCGTTTACGTTTTCATCATGCTTTGACTCCGGTATATATGGCCCGCTGTAAGCTTCGTCCTTCGGCTCTCTGCGACTGTTCTCAGGCAATCGGTACTATCAATCATTTAATTTTTCAATGCCCTATATTTGACACTCAACGAGTCCCATTTCTACATACTTTGCGTTCTTTAGGTTTCCCCCTCCCTCTCCACATTTCCGTGCTCCTTCATACTCCTATTCCTTCTGTTATTCATGCCTTCCTTAGATTCCTACACGAATGCTCCCTTACTTTTTAATTTCCATACCCTTACGTGTGACGATGTCATGTTTGTGTTCAGGTAGTAAGTCACTAAGATACGTCGCTTGGTGTGAAGATTAGTACCTATTTGTGTCCTTGTATATCTGTGTCACAATTTTCCAGTAGTTTATAGTTCAAATATTGGATACTTTTCACGTGTAACAGTATTTTTTAGGGCTGCGACTGGGTCCAGAGCATCCGTGCTATGCCCATTACCTAACCTACAAAAAAAAAGACGTTGAAGTACAAGCGAATGGTCTTTTTGAAGTTTCAACGATAAAAATAAATAAATCATGAAGTTTCATGCAAGTTTGCAATATTACGATACCATAACCTCAAAATTACCGTACCCCTATTCCGACCCAGTCCGCCACTATGGCCGATTTCTTTTCTGCTATACCTCCTTCTCTAAATAAATTGTATATGCCCAGTAATGTCATTTCATTACAATTAACTTGGTCTCAATGATTAAATGATTTTCAACTGTATCTACAGAAAAAATATAGGCAGGGTTGAGGATTGTCTTCAAGGAAATGAGAAAGCTGATTTTCCAGACAGTTTCAATTGATTTATTAATTTATGTTCAATCACGGTACACATTGTACATTCTTTCACATGTGAGTCATAACTTCTGATGTGTGAACGCCAATGGCTTAGTCGACTGGAGACAGGATTGAAAAAGACCATGCCGGGCTGCACTCAGATGATCGGCTATGCTGCAGGACGGTAGAAAACAACTGATCACCCATAGCCAAGTACACTCCAACGCAGGAAAACCTCTTGGCTAGCTTCGATCAATCCTCAGGCTGAAGAAGCTGTAAACTCAAAGAGGATTATTTTTGGCGAACATGAATTTTCAGCCTGTAAAGCAACACAATTCCAGTTAATGCAGCATTTCTTGCAAGAAATAAGAGGGAGGGGAAATTTGGAAGATGTGGTTGAACGTAATGGTGCAACACATTACCAATTACATTTAATACCCCCCCCCCCCCTCAGTTTAATGGCAATTAAAACCTCCTGTTTCGGGCATGTTAAAAGGACCCCTGCAGGCCAAATGTACGAAGCTACATCATATTACTGTTAAATACACAGAAAAAAATCTGCATCACAGGATTATTGTGCCCATTGTATTAAAAGAGAGAGGGGAAAGAGTGTTGGTTGGTTCCTCAGTTTAGGGGCTGCGGCAACGCGGTCATGTAGCCCCGTGTACTTTGGGTGTGTGTAGAATCTGTCTGATAACCGGTGTTGATTGTGATGGCTGTATTAGTGTGTGTATCTATTTTTTAAATTAAGTACAGACTGCAAATTAGAATTTTTCAAATAGTTCTTACTTCCGCCGCCAAACACCACGGTCAACGACTACTAGGCCTAGTTCAGAACTTAGCTACTAGACGCCACCACAGTCGGCTCTTGGCAACGAACGTAGAAACCTAAGAGCATTGTTCACATTCTTAACCTATCCAATTTAGCTTCACACAGGTGTAATTAGTGGAAGGTTCTTTAACATGCCATAAATCTATGACATGGGACTGCCGGCTTTACTTCCCCTCCGAAGGAAGGCATACTGAGGGATTTTTAACGCTCTTAAAAAATCCAATGGCTTCGGCCAGGTTTGAACCCGTTATCTTGGGCATCGAAGTTCAGCATGCTACCAACTACGCCACCGAAGCCACCGGGAAAGAGTGTCCTACAGACAAGTTGTCAATATTCTTGAAAATACTCTATGCCCTTTAAATAAAAATTTACATTGGACTTTAACTTCACCCATTATCTCACAACATGTGTGTTTTGAAATGTGCACATTAAATGCTAAAATCTATTGTTTTAAAGTTAGGCAATGACGATGTTGATTTGTTGAAGAGGACTGGTGAAGTTCAAAACATGTGCACGTATATCTACCCCGTCATCTTTTTTGTCGTGTGGCCTCCTGAGAGGCCGAGTACAGGTCTTTCTAGTCAACGCCCATGGGCGACCTGCGCACCGGAATGAGAGATGATTTAATGAAACTGGGCACGGATGTGGAAGGAAGCGGCCGTGACCTGTCAGAGGTACCGTCCCAGCATTTGCCTAGAGTTGGAAATGGGAAACCACGGAAAACCATTTCAAGGATGGTGACGGTGGGGTTTGAACCCACGTCCACCGAGTCAGCAGAGAGCTTGGGCCCATGGCCGAACGCTGCGCTTTAGCTGCTGGCATACCTACACCTAATTATTATTCTTTCAGAGGGATCGGAGATGAGATACAATGAATTGCTATAAAAATTGAAACAAGATTTCAGTGAACCGCCATCCAATACAATACCACCAGTGAAATATTGCATTAATTTAAGTCGATGCGGTTCCACCTAGCCAATGTGTACAGCCGGATGTCGTAATAGATGGCAACATCACAAGGAGCTGATAAAAGGATGAAATAAATGAATATGACCAAGCAGTTGGAATGAAGCGAGGTACCGTCCAGGCCATTGGGGGATGTTGAAAATGGTAAACCTGACCAGAAAAAATCCAAAACCAGTCACCAGATAGATAGACCCCATGGCCTAGCACTGCACTTACATGATTGCAGCTACCATCATCATCATCATCTTGCACAGTTTCCAGCCACTGGCCGGGTCTGTTTGGAACACAAGCCTCTCCAACGTCTTATGTCTTCCCACCATCTCTCAGCCTCCACCCTTGTCCAGTCTTCTCCTCTCTTCTTCACGCTTTCTTCCACCCCCTTCAGCCACCTGTCTCTCGGTCTTCCCCTCGGTCTCTTTCCTTCCCACTTCGTCTCATGTACTCTCCTGGGTATCCTCTTCTCCTCCATTTGTTTTACATGTCCATACCATCTAAGTCTAGATTTCTCTATACCATCCTGTAATGGTTCCTCCTTCATTAATTCTCTGGTCCTCTCATTTCTTATTCTGTCCATCTTTGTAGCTCCAATACTGCTTCTCAAGAACCTCATCCCACTGGCCTGTATTTTGCTCTTCTCCCTTCCTTTCATAACCCAGGTCTCCGAGGCATACGTCAGGATAGGGACATAGTACGTCCGATATATGATCTTTTTGCTGTTCTGAGGGACATCCTTGCTCCATAACATGCTTCTCACACTCCTCCGAAATGCTTCTGCCTGCCTCCCCCGCTCATTTATTTCTCTATCGTTTCTTCCATTATCTTGTATCAGGCTTCCCAGATACTTGAAACTCTCCACTTTCTTCAGCTGTTCCCCACCAATTGTTATTCCCGTTGTGGTTCTTTCCTTCTTCCTTGTTGTGATCACCATCTCACTCTTATTTATGCTAAATTTCATCCCATATCCTTGTATTATTCCTTCCCACACGTCCAACTGTTCCTGTACCTCCTCCTCCTTGTTTCCCCAAATTGCAGCTACCAAATATGTAAAAACTTTACATTAAACTATATACAGTACACACACATGTACTGACAAAGTGCAATGTTTAGAAATTACTACAACATTAACATATTGTTACACCAGATTATATATATTTCCAGAATACTTTCACAGCATGTGTGCCAACCATCCAACTCTGCCTGTGGGTGTATCCCATCCCTCCCACCCTTGAGGGGGGCAATTCATAAGACAAGTAGGAAGCCTCAAAGAATAGCCAAGGTTGCTCCTTTTAGTCGCCTTGTACGATAGCCAGAGGATACAATGGGTGTAGTCTAAACCCCCACCCACAGGGGGCTGCAGTGTTGAAGCCACCTAAAGAAATTATATAGTGTTGTTGGTTCATTTCGGGGCTTTGCGACATTGTGGTCATGTGGCCCCGTGTACTTAGGTGTGTGTGGAATTTGTCTGATAACCGGTGTTAATGTGAAGGCTGTATTAGTGTGTGCAGTTGTAACTCAGATGAAGATTAAGAAGGAGGCGGCTGTGGTCTTAATTAAGCATACGCCTGGAATAGAAGTGGGGAAACCACAGAAAGCCACTTCCAGGATGGCTGAGGTGTGATTGGAACTTGCCTCTTCTCAGTTTTTGCACAACCCTCAGGCCAGAATTAAACTTCTTGGCAGAGCTGGGAATCGAACCCGGGCCTCCGCAGTGACAGCCAAGAGTACTAGCCACTACACAATGAGGCACAAAAGAAGTTATGTATATGGTCAGTGTGCATAGTTGATGTGCGACAAGTGGCAGTACAGTATAGGCTACCTGATCAGGCAATTGGTATCCGGTTTACAATAGCAATGGCATCCACATTCACAGTTGTTCCAATTAAGACTTTTCTACCTCTGAAGGTACAAAGCTCCAGATGCATTTCGTAATAATAGCAAGTCTATGAATTCATCGCTACACGTCCAGATATTACAACCCACCAAACAGCAAGGCATTTGGGAGGAGGGAGTTAAGTACACGATTATCCGGGCCCTGCTGATAACTTATCACACTCCAAACAGTCACAAGCCTAATATTTGGCTCTATGTTAACCGTGGAAACTTGCAATTACATGTATAATTCTGTCAAGGTATCAACATCGACATAATGATCACGATTTGTCAAACCAGAAACAAAACTTCCTCATGGAGAACATCTGGGTGAAGCTTATGCTATCTACTGATAGGGGCAGATGACCTCGTAGTTCTGCCCCTTAAAACCTCAACTACCTGACTGATAATAGCCTAACTACAGGGATGAACAGACACAAATCTACATCACAGATAAAGGTGACTAAAATGGAAATACTGTACCTGGTTTATACAAGGTTTTGTATAAAACTACTACCATACGTTCATCCAAGGGAAATCCACGCAGGTGCCTATGCTGGTTAGATGTCGCCATCACAATTCAGAGCAGTACACGACCTTCTTCCCAGCATGGTAATTCTGCAATATGGACAATACTGTACCTGGTTTATACAAGGTTTTGTATAAAACTACTACCATACGGTCATCCAAGGGAAATCCACGCAGGTGCCTATGCTGGTTAGATGTCGCCATCACAATTCAGAGCAGTACACGACCTTCTTCCCAGCATGGTAATTCTGCAATAAAGTGACAAGACTATTCATCATGAACAAGTGAAACAAAAGTTTGAGAAATGATGAGAATGTAGGCTACATGTAGAGAATAAAGAGGATGTTCATCCTTCCCCTAAATATAATGTACACCATTAATCCCAATAGAAAAAGACTACTTGTACTGTATGTGTTAACACATTTTCAATATATAGCCTATAATAATTTCTCATTCATACGCGGGCAGATTTTCTAAACTTCTAGCCGATGGCTGGATTACGAGCAACTCACATCCATCATTACTTCTCAAATATTGAAGAGCTTAAGATCAGTTAACCTAAACAGGATCTCATTATGTCTCTATTATTATAAACTTAGCACGACCTAAAACAGAACTAATTCACACACAATCAACCAACAATATACTGCCATTTTATCGACTGAAACTACCATTACCTTTCTATCACCAAATGTCGAGACGTAATAATTAATCTTGATTTGCGAACTCCTCATCACATGCATCCATTCACCGTCGCATGTTCACGTTGCCATGGAAATATAATTTTTCCAAGGACCAACAAAATGAACGGAAAGTCCCTGAAATCTAGTGACAAACAAGCAAACAAGGTTGGTTACAAAACTGTTACCGAGTTCGGGCCCAAACAAAAGAATAATTATTTAACGGACGGAGAAAGCAGTATGGACTTTCTTAGGCCTGACGGGAACCGAGCAGCGAATGAAATAGGCAAATAATACATGGAAAAAAGTTTCGGAAGATTTGGAAATCTTACCAACATGTCACACCAAAACTCATCATTAGTATTTCATTTTTGGAACGATATCGCCTCCGAGGTGCAATAATGCATGCTTTTGATTCAATGACAATCAGTTTCGATCGTAGTAATGTGTGTTCGTAATGATCAGTCAATCATAGTTACTTGATATGCGAGATTGGTAGCCATTGTAGCCAAAAACAGTGCCACGTGGACCTATTGTTGTTGTTTTGGTAAGATTGCTGGACACAGTTGCCTCTTCGTCCAATAGCTTCTGTACAGATTGCACCACAGTAGCACATACCCGTCACACGTAATGTTTGTAAACACAGACAGAAATTTGCTAACCTAACCATTCGCCTACAAAATCTATCCATATGGTCCGTAGCACAAAGGTATGCACGATACTCTAAGAAGGGTTAAGGAAAACTCAACACACACATACTTCGTGTCAAATCGTAAAACGTAGAAAAATACAGCAAACGAAAGAGGGGACCAGAAATTATAATGTAAAAGGGAGATGGTCCAAATACTCCATTATGGCCTCGACCAATGGAATTACAGGATTATGCAACATAGTGGCCATATTTAAGGGCAATATATAACCTAACGATCTTAACTTACTGAGCATCACTATCCTCGGTTCATTGAATACGTCACACTGAAACATAAGATGGCTAAGTGTACCCCTCATTCGACCACACACACACATCTAGCATTCTCGCGAAGGTTCATGCGTGCCATATACACCGGTGTCAGAGCATGCTGAAAACGCAAACGTATTATAGTAATAATATGCCGTCTCGTATATCTGCCTAACCGAAACCATGGTGTTATTCGGATAGTGGGTTGTACCAGAAAATAATTACGAGCCTTAATTGGCGCGATATTAGACCATTCAGTTAGCCATTCATTGAGGAGCTGGGAATAAATAACAGGCAGGAAGTCCGTAAAAGGTACAGCGATATTATAAACGACTCCATATCCCTGTGCTGCCCACTTTGCCATGCGGTCCACATCCTCGCTTCCTTGGATACCCGAATGCCCCGGGATCCAAGTGAGCATAACCTCCTGAGCCATGGTCTGAAATTCATACATTTGCGCAACTTGATACACATACCAATTGTCAGAGCTACTCGGATTCGTTAAAGCCTGGATGACACTCATTGAATCCGTGCAAATCATTACCGGGGAAACTCTGCGTGTACGTATATACTGACAAGTTTGACGAATGGCAAATACTTCAGCTGTAAAAATCGTTAGATATTTTGGCAAAGTATATGTGCGTATAATCTGTCGATCCGGAGCATAAAAAGCCGCCCCCACTCCATCTGGTGACAACATTCTTGAGCCATCTGTATAAAAAATAGTATAATGGGAATAGCAATTGACAATATCCCGAAAGCATCGTGAAATTACTTGCGGAAAACGCTGATACATCCGGAATAGCGCCGGTAAGGAAGTGTGCAATATATTTGGCTGGGATTGTAGGACCCTATATGAAACCGTGTATGGTATAGGTTTGAGCGTTTGCAGTATATCTGACCGAAATGCTTGCAAGATTTCATATGCCAATACCAAAGCCGGCTTATGCGGACGTGCAAAGCGATTTTGCGCATAATACTCCATAAGCAGCTGTACTTTACTGAGAATCGGTAACGCCGACAATGACATTTTAGAAGCCAGGTACTTACTGGCCAAAAATCTCCGTCGTAAGTGTAAAGGTAATTCCCCAGATTCAACTAGTAATGCACAAGTGGGACTGGAAGGAAGCGCCCCCAAAATAATACGTAAAGCCCGATACTGCAACCTGTCAAAAGTGACCAACCGACTACTCGCCATCATATCGTAGAAAAAGCAACCATAATCCATCTGGGAACGAATAATATTCTTACATGTCATAAAATAATTAGCAAAAAAGGTTTACTAAATACAGTCCTAAACTCCAAATTGATGGGAGAAGAAACAAACACCGACATCCATTGGTCACAACCGGAAACATACAGTTATATTCAAAAAGTACATTTGACTTGTACGGTATACAAAAACAAAAGAAGAACACTATGAGAAATACAAAAACAAAAGAAACACACTATGATAATTTGTGAATGCAAACTCACACTTCCCCCCATTCACAAATTGCACCAAAAAAAATACATAACTAGCCTTACACTAACAACAATCATTTGCATATCATTCCTTGTATGGTAGCAAAGGGCAACATACAGACTAAAATACAGACATGGATCACATTTGCTTTGATTTAAACCAAGCTTGACAAGCTGTGCAGTGATACAATTGTGCCAATCTTTACCAGCTTGACATAAACCGTAAATACTCTTGTTGAGTTTTAGCACATAGTCTGGGTATTCTACACTGCGAAAACCTTCTGGTTGACTTACAAATACAGTTTCCTTAATTTTGCTATTAAGGTATGCCGATACAATGTCCAAATGACAATTATCCCATTCACGCTCTACTCCTATGGCTATAAGGGTCCTAATAGTTTTCCTTTTTACCACAGGACTGTACGATTCAAGGAAATCTGTACCCTTTATCTGACTGAAACTTTGAGCTACTAAACGTGCTCTATACCTAAGTACTTCACCTTCTTGGTTTCGTTTAGTTTTATACACCCATTTGGTGCCTATGACAGTCTTGCCACCTGAATCTTCTGCAAGTGTCCACACATTATGTTTTTCCAAGAGGGCAATCTCTTGGTTCATTGCCTCAAACCATTTATCTTTGTCATCTCGTGAGGTGGCTTCTTGAAAAGACACCGGATCGTTATATTCTGACCTTAACATGACAATGCGACATTTGACCTTGACTTCATTACAACACACACACTTACTGGGAAGTTTACTCTCTCTACTCGACCTGCGTAATACTGTGTGTTCAGGCTGTAATGGAGCGTCTATTACGACATCAGAATCTGGCAAAGAGGCATCACTATCACTTGTTACAGAATGTTCATTTCCTGATTCGGCTACTTCGTGTTCAAACACGTCACCTCCACAATCTTTCTGCTCGACAAACACTTCTCCAACTGTTCTAGGTTCACAATCTATCTGAGTTACATTTTTTTCCTGGGCTTTTACAGAAAACGGAAATACATCTTCAACAAATTCTACATTCCTGGATTTAATGACACATTTCTTTTCGATGTCCCATACACGGTAGCCCCTCGAGTCATCGGGGTACCCTAGCATTGCACCAACATTTGCCCTTGGCACTAACTTTTCCACAATACGTTTATGGATCCAAACTTTACAACCAAATGATTTTAACATAAGCAATTCCTGGTCTGACAACTTTCTACTCGTCCACAGTTCAAATGGGATGTTCTTTACAGTTGATGACACACACCTATTCTTTATTTAGCAGGCTGTGCTGATGGCTTCCCCCCAAAATTGAACTGGCATGCCTGACTGAATGAGCATGCACCTACTAGTGGTGAGAAGTTGCTGGTTGAGGCGTTCAGCAACGCCATTCTGTTGGGGAGAGTAAGCCATTGTTAACCTACGAACAATACCTTCCTTTTCAAGATAGTTACAAAACTCTGTACTTAAATACTCTCCACCGTTGTCTGAATGGAAAGATTTCAACTTAGTCCCTTGTGCTGTCTCTATTAGGGCCTTAACCTTGAGAAACTCATTAAATGCATCACTCTTATGCTTATGAAACCTTACATATGAGAATCTGGTACAATCATCAGTAAATGTAATAAAATATTTGCTACCTCCAATCGATGGGTGCTCTGGCATACATCAGAGAACACAACATCTAATGGTTTCTGAGATACATGATCTCTTTCATTAAATTTAAGTCTTTTCATTTTACCTTGTTTACAAGTATCACAATCAAGATTCTTTTCTTTGGGTATAAAATCACGATCTGCAATGTTCAGAGCATGGCCAAAACGCTGATGCCATATTCCGCTAGTTACAGCTTTGTTGCTCTTAGCATACACAACCTCCACCTCGTCATTACAAGCAAATTCTTTCCCTTGTTCTACCATAAAATAATCACAATTTACCTCATACATATTTCCAACGGCCTCACCCGTAAGGGATATACCCTCATGATCTGACAATACAACTTTGCTATCTTTAATGGTTACGACTGCACCTTTCCTGTCAAATTGACCTACAGATATTAAATTGTCTTGAAGACCTGGGACATACAACACTCTTTTCAGTTTCAGAAAAGAACCTCCACACTTGTCAGATAGCTTCATAAGCACACTTCCCATACCACATACACTAACTACGGATCCATCAGCTGTGTCTACACTACCAGAAACCTTTGGGGTGTAATCATACAGAAAATCCTTATAAGGTGTCAGGTGCTCAGTGGCTCCTGAATCTACATACCACCTGCGTACACAATCAGATGCATCATCCTTGCTTTCAGTTGCCACCTTAACACTACTAGCATTAACCTGAACACATTCGTTTGCCGCCTCATCGTCCTTTACCGTGGCAACAACCTCACGATTCTTAACCTTAACATTTTCCTTGCGTCCATTACCACAATTCCGGGAAGTATGACCTATCTTGGCACAATTAAAACACAAAACTGAACCTTTCTTTCTTGCTTCATGAACTAAATCACAGAACTTCGCAATATGCCCCTGTTCTTGGCACTTGTAGCACATGAATCCACCATTACCTGTTGGCTTGTTGACACTTTTGCTGCTGTTGACGACCCCCTTGGAATTTAAGCGCATGGCTGCCACCATTGCCTTCACGCTTTCACCCTCAGATTCCTCCTTCTTCAGCCTCGCATAAGTCTCCTGCTCTCGCTCCATCTTTAGTTTGTCCAACTTGTTCTTTCTCTCCTCCAACAATAGTTTGGCTCGCACTACCTTTACACTCAAGTTTTCTTCATTGCTTTCCAATGAACGTATCAAATTTTCGTACTCCCGCTTTTCCAGTCCACTAAGAATAAAAGCAGCTTTGGCCTTATCCGTAAATTTTATACCTACATCGTCCAACCGTGCACACCAAGTGAGCACTTATCAACAAATGTACGCATGCTAATGTCACTAGTTTTCTTAAAAAGACACAATTCTTCTAACATCGTCACAATTTGAAGGACTCCGGTATCGCAACATGAAGTCAGAAGATTCTGCCATGCTTCCTTAGCTGTCTCCGCTTCTTTGATATCACCTAGGAAAGGGTCGGTGACCAAACCTATGAGCACGTTTTTCGCGTCTTGATCTTTGCCCAGTTGGGCCTCGGAGTACTCTTCAACGGGTGTATCTTTTACCTCTCCTGTATCGGTCTTTCGTGGGAAACCTTGAACCGCGTCCCACAGACGCCTTGTTTGAAGCAATGCCTTCGTTCGGGTGCTCCACGCTTCCCAATTGTCGTCCTGTAACCTCACTATGCAACTACTCGCTCGCTGCTTCCCGTAGCTGCATCCATGTTAGTATGTATACTTAAAATAAAACGTACAAATAGTCCTCACAATAGAAAATCGACCACAAAATTCATCAAAAACTATCTTGAATGCACACTTAACTGCCGTCCACATGTGCGCCGCACATATCAACAACTTTTAACGACCGACATTCTCCCATCACAAAGTCCACACATTAACAGCAATAAGCGTTTAACTGGGCTCATAACCTGTCATAAAATAATTAGCAAAAAAGGTTTACTAAATACAGTCCTAAACTCCAAATTGATGGGAGAGGAAACAAACACCGACATCCATTGGTCACAACCGGAAACAGACAGTTATATTCAAAAAGTACATTTGACTTGTACGGTATACAAAAACAAAAGAAGAACACTATGAGAAATACAAAAACAAAAGAAACACACTATGAGAATTTGTGAATGCAAACTCACATTATATACCGTAAGTAATAAATGAGGATCCGCCCCCCAACCCCGGCGTGCTAGCGTTCGGAGAACGTGTAGTCTTTTTTCAATTCGAACAGTGAGTGTTTGAACCTGGCGCGACCACAATAATTGGTCATCAATATGTAATCCCAAATATTTGATGCTGCGAACCACCTCTATGGCTCCCTGTCTAAATAAAATAGGAGTGCGATCAACCTGCCTTTGATGAGTAATAATTATGGCAGAATGTTTCCTCGGCGACGTGTCAAATCCGTGATTATGGAACCATGTATGAGCAGCAGTCAATGCATCATATATATCCTGACGACAGAGCTGGATAGTATCACGCGAACAATAAATAAGAAAATCATCTGCGTATTGAATGACTCGTGCATAAGGAAGGACGACCGATTCTTATGTCTGAGTATAAATTGAAAAAGAATACCGCTTAAAATATCACCTTGAGGCAATCCACGAGAAGTCTGACGGTTATCAAGTACACCAGTGGGGGTGTGTAGGAATAGTCGACGATGGTGTAGAAAATTCCGTATTAAACATATGAAAGGTAATGGGAAAAGCAGCTCCCCTAGTCGATGTTGTAATATGACTGGATCCACCGCATCATAGGCCCCCTGAATATCCACACATACGGCAACCGTGTGTTGTTTGCGGGCTTTCGCTAATAAGATATCCGTCAAAAAAATCGTAAGAGCGTCGATTGTACCTAGCCCTTTACGGAATGCAAATTGTGACCTCGAAAATAAATTATAGTACTCCAAACACCATTGCAATCTACGTAATAAAATTTTTTGAAATAATTTTCTTAGGCACGAACCAAGATTGATGCCACGATAGCTTAGGGGGTCTCTGGCATCTTTCAATGGTTTTAATATCGGCAGAATTTCAAAATTATTCCATTCCGCAGGATACGTACCATTTGTCAGTACCGTATTGTTAAGCGCAATCAAGACCGTCAGTGCTGGGTCAGGGAAATGGGCAACCATCCCATAAGTAATGTAATCCATACCCGGACTCGTGGATTTAGTGTGACGCAACGCAGTCGAGAATTCATTGCGCGTGATTGGTTGTTGTAAAACCTGAAACTTATCCGAAGTCAAATAAGGTGGTACAAATGCGTGTCCGGAAACTGAATCTGGCGTGAGGGAATGATAAAACATTTGAAAACCTGTCTGCGTGAGTCCCGTACTAGGACGAGTACGACGAGTATTCGATAATTGTTTTATCAAAGACCACAAGGTGCTCAAAGAAGTATAGGAATTGAATGTACTAATATGAGTTTGCCACGCCATCCGTCGTTTTTCATTAAATGTCTTCAGAAGTTGGGCAGTGAGGCTTTTGTAACGTAGATAATTATCAACAGTCCCATGAACGCGATATCTTTTTAAACATGCCTTATCCGACGAACAAGCAAAGCACACTCTGCGTCCCACCAATGGACCGCACCCGGATGCTGTGACGAATACGATGATATCGCGCGCTGGGGGTGATAACAATCAAGGAATCGTTGTATCAGCTGTAATAAAGAATAATACCGTTGATACGGAGGTGTTCGCGAAGTCCCCAATCCATCATTTATAAAGTGTTGAAAAATTTCATAGTCGAAATGCCGTAAATTCCTTTTGATGGTAAAAAGACATGGGCGCTCAAGCTTCTCACTCGGTTTCGCATAATATATAAAAATCGGAAAATGATCGCTCTGATGAGTGTCCCCAAGTGTTCGCCATTCCAATTGATGGGCAATATCCGCTGTTGTAATAGTCAAATCTACCGCACTCTTTGGACGTCCCGGTGATGTTATGCGCGTAGGCGACCCATCATTAAGAATATTCAAAGCGTAAGTTTGAAGTGCATGCACAATATGGCAACCTTTAGGGTTGACACGCTCACTGCCCCAGAGTCCATGGTGGGCATTAAAATTCCCGAGAACTATATGTTTAGGAAATTGTGCAATATATTTAAAATACATCAACCATTGTCGTTCCGATCCCTGAACTTGGGGAGGGCAATATAAATTACTAAATATAGTATTGCCGATCTGAAAACACTGATGAAAACTACGTGGTAGAAGGTAAGAAATGGGGATCACTGAAAAAGGGATATCATTTCGAATAAGGGTGCTTATACAGCCATAACCTGGACCATCCTCTCTAACAACATTATACATTGGGATCGTGAAACGATATTGGGGCGATAGCCAAGTTTCTTGTTAAAAATTAACATCCGGATGGAAGTCATCGATTAATTTAAGTAATTCATGCCGCTTGTTGACTATACTCCTGCAATTCCATTGGAGGAGCCACACGTCTCTTCAAAAACGGAAAGAGAAAATCAGTGAAACTAGTGACCCAGGGTCTGGTTGTAATGCTGTGTTGATTTTTCCAACGGGGGTAGCAAAGGTAATACCCAATCTAACAAATTTTTAACGCAATGCGCCCATTGCGCATTATGCCCTAACAACTCCATAAGTTTAGTCAATTCTGCCAAAATAATTTTTGTTGGCTCCGATCCAGGCGACCCTGAACCAGGCCCGGGACTGTGTAGATTACTTGTCTCCGACGTCTTGGCTGATAAGACCGGTGGGGCCTTTTCCAATCTCGGTTGGTTAAAAAGCTGGCAATAAGCACTCCTACCATATCCCAGAGGTTGTACCACTTTGGGGGCCGTATGAACGATTTCCGTAAACTTGCGCTTTCGGGCCGGCTCAGTCTGCCTGACACTTGGAGCTGAACTTAAAGGCGGAAATTGTTAGGGTGAAGTTAATGGATTGAATGTGGGACCCATTTGACTTTTCATGATCTCATTATACGATTTATTTTCCACACACATCCATTGGCACATTTAGATAAAACTTCCTTACATCCCGAGGTGAGGTGTTCAGCGGCACAATTGCCGCAGCGAGGGGCTCGAGCCCGGCAATGTAACTGCACATGTCCGTAACGTTGACACTTGGTGCATCGTAGAGGCGAGAAAATATACAAATTAACTTCTAGCATAACATTAAAAATGCTGACATAAGGTGGTAAGTTCTGAGTCTCAAAAAAGATTTTCACAGTCCCCGTAGCTATGCGTTCCGTTTGGCCATCAACAGTTCTGTTTCGAAAGAAGCGCGGTACCCGTAAAATGGGGACAGGAGCCTGTATATACTTGAGTAGTTCCTCATTCGTAAGAGAAGTGTCAACCCCTCGCACAAGTCCAACCCGTTGGACATTAGAGGAGGGGATAAAAGCTGTCAAATTCCTCTCACGTAGTATAGGATTTTCCAAAAAAGTATTTGCATCGCGATAATTTGTGAATTGTATTTGTACTCTATTTCGTCCCTTTTCTGAATTTCTCGTATGCCCGGGATTTTTCTTTCATAGAAAAGCCGACCCAAGGCCATCGGATGTAAATTTCCAATCGCCTGAGCCCCTTCCCCCTGAACAAAAACAATATATGGTCCAGCATGATGGCTAGGATAACGATAGTCCGTGGCCGGGTTTCGTACTGGGTCAGTTGAGGATCCCATCATTGGTTTCGTTGTCTCCTGGGTTGAAATAATCGGTTGCTCATGAACGATTGACATATCATCCATAGGGATAATACCATCCACGACAACATTCCCTGCACTGTCTGGGGGGTTGGCCCATTAACGTCCCATCGTTCTGAGCCGCCATCGCGACCCCACACAACTAGTATATAAAACTTATTAACAGCCCTATAATACAATGGCACAAAACACCAACACCAAGCACTAACTAAACACATAACAAAAAGTACCGTACACTCCAACGGATCACACACGCAATCCGCAAGCTTTTGAGGTGATGCTGTGAGCACAGCTGTCGTGGAACTGGACGTGGACCTGAAATTTGAGCCAATATATGGGTCTAGAAAATTAGCATGGAGTGTCGTCTCTCTTATTATATCCTCCTTGGAGAGGAGGAAAGCCAAAAGCGCAGATATAGATCCGGACTTCTACGCTACAAGCGCCATGGTGGAGAGGAACTGTTGTTGTTGTTTGGGTTGCGTTTCTGGACACAGAAGCCTCTTCGCCCAATAACATCCGGCTGGGAATAGACTGTGGGTGTGTTTCTATCTCCCAAAATTTTAATAATGGCACCCCGTGGCGTTAACGAACAACTGATTCTTCACCTCAAGTTAAAACGCAATAAGAGTGAAACGCGAATTATGATCCGCGTCATCCTGGCTTGTTATTGGCTGGCAATTATCACCAGCCATTGGCTGCCCGCTGGCTTGTTTACAATTATCACCAACATGGCGGCGAGAGGAATAGATTTCTACATCAATTAAATTTCTAGAAATCTATTCCAGTTCATGACAGTATGAAGTGCAAATAACTTATTGATGAGGAATTGTATGTACGTTTATATTTAAATTGCAGCGTGACACTGTTCATCAAAATTTGTGAAAATAAAAGTACGAATTAACACTCTTGCTGATCAACTGAAAGTTTCTACTACTTTGGATGTAAATCAATTGGCTGTCGTTTCCACCAGTTGTATTTATCATTTCGAAGTACATTCAGTACAATAACATTTTGTGCACTATAAAACTACATTATTGACCATTGCGTATTGATGTTGCTGTCTGAATATATGACATGTAATTTGTAGGTTATGCCTAAGGCATATAATTTAAGGTCCTTGCTGTATTTATGTACAAATATTATGGTTTAACTAATGAAGCAAGGATTAAAAGCGCAATTTGCACCGCCACTTTTTTTTAATATTGATAGGCCTATGTAGTTTCTCAGTCTGGTAACTTCTTGGATTTGCTTGAGATAGATTTATAGTAATGAAAAAAAAAAATATAGTAATATACTACCTTATTAACCTGCAGGCTGAGTTTTATTTAAAACATGCCCAGGTGCATACAGTAGCATAAGACCTACTGCAGGCTATGTCGATCCTAAATGTAGGCCTATTATAGTGTTCATCTCAAAGGTCGTCCTAAAGTTTTAACTATTGAGACTTGATTTGCATCGAAGATACTTTCAGCTGAGTCTGGCAAGGCTTCGTAAACTTGGGCGCGACTTCACATTTTCATTTTTCCTATACAGCTTTTGATACCAACCACTTAAATCACAGTGTTTCAAGATTTGATCTCATTAAACATCACCAACATTTTTTTTCTTTCCCCCTGGTGGTAGGCTGTGTTGGAGTCTACAGAAAATAAAGTTGAGAAATAAAAATACATCTTAGGTTTCTATGACACAGTTGCATTTTATCCTACTATATCTCCACTCAATATACCAATCCTACCAATGTTTCATAATTCCTCATGCTGCATAAATAAACATGACAGATTACAGCATTAGCAATGATGACAGTAACTTATGATATGCTAAAATGTTTTTAAAAGATGCATAGAAATTGGCTTAATAAACTCTGTATCATCAATCCATTTAAACATTCCCACAGAGCTCTAATCAGAAGCTCATTTTATGTGCAATAGGTATGTAGAATAAACCTCCCTCCCAATAACTTGTAGGCCTAACGTGAACATAATCCATGTTAAGAGCTGTTTCTTGGTTCACAAAAAAAACTACCATTTAAAATCTTGCACATGGTGCAACTACCTACGGTAATTTACAAATCCTGGCTATCAGCTACTGATTTAAATATTCCAGACATCTTTCTTAACTCCACTTTTACTGACAGCATGTAAGTCCTTACTACTGTCTTTCAAGCCATTAACCAGTTATTTTTTTTCATGAGGAACTATTTTAGTCATTGTTCTCTATGTGAAATACAGTTGATGACAACTGCCTGGAAGACTCTGGTGTTTTTTCTTGTGTCGCTTCTCTGGTTGCCTACGACACTTCCTAATTATTAACAGAATGTTTCATTGAATTGTTGTATCCAATTGACCAACTGGTGATATATTATGGCTTGCTTTAATATTCCTATGATACACTTTTAGATCCCATACATTAATGAAATATACAATAACATAGGCTGACATGTTCAACCAATCTCCCATTCCCCAACACTCCCAACTAATGGGACATAAGTTACGGTACCTAGTGTTTGGTCTCACATTGCTTCCATCTACATGTACCGTACTAGGTCTAGTAGTACCATAGATATTGTGACTTTCTCCAACTCCGTCGAGGAAACTAATTCTGTACTAAGATCTGGAATGGGGTACACTGTCCCACTAGGACAATCAAGGACAACTTGAACCATTCAAGTGATTTTTTTATTTCATTTTACCAACTAACCAGGTGCCTGGATATGCTAGTGAAGGAGGCAGCGAAGTAGGCTAGCCTAATGGTATTCACCATTCAGAGAACATTCTCAGTGACTTGTCTATGCAAAGGCCTGACACAATTTTACGAAATTGATACAGTAGTCACAGAACACTAATGGTGCCCAGTACTCACAGCTTAGCGTAGGACGGAGTGGATTCCAGCCACAGATTAACTCGTGATCTGTCAACGGGTTTTCAAACAGATTGAGCACACACCCAAGTACAGGGGTATTGACCATGATGTTCCAAGCCTCTAAATGAAACACTCCTCTTTAAGACTTTCTGGTTTTGCATCCATGGTCGATCAACATTCTCCTGATCTCAGTGTTCTCAAGTTTCTGTTGGTTATGGACATGTTATTATCCTGACAACTTCATATTTAAAAGGGATTGGGGTACATGCCCTATTCTTAATTAGTTCAGCATATGATCATTGAATCCCCTTAAGAAAAGTAGGGAATATCCATGTGTTATTTGCCCATAGGAAAGGGAGAATTTTAAAAAAAAACTGAACATCTAGGGACATTAATGCAGATGACTCCGAGTAAATAGGCTAGATCTAAATGAACATTTTTCAGTGTTGCCTTAATAAAGGTTGATAACTTTCTACCGTTCAACATGAATAGGCCTATATTGGATGGGAAATATTTTTATTATTTGCAGAGATTACAAGGATGACTTGTTGATGTATAATTATTTTGTTAAGCGAACATAAGTTCCAAGTCCATATTGTGTTGGAACCCATATTTCAGTGTTGCTTTAGTAAACGAAATATTTAATGTCTTTCAGTCGGTCAACACGTTTGCACTTAATGGTAATTAGCATTATTCCCAAAACCAGAAAAAAAACTGTACATGCAGGCCTAACATGTCAAATCAATCATACCTACAAGACAACAAAAATGCTCTATGAAAAACTATTAAAACCCCATAATGGTAGTCAAAAATAATCTCAATCCAACGCCACTATTTCGCGAAGGTGCAGAAAAATCTTAATAAAGTACAGCTATTCGTGATAAACCGCTAAATGAGTGATAGGCCCCCGAAATAGAACTATTTATCTTAATGACTACAAGATAACGAGATTGCCAAAAAACCACAATGCCACCCACAAATCTATAGAAGGCAACACTAAAAATGGCTTATCTAATCCACAAGTCACCCACCCTTCACCAACATTAATATTTGTAATTTAAGTAACTTAGGTTATGTTAAATTGAGGTTAATGGCGGAATTGATTGCGGCTGTGTGGCGGGAAGGACCCAATAACTGCTCAGCCAATCAGGGACGTTTTGATTGGCGACCATGCTGGGAAAAATTTTAGATAGTTTTGATTCACTCGTGTTCGTTAAGCCCCCTCCCTAGGCCGTGCCGGCGACCAAAATGGCGGCTTAACGAACACGACGGGGTGCCATTATTAAAATTTTGGGAGATAGAAACACAGCCTACAGTAGCCATCACAGTAAAATGCCGCAGAAAATGGGTCCATATGTTCAAAAACCACTAATCTCTTGGACCGTTTGTCACATTGAAACTGATGTCCACATTATCCTCTTCACTATCGGAGCTGATCTTTAGAACTGATGTCTAAATTTATATAGTTATCGCACACGCCAAATATGAGGAATAACGGAAACAAGATCTATACATACATATATATACAGTGGCGTACCGACGGGGGGTTTCAGGGTTGAACCTCCCCCCGAGATATTCCTTTACTTGAATCTATATATTGTCCCATCTATCACCTGTTTTACAGCATCGCTCGTTAGGCGTCTTAACTCCCGCATACACCTTAGGTGTGGTCACGTTCCTCATTTAATAAATGCCCTGCACTCTACTCGCAGTGTTGGATCAGTTTTGCTGTTGAAGTGTGCGATCGGTAAGTCTTTTCACGTCGCTTCGAGTTGCTTTAATTGTGTGTGCCCGTTTCCTTATAGATAATTCTGTAAAAGAGAAGTTTCTGAAATTTATTCCAATTAATGATACAGATAAAATAATCAAGATAGGCAGATTTTGAGAGCCAATAGCAATTGCAGTAGGAACACGGAGAGCAAAACATTATTTTTCTCTCACATAATATCAATATTTTAAGCAACCACGTCACTACGGTCATGATTATACCACTGCATCGTTTCAGTCTCAATATTTAGCCCTCCAAGTGATAACTAAAAGCCTGTTAAGTGATGAGCGACTTTAACGTCTTTGTACAAGTGTTTTTAAAAAATTCATAAAAATACATAAATGACAGTAAAATATATCATATTACATATATTTTTGTACAGTATAAACTAGAGTATGTGATTATGTAATAATATTGGATACATATCTTGATTCCATTTTATTGGGGGTGATGAATTACAAATTTTCACTTTTGAAAAACTATTTTCAACTTTATACTGCAGTAGCTTCAAAACTACAAAAGAACGAAACAAAAGGTAAATGTCTAAACTGTTTTCCATTTTGTTAGCAACAAAAGACTAAGAGTGCATATTTACTATACAACTAAAGAACTGAAAGTGATGTACAAAAAACTAAAACAATGTGCATCTCCTCTTCGGGTATAATTCTTTAGTCCGAGTCACTTGCAGGAGTTTTTCTTTTCCTCCCCTTTACTATGGGCCTGTAGATCTCATAAGTCTACTTTCGTATTTTGCAAAATTCGAAAGTAGGCTAATAATGTTATTGGGAACAGAACTATGAGCACGCTACAAAATGCTTCTCCAATTATTGTCCACTCAAAGAAACTGCTTCTGGTATTTCGTCACATGGCAAATCACTGTCATCACTGAAGACATAATCTTCATAATCTTCTTCTAACATATCGCGAATATCGTCAGAACAACATGGATCGCACATTTTAGTTGATTGAAACACGAACTAATCAAGTAGAACAATAAAACACTGCCAGGTTGCGTGAAGCTGTCGCGCGGTGTGGGTGTGGCGCGTTCGAACGAGTGATGCCAAGATTTGTTTAGACAGCAAAAAAAAAAAAAAAATTTGATAATTCAGCAAGGTAGATCGAAATAGCCAATGAACTGAACTATCGATTAGTGCAATGTTCGATGATATTCATGAAATGGTTGCCTAGCAACACGGCACTAAAAAATGAGTCGTAAATAACGACTTTATCATTTCACAAAGGCATAAATTAGTCGTTATTAACGACTCATATCACTTGGAGGTTTAGTTACTGTTGTCCATATTTTTTAGAATTTCTTTTCATTTTTTTTATTGTGTCGAAAAAATGAGACCTAAAATATTTTTCATGCAAAGAGAGCGGTTCTTTAATTGTTGCTTTTTATGAATATTAATCAAAGTATCTTTTTAATTATGATGATGACAGTCGTTTTAAGGGGCGGAACAGCAAGGTCATCTGTCCCTGTAATACCGGTAATGTACACAATTACCCTATTATATTAATGACCCCCGCCAGAAGGAAATTCTGCGTACGCCACTGCCAAAGGTGTGAGTCAGTACTGACATGGCACATGCAGTGGCGTACCGACGAGGGGGTTTAGGGTTTGAACCCCCCCCCCCCCAGAGACATTAGTTTACATGACTCCTTATATTGTCCCATCTATCACCTGGAAAAATGTTTTGAATTGCTGCCAGTGAGGCTTCTTTAGGCTACTCCTTTGTAATATATTTTTAATGTGAACACGTTCTTCGCGTGGTAAATGACCTCCACTCAACTCGCAACGAGACTTCTCCAGCTTTGGCGCTAGCTACTGGTTATGGCCTGGGGTAAACACCCTTAAACTACATGTTAAACGGAGCAAGAGGGGCAGATGACCTCGCTGTTCTTCCACTTAAAGCAATAATGACTAACTACACTAGGCGAAATATCAAAATTGTCGTTTTACTGTTAAAGTGTGCGATTGGTAACTATCGTAACGCAGCTTCGTGCTGCTTTAAACGTGCATATCTGTGAACTGCCAGATCGTGAGTCGAACTTTTTTCCGAGTTTATTTGTAATGCGTAATGGATCGATTTATTATTAAAGAAACAAGAGTAGATGTTACATGCAACACTGCCATTGCAAGTAGTTCATCTTTAAGAATTGAAAATGAACTTGAAGAATTATCGGCTACTACCAAGCCGGCTACCGACCAAATACATCGAACAGACTTAGGAGGTTATGCTGGCCAACAGGTGTGTTTACAATATGATTCATGATAATCGCTATTTCTGTAACTGATTTGCATTTCGATGCTTTACCTAAGTTATACCGGTATTTGTATAGCCTTGGCCTACGCATGTGTCGGTAAATGTTAATTATTTCAATGTTGTGATTTACTTTTTTCTTTAGATTGATGATTATCTGAAAAATGAACTGTTGGAAAATGCCTGGACACCTGGAAGCAATTTTATTTTTCCTTCATCGGGTCCAAGTAATCTGAAATTTCAGTTGAACTGGTTATCAGAGTGGAAATGGCTAGTTTATTCTCCTTCAAAGAACGGAGCCTTTTGTAAATATTGTTCGTTGTTTTGCACCGTTGTTGGGAAACAATCTTCATCGCCATGTAAACTAGTAAAATTTCCTTACATGAACTGGAAAAATGCGAAGAAGGATTTCAAAAAACACCAAGAAACCAAGTATCATATGGCATGTACGGAAAAGGCTGCGAGCTTTCTCGCCATATACAAAGGTACAAAACCTGCTGTTGACGTAAGCTTGGATAGGGGTGTTCAATCCAACATATTATGCAACAGGGAGAAACTCATACCAATAATTAAATCTGTGATTTTCCTTGCTCGAATGGGCATTGCTTTCCGTGGTCACAGGGATTCGGGACCTGTAAATTTAGATGAGCCTCTCAAGAAAGGGGAGGGAAATTTCAGGTCTCTTCTCAAGTTTCGAGCTGAAGCTGGTGATACAATACTAAAGGAACATTTGATGACAGCATCCTTAAATGCAACATACGTAAGCCCACGGATTCAGAATGAAATTATTTCATCTTTGAATGACATTATATTGAAAAGGTTAGTCGATCAGGTGAAAAAAGCTAAATACTTTTCTGTTCTTGCTGACGAGATCACAGACATCAGCGGTGTGCAGCAAATGTCACTATGTGTCCGTTTCGTTCGAGATAATTCCGTACATGAGGAGTTTCTGCAATTTATTGCTATCAATGATGCTTCTGGGTTAGGCCTTGCGAATAGCATATTGTCTGGTTTGAAAAGTGTGGGACTGGATGCAGAATATCTCGTAGGCCAAGGTTATGATGGAGCTAGTGCCATGAGTGGATCCTGCAGAGGTGCTCAGGCCATTGTACGAAAACAGTTTCCCAAAGCCCAGTATGTTCACTGTAGTGCTCACTGTTTAAACCTGGCCATTTCTGAAGGGTGTAGTGTTGCAGAGATTAGGAACTGTATGGGTACAATTGAAAGAGCTTATGCCTTTTTTAGTACTTCACCAAAGAGGCAGGCTGTGTTGACAAATGAAGTTGAAAGTATGGAAGAGAAACCCCGAGTGAGTAAACTCAAGAAGTTATGTGCAACGAGATGGATTGAAAAGCACGAGTCTGTTCGTTCATTCATTGAACTTCTGAAACCGTTATTGTTGGCATTAGAAAAAATAGCAGCATGGGTTGATAAGAAGGCAGCTACAGATGCGCAACTTCTTCTGTGCGCTATCAGCAAATTTGAGTTCTTGATAAGTGTATTTGTCATTCATGAAGCATTTCAAATCACACTTCCTCTCTGCAAATACCTTCAAACTGAAAATTTGGATCTCAGTCAAGCAATCAACGCCTCCATGAATGTTAAGAGGTCTCTTGAAGAAATGAGGGCAGATGCAGACGCAAGGTTTTTGTGTGCATATAATTCGGTTTTAGAGTTCTGCAAAGAATTTGGAGTGCCTGTAGTTCAGCCTCGAACTGTTGTTCGACAAACGATGAGGATCAAAGTTTCATCTAACGATCCGGAAGAATATTATAGGCGGGTTATTTTCATCCCATTTCTTGAAGAAACTATTTCATCACTTGATGATAAATTTGTCTCCCATAAAGAAACTCTTCAGCCATTGCAAACGCTAGTTACCACAACTGAAGACGAACTATCCAACCAAAGCATAGCTGAAGTAGAAAATGTAGCTGAATTTTATGGTCTTCCCCTTAATATTAGAGGCGAGCTACTTCTCTGGAAATAAACTCTGAAATCTATTGAAAAGAAGCCCACGAGTGCTATAGATGCTTTGTCAATATTCAATAAGAACATGTTTCCAGTTGTGTATAACCTGCTTGTCATCATGGCTACCTTGTCACAACCTGCTCGTGTGAAAGATCGTTTTCGTCCTTAAAATTCTTGAAGAACTATTTAAGGAATTCAACTAGTGAAGAACGCCTTAATGGATTAGCTTTGATGTTCATTCATGATACTGTTGATGTTTCAATTGTGGAAGTACTGAATGACTTGTCTGTCAAACCTAGAAGGCTTGATATACGATTGAAGTAGACTTGTCTAAGTCCTTCAACAAATTCCAGGGCAAATATCTACTTAATCAGATTCTTTGGTTTAGCCCGATTGACAATTTAGACATTTCTTTTCGTCCGTTTGTATCTAGTGCAATATATATATTGGGCTAAACTCTTTTCCGTATTTTTATTAATCTTTTATGTTTTCAATTGTGTTTGTAATATTGTTTAAAGTGCTGAAAAATATAGTTAAAATAGTTTTCATGCCAAGAGAATCATCATATATATATATATTCTTTCATTAGTATAGATCCCTCCTGTGGCGCTCACAAGCGACCGATCGTGCCAAATGAGCATTCAAATGAAAGAGAATAGACATTAGCAGTGACGAATTGCACTCTAATTTCATAAATATCAATAATTTCTTTAAAAAATGACTTAAAATGTACGAAGTGTGAGATTTGTCGATACTGTTGCTGTAGGAAAATATGCTCCGTAATTGCTGTCCACTTCACATTTTGGACGCTGTGACGCCTGTTTCGTGTCATTTTAACATTATGAGGTCTTTCCTTTATCATTTTGCATGGATTTCAGAAACAGTAAGTCAAAGGAATGAGTACTCAAATCGTATAATTTCAAAAATATCGAATAACAAGTGAGTGCTACAGCTAAAATAAATCATTGAACTCAGCACACAAATGACATTAGCAGTGACGAATTCCATTCTAATTTCATAAATATCAATTTTTGTTAGAAGTGTGCGATTTGCAAATACTGGAGCTCTAACATGCTGCAACTAATTCTCTCGTTATAAACCTATCGGGGAAGGGTGGTTTATGAACATGCGAGATTTCTCGCTTGGGTCCGGTAGTGTTTATTTAACTGAGTTGTTGCTTTTTATGAATTATATTCGAATTATCATTTTTATTATAGGACATTACTATGAATGAACCCCGCCCCCCAGAAGGAAATCCTGCGTACGCCACTGTGTATATATATATGGGAGACCAAAAGCCTAAAAACCACACCCAGGAGCACCAGAACAATAACTGAAAGGACCCCCTAGGAGCCCACCTATGATTTTACAATTGAAATAGAAGGTGATCCAAATATGACATAATGGCATCCACCAATGGAACTGTAGGACTATGTACAAGTGACGCGATATTTAAAGGCAAGGGATAATCAAGTCGCCTCAATTTCTCCAACATAATGTCCCGCTGCGGATTGAAGGTTTCACACTGAAACAATATGTGATGTAATGTACCTCGTGCCCTACCACATACACACCTATCATTGTCCCTGAGATGCATGCGCTCCAAAGCTACTGGTGTAAGAGCGTGCTGGAAACGCATTCGAATGATGGTAATAATATGACGCCGCGAATATTTTCCTACCCAGAACCAAGGCGCTGTAGTTACGGATGGTTTTATTAAGAAAACATTTTTTGCTTTACATTTTGCTATCTCGGTCCATTCATTTTGCCAAGCACTAATGACTCGCTGATGAATTATCGGTACTATATCCGGATACGGTATCCCGATATTATAAACTGTTCCCTGACCGCATGCCGCATTCTTTGCCCAGAGATCTACTGTTTCGTTTCCCGCTATATGAGAATGCCCAGGAATCCATATGATGATCACGTCTTGTCCTGTGAGTGTGAATGTATGGAAATATTGCACTATTTGGTAAATATACCAATTATTTGAGTACCGACAGTAGTGGCTACGCTGGCTAAAGCTCAGCATTAGGTCATGGGGCCAAGCTCTCTGCTGAATCGGTAGACGCGTGGGTTCGAGCCCCACCGTCGGCCGTCCTTGAAATGGTTTTCCGTGGTTTCCCATTTTCAACACCAGGAAAATGCTGGGACGGTACCTTCTGACAGGCCACGGCCGCTTCCTTCCACATCCTTGCCCTGTTTCATTCACCATCATTCATTTCATCTCTCATTAACTCCTCTCATGAGGTTGGCGTCAGGAAGGGCACCCGGCCGTAAAAACCATCGCCACAAAGACTTCCATCGCATCTCATCCCCGACCCCGTTGGAAAAACGGGAATAATAAGGGGTAGACATACATACATACCAATTATTTGAGTGCAGAAAATGAGGTAAGGCATTAATAACACTCAAAGAATCCGTGCATATTAGCACGTGATGTAAACGATGGGCATGAATATAGTGACAAGCCTGGCGTATAGCAAATAGTTCAGCTGTAAAGATTGTAAGATGAGGGGGAGGCAATAAGTGCGACTAACCTGTAAGTCAGGAGAGTAAAAAGCCGACCCCACGCGATCCGGTCGAACCATCTTTGAACCATCCGCATAAAAAATCGTATAATTGGAATACAAATCCTGAATATCTCGAAATGCACGAGAAATGATATCGGATGATGCTTGAACATTTGAAATAGCAATGGAAAGTAATTATGCAGAATTTTAGGTTGGGTATGCAAAACCCTGTATGGGATTGTATATGGAAGTGCTAAACGGGTTTGTAACACATCCTTCCGGAGGGGTTGTAAAATCTCATATCCATGACAAGTTCAGGTTTATGTGAGCGATCTAAACGATTTTGTGAGTAATATTCCGTCAGAAGTTGTAATTTAGAGATAATCGGAGACGCCACTAACGACAATTTGTAGGCTAAATATTTGCCCGCTATAAATGTGCGTCGATGTGATAAAGGTAACTCACCGGCTTCCACCAACAATGCACTCGTGGGGACGCAGGCCAAAGCCCCTAGAATTATGCGTATGGCTTTATATTGTAGTCTATCTAACATTAACAAGCGACTGTTCGCCATTGCATCGTAAAAAATCTGCCGTAATCTAATTGTGAACGAATAATGTTCTGGTACACTGTCAATAATAATGCGGGGTCCGCTCCCCAACGACGCCTTGCCAAAGCTCGAAGGACCTGTAACCGTTTTTCGATTTTAACTTCAAGATATTGTACCTGCCGTGTCCACCGGAGTTTATCGTCAATATAAATGCCTAAATATTTGATATTGCGCACAACATCTATGGTACCCTGTCGAAATAAAATAGGGGTCTGATCGTACCGCCGTTGATGCGTGATAATTATAGCAGAGTTCTTACCCGCAGATGTTTCCAAGCCATGATTACTTAGCCATTCATGGGCTAGAGTTAAAGCAAGATATAAATCTGCTCGACATTGATGTAAAGTGTCACGGGAACAATAAATCATAAAATCATCCGCATATTGTATGATACGGGCATAAGGCAAAATCACCGCTTCTAATTGTTGAGTATAAATGTAAAACAGAAACCCACCAAGTATGTCCCCTTGCGGCAAGCCCTAAGACGTCTGACGGTGGTACAGCATCCCCTCGGGGGTACGTAATATGAGACGCCGATGAGTTAAAAAATTGTGAACAATACAAAGAAATGGAGAGGGGAACTGAAGCTCTTGCAGTTTCCGTTGTAAAATCATGGGATCTACGGCATCGTACGCCCCCTTAATATCCAGATAAACAGCAATGGTATGATGTTTGCGTCCTTTAGCTAATAAGACATCAATTAAGAAAATAGAAAGAGCATCTGCAGTACTGCTACGTTTACGAAATGCGAATTGATACTTAGAGAATAAGTTGTAATATTCCATACACCATTGCAAACGTTGCAATAATA
The DNA here is from genome assembly GCA_946902985.2 of Meconema thalassinum. Taxonomy (NCBI): domain Eukaryota; kingdom Metazoa; phylum Arthropoda; class Insecta; order Orthoptera; family Tettigoniidae; genus Meconema; species Meconema thalassinum. The sequence continues at coordinate 63,171,554 of OX336389.2, read as the reverse complement.
CTTTTTGAAATATCTTCCTAACACAGGAGCCTAAATTGATCCCACGATAATTCTGAGGGTCACGTGCGTCCTTCGAAATTTTTAAGATAGGAAGGACCTCAAAGATATTCCACTCAGTGGGAAACGTGCCAAACCGTAAAACTTCATTATATACAGAAATAAGCATCTCCAGTGCCTTGTCGGGAAGATAGGCAACCATCTGATATGTTATGGAATCCACACCCGGACTAGTCGATTTCGTACCTCGTAGGGCAGATTGAATTTCCACGTGCGTTATAGGTTGCAGTAAAACATGGAAATGATCTGAAGCTGTATAAGACGGAATCGGGCCCTTATTGATAACTGTATCTGGCGTGAGATTTATATAAAATTCTTGAAAACCCTGCCGGCTAAGTCCTGTAGACGGCCCCATATAACGCGTATTGGACAAACTTTTGATGGTAGACCATAACTTAGTTAAAGAGGTTGTGGCATTTAATGAGCTGATGTGATTCTTCCATGCATCGCGTCTCTTTTCATTAAATACTCGTTGGATCGTGGCTGTGACGCGCTTATACAAGATATAATTGTCATGTGTACCATGTTTCCGATATTTTCGTAAACACGCCTTCCGTCTTTTTACTAGTAAGGCGCACTCTGCATCCCACCACTGTATAGTCCCAGGGCGTTGGAACCTACTATACGGAATTGGACGCTTCGGGTGATAACAATCCAAATATTGCTGAATAAGGTGATACAAAAGAGAGTATTTCTGACGTGGGAGGGGTGGGATGCGGCCCAGATTATCCTGAATGAATGTCTGAAAGAAGTCGAAATCAAAGTATTTTAAGGAACGAGTTATTTTAGTGCCCCGGTGTATCGATGGTGCTACCCCAGTGCGATCATAAAAATTAAAATAGGGAAGTGATCACTCTGATGCGTGTCCCCGATCGCGCTCCAATCTAATTTATGCGACAAGTCTGGGGTAGTGAGAGTTAAATCTACCACACTTTTTGGACTGCCCAGGGGTGTCAATCGCGTAGGAGAACCGTCATTTAACACATTTAAGGAAAATGTGGAAATCGCATGAGCAATATGTCTACCTTTGGCATTGGTTCGTTCACTGCCCCAGAGCCCATGGTGTGCATTAAAATCTCCTAGAATCACATGCTTAGTTCTTTGAGACACATATTTAAAATACATGTGCCACTGTTGTTGCGTGCCCTGAACACGTGGTGGGCAATAGGTATGACTGACATATATACCCCCACCCGAAAAAATTGATGATAACAAAAAGGGAGTTGATAAGGTAAAGACATCGGAGTTATTTGTAAATCCGTTTTACAGAGGGTTATTAAGCCTCCGTATCCCGGACCATCTTCACGAAAGACCGTATAATTGGGAATTTGAAAACGATAATGTGGGTATAGCCACGTTTCTTGGATAAATACGATCTCAGGGTGATATGTCGATATTAAATGAAGCAATTCATGCTTCTGATTTACCACACTCCGACAGTTCCATTGTAGCAGCCACATCCTTCACCTATGAACGACATGAGATGAAGAAAGAGACTAAACGAATACAACCCAAAAGAGAAAAGGAAATAAACTATTGACAAACTGCACCAGTGCCCCTTGGTAGTGGTTTTTCGAGGGGTGGAAGTAATGGCAGTATTTTATCTAATAACTTTTTAACACAGTGCGCCCACTGTGCATTGTGGCCTAAAAGACCCATGAGTTCTGTAAATTCGTCGAGGATGATTTGAGTAGGAGCAGACTTATCGGGCCCCGAATCGGGCTCCAGGCGCCGGACACCGGATGTGCCCGGTTCGCTGGGCTTCTCAAGGGGTGATATCCGTTCCACGGTTGGGGGTTTTATCAGTTGCAGATATGCCGACCTATCATATCCCAAGGGTGTAATCAATTTCGGAGCCGGATGTACCAACTCAGTAAATTTACGCTTGCGCGGAGCATCAAATCGTTGCCCACTAAACGAAGCTGCCAAAGGGGGAATTGTTGGGGGAGTGCTAAAGAGTGAAAAGGGGTACTTGTCTGGCGCTTCACAATTTCATTGTATGATTTGTTTTCAGTACACATCAGCCTCCTTATCTCCATTTGCTGCTGATGCACCTCACAGCGCACCGCCCCTGCCATATGATTTCCTTGACAATTAACGCACTTGAATATCACTTCTTTACAGTCACTCGTTAAATGCTCCTGCGCACATTGTCCACATCTAGGGCCCCGAGCCCGACAGTGAAGTTGCACACGCCCGTACCTCTGGCACTTCTGACATCGAAGAGGTGAAAAAATGTACAAGCTTACTTCTAAAAGAACATTGAAGATGCTGTCTGAGTCGGCAAGTTTTGAGTTTCGAAAAAAAAAATCACGGTGCCCGTTGCTATTTTTTCCGATTTTCCATCTAAGGTTTTAGTACGAAAAAAACGTTGTAAGCGAACGATAGGTACGGGAGAGTCAATGAAACGCATTAGTTCCTCCTGCGTAAAGGAGGTATCTACCCCCCGAATGAGTCCCACTCGTTGTATGCTTGACGATGGAATAAAGGCCATTAGATTTCTATCCTTTAATACCGGATGTTCCAAAAATGAATTGGCATCTCGAAGTGACTTAAATTGAATTTGAACCCGTTTGCGCCCGTTTCGTTGGATTTCTTGAATTCCTGGGATTTTACGTTCGTAAAACAAACGTCCCAAAGCCATTGGATGCAGATGTCCAATCGCTTGAGGCTCAACGCCTTGAACGAAGACTATATACGGTCCCATATGATTTGGGGAGTAGCGATAGTCACTGGGAGGGGTACGAGGTTGTACAGGGGTTTGGACCACAGGAGTAGCCCGAACTTCCGACGTTGTAGTGTTCTCATGTTCATCCACAATATTCATTGATTCAATGTTGGCGTAACCATCAATAATAACCGCAGACGAATTATCCGGTGGGAGGCCTATTTGACCTCCCCCACTCTTCTCCGACATTGCGGCGAAGAATTTCCGAATGTATAGTACTTACATAAATCGTAACCAAGCACAAGGAAATAAAGACGAAAAAACACACTTAAATATGGATAGCAAATCGCACACCACACCGCTCACCACACACACAAACACCAGACTAAAGCGACGGATATGTTACTGCGTTCACAGCGGACGAGCAACTGAGAGAGGAACTGGATGAAGGAAAACCAGGAACTGAGACATGTTGTGACGAGACACGCCATCCACGGTTTTCATCACAGAGGTTGTGCAACAAAATCGTACCACAACCCAAGCGAAAGCTGTGTATGTGAGCTGTGTAACCAGAAATGTGACAGGTACCACCTATCAAAGTGCTCCAAAAGAACATTATCATTGACTGATGAGTACAGTAAGATGTAATTTCTCTTCTTTTGGCCTTTCGGCTTCAATAAATTCTTATTACATTGCCTATGCTATATACAGAGTAATCTGTGGTTCATTACATGCCAGGATTTGAGAATAGATGTCACTACAATCGAAATTGTAACCACCATCTTTCTGTATATCTTCTTTAATTTCTTTGGTTTTGTACCGACTCAATGAGTGTCGTACAAGCACTTCAAAATTTCTTGAGGCCGATAGTTGGTTTTTATGTCAGTTAGTGCATCAATTGTATACTTTGCAAACCGAGGGTTTCGACGTCAGTATCACGTGGGTGCCCGGCCATTCAGAAATTGAGGGTAATGAAATCACTAATAAACTCGCCAAAGATGCTGCTAATGGTAACGGCAAGGCTTACTATATCAACTATATCAAGATGGCGTCACAGGGAAAGTGTAGTGAAATAGCAGCTAGTGTAAATATTTGATAAAAGTGGTAAAATATTATAACAGAGGCTTAAAATCTATAAAGTTACTTTCCTTAGATCAAGTGTAATACGGAATATTGATAGTATTTAGAAATTCTTGTTGATAATTTAATAAACTTAAACTAAGTTGTGGGAACGTGTATCCAAAGATTCGGTGACTTCTTCAATCACTGTTTGAACCAAGTAGAGCAGTGGTGCTTTTACGAGGCTTCACCCGATTGGAAGATATACGTATTTCACATTCTTCTTTATTGGTAGGTTATTAGATTAATTCTATTAGGTAGTAATAATTAAATTAAATTTAGTGTAATTTGGTGTAAACATCTAGGCTCACTTAGATCTCTAGTATGACGACAGTAAACAGTGTTAGTATCTCGTCAGGTTGTGTAACCGTAACGGATTTATGCTCGTCGTGCAAAATAAAAGTAAAAAATGCAAATAAAATCATCACAAGATCTCAGGTAAAATTGAATGAGGAGAAAAGTGAAACCGATTGTCGTAATGTAGGCCTACCGCTACCGTCATGCGAATGTCATAACCTGAGAAACGAACTGTCCTCAAAAGACGAAATTATAAAACTGCTAAAGGAAGATATTGCTAAGTTAATGGAAGAGTTGAATAAATTAAAAGGAAACAGAGAGGAAAGCAAGGAAACTTGGTCGACAGTGATTGCTGGTAAGGTAAGATTGAATAAGCCTAGGCCTATAAATGGAGTACATGTAACTGAAATTCCCGTCTCAAATTCATTTGGAGTGCTTGTCGAAGAAAATGATGACTTTCCTCAAGAAGAAAAGAAGAAAGTGATAAAGAGAAAATCCAGGAAGATGCGGATATTTGCGGATAGCCACGGTCGAGATGTAGCAGCAAGCGTTTTGGAGAGAAGCAGAGAAATGGAGGTCACTTCGACAGTGAAGCCAGGAGCTCAGATTGCAGAAGTCACGAACGGGATGATAGGAGAGTGTGCGTCCCTTACTGCAAAGGACTACGCAGTGATCATCGCTGGAGCAAACGACGTCTATAGAAATGAGAGTAAAAAGGTAATCAAAGATTTAAAGGGTACATTGCCGTCCATGCAAAAAACAAATGTCATTATTGTAAACATTCCGCAGAGACACGATTTAATTCCCAAGTCATGTGTAAATGTAGAAATAGAGGCTACAAATGGAAAAATTCATAAAATTTGTAAGAGTTTTCCAAATGTCCAAATTGTAGATGTAAGTAAATTAGACAGGAAGTTCCACACTCGGCATGGCCTACACTTAAATAGATTAGGAAAAGAGTATCTTAGTGATGAAATCTGCAAAATTGTAAATTCAAATGGTAAGAATAATTCAACAGTAATATCATTAGAGTGGAAGCAGGGAAACTGGTAGAAGAAGCCAAACGTGAGGTTTGGCATTCACATCTTTTGAAGTCAAATTTAACGGAGTGCAACAATGGTATTTCGGATTTGTCTAGCAACAATAATAATAACAATTATGATAATAATAATGTAAATAAATCACCAACACAAGCTTGCAAAAGTAACAAATTTAAAATTTACCACCAGAATGTCCAGTCTCTTTATAATAAAATTGATTACATAAATCTAATGCTTAAAAATGAACTTAAAGACATCTCAGCACTATGTATTTCAGAACATTGGCTGAAAGAGGAACAACTCGAATTAATTCAATTCCCAGGGTTTATACAAGCTAGTAAATACTCTAGATCTAATATTAGCCATGGTGGTACTTGCATCTTCTTAAGAAATAATTTAGATCATGAACAGATAACAGCTTATGATTATCTAATTATGGAACAGGATTTTGAATTCTCTGCCGTAAAAATTCAGCAGTTTAAGTTAATAATTGTATGCGTATACCGTTCTCCGTCAGGAAAGTTTCCTCTATTTATAGATAAACTAGAATTGTTACTCAATAACATGAGCAAAGTAAATTTCGATATAATAATTTGTGGGGATGTAAATGTGGATTTCTTAAAACTTGATAGAAATTGTGAATTATTAAACCAGTTACTAATTTCCTATGGACTGAAACCTACAGTAAATACACACTATTTTGAAATAGCATTCCCCTTTAAACGAAGAACTGTTCAAAATAACAAAACTAGCAATTGGATAACAACAGGGATTATAAATTCATGTCAAAGAAAGAAATTTCTACACAAATTATATAAACAATACCACACAACACCTGAATTCAATTTATACTACAAAAAATACACTAGCATATTAAATAAGGTAATAAGACTAGCAAAGAAAATGCATAATGATAATTTTATTTCCCAATCATCTAATAAAAACAGGGCTATGTGGTCCGTAATAAAGAAAGAAACTGGAAAATATGCTAAAATACAAAGGAACATTACACTGACCAGAAATAATAAAGTGATTAATAATCCAGAGGAAATAGCAAACACTTTTAATGACTATTTTCTGGAAATTCCGCAAAAATTATTAAATAAATCACAGGTAAATACCCTAAATTCTAATAATAAAATAAATATATGCAGTGATTCTTTATTTATAAATCATGTCACAAGTGAAGAGGTAAGAATAGTTATAAAAGAGCTAAAAAATAAATTCTGTGCTGGCATTGATGGCATCCCTGATGCAATTTTAAAGAAATGTGCCGAAAATATAATAAATCCACTTACGCACTTAATAAACAGTTCAATTCTCTCAGGAACTTACCCGGATATTTTGAAGTTATCAAAAGTAATTCCAGTGCACAAAAACGGTTCAAAAGATGAATTAGATAACTATCGTCCTATTACCTTACCAACTGGTATTGCAAAAATTGTGGAAAAAATTATGTATAAGAGACTGATAAGTTTCATAGAAAAAAATAAAATATTATCAAACTCACAACATGGATTTAGAACGGAAAAATCTACACAGACAGCAATTTACGAATGTAGTAATAGTATACTGAAATTAATTGACAATAAGGAACATGTAACTGGCCTATTCTTGGATTTATCGAAAGCATTTGATGTAGTTGACCATAAAATCCTCCTTACCAAACTAAATCAATATGGTGTTAGAGGTCTAGCTAATAAATGGATAGAGTCTTACTTAACAAGGCGTAAACAAATAGTAAGCTTGAGACACAAGGATGATGGAACCAAATTACTTAATGAAACATTGTCCAATGAGGGAATTATTGAATTTGGAGTACCCCAGGGATCGGTTTTGGGCCCACTACTCTTTCTTCTATATATCAATGATATAACACAGAACGTTCATTCACATAAGGAAATTTTGTTTGCGGACGATACAACACTCGTAATAAAAGGTGAAACTAAACAGGTCATACAGCAGTCTGCTGACTCCGTTACAGGAGAGTTAACCAAATGGTCACAAGATAATCGCCTCATCATAAACTATAAAAAGACAGTATGTCTAAATTTCCACACTATACAGAATAGGAATCCAGCGATGCCCAATATAACATTAAATGGTCATCAAATAGAAAATAAATCAGAAACAAAGTTTTTAGGACTATGGATACAACAAGACTTGAAATGGAATAAACATATACAATATCTGAATACTAAACTGAACTCGATGTGCTTTGCGTTACGTATTTTGAAAACCTGCACTAGCATGCACACATTAAGAAATACTTATTTTGCTTATTTCCATTCATACTTAAGATATGGGATCATATTTTGGGGTATGTCGCCAGATGTACTAAGCACGTTTAGGATACAAAAGAGAGCGATTAGAATTATGGCAAATGTAAACTCGAGAGAATCATGTAGACCTCTGTTTAAAGATTTAAACATTCTCCCACTGCCCTGCATATATATCTTTGAAAGTATTATGTTTTTTAAAAAGAATTTAATGAATAAAGATGTTTTTCTTAAAACAAACAATGATGTTCATAGGCATAACACAAGACAAAATCAAAACATTCATATTTCACACACACACACACACAAGCATATATCAAAAAGGAACTTTTCACACTGGAGTTAAATTATACAATAAACTACCCCAGTATATAAAACTGGCCCCAAAAATAAAAACCTTTGATAGAATGTTGAAAGCTTATCTGCAGTGCCATTGTTTTTACTCAGTAGTTGAATATTTTAGCGTATAGGAGTGATGGAATCTATAACTATATTTTACTTTTTTAATTTAATTTTAATACCTAGCTGTATGTTGTTGTATTTATAGAATTAAGTTTTCATATTATGATAATAGAGTGAGGTGTAAATAGTTGTGCAATAAGATTGTATCTATTAAGATTTGCTATTATAATAAGTTATAAATAGTTATAATCTTAGTAATATATACCTGTTAGTTCTTTTATTTTATGCATGTAAATTCTGACGTGTCCTATATCAAAAATGTATTGAATGCATGTATTTGATCAAATGGAATTAATAAAAATCTATCTATCTATCTATCTACCAACAAGAATAACAAAATTTAGTAAAACCACTCCTGATCAAATTTTTATAAATACAGATAAATATCACCATTCAATAGAAGTCTATTGTCCGGGTTTTAGTGACCACCATGGACAAATACTGAGTTTTGAAGTATCCGAAGTAATCAATAATAATGATAATGGAGTAAAATCAAAGTGCAGGTCATTCACTGAATCAAATGTTACATATTTCAATGACTTATTAAATAAGGAAACATGGTCAGAAATGTATGAACTAGAAAATGTAAATGATAAATTTAATGCATTTAACAGTACCCTAAAACACTATTTTGAAATAGCATTCCCCTTTAAACGAAGAACTGTTCAAAATAACAAAACTAGCAATTGGATAACAACAGGGATTATAAATTCATGTCAAAGAAAGAAATTTCTACACAAATTATATAAACAATACCACACAACACCTGAATTCAATTTATACTACAAAAAATACACTAGCATATTAAATAAGGTAATAAGACTAGCAAAGAAAATGCATAATGATAATTTTATTTCCCAATCATCTAATAAAAACAGGGCTATGTGGTCCGTAATAAAGAAAGAAACTGGAAAGTCTGCTAAAATACAAAGGAACATTACACTGACCAGAAATAATAAAGTGATTAATAATCCAGAGGAAATAGCAAACACTTTTAATGACTATTTTCTGGAAATTCCGCAAAAATTATTAAATAAATCACAGGTAAATACACTAAATTCTAATAATAAAATAAATATATGCAGTGATTCTTTATTTATAAATCATGTCACAAGTGAAGAGGTAAGAATAGTTATAAAAGAGCTAAAAAATAAATTCTGTGCTGGCATTGATGGCATCCCTGATGCAATTTTAAAGAAATGTGCAGAAAATATAATAAATCCACTTACGCACTTAATAAACAGTTCAATTCTCTCAGGAACTTACCCGGATATTTTGAAGTTATCAAAAGTAATTCCAGTGCACAAAAACGGTTCAAAAGATGAATTAGATAACTATCGTCCTATTACCTTACCAACTGGTATTGCAAAAATTGTAGAAAAAATTATGTATAAGAGACTGATAAGTTTCATAGAAAAAAATAAAATATTATCAAACTCACAACATGGATTCAGAACGGAAAAATCTACACAGACAGCAATTTACGAATGTAGTAATAGTATACTGAAATTAATTGACAATAAGGAACATGTAACTGGCTTATTCTTGGATTTATCGAAAGCATTTGATGTAGTTGACCATAAAATCCTCCTTACCAAACTAAATCAATATGGTGTTAGAGGTCTAGCTAATAAATGGATAGAGTCTTACTTAACAAGGCGTAAACAAATAGTAAGCTTGAGACACAAGGATGATGGAACCAAATTACTTAATGAAACATTGTCCAATGAGGGAATTATTGAATTTGGAGTACCCCAGGGATCGGTTTTGGGCCCACTACTCTTTCTTCTATATATCAATGATATAACACAGAACGTTCATTCACATAAGGAAATTTTGTTTGCGGACGATACAACACTCGTAATAAAAGGTGAAACTAAACAGGTCATACAGCAGTCTGCTGACTCCGTTACAGGAGAGTTAACCAAATGGTCACAAGATAATCGCCTCATAATAAACTATAAAAAGACAGTATGTCTAAATTTCCACACTATACAGAATAGGAATCCTGCGATGCCCAATATAACATTAAATGGTCATCAAATAGAAAATAAATCAGAAACAAAGTTTTTAGGACTATGGATACAACAAGACTTGAAATGGAATAAACATATACAATATCTGAATACTAAACTGAACTCGATGTGCTTTGCGTTACGTATTTTGAAAACCTGCACTAGCATGCACACATTAAGAAATACTTATTTTGCTTATTTCCATTCATACTTAAGATATGGGATCATATTTTGGGGTATGTCGCCAGATGTACTAAGCACGTTTAGAATACAAAAGAGAGCGATTAGAATTATGGCAAATGTAAACTCTAGAGAATCATGTAGACCTCTGTTTAAAGATTTAAACATTCTCCCACTGCCCTGCATATATATCTTTGAAAGTATTATGTTTTTTAAAAAGAATTTAATGAATAAAGATGTTTTTCTTAAAACAAACAATGATGTTCATAGGCATAACACAAGACAAAATCAAAACATTCATATTTCACACACACACACAAGCATATATCAAAAAGGAACTTTTCACACTGGAGTTAAATTATACAATAAACTACCCCAGTATATAAAACTGGCCCCAAAAATAAAAACCTTTGATAGAATGTTGAAAGCTTATCTGCAGTGCCATTGTTTTTACTCAGTAGTTGAATATTTTAGCGTATAGGAGTGATGGAATCCATAACTATATTTTACTTTTTTAATTTAATTTTAATACCTAGCTGTATGTTGTTGTATTTATAGAATTAAGTTTTCATATTATGATAATAGAGTGAGGTGTAAATAATTGTGCAATAAGATTGTATCTATTAAGATTTGCTATTATAATAAGTTATAAATAGTTATAATCTTAGTAATATATACCTGTTAGTTCTTTTATTTTATGCATGTAAATTCTGACGTGTCCTATATCAAAAATGTATTGAATGCATGTATTTGATCAAATGGAATTAATAAAAATCTATCTATCTATCTATCTATACAATATAGCTATACCCATTTCTGATTTGCGTTCTCTAATTCGGTCGACGATGCAGCAGGACTGGCAAATCACGTGGACTACTTATGCTAAACCTAAGGCCAAACATTATTTTGGGATACAACCAACTATTTTACGCAAGACATGGTTCCAAGGTGGTAAATATACACGACGACACATCATTACAATCATTCGTCTACGCTTTAATCATGCATTAACGCCGGTGTATTTATTCCGCATAACTCGACGTCAGGATGCCTTGTGTTCGTGTTTGCAGATGGAGGGTACTTTAAATCATATTCTCTTTCAATGTCCACAATATGATTTTCAGCGTGCCATAATGTTGCGCAATTTATATTCATTAGGGCATTCACTGCCTTTAAATGTTGCCACATTAGTTCATACTCCTACACTTCCGCTGGTTAGTAGCATAGTATAATTTTTCGACAACATTGATTTAAGGCTTTGAATGTGTATTCCTTTCACCTGGTCCATAAATGTGACCCGGTCATGTGTGTCTATGTGTCGTAATGCCCGTATCACACGACACTCGCTAGCATGGAAGCTGTTGTGATCGCTGGTATAAAATCCTGTATGATTCTGTTCATCCTCGCCCGTACACCTGCTTTTATGGCTGAAGTGTATCACACGCTAGCATTTCGTGCGCCAAGTTGTAAGAAATAAAACATGGAGGACGTTTGTCGTTTGGGGGTAAAATTTACAGTCAATTCGCATTATTAACGCAAAACGGACATGAAACTTGCTTTAAGTACATTTGAAAACATGCCTGGTACTGAATGAAAGCATTCCAATCAATATTTAATATCTAACTATAATAATTGGATATTTAACCATATGCGCTAATAAGAAGCGTAACAAAATGAGGTAAAGTCCGTTGGAAAAGTGTACAAGTGGCATCGCGCCCGCTTGGTGTTTTGAAGATCCCGGGTTAAAGGCTATCCAACGGAGAATATTTTAATTCTTTTTAATTATGTTATTATATCCTCCTCACGTCGTACAACAATATTGCAACTTAGTTTTGTCTACATGATCTACGCGTACGATAGGAAACATGTTTTCTCTCAATTAAAATTCTATTTTACCTAAATACTGTTGAAGTAAACTTATTCTTTTATATTTTAGATAAGTTCTATTATATTGTTCGATTGAATAAATAAAACAGACACAACTTACACTTATTTTTACGTAACGCGATCGCCGCAGTGTAGATTTTATTTTAAAAACCAAAGAGCAGAGGGTTGCCAACTTCCAGAGATAACAAAATGACTTTTTTAGCTAACCTCAACAAATACTGTTTAAAACCATGGACGGATACTATTTAAATAGTTCAAAATTTATCCCAGATTAATATTATGACACATTCTGTATTCACTGGATATAGCAAGCGCTTTGCACACAGACGCTCTTTAGAGAAAATATAGTTTCGTCAGATGTATTTATTCGAGGGCCTACCTACATAACAAATACATTTGTTTATGTTGTCGCTATGATCTCTACTAGAACGAGAAAAGCAATCCGATTGGTTGTTGTACTCAAACTTCCATACCTGTTCAATTTCGTGAGTTGTATGGAAGCTACTATGGAAGGCAGAACCAAGACCGACTACAATAAATCAGACCGCAATGCCACTGTCGATACCGTAGAACATGGCGGAAATCGTAGGGGATTGTTTACATTTGTTGAACCAACATTTTAGTTTGTCTGCTGCCAGAATTTCGTTCAAATGTCGCTTATCTCAAGTGATTTCGTGCTGTTATTTATTGTAATAGTGTACCTTAAGTAGTGTAGTGCACTGTGAATAATTATAAATTCCGGTGATATCTAATGTGAGAATTATTGCCTGTTCATTGTTATTGTCTGTGAACCCGGCTGTAAATTTAATACTGCTGCAGATACTTCAATTTTTAAATTTCCTAAAGAAAGAGAAGTGGATAAGAAATATTCTCCGGGATAATTTTCGAAGTTAAAACAGTTGTATGTTGTGGTTAGGAAAATTCCCTAACCCCCTGATGCCATTCCAGTAGGTGGTGTTGGCCATTCTGCCAATTTTCACAAATCAACCGTCCTACCACACAACTCCTGTTTGTTAAAATAGATGATGGTAGTTTTAATGACATAGTATGAGTGTCGGTGTGTTCTAAAGTGCCAAGTTCTTTAAGTGTAATTTATTCTATAAGAATCGTGAATCAAGAATCTTTGTGTGCTTGTGGGCAAATTGAATTGGATACTACAGTCTGATGGAAGCAGTGATTTTAAAATGCGACAGGTATGTAAATAGAATTACTGTTAGTATCACAAGCAAGTGGACCTGGGTCGTTAACCCCAGATTAGGTTCGTTTTTGTATATAACACATTAATAAGATAGAATTTATGTCCGTTACTAGGTTAGGTAGGCCTACTGCCTGGCCGAAAATTACTGTTAGTACCACAGGCAAGGGGGTCTCGGGCGGGCGTTAGCCGCTGGTTATGTTTGTTTTTGTATGTAAAACATTACCTAATAAGATAGGATTTATGTCAGCTACTAGGTTAGGTTTTTATATATAAAGCCTCCAAGAACCAACTGGTTTGCCTTCCGTTGGAATTCTATACACATCGAATTTGAAGAATGACAAGTTGATAATACAGTAAATTTTCATTTTAAAGAGTTTGTAACAGTCAATTGAGTGTTATTGGCAAATGCTATTTGAAATAAAGAACAAAATGATAGTACTTGTGTGCCATCTGTTGGAGCTAGTTCAGGGTGCCCGTATCCTATACAAACAGATAGAAGCGAGTGCGCTCTAATAGCTCTCTCCGCTCAAAACAAACAACACACGACCGTGTTTACGGTATACGTAGGGTTGGCAATATCTTATTTGTCAAATAAGCCACGCCTATAATGGCCGACACAACTGAAATTTCACTATATAGGCCTAAGTCGTGTTATAAATGGGGATGGTGGGTGGGTTATAGACAGCGGAGGAGACAACATCTATTAGCAGATCACTGTAGTAAAAAAAAGGCAATCATCGGAACGCGTTAGGCTGTAACCATTGTCAAAAACCATTGGATTGGACAAATCGAAGGTTAGAATGGTCTGGTGCAGTTGCCGCTTTGACCGCTCGCAGATATTGGGGCAGGTTGACACAAAACCATTGATCTGGACGTGTTAGGCTGTAACCATTGGATTGGACAAAACGGAGGTTAGAATGGCCGGGTGTTGGTGCGGCATAGTACCAAAACGGTGAGGTTGGCAGTACTGTTCTGATGATGGTTGATGTGAATAATGGCATCCACAGTTGGAAATTCGTCTATAGCCTATAATAATAAGGGATTATTGTAGCCATTGGCTATGCATATAATGAATAAAATCTAAAATCATACAGTAAACTAATTGTTATTCCCTAGGAATATCAAAGATTCATGTCTTAATGTGCAGAATATAGCGTGGGATCTTCCACATTGTTCTCCACAGCGCTCACACAAACATTCGTCACACGGATGATGGAACTTTTTGGTGCGACACAGTTTATAACGGAAACCATGTATGGCAACGCGCGTGAGAATATGTCTCAGCCATTGAACTGGAATGCCGACTGTATGGGAAGAAAGTGCGGTTTGTTGGTGCGACTAGTTGCTCCTGGTAGTGCATGTCAAGGAGGAGAGTTTGACGTATACGAACGAAAGGATGATGTACGTACGACGAGATACAAGTAAAAGAGGTACTTTTGAACATTTAGGCGAACGGTAAACTAAACGGGACTTAACGCCGAAATACATATGTCAAAACATCATGTAGTAATTTGATACTTAAAATGGCTAGGAATATACGCCAACATAAAATATTATATTGCAGCCTGATTGTTCATCATTTTATCCTTAGATCAAAGGCAGCATACACAATAACTATAGACCTACTGGCAAAAAATACAAGCCGCACGTACATTAAAATAAAATTAAAATAAGGTTAGGCTGGGAATGACTAAGAATAAAGAAAAAGAATATGTTAATTGGTATTCAACATTTGTATTAACTCAAAGGCAGCATTCATACAGTATATGTGTGAATATGCATATACCTACAACTAAACAATTAAATAGATTCTTAGTGAACAAAAATACATAGCCTACTTTATTTATACAAAACACCCACATTTTCCGTATTCTTCAAAGTAATGGGGCGTGGTGGTGCAGTGGTCAAGCTATTCGCCTCTCACCAAGGTGGACCAGGCTTGATTCACGGTCATTGCAAGTGAGATTTTTGAAGTGAAATGCCATGTCCTGTGGTTCGGATTCCACGTAAAATGGAGGTCCCTTGGCTCATGATCACAAGATTAACGGTCACGTAAAACTACAAGCTTCTTTTTCTTCAAAGCAGGTCTAAACTTAGACCTCACATAAGTCATACAGCAAACGAACAGGTCCTGCAGGGAAGATCCCGTAAGCCGAATTACTTTTATCGTCTCCAAGACTGACATAATAGAAGTATACTGGAAAATGTGAAATTTTATGCCTATGCTGATGAAGAAAGTAACAGTAAATATTAGGCTACTTGTCGTTCAATAACTCTCGGTCTTTTCTTGGGTGGCTGAAGCCGATGCTGTGGGAAATTGCAAATTGCAGGTACCGCATCGCATCATCTTTAAGCAGTGGTTTGTTTCTATTTGAATGAAACAAGTAGCATGTTTATAAAAGTGTTCACAGCTATAACCCATTTCTTTAATAGGCCTACATCTGGGCGTTTCCATGGAAATCTGTAATATAAGCGTAGGTTATAATTCTGTGACTAATGACTTATAACCTACAATAGGGCCTACGTGTATTTGTCATGTGCTATTTAGGCCTATGTTAAAATTTGATGTAAGACGTATCCATAAACGCAGAATATGCTACTTCATTACAAATCTCAATTCTGAAAAGAAAGTAGACCGTAAACCTACCGTATTATTGGATAATACCATACATATAACGTTGCACAGAGGTACGTACGATCAAATATATGAAAATAATCACGACATATCAGCTGACTTGCAACCTAGAGTTAAATGGTATAACAGTTTTGGTGCGACTAGTTACGCCTGGTAGTGCACCAGGAAGCAGTTTTCAGCGAGGGTTACCATGGGAGGAGTTGTTCCAGTAGTACCCACAGTTCAATGGTCACAGCTCGTACCCCCCACTCTTCCAATCGTCAAAAATCATAGTGTCCGTGGCGCAAAAATCCTACCAAATGTCCTTTGACCCTAGTGTGTCCATGAGTTTTACATATCCTGGAGTAGAAGGTAGCAACATTTGAAGTCGGAGTTCTTCTACATTATAAACCTCGCAAGTCACCTCTTACACAGGTCTTGAAGGTGTATACTTTGATACACCCAAGGCCTTCTTTATGTAAGTTGCCTTCAGTTGCTCCATATAGTTCCAAATGCTTCATATTTAAATGTGTCCAAATGCTCTCCAGTCCATAAGTCACAATACGGGTAACTTTTAACCGCAAAAGTTTTAAGGCTGTTTTTATAGATAGCGTAGTCAAATGTTTTGGTAGCGACGCTGGGTCTATCCTTGATGTGCAGTGTGAAAACATTGCCAGTTGACTGTAATGTAGGACCTAAGTAGGACTACTTGTAAGGTGATACACTCTCAAGCGGTTTTCCTGCAATGTGAAAAATTTCTGGCTTTCCCCCTTTCCTAAAGGTCATAGATTTAGTCTTGTTTCTGTTTAACCTAAGGTCATTGTGTAACGCCCATCATTCTAAAGCGTCGAGAGCAGATTGTAATTCGACCTGTGAACTTGAAGCGAGCACATGTCATCTGCATATATAAATGAGATTACCCTCTCTGATAATATATCTGTGATATTATCTGCCATAGCAGTGATAAATAACTGACACCGGTGGATGGTTAGGGTGGATGGGCCTACTTACCTTTTATTTAGAGGTCCGCCTCGCTTCAGCAACAAAATCACCTCCAGAAGACATGTCCCAACAGAAGAACACCAAAAGGGGTGGAAGGAAGGTGGAGAAGGGGAACGCACAGGCTATTCTACAGACACCCCCCAATAACTAATGGAACTGCTGCCGACGAAATAATGCCACAACAGTTGCTTAAAAATTTTAAAAGAAAATTTAATGTTAAAATTTAAAAGGGAAACACCTCCACCAGAAAACAGAACATGCATCAGGCAACATAAATTTAAAAAATAAAATAAAATCTCAGCTAGAATTCTCACTGTAGAAAAAATAAATATTTAAGGCCGATATAAAAAAAACAATTACTTGAGGTAAGAGCATAAAAAGCTACAAACCAAAAAAAAAACACTAAATAAGCACCAGACATATACCCAAACTGGACCATGAGGGCCTTGGAGAATCAGAAAAACTAGTGCAAAAGTTTACCAAAAACAAGGTAACGAAAGAATAACGTAGGAGTACCAAGAAAACTCCAAAAAAGGAAAACCAAAGGAAAATTTTAAACAAAAAGTTAACCAACATCACCATGACCCAAGAACGTGCACTTCAAAACATGCCAGAAAAAACAAAACCCACAATGCACTTCTGTCAACAAGTTACCATGGCGACCAAGAACAGTTGAAGGTACATCAGTACGTATTTATGTGAAACGCGTAATTTACATTTTTAAATTAAATCTTCTCCAGTGAGAAAACAGCTAGATATAAACAAACTCATGACACTACGAGATCAAATAGTTTTTACAGGCAACGGATCTGACTAAAAACCGACCGACTAATGAACCAATTTAGGCCTAGTGTTAATAGAATCGTCTGGCCAGTACCATAATATTATAAGAAGATAATGCCTTAGCCAGATGCCAAATAATAAAATAAGAAGAAAAACAGTAGTGTTCCCCGGACAAATATATTTTAACAAAAAAATTACATTTACATAGGTGACATATCTATTCCAAGGTCAACCTTTCAGAACCAAAACAAACAGTCAGTACACAACGCAACATATGGAGCTCCAATAATTCAAAATAATAAAATGCAAAACATACCTTTAGGGGAAACACTAATTTTTTAAACACTACTTCGATATCCTTAAAGGATTTATATCATCAAAAATAAACTAAAATAGCAGATGGCTGCCAGTCGCTGTCGAAGAGATGCACTCCAAAGATCGCCTTTCCATATTAAGGCCGAAGAAACTATTTACACGATTATCATAGATGATAGTTGCACACTAATACTTCATGTATCATTAAATACTGGAATATATTCCCAAGTTAGCGTGGACGAGGGCGAAGCCCTCGCCCTGGCGAGATTCACAATATGCGTAGTTCTTCTCCCAGCAATTAGTCACAACTTATCATTTACAAGATGGATGACAAAAAGCGAAGAAGGCCACCCAGCATGCACCAGGATTATTTAAATTGGACCAATTAAATTTAGCCACATATTACGACAATGTGAAAACCAAATAATATTCAAACGACACCACTAAAATGTTTTGGCGGCATGAAGTATATATAGTTCTTTTGTTTCATGACGTAGAATTAAATTGCCTTCAATTATGCCACGAATAGGATAGTTTATAAGGAAACACCAACACACTCTATAGGAGAAGAAGGAACCACGTGAAGAAACCCCGAAGTCCGACAGCAGCTGCCATCTCGTGTTCACAAACGGAATCAAGTCACCAGGTGGACGAGCGGCTAGGTACAGAGCTGATCCACTGTTTGATTGGCTAGGGGCTGCTGGGTTCTTATTGGTTGTTGGTGGAACATATCTATATTCCTTGGATTTTAAGCTGCCTCTTGCTTTTTGTTCCAAAGCGGTGCAGCGCTCGACGGCGCTTCATGCAGCCGGTAACCAGTAAGAAAGGCGCCTTGGATTATTGGTCAAAATGGCGTCGCTTCGCTTGCTTTGAAGCTGCGGGCGTGCCGTTTAAAATCCTAGGAAGGCAGATTTTGAGTTTGTGGGTGTGGTTATATGTGTACATGTGATTTTATATTGATTGATAAAGTGATTACCTTTAGCCAGAACATTACATCTAGGAGATTTGTGTGAGAATGTTTTGATGAGGTTATGGCATTACGTGGTTAGATTTTTACTTGACATTTTTAACTTCTTTCGGTTGGATATAATATGTAACACGCGGAAGTTGCCTTCATTTACAAAAGTAGTTGCTACCTTGTGTTATTGCATATTAAAATGCATAGTTCGTAATATCATTGGGTATATGGAAATGTGCTACCGTACCTCGAGCGGGCTACGGTACTGCATCCTTTAGATACCGTAATTATCATGTGAAATTCCGCAGTAGAAAACTTCAAAAGCGTTCGTTGGTTTCTGTAGAAAACCATTCTTACTGGTCTAGGGCTCTCTCCTATAATATTAAAACACGTGGTATATCACAATTACTACGTTTACATGACGAACTCAAATCGATTTGAATACGATCCTGTTTTCAGTACGCTGCCCGTTTACATGAGCAGTTTCAGTTCGTATTGAAATCTATTTCAATACAGTATATAATTTATGGTGGCCAACCTGCAGTTATGTTGGCTAACTCGTATTAAACAGCAAAATAAAAGACCCGTACCGTAATTATCATATTACTAGTGCATGAGACAGGACCCTGACTTTCACAGTTTCACTGGACGTGTTAGGCTGTAACCATTGATCTGGACGCGTTAGGCTGTAACCATTGGATTGGACAAAACGAAGGTTAGAATTGTCGAGTGTAGGTGCAGCCTGTGGCCGCAGAAAGTTAGCTGGGCGCTCACAGTTTCACTGGACGCGTTAGGCTGTAACCATTGCCAAAACTATTCATCTGGACACGTTGGGCTGTAACCATTGTCAAAAACCATTGGATTGGACAAAACGAAGGTCAGAATGGTCGGGTGTAGGTGCGTCCTATGGCCACCGGAAGCTAGCGGGGCACTCACAGTTTCACTGGACGTGTTAGGCTGTAACCATTGTCAAAAAACATTGGATTGGTCAAAACGAAGATTAGAATGGTGGGGGTAGGTGTGGGGAGCTAGCAGGGCATGATTGACAAAAAGAACATTGATCTGGTACTGGACGAAAGACCACATATACAATTAGTACCGTATGCGTGGGGTTGGCAATACTGTACTGTTGTAACGCCGATAATGGCAGACACAGCTAAGTCATGTTATAATTTGGGATGGCGGGTGGGTTATAGACAGCTGAGGAGTGAACTACATCATTCCCAGATCAATTTTGAATCATTTGAAAAGATATTTATTGCAAATTTAAGAAGTTTTTCCCCCCTGGGTTCGTGTCTCCTGCACTGTTACCATTGTCATCCGACGTTTCTTTGACGGGTTGTTTGTAAACGTGAAAAATGGATACGCCGAAGATTTTGATGTTGTTTGTTCTTACGAAGTTTATGGGTAACAGTCGTCCCTTTCAATTACTGAATCTTTTAGAGACTCCGGGCTGCCAGAATGTTGCTCCGAATGGGATCTGTAACATGCCAGTAAATCTACTGACACGGCTCCCTCGCATTTAGGCCTAAGCACCCGGACTGCGCCAGGATTCGATCCTGCTACCTTGGTAAAAGCAGGTGAGAAAGTTACCGCTGCGCCACTCGGCCAGTCTGTGTTGAATTTATTCAAATGGAAAAAGGAACGGATTAATCGTCAAAGACGGTGTATTTTCACTTTTTCTGTTGACCACATTTTACCTACGGATACACCAGACATTCAAAGTAAAACGGACAAAAATACATTAACGCTAAAAACGCGTGCAAACAAACTACGCTTATCAACCACGAAAAGAACACAGACAGTAACGAAGAATATGGGCAGGAAGTAAAACATTGCGATTCGAGTCAGGCGACAGACGAAAGTAGGCCTAAATTAGTTTATCATTGTAACTCAAGAGCGTGCAGAATCGCTTTCAGTACGATCCGCGTTTACATGTTCCTGAATACGTGTTTGGATACGATCCGATCCCACAATTTTACCGTATCGAGCTTGAAAATCAATACGAACTGAGTCCCGTTTACATGACCGTATTCAATACGGTAAGTGTACTCAAATAGATTTGAGTTCGCTATGTAAACTCTGTAAATATCGTGGTGTATACAATAATATAAAATATTCTCAGCGTTACACGTAGCCTACCGGTAAATCTGAACAAAATGTGTTGTAGGTTAGGTAAGAGTATTTCGCCGAGGGTGGGGGTTGAGGGAAATGCATTTCTCAAAACGTTCGAGCAATACATCATGTTAGTAAGGCATGTTACGCATACCGTAAGCTATAGTGAAATCCAGAAAGTTTGCCTACAAATTTGTTAATGCATGAGGAAAATTGCCATAATCTTCCTGATTAATGCAGTTATCAAAATTATTTTAGGAGGGCTATGGGTACTACCTAGACGTGATGTTCTGCTATATAATTGAGTACTGTAATCAAGTTCCATACTCATAATGCTCCTTGAGAATAAGGTTCATTGTAACCAAAATCTTTCCCCATGTCAAGACACAATCAAACTCTGTAGAGGGTTTGTTTGAGTTTAAGTGGTTTGAAATAGGGCAAATACCAATCAAGGTGATTCTTGTTCATATTGTTGGATATTAGAGTTTTGAAATTGAACTGCTCATGGTAAATAAATGGAATCACATGTCACTATTAATACAGTGCTGCAACAATTGTGTGTATATATAGATATTAATAGGCCTATATGATTTACAATGATTAAAAAGGATGCCCCAATAAAGAAGAATTATGTTCCTAACATTGTCCAGATATCCTTCTGTTCCCTATTTCCCATTTTAGGCCGGTATAAATTACGTTCACAATGGAATATCCATCTCATTTGCGTACAATCGTGTTGACAGACTGAAAAGCATCAAACTATTGCATTAAGAAACTGCTGTACCCGGGGGGGATTGGTATTGAAATTCTGACTTTATTCTCTATTACGGTACATCAAATAACTACAGTCGAACCTCCCTTCTGCGGACACCGTCGGTTCCGAGTGAAAATGTCCGTTATGAGAGTTGTCCGCTGAAACAAGTTTGTAAAAATAATCGAACATTTTAACGGCAAAGTACATCCACCTAAACATACACATCTTTATTTTGATTATTTGAGTTTTCCCACATTTGAATTTTTCAGCAAGCTTTCTCACTGAAAGTCCCTTCTCACTTTCTACAATCACATTTCTTCTTCTTTTGAGGTTTAAACACGTTCGTCCCTTGTTACTCGTGTTTACTCGACGACTGAAATGCTACGATATTTCTGTCTCGCTAATTAGCTCATGTACTGCAAGTCTTTTCCTTCTCACGTTGACTACCTGAGCTCGACCTTATCGGTGGCAATCTGAGTTATGAATCGAATGATGCAAGCAGGGAAGAAAATCACCAGATAACTCTTGAGTAAACAGTCACTGGCAGCAATCCTGGACAATTAGAATTCTCGGAATGTACACCAGTAGGTAGAACACCATAACAAAAGGTTTGGAAAGAGGAATGTATAGAAGAATTAACTTGACCGCTACTACAGCGTTGCCATGTAGCCTGCATTTCACTCTCTCTTCTTTGACTCGAAAGAGGTGTAGTACAGATATTCAAGAGGGATTTCCGTATGTCTGCAGAATGGTTTTAAAAGAATGGTCCGGTGTAAAAAAATGAAATGCAGCGTCTGAAGTGTCCGCTTAAGTCAAGTGGATGGGACAGATGGCGATGTCCTCTGTCCGGACTTCAAGGTGTCCTCTGAAATGAGGCTAATTTAACACTTGTCTTATGTAATATAAAATCGGTTCCAAGGAAAAATGTCCGTATAGGCAGGTGTCCGTTAGGGCAGGTTCAACTGTACTAACATTTGCTGCCCTAAAAGGGGAAAAACAAAAAAAAATACTTTTGCACTAAACCACTCATATTAAAGCACCACTTTGCTGTGGGAACTAGAGCTCCCTAGGTTTTATCTAAAAACCAAATAAATTGTAAATACAATTTTAAAACATACATACATTTTCATTTGAGACTGTTTCGAAACATGTACCTGTCATCATCATCTTGTACAGTTTCCAGCCCCAGGCTGGGTCTGTTTGCAACATAAGCCTCGCCACTTAGTTCTTTCTTCCCACCACCTCTCCGCTGTCACTCTGGTCCAGTCCTTGCCTCTCTTCTTGACACATTCCTCAACTCCTTTCAGCCATCTATCTCTTGGTCTTCCCCTTGCTCGTTTCTTCTGCATCTCATGTATCCTCTTGGGAATCTTCTTCTCATCCATTCTCTTTAAGTGTCCATACCACCTCAGTCTTGATGTCTCAATCCTACCTTGCAAGGGCTCCTCTTTCACCATTTCCCTGACCTTTTCATTCCTCACCCTGTCTCTTCTTGTTACTCCGATCCTACTTCGCAGGAACTTAATTTCATCTGCCTGTATTCTGCTTATGTCTCTTTTCTCCATAGTCCACGTTTCTGAAGCATAGGTCAGTATCGGGATATAGTAGCTTCTGTATAACACTTCCTTGCTTTTTTGTGGGTCATCTTTATTCCACACTAAGCTCCTAATGCTTCTCAGAAATGCTTCTGCCTGTCTGCCATGTTCCATAATCTCTTTGTCATTTCTCCCATTTTCCTCCACTATACTTCCCAAGTACTTGAGACTTTCCACCTTCTCCAGCTGTCCACCTCCAAGTGTTATCCCACTCATTGGTCTGTCCTTTTTCCTGGTCGTTAACAGGATCTCACATTTACTGATGTTGAACTTCCATCCGTACTCTCCCACTGTTTCTTCCCAAGCCTTCAGTTGCTCCTGAATTTCCTCCTCCTTGTTTCCCCAGACCATGAGATCATCTGCAAACACCAATGCTTTCATCTTATCTTCTCCTATCTTTCCTGTTACCCGTGTCATTACCTCGTCCATAACCACAATAAAGAGAAAGGGGTGACAGTGCACTACCCTGTTTCAGGCCACTCATTTGTCTGAACCAGTCTGTTCTTTCCCCTCCAACTTTCACACAACTCACACTTCCACAATACATCTCCATCACTCTGCCTACAGTCTCTTTTTCCATTCCCATGTTTTCCATTGCTTTCCAAACCTTCTCCCTACACACACTATCATAGGCCTTTTCGATGTCCAGGAAGGCCATCAACAGATCCTCTCCAAATTCGTAGTGGTGTTCCTGGAGCTGTCTCACTGAAAATATGAGATACACTTTTGATCTCCCAGGTCTGAATCCATACTGCTCCTCTCTCAATTTTCTCTCCACTTTGGCTCGTATTCTACTTTCTAATATCTTTTCATATATCTTGGCACAGTGAGGTATGAGTGTGACTCCCCTGTAATTTCTGCACTCCTTTCTGCTTCCTTTCTTAAATATTGGGACAATTAATCCTTTCTTCCAATCTTCTGGGGTCTTTTTATCCTTCCATATCACCCTCATCACACGGTACAGCCACTGTTTCCCAACCTCCCCTGCTGCCTTCACCATTTCAACACTCACTTCTTCCACACCTGGTGCCCTTCCTCCTTTCATCTTGTCTATAGCCATTTCCAGTTCTCTCCAAGTCAGGTCCTTTTCCATTCCTGTGTTGTCTTCTCCATCTTCCAATACATTGTCTTCCTCCCTATGACCATTTGGATTCAGCAAATCCTCAAAGTACTCTTTCCACACTGTCTTGAGTTTCTCTTTGTTGTGTACCTCATTTCCGTTTTTGTCCATCATTACCACATCCTCTCTCAGACCTCTTCTCTTACTTTTGACTATCCCATAAAGTGCTTTCTTATTTCCTCTGCTGTCTTCCTCCATCATCTCTGTCCACTTTACCATCCACTTCTTCCTCTCCTCTGCGACAATCTTGTTTGCTTCTTTCTTCTTTATCTTATAATCTTCCCTTGCCAGATCAGTTCTTTCCTGGGGCCACACTCTGAAAGCCTTGTTCTTCCTTCCCACAGCTTCTTTTACTCTCTCATTCCACCATGGTGTCTCTTTACACCGCTTTCTGTTGCTTGTTCTTCCACATACTGCCACTGCAGCTTCCACCATTGTGTTTTTGAATTGCTTCCATTCCTCTTCCCCTGTTTTAGGATTGTTTGTTGGCATCCTTTCCCTTATTATCTTCTGGAATTCTTCCTTGACTTCCTTTTCCTTGAGTTTCCATACTTTGATTCTCCTTTCCTGGAACTCTGTCCTCTTGCTATCCTTAACAACTCCCAGGTTCATTACAAGTATTCTGTGGTCGCTATCTAAGGCCTCTGATGGTATTACCTTTATATCTCTGACACTTCTCTTCATTTACCAGTCGTACAGCATGTAATCTACCAAAGATTTATTTGTTAAATCACTGCTGTACCACGTTACCTTGTGGCTTTCTTTCTTCCGGAACCAGGAGTTGCCTACCACTAAACCGTTTCTCTTGCAAAAATCCAGCAACTTTATCCCTTCTTTATTCCTGCTACCCCATCCTTCTGCTCCCAATACATTTTCATATCCTTGCCTTTCACATGTACCTGTACATGTACCTGTAATGTAACAAAAACATGAAACGAAAGGTTTTGACTAGGCAGACTGTTAATTTAAAACCCTCATGTTAAATGAATAAGGACCATGGTGGTCGAGAGCGCTAACGCCCTACCTTGTGCCTCGCTGGCATCGGGAGAGCGTAGGTTCAAATCCCACCTCAGCCGTCCTGAAAATAGTTTTTGTGGTTTCCCATTTTCACCACCAGGCAAATGCCGGGATGGTTCCTTTCGATAGGTCCACGGCCAATTTCCTTCCAATATCCCTTCCCTGACCCGTCCTGAAAAGAAAAGTTCATGGCCATTGGCTGCGCTAATAAAGAAATAATAAGACTTAGAAAAGATTTTTGATAGTTTTGATTGGAGTAAATTGTACGACATTTTGAAAAGCATTGGAATAAAGTACAGGGATAGGAGGGTGATCTACAAACCAGACGGAAGCTATGCAGGTTGAAGGGCATGATAGAGTCAGTAATGTCAACTCAAGCGAATGAATTATTGTTAACGGTCATCACTGTTGAAAGCTGGCTAAACCTTTTACTAAATTCTACGACTAGCATTTCAAGGCTGTATTCAGAAAGATGTAAGGTAAGGCTGCAACTTATCACCCATACTTTTCAATGAAGGAATTGAGAGAAAATTTTTAAGTAGGAGTAAAGATTCGAGGAGAAAATTTCAACTTTGAGATTTGCTGATGGCATTGTCATATTAGCCGATTCACCAGAGGATTTGAATGAGATTTTAAATGGAATGCACTCCATCTTGAGGAAAGAATTCATGATGAAAATCAACAAATGTGATATATGATACAAGAATAGCAGCCAATGGCCATAAGCTGGGCATGTTTGATTGAACGCCCGAGAGCTCCCAACAAGTTCAATTTCAAGTAATTCCAAGTTTCGCTACCAGATGCTACTGTCACTAACACTAGCGGCGAACGTTGGAACTTGATAGACCGTTTCCTAACCAGCCAAATATAGCCTACAAATTTTGCTACAGACCACTAATTGCAGTGATAGGTTCTTTCAAATGGCATGGGCCCGCTGGCTTTACTTCCCCTCCGAAGAAAGGCATAGTTCTAAAAGAACAATTTGTGTGTTCCTGGATTTAAGAAAGGCTTTTGACACCGTAGACCACAATATACTCATTAGAAAACTTGAAAAGGAAGGTATTCGTGGTACTCCTCAAGAACTAATAAAAAGCTTTCTTTTTAACAGAATACAAAAGGTGCAAATCAAAGATACTCTAAGTAGAAGTGCTGAAGTAAAAATTGGAATACACCAAGGAACAGTTTTAGGTCCTATTCTTTTTCTGTTATATGTTAACGATTTGTGTGAGCTGAACTGTAATGTGATGATAATCTCATATGCTGATGACACTGCCATCACAGTCACAGGAACAACTTGGGAGGACACTTTTAATAGAACTCAAGAAACCCTTGCTACAGACCAAAAATCACCTCCTTACCAAAACACAATACCTATGCTTCTCACACAACAAAACATTACAACCCACAGACAATTTAACACTCAAGATCCACACACCAATTTGTAACAATGGTGAAAGATGCAACTGCTATACCTTACAGAAGTCAATGAATGCTACATATTTAGGGATTATTATACATACCGTAGTCATTTAAAATGGAACATGCATGCATCAAAATTGGCCAATAAACTTCAAAAGTTAATTTACATATTTTACTGAATCAGAAATATCCTTTCAGCAAAAGTCTTGAGAACTGTATATTTTGCCTTAGTCCAGTCATAACTACAATATTGAATAAATGGTTGGGATGGAATACTTGATTCACATTTGGCTCAGAACCTCATTCTAAAAGTTATGTACAAAAAGCCATCAACTTTTCCAACATGTGAACTGTATCAACAAAGCATGGTGCTTAACATATGACAGTTATTTGTTCAGTCATCAGTCATATCTATTCTTAAAAATATGAAGCTCTTCCCAAATGGACAGGAACTTAAAATGTGCACTAGACTTCAAGACAGAACTGGAATAAATAACCCTCATCAAAACACACTACCTGTCCAAAGGAATTGAAGTTGTCTTAGCACTAGGATATACAATATATTGTCAGTAAATGTCACAAATAACACCCTTAATATACTGAAGAAAAGGCTTTTTACATGGCTCCTTAATAACTTTGATAAAGTAAATGAACTTATAAATTTTCACCAACATATTTAAACCAACTCAGTCACAATTAAGTAATGTATCATCTTCTTTTATTTTTAGCGTCCTCATAATAAACTTTTCTTACTATTATCAGTCAAATACTAAAGCCTCCGTGGCTCAGGCGGCAGCACGCCGGCCTCTCACCGCTGGGCCCGTGGTTCAAATCCCGGTCACTCCATGTGAGATTTGTGCTGGACAAAACGGAGGCAGACAGGTTTTTCTCCGGGTACTCCGGTTTTCCCTGTCAAAGTTCATTCCAGCAACACTCTCCACTATCATTTCATTTCATCTGTCATTCATGTAATCATTGCCCCAGAGGAGTGCGTCAGGCCTCGGCAGCCGGCACAGTTCATATCCTCGCCACTAGATGGGGGCTTCATTCATTCCATTCCTGACCCGGTCGGAGACTGGAAGCAGGCTGTGGATTTTCATTTTCATCAGTCAAATACTATGTTGCAAATAAATTAAGAAACTGTATTCATGAAGCCTACGCTCAAGTTTATCTTCTGTGGGATTCACGCTGTATTTTGATGCATCTGTATATGTACATGTTTTCTGTCAGTGAATAAAAAAGTTTTCTCGTAAAAAAGAAGTTCTTAATGCCCTTAAATAATCGGACGACTGTAGGCCGGGTTTGATCCCGCCATCTTGGGCATAGCAGTTCAGCATGCTACCGACTGTGCCACCAAGGGCACAAAATGTAAAACAAAAGGAATGGAATGCAGCCGTAAGAAATCAGAAACACCTATTGACATCAAATAAAGGCAGATGGAAAAGCTAAAGGAAGTAGGGAGCAAAATAATCAGCGATGGACGAAGCAACGAGTGTATAGAAAGTAGGCTGGCACAGGTAAGGGAAGAATTTCTGCAGAAAAACAATGTGTTGTCATCAAATATAGATTTAGATATTTGAAATACATTTTTAAAGCCTTTTTCTGGAGTGTTATGCTGTGTGGACTGTTGATGCAGGAGAACAGAAGCATTTCAAATGCGGTAGTGCAGGAAAATGATTAAACTCAAATGAGTAGATGGAGTAAGAAGACGAGCGGAAGAGCGCTAATGAAGATAAGAGATCGGTTGATAGGGCACGTACAGTACAGTACTAAGACAACCAGGATTGGCAATTTTTTTTATGGAAGGAAGGGTAGAGGACAAGAATTGTAGAGGTAGACCAAGGTTACAATACAAGTCATAGTATTGCATCACATGTGGTATGGTAGCTATGTGGAGATGAAACGATGAGCTGCATCAAACCAGTCTAAGGACTGAAGACTCAAACAGTAACATGGAAATACTCACAGTATTAGCCTTTCAAGATGGGAGTGCTGCTGCGCCAGCATTTGTTGGTCATAGCAGCAGGAGCCTTGCGGGATGAGGAGAGTGAAAGAGGGATGATGGAGTACAGTCTCCACATAAGTCAACTAGCATTACATGTGCTGCTTGTGTTACTCAGAACTTATAATGTGATTTGTGAACAAAAAGCAAAGCCAACTCCGTACAGGCCATGGGGGCCCTGGGAGCAGTGGAAGGTAGAGGCCTCCACTCTTTGGGACATCGGCACTAGATGGGATGGAGTTGTCAGCTCCATGCCCGGCCGTCTTTGCTCCCAGGAATTACCCTGGTACTCATTTCTGGTGTAGGCTCGCTTTGACAGCCAACAATAGACTTATTTAAATATTCATACAGTTACACCCCAATTACCAGCTTTTGAGGACCCCTACAGTAGTACAACACTAAAATACTTCCGACATGATTGGTTCTAGGGCCTTAAAAAGTGGTTTTCAGTCCCCTTAGTCTGTTATTTATACAAATTAACACCGTTTCACCAAACTGGACGAAAGTGTACATCCTGAGTTTTGTTTCTTGATTTATGAGGCTCTAAATGACCCTAGGTTGGTCCTTCTATGACAATTCAATATTTAGGGAATGGAGAGGGCTGTCCAAATTTCAAGTAGATACGGGTCCAAACGGTAAGTACATAAAATTTTATTTAGGTCATTGAAACGATGTGGACTTGTTCCAGAGGGGCTAAATCTAGGAAATGGAGGGAGATGTCCAAATTTCATGTTGACAGTGTTACCGGCAGAGTTCCAAAAGGTAAGTATGTAAAATTTGGTTCAGTTCGGTGAAACAGTTTCGACTTGTGCCAAAGAGCCTAAGCACAATGTGTACAGGTAGATATACAGTTTACAATACACACACTCAAGTATATGGGGTTGAAATGACCATGATCTTCAAGCCCCTAATTGAAAGAACCACAATGTAGGATTTTTTCAGCCATGGGAGAACGCGAACTTCAGTATGAACGGATTGCTGCCATGGAAAATCCATCAGAAAATGAAAGGCTGGAGGACAAGAACTGTACAGATCGGTCAAGGTTTGATATGTTTAACAGCCTTTGATGTGGAACGTGGAGATAATACAAAACAAAAGTTTGGTGCTTTTCAGTCGGGCAACACGATTGTACCCAAAAAGAGCTGGGTTATGCCCTAATCCTGAAATAAATTTCATGAGATTAATAAATACACTAGGATGACCAGTTTCGATCGTCAAGCGATCATCATCAGTTCCAGTTGCATTAGCATACACTGACAGTTGCATTATCAATACTGCAACTAAATAATTGTTTATATTGTAAATATTTTTCACCTGTATTCTCAAACATAGATGTTATAGCCTAAGTGTAATGGCTCTGATGATGATCGCTTGACGATCGAAACTGGTCATCCTCGTGTATTTATTAATCTCATGTAATTTATTTCAGGGTTAGGGCATAACCCAGCTCTTTTTGGGTACATTCGTGTTCACCAACTGAAAAGCACCAAACTTTTGTTTACTTAGGCAACACTGAAAAATGGCTTCAAACCCCACAATGGAGATAATACTATAACATTCTTGTGGTGGAAAAATATTCTCCACAATCAAAAACTCCTTAATAATTTTGCCTATGTCCACCTGCTCCAATAAAATATTTTCCACTCTTTGATTCCCAAAAATTAACAATAAACAAGAAGTTCCGTGACGAACTAAAGAGCCTAATTTTCTTAAAATTAAGTTTCATGTCAATGCATAATCTACAGTATATGAACATATCCAGAATAATGACGAAATTAAGTTGGTAATATTGAAATGTCTAATTAGTTCGAAATATACCTGGTATAATGTAGACTAATAGAGAACTACAGTTGGCAGCCCTGGTGACGGAATAAATCCTTAGTTCCATCTCTTAAGGTACAGAATACAAAATTTGGTTGAAGTCCAATGGACGTGAATTGCAGTTAGACATTGAATCTATCAGCACGCGTAAAAGTATGTTGGCAGCAATGTCATGCGTGTGCTGGTCAGAAATAATCTGAAATATTATTATATCTTGTTGTGCCAATTTTGGATGAAATCCATTTGTTAGTAAATAAATTACATGTATTTTTAAAAATTGGGCCTATCAGCAGGCATAGAATCATTTTGGCAGCACTGACTTATAGTAATTGCTCCAAATTAATCTAGAATGTCAGGTGATATGCGTGTGCAAAGTATAGAGCTGTTGGCTTGCATACTTTCTGATATATTGATATTAGGGTAAAAAATATAGACAGCATTTATTAACAGTTGGCAGCCCTGATTGCTCTTAACAATACTTATAGTCATATCTGTTGAGTTATACATAGCACATACGAAATTTGGTTGAAATCCAACTGATAGTATTGGCAACTCAAACTAACACTTGGGGCGCTGCGGTCGGTCTGGATAAGTAGGGTTTAAAATACTCAATAACACGCGTTTGATATGGAACACTTTTTATTTTTCGGTTATAATCAGTAAATGTGGTCTCTAAAGTAATGACAGTGTTATTTTTAATTGTATATATGTATAACTGTGCGATACACGTGATCTAATTTGTGTGTTCCACTGGATTTTTTGGTGTCATTTGCATATTATCAAGCATCAGTTTTTATGGTTGATGTAGATCAGCTGATTCAAATTTACACAGGGCTATACTTCGGACATTATTTTGGTACTATTATGCGCAATATAATGTAAATGTCGATCCTGAGTCAACGCCGAGGACATTCAAATAGAGAAATACGGTACATAAACAAATAAATAACACACCGAAGCTGTGCTACTTTTATCATTCCGAGACTAGCATCCACGCAAACCAGACGCCACTGTTCCAAGCCCCGACTTATATCGTGAATTGATGTCAAACTGATGATCCGCCAGCCTACACCTCGTAATCGCTAAGTTCTTCGATATTCGAGCTCTTCCACCACGAGTCATATAGGCCTAATTTGCCTCCCCGTGGGCAGAGTAGAATGAGTGATTCCGCTACCATTCAAATATTCAACAACAAACCCACCGTTTAACCATCCAAATCAAGCAATTCCTGTCGCCCCCCGAGTTTTAATACAAGTTAAACTCATCCCTTCTCCCTACCAAGCAGCCAATAATTAATTATTTAATTAATTATTCAAGTAACTTCAATCTTACCAGCGCGCCCATCGTAACAGCTGTTTTTAAACTGAATAACCTTCGCTGGCTTTACGTCGCAGGTCTTCTGTCTGTCTACCTCGACAAGTGTTAGATCCTTCCCGGGGTGGAAAGGTATTATTATTAGGTATTATCACATTTCGGCTATTGCTATTTGCATCTTTTGGAAAGTGATGAAAACGTATATCCGCAGCCCTCTTATACATCGACTTACAGCCGTAAACTGAGCAATACACTTTGCTTTTACTCATTTTTCACTCTATCAACGAGTAAAACTTATGTATAAAGACACGAACAATTTACCACGATCTGTTTACCAATACAAGAAACCATATACAAACAGTCACCACGTGACAAATGTACCCTACTTGGTAAGTTTCCCATTTTTACCGCTAGATGTCATATCAGATAGCTGGAGTTGCCAATAGAAGTTACATGTATTTAAAAATTGGTACTATCAGCAAACTTATAATCATGTTGGTAGAACTGACGTATATAAGTTACTCCAAATTAATCTAAAATGTCAGGTACTATACGTGTGCATAGTTTAAAAGCTGTCGGCTTGCATACTTTCTGATATATTGGTATTTGGATAAAAAAAAATAGAGGGAGCAATTATTAACTGTTGGCTCTTAAGAATACGCTCAGTCATATTTGTTTATGTGAACATATTCCACACAAAATTTGGTTGAAATCCAATTGATAGTGTAGAAGTTATATGCATTTAAAAATTAGACCTATCAGAAGGCTTAAAATTATTTTGGCAACACTGTCATGTATGGCATCCTGGAAATTAAACTGAAATAGTATTATCTACATGTGTGCGAATTTTGGAATTGATCCCATGCATACCTTCCAAGATATACAACATGGAGCTCAAATTTCTAGTGTGTTTTTTCATCAGTTGGTAGCACTGACATCATTTTCAAATATGGACGTGAGATATTTCGGTATACATCTTTACTCATACTAAATTTGGTTTCGATTGCTGCAGCCGTTTAGGAGTTGATAGGGGGGACACACACACACAGCCAGACAGACAGACAGACACACATTTTTCCGGATCGATCTCATAAGTCTACTTTTTCCTCATTTTTGCAAAATGTGAAAAGTAGGCTAAAAATTCCATCCCGGAGGTAAACTAGATCACTGGGTGGGGACTACTCGACAGGATAGTGACAAAGAGGGAATCTAACATTCTATGGATGGGAATGTGGAAAGTTCTAAGCCTGATGGACAATGGAAGGTTTCAAAGGGAAATAGAGAGATTGAGGTTGGAATAGGGAAATGCGCTGGCAAGAAGAACAGGACTTTTGGTCAGGAGACTATAGGATCATTAGTACTAAATCAAACAATGGTTATGCAGGGGTAGGTCTCATACTGACTAGGAAACTTGGTCAGTGGGTGGAATAATATGAGCAATGCAGTGAATTGCTTATTGTAGCTAAAATCGATACATCTACTTGCCCCACAGTAGTGCAAGTCTATATGCCTACCAGTGAAGCAGATGATGAAAAAGTTGAAAAGTTTTATGAAAAATCAGATGGAATTCTGAGGTATGTCAAGGTTGATGAAAATGTAATAATAATAGGAGATTGTAAGCCTCCATGGCTTAGGCGGCAGCACGCCAGCCTCTCATCGCTGGGTCCGTGGTTCAAAACCCGGTTACTCCATGTGAGATTTGTGCTGGACAAAGCGGAGGCAGACAGGTTTTTCTCCGGGTACTCCGGTTTTCCCTGTCACAAATTTCATTCCAGCAACACTCTCCACTATCATTTAATTCATCTGCCATTCATTTAATCATTGCCCCGGGGGAGTGCGACAGGCTTCGGCAGCCGGCACAGTTCATTCCTCACCGCTAGATGGGGGCTTCATTCATTCCATTCCCTGACCCGGTCGACTGGAAGCAGGCTGTGAATTTTCATTTTCAATGGGAGATTGTAATGCTATGGTAAAATAAAAATAAAATAAAAAGTTGAGAAGGGAAGATAGAAGGAGAATTCGTATTGGGTGAAAATAATGATTGAGGGAGCAGGCTGATAGAATTCTGCAGTGAGCACAAGTTAGTTATAGCTATCACATTATTCAACAACCACAACTGGAGAATATACACATGGATGAGGGGAAATTAGGAGATATAAGACATTTCCAAATCGACTTTATGAAAAGTAAAAAACCATAAAGGTGGGCAGTAGACAAACAAAAAGAGGACGTGAACAAAAGACTCAGAGGGATTATTCAGGAAGGACTAATATGAAGAACCCTGAACAAACATCTAATGTAGAGGAATGGACACTTCAAATCAAATCAAAATAACTTCATTTGCAATGAGGTGTCAACCTCGGTGGCAAATGAGGTACATAATTTACAAACACTAGCCTACTCAATATTAAAAGAATACAGTAACTTAATGTACTATTCACACATTGATTGAACTCCCCTCATACAACTGCTGTAGGAATTTCATAGCACGTTTAATGTTTCTAGGAATACAGCACTAAGTTATACCACTTCTTTCTTTTACCTGATTTTGTGTACTCTGCTCTTGAATATCTGGACTGATTTTGGAAAGGGATCAAACACCGCCCTTGGTAAACTGTTCCATTCCTTCACACCCTTCCCAATGAATGAAAATTTACCCCAATCGCTTCTTCTAAAGTGCCATCCAATTTTGAATTTGTGGTCTGCCCTGCCAATATAATTTCTTTCCAATTGTAGCCTCTCACGGATTTCCCCCCATGCTTCCTCTCCTGTATACGCTCTATATAACCCTACAAGTCTGTTTCTCTCCCATCTCTTACTTAATGTTTCCCACCCAAGCTTCTTTAACATATCTGATATGCTGCTTCTTCTCCTAAAATCCCCTATCACAAATCTAGCTGCTTTCCTTTGCACACACTCAATTTCTTTTATTAGGTATTCCTGGTGCGGATCCCATACACTGCTTGCATATTCCAATATTGGACAAACCAAACTTAGGTAACTTTTCTCTTCTATTTCTTTGTTGGATCCTTTAAGAAGTCTCATAATGACATGCAACGATCTGTATGCTTTCCCTACAATGTCTCCAACATGACCCTTCCAGTGCAATTTACATTCAAATCTCACACTTAAGTATTTGCACTTGTCATCTTTTGGTACGATTACCCCATCCAATGTATATTGAAATTCAGTTTTTAATCTCTTGTTTGTGAATATTGTGACAGTTGATTTACCTCTGTTAACCTTCATGTGTTCTCTTCAACCCAATGTTGGATACTATTGAGGTCCCTTTGTAATATTTTACAATCCTCTATGTTATTTATTTCCCTATAGACGATAATGTCATCTGCATACAATCTTATTTTTGATGCTATATTGTTCCCTAAATCACTTGCGTATATTAAGAAAAGCAATGGACCAATTTTACTACCCTGTGGAATTCCCTTCTTAACTTTCTCTTCCTGTGATATGTAATTCCCTACTCTGACTCTCCGAACCCTTGAATTTAGGAATGTTCCTATCCAACGTACAACCCTTGAGTCCAATCCCATTCTCTCCCGTTTCTTTAATAATACTCCATGTTCCACTCTGTCAAAAGCTTTGGAAAGGTCTATAGCTATGCAGTCCAACTGTCCCCCTAGATCCAACCGATCTGATATGTCCTGCTGAAATCCCACCAGTTGTGCCTCACAAGAAAATTTCTTTCTAAATCCATACTGGCTCCTCAGGAACCAATATATATATTTTACTATTAAACTCTCCAAGATTTTACAAACTACACTGGTTAGACTTACTAGTCTGTAGTTCTCAGGTTTACTTCTATCTCCCTTTCCTTTATAAATTGGTATTATTATAGATTCCTTCCATTCCTTTGATATTCTACTATTGTTCATGATGTAGTCGTAAATAAACTTGAAATAAGGCACTATGTACCACCCCATTGCCTTTATTAATTCCCCAGTAATTTGATCACACCCTGCTGCTTTTCCTTCCTGAAGCAGTTTGATTTCTCTAAAAATATCCTCATTTGTAAAGGTGAAAATACTTGTGTCTTTATGTGTTTCACCCTCTCCAGCCTCATTAACGGTTTCCAACTCCTGACAATCTTCCACTGAATCTATGAATTCCCTACTAAATAGGTTTGCTTTCTCATTATCTGCAAATAAATGCTCACCCCCTTCTCCCTCCATTGTGGGAATGTGGATTCCGTTTCCCTTTTGATTTTTAATATATGAATACAGCTTTTTCCATTTCCCTACGTGGTCTTTACCCTCATGAAGTATGCCATTCATGTAATTTTCCTTTTTCAACCTATTGAACTCCTTTATTAGCTGCTTTCTGGTTTCTCTGTTTCCCCTGCCCTCTTTGATTTGTCTGTTTACCATTCAACATTTCCTTTTTAATTTTTGTACCGTATGTCCTTTATATAGTAAACAGGGTCTGAGGTTGTTTTTCCCTTCTTAACAGGTACAAATCTCTTCTCACCCTCCCAAATGATTTCCTTAAAATTTGCCCCGAGTGTATCCACATTACTCCCTTCACTTATCCAAGAATTAAATTTTGATTTCAGGTAAGCTCCAAATTCATCGAATTTAGTTTTTCTGTATAATTTCTTGTCCTGTGTGACCCTCCTATTAAGCCTTTTTGGTACCAGACCAACGTCCATTATTGCAGCTTTATGGTCACCTATTCCTTCAATTACGTGGTTTTTTCAACAAGTTCCCCTGGTTTTATCAGGAATACATCCAGCAAGTTGCTGAGCCTAGTTGGCGCTTGCACTACTTGTGTAAATCCTCTCTCCCAAAGTAATTTATTTGCAAGTTTCTGTTCATGGGCTTCTGTTGCAGCTCCATTCCAATCAACTTCTGGCAAGTTTAAATCCCCCCAATTATTACCATGTCATTATTGTTTTTATGAGTGTAATCTATTACTTTCTCAAATATTTCCATATATTCTTATAATTCCCACTTTGAAGAAAGAAATGTTGAAATCCACCATAGAAAGCATTGAAAGAAAGGAAAGAATAGGTAGAGAACCTTGAATTACTCAGGATATACAGTACGGTACCAGAATTAATGGATGAAATATGGAAGCACAAGAATGCAAGAGATGGAAGTGGGAAAGCAGAATACGGATGTCTGAAAAATGAAGTAAACTAGAGGTGCAAGGAAGTGAAAGAATAGTGGTTGAATGCTGCAACAGACTCATGCGGGTAAGATACATTTACATGTGGAATCAGCATCTTTCATATTACTCACAAAATAGGCATATCCTATTATTTATGTTATTTATATTTTACAAAACGACTGTGAAAACACTATTATTCTGGTTCGTCCAACAGAATTTGAATTGTAGAATGGATCTCAGGAGAGCTTGTACTCAAGAGCGCTTGCTGGCTCATATGACGAGAACACCAGATTGAGAAAGCCTGCTCTAACAGATACAAAAGAAAAGGTTGAGAAATGGAAAGCTTACATAGAGCGTTCGTATAGGTGTAAGGACATTGAGAATCATGTTGTGGAGAGGGAAGAGGAAATTGATGAGGATCAGAAAGGAGATTTAATATTGAGATCAGAATTTGATAGAGGAGACATAGTAGGAAGAAAGCACCAGGCATAAAATGATTTACCAACTGAGTTGTAGCGTTGCATCGGGGGATGAAGGTCTGATCAGGTTATTTCCCTTAGTATTCAGGATTTATGAAACATGTGAGGTGCCCTCTGTTCCTAAGAAGATTTTTAGCAACAGTATATACTTCTTTTATTTTTAACATAAAATAATTGGTTTAGAGGAAAACCCCCCTGTCTGCCCACTATATGGCACCCTGCTCTCAATGATTCAAGATTTTTGAAGAAGCCAAAGTGGACCAGAGGTAGGGCATAGTAGGCTCCTTTTCTATGCAGTAGCATTTTCCAACAGTACCATGACTTAATAACCGTTGCACTGTTGTACAGTTTGTTTCTTACCATACGCAATGTTTGATTGAAAACAACAAATCTGCCATTATGAAATATATGTGATGTACATTTCATTAGTTTTGTCTACCTGCTTTTCCTATTCCTTAATTCTGCCACACCCCAGTGGTGCTAAAAGGTTATTGGTGTATGTAACATGTATTCAATATTGACTTTTTTCCATAGCACGTACAGGGTTAGAACGAATGATTTAAGCGATTTCATGCACATGTATTATCGAAAGTGGTATATGGCTTACAGCATTGACGCATATACCAATTAAAGGTGAAACTCGTCAAGTTTCTTGAGTCTGCTTGCTACAAATTCTCGATGTGCCCTCCTCGCGTCACACGGAAATTATCGATACGGTAGTTCAACTCCGACTACACACGCTGGAGCATGTCCTGGTCAATTTTAGCTACAGCCGCATGGATCTGTTTCCTCAGTTCAACATGATTAACTGGTATGGGTGATACATAAACTTCATCTTTGATAAACCCCCATAAGAAGAAATCACACGGGATCAGATCAGGCGACCGGGAAGGCCAGTTTATAAGACACCAATCTGCATCTGTCACAAGATGACAATAATCAACGCTATCAGCTTTGCCTGAAATTGACCAGGGCATGCTCCAGTGTGTGTAGTCGGAGTTGGACTACCGTATCAATACTTGCCGTCTGGAACAAGGAGGGCCAATTGAGAATTTGTAGCGAGCAGTCTCAAAAAACTTGATGAGTTTCTCTTTAAATTGGTAGAGGCCTATGTGACAATGCTGTAAGCTATATACTTTCAATAATGAATGTGCTTGACATTACTTAAATATTTTGTGCTAACCCTGTATAATTTAATACAGATCAATTATGAATGTGATTACTCCTGGAGAATAGCACATATAACTTGTATTAGATATACAGACTCTTTTCTCATGTCATCTTAATGTTCACTCACTGTTCGAGTCATGAAGCACCTGCTTGGTTGACAGGTACAGTCATGCGAGTAGGATATGACTCAGCAACCTCAAACATCGTTTTACTCTCCGTGGTGACATGAGCTCCTGTTACACTTAGCTGTGCTGTTGCAAAATAATTACAAACCAACCTTTTTAAAATTTTTATTTTCTGAGCTTCTAACTGAAAGGGAGTGGGTTCGATCCCCATCCAGGTAGTGGATTTTAGAAACTTAACTACCACTTTCGGAAACGCAAATAGCCCTGGAGTTCACTCAGCCTACGCCAGAAATGAGTACCAGGGTAATTCCTGGGAGCAAAGACGGCCGGGCATGGAGCTGACAACCCCATCCCATCTAGTGCCGATGTCCCAAAGAGTGGAGGCCTCTACCTTCCACTGCTCCCAGGGCCTCCATGGCCTGTACAGAGTTGGCTTTGCTTTTTGTTCACAAATCACATTATAAGTTCTGAGTAACACAAGCAGCACATGTAATGCTAGTTGACTTATGTGGAGACTGTACTCCATCATCCCTCTTTCACTCTCCTCATCCCGCAAGGCTCCTGCTGCTATGACCAACAAATGCTGGCGCAGCAGCACTCCCATCTTGAAAGGCTAATACTGTGAGTATTTCCATGTTACTGTTTGAGTCTTCAGTCCTTAGACTGGTTTGATGCAGCTAATCGTTTCATCTCCACATAGCTACCATACCACATGTGATGCAATACTATGACTTGTATTGTAACCTTGGTCTACCTCTACAATTCTTGTCCTCTACCCTTCCTTCCATAAAAAAATTGCCAATCCTGGTTGTCTTAGTACTGTACTGTATGTGCCCTATCAACCGATCTCTTATCTTCATTAGCGCTCTTCCGCTCGTCTTCTTACTCCATCTACTCATTTGAGTTTAATCACTTTCCTGCACTACCGCATTTGAAATGCTTCTGTTCTCCTGCATCAACAGTCCACACAGCATAACACTCCAGAAAAAGGCTTTAAAAATATATTTCAAATTTCTAAATCTATATTTGATGACAACACATTGCTTTTCTGCAGAAATTCTTCCCTTACCTGTGCCAGCCTACTTTCTATACACTCGTTGCTTCGTCCATCGCTGATTATTTTGCTCCCTACTTCCTTTAGCTTTTCCATCTGCCTTTATTTGATGTCAATAGGTGTTTCTGATTTCTTACGGCTGCATTCCATTCCTTTTGTTTTACATTTTGTGCCTTTGGTGGCACAGTCGGTAGCATGCTGAACTGCTATGCCCAAGATGGCGGGTTCAAACCCGGCCTACAGTCGTCCGATTATTTAAGGGCATTAAGAACTTTTTTTTACGAGAAAACTTTTTTATTCACTGACAGAAAACATGTACTTATACAGATGCATCAAAATACAGCGTGAATCCCACATAAGATAAACTTGAGCGTAGGCTTCATGAATACAGTTTCTTAATTTATATGCAACACAGTATTTGACTGATAATAGTAAGAAAAGTTTATTATGAGGACACTAAAAATAAAAGAAGATGATACATTACTTATTTGTGACTGAGTTGGTTTAAATATGTTGGTGAAAATTTAAAAGTTCATTTACTTTATCAAAGTTATTAAGGAGCCATGTAAAAAGCCTTTTCTTCGGTATATTAAGGGTGTTTATTTATTCCAGTTCTGTCTTGAAATCTAGTGCACATTTTAAGTTCCTGTCCATTTGGGAAGAGCTTCATATTTTTAAGAATAGATATGACTGATGACTGAACAAATAACTGTCATATGTTAAGCACCATGCTTTGTTGATACAGTTCACATGTTGGAAAAGTTGATGGCTTTTTGTACATAACTTTTAGAATGAGGTTCTGAGCCAAATGTGAATCAAGTATTCCATCCCAACCATTTATTCAATATTGTAGTTATGACTGGACTAAGGCAAAATATACAGTTCTCAAGACTTTTGCTGAAAGGATATTTCTGATTCAGTAAAATATGTAAATTAACTTTTGAAGTTTATTGGCCAATTTTGATGCATGCATGTTCCATTTTAAATGACTACGGTA
Organism: Meconema thalassinum; assembly: GCA_946902985.2. NCBI lineage: Eukaryota > Metazoa > Arthropoda > Insecta > Orthoptera > Tettigoniidae > Meconema > Meconema thalassinum. The sequence continues at coordinate 63,130,571 of OX336389.2, read as the reverse complement.
TGTATAATAATCCCTAAATATGTAGCATTCATTGACTTCTGTAAGGTATAGCAGTTGCATCTTTCACCATTGTTACAAATTGGTGTGTGGATCTTGAGTGTTAAATTGTCTGTGGGTTGTAATGTTTTGTTGTGTGAGAAGCATAGGTATTGTGTTTTGGTAAGGAGGTGATTTTTGGTCTGTAGCAAGGGTTTCTTGAGTTCTATTAAAAGTGTCCTCCCAAGTTGTTCCTGTGACTGTGATGGCAGTGTCATCAGCATATGAGATTATCATCACATTACAGTTCAGCTCACACAAATCGTTAACATATAACAGAAAAAGAATAGGACCTAAAACTGTTCCTTGGTGTATTCCAATTTTTACTTCAGCACTTCTACTTAGAGTATCTTTGATTTGCACCTTTTGTATTCTGTTAAAAAGAAAGCTTTTTATTAGTTCTTGAGGAGTACCACGAATACCTTCCTTTTCAAGTTTTCTAATGAGTATATTGTGGTCTACGGTGTCAAAAGCCTTTCTTAAATCCAGGAACACACAAATTGTTCTTTTAGAACTATGCCTTTCTTCGGAGGGGAAGTAAAGCCAGCGGGCCCATGCCATTTGAAAGAACCTATCACTGCAATTAGTGGTCTGTAGCAAAATTTGTAGGCTATATTTGGCTGGTTAGGAAACGGTCTATCAAGTTCCAACGTTCGCCGCTAGTGTTAGTGACAGTAGCATCTGGTAGCGAAACTTGGAATTACTTGAAATTGAACTTGTTGGGAGCTCTCGGGCGTTCAATCAAACATGCCCAGCTTATGGCCATTGGCTGCTATTCTTGTATCATATATCACATTTGTTGATTTTCATCATGAATTCTTTCCTCAAGATGGAGTGCATTCCATTTAAAATCTCATTCAAATCCTCTGGTGAATCGGCTAATATGACAATGTCATCAGCAAATCTCAAAGTTGAAATTTTCTCCTCGAATCTTTATTCCTACTTAAAATTTTTCTCTCAATTCCTTCATTGAAAAGTATGGGTGATAAGTTTCAGCCTTACCTTACATCTTGCTGAATACTGTCTTGAAATGCTAGTCGCAGAATTTAGTAAAAGGTTTAGCCAGCTTTCAACAGTGATGACCGTTAACAATAATTCATTCGCTTGAGTTGACATTACTGACTCTATCATGCCCTTCAACTTGCATAGCTGCCGTCTGGTTTCTGTATGGATTGTAGATCACCCTCCTATCCCTGTACTTTATTCCAATGCTTTTCAAAATGTCGTACAATTTACTCCAATCAACACGATCAAAAATCTTTTCTAAGTCTACAAGTCATTATCTTTCCTTATTATTTCTTTATTAACGCAGCCAATGGCCATGAACTTTTCTTTTCAGGACGGGTCAGGGAAGGGATATTGGAAGGAAATTGGCAGTGGACCTATCGAAAGGAACCGTCCCGGCATTTGCCAGGTGGTGAAAATGGGAAACCATGAAAACTATTTTCAGGACGGCTGAGGTGGGATTTGAACCTACGCTCTCCCAATGCCAGCGAGGCACAAGGTAGGGCGTTAGCGCTCTCGACCACCATGGTCCTTATTCATTTATCATGAGGGTTTTAACTTAACAGTCTGCCTAGTCAAAACCTTTCGTTTTATGTTTTTATTACATTACAGGTACATGTTTCGAAACAGTCTCAAATAAAAATGTATGTATGTTTTAAAATTGTATTTACAATTTATTTGGTTTTTAGATAAAACCTAGGGAGCTCTAGTTCCCACAGCAAAGTGGTGCTTTAATATGAGTGGTTTAGTGCAAAAGTGGAAAGTCCAAAAATATTTTTTTTTGTTTTTCCCTTATAGGATAGCAAATGTTAGTAGTAATAATAATATCGTATACCCAGAGGGTAGCTTGCATGTCGAATTTCGTTGTTCCTTGAATCAGTATGAAAGTCAAGGAGCTTAGATACCTAAGGTCCTTGAACACTATAGCACTTTCTAGTAGAGAAATTAGGAACTTCGTGTTGGCGGAAATTCCCGAGAATAATTTTGCCATTATGAACACGGAATACTGAATTAAAAATGGGTTCTTCGACATGCGTGTCGTAATTTTGCCGCCTTTCAAAAATCACTTACCATGGCCAGGAGCGAACCTGCAACCTTGGGGTTAGTAGACCGACACACTATCCACTCACCCACCGTGGCAAGCTGTGTTAGTAGTTATTTGATGTACTAGAGAATAAAGTCAGAATTTCAATAACAATCCTCCAGAGTACAGCAGTTTCTTAATGCAACAGTTTGATGCTTTTCAGTCTGTCAACACGATTGTACCCAAATGAGATGGATATTCCATTGTGAACATAATTTATACCGGCCTAAAACGGGAAATAGGGAACAGAAGGATATCTGGACAATGTTAGGAACATAATTCTTCTTTATTGGGGCATCCTTTTTTAATCATTGTAAATCATATATTAATATCTATATATACACAATTGTTGCAGGACTGTATTAATAGTGACATGCGATTCCATTTATTTACCATGAGCTGTTCAATTTAAAAACTCTAATATGCAACAATATGAACAAGAATCACCTTGATTGGTATTTGCCCCATTTCAAACCACTTAAACTCAAACAAACCCTCTACAGAGTTTGATTCTGTGTCTTGACATGGTGAAAGATTTTGGTTACAATGAACCTTATTCTCAAGGAGCATTATGAGTATGGAACTTGATTACGGTACTCAATTATATAGCAGAACATCACGTCTAGGTAGTACCCATAGCCCTCCTAAAAGAATTTTGATAACTGCATTAATCAGGAAGGTTATGGCAATTTTCCTCTTACATTAACAAATTTGTAGGCAAACTTTCTGGATTTCACTATAGCTTACGGTATGCGTAATATGCCTTGCTAACATGATGTATTGCTCGAACGTTTTGAGTAATGCATTTCCCTAACCCCCACTCTCGGCGAAATACTCTACCTAACCTACAACACATTTTGTTCAGATTTACCGGTAGGCTACTTGTAACGCTGAGAATATTTATATTATTGTATACACCACGATATTTACCGAGTTTACATAGCGAACTCAAATCGATTTGAGTCCACTTACCATATTGAATACGGTCATGTAAACGGGACACAGTTCGTATTGATTTTCAAACTCGATACGGTAAAATTGTGGGATCGGACCGTATCCAAACAGTTATTCAGGAACATGTAAACGTGGATCGTACTGAAATAAAGCGATTCTGCACGCTCTTGAGTTACAATGATAAACTAATTTAGGCCTACTTTCGTCTGTCGCCTGACTCGAATCGCTTGTTTTACTTCCTGCCCATATTCTTTGTTACTGTCTGTGTTCTTTTCGTGGTTGATAAGCGTAGTTTGTTTGCACGCGTTTTTAGCGTTAATGTATTTCTGTCTGTTTTACTTTTAATGTCTGGTGTATCCGTAGGTAAAATGTGCTCAACAGAAACAGTGAAAATACACCGTCTTTCTTTGCCGATTAATCCGTTCCTTTTTCCATTTGAATAAATTCAACACAGACTGGCCGAGTGGCACAGCGGTAACTTTCTCACCTGCTTTTACCAAGGTAGCAGGATCGAATCCTGGCGCAGTCCGGGTGCTTAGGCCTAAATGCGAGGGAGCCGTGTCAGTAGATTTACTGGCACGTTACAGATTCCATTCGGGGCAACATTCTGGCAGCCCGGCGTCTCTAAAAGCTTCAGTAATTAAAAGGGACGACTGTTACCCATAAACTTCGTAAGAACAAACAACATCAAAATCTTCGGCGCATCCATTTTTCATGTTTACAAACAACCCGTCAAAGAAACATCGGATGACAATGGTAACAGTGCAGGAGACACGAACCCAGGGGAAAGAAAACTTCTTAAATTTGCAATAAATATCTTTTCAAATGATTCAAAATTGATCTGGGAATGATGTAGTTCACTCCTCAGCTGTCTATAACCCACCCGCCATCCCAAATTATAACATGACTTAGCTGTGTCTGCCATTATCGGCGTTACAACAGTACAGTATTGCCAATATTTATACAATTTTCCACAAGACAGTGCCTAACTTTGTAGCGAAGGCGTGTGGTGAATTTCTTTATTCAAGTTGGTAACGTAGTCACATGATCGACTTTCGGGTGTCACATGACTGTCAAAGATGGCGTCCGTAAGTGAAGAAAGTGATGAAAAATTGCATTCTTTCCGTGAAATAACAATTATTGCGGTGCAGCAGTGGCTATTGAGTATGAAGAGATTGTGAAATGACTCCCAACAACTCCCCGAAAGGTATGCATATCATAAATTATATATTTTCAATAAGCTAAGGTGTTAAAAGTTGTTAAAAGTGATGAAAAGGGAGGATGGTCTAAAGTGAACAATACATTCGTCCAGTACTAGATCAATGTTCTTTTTGTCAATCAAGCCCTGCTAGCTCCCCACACCTACCCCCACCATTCTAACCTTAGTTTTGACCAATCCAATGTTTTTTGACAATGGTTACAGCCTAACACGTCCAGTGAAACTGTGAGTGCCCCGCTAGCTTCCGGTGGCCATAGGACGCACCTACACCCGACCATTCTGACCTTCGTTTTGTCCAATCCAATGGTTTTTGACAATGGTTACAGCCTAACGTGTCCAGATGAATAGTTTTGGCAATGGTTACAGCCTAACACGTCCAGTGAAACTGTGAGCGCCCAGCTAACTTCCTGCGGCCACAGGCTGCACCTACACTCGACAATTCTAACCTTCGTTTTGTCCAATCCAATGGTTACAGCCTAACGCATCCAGATCAATGGTTACAGCCTAACACGTCCTGTGAAAGTCAGGGTCCTGTCTCATGCACTAGTAATATGATAATTATGGTACGGGTCTTTTATTTTGCTGTTTAATACGAGTTAGCCAACATAACTGCAGGTTGGCCACCATAAATTATATACCGTATTGAAATAGATTTCAATACGAACTGAAACTGCTCATGTAAACGGGCAGCGTACTAAAAACAGGATCGTATTCAAATCGATTTGAGTTCGTCATGTAAACGTAGTAATTGTGAAATACCACGTGTTTTAATATTATAGGAGAGAGCCCTAGACCAGTAAGAATGATTTTCTACAGAAACCAACGAACGTTTTTGAAGTTTTCTACTGCGGAATTTCACATAATTACAGTATCTAAAGCATGCAGTACCGTAGGCCGCTAGAGGTACGGTAGCACATTTCCATATACCCAATGATATTACGAACTATGCATTTTGATATGCAATAACACAAGGTAGCAACTACTTCTGTAAATGAAGGCAACTTCTGCGTGTTACATATTATATCCAACCGAAAAAAGTTAAAAATGTCATGTAAAAATCTACCCACGTAATGCCATAACCTCATCAAAACTCCCCAAAACATTCTCACACAAAAATCTCCTAGATGTAATGTTCTGGCTAAAGGTACTCACTTTATCAATCAATATAAAATCACATGTACACATATAACTACAACCACAAACTCAAAATCTGCCTTCCTAGGATTTTAAACGGCACGCCCGCAGCTTCAAAGCAAGCGACTGCGACGCCATTTTGACCAATAATCCAAGCCGCCTTTCTTTCTGGTTGCTGGCTGCATAAAGCGCCGTCGAGCGCTGCACCGCTTCGGAACAAAAAAGCAAGGAGCAGCTTAAAATCCAAGGAATATAGATATGTTCCACCAACAACCAATAAGAACCCAGCAGCCCCTAGCCAATCAAACAGTGGATCAGCTCTGTACCTAGCCGCTCGTCCAGGTGGTCGATTCAAAGGTCGTGAATTCACATCCAAGGAAGATACATATTTGAAAACGTTGGGACGGGCTCTTGCACGTAACAATAACAAAGGGCTTTATGTTTCTCCTTGTGGCACGCCTGTAGTCTGCTCTATTGGGCTTGATGTTGTAGTGCTATCGTTAATGACTATATTGTTAGAGCCTAAAATACTTTTGACGAGACGTTTCGTGTAGCTGTTAAGTTACCTCTCTGTCTAGTTTTTCCAATATTTTCTTCCTGCTAATCGAGTCAAAAGCTTTAAAGAAGTCAATGAATATGGATTGTAACTTTCCCTTCGGTACTGACAGGGTAGACGCAATCTCAGTTTGAAGACCTAGAATTGCCTGGATTGTGCATCTTCCTCTCCTGAAGCCAAATTGTCAGTCGCAATGCTATTTGGGATGGCTGGGTGGGTTACATACAGAGGAGGAGGAAGCATCTATTAAAACATCATTCCCTGATTTATTTCTCGTTGTTTGATAAGGTATTTTGGCTAATTCATGTACTATAGAGAATATTATCGCTCTTTCTACTTTCATTCAGTGCTACCATTCTGTTTTAGACCACCTCGTTGTGTAGTGCCTAGCGTTCTTGGCTGTCGTCCCGGAGGTTCGGGTTTGATTCTCCAGCTCTGCCAAGAAATTTAATTCTCAAGTGAGGGCTGGGACGGGGTGCACTCAGCCTCTTGAAGCAACTTAGTAGAGGAGGAGGGTTCAATTCCCACCTCAGTCATCCTTGAAGTGGTTTTCCATGTTTTCCCCACTTCTAATCCAGGCGAATGCCAGGATGCTTCCTAACTTAAGGTCATGGCCGCTTCCTTCCCATTACAATCCCCAATTTACAAACACACTAGTTCAGCCATAACAATAACACAGGTTATCACACAAATTCCACACACAAATACATGGGGCTACAAGACCACGATGTCGTAGCCCCTAATATAAGCAACAACCATTTATATTTGCATTTTATATTTGCTTAGGCCCTTCATGGGCTGTATAGTGTCAGGGGTTGACTTTGTTGTTGGTTGACTATTCTTGTAGTTCCATTTAGAAGTATTTGCATTTTTTTAGCATTATGTCTTACCTCTGCTTTATTTATGTCTGTATTTTTAGCTACTGTCTGTTCGCGTTGCTTGTAGCGAAGTACGTCAGGGTTTCATATTGAATTTGTACCTTATTACATAAAAACCTGTAATTTCTGGTAGAATTTAATCAATTATGCGAATGTTTGTCTTCGAATTTGCCGCTATTTCGATGGCGACATGCCCGCCAGTCGCTACAGCTGTTCCCCTACGATTTCCGCCATCTTGGATTTGATGTTACGGTCTGAGATATTGTAGTCGGTCTTGGCAGAACCTTGTATGGAAGGTACAAATCACACGGTAATACGCTGCCGAAGTGACGCGCCTAGCAACCGTATGGGCGCAGCCACATTGGACCCAAACAACTGGTTGCTAGTTTTTTTATACATAGGAAGCTGCATTAACGCTGCGCAGTGTCTTGAATTTTGTTGATAAAAAGGTGTAATATGCGTGAAATAAGGCAAACGCCTCCCGTGAAGATCATCCACAATGTTGGAGCTACAAAATAGAAGTGAAATTTTATTCATAAAGTACGAGAATTTTGCGAGATAATATGAATAAAGTCGACCTCACTCCTGAGGCATGAATTGCATGGCGGGTTCTACAAATTATAAATATTTATCTATAACATCATTTAGTGGATACAGTATATATAATATAGAGAGATATTTGGGACATATATGTCACATAGAGGGGTTTTTGGTTCATGTGGGCAGTGTAGTTGTAATTAAATATGGATTGTACTATAAGTATTATAAACGACAACAGCAATAAATTTTCTCCTACAACTTTTCTGAGTAGTGATTTTTCACTTAATTTATTTAAGCAGTGAATTGTTTCCAAATAACAATTAGGCCTAATCTCGACTGAAAATTTCTGCCTAAATACCGTATTTTATTTTTTGCAAACTGAGCATAATATGTGGTCTGTGGAAAGGTTTGAAGTTGCTAGTAGAAAGTCCTATTCAATTTGGTAACTGGAAACTGTGTGAGCCATCTAGTACCATAGCACATGGATCATCGTTATGGTACCGGGACTAGCATTTCTCTACATCAACTCTTTGGCCCACTTCATACCAAGTAGGCTACTTGTACCACTTTGACTGTCCAGCACATATTGTGTGAATGTTTGCTAGGATTGCTCGTGAAGATGCAGGGTGGCTTTTTTTGTTGTTGTTCTAAATCTCTATATACCAGCTAATTCTATTTAGCTATTTTGTGGTACACCAGCTAATGTGTAACATTAATCAGTGTGATAATGTGGTCATCAGCTTGGTGTAGGCCTACTTATTGGGTGAGAGCCTCGGATATTTTCATGTCAGTTTTAGTGGCCTAATATTTAGAGCTAGGATAGGAAAAGTGCCCCATTATTTAGAACGAGGTAGGACGATATGCCTTAATTGTAGACTTCTCTAACCTGTTATTGAGCACACAGGTTAGGCTTTGTCAATTTGATTCGTTTTCAAACAAACGTGGCGTTGTGGTAAACACATAAATTGTATTGAAATGCAGTCTTTGTTTCTTCTATAGTCGTTGAGATTAGGCCTAAACTCTCATCCAAATATTTTAAACTGTTCCCTTATGCATTGATAGACCTTAAGTTCATTTTATTCGTCACTTACTGGCAGGGCCTACGGTACTTTATTTTCCATAGTATTGATCATTCATACGGGACGTGATTCACAATATCCAGAAATGTTATATTTTCATGTTTTCACTTAATTTAAGGTAAATATCGTAGGCCACATCTCTACGACTTATGCTCTAAGACTTAATGTGCATCTCGTACGCAATATTTTACAACTTTATTGGACAACTATGTTAAATTACTGTGGAAAATATACTTTTCTATGCTTTCTTGCCTCTGGACATCCATGCATGTACAGTTTTATACGATACAAATAGAGTGTGTTTCTATCTCCCAAAATTTTAATAATGGCACCCCGTGGCGTTAACGAACAGCTGATTCCTCACCTCAGGTTAAAACGCAATGAGAGTGAAACGCGAATTATGATCCGCATCATCCTGGCTTGTTATTGGCTGGCAATTATTACCAGCCATTGGCTGCCCGCGGGTTTGTTTACAATTATCACCAATATGGTGGCGAGAGGAATAGATTTCTACATCAATTAAATTGCTAGAAATCTATTCCAGTCCATGACAGTATGAAGTGCAAATCACTTATTGATGAGGAATTGTATGTGCGTTTATATTTAAATTGAAGCGTGACACTGTTCATCAAAATTTGTGAAAATAAAAGTACAAATCAACACTCTTGCCAATCAACTGAAAGTTTCTACTACTTTGGATGTAATGGATGTAAATCAATTGGCTGTCGTTTCCACCAGTTTTATTCATCAGTTCGAAATACATTCAGTACAATAACCTTTTGTGCACTATAAAACTACATTATAGACCATTGCATATTGATGTTGCTGTCTGCTTATATTTACCAATTTCATTTCATGACATGTAATTTGTAGGTTATGCCTAATAAGGCATATAATTTAAGTGGCCGTTTGTAATGTGAAGTCCTTACTGTATTTATGTACAAATATTATGGTTTAACTAATGAAGCAAGGATTAAAAGTGCAGTTTGCACTGCCATCCTTTTTTTTTTTTTTTTAAATATTGATATGTAGTTTCTCAGTCTGGTAACTTCTTGGATTTGCTTGAGATAGATTTATAGTAATATACTACCTTATTAACCTGCAGGCTGAGCTTTTTTAAACATGCCCAGGTGCATACAGTAGCACAAGACCTACTGCAGGGTATGTCGATCCTAAATGTAGGCCTATTATAGTGCTCATGTCAAAGGTCGTCCTGAAGTTTTAACTGTTAAGACTTTATTTGCATCGAAGATAATTTCAGCCGAGTCTGGCAAGGCTTCATAAACTTGGGCGTGACTTCACATTTTCATTTTTCCTATACAGCTTTTGATACCAACCACTTAAATCACCGTATTTCAAGATTTGCTCTCATTAAACATCACTAACACTTTTTTTTCCCCTGGTGGTGGGCTGTATTGGAGTCTACAGAAAATAAAGTTGAGAAATAAAAATACATCTTAGGTTTCCACGACACAGTTGCATTTTATCCTATTATATCTCCACTCAATATACCAATCCTACCAATGTTTACTAATTCCTCATGCTGCATAAATAAACATGACAGATTAGAGCATTAGCAATGATGACAGTAACTTATGATATGCTAAAATGTTTTTAAAAGATGCATAGAAAGAGGCTTGATAAATCCTGTATCATCAAACCATTTAAACATTCCCACATAGCTCTAATCAGAAGCTCATTTTATGTGCAACAGGTATGTAAAATAAACCTCCCTCCCAATAACTTGTAGGCCTAACCTGAACATAATCCATGTTAAGAGCTGTTTTTTGGTTCACAGGAAAACCTACCATTTAAGAGCTTGCACATACCGGTAGGCTACTAATCATATTAAGGTGCAATTAACTAGGGTAATTTTAAAAATCATGGCTATCAACTACTGATTTAAATATTCCAGACATCTTTCTTAACTCCACTTTTACTGACAGCATGTAAGTCCTTACTACTGTCTTTCAAGCCATTGACCAGTTTTTTTTTTCATGAGGAACCATTTTAGTCATTCTTCTCTATGTGAAATACAGTTGATGACAACTGCCTGGAAGACTCGGTTTTTTTCTTGTGTCGCTTCTCTGGTTGCCTACGACACTTCCTAATTATTAACAGAATGTTTCATTGAATTGTTGTATCCAATTGACCAACTGGTAATATATTATGGTTTGCTTTAATATTCCTATGATACACTTTTAGATCTCATATATTAATGAAATATACAACAACATACAACAACTCCCAACTAATGGGACATAAGCTACCTAGTGGTTGGTCTCACAATGCTTCCATCTACATCTACATGTACCGTACTAGGTCTAGTAGTACCATAGGTATTGTGACTGTTTCTCCAACTCCGTCAAGGAAATTATTTCTGAACTAAGATCTGGAATGGGGTACACTGTCCCTCGAGGGCAATCAAGGACAACTTGAATCATTCAAGTGATTTTTCTATTTCATTTTACCAACTAACCAGGTGCCTGGAAATGCTAGTGAAGGAGGCAGCTAAGTAGGCTAACCTACTGGTATTCACCATTCAGGGAACATTCTCAGCGACTTGTCTATGCATAGGCCTATGACACAATGTTCAGAAATTGATACAGTAGTCACAGAACACTAATGGTGCCCAGTACTCGCAGCTTAGCATAGGACGGGGTGGATTCCAGCCACAGATTAACTTATGATCTGTCAACGGGTTTTCAAACAAATTGAGCACACACCCAAGTACAGGGGTCTTGACCATGATGTTCCAAGCCTCTAAATGAAACACTCCTCTTTAAGACTTTCTGGTCATGCATCCATGGTCGATCAACATTCTCCTGATCTGTGTTCTCAAGTTTCTGATGGTTATGGACATTATTTTTATCCTGATAACTTCATATTTTAAGGGGTTGGGGTACATGCCCTATTCTTAATTAGTTCAGCATAAGATCATTGAATCTGCTTAAGAAAAATAGGGAACATCCATGTGTTATTTGACCATAGGAAAGGGAGAATTTAAAAACCTGAACCTCTAGGGAGATTGATGCAGATGACTCCGAGTAAGTAGGCTAGATCAAATGAACATTTTTCAGTGTTGCCTTAATAAAGGTTGATAACTTTCTACCGTTCAACATGAATAGGCCTATATTGGATGGGAAATATTTTTATTATTCGCAGAGATTACAAGGATGACTTATTGATGTATCGTTATTTTGTTAAGCGAACATAAGTTCCAAGTCCATATCGTGTTGGAACCCATATTTCAGTGCTGCCTTAGTAAACGAAATATTCAATGTATTTCAGTCGGTCAACACGGTTGCACTTAATGGTAATGAGAATGAGCATTATTCCAAAAACCAGAAAAAAAACTGTAGGCTACATGCAGACCTAACATGTCAAATCAATCATGCCTACAAGACAACAAAAATGCTCTATGAAAAACTATTAAAACCCCATAATGGTAGTCAAATATAATCTCAAACCACCGCCACTATTTCGGGAAGGTGCAGAAAAATCTTACTATAGTACAGCTATTCGTAATAGTTGCTACTGTTGTGACAGCGGTTCGCTGTGTCCCAATAGTACAATTTCGGCCGTAGTGAACTAGATAGTCGACTACTTTACAGGAAGTGACGTCATGAAGTCGTGATCCAATACTGCTTAGCACATAGCAATCAAGTCCGTAGTACGTAGTGAACGAAAGTGCTTGCTAGATTGGCCGACTTGTCGACTTGTACAAGGAAGTTATAGAAATTGTAGCTTATCGGAATTGTAGGTTATGTAAATTGTAGGTTGTCTTTGACTTTAATCTAGTTTATGCTTGGCCTATATTCTTTGCCAAATTCGACGCTTCAAACCACAACCCACGAGGGAAGCATAATATCTTGTTCTGTTATGATAATTATTTTCACGCGAATATGTTGTTTGGTTCTGTGGTAACGACTGAGAATTGCAACGACAACTCGGTTCATGGTCTCCGGCGCACAGTAAGGGCCTCGTCTCAAATTGTCAATTTGCCGCTGCCTTATTATCATGATTGCCCTTCTTCTCTTCCTCATGAACTGTATTCTCTTAATCAGCCAAACACAAACCATAATTAGGGCTCGGCTAAAAAGTTATCTTCTTGGCGCATCCATGAACGTAATCGTTCAGGTATTGTTTATTTAAAACAGCTGATGAAAGCGCAAAGAGCTTACAAGGAGCAGCAGATCACCGCCATCTTGAGTGTTGGTTTGGTTGGTACCAGCATGTAAGTCCAGTGCGTTTCAGAACACAAGTCTATGAAGGAGGCTGTAATCAAGCAGACATGTCCCAAATCTCCGTAGTGCATAGCATCTAGCACATTTTTATTTATTTATTTATTTATTTATTTATTTACATAGGTCCCAATGAGCCTGAGCTCGTGTTAGGGACAATCAAGTAACATAGTTACAGCATGGCATATATATAATTTTTGTAACATTATTGTTTAATTTAATAGTAACTTATATTAGATTGCTAGTGACTAATTTTACAGAGATAATTCGGTATGATACATTGCATTGCTTAAGGCTATTGTACATGGGCTATTCATTCCTTAATAGGAAGTCTTTTGTTTTCCTCTTAAATGTTTTTATAGAGAAACTTTCCCTTATGCCTAATGGTAGCGAGTTGTATTCTTTTATTATAGAGGACATAATTCCTTTAGTTCCAAATTTAATGGATTGGGAATGGCTGGTGAATATTTGATTTACTCCTCTTGTTGCATAATGATGAATGTCATTTGCATGGGTAAAATGGATGTGTGTGTGTATCAATTTGTTTTCTAATTTGTATACAAATACTGTTGCTGACATAGCTATTTGTTTTTGCAGTGGCATAATTTTAGTTCTTGAGTATAATTCATTTGAGGGTGTGAGCCAAGGAAGTCCAAAGATAGATTTTATAGCACGTTTCTGGAGTATCTCAAGTTCTTTTATCAGCTCCTTCTTACAATATCCCCATATGAAATTCATGTACATTAGATGTGAATGTATCAGAGCAAAGTATATATTTTTCAATTGTTGGCTAGTAAGACAGCTATATCTTAATCTGAAAATAATACCAATTAAAGGGCTGATTTTATGTTTTACATTTTCTACATGATTTTCCCAGGTTAGTGTACTATCTAGTGTGATACCTAAGTATGTTGCCGATTTAACCCTTTCTATTTCTTTGTTGGCTATGTTGACTATGTTTGTGGTCTCAATCTTGTATGATGGTTTATGGAAGAATAAATATTTTGTTTTAGTGATATTGATAACCATTTTGTGTGCTCTCAACCAATCCACCAGCTTATTGAGATCATAATTAATATTTAGCATAATTTCCTGTTCAGATGTTCCCAGATAGAGTATAAAAATATCATCTGCAAATAGTTTAAGCTTGCCTTTCAATTCTAATAATACTATATCATTAATATAGGCCAAGAAAAGAATTGGTCCTAAGACAGAACCTTGAGGTACTCCTGTGTCAATTCTCATTTGAGACCCTTTTGCATTATCGATTGCAACATATTGTTTTCTGTTAGTGAGGTAGTTCTTGAACCAATCATGTGCCACTCCTCTGATGCCTGCAAATTCTAGTTTATTAAGGAGAATCTTATGGTTAACCAGATCGAATGCTTTTTGAAGGTCAATTAGTACACCAGCAGCTAGTTTGTTTTCATCTAATGCCTTTTCTACATCAGTTACTACTTCAAATATAGCACTATCAGCTCCTCTATTTGGAATAAACCCATATTGGCAGTTTGCAAAGTAATCATTTTTCATGGAGAAATTCATAAGTCTTCGTTTAACAACGCTTTCTAGAACCTTGCTGATGGCAGATATAATATTAATGGGTCTGTAATTTGATGGGTGGGTTTTGTCTCCTTTTTTGTAGATCGGGACCACCCTAGAGACTTTACAGGCATCGGGGAATATACCAGTCATCAGTGAAAGATTTATTATTTTGACAAGATATTGTGTAAGGCCCTCAAGACACAATTGTAGCATGACATTAGTAGTGTTGTCCTCACTTATATTGTTTTTGTGTTTTAGGGAGTTTATAATTGATTGTATTTCATTAGCATCAGTAGGTAACATAAAGATTGTCTTAGTGCTAGTAGTATTTTTATAGCTTGCAATGTCCGAGGTAGAACCGTTTCCTTGATTTTCCCATATACTGTTAGCAATATTGACATAATATTTATTAATTTCATCACATATATTTTCCTTTTTTTCGACATTTGTGCCATCGACTATAAGTTTGACAATTTCATTTTTCCCCTTCTTTGGCCTATTTAACATCTCATTAACAACACTCCACACTTCCCTCTGATTATTTGCATTTTGAATTTTTTGGTCAAAGTAGTTTCTTTGTAGGTTTCTCTTAAGTTTTGTTACTTGGTTGCTAATAATTTTATGTTCTTCTAAAATTTCAGCAGATGGATTTTTAACTTTGGTTTTTGTATATATCTTATCTTTCCTGTGTATGAGTGCTAAAAGATCTTGTGTGATCCAGGGTTTTATTGGTGGGGCACTTGGCTCCTTATTCGTATATTTCATAGTACAGGCTTCTATTCCTTTATTAATAAAATCACAGAATTTATTGTAGTAGTCATTGATGTTAGTTTCATTGCATACAAATTCTTGAGTTATTAAATATTTATTAAGTTTTTTGTAGTTTATTTTATCCTTTTCTATTGGCCTATCATCACATATTGAGTTCCTGTTTATCTTTTTGTTTCTCATTTCACAGATTAGTAAATGGTGATCACTTGGAAGACAAGTACAAGATGGCGTCACAGTGAAAGTGCAGTGAAATAGCAGCTAGTGTAAATATTTGATAAAAGTGGTAAAATATTATAACAGAGGCTTAAAATCTATAAAGTTACTTTCCTCAGATCAAGTGTAATACGGAATATTGATAGTATTTAGAAATTCTTGTTGATAATTTAATAAACTTAAACTAAGTTGTGGGAACGTGTATCCAAAGATTCGGTGACTTCTTCAATCACTGTTTGAACCAAGTAGAGCAGTGGTGCTTTTACGAGACTTCACCCGATTGGAAGATATACGTATTTCACATTCTTCTTTATTGGTAGGTTATTAGATTAATTCTATTAGGTAGTAATAATTAAATTAAATTTAGTGTAATTTGGTGTAAACATCTAGGCTCACTTAGATCTCTAGTATGACGACAGTAAACAGTGTTAGTATCTCGTCAGGTTGTGTAACCGTAACGGATTTATGCTCGTCGTGCAAAATAAAAGTAAAAAATGCAAATAAAATCATCACAAGATCTCAGGTAAAATTGAATGAGGAGAAAAGTGAAACCGATTGTCGTAATGTAGGCCTACCGCTACCGTCATGCGAATGTCATAACCTGAGAAACGAACTGTCCTCAAAAGACGAAATTATAAAGCTGCTAAAGGAAGATATTGCTAAGTTAATGGAAGAGTTGAATAAATTAAAAGGAAACAGAGAGGAAAGCAAGGAAACTTGGTCGACAGTGATTGCTGGTAAGGTAAGATTGAATAAGCCTAGGCCTATAAATGGAGTACATGTAACTGAAATTCCCGTCTCAAATTCATTTGGAGTGCTTGTCGAAGAAAATGATGACTTTCCTCAAGAAGAAAAGAAGAAAGTGATAAAGAGAAAATTCAGGAAGATGCGGATATTTGCGGATAGCCACGGGCGAGATGTAGCAGCAAGCGTTTTGGAGAGAAGCCGAGAAATGGAGGTCACTTCGACAGTGAAGCCAGGAGCTCAGATTGCAGAAGTCACGAACGGGATGATAGGAGAGTGTGCGTCCCTTACTGCAAAGGACTACGCAGTGATCATCGCTGGAGCAAACGACGTCTATAGAAATGAGAGTAAAAAGGTAATCAAAGATTTAAAGGGTACATTGCCATCCATGCAAAAAACAAATGTCATTATTGTAAATATTCCGCAGAGACACGATTTAATTCCCAAGTCATGTGTAAATGTAGAAATAGAGGCTACAAATGGAAAAATTCATAAAATTTGTAAGAGTTTTCCAAATGTCCAAATTGTAGATGTAAGTAAATTAGACAGGAAGTTCCACACTCGGCATGGCCTACACTTAAATAGATTAGGAAAAGAGTATCTTAGTGATGAAATCTGCAAAATTGTAAATTCAAATGGTAAGAATAATTCAACAGTAATATCATTAGAGTGGAAGCAGGGAAACTGGTAGAAGAAGCCAAACGTGAGGTTTGGCATTCACATCTTTTGAAGTCAAATTTAACGGAGTGCAACAATGGTATTTCGGATTTGTCTAGCAACAATAATAATAACAATTATGATAATAATAATGTAAATAAATCACCAACACAAGCTTGCAAAAGTAACAAATTTAAAATTTACCACCAGAATGTCCAGTCTCTTTATAATAAAATTGATTACATAAATCTAATGCTTAAAAATGAACTTAAAGACATCTCAGCACTATGTATTTCAGAACATTGGCTGAAAGAGGAACAACTCGAATTAATTCAATTCCCAGGGTTTATACAAGCTAGTAAATACTCTAGATCTAATATTAGCCATGGTGGTACTTGCATCTTCTTAAGAAATAATTTAGATCATGAACAGATAACAGCTTATGATTATCTAATTATGGAACAGGATTTTGAATTCTCTGCCGTAAAAATTCAGCAGTTTAAGTTAATAATTGTATGCGTATACCGTTCTCCGTCAGGAAAGTTTCCTCTATTTATAGATAAACTAGAATTGTTACTCAATAACATGAGCAAAGTAAATTTCGATATAATAATTTGTGGGGATGTAAATGTGGATTTCTTAAAACTTGATAGAAATTGTGAATTATTAAACCAGTTACTAATTTCCTATGGACTGAAACCTACAGTAAATACACCAACAAGAATAACAAAATTTAGTAAAACCACTCCTGATCAAATTTTTATAAATACAGATAAATATCACCATTCAATAGAAGTCTATTGTCCGGGTTTTAGTGACCACCATGGACAAATACTGAGTTTTGAAGTATCCGAAGTAATCAATAATAATGATAATGGAGTAAAATCAAAGTGCAGGTCATTCACTGAATCAAATGTTACATATTTCAATGACTTATTAAATAAGGAAACATGGTCAGAAATTTATGAACTAGAAAATGTAAATGATAAATTTAATGCATTTAACAGTACCCTAAAACACTATTTTGAAATAGCATTCCCCTTTAAACGAAGAACTGTTCAAAATAACAAAACTAGCAATTGGATAACAACAGGGATTATAAATTCATGTCAAAGAAAGAAATTTCTACACAAATTATATAAACAATACCACACAACACCTGAATTCAATTTATACTACAAAAAATACACTAGCATATTAAATAAGGTAATAAGACTAGCAAAGAAAATGCATAATGATAATTTTATTTCCCAATCATCTAATAAAAACAGGGCTATGTGGTCTGTAATAAAGAAAGAAACTGGAAAATCTGCTAAAATACAAAGGAACATTACACTGACCAGAAATAATAAAGTGATTAATAATCCAGAGGAAATAGCAAACACTTTTAATGACTATTTTCTGGAAATTCCGCAAAAATTATTAAATAAATCACAGGTAAATACACTAAATTCTAATAATAAAATAAATATATGCAGTGATTCTTTATTTATAAATCATGTCACAAGTGAAGAGGTAAGAATAGTTATAAAAGAGCTAAAAAATAAATTCTGTGCTGGCATTGATGGCATCCCTGATGCAATTTTAAAGAAATGTGCAGAAAATATAATAAATCCACTTACGCACTTAATAAACAGTTCAATTCTCTCAGGAACTCACCCGGATATTTTGAAGTTATCAAAAGTAATTCCAGTGCACAAAAATGGTTCAAAAGATGAATTAGATAACTATCGTCCTATTACCTTACCAACTGGTATTGCAAAAATTGTGGAAAAAATTATGTATAAGAGACTGATAAGTTTCATAGAAAAAAATAAAATATTATCAAACTCACAACATGGATTTAGAACGGAAAAATCTACACAGACAGCAATTTACGAATGTAGTAATAGTATACTGAAATTAATTGACAATAAGGAACATGTAACTGGCCTATTCTTGGATTTATCGAAAGCATTTGATGTAGTTGACCATAAAATCCTCCTTACCAAACTAAATCAATATGGTGTTAGAGGTCTAGCTAATAAATGGATAGAGTCTTACTTAACAAGGCGTAAACAAATAGTAAGCTTGAGACACAAGGATGATGGAACCAAATTACTTAATGAAACATTGTCCAATGAGGGAATTATTGAATTTGGAGTACCCCAGGGATCGGTTTTGGGCCCACTACTCTTTCTTCTATATATCAATGATATAACACAGAACGTTCATTCACATAAGGAAATTTTGTTTGCGGACGATACAACACTCGTAATAAAAGGTGAAACTAAACAGGTCATACAGCAGTCTGCTGACTCCGTTACAGGAGAGTTAACCAAATGGTCACAAGATAATCGCCTCATAATAAACTATAAAAAGACAGTATGTCTAAATTTCCACACTATACAGAATAGGAATCCTGCGATGCCCAATATAACATTAAATGGTCATCAAATAGAAAATAAATCAGAAACAAAGTTTTTAGGACTATGGATACAACAAGACTTGAAATGGAATAAACATATACAATATCTGAATACTAAACTGAACTCGATGTGCTTTGCGTTACGTATTTTGAAACCCTGCACTAGCATGCACACATTAAGAAATACTTATTTTGCTTATTTCCATTCATACTTAAGATATGGGATCATATTTTGGGGTATGTCGCCAGATGTACTAAGCACGTTTAGGATACAAAAGAGAGCGATTAGAATTATGGCAAATGTAAATTCGAGAGAATCATGTAGACCTCTGTTTAAAGATTTAAACATTCTCCCACTGCCCTGCATATATATCTTTGAAAGTATTATGTTTTTTAAAAAGAATTTAATCAATAAAGATGTTTTTCTTAAAACAAACAATGATGTTCATAGGCATAACACAAGACAAAATCAAAACATTCATATTTCACACACACACACAAGCATATATCAAAAAGGAACTTTTCACACTGGAGTTAAATTATACAATAAACTACCCCAGTATATAAAACTGGCCCCAAAAATAAAAACCTTTGATAGAATGTTGAAAGCTTATCTGCAGTGCCATTGTTTTTACTCAGTAGTTGAATATTTTAGCGTATAGGAGTGATGGAATCTATAACTATATTTTACTTTTTTAATTTAATTTTAATACCTAGCTGTATGTTGTTGTATTTATAGAATTAAGTTTTCATATTATGATAATAGAGTGAGGTGTAAATAGTTGTGCAATAAGATTGTATCTATTAAGATTTGCTATTATAATAAGTTATAAATAGTTTTAATCTTAGTAATATATACCTGTTAGTTCTTTTATTTTATGCATGTAAATTCTGACGTGTCCTATATCAAAAATGTATTGAATGCATGTATTTGATCAAATGGAATTAATAAAAATCTATCTATCTATCTATCTATCAAATCATTATCAATATTATAGACATTACATATTTTGTCACAGTCGTTCACCAATACATGATCAATTAGAGTAGAGCTAGTTTGTGTTACACGAGTTGGATATTTTGTATTACATAAGACTAGACCGTATGATTTGACTAGGTTAATATAACTACTAGTATATCTGTCCCCAAATAATAGATCGATATTCATATCACCTAGTATTATAACAGGATTCGTTGAGTAAGAACTAATAATTACTTCGAGATCAGTTAGAAAGTGTGGAATGTTGCTTTTATGTGGGTTATAAGCAGTGATTATATTGTATTCTTGATGGCCTTTTCTCACAGTAATGTGCAGTATGCTGTGGGTGGAATTTATTTCCTTTACAAGGGTACTGCTACATTTGTTTGAAATATACAAAGATACTCCCCCTCCAGCTTGCTTTCTAACTATGTGATATGCAACATATTTCTTAATATTGAAAAACATTTTTGTTTGTTCTGTTAACCAATTTTCTGAGATTGCTAGGACATCTACACCTTTGATTCTGTCTAACATTATTTGGATATCATCGAACTTGTTTTTTATGCTATGTGCATTTATGTGTAAGCATTTTAGTGTACTGGTATCGGTTATTATGTGTTTACTGTCCTTAATTTTATAATAATCGCTAAGTGTATTACAGTTACACTCGGTTAATTCTAGTGTATTATTATTTGCATTACCTAAAAAATTTAATTTCTGTGATTCTAGTTCCATATGGGATAATACTTAGTAGATATCTTACTATTCCATAGATTTTAGTTTGAGAGGGCGAGTGAATCCAGTATTTCAGCACTTGATATAAGATTTGAGGGTCCATTTTGATTTTTCCGAATGTATATTTTGCAGTCTCTGACCCAAGTTGCAAAGATTTTTCCCTGTTGTCTCAATTCACGGCACTTTTTGGCGATGGTTTCATTTCTTGGGGTCAGGTGTTCATTGATATATATATTACCACCATCACTGTAACCAATTTCACTCGTCTTCAGGGTCTTCTTTTGTCTTCTGCTACTGAGAATCTCTTCCTTCTTCCACCTATTATTTAATTTCACAATTATCGGTTGAGGCCCAGGCTTTGTTGACGGGAGGCGGTGAGCTGCGTCTATGTTTGCCCTGGTGATTTCAACTCCTAACGTCTTGCCAATGTCCGAGATTTTGTGAAATACATCCTCCTCTCTTTCAGTGGGTATTCCATACACTATCAAGTTGTTCTTGCGCTGGTACTGTTTTAGTTCCTCCAATTCATTGATAGCTCTAGATGCTGCCATTTCTGCGTCCTTGACGGTTTTTCTCTCTTTCTTCAGAGTTTCAATTTCCCGGTGGAGTTCATCATACTTTTCTGATAAGAAAGTTGCTAGTTTTCTTACCTCGTGGTTTTCTTCTCTCATCGCCGAAAGGGATTCCTCAAGTTTCTGGGAGAAAGATGCCATAACCTCTTTGAGGTTAGGTTGCGGGAGGCAGTCTTCACGATTGCATGACCATTTAAAAGTATCATCTTTCCGGAATTGTTGGTACGTGTCTTTACTCATTTTCATGCATGTTACATGAAACCAGCGTCCACACTCACCATCACATCCTACAGCCTGCTGATTATTCTTGATCTTTTTGCCGCATGGAGCACAGTTGACCGTCATGATATTAAATGTTATATGTCTTCTCTTTTAACAAGTTATGTATTGTATTTCTCCTACGTATTTTATCTACACTGTTCACACAATATTTAACACTTTAGTCACTCGCGTAATCCTCGGTAAACCTGCGAAATTTCTTAATTTTGCTTACGTTTAGAATATAAACCTTTTACATATCCGCCATTTTCCGTGAAGTAGCTAGCAGCTAGTCAATAGCAGACAACTTGAGTATTGGGACACAGGCCCCCGAAATATAACTATTTATCTTAATGTCTACAAGAAAACGAGATTGCCAAAAAACCACAAATCTATAGAAGGCAACACTAAAAATGGCTTATCTAATCCACAAGTCACCCACCCTTCACCGACATTATTAATATTTGTAATTTAAGTAACTTAGGTTATGTTAAATTGAGGTTAATGGCGGATTTGATTGCGGCTGTGTGGCGGGAAGGACCCAATAAGTGCTCAGCCAATCAGGGGCGTTTTGATTGGAGACCATGCTCGGAAAATTTTTAGATCGTTTTGATTCTCAGGGCTTCGTTAAGCCCCCACCCTAGGCCGTCATCGTGTCCAAAATGGCGGCTTAACGAACACGACGGGGTGCCATTATTAAAATTTTGGGAGATAGAAACACAGCCATAGAGCGTGTTTCTATCTCCCAAAATTTCAATAATGGCACCCCGTGGCGTTAACGAACAGCTGATTCCTCACCTCAAGTTAAAACGCAATGAGAGTGAAACGCGAATTATGATCCGCGTCATCCTGGCTTGTTATTGGCTGGCAGTTATTACCAGTCATTGGCTGCCCGCGGGTTTGTTTACAATTATCACCAACATGGCGGCGAGAGGAATAGATTTCTACATAAATTAAATTGCTAGAAATCTATTCCAGTTCATGACAGTATGAAGTGCAAATCACTTATTGATGAGTAATTGTATGTGCGTTTATATTTAAATTGAAGCGTGACACTGTTCATCAAAATTTGTGAAAATAAAAGTACAAATCAACACTCTTGCCAATCAACTGAAAGTTTCTACTACTTTGGATGTAATAATGGATGTAAATCAATTGGCTGTCGTTTCCACCAGTTTTATTCATCAGTTCGAAATACATTCAGTACAATAACCTTTTGTGCTCTATAAAACTACATTATAGACCATTGCATATTGATTATATTTTACCAATTTCATGACATGTAATTTGTAGGTTATGCCTAATAAGGCATATAATTTAAGTGGCCGTTTGTAATGTGAAGTCCTTACTGTATTTATGTACAAATATTATGGTTTAACTAATGAAGCAAGGATTAAAAGTGCAGTTTGCACTGCCATCCTTTTTTTTTTTTTTTTTTTAAATATTGATATGTAGTTTCTCAGTCTGGTAACTTCTTGGATTTGCTTGAGATAGATTTATAGTAATATACTACCTTATTAACCTGCAGGCTGAGTTTTTTTTAAACATGCCCAGGTGCATACAGTAGCACAAGACCTACTGCAGGCTATGTCGATCCTAAATGTAGGCCTATTATAGTGCTCATGTCAAAGGTCGTCCTAAAGTTTTAACTATTGAGACTTGATTTGCATCGAAGATAATTTCAGCGGAGTCTGGCAAGGCTTCATAAACTTGGGCGTGACTTCACATTTTCATTTTTCCTATACAGCTTTTGATACCAACCACTTAAATCACCGTATTTCAAGATTTGCTCTCATTAAACATCACCAACACTTTTTTTTCCCCTGGTGGTGGGCTGTGTTGGAGTCTACAGAAAATAAAGTTGAGAAATAAAAATACATCTTAGGTTTCCATAACACAGTTGCATTTTATCCTACTATATCTCCACTCAATATACCAATGCTTCCTAATTCCTCATGCTGCATAAATAAACATGACAGATTACAGCATTAGCAATGATGACAGTAATTTATGAATTGTTAAAATGTTTTTAAAAGATGCATAGAAAGTGGCTTGATAAACCCTGTATCATCAAACCATTTAAACATTCCCACAGAGCTCTAATCAGAAGCTCATTTTATGTGCAACAGGTATGTAAAATAAACCTCCCTCCCAATAACTTGTAGGCCTAACCTGAACATAATCCATGTTAAGAGCTGTTTTTTGGTTCACAGGAAAACCTACCATTTAAAATCTTGCACACACCAGTAGGCTACTAATCATATTAAGGTGCAATTGCCTACGGTAATTTTAAAAATCCTGGCTATCAACTACTGATTTAAATATTCCAGACATCTTTCTTAACTCCACTTTTACTGACAGCATGTAAGTCCTTACTACTGTCATTCAAGCCATTGACCAGTTGTTTGTTTCATGAGGAACCATTTTAATAATTCTTCTCTATGTGAAATACAGTTGATGACAACTACCTGGAAGACTCAGGTGTTTTTTCTTGTGTCGCTTCTCTGGTTGCCTACGACACTTCTTAATTATTAACAGAATGTTTCATTGAATTGTTGTATCCAATTGACCAACTGGTAATATATTATGGCTTGCTTTAATATTCCTATGATACACTTTTAGATCCCATACATTAATGAAATATACAACAACATAGGCTGACATGTTGAACAAATCTCACATTCCCAACTAATGGGACATAAGCTACCTAGTGGTTGGTCTCACAATGCTTCCATCTACATGTACCGTACTAGGTCTAGTAGTACCATAGGTATTGTGACTATTTCTCCAACTCCGTCAAGGAAACTAATTCTGAACTAAGATCTGGAATGGGGTACACTGACCCTCGAGGGCAATCAAGGACAACTTGAATCATTTAAGTGATTTTTCTATTGCATTTTACCAACTAACCAGGTGCCTGGAAATGCTAGTGAAGGAGGCAGCTAAGTAGGCTAGCCTACTGGTATTCACCATTCAGAGAACATTCTCAGCGACTTGTCTAAGCATAGGCCTATGACACAATTTTCAGAAATTGATACAGTAGTTACAGAACACTAATGGTGCCCAGTACTCACAGCTTAGCATAGGATGGAGTGGATTCCAGCCACAGATTAACTTATGATCTGTCAACGGGTTTTCAAACAAATTGAGCACACACCCAAGTACAGGGGTCTTGACCATGATGTTCCAAGCCTCTAAATGAAACACTCCTCTTTAAGACCTTCTGGTCTTGCATCCATGGTCGATCAACATTCTCCTGATCTGTGTTCTCAAGTTTCTGTTGGTTATGGACATTATTTTTATCCTGATAACTTCATATTTTAAGGGGTTGGGGTACATGCCCTATTCTTAAATAGTTCAGCATAAGATCATTGAATCCCCTTATAAAATAGGGAACATCCATGTGTTATTTGACCATAGGAAAGGGAGAATTTAAAAAACTGAACCTCTAGGGACATTGATGCAGATGACTCCGAGTAAGTAGGCTAGATCAAAATGAACATTTTTCCGTGTTGCCTTAATAAAGGTTGATAACGTTCTACCGTTCAACATGAATAGGCCTATATTGGATGGGAAATATTTTTATTATTTGCAGAGATTACAAGGATGACTTGTTATTGTAGCATTATTTTGTTAAGGGAACATAAGTTCGAAGTCCATATCGTGTTGGAAGCCATATTTCAGTGTTGTCTTAGTAAACGAAATATTCAATGTATTTCAGTCGGTAAACACGGTTGCACTTAATAGTAATGAGCATTATTCCCAAAACCAGAAAAAATGTACATGCAGGCCTAACATGTCAAATCAATCATGCCTACAAGACAACAAAAATGCTCTATGAAAAACTATTAAAACCCCATAATGGTAGTCAAAAATAATCTCAAACCACCGCCACTATTTCGCGAAGGTGCAGAAAAATCTTAATAAAGTACAGCTATTCGTAATAGTTGCTACTGTTGTGATAAACCGCTACTGAGTGATAGGCCCCCGAAATATAACTATTTATCTTAATGTCTACAAGGCAACGAGATTGCCAAAAAAACACAATGCCACCCACAAAACTATAGAAGACAACACTAAAAATGGCTTATCTAATCCACAAGTCATCCACCCTTCACCAACATTAATATTTGTAATTTAAGTAACTTAGGTTATGTTAAATTGAGGTTAATGGCGGAATTGATTGCGGCTGTGTGGCGGGAAGGACCCAAAAAGTGCTCAGCCAATCAGGGACGTTTTGATTGGAGACCATGCTCGGAAAAATTTTAGATCGTTTTGATTCTCAGGGCTTCGTTAAGCCCCCACCCTAGGCCGTGGCAGCGAACAAAATGGCGGCTTAACGAACACCACGGGGTGCCATTATTAAAATTTTGGGAGATAGAAACACAGCCAAAGGAAATAATGACGGCTCAAAGACTGAAGCAAGCTACAAGGGAGCCATGATGTATTGCTCCAGTTACTTAGCAACGGAGCGGAAGTGACGTCGACTTCGGCAGCGTATAGACGCGTGTATTGGCAACTCAAACTAACACTTGGGGTGCTGCGGTCGGTCTGAATAAGTAGGGTTTAAAATACTCAATAACACGCGTTTGATATGGAACACTTTTTATTTTTCGGTTATAATCAGTAAATATGGTCTCTAAAGTAATGACAGTGTTATTTTTAATTGTATATATGTATAACTGTGCGATACACGTGATCTAATTTGTGTGTTCCACTGGATTTTTGGTGTCATTTGCATATTATCAAGCATCAGTTTTTATGGGTGATGTAGATCAGCTGATTCAAATTTACACAGGGCTACACTTCGGACATTATTTCGGTACTATTATGCGCAATATAATGTAAATGTCGATCCTGAGTCAACGCCGAGGACATTTAAATAGAGAAATACGCTACATAAACAAATAAATAACACACCGAAGCTGTGCTACTTTTATCATTCCGAGACTAGCATCCACGCAAACCAGACGCCACTGTTCCAAGCTCCGACTTATATCGTGAATTGATGTCAAACTGATGATCCGCCAGCCTTTCCGCCAAGCCTACACCTCGTAATCGCTAAGTTCTTCGATATTCGAGCTATTCCACTACGAGTCATATAGGCCTAATTTGCCTCCCCATGGGCACTGTAGAATGAGTGATTCCGCTACCATTCAAATATTCAACACCAAACCCACCTTTTAACCATCCAAATCAAGCAATTCCTGTCGCCCCCCGAGTTTTAATACAAGTTAAACTCATCCCTTCTCCCTACCAAGCAGCCAATAATTAATTATTCAAGTAACTTCAATCTTACCAGCGCGCCCATCGTAACAGCTGTTTTTAAACTGAATAACCTTCGCTGGCTTTACGTCGCAGGTCTTCTGTCTGTCTACCTCGACAAGTGTTAGATCCTTCCCGGGGTGGAAAGGTATTATTATTAGGTATTATTAGGTATCATCACATTTCGGCTATTGCTATTTGCATCTTTTGGAAAGTGATGAAAACGTATGTCCGCAGCCCTCTTATACATCGACTTACAGCCGTAAACTGAGCAATACACTTTGCTTTTACTCATTTTTCACTCTATCAACGAGTAAAACTTATTACTTATGTATAAAGACACGAACAATTTACCACGATCTGTCTACCAATACAAGAAACCATATACAAACAGTCACCACGTGACAAATGTACCCTACTTGGTAAGTTTCTCATTTTTACCGCTAGATGTCATATCAGATAGCTGGAGTTGCCAATACCAGCACTGGTAAAAGCTTCCATGCTTGCGAGTGTCGTGTATTACAGGCTTAAGTCACCTAGGTGTGAAGAGTCAAATACCATTTGCGTCCCAGTCTAGTCCTCCTAACTATTAATGTCTCCTCGTTACGTCACAACACTCTTTGTTTGGAATCACCTGTTCGCCACCGGTCTTACGTCGATGTTTACTTCACGGTAATTTGTGCTGTACAGTAGCAATTGGGTAAAGTGTTTACTGTACCCACTACGGTAACGAGCAGAAGAAGATTTTTTTTTTTTCTTTTGGTAAAAACTTGAAGTGGAGGTGGAACTGGAAAGAAACATGGCTATTGTTGGTTGGAGGTTATGTAGAATATTTCGTGGTTTTAAGAAAGAACTTGACCGTTTGGTAACTCCTCAAGCGATTTTCCTCGCACATAGGCCTGTTGGTTTCAGAACATCAGCCGCCACTTCCATCAAGCAAAGTAAGTTTGCTTCTATTACCTTGAAATAAGAACAGCATTATTTTGAAACTTATAGGTTTTCCTATGCTGATGTGCCTGATTCCGCAGCACTTGCTGTACAGTTCTATGCGATTTAAGTATAATATACTAAATGATTTATGAAGGATCCTGTCTCGTTTATTTCCGCCTTTTACAAATGGAAACGCTGAAATGTTTAGTGTCGAAGAAGGCTAGGGTTGCCAAGTGTTAAAGATAGAAATAGGGTATTCAACCCCGAGATTAAAATAAGGGATGACGTTGGTATTACCTTTTAATGCACAATTTTACATTCATTTCCTCCGGGAGCCTACTTACTGTGTAATCAAAAGCCAGACTCTAATGTTTGCAATAATAATAATAATTTTAGTCGTCTCGATACCTTCTAGTTAGTGTATGAGTGGCAAGCAATTGCTGCTATTCTTCATGGGTTATTTCTCATTAAACTTGATGAAATATGTACATCTCCAGTTAAGTCATAATAATTGAATGACTCAAGTTTATGTCCCAAAATATCTGCTCTGCTATTTCATAAATCAGTCTGAACTTCCTTTCATTGACAGCTTTCAGTAGTGGTTTATTTTTTCCATAGAAGTTAGTAGGCCTAATTAAAAATATTAAATGATGTTCTGAAGTTGACTATTCCTTTCAGGCAATCATCTGATTCTGATGCTAGTCTGCCTCGGGATCAGATCTGAGAACGCTCGTTCCAAAAATATACCAGAATTAGGGGTGCAAAATCAAATTAGAAAATGTGAAACTCCATTCCCTATATTTTTGGAGCTTGATCTACATATCTAGCATTTGTGAAAAAAATCTTTGCTCTGCTCAGTCCTGTGTAGGTTACCGTAGTTGGGAATAGTATAGATCGCGATACATTGCACTATAAAATTCCCCTTGACGCAAAATGTCGACATCCTTGCTGTTATGGACGACACTAAAGCTTTAAATGATGCATACTTGTTAAATTCTTTGTGTTAATAAGGCTTTACATACAAAAATAAACCTAACCTGGGGCTTATGCCCCAAACCCTCTTGCTTGTATTACAAGCAGTAATTTTTGTCCAGACAGTCGTCTAACCTAGTAGTGGCTAATGGTTTCGTCCAGTCAGTCGTTTATTCTAGTACCGACCAATGGTTTCGCCTAGACCGTCTTCTAACCAAGTAGCAACTAATGGCTTTGTCTCACCATAGCTTTAGAAGAGTACAGTGCAACTGTTCAATTAAACTAACTACTAAAAGTAAATTATGAACATTCGTAACTCACCACACCTCGCAGTTGAACACATGTAACTACATCGGCATGAACCGACACACTGTTTGAAAACTCATACAGCTGTCCAATATGGTGGCAATTCAAGTCACACCATGAAACAAACGATCTTCAACGTCCTCATGTCATCCGTGGCTTCATCGTCTACACTAAAAATTTCCCCTAGACATGTATGTATCACGGCATATACTTAAACTGCCACTTAAATATAAAGTTCTCGGGCTAATGGAGAGAGAGAATGTAACATAAACAGCCCACTTGGTTTTCTCCAATGCTATGTTAATAAGTTCGTGTGGCATGCCTCCAAAACCGCTCGTTTGATGTGCTACTGGAATCATATTCACATGTCACCTATGTGTGGCATAGGTTTGTCGTCTCTGCCCTACATCAATCCATTAAATGACTAATAAAACAAGAGCTTTTAGGAATTCTTTCGGGACATAGCTCAATTAAAGATTCCGATGTGTAGAAAAATTTCGTGATTTAAATTGAGAATTTTAATTTTCCGCATCGAAATCTATAATTGGCCTATATAGCTCAATTACATATTATGATACATATCGTAATTATTTGAAAATTGTCAGCTTCCGTGATATTATCAACGACTTTACAAAATGCTTCTCTGGCAAGCTTACGGGAAAAACATTGGTTATATATTATTTTGGGTGGTGACAACTCAATAACAGAAATAAGCATTATAAAAAAACTAAAAAACGAATTGTGTATAGCAAGATATGGTTATGTATAGTTTTTTTTCCCAATGTTGGCTACAAATGCGCAAACACAAATACGATAACATATGCAAAAACAACCAAAAACTAAAGCAATCTAATTTCCGTATAAACATAGTGGTCAATAATGTGGTAAAAAAAAGAAAAGTTTGGTATTTTTATGTTTTCCAATATTGACTGAAAATACTTAATTAGAAATCACCATCCATTACAGACTGTCTAATAACGCCACACAAACATACTGTATGAAACGTAAAAACCGACCAATATATGTCTGGTACAAAAGACTGTTATATGCCTTTGCAAGTGTTCTTGTAGATGCCTATTTTTCTCTATATTTTACCCAGACGTATTCCCTCCCTCCCACCTTGCCTGACGTAATATTATCGTTTAGACAAATGGCATTGTCTATGGCTTTAGAAGAGTACAGTGCAACTTTTCAATTAAATGCCAAAACCAAAATAAATATATGAACAACGTAAAAAACAAACTCACCGATAGGTCCCACAGTTCGTATTATTCCACATGTACAAGAAGCAGTAATTTTTGACCACACATTCCCTCACGTAACACGTAACGGCATTTTATTTCAATACGAAGACTTCAGGAATTCAACAATTTTATTACAAATCGCCATCACAATCGCGTACACGACACTGCTAATATCAAAATCTTGTTCTGTAGGTTATTCACAGGAATTATTGTTAAAATTACGTTCACCAAACGCTAACAGGTGAAAAAAAAATGGACGACCTTCTCGAACAAAACCGCGCGCGAAACTGACATATTAATCAGGTGACAAGCATGCAAAGCAACTCCCGGCAAGCAAAGCGATTCAATAATATCAATACGTCAGGCGCGACATCACGGTGACGTCACTGAGGTCCCTAAAAATTCCCTAGACGCGGCCGCATCGCAATGTAACAATGAACCCATGTGACGTTTACCAATTATATGCCACCAAGTTGATACTTTTTTGAAACATGAGTAGCAAAAATATGGGAAAGTTTTGCTTCTTCTCAAATGTTTTATATAACTAGGTATAAGTTATAGGCCGTGGTCCAGGCAGGATATCTCCTGATGTTTCATCGGAAACTGCATCCGGCATTTTCAAGTGTTCCGCTCCTTTCGTTAGTAGTGGAAAGAGAACCAGCTCCACTGCTTGCAGTATATATACCATGTGAGCCCAGCATACTCTGCGCGGTCCGGCTAGATCGTCTGGCCTCACGTACATGCTGCAGGGTACGGCGTGCACCGGACTGCGCCGAGAACGATGGGCTCACATGGTATATATATCTTTGATGTGATTACCATCTTGGTAAGGTAGCCTATGTACCATAGTGTGTGTTTCTATTCATTATTATTGGTATTTCTTCAAGGTCAGGGATGAGGTGAGACTATTCTCTGGGGTAAATTGCTTTACAGCCAGCACTAACTTCATCAGAGGAATAAATGAGAGATAAATAAGATACTACTTGTGATAACTAGCCCATCGTAACTCCAAATCTACCATCTTCACCAGAATAACCTACATTATAGTAGTGAGGCAAACCTTTTCTGACTAGTGGGCAAATTTAAATCTTGGTTTATTACTTGGAACTGTCTAATTTGCCTCTTATTATTTTCGTTTAAAAAAAAAAAAAGGCAGGCAGGCTATAACTCGCAGTCTTCTTTGACTTCATACTTCAAAGTTATATTTCATAATGTGTTATTTTATTTACTGTATTAGTTCTATCACATATTATACCACAAAAACACATTTTCCAAATATGCAAGTTTTAAAAACCCCTAACAAAATTTCTCTACAAAAGTCCCCTAGACACAAAATGGCGGCAACCATGATATCGTGGACTGCACTATAAAGGTTCAAACGATGCATACATGTTAAATTCTATGTGTTGTTAAGGCTTTACACACAAATACAAACCTAACCTGGAACCTCCTTGCTTATAGTACAAGCAGTAATTTTTGTAGCGACCAATGGTTTCGTCCAGACCTTCATCGAACCACGTAGCAACCAATGGCTTTGTCTCACCACGGTTTAGAAGAGTATAGAGCAACTTTTCAATTAAATTGAACTAAAGGTAGCCTAATTTATGAACATTCATAACTCACCACCAAACCTTGCACTGAAAGACACGTGAATGCATCTGAATGTAACGACGCTATGTTTGTAACCTCATATAGCTGAGTAGATGATGATGATGATAATTGTTGTTTTAAGGGGCCGAACCATATAGCTGAGTAAAATGGCGGCAATTCAAGGCATAAAGTCAAACAAACGAACCTCAACGTCTGCATGGCATCGACTACACTGAAAAATTCCCCTAGACATGTACCACAGTATAATACTTGAACCACTGTGGCTATTTAAAAAGCTTTGATACAGCCAAGTGAAAATGTAGTACTTAATCATGGGGGTAATTGTTGTCCCATGAATGTGCGACTGTCCCTTACAGTCTTCTAAATTTTTGGGACCCGGGTCAATTGCAGATTTCGATGCACGGTTTTTTAATTATGGAATTACAAGAATTATGATGTGTATCGGAATCTGTAATTGATCTACGTAGGCCAATTATAGATTTCGATGCGGAAAATTAAAAATATCAATTGAAATCGCAAAATTTTTCTACGCATCGGAATCCTGAATTGAGCTATGTAGGTCAATTGCAGATTTCGATGCAAGGTTTTTTAATTATGAAATTACAAGAATTGCGATGTGTATCGGAATCTGTAATTGATCTACGTAGGCCAATTATAGATTTCGATGCGGAAAATTAAAAATATCAATTGAAATCGCGAAATTTTTCTATGCATCGGAATCTTTAATTGAGCTATGTAGGTCAATTGCAGATTTTGATGCAAGGTTTTTTAATTATGAAATTACAAGAATTACGATGTAATTGATCTACATAGTCCAATTATAGATTTCGATGCGGAAAATTAAAAATCTGTAATTGATCTACGTAGGCCAATTATAGATTTCGATGCGGAAAATTAAAAATATCAATTGAAATCGCGAAATTTTTCTACACATCAGAATCTTTAATTGAGCTATGTAGGTCAATTACAGATTTCGATGCACATCTCATTTCGAAGGTGTTTGTGTTTCCCCACCCAAAAACCCCTATTACCCAGGCTTTTCCCGTAAGCTTGCCCGAGGAGTGACGTCCTTGATGACGTCATGGTAGATGTCATTTTGTTTTTAGGGGAATTTTATACATGGCCGCATCGCAATGCAAAATTATCCCCGTCACATGTATTAATTTAAAATGGCAAAATGCTTATCAGAATATTCTCAACATGAGATGCCTTGTTTCAGCACAAAGCTACTCAAAATACCTGAGTTATTTTGTCCAATTTAGTAAATTTTTAAGATTTGCAGTGTGTTTTCAAAATTGTGGGAAGTAATCTAGGCATGGATGTTCTCCACAACACTTCCCTATGAACACACGTGCTGTGGTGAATCCTTAAACGTTAGGCACAGTAACTGTTTAGGTATATGATTAGTTGCAATGGAGGAGTCGGAATTCTATCATTTAATTTACCAACTATC
Organism: Meconema thalassinum; assembly: GCA_946902985.2. Classification (NCBI taxonomy): domain Eukaryota; kingdom Metazoa; phylum Arthropoda; class Insecta; order Orthoptera; family Tettigoniidae; genus Meconema; species Meconema thalassinum. Next base: position 63,097,177 of record OX336389.2, on the reverse strand, counting down.
ATTACGAGCTCGAATGATGTCGGTCTGCTTTTCCTCTATGGCCAAAATAACACAACTGTTGCCAACATGTGGGATAAAAAATACACAGTGCTAATTAATCCAGCATTACCTAAAGATTATTGATGCCTGACTACCCCACTGTGCGTTCCAAAAAACAGGTGTGTATATATAGTTAGCATGGCCCTCCTATATTATTGGTCTAGGCAAAAGCCATTGGTCTGGATTTAACAAATTTTACAGTAGTTCCATAAGCTCAAATGACTGTACTATGGAAATTGATATAAAACTGTATTTGTTACCAGTAATAATTTAAAAATACCACTCTAGTCTCTTAGAAATTAAAGTAAATCTATGAATTGAAATTATTCACAAACCATGTTCTTTCCCTATTGATGATTACTACAGGATGATTCTTTTGCTGGAGCGGGACGGGCAACCGGCTGCCGGGCGCGCGCGCCTTCCGTCAGCCAACCGAGCTCGCACCCCGGATTGTGTAGGTGGAAACCGTAACATAGTACATTAATTAATGGTAAATTCACCAGCAAATCATGACTGAAGAACTTACCTTTTCACAGAAGATGCTGAAAATGTTCTCCTTCAACTGACAGACAGGTGTTGTACCGTGTAAATAACTTAGCGTTTACACGTTGTAATTCCCTTCTGTTGTGAGGGATATCTGCTGGCGTATATTGTTCTCCAGCTCCACTGGAGTACGAGTAATTGATCTGTACACTTTGAATGTTAAATTTACCCACAATTGAAAAACAAACGGGCTTAGGTCCGTGCTTCGATTAATTACAGTAAACACGGGGTGGGGGGTGGGTGCAGGAGTAGCGACATAATGTAACGATGTCTGTCTGTCAGATGAAGGAGAATATTTTTAGTATCTTCTGTGAAAAGATAAGTTCTAACCTTTAACTGGTGACGTGAGGTCATCCAGATTCCCAAGAAATAAAAGAACATCCTGTGCTTCCTTAATTAAATCTTGCAGCTGTTGTTTATGCTACCTTCTTATCTGTGCGCTGACACTACACACCCTCGTTGAAGAAAGTTTAGTGACTTAATGACCCTGGTTAGCTCGCCTCGCGCAACCCCGCGGCCCGAGCTTGGTTGGCTGGCTCCAGCAAAAGAATCTCACTGTATAAGATATGAAAATATCACTCATGCTACTATGTACATTGTGTCTAACTAGCTGCAAACATTATTTACTGCTGCTATCTGCGTTGGGTTACATTTCCCGGAAAATCTCATCTCGTGTTTAATTCTTTATTTGTTCCAGTTCAAGAGTCACGCGAAGGGAATGTTCGCGTTATCGAAGGTATTTCTCTTCCTTCATCTCGAGAACCGTATTTGCTGCAAACTGCCGATGAGAGTGGCCCATGTCCTGTTTGCAGAACTGGTCTGGAAATAAAACATACAGTAAGTTCAAGCTGAAGGCATCTCTTAAAGCCGCAGCAGTTAAAAAGGGACGTAAAACCAATAACATTATATTATTATTATATATCTTCTATATACACACATCAAAAAAAGTTTTGCATCACCTCGGTTCCAAGAGTTCCGGAACCTTTAAATACAAAGGGAATAGAGATCAACACAAACAACATTTCAGCTCGTTTTATTGCTCATGAGACCCACACATTGCATGTTGTACCATCATACAGCTAGACTTTCAGCATTTGTGGTCCAGATTGCAGTACACACCACTACCTCTAATACCCAGTAGCACGTCCTCTTGCATTGATGCATGCCTGTATTCGTCGTGGCATACTATCCACAAGTTCATCAAGACACTGTTGGTCCAAATTGTCCCACTCCTCAACGACAATTCGGCGTAAATCTCTCAGAGTGGTTGGTGGGTCAAGACGTCCATAAACAGCCCTTTTCAACATATCCCAGGCATGTTCGATAGGGTTCATGTCTGGCGAACATGCTGGCCACTGTAGTCGAGCGATGTCGTTATCTTGAAGGAAAGCATTCACAAGATGTGCACGATGAGGTCGAGAATTGTCGTCCATGAAGACAAATGCCTCTCCAATATTCTGCCGATATGGTTGCACTATGGGTCGGAGGATGTCATTCAGGTATCGTAAAGCCGTTTCGGAGCCTTCCATGACCACCAGTGGCGTACGTCGGCCCCACATAATGCCACCCCAAAACATCAGGGAACCACCACCTTGCTGCACTCGCTGGACAGTGTGTCTAAGACGTTCAGCCTGACCAGGGTGCCTCCAAACACGTCTCCGACGATTGTCTGGTTGAAGGCATATGCGACACTCATCGGTGAAGAGAACGTGATGCCAATTCCGTGGGGTCCATTCAGCATGTTGTTGGGCCCATCTGTACCGCGCTGCATGGTGTCGGGGTTGCAAAGCTGGACCTCGCCATGGACGTCGGGAGTGAAGTTGCGCATCATGCAGCCTATTGCGCACAGTTTGAGTTGAAACACGACGTCCTGTGGCTGAACGAAACGCATTATTCAACATGGTGGCATTGCTGTCAGGGTTCCTCCGAGCGGCAATCCGTAAGTAGCGGTCATCCACTACAGTAGTAGCCCTTGGGCGGCCTGAGCGAGGCCTGTCATCGACAGTTCCTGTATCTCTGTACCTCCTCCATGTCCGAACAACATCGCTTTGGTTCACTCTGAGACGCCTGGAAACTTCCCTTGTTGAGAGCCCTTCTTGACACAAAGTAACAATGCGGACGCGATCGAACTGCGGTATTGACCTTCTAGGCATGGTAGAACTACAGACAACATGAGCAGCGTACCTTCGTCCTGGTGGAATGACTGGAACTGATCGGCTGTCGTACCCCCTCCGTCTAATAGGCCCTGCTCATGCATGGTTGTTTACATCTTTGAGCAGTTTTAGTGACATCTATGAACAGTCAAAGGGACTGTATCTTGGATACAATATACACAGTCAACGTCTATATGCCGGAGATCTGGGAACCGAGGTGATGCAAAACTTTTTTTGATGTGTGTATATAAAGCACAAAGTTTGTCTGTCTGTTTGTCTGTTATGTATACAGATCTACACTGTTTCACCGATCTGAACCAAAATTTGTATACTTACCCTTTGGAACCCTGTCAACTTTTAATTTCGGACAGACCACCCCATTCCCTGCATTTAGGCCCTTTTGCACAAATCTACACCGTTTCACCGATCTGAACCAAAATGTGTATACTTACCCTTTGGAACCCTGCGGGTAACCCTGTCTACTTTAATTTTTGGACAGACCACTCCATTCTCTGCATTTAGGCCCTTTTGCACAAATCTACACCGTTTCGCCGATCTGAACCAAAATTTGTATACTTACCCTTTGGAAACCTGCGAGTATCACTGTCCACTTAAAATTTTGGACAGACCACCCCTTTCCCTGCATTTAGGCCCTTTGGTCCAAATCTACACCGTTTCACCGATCTCAACCAAAATTTGTATACTTACCCTTTGGAGCCCTGCGAGTAACACTGTCTGCTTGAAATTGCGGACAAACCACTCCATTCTCTGCATTTAGACCCTTTTGCACAAATCTACACCGTTTCACCGATCTGAACCAAAATTCGTATTCTTACCCTTTGGTACCCTGTGAGTAACATTATCTGCTTGAAATTGTGGACAGATCACCCCATTCTCAGCATTTGGGCCCTTTGGCACAGATCTACACCGTTTCACCGATCTGAACCAAAATTTGTATACATACACTTTGGAACCCTGCGAGTAACACTGTCTGCTTGAAATTGCGGAGAGGCCACTCCAACCCCTGCATTTAGGCCGTTTGGCACAAATCTACACCGTTTCACCGATCTGACCCAAATATTACATACTTACCCTTTGGAACCCGACAAGTAACACTGTTCACTTAACATTTCGGACAGACCACACTATTCCCTGTTTTTTGGCCCTTTGGAACAAAATTACACCGTTTCACCGATCTCAACCAGATTTTACACAATTACCCTTTGGAACTCGACGAGTAACACTGTCCACTCAAAATTCTGGACAGACCATTCCATTCCCCGCATTTAGGCCCTTTGGCACAAATCTACATCGTTCACCGATCGAAAACAAAACGTGTATACTAACCCTTTGAAACCCGATGAGTAACACTGTCCACTTGAAATTTCGGACAGACCACTCCATTCCCTGCATTTAGGCCCATTGGCACATATCTACATCGTTTCATCGATCTGAACCAAAATTTGTATACTTACCCTTTGGAACCCGACGAGTAACACTGTCCGCTTAAAACTTTGGACACACCACTCCATTCCCTTCATTTAGGCCCTTTGGCAAAAATCTACCCTGTTTCACCGATCTGAACCAAATTTTAGATACTTACCCCCGTGGGGGTTTGCCTGTTCCCCTATCGGGCGCGTCCCAGGTGGCGGATAGGGGGGCTCGCCGGACTTGTCCGGAGGGTTTGAGGGAAATAAAATACCTCTCGCGGACCAAAAACAGGCCCCTCGCCAGGGTTATGGTGAAGCTACGTTAGGCCTAGCAAGCCAGTAGTGGATATGAAACTGCTTTTAAAACGGAAACGGGCCTCGGAAAGGACAGATCTAAAGGAAGCAGACCTGGCTATAGAAATGGACTACGAATCGGAACTTTGAATATAACTTCATTGACGGGAAGAGTGGAGGAGGTTGTGGATATGATGGAGAGGAGAAAACTGGATGTACTCGGACTGGCAGAGACCAGATGGAGAGGGGAAGGAAGAAAAGAACTGAGAAATGGCTTGCAGCTATACTGGATAGGAAATGAGGAGGGGAAGAGAAATGGAGTGGGAATGGTGGTGAGAGAAGGGCTGAGGGAGGAAGTAAAGAGGGTAAGTGATAGAATAATTAGAGCCAGAATCACTGTGAAAGGTAGAAACCTGGACATTCTGCAAGTCTATGCACCACAGGTGGGATGCACCGAAGGCGAGAAGGACGAGTTTGAAGAGGAGTTGCAGAAGCAGTTGGTGGGGAGAAACCTGATAGTCATGGGAGACCTAAATGCCCATGTCGGAACTGATAGAAGAGGTTTTGAGGAAGTGATTGGTGGTGAAGGATGGGGAAACAGGAATAAGGAAGGAGAGAGATTGTTGGAACTGTGCAAGATAAATGGGCTAATGGTTGGAAACACATGGTACAAGAAGAGAGAGAGCCATAAAATTACTTGGTACAGCAGGGATTTGACTAGGAAATCGGTGGTGGACTATATTCTATGCGGGAAGGAGACAAAGAAGAGTATCACGGATATAAGGGTAATACCTTCAGAAGCCCTGGACAGTGACCACCGTCTGCTGGTCGCCAAGGTGAGAGGACTGAAGGAAAAGAGGAGAACTGAGAACCAAGAAAGAAGAATAAGGACATGGAAGCTGAAGGAGGATGGAAATAAGGAGAAGTTCCAGATATTAGTGAGGAACAAATTACCGAAGGATGATCCGAAAACAGGTGAAGAAGAATGGAATAGGTTCAAGGACGTGTTGGTAGAAGCAGCGGAAGTCGTGTGTGGCAGAACTAGTGGAAAGAAAAGGTGGAAGGAAACACCATGGTGGAACCCCAGAACTAAGGAAGCAGTGAAAAAGAAAAATGAAGCATTCAGGAAATGGTTCCAACAGAGGACAGACAGAACAAGAGAAGAATACCAAGAGCGGAAGAAAGAAGCAGGAGAAGTAGTGAAGGAAGAGAAAAAGAAATGGCTGGAGAAATGGACAGAAATGATGGAGGAGGACTGTGATGGCAGTAAGAAAGTGTTGTATGGAATGATAAAGGCAAAGAGAAGAGATACAGGGGAGAATGTCAGAATGGTGGACAGGAATGGAAAGGAGGTCGAAAATATGGAAGAAGTAAAGGTTATCTGGAGAGAATACTTCAAGGAACTCCTAAATCCAACTAAAACCAGCGTAGTGGACATTGTGGAGGAGGAAACAGACAGTGACCAAGACATTTCAGAGAAGGAATTGACATGGAAAGAAGTGGAGGAAGCATTACAGAAGATGAAAGGGGGAAAGGCACCGGGAATAGACGAAGTGAGTGTGGAGATGGTGAGAGCAGCAGGGGTGATAGGAACACAGTGGCTCTTTCGAGTAATGAAAGTGATATGGAGGGAGAAGAAAATACCAGAGGACTGGAAAAGAGGGATAATAATACCCATATTTAAAAAGGGAAGTAGGAAGGAATGCAAGAACTACAGGGGAATTACACTCGTGTGCCACTGCGCCAAAATATTTGAGAAGGTACTGGAGAGAAGAATTCAGACAGAAGTTGAAGATGGGCTGAGGGAAGAACAGTATGGATTCAGGCCAGGAAGGTCAACAGTTGACCTCATCTTTGCAGTAAGACAGCTACAAGAACACCATTATGAATATGGGAAAGATCTGGTGATGACCTTCTTGGATATTGAGAAAGCATATGATAGTATTAATAGAAACAAGGTATGGGAAGCAATGAGAGCAAAAGCAGTGAACAAGGAGACAGTGGCAAGAGTGAAAGCAATGTACGAGGGAAGCAAAAGCTGTGTAAAGGTGGGAAGAGAGAGAACGGAATGGTTTCAACTGGAGAGTGGTCTGAAACAGGGAAGTGCCCTCTCACCCCTGTTATTTATAGTGGTGATGGATGAAATCATACGAAAAGTGGTAAATAGCATTGGGGAAAGGAAAATGAAGGCAATGTTGTTTGCTGATGACCTTCTGGTTTGGGGAGAGGATGAGGAAGAAGTACAAGAGCAATTAGATGAGTGGGAGAAGGTAGTGTTATCATATGGGATGAAGTTCTCAGCACAAAAGAGTGAAGTGGTCATCACAACAAGGAAGAAGAACAGACTGGATATGGGCATAACACTTGGAGGACAGCAGTTGCAGAAAGTAGAATGCTTCAAGTACTTGGGAAGCATAATTGAAGAAAAGGGAGGCAATAGGATGGAAATAAATGAGAGGGGAAGGTGCGCAGATGGATTTTTCAAGAGTGTTAGGGGGATGATATGGAATAAAGATGTACCACAAAAATGTAAAGGAATCATCTACAAGACCTACTTTGTGCCAATTTTGACATATGGTTCAGAAACATGGGTGATGAAGGAAAGGGACAAGAATAAAATACGAGCAGTGGAGATGAAGTTCCAGAGGAGTAGGCTAGGAGTGACAAGAATGGACAGAGTAAGGAATGAGAGAGTCAGGGAGATGGTAAGAGAGGAACCATTGCAAAATAGAATAGAGCGATCTAGGCTACAATGGTATGGACATGTGAGGAGGATGGAAGAGGAGAGGATACCGAAGAAGATGTTTGGAATGGAAATGACGGGAAGGAGGCCAAGGGGAAGACCAAGGGACAGATGGACAAAAGGAGTTAAGAAGAGTGTGGAGGAAAGAGGAGTGTGCTGGGACACAGTAAATGACGCGAGACGGTGGATGGACAGGAAACGATGGAGAGGCTTATGTTCCAGGCAGACCCGACCAGCGGTTGGAAACTGCTCAAGATGATGATGATGACCCTTTGGTACCCGACGTGTAACACTGTCTAAATGAAATTTCGGATAGACCATTCCATTTACTGCATTTAGGCTCTTTGGCAAAAATCTACATCGTTTCACCCATCTCAACCAATCTTTATGTAAGTTACTTACCCTTTGGAACCCGACGAGTAACACTGTCTGCTTGAAATTTTGGACAGAGCACTCCATTCCCTGTATTTAGACCCTTTGGCACAAATCTACATCATTTCACCAATCTGGACCAAAATTTGTATACTTACTCTTTGGAACCGTGGGGGTTTGCCTGTTCCTCTATCGGGCGCGTCCCAGGTGGCGGATAGGGGGGCTCGCCGGACGTGTCCGGAGGGTTTGAGGAAAATAAAATACCTCTCGCGGACCAAAAACAGGCCCCTTGCCAGGGTTATGGTGAAGCTACGTTAGGCCTAGCAAGCCAGTAGTAGATATGAAACTGCTTTCAAAACGGGAACGGGCCTCGGAAAGGACAGATCTAAAGGAAACAGACCTGGCTATGGAAATGGACTACGAATTGGAACTTTGAATATAACTACATTGACGGGAAGAGTGGAGGAGATTGTGGATATGATGGAGAGGAGAAAACTGGACGTACTCGGACTGGCAGAGACCAGATGGAGAGGGGAAGGAAGAAAAGAACTGAGAAATGGCTTGCAGCTATACTGGATAGGAAATGAGGAGGGGAAGAGAAATGGAGTGGGAATGGTGGTGAGAGAAGGGCTGAGGGAGGAAGTAAAGAGGGTAAGTGATAGAATAATTAGAGCCAGAATCACTGTGAAAGGTAGAAACCTGGACATTCTGCAAGTCTATGCACCACAGGTGGGATGCACAGAAGGCGAGAAGGACGAGTTTGAAGAGGAGTTGCAGAAGCAGTTAGTGGGGAGAGACCTGATAGTCATGGGAGACCTAAATGCCCATGTCGGAACTGATAGAAGAGGTTTTGAGGAAGTGATTGGTGGTGAAGGATGGGGAAACAGGAATAAGGAAGGAGAGAGATTGTTGGAACTATGCAAGATAAATGGGCTAATGGTTGGAAACACATGGTACAAGAAGAGAGAGAGCCATAAAATTACTTGGTACAGCAGGGATTTGACTAGGAAATCAGTGGTGGACTACATTCTATGCGGGAAGGAGACAAAGAAGAGTATCACGGATATAAGGGTAATACGTTCAGAAGCCCTGGACAGTGACCACCGTCTGCTGGTCGCCAAGGTGAGAGGACTGAAGGAAAAGAGGAGAACTGAGAACCAAGAAAGAAGAATAAGGACATGGAAGCTGAAGGAGGATGGAAATAAGGAGAAGTTCCAGATATTAGTGAGGAACAAATTACCGAAGGACGATCCGAAAACAGGTGAAGAAGAATGGAATAGGTTCAAGGACGTGTTGGTAGAAGCAGCGGAAGTCGTGTGTGGCAGAACTAGTGGAAAGAAAAGGTGGAAGGAAACACCATGGTGGAACCCCAGAACTAAGGAAGCAGTGAAAAAGAAAAATGAAGCATTCAGGAAATGGTTCCAACAGAGGACAGACAGAACAAGAGAAGAATACCAAGAGCAGAAGAAAGAAGCAGGAGAAGTAGTGAAGGAAGAGAAAAAGAAAAGGCTGGAGAAATGGACAGAAATGATGGAGGAGGACTGTGATGGTAGTAAGAAAGTGTTGTATGGAATGATAAAGGCAAAGAGAAGAGATACAGGGGAAAATGTCAGAATGATGGACAGGAATGGAAAGGAGGTCGAAAATATGGAAGAAGTAAAGGATATCTGGAGAGAATACTTCAAGGAACTCCTAAATCCAACTAAAACCAGCGTAGTGGACATTGAGGAGGAAGAAACAGACTGTGACCAAGACATTTCAGAGAAGGAATTGACATGGAAAGAAGTGGAGGAAGCATTAAAGAAGATGAAAGGGGGAAAGGCACCGGGAATAGACGAAGTGAGTGTGGAGATGGTGAGAGCAGCAGGGGTGATAGGAACACAGTGGCTCTTTCGAGTAATGAAAGTGATATGGAGGGAGAAGAAAATACCAGAGGACTGGAAAAGAGGAATAATAATACCCATATTTAAAAAGGGAAGTAGGAAGGAATGCAAGAACTACAGGGGAATTACACTCGTGTGCCACTGCGCCAAAATATTTGAGAAGGTACTGGAGAGAAGAATTCGGACAGAAGTTGAAGATGGGCTGAGGGAAGAACAGTATGGATTCAGGCCAGGAAGGTCAACAGTTGACCTCATCTTTGCAGTAAGACAGCTACAAGAACACCATTATGAATATGGGAAAGATCTGGTGATGACCTTCTTGGATATTGAGAAAGCATATGATAGTATTAATAGAAACAAGGTATGGGAAGCAATGAGAGCAAAAGCAGTGAACAAGGAGACAGTGGCAAGAGTGAAAGCAATGTACGAGGGAAGCAAAAGCTGTGTAAAGGTGGGAAGAGAGAGAACGGAATGGTTTCAACTGGAGAGTGGTCTGAAACAGGGAAGTGCCCTCTCACCTCTGTTATTTATAGTGGTGATGGATGAAATCATACGAAAAGTGGTAAATAGCATTGGGGAAAGGAAAATGAAGGCAATGTTGTTTGCTGATGACCTTCTGGTATGGGGAGAGGATGAGGAAGAAGTACAAGAGCAATTAGATGAGTGGGAGAAGGTAGTGTTATCATATGGGATAAAGTTCTCAGCACAAAAGAGTGAAGTGGTCATCACAACGAGGAAGAAGAACAGACTGGATATGGGCATAACACTTGGAGGACAGCAGTTGCAGAAAGTGGAATGCTTCAAGTACTTGGGAAGCATAATTGAAGAAAAGGGAGGCAATAGGATGGAAATAAATGAAAGGGGAAGGTGCGCAGATGGATTTTTCAAGAGTGTTAGGGGGATGTTATGGAATAAAGATGTACCACAAAAATGTAAAGGAATCATCTACAAGACCTACTTTGTGCCAATTTTGACATATGGTTCAGAAACATGGGTGATGAAGGAAAGGGACAAGAATAAAATACGAGCAGTGGAGATGAAGTTCCAGAGGAGTAGGGTAGGAGTGACAAGAATGGACAGAGTAAGGAATGAGAGAGTCAGAGAGATGGTAAGAGAGGAACAATTGCAAAATAGAATAGAGCGATCTAGGCTACAATGGTATGGACATGTGAGGAGGTTGCAAGAGGAGAGGATACCGAAGAAGATGTTTGGAATGGAAATGACGGGAAGGAGGCCAAGGGGTAGACCAAGGGACAGATGGACAAAAGGAGTTAAGAAGAGTGTGGAGGAAAGAGGAGTGTGCTGGGACACAGTAAATGACGAGAGATGGTGGATGGACAGGAAACGATGGAGAGGCTTATGTTCCAAGCAGACCCGACCAGCGGTTGGAAACTGCTCAAGATGATGATGATGACTCTTTGGAACCCAACGAGTATCACTGTCCACTTAAAATTTTGGACAGACCACCCCTTTCCCTGCATTTAGGCCCTTTGGTCCAAATCTACACCGTTTCACCGATCTCAACCAAAATTTGTATACTTACCCTTTGGAGCCCTGCGAGTAACACTGTCTGCTTGAAATTGCGGACAGACCACTCCATTCTCTGCATTTAGGCCCTTTTGCACAAATCTACACCGTTTCACCGATCTGAACCAAAATTCGTATTCTTACCCTTTGGTACCCTGTGAGTAACACTATCTGCTTGAAATTGTGGACAGATCACCCCATTCTCAGCATTTGGGCCCTTTGGCACAGATCTACACCGTTTCACCGATCTGAACCAAATTGTTTATACTTACCCTTTGGAACCCGACGAGTAGCACTGTCGACATGAAATTTCAGACAGACCAATCTATTCCCTGCAATTAGGCCCTTTGGCACAAATCTACACGGTTTCATTTATCTGAACCAAATTTTACATACTTACCCTTTGGAACCCGATGAGTAACACTGTCCACTTGAAATTTCTTACCTACCACTCCATTCCCTGCATTAACTCAAGAATCCCTCGGGGTTGCCTGCTACCTGACTCACCAGCCATGAGCCCTTGAGGGTGTACCAGAAGTGGTGGGACTACACACACCATGCCTCTTTTAAGGGCCTTGAGCAGAAGACAGGAGATATTATGAAAAGGAAAAGAAGGCAGATCCCTCGAAGAATGAGGGCATCAGGAAAGATGAGACAACGGCCAATTAAGGCGGGAAATTGAAAGACTCCCTAGGCCTCGGATACCCTAATACAGTCGGGGTCGGAAGAGAACAAGAGTTGACGAAGAGAGGCCGACAGGAAAGAGAACTGAAAGGAGCCCGGCACCAGGAAGTAGAAGCGATGCCTGACTCAGCTGGGGTCCCGTGGTCGCTAAAACACGTCCCACACGTTGTGAGACCCTGGGAGGTTGCAGTTGTGAGAATAGCTTGCTGATTCATCACGAGGTGACATGAGAGGACTTTCCAGAGCCCGCCGTGTTATCTGCTGTCTGTGCTGATGCCAGTACAGGGCCGTTGCTCAAGCCACTGTGTTGTTGCGAAAGAGAGAGTGATTCCCCGGCCAATCTAAATAGGATGGGGAACCCCAAACGTGTGTCATCATATTTCGTCATCATCTGTGATCATCTCAGGTTCGTGCAGCTTGGACCCATATTCTTTGCCGAGCAATACGCCATAAGCTCTTTCACTAGACGCATCGAGTACAGGCCTAAGCCAGAAAATAAGGTTGAGACTTTGGAAGACATCGAGGCTATACATCTGAATTACCTGTATCAGTTTTAAAATTACACCATGTTCGTTTAGTAGTAATTTTTTCAACCTTGTTATTATCATCATAAGTGCAAATGACCTAGATGTTACGCGCATCATACCACTAATCACCGCCGCATTAAGTCTTTCTCGACTGTGATTTTTAAAATATTTATTTTTATTACAGTACATTGTGTACATTATAAGTTGAAGTGTCAATTCAATACCGGTAGTAGTTTCCCTTATCATCCTCATCATAAGGGCAAATGACCTAGATGTTATGCCCATTACACCATTAGGCCTAATCACCACACACAATAAATCTTCCTCGCCTGTGAATTTTGAAACATATATTTCTATTACGGTAGTTTGTAAGTTTGACGTGTCAATTCAACAGTAGTTTTCATTATCACCCTTATCAAAAGGGCAAATGACCTAGATATTACGCCCTCATTGTCTTTGGGGGCAAATGACCTAGATTTTAAGTCCATTATATTTCTAAGGAGACTATGAGACATTATCATCATTCCACCGGGCGAAGCCGGGTACTACTGCTAGTTATTAATAAAGATACGAGAAAATAGCATTTTAAAATGGATTTTGTAGCACTTTCATTTTGAAAAATAGCATTTTGGAGCATTTAAAGGTTTGTCACCAGGTACGATAAAAATTTAACAGGTTCGAAATTAATATGCACGGAAACTAATTCAAACATGCATAGGATTGGAAATATGGGTGTTTCTGATGAACGGCAAAAGCATTTAATATAATAATGTGACTCGTACATTTGCTTAACTTCAGGTAAATACCATAACACCGATAATTAACTAATTAATGAAATGTATGTTTACTCCCTCTTTATTCCCTTTTCAATGAGGGCCAGGGATGAGGTGCATTGAATTTCTATTTGCCGGGTGGTTTAATGGTCAAATACCACTCCTTGAATCCAACCTCATAAGACAAGTTATTAAAAGAAATTAATGGAACGTGGGAAGGAGTTAGTGAGGAAACCACACAAAAGGATTTCATAGACATCTCACAGAATTTGAATCATTTCATCCACTGAGTTGAGGACAGCCCGGTATTGTCGTCATTCCACCTGCCACACAGTAAACTTCATAATACGAGCATTGTCGCTTGACCACAACTTGGCTTTATTCTAACAATCGGCACCTTGGTATCGGTGAACTAATACAACTCTCCGCCGGCCTTCGACATTCTGTCTACCTCGCTTGTGGAGTTAGCACCGTACCGATAACACCAGCAGCTCAGGGTAATTTGAGTTGCTGCACAACACCTGATATTGTTGATTGCATAATGAGAACATGACCTTGGGATCTCTTCAGCATAGCTCAGGTGCCCTCGTCTCACATCACACAACCAACCGACAGCACTTTAGCTCAATCTTGCCAAGTAGCCAGGCTGGTGCCTTTATTTTCAGAGATCTCACATTTCTGAAAAATGTATGGTGTCAAGTTTCTACATTTCTTTAATACTGATATTGCAATTTTAGTACTTCTAACAATCCCTTAGTAAAACAAACCAACACAACAAGAGACTTAACACTGCTGCCAATGCAACTTGTATAAATGAATGTTGACAATCCTGTGAACTTTGTTGTGCACCTTTCATGTCTACTCCAAAGATTTAAATGATCACATTTTATAAGTCTCAAAGGTTTTCTTAAGTTACTTAAAACAGGATATGCAAACATTCAATTACTGGTATACCTTTTTGCGACTCTTGACTGACAATCTGTATAACAGTAGCCTATCCGAATTCAAGGAGAAATCGCCGGACGACATGTAACATAACCTATAACTCTCACTATGAAGAGAATACTTTCATGATATTATACAACATTCCCCAAAGCGAGGAGAATGCCTAACAAACATTGTCTATTCATATCACAATACGTACTTCACAGTTTTATTTATAATGGTCAAATACTAGAAATAAGGGCCGGCACGATATAAACCAATACCGGTATAAGCATAACCTTATTACTCTAATTTTTAAAAAAGAATCGATACAAACGATTAGAATATTCCTTTTATTTGCACAACCAAATGAAACTACGAAATAATTTCCCCAAAAACATTGTTTTATTGGCAATAAACAGTGGGTATTATGCGGCAATAACAGCAGCCATTTTTAAATTGATTTTTACCGTAATCGATTGTTTTCACAACAATAATTGATAGGGACCTGAAAATGTAGCATCTATTTTCCTTTAAATTAGCATTTATTTTATCCCTATTTAGCATCTCTTTTTGAAAAATTAGCATCTAATTTTTTCCAGATTCTTACGGACTATATGACTTTATTGGCGACACTTGAGATACAATTTAATGTTCAAATGAAAGCATTGTAAATAACTCTGCGTTGCACTCTTTCAAGTTACACCTTCTGTCTGTAACAACTGTATTGTAGTGCGACAAAACACGCTCACTGTCCACATGGTTTGTTGGTGTCCACAAAAGATCTAAAGAACTCTTGGCAAAATGTTCATGTTCATATTGAACTGCAGTCAGGGCACGTACTACTTCACACTCCTCATTTTGTTTTAACTGTGATTCAATAATATCCTTGAAAGAATCATAGCCCTTCCTTATTTCATGACATGGAATGTTTGTAAAGCCCGGAAGTTTTTGAATATCGGTTTCTTTGTCATTGTTCAATACCGCGTGTCTAGGATAAAATATCTGTGCTATGGCTTCCAAGTTTTTGCGATTGGGATCACTTGCCTTTAGTCTAGCAAGCTTGCTTCTAGCAGACTGAGCTACTTTTACAAACAAATCTTTCCTTGTAGCACATTCTAAGGCTGTGAGTTTAGCTAAGGCATTATCTGTCGCTTCAGAATAATGGCCTTGAATTATTGCACCAAAATTAGCATCTAAGTTTTCAAGTTTGGGATAAAGCAAATTTGAGGTTGGATACTGGGACCCCTCAAGCAGAGTGAGAAGTTCAACAAGTTCACTAGCATGCTCTTTCACAAATATTATTTCAGAATAAATTCTATCTACATCTCTATCTGTCAAGCCTCGCAGAAATGTAACACCACTGTTACTAACATCTTTCATGTCAGGTAGATAAAAAACTCACAACATCATGAAAATAATTCGCTAAGTAGAAAACAGCTTCAAACGAGCTGTTCCATCGAGTAAGTACCGGCGATGGAAAAAGTTTTGCTGCCTTTAAGTCCCCATTTTTTGACTTCAGAAAGTGCAAGTAGTTATATTTGCGCTTCCTTGTGTTTAGAAAGGCCAACTTGACCATTGTTACAACCTGATTTAAATCGGACATAGCTGCTGTCCAACAATTATCAACAAGGCAAAGTTTGTGTGCCCAACACTGCACATGGAGCAAATGATCCCCAATGATGATCTTCAGTGTTTCGTAACGATGAGTCATATATGGAGCACTGTCACTTACAAATACTTTCATGTCATCATATTGCACACTGTGATCACGCAATGAATCTAACACAGCACGGGAACAGTTTGTAGCATTTCCGGATTCGAGGTATTTCACTCCAGCAACAAATAATTTCTTCTCAATTGCTGTTGGCACTTGGAACAGTACAACAAAACCACAGCGACCCATTCTGTCTGTGATTTCATCACATAAAATGTTAATTTTATTCCCAACTAGAGCTTCAGTTGTTGATTTTTTGTGATCAGCTGCAACTTCTGAAAATAAAAGACGATTTGTGTTAGCCATAGGAATCCAGTGAAATTTATTTTATTTATTTTTTAGAGGCTACGATGGACATGGCTCAAACCAAATAACAGAATTATCACATTAGCTTCTCCTATAGTAAAATAGATGGACAGGCTCTGTTAGGTATTATATTATGAAGTTGGATTACCTTCACAATTTTATAGGTTAAGGTATGTCTTGGAAAGGTTTATAGGTTATATGAGCAAGAGAGAATCAAAATGCAAATGTATTTATTTAAACCGTACTTACCAGGCAAATATTTTTCGCGGAGAGTTCTCGCTTTAGGCAGCTCCCCTTCACTTGAAAATTCAGCAATCCACGCTCTTACAGTTACATTTTCAAGCTTTTCTTTTTGTGAAGGTAGTCCTTGTCATGCTTCCGTTGTTTGGCACCCTATAATCTTTCAATAACAGAGGTTTGTTTGGGTTCAGAAACTGTTGCGCATTCTCGTCGCTTCACAACCTGTTTTACTGATGTAATATGTTTCTGAATATTGTCCTTCTCCCACCCAACACGGCAGTTACAATGTTTGCAAAATACTGTTGCAGAGTCGGAACAATAAAAGCCATGATTAGCGAACTGTTGTACTCTTTCATGAGCAGTTGCAGCAGTACTTCCCATTTCTAGAAAAAAAACTTTGAATCTCAAAGTGCTTGAAGGTTACAAAAAGAATAAGGTTACTATTCAGGCGGCAAGCCGCAAAATTTTCCGTTTAGCGAAGTCCACGTGTTCGACAAACCACCAGTCGCCACGATGCGCCAAGTACACAAACGTTTCGTTCGTCAGCTGTCTGAATAAGTTATAGTTAGTCGAAAGTTCGTATCGATACAGAAATCGATTGTTATATCGACCAATATGCGTAGCACACTGCGAGTGCGAGATGAGGTATCGCTAGCGAGCAATTAGGCCACCTACTAAACATTTTCTTTTGTTTAATAAACAAATTCGCAAATATATTAGCAGATTTAAAGTAATTTTGCTATAAAATCGCACTTATTTGGTATTTTCGCATTTTGGGTCACAATTCGTATTTTGTCACACTTTGATTTACGCGTTTTTTTTTTGTTTTTTTTTTCACATTAAAATTATCGTAAGCTTGGATTCTGTACGAAATTTAAAAATTCGCATTTATCGGAAATGCGATTTTTTCAGGTCCCTAATAATTGATGTTCGTACATCTTCGTTATGTACAACAACTGTGTTTGCAGGGTACTGACCCCAGTTGGAAAGACAGATTGGTTTAGGAACAAGACTGGACTAAGACAGGGGAGTGTGCTGTCACCTCTCTTGTTCATAATGGTGATGGATGAAATTGTAAAGGAAACAAAGGAAGCATATGGACATAAAGAAATGAAGTTACTGTTATTTGCAGATGATATTGTGGTCTGGGGAAGGAACACCGAAGAAGTGCAAAAACAACTAGATGCACTGAACGAAAATATTCAGAAGTACTGTAACGTGTTTTTCGAGGGGTTTTTATGCCACTGGCATAAGTCAGTAGGAAGCCATTCTATATTTATTTACGCGGCAAATTGTTCAGCCAAGAGAATTTTTCATGTTAATTTATTATTATTATTAATTTATTATAATTATTATTAAGATATTTTCGGAGCATTTTATAAAAATTATAAGCCTACAGATAGGTTTTCTATGTCTTAGAAAACGCTATCAAGCAAATTATTACGAACGACAATATCATAGAAAATTATCTGATTACGGAATTTTACGGAGTTTTGTCAGTTAGGGTATTTGAGAGAGATGACTCACTGGGAATTCAAATACAAGCTGATTCCTGTCGAGAAGCATGACGCAAGCTTGGGTCGCATCGTCAAGAAAAGGCGAATTGTTGGAACGGAATTCGACTTCTCCCTCTCGCGCGCCGTGTGTAATGAACCAGAGGAGGGGAAGTAGCGGCGTGCTCAGCCAATCAGTGGAGACAACGTAAGCTGGAAGACGGTACCATGGTGGGGGAGCCAACGTGTGGATATATCGTTCGACGCGCCGTGAAACGTGGACAATCTGTGTAGTTCTTGCCGAGAATGGTTATACGCGGGGGTCGCTCCGATGTTCCGTGGAACGACAATCTGTATAGTTCTTGCCGAGTACGCTTGCACGCGGGAGTCGCTCCGATGTTCCGTGGGACGGAGGACAATATGTATAGTTCTTGCCGAGTACGCTTGCACGCGGGAGTCGCTCCGATGTTCAGTGGAGTTAGCGACTATCTTTGTGAAACTTAACCAGTGTAGTTATACGAGTGTTTGGGTCCGAGGTACGGACCATAGAATTATCTAATCTACCAGAATATCATCAAATAACGAAGAAGATGGCGACGTCCAGGAGACTGTGGGAAGCACACAGCATCATCCAGTACGAGGGAAATGCTTTAGCAATTTCCAGTGGTAAGCGCAAATGACGCGGAAATACGCAATCTCTCATTTTTCTTTGTTTTACATTTCATATTTCAGTAACTTCATAGCTTGGAAATAAGAGTAAAATCAATTTATCAGACTCCGTTTTCACGTAATTTTCTATCGGTAATATTAAAATCGCAACGCTCCAATTTAAATTTTATACTTATTATTATTAATACTTGTTTTATATAATAAATTCATTTCTTTTACAATGCAATCTTTGCTTTCAGTAAGTAGCATTAGATATAGACCAATTCCTTCTCCTGATACAATTGTTTGTTGGGTTAATGATCAAATCATACCACGATCTGAGTGAATAGAGTCTTGAAGGTGTTCTACCAGAGCTAGACGTTGTTAAATACAAATTTAGATTTCAACATTGGGTTGAGGTCTTGGCGCCCATTAAAACAACATAGCTTAGGCAAAGGTAAACAGTTACATTTATCACCCAACAGTTAGGGGCAAGCAAAACGTTTCATTTGTCGCCGACAACTTGGGGCTGAAAACCTAATAACATTTGTGGAAGGAGAAGGGTATATATTTCTGTGCCTGTATTTTGGGGGTTATTTGTCTGTATCAGTGTATATCATTATGGGGGATGAGAAAGAAAGACAGATGAGGTTACGTAGTGGTCATCAACTGGAGAGTGATGATACGAGCAGTATGTCGAGTGATGGTAGTACCGGGGTAGCGGAGGTAAATCCCGATACTGAAACAGGGAGTGTAGGCGGCCAACCAGAATTAAAAACTTTACTTCTCGAGTTCATGTATCAGAACAAAGTTAGTAGTGATGCCTTAAATGCAAAATTAGAACAAAACAGTAGGGAAAATAAAGAAAGTACAGATGCCTTAAACGCCAAATTAGAACAAAACAGTAGGGAAAATAGAGAGAGTAATGAAACTTTAAACGCCAGATTAGAACAAAACAGTAAGGAAAATAGAGAGAGTACTGAAACTTTAAATGCTAAATTAGAACAAAACAGTAGGGAAATGAGTGACAAATTTGAACTGATTAGAGGTGAGATCAGGGGGGTGATGGAAGAAAAGGCTAAAGAGATTATTGCAGATGTAGACAGAAAATTAGGAAAAGTACAGGAGGAGTTGGAAATTAGAATCAGTACACAGGCTGAAAATTTAAAAGAACTAGTGCAACTGGAAACACAGCAGGTCAAAAAGCAATTGGAGGGAGAAATTGACAAAATTCAGGTAGCTACTAAAGAGGTTAAGGAACAGCTGGGGGGTAGAATTGAGAAAGTCCACTCACAAATAGTTGCAGAAGTAAATGATTTAAGAGAGAGTAATAGAGAGAGCATTAGCAAGATTGAGGAGAAACAAGCAAAGCTATATGATAAGGTAGAAGAATCAGAAGGAAACATTAAATTAACAGTAAACAGTATTGAGAGGAAGGCTGAGGAGAAAATCGCAGAATTAGAATTAAAATTAAAAGCTAGGATCAGGCAAGAAAATAGTCAGAATAGGCCAGTTTTTGTGAATAGCACACACAGGGAGGTAGAACTGGGTAAGTTCAGCAATCGACAGGGGTGCCCAATGGAGTTCATGAACACTATAGAAAATAAATTCGGGGAGAGGTTGGAAAATGGTAGTATTGAGTGGTGCCAGGTAGTTGAAATTTTAGAACAAGTGTTCGTGGGGGAAACGAGGAATTGGTTTGCTGTCTACAGAGACAAGTTTACTGATATCAATGATTTTAAATTGAAATTCTGTGAAAAGTTCTGGAATGAGGTTATTCAGTCGCAGCATCGTGAGGGAGTAGTGTGTGGTAAATATAACCCTAAAGGAAGCTCCACCATGACCGAATACTTTTTAGGGCAGGTATTAGTGTGTAAATATCTGGATGGCTTGAAGGAGGAAAGTGATGTGGTGAGGTTGCTACTTAGGCACTTTCCCTATAGGATCAAGGAGGCTGCTTGTATCCAGAATGTAAAGAAAATTAGAAAATTTGTTAAGCACATTTGATGCACTAGGGAGAGGGGGTTATGAGGACAATTTCAATCGGAACCAGGGTAATAATAATAATAGACCTAATGAAGCCAGGCATCAAGAAGTTCAAGGGAACGGTGGCGAAGGAGCCAACGCTCAAAATAGAAATAATAATAATCAGCTAAATCAGAACAGAGGAAATGGCTATGGTAATCAGTATCAAGGGAGGAACAATGATTTCAGGGGAAATCAAGAGAGGAACAATGATTACAGGGGAAATCAAGGGAGAAACAATGATTTCAGGGGAAATCAAGGGAGAAATTATAATGACAATAATTACAACTAGAATAGGGGTCAAGAAAGAGGACAGCCTAGTGGTAGTAATATACAGCCAAACAATGACAACACAGCCCAGAACAACCAGACCAGTTCAGTAGTTAGTAGTACTACGGCCAGCTGTAGCGGTTCTTTAAACACGAACCAGGCTGCGAAGTAAGGTCAGAATCTCAGTCTGTAGCATGCCCTGTCCATACAATTATACAGGAACCCTATGACCTAAATGTAAGAAATGAATTATTACATGAACTAAATGATGAAGGTATTATTCAGGAAGTGGTTAGTAAGAGCCCCATAGTTAAATTTAACGTGTCCGAGGCGTACACAGATGTTTTAATTGATAGTGGTTGTATGAAGAGTTGCATAAGTAGTGCATTTTATGATAAAATGAAAGGAACTGGAGTAAATTTTGAGGAGATGCCAATTAAAAGCACTTTTGTTATCACAGCTGTTGGGAAGAGGTCTAAAGTAATTTCTAAGCAAGTTTTAGTAGACATTAAAATTAATAATCATGTAGAGAAGCAGATTTGTCTTGTAATTCCAAATTTAGTATTCAGTGTTATCTTGGGTTCAGAGTGGCTAAGTAGAGTGTCTGGTAACTTATGTTATGATGTAGGGAGTTTGAAATTTAAATGGGGAGATTCTGAAGTAGAAGTAGCGTTCAATGACCATATTCAGAGGAGTAGTATTGTAGGTGTGATTTGTAGTTTAAATGAGATATCGCCAGCCGTAGAGCGGGGTTCTCCATGTTTTGTGGGCAGTGTGATTACGAACGGAAGTCTAGAGGACTCGTTACATGATGCTGCATTTCAGGGTAATATAGAGGTGGAACAATGTGTTCGGCTCTATGAGGTGTTATGGTGTAATAGGAGAGTTTTTGAGGATCGCATTGGTATGGCCAATTGCTATACACATTCATTAATTGTTATTGATAGGTCGGTATTCACAGGACATAGATATCCTGTACCTTTCGCTTATCAGAGTGCAGTTGAGGCACAAATTAATCAGATGCTTGAAGATGGGATTATTGAGCACTCTAACAGTCCATATGTTAATTCTTTGATCACGGTACCCAAGACCGACGGCACTGTTCGTATTTGTATAGACGCTCGTTTGGTTAACAGTAGAATTAGTTCAGATCTGCTGAAATCTATGTCAATAGAGGAATTAATGCAAACATTTGAGGGGAAGAAGTATTTCACTTGTGTAGATTTGAGTTCCAGTTTTTGGCAAGTGCCACTTATGTACGAAGATAGACCATTTACAGCTTTTAGTCATAAATATAACCTTTATCAATTTTGTAGAACACCTTATGGGTTAAAGAGTAGTTCAGCAGCTTTAATTAGGGCTTTAAACATCGCATTAGGGGATGACACAGGAGAGTTTGTAACCATTTACATAGATGATATGGTAATTAGTTCACGCAGTTTTGAGGAGCATCTACGTCATTTAAATATAGTTTTTCAGAAGTTAGATCAGGCAGGGTTCACTTTGAAGCTGTCTAAGTCGTCATTCTGTCAGTCAGAAGTGACATTTTTAGGTCATAGAGTGTCGAGTAGAGGTGTAACACCAGAAGAAAGTAGGGTTAATAAGATACTTAACGCAGAGGTTCCACAGAATGTTAAACAGTTAAAAACTTACCTGGGAATTTGCAACTTGTTCAGGAGGTTCGTTCTTAAATACTCAGGGTTGGTAGAACCATTCAGAGAATTGCTTAAAAGTGGGACTCGGTGGAGATGGGAGTCCAAGCATGATCAGGCTTTCAGAGCGCTGAAGGAAGGTTTTGAGAAAGCTGTAGTGCTGAAATATCCGTTAAAAGATAAGGAATATGTGGTTATGACAGATGCTTCACATATAGGCATTGCTGGAGTATTATGTCAGAAAGATGATGAGGGTAATCTGTGCATTGTATCTTTAGCCTCGCGAGGACTGACTGCAGCAGAGAAAAGATACACGATTACTGAGTTAGAGCTTTTAGGTATTGTTTTCAGTTTAGGGAAATTTAGAATGTATTTAGTAGGGGGGAAATTTGAGATCCATACAGATCACCATGCACTACTGTATATGAGGACTTGTAAACTCAGTTCTAACAGAGTTAGTAGGTGGATTCTTGCTCTGCAGGAATACGAATTCACAGTAAAATATATTAAAGGTAAAGATAACATTCTTGCAGACATGCTATCGAGGGACACTAATTTATGTAGGGATTATCCTGTGGTTAAAGCAGAGGACGGTATTTTAATATGTGCATGTGTGGACAGTAGCAACAGGGCATCGTTACAGACACTGAGAAATATGCTAGTGGAGCAACGTGATGACGTTAAGTTAAAGGAGCCACTGGCTAGGTTGGAAATAGGTGAAGAAGAGTATGTGAAAGTAGGACGGTTCACGTACAAGATGCAGGATGGGCTTCTTGCAAGGAAATGTAGGAATAATCGGTGGGCTATATGTGTTCCTGCCACTTTGCGGGAGGAGCTAATTTGGTTCATTCATAGGGAATTAGGACACTTTGGTGCTGCCAAGGTCTTCTATGAAATTGGTCGTGACTTCATTTGGAGTAAAATGGGAAGGGATGTTAGGAGGATTTTAGCTAAGTGTGACACCTGTCAAAGGAGTAAATATCCAGTTAAATATTTAGTGGGGGAGAGATCAGCAGTTCTCACCAGTAGTCCCGGCGAACTACTGTGTGTGGATTTATTTGGCCCGATCGTTAAAGGACAGTACGGCTACGAGTACATTTTTATAGTTATTGACGCTTTTAGTAAGTATGTCAAGCCATATCCGCTAAGGAAAGCCACGGGACTAGCGTGTAGCCGTCTGATCATTAATAAGTATGTACCTGAGTTTGGCCTTCCTCTCAGGATACTATCTGACAGTGGACCACAGTTTACTGCCAAGAAATGGAGAACCAGTATGCAGGAAGCTGGTATAACACACATTCATTCCTCTAAAAGGTACCCTCAGGGTAATTCTGCAGAGCGTCCATTAAGGGAAGTGGCTCGTCTTTTTCGGACTCTAGTGCATGACAAGCATGCGGCCTGGGTTGGACATCTTCCCAAGGTCGAGACTTGGCTGAATTCTGTCCAGCATGAGAGCACGAAATTGACGCCATACGAAGTTCACTTCGGAAAAAGACCACAAAATGAACTAGCGAGGGTGTTGGGATTAAATGAGGGTAAGCAACCGGGGATGGATTACATTGTCCAGTTGGCGAAACAGAATTTATCTAAGTCAGCACAAAAGAGAATTCGCCAACAAAAAGAAACTAAATTTGACCTATTCGAGCCGGGAGACAGAGTCTTACTTAGAGTGCCGAAACAGTCAAATAAGCTAGAGAAAGTCATGTCCAAGTACTTTTATCTCTACGAGGGCCCATTTATAGTTTCCAAACGTATTGGCGAAACAGCATATGTGCTGGAGAATAGTGAGGGAAACAGATTATACGGGACGTATAATATACATAGTCTACGAAAATATGTGTCATAAAGTGAGTGTGTTTAGCTGGCGAGCCAGCCTATCAAATGAGTAAGTGTGGTGTCTGGTGCGTGGAAGATCTGGTCTTAAGGCAGGCGTATCAGAAGTCACACAGGGGGGTAGTATGTAAGTAAATGAGAGTTTTTAAGGTACAGGGAAATATGACGGGATTGTCGGATGCTGTTGAGCACTAAATTGTCTCGATGCACCAAGGCCATTTTGGCAGCGCTGATGGGTTCCCATTTATCTCCAAGAGATGGGGGAGCGCTTGTATAGGGCTTGTTAGCTTAAGGCGTCCACGAGATAAAAGATGGGCCATCAGAATGCGAGACAGTCCTTCATGAAACTCATACATATCAGCACACGTGATTTCTGTTTACGGCCTCGCCATGTAAGATTTGTAAGTGTGTAATTTAAGGTAATTTGTACAATGGTATTATTTGTGTGAGGAGAAATGGTCTGTGTTGAGAACTAGTATTAAGTAGAATATGGTCTACGGGAACTTAAGAAGACAGGGCAGGGCGATTACGGCACAGAAATATTTGGTGTTATATGTAATGCGCATTTACTGTTTTTTTTTTCAGAAGTCAATATTAATTTAATCTACTTTAAAGAGAGAT
The DNA here is from genome assembly GCA_946902985.2 of Meconema thalassinum. Classification (NCBI taxonomy): domain Eukaryota; kingdom Metazoa; phylum Arthropoda; class Insecta; order Orthoptera; family Tettigoniidae; genus Meconema; species Meconema thalassinum. The sequence continues at coordinate 63,072,480 of OX336389.2, read as the reverse complement.
TAAGTATTATGGTCACGAGGCGCTGCCACAATAGTGTGATCGTGTGCTCAGTGATAAGTGGAATTAAATGTCACCATAAGGAGGGGACCTCCAGTGAAATTAGGAAGTTCTATGGTGATATAAATATATCAGAACACCTTCAATGCGTGTGATATGACATCATAAATACATAGTGCTCACACATTAATTATGTCTATTTCTCCAACATAGAGAAATTTGAGAGGCGGAAATATCCGTGGAACACTACTCTATATGTAAAACATTGGACTGGTTGCAAAGTGCAATCCATAGTGACAACAAACTTTGACGCAAAGTGCGTGAAGAAAAATTATGAGTGTATATATCTGTAATTTAGGGTGATTTCATTTATGTAATATGTATGTTGGATGGGGTTTATTAACGTGTCTGGGATAATCGGATAATGGACTGTCGTCACGGTAAATCATCCGATGATCCGAGGCGAATATGTAACGTGTTTTTCGAGGTTTTTTTATGCCACTGGCATAAGTCAGTAGGAAGCCATTCTATATTTATTTACGCGGCAAATTGTTCAGCCAAGAGAATTTTTCATGTTAATTTATTATTATTATTAATTTATTATAATTATTATTAAGATATTTTCGGAGCATTTTATAAAAATTATAAGCATACAGATAGGTTTTCTATGTCTTAGAAAACGCTATCAAGCAAATTATTACGAACGACAATATCATAGAAAATTATCTGATTACGGAATTTTACGGAGTTTTGTCAGTTAGGGTATTTGAGAGAGATGACTCACTGGGAATTCAAATACAAGCTGATTCCTGTCGAGAAGCATGACGCAAGCTTGGGTCGCATCGTCAAGAAAAGGCGAATTGTTGGAACGGAATTCGACTTCTCCCTCTCGCGCGCCGTGTGTAATGAACCAGAGGAGGGGAAGTAGCGGCGTGCTCAGCCAATCAGTGGAGACAACGTAAGCTGGAAGACGGTACCATGGTGGGGGAGCCAACGTGTGGATATATCGTTCGACGCGCCGTGAAACGTGGACAATCTGTGTAGTTCTTGCCGAGAATGGTTATTGGAAATATCTGTTCCCGTAGGAAACAGGATGTAAAATTGTCCGATTGAGCTATGTACATTAACAAATTCACAAAGAAATTTGATACAATGGTCCGGTTAGCTCAAAACAGTTGCCAGCGTTTCGCCCCAGTGTACCAATGGGCTCTTCAGTTGGTTATGGTACACCTCACCAAGACGCGTGGCTAGTACATACTGTGAAGGCCGCTGCAAGGCACAAATGTTGCCACGAGCAGCGCCAATGTACTATGGAAGTCAATACTTCCTTTCAAAAATAATGTTAGCTTACCTAGCTAATCCATATTGGAAATATCTGTTCCCGTAGGAAACAGGATGTAAAATTGTCCGATTGAGCTATGTACATTAACAAATTCACAAAGAAATTTGATACAATGGTCCGGTTAGCTCAAAACAGTTGCCAGCGTTTCGCCCCAGTGTACCAATGGGCTCTTCAGTTGGTTATGGTACACCTCACCAAGACGCGTGGCTAGTACATACTGTGAAGGCCGCTGCAAGGCACAAATGTTGCCACGAGCAGCGCCAATGTACTATGGAAGTCAATACTTCCTTTCAAAAATAATGTTAGCTTACCTAGCTAATCCATATTGGAAATATCTGTTCCCGTAGGAAACAGGATGTAAAATTGTCCGATTGAGCTATGTACATTAACAAATTCACAAAGAAATTTGATACAATGGTCCGGTTAGCTCAAAACAGTTGCCAGCGTTTCGCCCCAGTGTACCAATGGGCTCTTCAGTTGGTTATGGTACACCTCACCAAGACGCGTGGCTAGTACATACTGTGAAGGCCGCTGCAAGGCACAAATGTTGCCACGAGCAGCGCCAATGTACTATGGAAGTCAATACTTCCTTTCAAAAATAATGTTAGCTTACCTAGCTAATCCATATTGGAAATATCTGTTCCCGTAGGAAACAGGATGTAAAATTGTCCGATTGAGCTATGTACATTAACAAATTCACAAAGAAATTTGATACAATGGTCCGGTTAGCTCAAAACAGTTGCCAGCGTTTCGCCCCAGTGTACCAATGGGCTCTTCTTTGTGAATTTGTTAATGAGAATGGTTATACGCGGGGGTCGCTCCGATGTTCCGTGGAACGACAATCTGTATAGTTCTTGCCGAGTACGCTTGCACGCGGGAGTCGCTCCGATGTTCCGTGGGACGGAGGACAATCTGTATAGTTCTTGCCGAGTACGCTTGCACGCGGGAGTCGCTCCGATGTTCAGTGGAGTTAGCGACTATCTTTGTGAAACTTAACCAGTGTAGTTATACGAGTGTTTGGGTCCGAGGTACGGACCATAGAATTATCTAATCTACCAGAATATCATCAAATAACGAAGAAGATGGCGACGTCCAGGAGACTGTGGGAAGCACACAGCATCATCCAGTACGAGGGAAACGCTTTAGCAATTTCCAGTGGTAAGCGCAAATGACGCGGAAATACGCAATCTCTCATTTTTCTTTGTTTTACATTACATATTTCAGTAACTTCATAGCTTGGAAATAAGAGTAAAATCAATTTATCAGACTCCGTTTTCACGTAATTTTCTATCGGTAATATTAAAATCGCAACGCTCCAATTTAAATTTTATACTTATTATTATTAATTTTGCTATACTTGTTTTATATAATAAATTCATTTCTTTTACAATGCAATCTTTGCTTTCAGTAAGTAGCATTAGATATAGACCAATTCCTTCTCCTGATACAATTGTTTGTTGGGTTAATGATCAAATCATACCACGATCTGAGTGAATAGAGTCTTGAAGGTGTTCTACCAGAGCTAGACGTTGTTAAATACAAATTTAGATTTCAACATTGGGTTGAGGTCTTGGCGCCCATTAAAACAACATAGCTTAGGCAAAGGTAAACAGTTACATTTATCACCCAACAGTTAGGGGCAAGCAAAACGTTTCAGTACGGCCTGAAAATCAGTATAGAGAAAAGCAAGACCATGGTGATGACAAGAGGGGAATGACAAGGAAAGGGCACTGTGAAAATTGGATGTCAGAGTTTGGAAATTGTGGACACGTTCAAATACCTAGGAAGTGAATTTATGCAAACTGGTAGGTTGGACATGGAGATTGGCAGAAGGGTACAGCAGAGCAATGCATTCTATCAAAGTGTAAGAAAACTTGTTTGGGATAAGGAAGTACCAAGGAAAAGCAAGGAGGTAATGTATAAAGTGTATTATGTTCCCATATTAACTTATGCAGCTGAGACTTGGACCCTGACAAGCAGGCAAGAGAGTAGAATCCAAGCCAGTGAAATGAAATTCCTAAGAAGTATGATAGGAAAGACAAGGAAAGACAGAGTGAGGAATGAAGATGTTAGGAAGGAAGGTGGGATGGGAAAACTAAATGAGAGAATTGAGAAGAATAAACTAAGGTGGTTTGGACATGTAAAGAGGATGGAGGAAAATAGAATACCAAGACAGATGCTGGAGGCGAAGTGCAAGGGTAAGAGAGCAAGAGGAAGACCTAGAACAAGGTGGATTGATTCAGTGAAGAACAGCGTAAGAAAAATAAATCTGGACTGGGACAAGATCGTGGATGAAGAATGGTGGAAGGAAAGAGGAAAGTGGAGAAGTGCCATAAATACCCCGACCCGGCAGGAGCTGGATAAGGAGAAATGATGATGATGATGATGACATCTTCGTTATTACTCGTAAATATTGATTATTTAGCTGAAATTTCCATTGCTAGGAACTCGCAAATTTCAAAGTTGCGACACGAAAATGTAATAAAACATTACATTTAATATTTTTCGGTAAATTGGGCACTTTTCGCATTAATTGGAATAATTCGCAAGAACCCCTAGTTATCGCACTTAGTCACACATTCAGTTTCGCAAATTCTTCGTATACATAGCCATAATAGTTACCAAATAGTTGAAAATTCGAGAAAAAAGTAAAATTTGCATTTATCGCAATTGCAATTTTCTCGTATCTCTAATTATTATTATTATTATCTTCTCAGCTATGTGCAGTATTTGCAGAGACAAAACTATTTGTTTTGGTGTGTGAAATTTTAATGCATTGTTTCTGTATGGAAGTTGCTCTGGAAAACGGGGAATACCAGTGCTCAGGGAATTTTTAATTTCTGGAAAACTCAGGGAATTATCGGGGTATTTTAATGACACTCAGGGAATTTTAGTTTAACAAGCTCCAACCTTGAATAATTGGAAATTAGGAATTTTTATTTTGATGGGGAAAAAAAGTATATTCTGGTGATGTATGTTCGTACTGACGTTAAATTAGTAAGCTGTCATTTCTTGCAAGATAGAGCACACAAATTACATGTGTAGACTAAGTATTTGTATATAAATGTTTAACTGTATGATTTTTGAGAGCATTACTATTGACGAGCTACTTTGAACACTCGCAAGTAGGCTACAATAGTTTTTCTGGATGAAAAATTTAGAAATTGGCAAAATATAGAAAAGATATATTTTTCTGTTCTTATTTTGTCTTTTCAACTTTGTCATGCTACCCTTTATTGCTCCAGCACTGTTTGAAGTGCTCTATAAGTACAAACTCTGTTTTATGTATTTATTATGGCCGCTACTGTTACTCAGGGAATTTTCTGATTTATCCGGGAAAAATCAGAGAATTGTCAGGGAAGTCTGTTAGTTGGCTTTGGTAGGCATCCTGAAGAGAAAAATTTCTTTAATCTTGTTTAATCTTGAAATTAACTTTTATAAGAATTGCTGAGTTTTATATAAATACTGTTTATTTCCCCTACCTTGATCAATTGCAGGTGGGTATTTCTAATGTAGAGGTAAAAGTCGAGTTAGAATTCAATATTTTGGATGAAGCTGTTGGTATAATTGTGTGTACCCACTGATACATGGATCACTGATGGCAGCTCTCCGCTGCACGAGAAAGTACGCCAGGTTGAGTGCGTGGTCCGCCATGTTGCCGTACCCATTCTCGAGCTCTCCTTATGGGGAAGAAATGATAATCTAGTCAATTTTAAATCGTAGTTAATGCTGCTTTGGAACAAATAAAAATATAGAGATAAGTTCACTCATAGCATAAGGGCATTGGGATCACTGACACGTCATTCCGAGGTCAGTAAATCTCCGGAATAGCAATAAAAATGAATGTATAATAACGGCTGACAAATATCAACTTAGGTGCTGAGTACACACAATAGCGATCAGTAACAGAGTAACGATTGAAAAACAATTTCTGGAAACATTGTGAATTGTATATATATATGCCATAAAATTATGCATTCTTCAAATGATGTACCTATAAACATAGCTCACTATACAGGCCTAGATTCAACATATCGTAATTGGTGCTTGGTAATGAATTCCTGTTTCCATGAAATAACGTGCAGTTTAATTTATAAAATGAAATTACCATTAAAGCAAATTTACACATTTACGAAACCAGCAAATATTCAGAACTTGTCAAGATATCACATAACCAGCAGCTTAATTACCACAGTAAAAAATACACAAAAATAAATGTATATAATTATCAGGGTGCGAAATCGGCAAGAAATGGTGGGGGGGAGAAGGATTACAGGGCTTAATTACTACTGTTTATTTCAGGTAGTTCCTGGGGGAGTGTGTAGTATATAATTCTCCTTTCTCCTGTAAGTCAATTTCCTTCTCCTCCAGCAAAAATGTAAATTGTAAATATTTTTGTTTGGAATTCTGTTGTTAAAACAAGAATGATAAATATTAGAAAGTTATTCCCTATCATTTCTATATTATTTGTATTATTGCTGATGTTTTTATCAAAATATGCACAGTAAAAAACATTAATTTCTGTAATATATGCGTTCTACATTTTCCTCATTATTTTATAATTTTAGTGGGGGGAATCATTGAGATAAAATCGTCGGTGGGGGGAAACTCTCTTTTCCCCCCGTGATTTCGCACCCGGATAATTATGAAACAACATAGAAATGAAACCTGTAAATATTCAAAACTTTTCATGGGATCACCTCAATTGTGCATAATTCTATCACTAGTTCAAGGAAGAAGGAAAAGGAAGGAAGCTTGTAGTTTAACGTGACCGTTAATCTGTAGATCATGTGCCACGGGACCTCCTTTTTTTTACGTGGAATCCGAACCACAGGACATGGCATTTCACTTCGAAAATCTCACATGCATTGACTGGGAAGCGAACCCGGACCGCCTTGGTGAGAGGCATATAGCTAGACCGCTGAGCCACCATGCCCCCAGTTCAAGGAAGAAAGCCCAGGTGATGTACATCACCTTCTTGAAACAACAACTGAAAGAAGTCCACTCACTTTGTCCTCGGATGGTAAAAATAATCATAATGATTGGAATGTAAAATTCAGTCACATTGAGTGATACCAGTAACAGGGAAAAAATGTCTATAAAACACAGTCCTATTTACAATATTTGGGTGGCCCCCATCGACATACGGTGTGCACCGTGTCTAAAAAAAAAGCCCCACATGTGTAAATTGTGGAGGTGGACATGCCGCTTCGTACCAGGGTTGCAGGCACTACAAGAAGGCCATAAAAAAACTGGTTGAAAAACAAGGAACAACAGCAACAACTCCATAAACCCATCCCCTCACTTCCCTCCCTCTCACCAACACTTCCCCCAAGTAATCCCAGCACTCTACATCAAATACTACAGCTTTTAATCACGCTAGCAGCACAATAACCTTAATAATAACGGGAAGTAGAAATAGGCCAACACTGCACTTTAAGCCAAACCAATTTCACTCCTCAGCTCTACATAATACTTAACACAACTAAAAACCTACTCAAAATATACTCTCCCCACAGTTTTACAACTATTAAGCGAACTATTCGCAAGCAGAACCGAAAAACCATGAAATGGGATCAAATTTAAAAACGCAATAGCCTAGCTGATCACGTCTGCTTCAGCACCACCGGATATGTATACTTAACTTCACAATAACTTCAAAATTACGGCTAAGTGACCTTTCTGCCTGAGAAGTAAAGGTATTACCGGCTTGCCTGGGATGATGGGTCACCAAACCGGTACTTAAAACTTAATATTTTATGCTTTAAATAACCAAATTCAGCCCATTTTACAACTACAAGAAACACAAAATATTTACTGCCAGTATAAATACATGTATAACATCAAACTACCAGTAACCAATCACAGAGCCGGATTCGCCCTCCCAACCAATCGCAGTGCTTTATTAATAATATTTTTTATTAATGCAGCCAATCTACAAGCATATTTAACTACTAAATCCAGCTACAACCTACTTACAAAACCAATTTCATTCCTTCCTGGAGCAATTGAGGCTTATTTCCACTATTCTTATGTATTCTAGGGACCTGAAAAAATCGCATCCAAATGCGAATTTTTGAATTTCGTACAGAATCCAAGCCTACGTTAATTTTAATGTGGAAAATAACCATTTTTAAGCGTAAGTCAAATTGCGACCCAAAATGCGAGAATACCGAATAAGTGCGATTTTATAGCGAAATTACTTTAAATCTGCTAATTTATTTGCGAATTTGTTTATTAAACAAAACTAAATGTTTAGTAGGTGGCCTAATCGCTCGCTAGCGATACCTCATCTCGGACTCGCAGTGTGTACGCATATTGGTCGATATAACGATCGATTTCTGTATCGATACGAACATTCGACTATCTATAACTTATTCAGACAGCTGACGAACGAAACTCGTTTATGTACTTGGCGCATCGTGGCGACTGGTGGTTTGTCGAACACGTGGACTTCGCTAAACGGAAAATTTTTCGGCTTGCCGCTTGAATAGTAACCTTATTTTTTTGCAACCTTCAGGCACTTCAAGGTTCAAAGTTTTTTTTTTTTTCTAGAAATGGGACGTACTGCTGTAACTGCTCATGAAAGAGCACAGCAGTACGCTAATCATGGCTTTTATGGTTCCCGACTCTGCAACTGTACTCTGTCCGCCCTACTAACTCCCCTCACAGCCACACAGTGCTAGCATTCAGCCTGCTTGTAGCATCTAGGCCACAGTCAGCTATCGCAACGTGCCGTACTTAGTTTAATGTAAGAAACAATGTAGACAGTGAGTATTTTATTGCACTACCATACAGTCGTTGCAGACAGTAGATGTAACTTGAAAGAGTGCAAGTTAGACTTATTTACAATACTTTCAATTTTCTGAAGGCCTAAAATGTGACTCACGTCCGCAGCATACCGTAAGCTGTACGTGTCCCCTGGGTGGTGCTAAACGAGTAACCATTCTGGCAAAAAAGTTCCAGAATAGAGAAACACAAATGTGTCGCCAATAAAGTCATATAGTCGGTAAGAATCCAGAAAAAAAATGCTAATTTTCCAAAAATAGATGCTAAAAAGGGAAAAAATAAATGCTAATTTAACGGAAAATAGATGCTAAATTTTCAGGTCCCTATGTATTACTTAAATAACGACAACCTACTACAGGTCTTTAACTTACTTCAAACTACCAAAACCAACCCACTAGTGGTCATTCTATCTACAATCAAGAGGCCTGGCCACTGGGCCTGGCGTCACTGATCAAGGCAAGAGCGCTCCACGGACCATGTGGTCTACGAGCAATATTGGACCATGCGCTCGCTATACCTGTCATCGTCTATTCGGCTTACTGCTGCCTTAGCTACCAGCCATCCATGTGTGTACCCCCGCAGCATAGCCATACTCGTTAAGTCATGCACCATGACTGCACGAGAGAGCTGAAGTCTAGAGATTGAAGGTTCGAATCCTGGTACTGATAGCAGCCATCCTGAGTAATTTTTCCCCAGGCTTTTCCACTATCCTTCCTCGTTCCAAATGCCGGGGCTCCTACCCCAATCCTAGACTCTAGAAGTTACAATTACATACAATAGCATACTACAGTTACCACAGAAACACAGATTATTATCGGTAACAGATAAATTCAACACACAAATACATGGAGTTGATGGCGAAGATGTCCCAGCTCCTAAAATGAATCATTCCAAATAACGTGATGCCCAATCAAAACATCGAATTCGTAAATATCACACAAGATTCCCCCATAAGGTCATATCTACAGTAAGCGGTATGATAATCACAGGAAGTGTTGTGTAAATAGGATAGGATTGGTAAAATCCCAGAAGGGAGTTTTAGAAATAAACATTGGTGTTTTCCAAGAATATTTGGGCCGGGTCCATGATGTTGGAGTAGCATGCCTGCCTCTCAATCGAAGGCCCTGGGGTTGATCCTGTCTCCGTCAGGGATTTTAGAAACAGATGTGAAGGCTGAAACGGGGTGCACTTAAGAGGACAATTGAGTAGCTGTTTGTCAGTGAGGCAGCGCCCTGGTCATGAAAACCAAGGTGAACTGCCGAGGGAACGTGTCACCCTGCAATCTGTAGGCCAAATGTCTGGGCAGTGGTCGCTTGTTAGGTCAGGGCTCTTCTTGGGCTGTAGTGCCAATAGGTTTTATTTTTTAAGAATATTTGGATTTGGTAATTTACCGCAACGATACTGGTATATTAGATTCACACATTTTAATTTCCTTTTCCTATGCGTTGTTTGCTTATGGAATTTTGAGGAAGGATGTTGGAGCACCTATCCATTTTCCATAGATAATGGGGTACCGTAGTAGTGCAAATTTAACACTAGTTGTCCCAATCTTTTTCAAAAATAAATGTCAAAATAAATGTATGTATGTATATCTACCCCTTATTATTCCCGTTTTTCCAACGAGGTCGGGGATGAGATGCGATGGAAGTCTTTGTAGCGATGGGTTTTACGGCCGGATGCCCTTCCCGCACCAACCTCATGAGAGGAGTTAATGAGAGATGAAATGAATGATGGTGAATGAAACTGGGCAAGGATGTGGAAGGAAGCGGCCGTGGCCTGTCAGAAGGTACCGTCCCAGCATTTGCCTGGTGTTGAAAATGGGAAACCACGGAAAACCATTTCAAGGACAGCCGACGGTGGGGCTTGAACCCACGCGTCTACCGAGTCAGCAGAGAGCTTGGCCCCATGACCTAATGCTGTGCTTTAGCCAGCGTAGCCACTACTGTCTGTAAATGTCAAAATAAATAAATTAAATAATTGATTGAACTGGTATTCGATGGGGAGCCATTAATATCGAGGGAGTTTATGGAACTAAGAAAGTAGAACTACTGTCGACCAAAATATTATGTGCACTCGAGTTCGAAGATTGTTGGTGAAGTAACCAATAGGCCTACATAAAATCCAATAACATCATCATTTTCGTCGTTCTATTTTACGTTAGTTCATGTAGGTTTGAAATTTTCAATTTAAATTTTAATATTTTTTATCGCAGTTGGAACACAAAAAGTGCACGTTTTTAAGTGTGTTTCAACCATGCGTCACATTTAGGAATTATCTCCAAAACCTGCCATCAGATCGAATGCAAATTTTAACACAATATACATTGGAATGTTGTATAACTGGTTTATTAATTTCGAAATTGCGTGTGTCCAAGGAACAAAGTTGTTATCATTTTTGTAAGGTAACTTTTTCTCGGCTCGGGGTGGTTGGAAAATGTAGTTCTTGGTCGCGTTGTAGTCCTTATACATCGAAAAGTTATGCTATATGACTGTGAAATACGTAAATTAATTCACATATTTTATATCAGTTTGTATTTGTAGGGGGAAAAAGACATGGTTCACCAGCTAGGCGCTCTGGGGAAAGCTGTACAGCGTTGCCGAAATGGAGCCCTCACGCATCATGGCGCGCCTCGCTCGGAAGTGATGGGCTCCATATCAGCAACGCTGTACAGCTTTTCCCGGAGCAGCCAGCTGGTGAACCATGTGTTATTTCCCCGTACAAATACAAACCGATATAAAATAAGTGAATTAATTTACGTATTTCACAGTCATACAGCATAACATTTTGATGTATAAGGATTACAACGCAACCAAGAACTACATTTTCCAACGACCCTGAGCCGAGAAAATGTTACCTTACAACAATGATAACAACTTTGTTTCTTGGACACACAAAATTGTCAAATTAATAAACTAGTTATACAATATTCCAATGTATAATGTGTTAAAATTTGGATTTGATCTGATGACAGGTTTTTGAGATAATAAATCTTAAATGTGACGCATGGTTGAAACACGCTTAAAAGCGTGCACTTTTTGTGTTCCAACTGCGATAAAAAATATTAAGATATAAATTTTAAAATCCAAACCTACATGAACTAACGTAAAATAGAACGACGAAAATGATGATGGTAATGGATTTTATGTAGGTCTATTGGTTACTTCACAAACAACCTTCAAACTCGAGTGCACATAATACATTGGTCGACAGTAGCTGAGTCAGCAGATAGATTAGATTGGGTATTCTAGGTATTAGTGGAGTTCGTTCAAGTACGGAGAGAGAAGAAAGAAGACATTACAAGGTATACCTGTCAGGTGTAAAACGAGTTAGGGCATAGTGGGGAGTAGGGTTGTATGTGAAGAAAACCTAATTTCTGTAAGGTACAAAAGTAAGAAGAAGGTTTACAAAATAATGGTTCCAATCAAGGAATCCGGCAGGCAGAGAGTTTTATGTAGTGGAAAGAAACAGAATCGAACAAATAATAGTAAGAGTCCAAAGGAAATCGTGGGAGGAATTCGGAGATTAATTAGAAACATTAGGTCAGGCGGCTGGTATGCCTTTTGGTAGTGTTATAAAGAATCTCAGAAATGAGGGTAAAAGAGAAATGGGAAGTGTTTTAGATATGTCTGGGAAACACAATGTAGATGTCAAGGAAGCAATGGGGAGATGGCAATAATAATACTTCTAAAACTTGTTAAATGTAAATGGAACTCACCTGGCAATGGGAGAGATTGTGAGGTTATGCTGGAGAAGAATGAGAACAGGATCTCGGTTGAGGAAGTAGAGACGGTGTCACAAAGCGGCAGGGGTAGATGAAATTTGGCCAGAAATATTCGAGTATAGTGGGAAGAGTGGGATGTAATGGTTGTATGGATAAAAAGAAGTAAGATAATATCGCACCCCCCGCTGGAAGACTGCCACAAGTCAAAAAACATGAATTTTGAAGTATGTGGTACTTATAAATGCCTATGATCAAGTCCGTGTCCTGTAAAACTGCCACAACTCAGATCCTATAAATAGCAATTTTACGGCACTGAATAGGAAACTGCCATAACTGAAAATTATTATTATTTTTATTAAAACGCATAATTATAATCCATGAAAGAACTTTGTATGTTATTGTATAACTTAGTAATAGACAATGTTAGAAGTTGGTAACACGTTACTTTCTCTTTAATTATGTAAATATTTATATTTTCCCATTAGCTCAACATCTTTAAATGCTTCTCATGAAAATGTGTCCTTTTTGACTTGTGTCCTCCAGCGGGGGTGCGATATGTAAGATTGCAATGATTATACATGGTGGCCACTACTCCTGGAAATCCTGGAAAACTCCTGGATTTTTATTAGGTCTGGAAAACTCCTGGTAAATGACAAAAGATTTGAAAATTCCTGGAAAATAGCCACTGTTAATTATAAAAATCTTTCCATCTTAAATCATACTCCCGCTGCGGTTTTGGGTGAGCACTCTATCGTTAACGAAAGAAATTTTCTCAGGCTACCTGTTTCTGTGTGTGAGAACACGCGATAGTATTTTTGTAAAACATATTGAGTATAGACAACTTCACCGCAAAAAAATTGCAGGCGGCATTCTTTTCTCTTTTTTTTTAAAGCGTATATTTGAGTCACAAAGGCTTTTTTAAAACAACAATTAAATCATTTGTGTGTAGGCTTGCCTATCAATAACGGAATCTCCACTATTTTTTGTCAACATCTGTATAAGTAAACCAAACACAACTGCTTTATTTTGGTCTAGAAGTAGGCAACCGATAAAGCCCCCCGCACTCGCGCTTATTTTTAAATCTGGAAAAATGAGAATTACTCCTGGAAAATCCTGGAAAATCGTTGACCGATTTGAGTGGCCACCATGTTATAAAGTAATAAGTAATAATAAAGTAATAAGTGTCCCAGACAAAGTGTACTCGGGCATTGTTGAAAGGAGAGTGGAGAGTAGGGTTGTATGTCAAGAAAACTTAATTTCTGTAAGGTACATAAGTAAGTAAAAAGAAGGTTTACAAAATAATGGCTCCAATCAATTTCTGTAAGGTACAGGTGTCTCAAAACTTTGTACTGATGCATGTAAAGTGGCATCATTACAGTAAAGTTAAGTGTTCTCATCTCGCACACGATATTCCTGTTGCATAATGCTCTGACTTCTTGTCAGCAAAATAATGGATAAAACTTCCGTTGTGTTTCACAAATACAGAATACTCACAGAACTTATTCTCGATACTTAAATCTTGCAAATCTCATCATAGGTGTCATCACCCTCTTCTGGTTTCCCACAGCTATTGGAAGACGTTGTCAGAGATTAGACACAAGAAGCTGCAGGGAATAGGCTTGATGGATCAATGGGACTAACGACATGTCATTTTTCTTTGTTTCTGTAATTGCACGGCTTGAGGGGTAAAGTGCGGGATGTTCAATGTCGGATAACGTTTTGTGAGGTCGACCACGACTTTTCTTTTCTAAAGAAACGGTGCAGAATTCTTCACCTGAATCACATGATGATTTAATTTTAAAGCTAAGGTGAGATTTGTTTTCAAAAGGAAGACACCGAATACATCCTTTCGAGTGAGTAGCTGACCTTGACTTGTGCTCCAAAGACAAATGACATTCTACTTAATGCACAAACAGTTTCTACCTTTTGTGGCCAATAAACGAACTAATGAGCATTGCTGATGGCACAATAGGCAGGGTATCCTGAGCAAACCAATGCACTCATTATCTCGTGTTGTTTACAAAATGGACGTGATCCACTTGTGCTCTGAACACCCCAAATGAAATATACAGAAGAGAAAGTGAAATTGAAATAGCTTAGATATAAACGTGTTTTTTTGTTGTTGTCGTGCAGCCTCCTGAGGGGCCGAGTGCAGGTCTTTCTAGTCGACTCCCGTGGGCGACCTGTGCGTCGGGATGAGAGATGGAATTGATGAAGATTAATGAAACTGGGCAAGGATGTGGAAGGAAGCGGCCATGGCCTGTCAGAAGGTACCGTCCCAGCATTTACCTGGTGTTGAAAATGGGAAACCATTTCAAGGATAGCCAATGGTGTGGCTCGACCCACGCGTCGACTGAGTCAGCGGAGAGCTTGGCCCCATAACCTAACGCTGCGCTTTAGCGAGCGTGGTCACTGCTGTCGGTATAATCCTGCTGATCTATTGCCTTGCCTGGAGCGCTGACAAACGAGGTGGCCACTCTCTGTGCTGTACTAAAGGAACATAATAGAGTTCATTCCAATAATCCTCATAAATAATTGAGAATTTTATTTATTACTTTTAACTAATACTGTACATAAATTTCTAAATATTTCTTGGCGAAATCTGTGATCCATAGGCTTATATACTGTCCTTGTAGGACAATAAAGTCCTGTAACAGACATGTCTTTATTCTCTAGTCTATTGCAAAAGAAATTGCAAGTGTGAGAGTTTATTAGACACTCATATACTGATATCACGCCAGGAGATGACAGTCGGGTTTGAACTGCAGTTGTCTTCCCGCTCACTGCGTATCGCGCATTCCAAAAACATTTAGTTAGTCACTGTTTCTACTACTGTACCTGATACTGCCACACTATTAAAAGTAAACACGAAGGCTTGTAAGAATATCAACAGTAGGAAGGAAGGTAACAATACACACACACATGAAGCCCGATAACAAATTAGCATGCAGGAAGTGATAGCTGCAACTGACTGCCAGCCGATATTATGTAAGTTTGGAATATGCGAGCCGCGCATGCGTACTGCAAGACCCCCTTTACCCCGTCGCAGCGTGTTGAACTGCCATCTCCTAGCGTGATGACATTACACAGTTCAAGGACCTTTTGCAATTCATTGTCATTAGCATTCTAAGGATTTTCAACTTCATCTGGAGGAATGAAATGCCTTATTATCCTACTTCTCAGTCACTATTGTGTCTGTATTATCTCTGTATCCACTTTTAGGTTACATGCATGCCATACAATTAGTGCTTACATCATGTTGTGTTTATTCCACCCACCAGATGTATTGAAAGCCAGCAGACAAGCCAGAATGCATTGGGCTGCAGAATGTTTTAAGGATGCTTGTGTAGCACAGTTGTATAACACTGTAAAGGTTAAGTTGATTATCATTGTGTGCTTAAGTTAACTATATTTCTGCAGAAAAAAAATCCACAGCCTGCTTCCAGTCTCCGACCGGGTCAGGAATGGAATGAATGAAGCCCCCATCTAGCGGCGAGGATATGAACTGTGCCGGCTGCCGAGGCCTGACGCACTCCTCAGGGGCAATGATTAAATGAATGACAGATGAAATGAAAGGATAGTGGAGAGTGTTGCTGGAATGAAATATTGACAGGGAAAACCGGAGTACCCGGAGAAAAACCTGTCTGCCTCCGTTTTGTCCAGCACAGATCTCACATGGAGTGACCGGGATTTGAACCACGGACCCAGCGGTGAGAGGCCGGCGTGCTGCCGCCTAAGCCACGGAGGCTTCTATTTCTGCAGAATATTTTTTAAAATGAAATGTTAATGGAAACAAGGATAATTTCTGTTTATTGATCTATTATGTAAGTTCTCTACAAATTTGCACTGCAGTTGGTCAATATTCACAAGGCATATTGTACAGAGCTTTGAAACCAGAACTGTAAATATTCATGTGGCTGTTATTTTTGTGTTCTTGATTCTGTCTAGGATGTCTTGATTTTGAGCCAGTTTGTGAGATCCGATGGATGTATGCTTCCACGCAGAGTGACTGGTTTATGCAAGAAGCAGCAGAAGAGAGTAGCCAAAATGGTTGCAATGGCACAGAAAGCAGGTGATGTACTGATTTATTGAACATTGTCTCACTCATCCGTCCTAACTTGCTTAGAGTGTAAGACTCTCTTGCTTGCTGTTCCCAAGGCCATGGGATGGAATCCCACCACAGTCCGTTGACTTTAAAGTGTGTTTAAATGCAACGTAAAACATCCCCTTCTGGGCTAAATTCCAGCATCTGGCATCTAAAGCCTCAGCAGTACTGGATGTTAACCCTTTTCACTCGTGTGTTGACAGCCTTCACGTAGCGTTATAGTTCGTGTGTCGAGCCTGAGTCGACACATTGTTTCGCCGCTCGTTTCTAGATTACCTGGCATTCCAGGGCTTTTGTATTTCGTTTGGTAAGTGCTAGTCCCATCCAGAATTGAAAGAAACCAAACAGGAGTGTTTTAGTTTCTCTTTGCTCGGAAAAACTGCTCCGTTTCCTAGACATGGAAAGCAGTCGCGGGGAAGCAACATGGCGGCATGGCGCCTCGTTTGTAGGTTACCTGGCATGGCAGAGCTTTTGTACTTAGTTTGGTAAGTGTGGTCCCGGAAACTGAACGAAACCAAACAGGAGTGTTTTAGTTTCTCTTTGCTCTGCAAAACTGCTCCGTTCCTTCGACATGGTAAGTAGTCACAGTAAAGCAACATGGCAGCGCCTCGTTTTTAGGTTACCTTGCATGCCAGGTCTTTTGTACTTCGTTTGGTAAGTGCTAGTCCCATCCAGAATTGAAAGAAACCAAACGGGAGTGTTTTAGTTTCTCTTTGCTCGGAAAAACTGCTCCGTTTCCTAGACATGGAAAGCAGTCGCGGGGAAGCAACATGGCGGCATGGCGCCTCGTTTGTAGGTTACCTGGCATGGCAGAGCTTTTGTACTTCATATGGTAAGTGCTGGTCCCGGAAATCGAAAGAAATGAAACAAGACTGTTTTAGTTTCTCTTTGCTCGGAAAAACTGCTCCGTTTTCTTGACATGGAAAGCAGTCGCGGTGAAGCCACATGGTGGCGCACAGTCTGACCGAAGCTTAGATTCTGGTGTCTATTTCGGCTGATTTTGATGAAGTGACCATAAAAGCGCTGAAATTTTTGAATCTGGCAATGAAAGTGATATATCCGTGAGTGATTCAAGTGACGATATTGATATCAGCGTTGCAAGAAATCGTGGAGGAGGCAATAACATTATGTAATGCAATCAGGGGCCATCTAGGCATTTGCCTTGAATGCTTCCACACACTCAAGACATACCGTTAAGAAAGTTAAAAACATTATTTGGTGTCATGTAAATACCATAAATTCATTAATTTTTTTACTTCCTTCCTGTATATATTGTTACAACCATTACTTAATACCAGGTTTTAAAAAAAGAAGAATGCTGACAGAAATAAATACGAGTTCAGGGAAATCAGGACTTACAATAATTCGAGAGGAAAGGGTTAAACCCTCAAACCTCTAGTGATCAGGCTCGAAAATGTAACGGCAGTAGTCGCGTGGATTACAATCGCAGGCCAATTTTCAATGGCTATTTCATTAGCTATTTTTTGTTTTAAGATTTTAATTTTCGATTTTATAAGAAGGATGGAGACAGTGTGAAAAATATACTAATTATGGACACATGAAATACTATTTTTCAACAGCTTGAAAAACTTACTTAATTCGAACGTTTGAAAGAAATTTGGTAATATTTCCCGTATTGAGTAAAAACATGAAATATTTGCGAACAGATGAGTATTTTCCTACAATATTGTGTTCATAATATCGTGGGCATACAAGGAAAAGGCACTAAGTCCAAAATGATTGTTCTGAGATAAACACATTTTAAAGTCTGATTAGTTCTGAAAAATCTGTTTCTATTTTAAACCTGGTTTTCTTTTCTTTATCTAGTTATACATATATTTGGCTGTATCTTCATCATTTATTTACCCTATGGAGTAAATTTTAACTCAATTGTTATGAACACGTTCACTGGGTTGCTGATAACTGATAGCGCATTACATCATGTTTTATTCTCAGGAAGCTACAAGAACATCCGTAGAATTTTAACAGTCGTCCTCAGAGTCATCACTTGCGCTATCTTTTGATTTGTTTTTGACCATCCGGTTGCAGTGGCATCTAGTGGCCAAGTTCGCTTTTAGGTGTCGTTGACGGTAGCATTTGGTAGCAAAAGTAGGAACTACTTGAAATTGATCGTCTGCAGTCCTTACATGAATTACAGATAATACACACTAATACAGCCATCACAATTAACACCGGTTATCAGACAGATTCTACACACACCCAATGTACTCGGAGCTACACGAACGCGTTGTCGAAACCCCTAAACTGAGGAACAAAAAAAAAACGATCTAGTAATTTCTCTTCTTAAAACAATAATCACCATAACCATCCTTACACTAATGGAATTCGAATCCAATCCCTCCTTTGGGAAAATAGTTGTTGATTCTTGTTGTTTCAATTGAGGATCTTGGACATCGTGTCATTTAGCCACATTTGTCTGATAATAATCATCAGGTTGTAACCTTTGTTTTTGTGGTGTCTGTAGTAGTAGTAGTGTGTGCATTTATAATGCGAGTGAGGAATTGGAAGGAAGCGGCCATGGCCTTAAGTTAGGAACCATATTGGCATTTGCTTGGAGTAGAAATGGGGCAATCCATTCAAAACCACTTCCACGACGACTGATGTGGGAATGAAACCCACCTCCTCTCAGTTTTGCGTCACGAGGATAACGGTACCCCTTCAAACCCTCAGACAAAAATTAATTTTTTTGCAAAACTGGGAATCGTACCCGGACCTCCAGGGTGACAGCCAAGAATGCTAGCTGCTACACCACTAGGTGGCCTGGGAAACTAGTGCCTTACACATTTAGCCACCGTGGAACTGAGAGTAGTGTATTAGATACATCAAACAGTCACTAAACTATACTAAATACTATAGATCCCTCCCACATGGATCATGACACATGTGAGATGCATGATCAGTAATGGACTTAGAGTATTATGCTTGCACATTATAGTTTGAAGAACGCACATTCAATAAACGGGCAAAAGGCATTATGTGCACTTAATGCCTTTTCCCTGCCAATATTTTTTTTCAAATGGACCTACTGCTTTCTTACATGTTATTATGTTGGAAATGGTAAGACCTAGCACTTAGTGCTTTTTCCCAGTGGAGAGAGCACACAATGTTGTACGTAGTACCACTAGTAACTCATTTTGGCCATTTTTAGACTTAGTGCCTTTTCCTAGTATGCCCACGATATACAGTATTTATTCAGTTTCCCAATTCTATGCAATGTTATACTTATACAAGGAAACCAACGCAGTTCAAGCGTTCGCCGTAAATAGTCTCGTGGAGTACAGTTGTAACCCAAATTACCGTATATACCCGAATGTAAGACGACCCCGAATATAAGATGAGGCCTAGTTATCAACTGCCTCTTACAGATTAAGAAAAGAAAAAAACTTGCAAAATCATAACTTGCACACTATATGTCCTTTAGGTTGTGCTTTAATTTTTATAGCATCTCGTATTATCGGAAATCCTTCTGCCCACTTTTCCAAGACATACTGATATCGTGCCAGGAGATGGCAGTTGGGTTTGAACTGCAGAGGTCTTCCCGCTCACTGCGTAAGTTTGCATCGTAACTCTTCCTTTCACCCGTCGGAACTTGAAATTTCTTCGTTCCACGAATTTCTGTCATCACAATGAATACTGTATTTGCTCACATATATCTCGTCACCGCGTAAATCTGGCACCCTATTTTTTAATTGGAAATTGCAGGAAAAAGTATATCTCGCATTAATTTCCGATGCCGTCATAAAGATGATCGTAGTAATTTTAGAACAATTCTTGCCCGCGACGTTATTGTTCTTTTTTGCGGCAGTGCTTTCCTTTCTTCCACGGTGTTTGTTGTCCGTCTGTTGCATTGTCCACAAGTAGGCCTACCAGTATTGTCTTCACGATCCATTTTTGTTTATCAGTTAAGTGTGATTGTTTTCTTGTGGAAATCGATCTTTTAGTTATGTAAAAACGCAGAAGTTAGCCTATACGGCTGGATTTAAACTCAAAGTGATCAAATACGCAGACGACGATTAGAGCTGCCGATTGAGAATTCATCGAGAATGAATTTGATATTTGCTACTGGCGTCAACGGAAAGACGCGCTAGAAACCAATAACCAAACACGCAAGGTGTTTTCAAATGTGGCGACGCAGTAAAACAGCAATACGGGGTGTGATCGTCAGCTGTTTAGTTGGCGCTCCACTTGCTAAATAAGAAATTGTTAGGTTAGAACACATATCTGGTATTGTTAGTCACAATAAGCTGACGACAGAAGACAAAATAAAGAAGGCCGTCAGTTGAACTCTTGCATGATGGGATATGGGGTAGCTTCTTGAAGACTAGAATCGCAAATGCATTGGACGGAATTTAGTATGGTGATGCACGCGAGATAGCTCGGAGATTGGCAGCAGCGACGCCAGTTGAGAATTTCAGTCTTCTTTTTGCAATGGTGCAAATTTTACGTTTTTTCGGGAATGAGGTATCCCCGCATATATCTCGCACTGAAGATTTTCACTCTTATTTTCGGTCAGAAAAGTGCGAATTATATGCAAGCAAATGCTGGTAATTTACCAGTAGATGCAAATTCAACCAGCATGCACCGAAGCAACACAAAAACAAGCGAACAGCGGCAACGCTGCAAGCAGTCATGAATGCCAACCCACTGTAACAAAGTACAGTGATTTTCTGTGAACCAACTGCGGAAGGATGAATTAAAAACTCTACTTGAGATGACGAACGATCGTAATTTTCTATTAATGAACTTGCCATAATCTGTATATTAGACCTACAATTACACAACACAGAAAACAAGAATTCGTTACGTTTCTGGTGTCCCGTAACATTTTTCACGAGACGTATGATATGCGCGTACCGGCTTCAGCAAAAAAGGGTGTGTTTAGTATTTAAATTACGACACGACTTTCAGATGTCCGGGATCAACTTAGAAAGAGCGCTGCCGTTATTAAATTAAGATACGTTGATCACTCGATTACTGCTCGTAAAACTTGGTTGGGTTTTGTTCTTGTAAAGATTGTTTTAAAACATTTTCCGTATGCTTTCTAACGTATAATTTATCCGATTAAAATGACGTGTATGCGTAAATCCTAACCTCAAAATGTATGCTATTCGTAAATGCATGGTAATTAAACATAGCCAACCATATTTTAATCTTCATTAACGCATTAATTCGTTGCGAGTTAGAAGATGCCGCCGCCACTTACTACTTTGCGAATAATAATAACTAGCAGACCCGTGCGAGAAATCTTGCATGTTCATAAACCACACTTTCCCCAATAGGTTTATAATGAGAGACTTTAGGAGAAAGGTTGTTATGATTTTATTTCAACCTAATGATTATAGAACACTATTTACATTTTAGTTAGAATTCCAAATTCTACGTTCCCTAACTTAATAGGCAATCCCTGAAAATTGGATCATCATAACACTCATCGGTTATTCAATATTTATGAAATTATACGATTTGAGTACTCGTTCCTTTGATTTACTGTTTCTGAAATCCATGCAAAATTATAAAAAAAAGACCTCAGAATGTTAAAATGATATGAAACAGGCGTCACAGCTGCCAAAATGTGAAGTGGACAGCAATTATGGAGCGTATTTTCAAACACCAACAGTATTTGCAAATCGCACACTTCGTACATTTTTTTAAAAGTCATATTTTAAAGATAGTATAGATATTTATGAAATTAGAGTGCAATTCGTCACTGCTAATGTCTATTCTCTTTCATTTGAATGCTCATTTGTCATGATCGGTCGCTTGTGAGTGCCTATCAAAATTTTTTTATAACCTGAATGTAAGACGACCCCGATTTTTTATAACACAAAAGTGGGGAAAATCCTAGTCCTACATTCGGGAATACTCTTTGGTATGCCACTGACACGCTAGTGGTCATTGATATAATATTTCATGGTGGTTGTCGTGGGGAGGCCTTCTAGGATAGGTACCAAAATCTAGTGTATTATGTTTGCAGATATAGAACAAATGAACCTGTATTATAATGGTATTCCACGAGACCGACGTAGGGTTAACATTATCTTATATATTAAAACAGTCTGGTAGAAATTAAACCTTTCACTAAAACTAAAATATCTTGGGATGTATTTGCGGTACGACAACGTGTTATTTTGGAATGTAATGTACAGGACCCATTATCGATTGAGTCACAACTTGCTTATATCATCCGTGTATGAAAATAATTGTGAATATTCATTTCTTCAAAGTCAAGCCAAGATAGAAGTTCCACTTTTAACCGGCAGATGGTACACAGCGCCCCAGTGACGTGGAGAGCCACTGTACAGTGATGTAATGGCTGACTGCTTTCTGATTTCCAGCCAAATACTTACAAATAAACCTAAGAATGTATAATCATCATAGCAGTACAGCTATTACAGACAGATTTCGTACATAATTATCAAAGGCAAATATTTGGCGACATAGGCACTGTATCAGAAGATCATACATAAAATGTAACGCCCGGGCAGCGTTTCCCAAACGGTGGTACGCTCGTACTTCTGTAGTGGTACGCGGTGATGTTACAAAAAATATAAAACATATTAGATACGTTACGAAAAATATAAAAATATAATAACAATGATATGTTGCCGGAGGACTTTAAGGCCAAAGACAAGGAGCAGTTTTATGAATTGAATTGTGATTCAGAACTAAGGCAAACATTTTCAAAAATGACTCTTGTGAATATTGATGTTGAGAGGTGTGCAGACGATGCAGACATGGCTGACAAAGCAGTTAGATTTTTACTGCCTTTCACTGCTTCATACTTGTGCGAGACTGCATTTTCTTCACTTGCTTATCTCAAGAATGAATACCGGAATAGGCTCCTTACAGAGGAAAACGATCTTCGTTTGAGACTCGGCAATCTTAAACCAGACGTTCCTAAGCTGGCTTCGAATCTTCAAGCTCGCCCTTCACATTGAAGTTGTTAGTTGAACTTTGGTTTTTATGTTTAATTATTAAAAGTTTCTTATTAATATTATTTATACAGTGTCATTTCTGAATGTTTTAATTGAATACTTATTGTAATTAATAAGAAATCAACTGGACACACTTTTAATTATTTAAACATTAACTAAAACAGTCTAACTCTAACAAACACAATTTACAATCCGTCTTTTGGTCTACTACGTAGTGGTGGTGGTGGTGGTGGTGGTGGTTGTGGTTGTGGATGGGGGTTATAATTACCATATCTCCCAACCATTAGGTGGTACGCGAGAGATTCTCATCCCTTAAAGTGGTAAGCACAAAAAAAAGTTTGGGAAACACTGGTCTAGGGTTTAGCATCCTCGACAAATATTGATGAAACAAAATTTCGGTGGTTCGAATCCCATCACAGTAGCCTTTTTTTGCCTGCCAATTTTTGTTTAATTTTTATGCTTGGTATATCATTACATGCTATTTAATTATAGTATACAAATGCCTGTAGGTGTTTATATACAGTATTAGGAATCATTTGTGTCCTATATTCTTGGTTCCTGCCCACTGGGAACCGCTATCAAATGGCCTCTTCTTATATATTAATATATGTTGTTGTTGATTCATTTAGGGGCTTTGCGACATCGTGGCTATGTAGTCCTGTGATTTTGGGTGTGTGTGTGTGTGGAATTTGTCTGATAACCTGTGTTGTTGTGATGGCTGTATTTGTAATTCATATGACAATTGAGAAGAAGGTGGGCGAGCTTTAAGTTAGAAACCATCCCGGCATTCGCCTGGAGTAGAAGTGGGAAACCTTGTCCATCTCTCTGATATTTTTTATTTATGCATGTTCTAGCTATTCTTCTTTCTACTTTTAAAATTTTGTCGATTCTGTTTTTCTGAGTAACTTTAAAAAGAGTTTCATTCCATATGTCACCTCTGGTTGAACCACTGTCTTGTAATGTTTTAATTTTGTTGCGATTGGTAGACATTTTCTTTTATATGTAGACCATGTTAATTTTTGGGCTTTTATCATTTTATTAGTTCTTTCTTGCCATGCAGGTTACTCATCCAAGTTCTTAGTTATAATTTCTCCTAAGTATACTGATTGAGAAGCCTCCGTGGCTTAGGCGGCAGTACGCCGGCCTCTCACCGCTGAGTCCGTGGTTCAAATCCCGGTCACTCCATGTGAGATCTGTGCTGGACAGAACGGAGGCAGACAGGTTTTTCTCCGGGTACTCCGGTTTTCCCTGTCAAAATTTCATTCCAGCAACACTCTCCACTATCATTTCATTTCATCTGTCATTCATTTAATCATTGCCCCAGAGGAGTGCGTCAGGCCTCGGCAGCCGGCACAGTTCATATCCTCGCCGCTAGATAGGGGCTTCATTCATTCCATTCCTGACCCGGTCGGAGACTGGAAGCAGGCTGTGGATTTTTCATACTGATAGAGGTCTATATTAATATAATTGGAAGAAATCTTATATATTCGAATAATTGGGAAGGAATTGACCTTCTACTAACACTGAAATATCTTGACTAGTAATGGTGCAACGACTACGTTTGTTAGTTTGAGACATTATGCACATTAAGACGCATTATCTATTGAGCTCCAAGTTATGTGATGTGTGTTTTAAAATAATCCTTTGTGGTCTCAAAAGAAGAAGAAGAAGAAAATAATTGGGAATATATCATTGGACCAAGGTTACACTTCACCCTCTAGTAAAACTGAAATATCTTTAAAGTAATTGTGCAACGACTATGTTTGTTGGCTTGAGACACTATGCACGCTTTGCACTATCAATCGAGCCACACCTTACATGATTCTGTCATCCGTGTATCAAAATAATTGTGAATATTCATTTCACCAAAGCCATTCTTCTAGCTAGCCAAGGTGTGTGCTAGTCTTGTGTAGTTCGCGAATGAACTAGTTCGGAAGAGCGGGTCCCACAGACGGACTACCGAACTAGTTCCCAGATCCCTCGCTTGTTAGTTCGTGCGATCTTTTTCCGCTGACCGAGTTGTAACCGCTCGAGAGCGCGGGTCCGCCGTAGCTCGTCACGTCACCACTCATTGCACAAACAAATGCTCTTTGTTTCGTTCGGTTAGTTCAGTTGATTGAGTGTATCTATTGTTAGTGGCAAGATGTCAAGTTTTGGCGCGGCGATTGTTCAATGTTTTGAGCGTTTCCACCTACAAAAACTTCGATCAATCCTGAGGATTAAATGGGAAGACCGCATTACCAATATTGCTGTTCTGGAAAAGGCTCAAATCAACAGCATAGAATCATCCATAATAGGTCTCCAATTTAGATGGATTGGTCATGTCCATCGGATGGATGATGTGAGATTACCTCGTCAAATGCTATATGGTGAGTTATACTATGGCACCAGACCTCATGGTGGTCCTAAGAGGCGCTACAAGGACCAATTTAAGCAGACCCTGAAATTGACAGGTCTTGATTCACAAACCTGGGACATGCTGGCTGAAGACCGCTCAACTTGGCGCCGTACCATCTCGGATACTGTAAAGACGTTTGAAAGGGATCGACGCATACATGAAGAGGCCAAGCGTCAAGCTAGGAAACTTCGAGCAGCCCAACCACGTCCTCCTCCAGCAATACTATGTGACTTGTGTGGTCGCTTGTTTCATGCCAGGATTGGACTCTTTAGTCACCGTAAACACATCCACAAACTGGACTGAAGGAAGAAGATTTATACTCGGATTCGAGTTAAAGCCGATGATAATAATAATAACAGTATAACACACTACTAGTGCTAACACGCTAATAGGTAGTAACTACCTTATATTTGTAATGTAATACAGTGGCGGTTCATAAATTGAAGTTTCTGATGGTTAACTGATTTAGATGTGGGGATAATTCCACAGTTTTATTTAACTTAGTCATTTTGGATTATTTGAAAATATGTCCAATTATTTAGAAAATCTGCGAACTGGATTAACATTACCATTTTAATGAACTGGTTGATATTTATTTTTGTCGATACATGGTGATACAACTACTTTTTACCTGTTTTTAAGAAATGAACCTTATGATGATACACGAAGAAAAGCGAACTTCTATGAACAAAAACTCTGAACTAAGAAAACCTATTCCTCCCATTTATGCCAACGGTTTCAGAGCAGCCAAATATTGAATATCACGAAGCAAGTTAGAAATGAAACTAAAATTGCGCGTGCGGGGGGGGGTACGTCTTATCATCACATAGTGACAAGTAGAGAATGGAATCGGATGGTGACGTGCCTATGCGAAAAAATGATGATTGTTGTTTTAAGGGGCCTAACATCTAGGTTATCGGCCCCGCACAAAAAATAATGAAGAGATTAATGTGTATGCTTCTACGAACACATCGTCCATACTGTTTTTCTTTTAGGTACGGTACCGGTATTTCACTAATGATAAACAAATGACGACTTTTGGCTTTATAAACAATAGAAAGAGAAGTTTTCTTAGAAGGAAAGACATGGACCCTAATTAAAAGGATGGCCAACAATAGAGTGAGATGGAAGAAGTTTGTAGCTACCCTATGTTCCTACAAGGAATAAAAGGAAATGGGGAAGGAATAAGGAATTTCACTAATGTTCCAATACTCATATTTTTGTATTTTTTTATCTTCGAATATCAAAATGTAAAACACACACACATCAAGTCAATATCTAATACACGAACTGCACTTGCAGCGAGCAGAGGAGCTGTTACAGTAGTCTACAAGATAGCTTGAAATGAGAGCAATGTGGATGAAAAATCACTGGTGATGAGTAATCAGTGGTGACAGACTGCTATAACAAACAAAGAGCGCATGCAGTGGCAGTAGCAAGGCGAGCGAATGATCTGTGTTACAGGGAATTCGAAATAGTAGCTAACGAACTAAAAGAGCGAACTAGCTCGCTAAGGAGCTGCGAACCAAACTGATCGCTCCCAGCCGCAAACTATTATGCGCAAGACTAGTGTGCTGGCCGTAGTGAGCTGAGGAACGAATCAAGTGTTCTGTAGCAAGCAAGCGCCCAGGAGTCGGATGGCCTGTTCCACTGCAGCATGCAAGCACTCGGAGACTGGCTGGCATTTTGTTTCAGGATGCGTTCTTAGAGGTTGTTTATACTCTCAACATGAGGATTCATATATGCCGAGTCGGAGGCGAACTCAATTACAAATGTTATAACAAGTAGTTCTGTGAAGAACTAAACAGCCTACTTTTCTTAAAATTAAGATTCAATCCTTATTCCTGCAATTACATCAATTTATATTAATATCTTTATCTACAGAATTCTGCTGGTAGCACTGACATTATACGATTTGTTCAAAATATAACTGAAACATTTTGGTGTAATACAGCTGTTCGCTTTTGTGAAAGACACAAAAGCCTGTAATTTGTTACCATGTTTTACTTGACAGAGTGAGAAAAATCAATCTTTTTTGTTTTCTACTTTAACCTAAAATTTTAGCAGACCATGTGTTTTGTCTTGTTTAGTAAAGGTCTCTTTTAGACCTTTTCTTTCCTGTTTTTTTTTTTCTCCTCTTTCTTACCTTGTTTTTTCTGACGCTGGAGTGGTTTTGAAGTATGATACTTAGAACTGTTACAGTGATTCCACGTCTGTGTACTATGCACTGCAAATTCACAAATGGCAGACATTTTGCCGTCTGAAGCATTCCATGCCAGCTTCTTCACGCTGATTTGCTACCTTCTGCACTATTCGACTCAGCTCTGCTCTTCTCTTCGACACTCGTGGAATGTATCGACTTGGTTCGCTTTCTCGATCGAGGTCTGCAAGATCGAATCTATACTAGATGGTTGGCCGACCATGGTCATTCAGCACTGTGCAACCTTTTAAACTTCGTCTTCAACGAAAATGCATATCAGTATTTTTCTTCAGCTGGACCTGTTCCACTGGTTTCAAACTACAATCATGATGTGTTAACTCACTACTTTTACAAATGTGGTCTTCGTCAGATCTTCTATGTTTCGCCATTGAAACATACTTTAGCCAATTGTGGTTCTACAAACTTCTGTGTGACATCTACATGGCGCGAGCCTGTCTGCCGCCACGCACTTTGCCGTTATGCGGCACCTGCGCGTCACTGAGTCATTGAGTGTAGGAATTTGTACTTACCTAGTTCACAGCTGGTGCTGAAATTGTTCGCCATTCACTGCTACACATCGCTGGCACCTTTTTATGAAACTGGCATTTACTCTCTGAAGTTCCTCAGCACCGATTGAATGTATTTCAGCTGTAATATAGTCTTTAAGCCCATTTATAGTGTGAGGGTTTCTCCCATACTCTCTATTTTTAAGCGTCCCCCACAAATAAAAGTCGCATGGTGATAAATCTGGGCTTCGCGGGGGCCACACGTTCCGACTTATAATCCTCGTACCGAAAATGCGACTCAATTCTGTCATGGATGCTTTGGCAGTGTGGGCAGTGGCAGAATCTTGTTGAAAGTAATTTGACAATCGCTCTCCGTAAGTCAGTTCGTCAAAAAATTGGTCAAGGATCACATTCAAGTACAAATTCCTATACTCAGTGATTCAGTGCCGGGCTAGCGCCGCATAACTGCAAAGTGCCTGGCGGGAGACAGGCGCGCAACACAGGCGAGCGGGCAAACTAGGGTCTCCGTTTCATACAAACTAAACTCTCTGTACATTACTCTTAACTTTCCATTTTCAGAGTTCATCACTTAACCTAAAACTAGCTTGTCCTAGTTTCTTTCTGGGCTCATGTATTGGCCGCTCAAATTTGTTAATGGCTCTTTAGCCTTAGGAGTGCTGTTTCAATTTCTATACTTATTAGAAATTCTTCCTAATTCTTTGATTGGAGCTTGTTTTTCAAATATTTATAAAATTCTAACAATCAATGGGACCTGTTTCCCTACTAATTGTACATTGCCTTACATTCAATGGGACGTGCTTCCCCGCTAATTGTACATTTTTCTATATTTATTGGACTCTGCTCCCTTTTCAATTTAATTAATTGTAAATATTTATTGGGAATATCTCCCCTCTTGTATATATGGAAATCACTCCCCAAACACTTATACATTGTTTATTGCTACAAATTGTTGCTCGTTATGGTTGCTTGCCATCACAATTAGGGACTTTGTTTTTGAATTGCTATGAGATTCTTTTCTATTTCAAAATTGTTCAAGCTATTACCATTTAAACCCTTTCGTTATTCTTTATTATGGGAATAAGAATTCCTTGCTATGAAGGCTGTAGCCAATTTGTTTCACCTTAAAAGTTATTTATGTTCGATGATGTCGTAATGTAAATATTATATGTCAGAAAACTGTATCATAATGAGGGTCATTATAACACTATTTTTCATTATGAAACAGTTTCTCCCACCAATCAGAGGTCAAGAAACAGTTGTGTGACCAGTTAGGTAAGGATAGCATTGCATCTGCGTTGACTTCCACGGCCTTCTATTTTAAATTTCACTGCGTGGCTAGTGTCATAGTCTGGTATTTGAGGAGGCCATGGTCAAATACAAGGTATTCTCTGCATCCCATGCGCTCTGTTCAGTACATAAAACTGGCGAAATCTCGACAGATATTTATGAATATTTATATTCCAACATAAAATAGTTATAATTATCGTCGAACATAAACAGTCGTATGCAACTCGCCTATAATGGTAATTAAGACACTTGTATGGAAATTATAAAACGAGTGAAACTTGTTTTATAAACATACTAGTGTCTTAATTATTGCCATTATAGGCTCGTTGCATAATGTACTATTAAAGCTTTACTGCACATCCTTTTGTTACTCGTCTCAATGGTATTAAGGAATAATTGTGATGAAAGCTACTGTTTATATGCTATTGCTGGATAATAAATTTAAAGAACGTAAGCTACCTGTTCTTCCTACTGTCTACCTAATCTACCACAACTTTGTTTCCTTTTAAATTTCAAGCTTGTTAAACTTGAGACTTTACTTCAAGTTCTCTCTGTAAAAGGAAGTCTTGCAATGACTGATTCCCACCAACAACAGTGCATTCTGAAATATTGATAGTCCACAGCTCAAATGCTCAGGGAGAGGTAATAGGTTGTTGATAGCACTGCTCTACCTGAGAATGTGCACATCATCATCGGCTTTAACTCGAATCCGAGTATAAATCTTCCTTCAGTCCAGTTTGTGGATGTGTTTACGGTGACTAAAGAGTCCAATCCTGGCATGGAACAAGCGACCACACAAGTCACATAGTATTGCTGGAGGAGGACGTGGTTGGGCTGCTCGAAGTTTCCTAGCTTGACGCTTGGCCTCTTCATGTATGCGTCGATCCCTTTCAAACGTCTTTACAGTATCCGAGATGGTACGGCGCCAAGTTGAGCGGTCTTCAGCCAGCTTGTCCCAGGTTTGTGAATCAAGACCTGTCAATTTCAGGGTCTGCTTAAATTGGTCCTTGTAGCGCCTCTTAGGACCACCATGAGGTCTGGTGCCATAGCATAACTCACCATATAGCATTTGACGAGGTAATCTCACATCATCCATCCGATGGACATGACCAATCCATCTAAATTGGTGACCTATTATGGATGATTCTATGCTGTTGATTTGAGCCTTTTTCAGAACAGCAATATTGGTAATGCGGTCTTCCCATTTAATCCTCAGGATTGATCGAAGTTTTTGTAGGTGGAAACGCTCAAGCTTCCTAAGATCACGTCGGTAAAGGGTCCACGTTTCACAGCCATACAACAATGTAGAAATGACTACTGCTTTGTACACCATAAGCTTTGTACTCATGGACAGATCTTTATTCATGAAGACCCGGTACGCTAATCGTCGATATGCTGCATGGGCTACGCCAATTCTCTTATCCACATCCTGCTCACAGGTACAGCTCACAGAAATGGTACTGCCCAGGTACGAGAAGTGGTCAACCTGTTCTAATGGCAAATTTGAAATGGAGATATTGAACTGAGGAAGAGGTGTGCCTGGTGAAGGTTGTGCCAAGACTTTAGTCTTATTGACATTTATGGTAAGACCAAAGCGATGACATGCACTTTTGTAACAGTTAACTGACTCTTGCAGCTCTTCTGGTGTGAGAGTTGGTGACGCAGCATCATCTGCATACAACATGTTAGTAACCTTAGTAACCTGAGTTTTCCTCAAGGAGCGGAGACGAGTTAGGTTGAAAAGCCCTCCATCAAAACGATACTTGACCTCCACACCTGGGATGTTTGTGGGTGAATCATAAAGCATTGCAGCCAAGTACAGCGCAAAAAGCGTTGGAGCCAGTACACATCCTTGTTTCAGTCCATGGGTAATGGGAAATTCATCGGACATCTTATTCTGATGGCAAACCTGACCTGTCATGCCATCATGGAGAGCTTTGATTAGATCTACAAAACGCTGAGGGCAACCAAACCGCTTCAGCACTGCCCACATGGCTGGTCTTGGAACCGAATCAAATGCCTTTTCCAAGTCATAAAAGACTAATAAGAGTGGATTCTGTTGTTCTCTACATTTTTCTTGTAGCTGTCTCACACAGAAAATCAAGTCAATTGTGCTTCTGGAAGTTCTAAATCCGCATTGTGACTCTGGGAGGATCCTCTCAGAGATAACCTTGAGGCGGTTAAGTAGAATTCTTGCAAGAATCTTCCCCACAATTGATAGCAGTGATATACCACGGTAGTTGCCACAAACACTGCAATCACCCTTTTTAAAGATAGTGACGATAGTGGCATTCTTTAGGTCTCCAGGTACCTTTCTTGATTCCCATATTCTGAGGATAAGGATGAAAATTCTTGTTTTGAGGGAATGACCTCCGGCTTGAATTAGTTCCAGAGGGATGTTATCTGGGCCAGGTGCTTTTCTGGGTTTCAATTGGGTGAGAGCTGCACTGAATTCATGATAAGTAGGAGGTACTGCCAACCACAGTTGTTCAGGTTGTTGCGGCACATCACAGAGGAAGTCTTCAGCAGCTTCTGATGGACGATTTAGGAGATTGGAGAAGTGCTCCTTCCAGCGTTCCAAGATTTCTTGACTATCAGTAAAGGTAGTAGAATTATCAGCGCTTTTCAGTGTACCTGATGATGAGCGGGATGGTCCATATATTTCCTTGAGTACGGCATAGAAGTTCCTCAAGTCTCGAGCATTCGATAGTCTCTGCAGTTCCTGAGCCTTCTGTTGCCACCAAGTATTTTAATCTGCCTTATCTGCGTCTGGCATTTACCCTTGAGTTCCAGTAGTTTATCTCTCTTTGTGTTGGAAGTTGGGTCTTGAAGATGGGCATGATAGGCATTCCTTTTGGCATTGATGAGAGACAGAATTTCCTCATTGTTGTCATCAAACCAGTCTTGTCTTTTCCGCACTATAAAACCAATGGTTTCCTCAGCTGACTGTGTGATAATCTTCTGTAATGTGGCCCATTCTTGCTGAATATCATTTGTTACTGGGTTTTCTGATAACTGGGTGACGATCCTGTTTCCAAAATGTTTGTACATGGATTCATCCTGAAGTTTGGATGTATTAAACTTCTTTCTTGGCAAATTTTTGATGTTCCAAGGTGGTTTAGGTCTGATGGATATCCTGAGCTTACATATAAGAAGTTTATGATCTGTCCAACAATCGTCTATATTCCTTGCTGTTCTGGTAATAAGAGTGTCCTTCTTATCACATTGCCGGGTAATGATATAATCAAGAATGTGCCAATGTTTGGAACGAGGATGCATCCACGTAGTTTTGAAGCGGTCCGGTAGCCGGAACTGCGTGTTGGTAATGAAAAGTTCGTGTTCTGCACAAAGACCAAGAAGCAACAGTCCATTGGGATTACATTTTCCAAGTCCCTGTTTGCCCATCACATTATTCCATAGCCTGTGATCTTTCCCAACTCTGGCATTGAAGTCACCGAGGAGCAAGAGTTTATCTGCAGATGGTACCTTGGAGATGATTTCACTTAGCTGTTTATAGAACTGAGCCTTTACTTCATCATCAGAATCTAAGGTAGGAGCATAGGCAGAGATGAGTGTCATAAAGGAACCTCCTGAGA
Organism: Meconema thalassinum; assembly: GCA_946902985.2. Taxonomy (NCBI): domain Eukaryota; kingdom Metazoa; phylum Arthropoda; class Insecta; order Orthoptera; family Tettigoniidae; genus Meconema; species Meconema thalassinum. The sequence goes on along the minus strand of OX336389.2, from coordinate 63,039,562 downwards.
GTGGTATGCGGAGAGTCATGAGCCTTTCGCTGATTGCAATGGGCGTAAGTTGGTGATAATTTACCAGTTTGGTCTTCACAGCGAAGCCCACACCATGAATACGACATTCACCCTCCTCCTTTCCTTTCCAGAAGATGGTATATCCTGTTCCAGATTCAGTAATCTTGCCTTCAGCAGACAGCCTAGTTTCACTGAGAGCAGCAATGTCAACGTTGAGTCTTGATAACTCATGGGTTACGAGAGCTGACCTTCTCTCAGGTCTAATGTTATTGTCCAAATCAAGCAAGGTTCTGATGTTCCATGATCCAATAATCAAATTGTGATTCTTTACTGTTTTTGAGTTTCGACCGCATGAGGGGTGACCTGCTGAGTGCGTTTGCCCAGCCGGACCAAGATTGTGACTTCCAATGTTTAGCCCACCTTTTCTAGGGCCTTCCCCATGTGGGGTGGGCAGCGGTGATCCTAAATAGGCCTGCCCAAACACAGATGCAGGACACTGTATATGTTCGGGCATCCACTGTACATACAAAGTTTGCCAGAAATCCAGTGAAAGTTACTGAAGTCACATTCAGTTAAAAATGAAACCCATAAGCGTACGTAGAATTATTTTGGTAACACTGATATACAGAGTTGTTCACCAGCCCCTTATTATTTAATTTTATGAAACCCAACTAACATTACAATTCTCCGGATGGTCGATATTGCTCTGCGCCCTTCTTGTGTGACAGCATTGTAAACTGAGCCATGGGCCTACCAAAGGAAAAATGACCATAATCACTTCCGCGCCAAATTCTAAGGACCATTCTATGAATATGTGTTTCATTGCTCCTTGAACACATATACATGTAATAGAATCGAATTAATAGGTTACGCCACGTGATCTGCAATAGAAGAAAGTTAAATGAACACTATAAACCATGATTAAAGACTTAGAGACGGATATTAACGATTCAGGTGGAACGGTCATAGTTAACTAGTATCCGTGTAGCGCACTATCTGTACGTTGTCTTCGTACTTCCCCCCCTGTGGGTGAGGGGTTTAGAATACACCCACGGTATCCCCTGCCTGTCGTACGAGGCGACTAAAAGGGGCGACCTTGGCTATTCTTTAAGTTTCCGGCTTGTCTTGCGAATTGGTATACCCTGCCAGTCGTAGAAGGCGACGAAAAGGGTTTCTTGGCCCAGGTCCCCTTTATGGGTTTTACAGCCAGCTCTAAACGCCCCACTTTGTGCGATATAACTCTCATTAGGTTATATCGCACGCCTTTTCCGTTCATGTTTTTGAGGTCTGGCACTCAAAATTATATGTGCGTGCTGTCAGGGTAAGGGCCACCTAAGTGTGCGACTACGTTCGAGAGCCTGTTCGGTCTGGCCACACCGACAGGTGGGTGCGCCATGTACCCTGCAGTAGTATCCGCCTGACAATGCAGGTCCCCGCACAGCTGCATGCCTGTGCTGGAAAACTCTCTAGTATATGCCAAGGGGTACATGCCTGTATGGCATGTCAAACATCGGACCCCCGGGCAATGCCTTCCAAGCTAGGCGGTCCTTGCCTTGGCTGGGTAGCGCCTACAGAGACAGCCCGTGATTGGAGTCGGTGGCATTCAGGGAGGATGAAATGGCCATGGGACAGAAAAGGAATATCTCCCAACAGGGTGGTCTGCCACCCAAGTCTTTAACTTTTGATTCCCGACGGGGATCAACCCCCTGGGAACAGTCTGTTTGTGAGAATCTGGGTGCTAACACTCCCAAGTTTCTGGTCGCAACCAGAACGGATGGGGGTGATTTCAAGATGGTAAAGTCTATTTTGTTTTCTCGCCACATAGAAGGGGTCTATGGCGAGCTTGAGAAGGTACAAAAGATGAGAAACGGTAGCTTGTTGCTCAAGACTAGGATTGGTGAGCAGGTTGAACACCTTCTGAAATGTGACCACTTTGGCGATATCCCTGTCAAAGTGGAAAAGCACACGTCTCTGAATCTGGTCCGAGGAGTCATTTTCCACCGGGACCTGATTCTGAACACTGACGAGGAGCTCAAGGAGGATATGCAGCACCATCACGTGACTGCTGTCCGGCGCATTACACGCAAGGTCAATGGTCAAATCGTGGATACTGGTGCTTTCATTATTTCCTTTGAGCTTTCAGTGCTCCCGGAGAAAGTCAAGGTTACAAGTTACCGTTGTGACGTTCGGCCTTATATCCCTCCACCAATGAGGTGTTATAAATGCCAGAAGTTCGGGCACGTTATCCCGATGCCCGAGCCCTGACGTCTGCGGAACATGCGGTAAGGTACCCCACGAAGCGGAAGAGTGCACAACACCATATCAGTGCTCTAATTGCCCTGGATTTCATTCCCCTCGGGACAGGAACTGCCCTGTCTTCCTGCGTGAGAAGAAAATCCAGGAGATCAAAACCCTGGATGGTCTCACCTACCAGGAGGCCCGCAAGAAGTACCATACCATGATTTCGCCTTCTCCAACGATTGATTATAGAGCCATAATACCAAATTTGGTCCTGGCTACCTCATCTTTTGTCTCAACTGTGAAACCTTCTAATGTACCACTGCCATCTACATCTCTAGCTACTCCCCAGAATCAGAAAGAGAGCCCGTAGGTGACTTCAACCCCACCTTCTACCCCAAAGGAGGCTGTGCGAGCGAAGGCTGCTCCGCCCGCACAGCAGGGGAGGAAGTTGAAGACTTACTCCCCACTCGGGAGGAAGTCAAAGACTTCTTCCCCACCCCAACGGTCGGCGAAAGTCGCGCCGAAGCCGGCGGAGGCGGCATCGTCGACCAGGGCCAGGAACAAGTCTCCTGACCCGTCTAAATATCTGAAAGAGGCGGGGAAGAAGGGAGCCCGCACTACGCGTTCCCATTCTCCTCCAAAAAAGGGGAAGCCATCCGCCCAATCACCTGCGGATGCTTCTGCGCCTGGGGACGTTTTGGTCCCCAGATCTGCGCGCTCCCCACGGAGATCCCCCCGCCGCCAAACTGCGTCCAGGAAATCTTCCGCTGAGTCGATTCACTCCACGACCTCGCCTGAGGACATGGAGATTGTAGTCGACGTAGTGGGTGAAGATCCTCCAGAGGATAAGTTGTAGCTTGCTGCTCCAACTTATTCCCTAGTTTATAAGTTCACACTATGGCACTGTTTCAGTGGAATTGTAACAGTTATGACAGGCATTTGACAGAGCTCCGTCAGCTCATTGCACAATACGCAGCGAGTATAGTCTGCCTACAGGAAACAAACCTCAGACCTGATCACGAGACTGTTCTGAGAGGTTTCAGACTATACTCTAAAGAGCGACAAGACGCCGCCCGGGCTTCCGGGGGCGTTTGTACCTTCGTTCGCTCTGACTGCTACAGTGAAGAGTTTCCGCTCGCCACTCCTCTGGAACTTTGTCAATACGGACCAAAATGACACCAAATATTCCCAACTCCTCTGGAAGCTATTGCAGTTCGCGTGTCCCTGCCTGCTATGACAACTGTTTGTAACGTGTACCTTCCACCAAACCAGCCCCTTGATATTAATGACGTCTTTGATCTTGTTGATCAACTTCCAGTCCCTTTCCTTATCGTGGGTGATTTCAACTCGCTTCACCCCCAATGGGGATCACCATCTTCCTGCCCCAGAGGAAGGGACGTGGAGGGCTTAATTCAGGGGTTGGATTTATCCCTATTAAATACGGGGGAAGCTACACATTTTAGCTTAGCGCACGGCACGTACTCACACATTGACTTGAGTGTGTGTAGCCGTGCACTGGTCCCCCTATTTGGTTGGTATGTACACGACGACCTCTGTGACAGTGACCATTTCCCGATCGTTCTTACACTTCTGAACCAGAAGCCTGTGTCGTTCCCCAGTCGTTGGGTACTTAAACGGTCCAATTGGCCATCATTTACAGAACCCGCTGTATTTGATGATCTGGGATGCCGGAGCATCGATGACGAGGTACAGCACATCACTAACGTGCTTCTTGCTGCCACCGAGGAATCTATTCCATCCTTTTCTGGGACTCCTCGTCGCAAACTCGTCCCTTGGTGGACAGAGAATATTGCAGAGACCATCATCGAGCTCATAAGCACTACCGTCGGCATCCAACCGTGGCCAATTGGTTGACGTTTAAGAAATTTCGTCCTCTCAAGTGTGGACTAAACTACGACGCATTTCGCGAATTCAGACATCTTCTACTGTACCGGGAATTTCCATTGATAATGAATTGGTTGCAGATCCATATCGCGTTGCAAACCATCTCGCCTCTTATTTTGCGGATATATCTGGTTCCGATAACTATGACCCTGCCTTCGTGGCCCTGAAGCGCGAAGCGGAACGTTTCCAGCTTAGTTTTGCTTCCCACGCTTCGGAGGAGTACAACGTGCCCTTTACGGAGTGGGAACTCCGCGGAGCGCTGGCGCTCTGCAGGGACACGTCTCCCGGCCCGGATAATATTCACAACCAGATGCTTAAGCACCTTAACGATGAGAGCATTCGTTATTTGCTCAGGGTGTTTAACCGAATCTGCTTGGAAGGTGTGTTTCCAGCGCAATGGCAGGAAGGTATCATTATACCTATCCTGAAGCCCGATAAGGATCCCAATTTGACAGGGAGTTACAGACCTATTTGTCTCACTAACGGTCTGTGCAAGCTCTTTGAGAGGATGGTCAATCGGCGCCTGGTGTGGGTCCTGGAGAAACGGGGACTCCTGTCTGAATACCAGTGTGGTTTCAGGGCGTCTCGGTATACCAACGACCATCTGGTACGCCTGGAGACCGCCATACAGGACGCTTTTCTCCGGAGACAGCACCTGGTCGCTGTTTTCTTTGACCTCGAGAAGGCCTATGACACCACTTGGCGTTATGGCATCCTCTCTACCCTGCATCAATGGAAATTCCGAGGTAACTTGCCGGTTTTTATTGTGAATTTCTGTCCCTTCGCCTGTTCCGTGTCCGAATAGGGGGGACATATTCGCAATATCATATACAGGAAAACGGAGTCCCACAGGGATCGGTGCTTAGCGTAACATTATTTGCGATTGCCATAAACGGTATAGTCGCTGTTGCTGGTCCAGCAGTGGTACCGTCGCTAAATGTAGACGACTTCTCTCTACATTATAGTGCGCAAAATATGGCGGTCGCTGAACGACAGCTACAACAAGCTATTCGGAGAGTGGAATGCTGGACACTAAAGCATGGCTTTCGATTCTCAACCGCTAAGTCCTCGCTTGTCCATTTCTGCCGAAAGCGCACTCTCCATCCTGATCCTGAGCTTTATCTGGGCAATGTAGCTTTGCCTGTTGTTGCTGCGTACCGGTTCCTTGGGCTCCTTTTCGATCAGAAATTGACGTGGGAGCCACACGTGCGGTGTTTGAAAACTGTCTGTGCTAAGAAACTCAACATGTTGCGGTTTCTTAGCGGCACATCATGGGGGGCGGACCGCGCGGTGCTCCTACGTTTTTATAAGGCACTGATTTTATCTAGATTAGATTATGGAAGTGTAGCATATGGTTCGGCCCGTTAGTCAGTGCTTGTTAAACTGGACAGTGTCCACCACGGCGGTGTGAGGCTGGCAACGGGTGCCTTTCGGACGAGCCCAGTCGTCAACTTGCTCGCCGAGGCTGGCGTACCTCCTTTACACCTGAGGCGCCAACAAGTACTGCTGACCTATGCTGCAACTATTCGACAGATGCCACTTCATCCAAGCTATCCCTGTTTGTTTTCCAATCCGAATCGCCGGCTGTATGATGCCCGAGCCACTCGGCCGGCGGGGATTCGCTTGGATGACTTATACCGTCAGTTCCGATTTCCTTCTGTCTCCTGTATCGTCCGAGTACCTAGCAAGGCCCCTCCGTGGATGGTCTCTCACCCTGATATCATCCTGGATCTGCACACCGGCCCCAAGTCGGACACGGACTCCTCCGTCCATCGGAGGCTGTTCCAGTCCGTGGTGAGCCGGTATCCGGGATCAGGGCTTCTATTCACGGACGGTTCGAGGGTAAACGAGAAAGTAGGCTGTGCATTTTTGGTTGAGGATCGTCTGTTTCTATTTTCACTTCCCGAGGCCTGTGGCGTGTACACAGCGGAGCTCTATGCCATCTTAGAGGCTCTGGGGTACACGTTATCAGACGATCACCAGCACTTTCTTGTGTGTACTGACTCTCTGAGTGCGCTGCAAGCGATCGAAGTGTGTTTCCCGAAGCACCCGTTGGTCCAGCGTGTGCACGACCTGCTCGTCAGTTCGCATCACGCTGGAACCGGGGTGACCTTTGTGTGGCTTCCTAGCCACATGGGTATTGCGGGAAACGAGCTTGCTGATCAGGCGGCGAGAGAGGCAGTCGCACTGCCCTCGCTACTGTATAAGGTGCCAGCTAGTGATGTGCGCTCTCAGTTGCGGCATTCGATCCTGTCGCATTGGGAGGAAGCATGGCGTGCCACGCCTCCACCCAACAAACAAAGAGGCATCAAGGAGACAACGAAGGTGTGGAAATCTTCCTTCCGATCTCTCCGGAAGGAAGCTGTGGTACTCTGTCGACTCCGGATCGGCCATGGGATTGCTACGCACTCCCACTTGCTGAAGAGAGAAGATCCCCCTGTGTGTCCTTGCGGCGCCCACCTAACCGTGGCACACCTTCTCTTGGAGTGTGTGGATCTGGCCGATCTGCGAGGGACCCTTAAACTGCCTAATACCCTCTCCCTTATTCTCCGTGATGACGGGCCGTCAGCTGACCTCGTCATCCGGTTTATGAGGGAGAGTGGTTACCTTTTTAAGTTTTAATGTGTAGTTACGACTTTTAATTCAGGTTAAATCTTTTTTATGTTATTTTATTGTGTTCATCTATTTTATTGTTCACTATGCCTTATTTGTTTTATCCTTTTTTACCATCCGCCTTTTATTCTTTTTATTCAAATAAGGCATAATTTTTGGGGCTCACTGTCTGTTTTATAAACACCATTTTCGTTTCATCCATGGCAGTGAGTTGTTTTTATCTACATCCTTTCATTTCACGCCATTTCATTTCATTAGGGGCCGATAACCTCGATGTTAGGCCCCTTAAAACAACAATTATCATCATCATCATCTTCGTGGCTTAGGCGGTTCAAGTCCGATCTGGTGTAGTATGCGAGACCGGGCAAACTAGTGCTTTGAATCCAGCTGTAGACAAACATTTTTGGACGACAGCCCGTGCTCCATTTTTAGTGGGGATATGATATCAAGCCACACTTACAAAGTCACATTGCCACTTTTATTCACTTACGACGTAATCCTGTGAAAAGTACGTTGAATTTTGCTAATTTATGAAGAGAATACAATCGAATTAGTAGGTTATGCCTCGTGACATGTAATGACAGCAAGTTAAATGAATACCGTAAACCATGATTTAAAACTCTCTCATGGATTTTAACGTAGCATATCGAAGGAGATTCTAATCGCCAGCGCTCGCATCGAAGCATACGTATTCCTTAGAATTTCCCTCGGTATTATTTTGTTATTACATTTTAACAAAAAGAAGACAACAGCTGTATTTGACGTGTACATATTAAGATTTTTTCGTGTAATACCACATTCAAACGCTATGTAACGTTCTTAGAATCCAGCCTGAAAATGCATGTGCTTGCTATATTACAGTACTAGTGCCCCCTCCCCAATAAACAACTGTGATCTCTCGTATCATTTCCGTAGTAAGACATGGGTAAAGTGGTCGACACACACTATAAAACTTAAGTAAAAAAAGTCTAGAACCTAACAAATATCGAACCCCAATTCAGTCAATCGAGAGTCCAATGCGCTACCATTTCAGCGACGGAGTCTCACACAATGTAAATAGTGCAGAATACATCACAAAGATAGAACTTTTGGTTTGGACACTAGACTTTCTTTATCTAAAACTTATGAATAAGATTTTTTAGTCGTCGGGCATTGGAAATAATAATGTTCACGTTCAAGGATAAGATTCATTTTTGTCTCTTCTGTTGATGGCTTTGGAAAGTGCAGATGTTCGCTTAACTCACGGCCAACTCGATCGCATCCCCTAGCCACGTGCGTTTCCACTGCATTGTGGGTAGCAGAAACAACATTAGGTTATGGAGCGATGAGAATTAGGAATATTGTAATGCTCTCGCAGTCTTGGGCTGTTCTCAGTGCAACAGACTAATCAGTGAAGTGTTTACACTCATATGTTTAATATACCCACATTCACAAATTGGTATTGCTTTCAAGTTCAAAATTAGAGTTTTAAGTAGCTACCATTGGCTAGAAATTACCCAGTGAAATGTTTCGCAAGTGTATTCTCACCATCGTAGCCAATTTTAGGTAAATAGTTGCCTCAAAGAACAACCAGTTACAAGGTGGAGAAGAAGTTTCAAAATTTTCTTTAATCCGAATTCCGCATCAGTAGGACTAATAGTTCATGAGCCAATGCACATGGTACTTCATTTTGCTGTTCTCAGCGGCATCAATATTTGAGGGTTCTTTTTAAAGTTTAGGAGCTTGGACATCGTGATCATCACATTTTTGTGTTCATGTGTGTGTTTAAATTTGTCTATTAACCTATGTTATTAAGGTGTTGGTAGTAGATTGTGTATTTGTAACTGAAGGTAGGAGCGTTAAGAAGGTGGCAGTGGTCTTAAATTTCGAGCCATCCCTGTAATTTATCTGGAGTAGAAATGGGATACCACAGAAAACCACTTCCAGGATGACTTAAAGGTTGGTCTCGAGTAGATGAAAAAGATTTGAAAATAAATTCCACAAATATGCCAACACACTTTATTTTGTTTGTATAAAAATAATCCTTGAAAATTCATTCAGCAGATGTTCATTCTGTTAGTAGCTTTCATTTCTGATAATTTCAGTTTCTCTCTTATATCTTTAGAAAGAAAAGTCAGGTTAACGATGGAATGAACTCAATACGATACAGGTTTCCTCATTAGTGAATCTTTTAATACTGTTTAAAGATTGTCGAACGTAAGAATGAGGAATGGTTTTCATCCCGAGGTTACAGAGGGTTTTGACGCGATATGTACGGTGGCCTCAGTGAGTCTGATTACCTCTTTTAACCAAGGTGGTCACAGTTCGAACGCTTGATACCCTGAATATGCAGAGTATCGCGCTTTCGTTCTACAGATCAGTATGTCGTCGTCCAACCTGGCTGCGTACCATCGGATAAAAACGGTCCTTTTCAGGACCAAATAAAAAATCACTTGTTGGAACAGTTCCTTAAGTGGCCATAGTACATCCACTGTAAACAGCATTTAGTGAAAAAACATGTACCAGCCCGGGAATCGAACCTGCTACCAGTCAGCTTACCTGAGGCAACACCAGGAATGCTCGATTTAGCCACCTTAGCTATTGATAATCATAGTGAATGCTGGCTTACTTACTTAGTCGAATCCTCTTCTACCCATCGGTGTCGAGGTTTTACAAAAGGAGCGCCAAGCCTTCCTGTCTCTGCTCACCTGTTTTGCTTTCCTCCATTCTATTCCCCTCTCCTCAACTGCCCTCCTGACATTTTCCTCCCATGTCTTCCAAATCTTTTTCCACTTTCCTGATCCATTATTTGTTCACATCCTCGTCCTTTCTTCTTGGTTTCTGTAATAGCTAAAACCTCTACTTTTGATTTCTGGAGTTCCATTGCCAGCTCTATTTCTTTCCCCTCACGTTCCATGTTCCTATTCTCATTATCCCTTTTCCTCGCATAGTCGTCAACGATTTAATCAGGCCGGTTTTCTCTTTTTGATTTCTTTTAACTTTGGATTTTCGGGATAGTGAGTTGTTGGCCCACTGCACCTTAGTCCAGTGGAGGGGCTGCCTCCTCATAGTCCCTGGACTCGGGGGCGTATATAGAAAAAAAATCGGGGGGGGGGGCTGACTATCCTGGAAAATTGTGAGTATTCTCAGGGGATTGTCACCGCAAAATACCCAGAAATATCAACCAATACCTTAGAGCATATAACTTTGTGTAATTATTTTAGATAAGATTCAAAGTTTATATAGCCTACAATTACTGGCAATACGGGGCGAAACACTGTCATCTTGTTGAGTTATGCCGGAACATTTAGCACTATTTGTGTTTAAATATAATACAAAGAAAGTTGTAAAATACAACACAACACACAAATAAAATGTTATACTTAATGAACATTCTATTATCATCTATGGAGTATGAATGGCATATATCTAAATATTTGTCAATTTAGTAAGCAGAAAGGTAAACAGTTTCTTTTACATGTATTTCTCAAAAAACATACTGTGGAATTCACAGCTTGACTTCACAAGGCTGAGTGCACCCCGTTCCAGCCCTCAGACTGGAATTTAAATTTCTTGGCAGAGCCGGGAATCGAATTCGGATATACGGGGTGGCAGCGAAGAATGCTACCCACTACACCACGATTTGGTATAATTTCAATTTTAATATTGTTTATAACTTAGCCGATAAGTTAAGATTAGGGTACAACCAAATTTTCTTAATTTTTATTGTTTTTATTTTTCAGGGGGGCTGGAGCCCCCTCAGCACCCCCCTTATATATGCCCCTGCCTGGACTTACTAGATTTTTAAAGGGTTTTCTCCCATGTGGACAATCTCGTCCACTTGTCTCTGGTGTTGGAGACCTGCTAGCTTGGGGATATACCGCCCCATCTTGGTCCCTGACTGCACTGTGTTGCCCGTCCCCCATGACATGGACGTGTCAGCCAAGAGTTGCCCAGGTGCACACAGTTGCAGCCCAAGCCCCCTTGTATGCCCTAGGCCGAGGGGCGTGAATGCTGGCATGTATTGAATCTATTCGTAGTCCCCATAGACACCAGTCCAAACGTAAGGTGGTGTTATTCGGAGCTGTGATCGTTTAAAACATTCATTATACTGTAGTTGAGGTCATTGAAATAACACTACCGCTAATTATTTAGACTATATTTGCGAGCATGAACTCACGGTAAAGTTGTACTAAGGCCGTAAAGGAGCAGGTAGTAATGTTTTTAGGATGATTATGATATACGTGTTAGTTGGGTTGCCTTCCTTCAAAGAAAATGGGGGGCTGATGAACCACTCAGTATACAGTGTGCATGTTGCTGAAAATCTATCTGCAAATAGAGTTTGAAACTATTTATTTGAACAGATTGTATGATATTGAGTCCAGGGTTCATATGTTCTAAGAATTTTACTAGGGAGTTGGTAATCCCGTGGACTCCATAAATAGACATGCTTATGGCTGCTAAGGCACACATTGCATGTGGAAAAATTATGTATAAGCCCATAAATTAGTATGGCAGTTGCATGGAGTTGAACATTGAACTTTATAAACTTGCATATAGCCAAGTCTAAAATATCTTGACTTTACAGTGTGCTAAGTTTTACCTACCTACGTACACCTAATCAGAGACATTGAATCTGGGGTTCAAAAGACTTGAGATTATTAATACCCAGTTGGTAGTTGTGGTGAATTTTATAATAAGCAGCCATATCTACTAATCGCACATACAAACTTGGATGAAATCCATTTGTAGTTATGGACGTTACATGCAGTTAAACATTGAACCTATCAGCACGCGTATAATTATTTTGGCAACACTGCCATGTACGGGTTGTTAAAAATTAATCTGAAACAGTATGACATAAAATTATGCCAATTTTGGAAGAAATCGATTTCTTTTAGTATGGTTGTTACATGCAGTTAAACATTGAACCAATCAGGATGCATAGAATCATGTTGGCAGCACTATAATATAAATGGGCTCCTGAAAATTAATCTGAAATATTATCTATATGTTTTCCAATTTTGGAACATTTCCCATGAATACCTTCTGAGAAATTCAACTTAAGAGTTCTTATCTCAGTAGTTGGTAGCACTGACGTTATTTTCAAATATGGCCTTGTGATCTTCACTCACATCAAGTTTGGTTTTGATAGCTGCAGTCGTTTAGGAGTTGATAGGGGGGGACACACTCACACATTTGATCTCATAAGTCTACAATTTCATAATTTTTCCAAAGTATGAAAGGTAGTCTAAAAATGAAAGGAGACTGTACCGTAACTGTCTGTTCAGGTCACAAGTATGAAGAAATGCGAACAGCAAATATCATATGGAAAGAAGTGATGTAGGATTGTTGAGTGAAATGAATACTGTGGAGCAGCACGGGTCTTCTAATTAATTATTATTATTGTTAAAAGTGTGAGAAGCAATGGAGCAAGAATGTCCCTCAGAACAGCAAAAAGATCATATATCGGACGTACTATGTCCCTATCCTGACGTATGCCTCGGAGATCTGGGTTATGAAAGGAAGGGAGAAGAGCAAAATACAGGCCAGTGAGATGAGGTTCTTGAGAAGCAGTATTGGAGCTACAAAGATTGACAGAATAAGAAATGAGGGGACCAGAGAATTAATGAAGGAGGAACCATTACAGGATGGTATAGAGGACTTAGATGGTATAGACATGTAAAACGAATAGAGGAGAAGAGGATACCCAGGATGATACACGAGACGAAGTGGGAAGGAAAGAGACCGAGAGACAGGTGGCTGAAGGGGTGGAAGAAAGTGTGAAGAAGAGAGGAGAAGACTGGACAAGGGTGGAGTCTGAGAGATGGTGGGAAGACAGAAGACGTTGGAGAGGCTTGTGTTCCAAACAGACCTGGCCAGTGGCTGGAAACTGTACAAGATGATGATGATGATGATTATTGTTAAAACTTAAAAGTCCTTTCATGTCGAACTGCAGTTCTTCTTCATTTTATGAACAATAGTGGAGTCAAACAGCGGCTAGGTTTAGGGGAATCCGGAGGTTGTGGTAGGACCTCCCATCCCCAATGTTGTACACAACAGTACTTCAATATGTACCTGTGTTATTTAGAGTGTGATAACATGAAGACGTGTGAACTCGTGCCACATGTTACATACCTTTAAACACACTGACCTTTTGTGTCGACATATTTCCGGGAAGTAATAGATACCTATGTTGTCTTTCTATATGCTTTGTTGTCAGAAACGATGTAGTATGTTTCTCAAGTTGTTACTGAAATAAATTTGAATCATATGTTTTGAATGTGAGAATTGTGATGAAAACCTTCCGGAATGCATCTCAGTTTATTGTTGGTTTTTTTTTTGTGGGAGAAATATTTATTGTTTTTTTGTTTTTTGTTTGTTTGTTTTAGGTCTGATGTCAATCCTGACACCAGCTAGTTCCAAGAAAGATCCTACTCTGAGGTTTAAATGGAAGAAATTTAATTCTTACTATGATGAATCTACTATTAAAGCGTGATATGCTTATAGACACCTTGTAAATAAATAAATAAATGCCTACCTTCCATATTATATGCTATTTATTTCACTGTTTTTTTGAATTGCATAAATGTACTCTTAGTTCTAACCTGAGCAGGTATGCTAGCAAGGAGCTATTGACTTGGAGGTCCTGCTGGCAGTTCAAAGCCTCACACAACATCGGCTGCTAATGGCAACAGGGTATCCGAATGAAGTGAAACATATGGCTAAAATTCATAGTTAAATCACACAGTGTAACAATATTATAGTGCTAGTAGTGTTGACATCAAAGCCAAACAGTGTCTGCCCTAAACAAAGGAAACGTTGCATTGTGCATAAGCAACTGTTGTAAAAGTTGAAATTTCATTCAGCAAGGGATTCAAGCAATATCCCAGAGTGCAAGTGACGACAGCATTTTTACGTGATGAATCTATAGAATGTGCAGTAGGCCTAGATTGTGATGACTAGAGGCTGGAAGTTGGCAAAATGCCTTTTCTACCTCGCTGGATATATTAAAGTCAGATTAGCGTGCATTTGGGGACAGTAGGGCCAGTTCTTATTTAGCCTTTTGTTGCCTATTTTAAGGTTCAAAGTACATTTTTTTTTTGCATTTTTGGATTGTTACGCATTTGATGATGATGCATTTTTTCTGCAATTTACACATTTCAAAAAGCATAAAGAATTTTGACATATCGAAGAGAAAGAAGTTATAGAAATTAAATTACATACCGGTATTTGGAAGGGAGGCGTGGGCAGTTGCATCAAGCCAGTCAAAAGACTGAAGACCCATACCCAACACAACAAATTACATATTGATGTCACAAAAATATCTGTTTAGAACTTTGTTCCCTGTAAATCATTTATTGATAGCTCATTTCTTCAAGCCATTTGTTTAAGCACTTTTAACGGCAGAACCTTAGTTAGTGAAAGGAATGCACGGTTACCCTGGGCATAATGAAAACCAGGAAAGAGAGGGGGTGAGGGAAGTCAGTCTCTTCTCCTTAGCTATTATTCCTCACACCCCTTGTTCTGTGACAATGTGCAATTGAGGCGCTGGGTGCAATAACCACTTAAGTCGTTTTTTCCGGCGAATGCAGTTTTGTAATCCCCAATGTGTTCTTCATCTATCCTCCAAATATTATTTTGTTATGTCAACCTCTAGATGGCAGGAGCTTGCATTATATACAGCTGTGTAGCAAGTCGTTCTTCCGGCGAACCGCTTGGCCGACTTAGGCGCTTCGAGCGCTGGTATCGCACACGCGCGGGAATCAGTGAGTGTTGTCTTGTGACTGTTGCGTGTGGTTTTGTTATTGTTATTCTGTAAAGATGTGTGATCAGTCAGATGATAGTAAACATGAGAAGTTAAATGAAGGATCGGGTTTGGAAATGCAGTATAAAGGAAAGAAGAGATTACTTTAGCGAGACTCTTGGAAACGCGTGCAGAACAAAGCCAAGAGGAATCGTGGTGATAGCTATGTGAGTTCTAGTGGCAAGAAGGTTTCCAAGAAAGTATTTAGTTACACTGAAAATTGTTGCAAGAGAAACTGCCACTCATTTTTCCCCAAAGAAAATCACCGGAGAATGCTGATGCACTTATTAGAGAAAGAGACTGTTGTGGAAGAAAGTGAACTGCAAAGTGAAATCAGTGAGGCTGAGGAAACCATTGAATGTCCATAAACTCCTGTTTTATTATTATTATTATTAGTTTTTAAATACAGTTTTACTTCACTTATTCTATCCTATCAAGGCAATGCTGGTGTATATCTATTCATTTAATCATTATTTTCTAATTGAAATTGGGTAAACAGAACCAGAGTTCATGCATGAATGTAACCATTCTAAGCCTTATCTGCATATCCGTTTGCATTTAAATGTACTAATTACACAGGATTATAAAAAATGGCTGTGTTTGGACACTTTTTTATTTCTTTTTTAGGTAAAATAACTGCAGTGATACTTTTAAAAGTGCCTTATTAAAAGAATAGTTTCAAAATTACGTTTTTGGTGTTAATTATATATGTACTGTATATATATTATAATTTCATTATAAAATATACTTATTGTGCAGTACACGGTAGCTATTTTTTTCGATTTAAATTAATTTCAACGAATCTACTATCCATAAATGGTAATTTAAGATGCTGATTGTCAGTCTCTGCAATAACGACTTAAGTCAATCCATATTTAAATTAAAATATTTAGGAACTGGTAAAGTTTAAATTCACAGGGACATTGATATATTGTTACGGACTATCTTTAAATGGTTCGTATAAATCAACGTATCCATAAATGTAAAACTCGCACATTTACAGTGTTTCAAAACTTTGGGTGTGATTTTCTCAAAACAGTGTTTTCAGACTTAAGTTGTTATTGCACCCATCGCCTCAATTGGTTTTTCCTGATTTCGAAGGTAAGATGAAGTCAACAATTCAAGCTGTTAGTCTGCTGTTGAACTCTAGTGTTCACGTTAACATATTTATCTTATCAATATCTTCATTGTAGAGTCGTAAATTACATGGCTCTGTTCGTGAATTCCGTTTAGACACACCTTTTGCAAATTCAGTGAAAAATCTATTATTCACGAGAGAAAAAAAAAGTGCATTTTAACTCAACATTTTGCAACACAGCTCTTGCAGTAAGGAAGCGCAAGGGTTGGGCCTAAGATCAATTTAACATCAACGGCAGTTGTAACGTCCAGCAGTTTTTTCTGGATCCATGCGAAGCTTTCTTCGTCTCAGGAATTCCATTCTGGAAACTGGAAAATCAATCCCTCAAGACATTTCTGCAGAACTACACTAAAGAAGAGGTCCCACACCAAGAAAAACTTACCGTGCTTGAATTTTTTGAGAGGCCCTGATGATTCGAAACGGAGTTATAGAAAAAAAAAATCTGGATCTCCATTGATGAAACTACGAATGCAATGATGTTACATGGCCAATGTCATCATTGGAACTAGGGAAGCAACGCAAATTGACAGTATTTCTTTTGATAACGGGAGAGATGGAGATGGTTCTAGTGGCACAATTGTTCGCAAATTCATTAATATTACTCTGGACACATGGATTTTTGAAATAGCATGTTTTAAATTTGCACCACTCACTTCAATGGAAGTAAAACGTTCCTTTCCCATGATGAGAAACATTCTCTTGGACAAGAGGCTGTCTATGACAGTTGATACCTTGAAGAAGCATGTTGTAGTTACTTGTAACCAAGAAAAGAAAGAGTAAGTATGTTAATTATCTGATAAAGAAATTGAGTATTTTAAATATCTATTTAAAACAATATTAATGAGTGAGATTACTCTTTGTTTTCACTTTGAATAAATGCATATTTTAATTATATTACTGCCTATTTTCAGTATTTTAAGAGCCATTTTAACCAAAATAAATGACTGAACTTCTGGGCTCTCTCTAGCGATGACAATTTACTTGGGAAGTGCAATAATAATGATGTAAGCATGACGAATAGAATACATAGTGTAATCCTAATCACTGACTGAGTTCAAGTGCTCACCGCTAAGCAGCGCTAGCGAGGCAATGCACCAACGCTACATGTTCAGCTATTTAAAAGCAGATTATGCTCATTAAAAAACAACACGCAATTGTTTAGACTTGCGAATAATACTGATTGAGAGTCGGTTTCCATCTACAAATGTCTTTTGACTTTAATAAGATAAAACAAAACTCCACAAGAAATGAAAGCAGTATTATGCGTTGCTTTATTTTAAACGAAACTTGTCACTTTGAGCTCAGAAAACAGACATATAACACCAACACTTTTCTAAAATTAAGCAATTTTCTAACCAAAACTAGCTTGTGGCCATTTTCGAGCTTGAAAATCCTTGCGGATTTCTCTCGTTCTGGAGAAGAGTTGTTGCTTACTTTAGGGGCTTTGCGACATCGTAGTCCTGTATCCCCGTGTACTTGGGTGTGTGTGGAATTTGTGTTAATGTGTGGGTGTATTAGTGCATGTATTTGTAAATTGGAGATAGGAATGGGAAGGAGGTGGTCGTGGCCTTAAGTTAGAAACTATCCCGGCATTTGCCTAGAATAGAAGTGGGAAACCATGGAAAACCACTTCCAAGATGGTTGAGGTGGGAATTGAACCCTTCTCTTCTCTCTTTTGCCTCACGAGGCTGAGTGTACCCTGTTCCAGCCCTCGCACACAAATTATAATTTCTTGGCAGAACTGGGCCTCCGGGGTTGACAGCCAACGCTGCTAGCTGCATTTTGGAGAAGAACCAGCTCTTCAAATACTAGTAGAGTAATTTATTAAGAATATCCAAAGTGTGTTCAATACAACAGCCAGCTTCTGACGGCACAACAGCAATTGAATCGGAGCCAAAAAGCATTAAGTCAGTTTTCACTACTTTTCAGGAGAAAAAACGTCATTGACAACAGAACTTGACGTAATCACAATTGTCAATACGGAACCATGTATGACTCTCAGAGTTCAATATAGAACAGAACTTAACACACTATATTAGTCATCTATAAGGTATGTTTAAAAAGTAACGAGCCGGAGGCTGGAATGCGCAAATCGGTGAAGACATCGGCTAATCGTGGCGTATGTAACGAGGTGTGGTTCCCACCAGAGCGTGGAAGGTCACAGGCCGTCGCTAGAGGGCACGCGTGCACGTCACGTGACGATACAAAGCGAGCAGCAGCATGTGTCAATCGTCCAACGCTGCCAGTCGCATTGCAAACAGTGACATGGAGGCGTCAAACGAAGAGCAAAGAGGTGTTGTTCGGTTTCTCACAGCGGAAGGAGTAGGGGAAACGGACATTCATCGCCGAATGTCACAAGTGTATGGCGAACACTGCATGTCCCTTGCAAGGGTCAAGGCGTGGCACAAGCGCTTCAGGGAAGGATGGGTGTCGTTAGCCGATGATGCCCGATCTGGGGCACCGCTCTGCATTATCGATGCCAACGTCCAGCTGGTTGATGCACTCATTACCCAGGACCGCCGAGTGACAGTGAATGCTATAGCCGCCGTGGTCGGATTGAGCGTGGGAAGTGTGCGCACCATCATGAAGGAACGACTGCACTTGCGCAAAGTGTGTGCCCAATGGGAGGTTCTCGGCCACCCTCCTCACAGTCCAGACCTCTCTCCCTGTGATTACGCCATGTTTGGTCACCTGGAACGGGCTCTGCGGGGCCAACGATTCACCTCGGACACCGACGTCCAGCTGTACGTGCGGAACTGGTACACATCACAGCCCAGGGAATTTTATGAGACGGCCATTCACCGCCTCATGTCACTGTGGGACAAGTGCCTCAACAGCCAGGGCCAATACTTCTAACATACAGGTACTGGTTTCTGTAATTATGCCTCCGGCTCGTTACTTTTTGAACACGCCTTATATGTTGTAAAGCAACTATTCAGGTTATATTTGTGTTAGCGGAATATCAATTTTAATTTTATATACAACTTTTTCTAATTATCAGGGTGTCTACTACTCTGGAAAACAGGAAATACTCAGGTAATTTTTAAATCCTGGAAAACTCAGGGAATTATCAGGGTATTTTAATGTCACTCAGGGAAGTTTAGCATTACAAGGCCCAACTTTGAATAATTGGAAATTAGGAATTTAAATGTTGATGGGAAAAAAGTATATTGTGGTGATGATTGTTGTAGATGTATGTTCGTACTGACGTTAAATCAGTAAGCTCTCATTTCTTGCAAGATAGAGCACACAAATTACATGTGTACACTGTGTGTTTGTATATAAATGTGTTCCTGCATGATTTTTGAGAGCATTACTATTGACGAGCTACTTTCAATACTCGCAAGGACAATAGTTTTTCTGGATGAAAAATTTACAAATTGGCAAAATATACTGTAGTAAAATTATGTATATATACAGTATATATTTGTTTTTTCAACTTTGTCATGCTATACTTTATTGTTAAAGCACCTTTTTAAATGCTGTTTAAGTACAAACTCTGTTTTATATACTTATTAAGGCCACTCCTGTTACTCAGGGAATTTTCTGATTCATCCTAGAGAAATCAGGGAATTGTCAGGGAAATCTGTTTGTTGGTTTTGGTCGACGTCCTGATCATCATCTTGCACAGTTTCCAGCCACTGGTCGGGTCTATTTGGAACACAAGACTCTCCAACGTCTTCTGTCTTCCCACCATCTCTCAGCCTCCACACTTGTCCAGTCTTCTCCTCTTCACGCTTTCTTCCACCCCCTTCAGCCACCTGTCTATCGGTCTTCCTCTCGGTGTCTTTCCACCCCACTTCGTCTCGTGTACCCTCCTGGGTATCCTCTTCTCCTCCATTCGTTTTACATGTCCATACCATCCAAGTCTAGATTTCTCTGTACCATCCTGTAATGGCTCCTCCTTCATTAATTCTCTGGTCCTCTCATTTCTTATTCAGTCCATCTTTGTAGCTCCAATACTGCTTCTCAAGAACCTCTTCTCACTGGCCTGTATTTTGCTCTTCTCCCTTCCTTTCATAACCCAGGTCTCCGAGACATACGTCAGTATAGGGACATAGTACGTCCGATATATGACCTTTTGCTGTTCTGAGGGACATCCTTGCTCCATATCATGCTTCTCTCAGTCCTGCGGAATGCTTCTCCTTGTCTCCCCCCACTCATTTATTTATCTATCGTTTCTTCCATTGTCTTGTATCAGGCTTCCCAGATACTTGAAACTCTCCACTTTCTTCAGCTGTTCTCTACCAATTGTTATTCCAGTTGTGGTTCTTTCCTTTTTCCTTGTTGTGATCACCATCTCACTCTCATTTATGCTAAATTTCATCCCATATCCTTGTATTATTCCTTCCCACACGTCCAACTGCTCCTGTACCTCCTCCTTGTTTCCCCAAATCATCTGCAAACACCATTGCTTTCAGCTTTCCTTTCCCAATTACTAGTGCCACTCGGGTCATTATGTCATCCATCACCACAATGAAAAGTAACGGTGACAGTGCACTTCCTTGTTTCAGGCCGTTTCTCTGTTCCAACCAGTCTGATCTTTCTCCTCCCACTTTCACACAGCTCACTGTTCCCTTGAACATCTCCTTTATCCTGCTTATAGTCCATTTTTCTACTCCTCTATCCTCCAGGGACTTCCATACGTTGTTTCTGCATACACTGTCATATTAGGTACAGCACTCATTTCAGGTTCCGTATTGACCGTGTTTACAGTAAGTAAAACCTGAATTTTCCGCCAAATCAATACTTTAGTTATAGACAATTCTATGGGTACATGTTTCGGAGACCCTACTGTCTCCTTCCTCAGCCCTCTTTTGGTACTACAAACATCGTATGACACATTCGAAATCCCCTAATAAAACAACACAAAATACACATCACAAATTACAAAGCCACAACATATTAAAAACTACGAGCTTAAAACACATTAATTAAAATTTCTCAGGCGTTGTTCAGTTGAAGTTGACCTCTTTAAGGGTTGTGATATTGACAAGGTCACATATCTCCGAATATTTGGAACTATTCAGCTTACCATGACGACTAAGACGAGGTGTCAACTTGATAATGTTCCTCGACCAAAACAATAGTAAAGAAAATTTTTATTCGATGCCGCCGACCATCAGCTACCATCATTTAAGAAGCCCTGAATTGACCGTCCTCAATTCTATACTAGCCATCTAATTGGACTGTTGTTCATTAACAACAGTCGCTTCACTACGGCAGATTGTTAAGTATTATAGAGAGGGAACACCATAATATTTGATGCTCTACCTCAAATCATAAGTGTCCTTCGACAATAGGCAAATTCCAGATGCTTTCAATTTAACATAGCCCTACGTACGCAAGAATCTCCATAGATTGATTAAATTTATCATTTAAGAAGCCCTGAATTGACCGTCCTCAATTCTATACTAGCCATCTAATTGGACTGTTGTTCATTAACAACAGTCGCTTCACTACGGCAGATTGTTAAGTATTATAGAGAGGGAACACCATAATATTTGATGCTCTACCTCAAATCATAAGTGTCCTTCGACAATAGGCAAATTCCAGATGCTTTCAATTTAACATAGCCCTACGTATGCAAGAATCTCCATAGATTGATTAAATTTATTTTAGAGATTGAAGACACTGTGAACAAAATGAATGGTTGTGCATAAACAGTATTTTAACGTGTCCAAAGACATAAACTTAACAAGAATTGAATGACTGAAAATGCGAGGAGCATTACATGCTGTATTCATGGTTGTTGTTGAATTTTAATTAATGTGTTTTAAGCTCGTAGTTTTTAATATGTTGTGGCTTTGTAATTTGTAATTTGTGATGTGTATTTTGTGTTGTTTTATTAGGGGATTTCGAATGTGTCATACGATGTTTGTAGTACCAAAAGAGGGCTGAGTAAGGAGACAGTAGGGTCTCCGAAACATGTACCCATAGAATTGTCTATAAGTAAAGTATTGATTCGGCGGAAAATTCAGGTTTTACTTACTGTACACTGTCATATGCTTTCTCAATGTCCAGGAAGGCCATCAGTAGATCTGTTCCATACTCATAGTGCTGTTCTTGTAACTGCCTTACAGCAGAAATCAAATCCACTGTGGACCTTCCTGCTCTAAAACCATGTTGTTCTTCCCTCATCCCTCTTTCTATCCTTGTCCTAATTCTCCTTTCCAAAACTTTCTCAAACATCTTTGCACAATGACTCATTAGTGTTATTCCCCGATAGTTTTTGCATTATGTTCTACTACCTTTCTTGAAGATCGGGACAATTATTCCCTTTTTCCAGTCCTCTGGGGTCTTCCTTTCCTTCCATGCTGTCTTCATCACTCGGTACTCCTGCTGCTCTCACCATCTCCACACTCTACTCATCCACACCCGGTGCCTTCCATCCTTTCATCTTCCTCACTGCATTTTCCACTTCTTTCCATGTTAAGCCCTTCTCTGTTTGCAGTCCATCTTCCTCTTCCCAGATTTCTTCCTCCTCACCATCTTTTCCATTTGGGTTCAGAAGTTCTTCAAAATATTCTTTCCACATTTTCTTCAGTTCTTCCCTATTTTCTATCTCTTGTCCCCTTTTGTTCACCATTCTAACATAATCCGTCGGATCCTTCCGCCTCTTATTTTTTTACCATCCCATACAGGACCTTTTTTGTACCTTCACTATCCTCCATCATCTTTTCCACTCTTCCATCCAATTTCTTCTCTCCTCAGCCACTACTCTCTTTGCCTCCTTCTTTCTTTCCTGGTACTCTTCCCTTGTCTCTACCGTCCTATTTTGATACCACCTCCTAAAGGCTCTATTCTTTTCCCTTCCTATATCTTTTGACTTCTCATTCCACCATGGTGTTTCCTTCCACCTCTTCTTACTACTTGTCCTCCCACATACTGCTTCTGCTGCACCTACTAGTGTCTTCTTAAATCTAGCCCATTCCTCTTCCACCCCTCGTTCTTTATCTGTTGGAATTCCTTCCTTTACCGTTTTGAGGTACTTGACCCTTCTATCTCCTTCTTTTAGTTTCCATATCCTTATAAGTCTTTCCTGGTTCTCAGTCCCTTTCTTCTCCTTAGTCCCTCTCAGGTCCATTACCAGCAATCGATGGTCTCTATCCAAGTTCTCCGATGGTATAACCTTGATATCTGTGATGTTCTTATTTAATTCTCTCTCATACAGGATATAGTCGACCACTGACTTCCTGGTCAAGTCATCACTGTACCATGTGATTGTGTGGCTCTCTCTTTTCTTGAACCAGGAGTTCCCAACTAGCAAACGTGACTTAATGCCTTTCAGGTCCGTGGTCAGTTTAGTGCAGGATAAAACCATCCAGAATGAATATTTCACATGCTATTTTATTTTAAAATGGATTTGTAACTTAAAAACAACTTAAACCAAATGTAATTAACAATAGCGCTGTAACAGGTGGGAATCTTCCAGTGCGGCCAACATTTAAGTACGGAATACGACGCTGAAAGGCAGCAAGTCGTCGACTTAATGCTTTTCTCCTCTGATCGCACTACATGTAGCAGTGGTTCCTGGCTTAAACCCACAAAACAAATTACTTTGTGATGGATTTTGCTTTGCCAGGGAGCTCCCGTGCTCTTTCTCCTGATGAAAATGTTTTGTGTGTGCTTAAACAGAAGGCTAACTCAATTCTTTCCTATGCCTTGGGTCAATACTTCAGAATACTAATTCTTAAAAAAATGACCATTTTTGACTTAATGCTTTTCAGCTCCGACCGATTCAATTTAACTGAGCCGCTTGCTGTCCTCTTGATGGGGTTGCTTTTGGAGCGGGGGGGGGGGGGGGGGGGGGGGGGGTGAGACCTTGGACATAATGAGACATTAGACATTATCAATGAAAGCAAATATACTCTGTATGATCCCCAAGTTTCAAAACCTACTATCTATATATTTTCGTTTTTGATTTCATTAGCATTTGATGCGTTGCATTGGCACTTATCAATGTGCAAATGCTCGAAAATTAACAATTTCGTTGATCTAAAATTATAAAGTCTGGTTTTCATCGCGAAATCATCTGCCCTTTCTATTCCCCGACACTGTATAAAATGAGATGTTCTCTGATATTTGATAAGTAATTATGTAACTTAATCATTTCATTTACCCCCTCTCTGCTTCGACCCCTACTCTTTGAGATTACATAATATATGGGCGGCCCCAAACCAGTTGCCTCCACAATTCCCTATTGGCAGTTAGCGTTTTGGCCTGCTCTGCTTCTACACCTCTCACTTTGAAATCGTTCAACACCTAATCTAGGGGCAAATGACCTCGTAGTTCCGCCCCTTAAATCAAGAATAACTAATCTAACCACCGCCTCCTAGATCTATCTCTGCTTCTCATACCCTCTATAGCTGAGCTAATTAACCAGCCCTCGCCTATTCCCAGCACATGACTCCACCATCTGGTTTGATTCATATGAACAGGTTTGTCCAGCGTGTTCATTTTGAACTTAGCCTATATTGCTTTATTATGATTACCAAGCCGGCTTCGGTGGCGTAGTCGGTAGCATGCTGAACTGCTGTGCCCAAGATAGCGGGTTCAAACCCGGCCGAAGTCGTCGGATTTTTTAAGAGCGTTAAAAATCCTTCAGTATGCCTTCCTTCGGAGGGGAAGTAAAGCCGGCGGTCCCATGTCATAGATTTATGGCATGTAAAAGATCCTTTCACAGACTAAACTTGTGTAAAGCAAAATTGTTAGGTTAGATTTCGTCAAAACGCTCTATCAAAGTTCCAACGTTCACCACTAGGTATCATTGATATCTGGTGGCGAAAGTTGGAACTACTTGAAATTGAACGGAACTTGTAGCTCGCCCTTTAGGGTGTCCGCTAGAAGAAGCTACAGACTCAGGCGAGCCGAACATGTCCTCGGACACTCCCGGCACTAAAAGCCATACGATAAATAAAAATAAATGATTACCAAGGCATTTTTCAGGGGGAACGCGGGGGGTGCGCGTACCCCTTAAACATTTGAAAACTGTTTAAGAAAATATGTTGGTACATTTGTATCTAGTCCGGCAAATATTACTTCCAACTTGAAAGTTCATCGATCAGCTGGCGTCAATGCCCTGTTCACAACAGCTGGAGGAGATTTAGAGTAATCCTCGATTTAAATCGATCTATTGAGTCAGATTGTTTTGGTCGGCAACTCGGCACTCAGCAGCATAATCGAAATAACAGGCCATATTATTTTCTGCTCGACGAAAGCTTTGTGTAATTGCTGCCTTATTGGAAGAAATTTACTTGTTTAGACAAAAATAAGTAACATAGTCTAACAATCGTGAAAAGGAAGTTCTGTTATTATAAGCACGCACGCTAGTGTTTGGGGGTGGGGCAGGTTGGTAGTTTGTGCGTGAGGTTAGTTTTGAAGGATGGAGAAAATAACGAACTATTCTACATCCACCCAGGCATCAAAAAAGCTGAAAGTTAATGAATTAATGAGTTAATAAATTAACCCAATGCAACCTTTCATTTAACATGTCAGCCAATAAAGTAATAACCGGTCTCTGCAAATTGCCGGAAATTGCAAGATCATGATGTTTTGTCTACTACAACTGAGTGTACCCCTTAAATTTTGTTTAGGAAAAAAGCACTGATGATAACCCTCCTGCCACCGCTCCCATCTAGTTACCAGTATGGCAATCATTTGTGCTACCCTCATATCAGTTACCTCTAGCTTATGTATGAAATATATTAAATCTACACAGTTCTCACTTCCATATAGCAAGGTTGGTCTAAATACTGAACTATATAAGGAGAGGTTTGTCGCTACACTTAACTTCCTTCTCTCAGAATACAGTAGAGAAAACTCACTTCATAGGCAAGTCTGTACCTCGGCTCTATCTCGTTCACTAAGAGAATACACAGCCCAAGAACTTAAACTGGTCCACCTGCTCCAATTTAATTCATCATACCTAGTATCCTAGTTTCTTGTGTTTCTTCCATACCTATATCACCTTCGTCTTTTAAATGTTGATTTTCATACCATATTCCCTTCATTTCTGTTCAAGTTCGAACATGTTAGCTTGTAAGCTTTGCCAGACTCTGTCATTACATCCAGCCTCGGCTTACTGTACAAGTAAGTCACATTGATTGCCTAGTTTCCACCTGATTGAATCCCACCCAGCCAGTTGACCAAATGGTTCATATACGAGGGGTGTTTTTTTCTTCCCCAAGTTCAGATGGACTGTATAAAATAACAGATTGACATACCAAACTGATTTTACTACTAAATGTTTGCTTGTTTTATTCTTATGTCTCAACATAATCGCCAAAACGATTGAAACATTTGTCGTATCGTTACACCAGCTTTCCAATGCCCTCGGCAAAATATTCTGCCGCCACTGAGGTGGGTACGGCTGGAGAGTCTCCTGAAGTTTTTCCTTTTTGGCGAGACGTTGCCGCCCTACAATACCTTCAATTCTCGAAATAGGTGAAACTCATTCACGACCGCACTGTGCCAATGTTACAATAGACTTTTTCAAAGAATTCAAGTGTGAAGTTTTGGGCCATGTGCCATTTAGTCCAAACTAGCTTCGAGAAAGTCTTCGACCCCGCTCGCAATTTCAATCTGCACCACATTGACAACGACGCCATCGACTCCATCCCAAATCACCCAAACCTCCAACCCCACCCTCTACATCCCCCCATCCAACACCCAATCAACGACCCTATTACACCCATCGATATTCAACTCGCCCTCTCCCAAACTAAAAACACTGCTCCCCGTCCTGACCAAATTCGCTACGTCCATATTAAAGAAGCCCTTCCAATCTTTCTGCAGCTCCTAGCCAACCTCTACAACTACCACCTCCTAACCGGCTTCTATCCCACAGCTTGGCACGCAGCGACAATGCTACTCTTCCCCAAACCCCACAAACCCCGTTCCGACATCTCATCCTACCGTCCCATTTGCCTAACAGCTGTCCTCTCCTAACTCTATGAGAAAATCCTTGTTCGTCGCACCCACCTTTACCTTTCCCGCCACAACCTTCTCTCCCTTTCTCAATGTGGTTTCCGACCAGTTCTTTCCACTCACGATCAGCTGTTATGCTTCACCACCCTCACAGCCGATAGCCTCAACTGATTCCGTCCAACCCTCCTCCTTACCTTCGATTTCCAAAGCGCTTTCGATACAGTCTGGGCACGCTGCCCTTCTCCTGAAACTTCACTACTTCCTCCTCCCTCTCAACTTCATCCGCCTCCTCCGAAATTTTCTCAGCCCCCGTACCGCTCGCATCTCCATCCACCACACCCTCTCTCGCTCCTTCCCACTGAACCAAGGTGCCCCCAAGGTTCAGTCCTGTCACCTCTCCTATACATCTTTTTTGTGGGAGATAACCTGCAGCCTCCAGCTCCTCTTCACCTCCTACAATTTGTGGATGACACTGCCGTCCTTGCCCCCTCCTCCTCCGTCGTCGCCATCAATCGCCTCGTTCAACCATATCTCGACAGATTCACGGCCTAGTGCGTCCGTTGGCATCTCACATTGAACACCGACAAAACTCACGCTGTCCTCTTCCGGCCACGTCGCCACGCCAACGCACCTTCTCGAAATCCCACTTTACTCAACCTCCAAATCCATGACCATCGCCTACGCACTGGACCATCTCTCCGTTATCTTGGGGTGGAGTTTGAAGAGCATTTCACGTTCAGGTCCCACCTTCGAGCTCTCACAGCCTCCGCCCAACAACGCTCTCGTTTACTCACCCGCCTACTTGGCACCTCCTGGGGTCTTCACACAGCTATGGTATTCTATACCTACAGGGCACTCATCTGCTCGTACATCACCTACGGCCACGTAGTATGGGCCGGCTGCACCGCCAGTCGCTTCTGCCCTCTTATTACAATGGAGCGCCGCATTTTCCGCATCTCTCTTCGACTCTTCCCAATACATCCAAGCGAGGACTTGTACGCCAAATGTCCCTGCCACCCATCACCACCTACATCCACCTCTTCCAACTTGGATACCTTCAACGTGCTCGACGCACTCACAACCCCATATTTCAACAGCTTGAAGCACTCCCCTCTACACCAAACTCGGCCTCACACACCTCAAAACCCTCATCCCAGCCCCCGACTAAACATCCCCCCACCGCATGGCATCACATCGCCACTTCTGAAAAAAAAAAACATACATATAGATATCTCCTGACGATGGTGAATTCTTGCCTATCGTATGATGTATAATTCCCCTCCACAAATCTCAGTCAACAACTCATTCTCCCCACTTCATTCTCATTGTCCTGGTCAGAAAGAAAAGGGGTATTGGTAGGGGAAAGAATAGGATATTTGGGGTCAGTTGGTGAAAAGTTTTCCAGAATTGGGCAGCGTCAAAAGTATCGGAAAATTTGTCACAAGCAGTAGTCCGTTGTTTAGGTTTAAAGGCATGAAGAAAGGATTTAGGATGGCGCATGGTTTGACGATGGAGACGGAGCGTGGTAGGGTCTCGGGTGCGGAGATAGGAACGATAATAGTCATGAGCTATGTCGAGGAGGCGTAGGGCTATAGGAGGAATGGGAGGTTTAGTGGGATGATAGGAGTGACGAGGGATATGACAGATATCAGCAGTAGTAAGGGCCATTCGAATTTCCGTAATAAGAGTAAATAAGTTGGGGATGGAAGTAGGGGAGAGGGTGTAGGTGAGGAAAGGAGGTCAGTAATGGTCTGTCGGTAGGCGATCCAGTCAGTTTGATTATAATGGCGAGTAGGGGGAGGGCGAGTATAGGGGTAGGTAGGAGGGGCAGGGGTAGGAAAAGTAAGCAAAATAGGTAAATAATCACTACCGATACTGGGAAGCATAGCGGTCTGAGGGGGGAGGGAGACGGCGGGGGACATGAGAAGAAAGTCAGCGGTACTGTTGGAAACAGTAGCCTCCGCGGCTTAGGCGGCAGCACGCCGGCCTCTCACCCCTGGGTCTGTGGTTCAAATCCCGGTCACTCCATGTGAGATCTGTGCTGGACAAAGCGGAGGCAGACAGGTTTTTCTCCAGGTACTCCGGTTTTCCCTGTCCAACATTTCATTCCAGCAACACTCTCCACTCTCATTTCATTCATCTATCATTAATTTAATCATTGCCCCAGGGGAGTGCAACAGGCTTCGGCAGCCGGCACAGTTCATATCCTCGCCGCTAGATGGGGGCTTCATTCATTCCATTCTTGACCCGGTCGGTCGACTGGAAGCAGGCTGTGGATTTTCACTGTTGGAAACCGGGCGAGAAGGGGAAGGGTAAGGAATGTCCCGGAGACGTGATAGAAGATCAGTCAATTGCTGTTGTTCGGTAAGAGTATTATGACGTGACATTAATTTATGAGTTTGTATTTGAAGGCGAGAGAGGAAGATTAAAACCGGGCACTGTTCCGTTGCTTTTTCCGTGGACCACGAACACAACAAAAATAAGGAAGAGGCCATTCACAAGAAAATTGCCGGATTACCACGATACCGGTAAGTCTACAATGTCGAAATCTGCAGAAATCATCTCCATTATAGTACGGGAAGAAATCGTCAATATACAGGTAGCCTACACGAAGAAGTGAATGTAACATTTGTTACTCCCATTTTCAAGGACATCAATACTCGGACAAATACTTCAAGAATAAGTGGCACAACATTAACAGTCACAAACGTATTATGGTTGGTTTCTTGAAATCAGAGTTAATCGTCAACTTCCATCTGCCTGACGGAGAATCTGGTAGTGACTGACTTCTACATTCTTGAGACATAGTCAGATGAATGGAAAAAGTTCGTTGCCCTAAAGCAGGGATTATCAAACTTTTTAAATATTGGACCCCTAAGTCGTTTACAAGGGGTACGGGAACGATTCTTGTTGAGAAATTGACAAAATGACATAAGAACCAAACGTTACCGGTACCGTTATCAACTTTCTTTCATTAGTATGTTTACCTTAAAACATGACCGTTTCACCTAAGCTATCAACCTAAAAAAGACATGAATCGAAGTCTAGCAATGGGAGCAAGTGAATATTTAAATCTCTATTTATGATTTAAGTCTTATGGAGTTATATTTATCAATATAGGCCTACAATACCTAAGTAATTGTAATCTTTAGGAGAAAGCATGCTGACTCCTATTCATTATTTGAATAATAAAGCATGTAGAATTTTGTTATTACCGCTGTAGACTATTAATTCCTCCTTCCTCCCACTAGTTTTAGCGCCTCTAGTCCGTAGCTCATTTTGCAGCTGTTAAATGGTTAAACGCTGAAAATCGTCGATAATATATTAGGGGATATACCTATAGAATTAATTAATACAGTCTTGGAGTAAAATTAGAGAAGATATAATTTACTTTAGCTTAGGAAACTCGGTCACAATCTATACATTCTGGGCGGCTGACTGGGGGAAACATACGACGATCGCCTTGCGCTTACCTGGTACTACACGGGCGCGAACTTTCTTCTGTTCTGGGAAAACTTTAATGTCATTTATGCCGAATATTATCCCGCCATGAGTCGGCCGCAAGCGAAACTAATTGGTGGCCTGCGATAACTGCTTGCGCTTTTATCGCTGTTTATTTGAACTACCGGTACTAAAAGAGTTGGCTTCAAAATCTTCATAAGAGATTTTTCTAGCGCAAAGCGAATAACAAACTATTGAAATACCTCCTCACTTATTTAGTTTGGCCAAATACTAGACTACTATGTCGTTCGGCGAAAAATAATTATATCGTTCTAACAGTTTCATAAAAATTGAGTACTTAAGTCAATGTTAGGAACTTTATGACTTTCAATTGTAAGCACCCGTATGTTTGGGATCAGTGTTGAGGTATAAACAAGCCGATATAAATATTTTAAAACATTTAAAAACATGCACTATTATGTAATCTCACAAATTTTCGTAGACCAGGCTTCACCTCTTATCTGGTGAACGGCCTGGTTAAGAAAAGAATTCAAAATCATTTGCTGGGACTATCGAGACCAGTCCGGCTCCGTGGCCAATAGGTTAGTGTGGTATGCTTGAACCGTAGGGTCCCAGGTTCGATTCCCGGTCGAGCCACAGTATAGTTAATAGATATCATTACAGTATGGACACTTAGGCAAGAACGGATGTTCAAAAATACAATTGATAAGGGGCAGCACCAATTCACCTGTAAGCCGCTTGGTAGCACCATTTATGGACAAACACATGGTAAACAGCTGGGTGCTGAATGCATATTTTATGTAATTTATTTAACTCGATTTCATCACACTATCTCTCTTTATAATCAGGTACCGGTACCGTATTTTAAGAAAATAAATAACAAGAAAATAGAAAGTGTTAATATTACTGATTGTGAGTTTTAATTCTAATCATCATCTTCATTTCCCGTTTCCAGCTTCCTGGGTCGGGTTGTGAATTAAGGACCTCCAACGTTTCCTGTCTCTCCACCACTCCTCTCCTGTTTTTAGTACTTCTTCAGGTTTTCCTCCTCTCTTCTCTACACACTCCCACACTGTATCTGCCCATCTCTTTCGGGGCCTTCCTCGTGGTCTCTTCCCTGTCATCTTTGCACAGAAAGTTTGCTTTGGTACTCTCTCCTCTCCCATTCTCATCATATGTCCATACCACTTTAACTTTGTTGTTTCTATCCTGTCCTGCAGCTTCAAGATTCCTGTCCTTTTTCTAATCTCTTCATTTCTAACTCTATCTCTTCTGGTCTTGCCCTCTATACCTCTTAGGAATTTCATCTCCGCGGCTTGTATTCTACTCTCCTCTCTTTTTGTAGTAGTCCACGCTCCAGCTGCATATGTTAGTATGGGTCTGTAGTAGGTTGAATATAATACATTTTTACATTTCTTTGGGACATCTCGGTTCCACAGAATACCCCTTATGCTCTGGTAAAAACTGTTCGCTTGTTGTATTCTCTTTCCAATTTCCTCAGTTATCCTTCCATCTTCTGTGATCACACTTCCCAAGTACTTGAAACTTTTAACCACTTCTAGAATTTTCCCATTCAATTCTATCTTTCCTCTTCCTTCCTTCCTTCCTTCCTCTTGACATTACCATTGTCTTGCTCTTCTCTGTGCTTACTTTCATCCCAAATTTCTCTATTTCTTGATTCCATACATCTAGTTGTTTTTGTACTTCCTTTTCATCCTCGCCCCATATCACTATATCATCTGCAAACAGCATGGCCTTTGTTGCCTCTTGTCCCAATCTCTGTTTAACATTCTTGTGAATTTCATCCATGACTATGATGAATAGTAAGGGGGACAATACACTTCCCTGTCGGAGACCTGTTTCCACTTTAAACCATTCTGTTTCTCCTATACTGGTCTTCATGCTACTCACACAATATTTGTACATAGCTTTTAACATTTGGACATCAGCTCCGTTAACTCTCCTTTTCCTTAATACATTCCAAACCACCTGTCGAGGCACACTGTCGTACGCTTTCTCAATATCAATAAATGTCATCACCATGTCTTTTCCAAATTCCCATCTTTTCTCCATCATTTGCCTTAATGCAAAGATTAGGTCAAATGTTGATCTGTCTTTCCTAAAACCATACTGTTCTTCTTCCATCTCTCCTTCTATCTTCCTCCTCAGTCTGCCTTCCAAAACTCTCTCAAAGATCTTAGCTACATGAGCGATAAGAGTGATCTCTCTGTAGTTATTGCATTCCTTTTTGTCACCTTTCTTAAAAATCGGGATAATTAATCCCTTTCCCCATTCTTCTGGAATCTCTTTCTTCTTCCAAATTATTCTAAATAATCTATACAACCACTGTACACCTATTGGTCCCGCTGCTTTTATCATTTACGCAGACACCTCATCCTCTCCTGCTGCTTTACCGCTCTTCATCTTCTGTATGGCTTCCTCTATTTCTAGCATAGTGATCTCCTTTTCTTGTTCTTCTTCTTCTTCCATTGTTTCTTCTTGCTCTTTTTCATCTTCCAGTTCAATGTATTTAACATTTAGTAGCTTTGAATAGTATTCTTCCCATCTTTTTAATATATCATCTCTTTGATACAATATCTGTCCTGCTTCAGTTTTTACAAATTTTGTGTTTTCCCTACCTTTTACACTGTTTTTCACCAATCCATATAGAACCTTTTTACTTCCTTGGATATCCTCCTTCAAAGTTTCCGTGAAACCTTCCCAACTTTTCCTTTTTTCTTCTTGTACAATTTTTTGGCATGCCTTCTTTGCTTCTCTATATTTTTGCCATTTCTCTGCATTTTTACTGCCTATCCACTTCCTCCATGCCATTTGTTTTTCTTTAACAGCTTCCTTTACCCTGTTGTTCCACCAAAGAGTCTCCCTTTCCTTTTTCTTCCCTGATAGTCTTCCATAAGTGTTTACTGCACACTTCGCAAAACAATTTCTAAAACATGCCCATTCCTGTTCGACACTTTTTGCTTCGTCTTTGGGAATTTCCTTTTTCAAGTCTTCTTGGAACTTTTCCATTGCCTCTCTCTCTTTTAGCTTCCACACCTTTATTTTTCTTTCCCTTTTCTCCGCAAGCTTTGTGATTTTCCCAAGCCTTAATTTGGCTATCACCACTTTATGGTCACCTTCAAAATCTCCTCTTGGCATAGCTGTCACATCTACCAGTTGTCTACGTTTATCCTTTTCCACTAGGATAAGATCGATCATTGTTTTTGTCTTTCTGTCTCCCCATCCATACCTAGTTATTTTTTGGGAGTTCTTTTTCCTAAACCATGTATTTCCAACAATTAATCCATTCCTTCTACAGAAATCTATTAACATTTCTCCTTCTTCATCATGATTTCCATAGCTAAATGGGCCAATTATCTCTTCTTTTCCCTGCCTATCTGTTCCCACATGTGCATTCATATCCCCCATTATTATAACCTCTTTGTCTTCTATACCCTTTTCCAGTTCTTCTAAGAAATCCTCTAAACATTCATCTACCTTCCCTGTCTGGGGTGCTTAAATCTGTATAAAATCCTTTGTTCCACTGTCAAGTCCTAGTCTAATTTTCATCATTCTGTCATTAATTTGGTCTACTTTCTCAACATACTGCACTAAGTCTTCTCTCAATATTATTGCATCACCATTCATTGCCTTATTTCCTCCACTCCAATATATTCTATATCCCTTCCCTTTCTTGACTTCTTTCTCACCTTTTCCCTTCCATTTCGCTTCACTGACTCCCATCATTGCTATTTCCTTCTTTTCCATATAGTCCACCAATTCTTCTGTCTTGCCATTTAAGCTCATCACGTTTATGAAGGCGATGTTTGTGGTGTCTGTTAGCCTACTTCTCACAGTTCCCCCAGACCCCTGGGAACTGCGCGTCGCCTGCAGGGGACGCCCTAGCACTTTCCGAGGCCTCAATTCACACTCACTCATTTTATAGGCTATTAGTACGATGAGTTCGCCACACTCAAAGGCATTTTATGACCTACTGCCAGGTATTGTTCTAGGCCGATCCACTGGATAACAGACGCCTTTTGTAGCCGCTCCTCTGGAGTACAGACGCTACAGAATTCCCTCTTCCGCCATCGACGCCGTACCTAAGAAGTGTGTAATTTAATGTTTAACACCACATTCCTTCAGTCCTGTGGTGTCGCATTGTGGGTGCAACGTAACGATGAAAGGTTTATGATATGTTTAAAATGATTAAAATAACACGATATATTGAAAAGTGTGGGGGAAATGTGGTTTTTGTTTTGTGAATTAATGGATAGGTGTTTGAGGGACTGATATTTCATGGGTATTAAAACCTGAATCATTCGGTGTAACGTTTGATATTTGTATTTACTGCTCCAATGCCCGAGGAAACCGGAATGCTGGTATGTCCGGTGTGATAAGAGTGCGCCAAAAAATTGCTGCACAGATGTTGGTTTCCCACATTTCTGCTATTGGTTAAATTGCATAATTATATTTCTGAGTTGTTTTTAATAATTACAAGCAATGTTTTCTTCAGACAAAATCGACATGCCGCACTCAATAATGAATATGGGTAGACTGCTCTCTCGCGGATACATGGCGAACCGTCGCCATCGTGCGTGCGTGTGGTGCTTCCGGTGACGGCCGTTTCAAAACCATGACGAGAAAAAGAGACTGATAGTCAGTCTGAAAGACTGGACTTAATATCATTTTAAATGCTAGCAGCCGAGTACCAAGAAGGCAGTGCGTGAACAGAGTTTCAAGATTCTATTTTGTTTCTTCACTGCCTACTTTATTGTTCTCGCACTGCCTTCTTGAAACTCTGTTCTCGCACTGCCATCTTGGTACTCGGCTAATACATCGTACTTTGACGTCACACACTTCAGTGCATTCTCGGTACATTTCGTCCCGTCACCGTAACGTAACGCCAGACCTCAGCGTAACGACGAAGTCGACAAGATCATTTAAAATGATAAAAATTACATGGTAAAGGTCTGATGTGTCCATACTGTATATGGTTACTATACTGTGGCCGAGCCATGGGGAGTTAAATCTCCTGAGGTTAATTCCTCTGACTCGGGGACTGGGTGTTTGAGACGTTTTCAATGTACAAAGAAGCCAAACACTGAAAACATAAACCGAAACATGTACAAGGAAAATAAATAGTGCAGTGGGTAAGGTAAGTAGGTAACTTCAGACCACAAGAGTCCAGGATCGATCGCACCTCTCGGCGGCTACTTTTTCTTTTTACCATTGAAATATTGTTTTTTAAGGAATATTATTAACGTTTTCACCGACAGCAGTGGCTACGCTGGCTAAAGCGCAGCGTTAGGTAATGGGGCCAAGCCCTTTGCTGACTCGGTAGACGCGTGGGTTCGAGCCCCACACTTTTGCCGTCCTTGAAATGGTTTTCCATGGTTTCCCATTTTCAACACCAGGAAAAAGCTGGGACGGTACCTTCTGACAGGCCACGGCCACTTCCTTCCACATCCTTGCCCAGTTTCATTCATCTTCATCCATTCCATCTCTCATCGCGATGCGCAGGTCTCCCACGGGTTCCCCCAGGGGCTCACATCTAGTGGGACGTGGGTTGGCGACCACGGGACGCAAGCTGAGTCCGGCATTGCTTCCACTTACTTGTGCCGGGCTCCTCTCCGTCTTCTTTCCTGTCGACCTCCCTTGGTCAACTCTTTTCCGACCCTGACGGTATTAGGGTATCCGGGGTCTAGGGAGTCTCTTCCTTTCCCGCCTTAATTGGCCCTTGTCTCATCTTTTCTGATATCCTCCTTCTTTTTCTTTTCATGTTATCTCCTGCCTTCTGCTCAAGGCCCTCAAGGAGGCAGGGTGTATGTAGCCCCACCACTTCTGGTGCACCCTAGATATTGTTACACCCTCAGGGGCTCACGGCTGGTGAGTTCGGGAGTTGGCGACCCCGAGGGATTCCTGAGCTGTGTCCGGTTTTCCCCCTTTTATCCCTTACCTGTGGGGCGGACCCTCTCCTCTTTCACTTTCCTGTCAGCCTTTCATGGCTCTCCGTCCTTCCAATTCCCTCAATCCGCATTCTTCGAGGGTTCAGGACATTTCTTTTCCTCCTATCCTTTATTTGCCATATTCTCCCTTTGTTTTCCATTCCTTTTTCTAGTATATAAGTTAGTAGTTAGTTTTAGTTATAGTTTACATTTCATTATCAACTTTACGATCACCCAAACCATTAGGGGGCCGATAACCTAGATGTTAGGCCCCTTAAAACAACACTTATCATCATCATCATCTCCCACGGGCATCGACTAGAAAGATCTGCACTCAGTCTCTCAGGAGGCCACACGACAAAAACAAATTAACGTTTTGCATTTTGTAAGTGAGTTATGCAGGAGTTTACAGGAATTACAGTATTTCTTCCATAAAACAGAGAAATCAGCGAGACACATCCACCATGATCCGCGCGTTGCATGCTTGCATAGCAAAGCTGTCTAATATAAGGGTCGAAGACATGTCACTTACATTGACCAAAGAGAGAGGAATGTTATTTGGTGACAGGGGAACTATACTGTATATCGTGAAGGTGTGGAACTGTTCCAGAAGTTCAGCTTAGAGAAGAATCACCTGATCACACCACTCTTGCTGGAAACAACATTGCTGACTCTGTGGCCATATTGCAGCACCATATCTACAAGAATGTCAAAATTGAATCCCACAAAATTAACATGAACCCGAATTCAAATTTTTGCATTCTGTTTGCGATGCACCCCGCTTCATGCCGAGTGTCATTATTTTCCGACTCGTCATCTTCAATGCTTTCTAAAGTCTCGACAATTTTATGAAACGAATCATAAACCGCGTTCGTTGCATTAGCATGTGCTTCCCAGCGCATATCTGACAATGATTTCAAAGTTTTTGCATTTTTTATATAATTTTTCAACATGCTCCAACGGTGAGGGTTTGCAGAAAAGAAGTTATACAATGATTGCATTATCGAAAAGAAATCAACTGCGTAAAAACAGCATTTAACAGCAGATTGTCCAACTAAATCGAGGGAATGTGTACCGCAAGGAACATAAATCGCATATTATTCAGTTCTAATATTTTGGCTTGCAGACCCTGATACTTTTCCGACATGTTTGGTGCGTTGTCATAGGACTGTCCTCTACAATCTTGAATTTCCAAACCGCAATCTTCAGTGCCGAAGTTCACAGTTTGAGGTTTCAAGCTTTTGCCAGTATGACCTTCTGTTTCAAGAAAAGATATAAACCTTTCAACTGGTTTGTGATCTTTTGGTGAAACACACTGGAGCACAACTGATAATTTGATCTATATGCGATACATCGGGAGTTGAATCAACGGAAAGGCTGTAATATAGAGATAGAGACACCTCTTTTAAATTATATGATCTAACTTTTTTTGCCCATGATGTTTATTAACACTTCGCAGATCGTTTTGGATAAATACGAAGGAACACCTTTTCCTGTATTTCTGTATCGTGCAATATGATCCCGCACAAATGGATCAAACTGCCCAAGAAGTTCAAGTATACCTAAATAATTCCCATTATCCGGCTTTCCAAAGTGCTCGTTCGTACCTCGGAATGACAATCCTCGTTCTGACAGAGTGATGATAACAGCAACTAATCGTTTTATTACATCGCGCCAATAGTTTTTTTTTCTTCAAATAGTCCATTTCTGAATAGATCTGGCAAATTTTCATGTTCCCGTTTTTTTTTTTCAGATAAATTAGCACTCTCCCGATGATTCATGCAGCTGTAAATGAATCCCAACGTCCTTCGATCATCATACCCTTCACGCGCAAGTCTATTCGATTTTTCTGGCGGCAAAAATATCTTGCAAAAAAGCAATAGACTCGGCCTGAAAATAAAACAAAAAATATTATTATAATTTGAGAACATAAATGAATTAAACGGTATTTAAGATGATGATGATAATTGTTGTTTTAAGGGGCCTAACATCTAGGTTATCGGCCCCCGGTATTTAAGACATAAAACCCGTAACCGGAGATTAAAAAGTAGCATCCTACCTCTCCAAAAACGATGTATTTTCGATCATTTATTGATCATAAAAATGTCGATCATTTATTGAATATCAATGAATTTAATAAATTTACCTGAATTTTTTTATTTTTTTGCGTTTTATGAAAACAGTTATTAAATTTTTTATTCACTTTTGACTTTTTAGTAATTATTTTTGCCCTTCAGTTGTTATTTTGTATTTTTTTGAATTTTTGGTATGATCGTATTTTTTTTGACTAAACGAGCGGTTTTCTAATAATTTATTTGTAATTTCAAGTTACACAACTATGCAAAATTTGATTCGATTTGGTAAGATAGAAATATTCAAAATTGTTCTTGCAAGATTTGATTTGCCACAAGTGAAGTTAAATAAAAGCGTTTATAATTATAATGCTTACAAAAATTTTAAAAAAATTAAACGAATACGATTGACTAAAATTCCGAAAAAAGCAAACTGATCAACAAAAATGATCTAAAAATTTTGATCTCATTCTTGTCAAAAATTCTAAAGTTTTGGTTGCGTTTTAATATACTTTGCGTGATACGCTTGTTGCTGATAATTTGGACCAAGCAACCAGAAGTGCTCAAAACTACCCCGGTGTTACACATAAGAATTCCAAAAACAGAAAAATAAAATAACCTAATTTACAATCGTTTTGATAAAAAATACCGTAGCATAACATTTCAATAACTGTCAATGTATCATAAATCCATGAAGAACTCAATTGTTAATCAAAGCTTACCTTTCGCAGGTGAATAAATGAGCTAATCTCGTTTTGTAAAGTGAAATTCCATGTTCGGTGGTTCGGATTCCACATAAAAAGAAGGTCCTGTGGCTTATGATCTCGAGATTGACGTTTACGTTAAACTACAATCTTCCCTTCCTTTTCTTCACTGCTTAACTTTCTCCAATGTCCTGCATCAGTGAAACGGTTCAAATTTTCGGCACCTGTTTGTCCAGCTTCATTTTCATCCTCGGAAGAAGAACTGGATGTTTGAGACCTTGAAATGACCGGATCATTATCCGGGTCTTCTGCGTGACCAGTGTTCGTTTTGTTTTGCTCCTTTGATCTATCGCTAGTGGCAGATCCTTGATTTTCCGATGAATTTGAAGAGGTTTCATTCCGGAGGAAAAATTTATTCAGTTTTGGCACTTTCTCTAACACCACACTTTCTCGGTAATTTTTGTCTTCGGCAAGGTTTCTTTTTGTGCACCACTCAAATAAAACTTGAAGACTTTTTTGAGTAGGGGTTTTAATTCGACCCGATACACAGATAAAACTGTTCATCGAACACTAACGAATTAAAATTGTCGATCACAAAACCGTTGATTTGAAGTCTGAACTCAAGCGGGAGCACGATACTTGTTTCCGAAATTACTCTACAGACCAGAATGCCAGAATTTGGAAAAACTCTTTCCGAGCTTATCTAAGGCTAATAAAGTGGAGGGGAAGGTGTGGGGGGGGGGGGGGGAGGGGGAGCGGGGAGGGGCGGGGGGACAGCGACTTATCATTTGGGAACCCGACCGTGGGAGTATGAGTTAATTGCTTCCAATCCTTAAACAATAGAGCGAACAGAAAGTTGAAATTTCGATTGACTTGGAATATGTCAAACAATAGTTAAGTTATTTATGAATTGGAAGTATAATAAGAAGATAAAGTTTATGGGAAAAACCCGGGCAGAGAGAATTTACGAAGAGCACTTTACGAAGTATAAACAAAGACATTAAACTGTAAAATTAGCGCTGTAATTCTAAGTTTCACATTTTTTTTTCGGTACCTAATTTATTTGACTTTTTACCACAAAAAAATAAAAATAAAAATGTATCCATTTTTTCGTGGGATTTTTTTCATTTTTGGGGGGCCCTTTTGAGCCGGGGGCCCCTGGCAATTGCCTATTGTGCCTTATGGTTAATCCAGCACTGGGGACAGCAGAACAGATGATTGTATGAGCAGGCTCTACGCACGAACTGGTACAGTAGAGCAGGTGAATAAGTGTGAATTATGAAATGCGAAGTAGGAGCAGGCTCCACTCGCTCACTAATGTAGTACGAATAGTGACAGAAGTGCTGCTATTTCAGATCGTGGAATCTCATGAAGTGTTTGGTAGTGCTGTAGACTTGGCGCGATGTCAGCAGACAGTGTAATAATGCGAAGCGGTGAAAATGAGATGGAAAAGATGAATAAAATGAATAATATGATGTACGACTACACACTGTCAGCAATGGCGTGATGTGCTTCCACGTGGCCAGTCGGGGTCACGCGAGTAAATCCAGGAACTCCCGGTGATGACGTGGCGATGACTTGGCAATGACGTGCGATGGCGTGGCTTGAAGATGATTGTGATTGCCCCTGCGGCGGCGGGCCCCCTTAGACGGTTTCGCCGTCTCTTCGGGCCAACTGGTTAAGGTGTTTGGGAGAGGTGGAAATTTTGGTGATGGGTGGGTTTGGTTTTGGGATTTGGAAGAAAGTGTGTGAGAATTTTTGGTTGGGGCATTGCTGGTGAAATTTGGAGAAGGGCGCGGGGGGCGAAGTATTGTTTTGAGAAGGGAGAGTTAGATGCAGGAATGGGGATGTGGGGGAGAAGGGTGACTGCTTCATTGTACGTATGTATAATTTTTAAATGTCGGAAATTTCGACGAAACAAAGAAAACGCGGAAAACATGGAAACAACTGCTGCAAGTGCCAAAGTAGACGAAGGAACTTCTATTGGTCTGAGATTTGTGTGAATTTTTAAACGAAGTAAGTTTGGCGGAGAAAAAGAAAAGGGGGACTGTATTTAATTTTTTTTTTTTTTAAGGAAATGAAATGATGTCGATGAGAAGGGAGTAATGAATGATGTTTGTTGAGATGAGAGGGAGAGCGATATTGTTGAAGTGAGAGAGAAAGAAGAAAGAAAGTAGACAGAAAGAAAGAAGAAGAAACGTATTGCTGGTGATGCGAAGACGGTGGCGAATTAACGAGTTGAGATGGGGGAGGGTTGAAAATGGATGAAGTGAATGGTTAAATGAGGAGTTATGATGTCAACGGTGTGAGATTTGACGGTGAATGTGTGTGAAGGTGAAGTTTTTTATTTTTATTTTCTTTTTTTTATTTGAATTAATTGTTTGTGTTGAGAAATATGGTTGTTGTTGCTATTTTGAAGCCGGCGAAGATGCCGTCAGTGTCCAGTGGAGTGGCGTTCGTAAGCGAAATAAGCGGAGACTAGGCTGATAGTCGGGTGCTGGGATAAGTGCCCTGAGGCTGTAGATGCCGAGCTTAGTACGTACCGGGGCACGGAGCGGCTTGTGGAGGAGGGGGCACACTATGGGGGTTGTTGGTTGCCTGCGCCCGTTTGAGGTAGCGGCGTTGCAGTAGCTTGATGTACGTCGTTAGTGGAGGCAGTGGCATTCTGTCAACGAGATCTACTGTGCGGTAGGTGAATGGAAGTCTCATCGCAACGCGGACTAGGCGGCGCTCCATTGAGAGAATTGGACGAAGGGGGCAGTCTGGGAATCCGGCCCACGCAGGATGGCCATACACCAAAAATGTGCGGATGAGTACTTTGTAAGTATGGAGAAGTAATTTCTCATTCAGTCCCCAGATTGTTCCAGCCAGACGCCGGAGAAGATACGCCCGCTTTCATGTCACAGGAAGTTTGGATTTAAAGAAGGGGCGGAAGGTGAAGAATTGATCGAAGAGGAGGCCGAGGTATCGTACGGTAGGGGTGGGGACTAAGCGGCGGTGATGGAGGTGGAGATTGAGATTCGCGGGATTGCGGGTTGGGGCGAGAGCTCGCCTGCGTGGGCGGAAAAGGATGTTCTGCGTTTTTCTGAGTTCAGGCGCTGATGCCATTTGTTCGGCGAGAATTACAGCGTTCTGAGTATATGCAGATAATAGATGGAGCTGGGAATCGACCCCCCCCACACTTTTCAAATTTTGCGGCAGAGCCGGGAATCGAAC
This sequence comes from Meconema thalassinum, assembly GCA_946902985.2. Lineage (NCBI taxonomy): Eukaryota > Metazoa > Arthropoda > Insecta > Orthoptera > Tettigoniidae > Meconema > Meconema thalassinum. The sequence goes on along the minus strand of OX336389.2, from coordinate 62,997,548 downwards.
CGCGGACCTCCGGGTTGGCAGCTAATCACGCTGACCACTACGCAACGGAGGCGACTGAACATATTACTTATTACAAAATAGTAATACATGTTGAATTAAATACTTGCAGCTAATGGGAGCGCCGTCCACCAGCATCAGAGACCTCTGTCGGTCATTGAAATAACTACTTGTATAGATTCTGCTGGTCTCTTCGCTTAATGCAACGAAGCGGTGCAGCGCAGCGCTTGGTGAAGCAAACCAACACGGAGACGGATTGGCTTGGATTATTATTTTGATATATAATTTAATGACTTCGCGTTCGCGTGGTTGAAAGCGGTAGCGTGAAGTTTAAAATCGGATGAAAATATATTTTGACTTTGTGGCTGTAGTTTTATATGTGTACATGTGATTTTATATTGAACGGAAAAATGATAAGTTTTTGCCAGGATATTCAGCAGAATTATGTGTGAAATTTTGATGAGGTCATGGTATTACATGGGCGGATATTTACACGACATTCTTAACAATCTTCCGTTGCATATAATATGTAACACGCAAAAGCTACCTTCATTTGCACAACTAGTTTCCTTGTGCTATTGAATATTGAAATACTTACTTGACAATACAAGTGGGTATTTATATATGGGGGCTTCATAAATTCCATTCCCTGACCCGGTCGGTCGCCTGGATGCAGGCTGTGGATTTTCACTTCATTTATAAATGTGCTACCTCGAGCGGCCTACTGCATGCTCTAAATAGTTTTATGTAGCCTAAGATTCTGCAATAGAAAACCTCAAAAACGTAGAAAATCACTGGTCTTAACGTCGCACCTTTAATTCAAGAAGGGCCAAAACATAACAAATTTTCACAATCGGACTCATATTATAATTATTAATAACTCACGACAAGACAGTGATTTTATAATTTAAACAAGTAAACATCGAAGTACGTACACAGAAAATTTGCATCTATTTATATAAGATCAACCTACTTGAAAACAAACTCGACTCTGCTGCTTTTCTTTACAAAACTATCAATAACTTCATCATAGAAAGAGGACTGTAGGCCTAATCTAATTTTTGCAAGCAATCCTTTTTCAATCGACAACATAGCTAATGATGATAGCCTCTCCTGAATTTGAGTCGATCTGCAATATGTAATAATGCGTCTCAGTGTCGAAAACGAACGTTCTGCAGGGGATGTAGCAGCAGGAATTGTTGCTACCAGTTTGATGAGCTTGAAAATCACTGCCATACCCATGTACAATTTGTTAGTATGCATAAACTGCGTTAAGTCTGAAACACTTTTCTCTTTAAAGTCAGGAGATGAGTACGGTACATCGCACTTAATTCAGTTTTTAAGCGAACAATGTCGAAAAATTACCCATAGGTCTTCTTTAGGGCAGTAACATAACTGTCTGGAAACTCATTTCTGTGCTTTCACCACCCAGCAGCGAGAAGAACAATGCATTTGCAACGCTCTCCTATTTGGACAAGTGCATTGTCAATAATTTCATTGAATAGATGTTAGTATTTTGATTTTTCTGGTTCACCACTTATTGCACGATTTTTAGAGTACAGCTGTCCTCCATAAACATCGATTTTGGTATCAACATGTCCATAAAACTATCAAAATCTTCTTCTCACATAGACTGAGATTTTAAAAAGAGCTCAACCTTCTTGCCACAGTACTGTATATCAAAACTGTTTGTAAAATATTGAACACAGTATCGGAGAATGAAAAGATCTTGGAGAAAATTTCCAGCAGAAATCTAGTGTTGAACTTAAGTAAGAAGAACAAAAATCCTTGTGCTTTCAATGTAGTAGCTTTCTGTAGCTCTCAGCTGTAGCTTTCAACTACACATTACAAACGTGACAGCTCACATTCGGCCTTGGACAGAAGGAACCTGTGCGCGCATACATTTCTCGCTGTGTCGACAGCTCCGCTGAAGCTCCTAGGACACTAGCAAGCCTCGCTGTACTCGCCAAGATATATGCAACATGCGATTCGTTTAACGCAGATCTATTACAGATACGGTACATATTGTAATTTTTAAAATCTCGCCTGGATTAGAAAAATATTGCACTTGCGCAGCAAGCATAGCATGCTCGGAGAAATCGCCCCTGAATTCTTATGTGCTGTAGGTAGAAAAAGCTTGTAGTTTAACGTGACCGTTAATCTTGAGATCATGAGCCACGGGACCTCCTTTTTACGTGGAATCCGAACCACAGGACATGGCATTTCACTTCGAAAATCTCACATGCATTGACCGGGAATCGAACCCGGACCGCCTTGGTGAGAGGCATACAGCTAGACCGCTGAGCCACCACGCCCCCGCTGTAGGTAGAGGATGGAGGTTGAGGGAATAGGATTACTCGAAAATCATGAGCAATACATGTTAGCAAGGGGTAGAACGCGTACTGTAGGCTATATTAACGTCCAGAACGTTTGCCTATACCAAAAGTAAAAAAGGAAGGAAGCTTTTAGTTTTACTTGATCGTTAATCATGTGATCATGAGCCTCGCGACCTCCTTTTTACGTGGAATCCGAACCACGGGACATGGCATTTCACTTCGAAAATCTCACATGCATTGACCAGGAATCGAACCCGGTCCACCTTCGTGAGAGGCCAACAGCTTGACCGCTGCGCTGCCATCCCCCCTCTCCCTCATTGCCTATATCAAACAGAACAACTGTGAACATGTCGTCCAGTAGATTGGGTCCTAATGAGCACTGTTGCTGCATAGAGACTGGCGAGAGAATCGAAGAGAAGACTCCGCTCTATGCTCACCGTATACACATGGCCTTCCCTTTAAACACAAGCCACTTCAAATTTATGTGCATGTATGAGATGGAAGACCTAATCCTATGAATAACCATGCTTACAACAGAGTGTGCATATTTTTACTATTGCAATATGAGGCAGATATTGTTATAAGATGTCACAAAAGTTATACGTGCACAAGTCCACCTCCAGGTGTAGCGACTAGCAATCTTGGTTATTGCCCAAGAGGTGCGGGTTTGTTTTCCGGCCCAGCCATGCAATTTAATTCTGGTCGGAGGGCTGGGAAGAGGTACAGTCAGCATTGTGAAGCAAACTTGAAAAGAAGTGGGTTGAATTCTCACCTCAGCCATCCTGGAAGAGTATCCCATGGTTTCCCATGTCTACTCCAGACAAATATTGGGATGGTTCCTAACCTAAAGGACACGGCTGCCTCCTTCCCCTTCCTCAACTGAATTACAATTGCGCACACTCTAATTGGCTACATGGATAATTCTTGCCAGGCGCGTCCACGTCGCGGGGGTGGGCAACGGTACTGTAATATACCATGGAACTACAGTACCGGCTAAGTTCTGGTGAGGACCCAGTCCTATGGGGTATAACATAGGCCCCGTGCACAGGGTTACGTGCGAAGACCTCAACGGAATCTGCAGCGGAGAAGATGGACTTCGGAACGGTGGAGATTGCGGAAGAGGCAACCCAGAACTCAGGGAACAGTATGAGTACAGCATCAATCGGCAGCGTCTGTTTCCCAGGTTAGGGGTGGCTGCAAGGGCGTCTGTTTCCCATGTTAGGGGCGGCCTGTATAATAGCTGGCAGTAGCTTCATAAAATGCCTTTGGGAGTGGCGACCCCATCGTAATAATAGCCTAAAATTGAAATGGCACTTCAAATCATTCGGAGAAGGTTAGGGCGTACCCTGCAGGCGAAGCGCAGTTCTTTTGGTACTGGGGGAACTGTGAGAAATGGGCGACCAGTTACCGAAATGAAAGTGGGAATCATGAATGTCATGACCCTGACAGGCAAGGTGGAGGAGGTGGTGGACTTCATGGAGAGGGAGAATGTTGGATTGATGGGGCTGAGTGAAGTGAAATGGAAAGGTAAAGGAAGGAAGAAATTGAGGAAAGGATATACATTATACTGGAGTGGTGGCCAAGAGGCAAAAAATGGCGTGGGATTGATAACCTCGAAACAACTGGAGGAGTATGTTGAAGTGGTCGAGTGTGCGAGTGACAGAATAATGAAAATTAGAATGAAGATGAAAAATGACGTGATGGACTTCATACAAGTGTATGCACCACAGACTGGAAACAGAGAAGAAGATATTGAAGTATTCCTGGAGGATGTAGAAAGAGTAATTTCAGATGTAGAAGTGGTGATCATGGGAGATATGAATGCACAAGTCGGAAACGAGAGACAAGGAAAGGAAGAAGTCATTGGACCATATGGATATGGGAAAAAGAACCGGGAAGGAGAGGAACTTGTAAACTTTTGTGAAAGGAATGGACTGATAGTGGGTAATTCATGGTTTCGGAAGAAAAACAGCAGGAAAATTACGAGATATGGTTGGGGCGATAGAAGAACAAAATCAGTAATTGACTACTTTCTGGTGGAAAGGACTAACCGCAGAAAGCTGATAGATGTGACAGCTTTACCAGGAGAAGCATTTGATGGGGACCATAGAGCTGTGGTGGCAAAATTTAGATGGGAAAAATTGGAAAACCTAAAGGAGATCAGAGAAAGTAAAATAAAAGTATGGAAATTGAAAGACAAAACTGTACAGGAAGATTTTCAGGAGAGATTGAAGCAACAAATCCCAGTTACCGAAGTGGAAAACATAGAAGAGGAATGGTCCCACTTTAAAAAGGCATTTGTTGGTGCAGCAGAGAGTGCTTGTGGTAGGACATCAACAAGAGTGAAGGAGAAGGAGACACCGTGGTGGAATGAGGAAGTGAGGAAAGCAGTGAAAGAAAAGAAGTCTGCATGGAAAGAATGGAACCGAGATCAAACAGAAGAAAGCAAAAGGAAGTATCACGACAGCAAACGGAGGTGTAAGAAAGTGGTAGGAGAAGAAAAGTTGGGAAGAATTTACACGAAGAATGGAAACAGATGTAAGTGGCAGTAAAAGGATGCTGTATGGGCTTCTAAGAAGTAAGAGGAAAGAAAGAGTTACCACAAAGCTGGTGAAAAAGGAAGATGGAGAGTTGTTAACACACCCAGATGAGATAAAGGGACGATGGAAGGAGTATTTCGATAAGCTATTGAATGTGAGCAATTGTACTGGTGAGATGGAAGTGACACAACCTGACGACTCTATAACAGAAGATGATATAACAATGCTGGAGGTGGAATTAGCAGTACAGAAAATGAAGATGGGAAAAGCAACAGGGGTGGATGAAATCAGTGTAGAAATGATAAAGGCTGCTGGACCTGTTGGTATGCAATGGTTGTATCGACTGCTAAAGTGTGTGTGGAAATGGAAATGTGTACCAGAAGACTGAGAGAAAGGGCTAATAATACCAGTGTTTAAGAAGGGGGACGAAAAGGTGTGTGATAACTATAGAGGGATCACCCTTTTATCACAGATAGTAAAAATACTGGAAAGGATATTAGAAAGAAGAATGAGAAGAAAGGTGGAAGGAGAGTTGCAAGAGGAACAGTATGGCTTCAGGAGTGGAAGATCCACAGTGGACCCAATCTTTAGCTTGAGGCAGGTGATGGAAAAGAACTGGGAATATGGAGAGGATTTGATCATGACTTTCATAGATCTAGAAAAGGCATATGATAGTGTCCCCAGAGAGAAGGTACGGGAAACCATGGTTAAGAAGAGACTGGGAAGAGAAATGATTGAAATGGTGCAAGCAATGTACAACAACTGTGTTAGCAGGGTACTGACCCCAGTTGGAAAGACAGATTGGTTTAGGAACAAGACTGGACTAAGACAGGGGAGTGTGCTGTCACCTCTCTTGTTCATAATGGTGATTGATGAAATTGTAAAGGAAACAAAGGAAGCATATGGACATAAAGAAATGAAGTTACTGTTATTTGCAGATGATATTGTGGTCTGGGGAAGGAACACCGAAGAAGTGCAAAAACAACTAGATGCACTGAACGAAAATATTCAGAAGTATGGCCTGAAAATCAGTATAGAGAAAAGCAAGACCATGGTGATGACAAGAGGGGAAAGACTAGGAAAGGGAACTGTGAAAATTGGAATTCAGAATTTGGAAATTGTGGACACTTTCAAATACCTAGGAAGTGAATTGATGCAAACTGGTAGGTTGGACATGGAGATTGGCAGGAGGGTACAGCAGGGCAATGCATTCGATCAAAGTGTAAGAAAACTTGTTTGGGATAAGTACCAAGGAAAAGCAAGGAGGTAATGTATGAAGTGTACTATGTTCCCATATTAACTTATGCAGCTGAGACTTTGACCCTGACAAGCAGGCAAGAGAGTAGAATCCAAGCCAGTGAAATGAAATTCCTAAGAAGTATGCTAGGAAAGACAGAGGAGGAATGAAGATGTTAGGAAGGAAGTTGGGATGGAAAAACTAAATGAGAGAATTGAGAAGAATAAACTAAGGTGGTTTGGACATGTAAAGAGGATGGAGGAAAATAGAATACCAAGACAGATGCTGGAGGCGAAGTGCAAGGGTAAGAGAGCAAGAGGAAGACCTAGAACAAGGTGGATTGATTCAGTGAAGAACAGCGTAAGAAAAAGAAATCTGGACTGGGACAAGATCGTCGAAGAAGAATGGTGGAAGGAAAGAGGAAAGTGGAGAAGTGCCATAAATACCCCGACCCGGCAGGAGCTGGATAAGGGGAAATGATGATGATGATGACACTCTAAAATAGACACCACAGATTATCAAGCAAATTCTATACACACATCCAAGTAACGGGGCTAACTGACCAAGATGGCCAAGCCCCTCAAATGAAACATCATTATTAAACATGACATAATCTACACTCCATGTCATTCTTAGTAACGAGGAAATACAAATACAGAGATTGAATCAGTTTTTATTTATCGGGGACCACCTTGTGGTGTAGTGGCTAGCATAGCCTAATTACACTGCAACGGCTCACCAGTGGAATTCAGTCCAGGGATCCCGCGCTTACGAAGCAGGGCTCTTACCGCTGCACCATGCTCTCTTTGGCTTCTTCCTAGCGTACAACGCACATGGAGGCCGCACTGCAATTGCGAATAATTAATTTCTCGGAAAAAGCTGAGAAGCGCACCTTACTACTTGCACCTGGTATATGCCTGGCCATGGCCTACGCGTGTACTGAAGATGGTTAGAATCAGTGACCCATGCATCGTATCCTCCCCTTGTTAGCTGTCGCCCATGAGATCCAGATTCGATTCATGGCTCAGTCAAGAAATGTAGTTTTGGTCTGGGTTGGAACACGGTACAATATGCCTTTTGAGGTAAAACTGAGAAGAGGTGAGTTTCCTCACTTCAATTACAAAAACACACACACTTTTGAATTCGAAAGCTTCTTTAAAAAGCCACACACTCTGAAATTTGTATTATTTGTCCTCCTGCTGTGTAAAACTGTCTGCTGCCACTCGACTTCCTAAGGGACATAGTTATGAATTCAATATTTCAGCTCGCAGCACTTCTTAAAGCTTCACTACTGTACACTGCATTGATACACCAATACTGCCACTCAAGTTGGTATTTCCCCGGCAAACCTAAATATTTCAATGTAATCTTTCTCACTCAATTTGTCCCTCCAGTTCATGTGCAGATGTTAACTCCTGAGCAGCTGATCGTAGCGTCACAAGCTTAGGACAGTCAGCTTCAAACGTTTTAGCTCTGTAACATAGGATCATCAAAATAATTGAATAAGTTATTATTTTCCTGCGTGGATAGAAATAAAGATTTCGTACGGCACAGCGAGCTTAGCAAGTTCAGTTATCTAGGCAATGTTCTGTTCTATTGGCTGTCATGAGCGAGCGAATCTAGCTCCTACCTCATTTTCAGAGTTTTTTATATACTGTATAGTAAATTTTATCATCATGTATGAGTTAAAATGCCATAACCTTTTCGATTCATGCAGTTGAACCTCTCATGATAAACAAATGGAATCACATGTCACTACTACAGTGCTGCAAGTTTTGTCTAATTTTTTGTGTGTATGTATATATGACTTACAGGGAGCGTGATGGCACAGTGGCTTAGCTGCTCGTCTTTCACCCGGACGACCGGGGTTCGAATTCCGGTGACAGCGGGGTGGAATTTTCACCTGAAAAATCACGTGGCGTCAGGAAGGGCATCCGGCCTTAAATTCCCGGCCAAAACCAAAATGAGCCTGGTTGGCTCCGGCGACCCCAATTAATTGGGAAAAGCCGAAGAAAAACAACAACAACATGTATATATGACTTACAATGATGAAAAAGGATGCCCCATAAAGATGAATTATGCCCCTAATGTTGCCCAAATTCCTTCTGTTCCCTTTAGTCTGGAATTGAATAACCCGCAGATGATGTCCATTTCTTGGTTGGAAGATAGAGATAAAATATGTGTGGAATGTTAACTTTCACGGTCAAGAAATTAAACTCCAGCAATTCTTTTAGGTTTATGCAGTGTCTGGTGCGGAGTTCCTTTCAGATGTATAAAACTCTTTCAGTAGACCCTTGGTATAAATGACCAGTCGTATGCATGTGAAAATTTTGGGAACAGTCTACATTATATCATGTAAATGCCCTTAACAGTCTTCTGCCACACCTGCCCAGCTCCTCTTTGGTCACTATTCTTGGCACTCGAACATTGCATTGTTGTCGGCACAAACCATACACCAACAGCGCGAGTAGAACACTGAGATCAGACTCAAAGTGCGCTGGGCAAAGAGACAATGCGCACATCATTTGCACTGATCTCAAATGTATCAAAGCTCACTGTGCATGTATATACCATTGTGAACAGCCTAAGAGGACCATGCATTATGACCTGTATATAATAGTACTTCTTTGCTGGTGGAACTAGAGCACCCTCAGCATTATCTTATCCCTATAAAGGTACCAAAAGGGGTAAGCCTCCGTGGCTTAGGCGGCAGCACGCCGGCCTCTCACCGCTGGGTCCGTGGATCAAATCCCGGTCACTCCATGTGAGATCTGTGCTGGACAAAATGGAGGCAGACAGGTTTTTCTCCGGGTACTCCGGTTTTTCCTGTCAACATTTCATTCCAGCAACACTCTCCACTATCATTTCATTTCATCTGTCGTTCATTTAATCATTGCCCCAGAGGAGTGCGTCAGGCCTCGGCAGCCGGCACAGTTCATATCCTCGCCGCTAGATGGAGAGCCTCATTCGTTGCATTCCTGACCCGGTCGAAGACTGGAAGCAGGCTGTGGATTTTCATTTCATAGCCAAAAGGGATGCAATATAAACCTTGAAGAATTGCTGGAGTTTAAGAGATGTGTGGTGTACTTCAGTAAGACCTTGACATGGATTTACAAGATTTAATCTAATTGAAAACTCTGAGTGGCCTTTATGGAAACTTAGAAACTGTGATAGAGATGAAGGTTGGCTTTGTCAGAGACCTATGAGTTGGAACTGCTGGGTGGAGCAAATATTTCTGATAAAATGTACCTTAAACATTCAAAATCAATCCATTTTTGTCAGGATTCTTCTCAATGTTCAGTATATGTATGCGAATCACTCAGTTTAGACTCCAGAGGAGCGGCTACAAAAGGCGTCTGTTATCCAGTGGATCGGCCTAGAACAATAAGTGGCAGTAGGTCATAAAATGCCTTTGAGTGTGGCGAACTCATCGTACTAATAGCCTATAAAATGAGTGAGTGTGAATTGAGGCCTCGGAAAGTGCTAGGGCGTCCCCTGCAGGCGACGCGCAGTTCCCAGGGGTCTGGGGGAACTGTGAGAAGTAGGCTACCAGACACCACAAACATCGCCTTCATAAACGTGATGAGCTTAAATGGCAAGACAGAAGAATTGGTGGACTATATGGAAAAGAAGGAAATAGCAATGATGGGAGTCAGTGAAGCGAAATGGAAGGGAAAAGGTGAGAAAGAAGTCAAGAAAGGGAAGGGATATAGAATATATTGGAATGGAGGAAATAAGGCAATGAATGGTGTTGCAATAATATTGAGAGAAGACTTAGTGCAGTTTGTTGAGAAAGTTGACCAAATTAATGACAGAATGATGAAAATTAGACTAGGACTTGAGAGTGGAACAAAGGATTTTATACAGATTTACGCACCCCAGACAGGGAAGGTAGATGAATGTTTAGAGAATTTCTTAGAAGAACTGGAAAAGTGTATAGAAGACAAAGAGGTTATAATAATGGGGGATATGAATGCACATGTGGGAACAGATAGGCAGGGAAAAGAAGAGATAATTGGCCCATTTAGCTATGGAAATCATGATGAAGAAGGAGAAATGTTAATAGATTTCTGTAGAAGGAATGGATTAATTGTTGGAAATACATGGTTTAGGAAAAAGAACTCCCAAAAAATAACTAGGTATGGATGGGGAGACAGAAAGACAAAAACAATGATCGATCTTATCCTAGTGGAAAAGGATAAACGTAGACAACTGGTAGATGTGACAGCTATGCCAAGAGGAGATTTTGAAGGAGACCATAAAGTGGTGATAGTCAAATTAAGGCTTGGGAAAATCACAAAGCTTGCGGAGAAAAGGGAAAGAAAATTAAAGGTGTGGAAGCTAAAAGAGAGAGAGGCAATGGAAAAGTTCCAAGAAGACTTGAAAAAGGAAATTCCCAAAGACGAAGCAAAAAGTGTCGAACAGGAATGGGCATGTTTTAGAAATTGTTTTGCGAAGTGTGCAGTAAACACTTATGGAAGACTATCAGGGAAGAAAAAGGAAAGGGAGACTCTTTGGTGGAACAACAGGGTAAAGGAAGCTGTTAAAGAAAAACAAATGGCATGGAGGAAGTGGATAGGCAGTAAAAATGCAGAGAAATGGCAAAAATATAGAGAAGCAAAGAAGGCATGCCAAAAAATTGTACAAGAAGAAAAAAGGAAAAGTTGGGAAGGTTTCACGGAAACTTTGAAGGAGGATATCCAAGGAAGTAAAAAGGTTCTATATGGATTGGTGAAAAACAGTGTAAAAGGTAGGGAAAACACAAAATTTGTAAAAACTGAAGCAGGACAGATATTGTATCAAAGAGATGATATATTAAAAAGATGGGAAGAATACTTTTCAAAGCTACTAAATGTTAAATACATTGAACTGGAAGATGAAAAAGAGCAAGAAGAAACAATGGAAGAAGAAGAAGAACAAGAAAAGGAGATCACTATGCTAGAAATAGAGGAAGCCATACAGAAGATGAAGAGCGGTAAAGCAGCAGGAGAGGATGAGGTGTCTGCGGAAATGAAAAAGCAGCGGGACCAATAGGTGTACAGTGGTTGTATAGATTATTTAGAATAATTTGGAAGAAGAAAGAGATTCCAGAAGAATGGGGAAAGGGATTAATTATCCCGATTTTTAAGAAAGGTGACAAAAAGGAATGCAATAACTACAGAGGGATCACTCTTATCGCTCATGTAGCTAAGACCTTTGAGAGAGTTTTGGAAGGCAGACTGAGGAGGAAGATAGAAGGAGAGATGGAAGAAGAACAGTATGGTTTTAGGAAAGACAGATCAACATTTGACCTAATCTTTGCATTAAGGCAAATGATGGAGAAAAGATGGGAATTTGGAAAAGACATGGTGATGACATTTATTGATATTGAGAAAGCGTACGACAGTGTGCCTCGACAGGTGGTTTGGAATGTATTAAAGAAAAGGAGAGTTAACGGAGCTGATGTCCAAATGTTAAAAGCTATGTACAAATATTGTGTGAGTAGCGTGAAGACCAGTATAGGAGAAACAGAATGGTTTAAAGTGGAAACAGGTCTCCGACAGGGAAGTGTATTGTCCCCCTTACTATTCATCATAGTCATGGATGAAATTCACAAGAATGTTAAACAGAGATTGGGACAAGAGGCAACAAAGGCCATGCTGTTTGCAGATGATATAGTGATATGGGGCGAGGATGAAAAGGAAGTACAAAAACAACTAGATGTATGGAATCAAGAAATAGAGAAATTTGGGATGAAAGTAAGCACAGAGAAGAGCAAGACAATGGTAATGTCAAGAGGAAGGAAGGAAGGAAGGAAGAGGAAAGATAGAATTGAATGGGAAAATTCTAGAAGTGGTTAAAAGTTTCAAGTACTTGGGAAGTGTGTTCACAGAAGATGGAAGGATAACTGAGGAAATTGGAAAGAGAATACAACAAGCGAACAGTTTTTACCAGAGCATAAGGGGTATTCTGTGGAACCGAGATGTCCCAAAGAAATGTAAAAATGTATTATATTCAACCTACTACAGACCCATACTAACATATGCAGCTGGAGCGTGGACTACTACAAAAAGAGAGGAGAGTAGAATACAAGCCGCGGAGATGAAATTCCTAAGAGGTATAGAGGGCAAGACCAGAAGAGATAGAGTTAGAAATGAAGAGATTAGAAAAAGGACAGGAATCTTGAAGCTGCAGGACAGGATAGAAACAACAAAGTTAAAGTGGTATGGACATATGATGAGAATGGGAGAGGAGAGAGTACCAAAGAAAACTTTCTGTGAAAAGATGACAGGGAAGAGACCACGAGGAAGGCCCCGAAAGAGATGGGCAGATACAGTGTGGGAGTGTGTAGAGAAGAGAGGAGGAAAACCTGAAGAAGTACTAAAAACAGGAGAGGAGTGGTGGAGAGACAGGAAACGTTGGAGGTCCTTAATTCACAACCCGACCCAGGAAGCTGGAAACGGGAAATGAAGATGATGATTGTAGCAAAATCACAATGCACAAGAATAATGAAAAACAAGAAGGTTTTGTCTAGAAAACAAACAAATTAAAAATACAATTTAGAATTATACAAATATGAACCCAGTACAGGGCTACCCTCCATACTAATTTCAATTTCTCCATTTGTTGACACTGCCTCAACAGCTTCTTAAATGTCTGAACATTTGGGGTATAGGGCTGAAAATGTCTCCTGCCTCTCGCCACAATACTTGGCCCACTTCCTTTTCCACTGGCTTACAGAATGATAAAATGGCCCCGCCCCACCTCACACAAAGCGTTATATACCCATTGCCAGCACAAAACCTATCCTGCAAGCACCTTCTGATTAAGAGGAGAGGTTACACATCAGTATATATGCGGTGGGCCATAAATATAACAAAGGTGGCGTAGTGGCACAGAGGTCAAGCTGTTGGCCTATCACCATGGCGGACCGGGTTCGATTCCCGGTCCATGCATGTGAGATTTTTCAAAGTGAAATGCCATGTCCTGTGGTTCGGATTCCACGTAAAAAGGAGGTTCCATGTCTCATGATCTCGAGATTCCCCCGTCGTCGGCTGTAACTCGATTCCGAGTAAACATACTTCTTCCTGCATAGAGCTTTTCAGACCAGCTTGTAGATGTGCTTCTGATGACTAAACAGGCCAATCCTGGCATAAAACATGCGCCCACATAAATTGCACTCAATGGTCGGGGGAGGGCGAGGTTGCAACTGACGAAGCTTTCTTGCTTGTCGCTTGGCCTCTTCATGTCTGCGACGTTCTTCCTCAAAGAAGTTGACAGCCGTCGATGTTGTGTTCCGCCACAGTAAACGGTCCGCAGCAGATGTTTCCCATGAGTGGATGTCTATACCTGTCGTCGTCATGATGTGTTTTAACTGGTCTTTAAAACGCTTCAAAGGGGCCCCATGAGGTCTAGTGCCGGAGCAAAGTTCACCATAAAGGAATTGACGTGGAAGCTTGTTATCACTCATACGGTGAACATGGCCTAACTATCTCAGTTGATGAGCGATGATAGTTGTCTCAATGCTATCGAGATGCGCTCTCTCGAGAACTGCAGTGTTGGTCACGTAGTCCTCCCACTTGATGTTCTCATCTTTTGTTGGTGGAAACGCTCAAGTTTCTTGATATCACGGCGATAGAGTGTCCAAGTTTCACAGCCATACAGTAGCGTTGAGATGACGACAGCTTTGTACACCATGAGTTTGGTATGCATCGTTAGGTCTTTGTTCATGAAGACTCTGTGCATTAAACGGCCAAATGCTGCATGGGCAGCCCCAATTCTTTGGTCAACATCCTGTTCGCAAGTGCACCGTTTAGACAAGATGCTACCAAGATATGAAAAATGATCAACCTGCTCCAGTGTTGAGTCTAAGATGGAGATATTGAACTCAGGAAGAGGTAATCCTGGGGCAGTTTGTGCAAGCACCTTTGTTTTCTTTGCATTGATGGTGAGACCAAAGAGATCACACGCAGTGCTAAAGCGATTGACCGATTGTTGAAGCTCTGCAGCTGTCGGAGCAGGAGATGCGGTGTCATCGGCATACTGCAGTACTGTCACCCGGGTAACTTGGGTATATCTCTGTGAACGAAGTCTTGCCAGATTGAAAAGACCTCCATCGAAGCGAAACTTAATCTCTATGCCTGGGTTGTTGGAAGATGATTCATACATCATGGCAGCCATGTACAATGCAAAGAGTGTTGGAGCAAGCACACAGCCTTGTTTCAAACTGTGAGTGATTGGAAATGGATCGGATACAGAGTTACCGTGAAGAATTTTTCCAGACATTCCATCATGAAGAGCTTTAACTAATTCCACATAGCGATCTGGACACCCAAAGTGCGTTAATACTTTCCACATAGCAGGTCTTGGTACTGAATCAAAGGCTTTTCCAGGTCATAGAAAACTAAATACAGGGGCTCCTGTTGCTCTCTGCACTTTTCCTGGAATTGTCTGGCACAGAATATCATGTCTGTTGTCTGTTGTGCCCCTGGAGGTTCGGAAACCACATTGAGACTCGGGCAAAATCCTCTCCGAGATACTTTGGAGCTGGTTAAGGAGAATTCTTGCGAGAACTTTACCTGCAATGGATAATAGCGATATACCACGGTAGTTCCCACACACGCTATGATCGCCTTTCTTGAAGATACTTATGATGGCAGCATTCTTCAAGTCATCAGGTACTTCTCGAGTTTCCCAGATTAACAGGATAGGTGTAAAAAGTGGAGTCTTCAAGGCCATACCTCCACTTTGTAACAACTCCAGAGGGATGTTATCAGGACCAGGAGCCTTTCTCGGCTTTAGTTGATTGAGCGCTTTGGTGAAATCTCGGAATGTCAGGGAACCGCCATCCATGGTTGTTGGGGCTGCTGAGGGATGTTTCGAAGAAAGTCCTCGGCAACATTGGAGGCACGATTTAGAAGTGCAGAGAAATGTTCCTTCCAACGCTCCAAAATTTGTCCTTGTTCAGTTAAAATGGCGGAATTGTCAGCAGTTTTCAATGTACCTGATGATGATCGGATTGGGCCGTATACCTCCTTTATGCCTGCATAGAAGTTTCACAGGTCACGGGCATCAGATAGTCTTTGCAGTTCTTCAGCTTTTCGCTGCCACCAGTTGTTCTTTATTTCCCTGATTTGTGCCTGACATTTCCCCTTAAGTTGCACGAATTGTGATTTTTTCACACTGGAAAACGGATCTTGAAGAAAGGATAGATGGGCTTCCCGTTTGGCATTGATGAGACACATAATTTCATCATTATTTTCATCAAACCAGTCTTGTCTTTTGTTCTTCACAAAACCAGTTGTTTCCTCAGCTGACTCAGTAATGACCTTCTGAAGCGTTGTCCATTCCTGTACAACACTATTTGTGCTAACAGGGTGACTAGCCAGCTTCTTTGCAATTTCATTTCTGTAATCTGTAGCAATTGATTTTACTTGGAGTTTAGAAGTGTCAAATTTCCGTCTCGACAGGTTGTGGATGGATCGTTTCGGTTTGCGGCAGATTGAGATCTTCAACCGGCAAAAAAGGAGCTTATGATCTGTCCAACAGTCATCGACACTTCTTGCGGTCCTGGTGACAAGGATGTCCTTTTTATCACATTGCCTGGTGATGATATAGTCAAGGATGTGCCTGTGCTTCGAGCGAGGATGCATCCAAGTGGTTTTGTAGCGATTCGGCAGGCGGAACTGAGTGTTGGAAATAAAGAGTTCATGTTCAGCACATAGACCAAGGAGTAATACGCCATTGGCATTGCAGTTGCCAAGTCCTTGTTTTCCCATCACATTGTTCCATAATTGATGATCTTTACCAACTCTGGCGTTGAAATCGCCAAGCATTAAGAGTTTGTCTCTAGGTGGTACTTTGGTGATGATTGTGCTCAGCTGGTTGTCGAATTGATCTTTAACTTCTATATCTGCATAGTCTTTGCAGTTCTTCAGCTTTTCGCTGCCACCAGTTGTTCTTTATTTCATAAAGTGACCCCCGGAGAGTGGGATTCGAAGAGTCATAATTCTTTCACTGACAGCAGTTGGAGTTAGCTGGTGATCATTCACCAGTGTGGTCTTTATAGCGAGATTAACTATCAAGTAAAACTACAATCTTCTTTACTTATAAATATAACAGTTTCAGACCATCATGTGGTGTAGTGACTAGTATACTTGGCTGTTACCCCCGAGGTCCCAGATTCAGTTTTCAGTTTCCGGCTCTGCCAAGATAATTAATTCTAGTCTAAGAGTTGGAATGAGATTCACTCCGCCTTGTGAGCCAAAGCTGAGAAGAGGTGGATTCGGTTTCCACCTCAGACATCCTAGAAGTGATTGTCAGTGTTTTCCCACTTCTACTCCAGGAAAATGCAGGGGTAGTTCTAAATTTAAGGCCATGCATGCTTCAGTCCCAATCAATTGCAAATATACACTACTAAAGACACCACATTCTGTAGGTTATTAGACAAATTCTACATACACCTAAGTGCAGGGTTCTGATAACACAATGTCCAATCGCTAAATGAAAAGTCAGTCTCGGAAGCCAGCAAACTTCTACACCAGGAAAATGCCGATATGGTTCCTAACATATGGTCATGCTCACTCCACTTCCTTCCCAATTCTAGAGTCAATAACAAATATAACCACTGCAAATAATGATACCACACTAACATCAGACACAGTGGAATGGTCATGAAGTCTCACTCTCTCCTAAGCTCTGAGGTCAGTTAACACACCAAGTGATGAATTATATATTTATTTATTAACAGCATTTATATATTTATTTAATTTCTTTGACCGAGCTTCAGATTTAAGTAGTCATTGTTGAAGCAAGATGACATTTTTCTATATAGGCCTACACTGCATGCTATTTCTATGTGTCTTCTGATTTCAATGTCGGAATCTAAACTGTCAGTGATGATACTCCCTATTTAAAGTAGTGAACCCGCTCAACTGGAAGACTTCTTCAATATTATTATCTCCCATATTGGAAGATGTTCGGTCCGTATTGCCAATATAATCAATCTAACTTAATAATCAACAAGCAAATTCGTCGAACAATACTATATTATGACAAAATATCACTTCCTAAAACTAGGGTACATGTTTTGAGCTATTCAAATATTTAGCCCTTCTTCAGCCCTCTCACATCACCGACACTCATCAATCAACATAAAAAAAACACATTAAAACACAACTACTGTATATCTACAGACACACTCAAATGCCCTTAAAATTTTATAAAAAACTGTCTCTTCTTTTAGTGCATCTTGGCCCATGTTTTTACCAATTTGTACTATCTTGTATCCATAATTTTGCTGAGCTGGCTTGAACTTTTCATGTGAAGACGGATGTCCTTGGTGCATTAATGTATGGACTCGCTCCAACCCAGACCTGTCCTAAAGAAACGAAATAAAGCTGTCACTATTCATCTGACAAGAGAAATCAAATAGTCTAAATAATTAAATGTGAAGAAGCTTACGTCAAAGCCAGGCGGGAACCTCATAAGCTGGGGTAGCGGGCCCAAATCCATGCGCCTCACGTCATGTAAACTGTAAAATTGTTACAGGCAAATTGTATTGAAGTGTAAATAAAGTGAAGTAAACTAAACAACTATGTGTGTTGTTCCGAATGATGCCTGTTGGCTTACCTGCACGTTCCAGATGGAAAGGAATCGCCTAATGATGCGAGCATAGCCTCGGTTCAAGTGATACGGCAGGAGGAGGATAGGCCTGGTGAGAGGCCAACAGCTTGACTGCTGTGCCACCACACCCCCTTTGTTATATTTATGGTCCCCTTCTGCCTATCCTCCTCCTGCCGTGTCACTTGGTCCGAGGCTATGCTCGCATCATTAGGCGATTCCTTTCCATTTGGAACGTGCAGGTAAGCCAACAGGCATCATTCGAAACAACGCACATAGTTGTTTAGTTTACTTCATTTTACTTACACTTCAATTCAATTTGCCTGTAATAATTTGACAGTTTACATGACGTGAGGCGCGTTGATTTGGGCCCGCTACCCCAGCTTATGAGGTTCCCACCTGGCTTTGACGTAAGCTTTTTCTTCTTAGCATTTTCCCGCAGGTGCAGGGTTCACTGTCCGGATCTTGGCTCGCCACTTGTTATGATCACGAGCATCATAAGGTGTTAGGCTAAGCACCTTCATATCGGCATTTATCGTATCATGCCAGTGCTGTTTTGGTCTCCCACGTGGTCGTTGCCCATTGATTTCCAAGCACTGGGTAGAATTGGCTGCTGTTCCTGGTGCAGCATGTAGGACGTGACAGTACCATTGGAGACATTTTTGCCGAGCCTTCTCAGTTATGGGTGAAATGCCCATTTGCTGGCAAATGATGTCGTTTTTTACATGGTCCAGGAGTGTGATGCCCATTGACCAACAGAGCATACACATTTCCATGCTGTGTACTTGGCGCTCTGTCAGTTGGTCGACATTCAGCGCCATACAAAGCAACAGGACGTACTATCATGCGATATATTTTGGATTTCAGATGTAGTGGCATCCTTCTGTCACAGAGTACACCTGTAACTTCCCTCTATCTCATCAAAGCTGCGTTTATCCTGCTTCGCACTTCATCACCTATCTCACCATCAGATTGTAAGCGAGATCCTAAATACTCTAAGCTTACGGTCTTGGCTAATGTCTCTCCGTCAACTTGATAGAAGCCGTTGCTTGTACACCTGTAACTTCCCTCCATCTCATCAAAGCTGCGTTTATCCTGCTTCGCACTTCATCACCTATCTCACCATCAGATTGTAAGCGAGATCCTAAATACTTGAAGCTTACGGTCTTGGCTAATGTCTCTCCGTCAACTTGATAGAAGCCGTTGCTTGTGATGGTTTCAAGGTATTCGGTCTTCTTCTTATTCAGTTTAAGACTGTATTGCGAAAGACGGCTGTTCCAAACTTCAACTTGATGCTGCAGTCCTCCTCTGGTGGTATCAGCAAGTGCAACATCATCTGCGTATAAGAGAGTCCAAGGAACACAACACTCCTTTGCAGGTCTCGTGTGATTGTGTCCAAGACTAGGATAAAGAGCAATGGGGACAATGAGGATCCCTGGTGTACACCAACTTTCACTGGGAAGCTCTCTGAGGTGCCGCCGGCACAACGTACACAACTGGTGGTGTTTGTAAGCTTATTCACATTTAATTATTTAGATTATTTGATTTCTCTCGTCAGATGAATAGTGACAGCTTTATTTAGTTTCTTTAGGACAGGTCTGGGTTGGAGAGAGTCCATAAATGATTGAACCAAGGACATCCGTCTTTAGGGATGAAAAGTTCAAGCCAGCTCAGCAAAATTTTGAATACAAGATAGTACAAATTGGTCAAGATATGGGCAAAGATGCATTCAAAAGAAGAGACAGTTTTTTTGGTAAAATTTTAAGGACATTTGATTGTGTCTGTAGATATACAGTAGTTGTGTTTTCTATTATGTTGATCGATGAGTGTCGGTGATGTGTTGGTGACGTGAGAGGGCTGAAGAACGGCTAAATATTTGAATAGCTCAAAACATGTACCCTAGTTTTAGGAAGTGATATTTTATCATAATATAGTATTGTTCACCGGATTTCCTTGTTGATTATTAGATTGGATCTGATGCTCAGAGTAGTCTGGTCGTGATTTTGACGACTGAAACCCATTTTTATTTTTCTTATTTACATAAATATGCCCCAACTAATGACAAGAATGTCAAAAAATTTAGAGATGAAACGGACAATCTTTTTGAAGAACTTGCCTTACTAATATCAAACATTCCAGTCACTCATGTTAAGATCTTGCTTGGGGATTTTAATGCAAAAATTGGTCAAGAAAGAAAATTTCGTCCAATAGTAGGTAAGTGGCCAGCTCACAAATTCACTAAGAAGAATGGTCAAAGATTAATTACCCTTTGTGAAGAACAAGGCCTACCCCTCGAAACTATTAGATTTAAGCGAAGACCACACAAACTTATGACCTGGAAATGCCCTAATAGTGCACTAGGAGAATTCCAGATAGACCATGTTGCAATGGATAAAAGGTTCTACAAAGAAATAAATAACGTGAAGGTACTACGTGGGGTCGATGTTGACTTGTTATCCAAGATAAAGATCAAGTTAACTCCACGACGTAAACAAAAATCGTCAAACTCGACCATGCAAAGGCAATATGACCCTAGTTATTTAATAAATAATGTGTCCTATTAGGAAAAGTCTAAAACTCTCTTAACCCATGAACGCCGGAATTAATATTTTTTTTAAATTTCGCTTTCTTATTAATAAGTCAGACCATAGGGAGTTATTAAGCTGCCCAACCCTAATTTTATGATGGTGGCATCTTAAGTTCCGGATATACAGGATATGTAACGCTAGGCGCTTGTGTTGTCAAAACCCTCACTGCATATTCTGAATGGTGATTTATAAATACAATAATGTACCAATTTCATATTTGGTGCTAAGTACTTATTGATAATATTACACTTTAAAAAGCACTAAGCAAGTATTTTGACACCTTTAAACCTTCGATCATAGTCAAGTGACTAGTTACTTGGTGCGAAACGGCAAGAAGCATGCTATGCACAGTCCCACACCACATTTACTTCATGCAGTGCGGACACTGCTTACACACAATTCACCGGCACACCGCCTCCGCTTATGTCCTGGGACGTTGATGACCATAAGATTGCATCCATCATATCACAAGTCTTCAATGTCGCGGCCCTGTACTACACATGCTGTTGACAGCCACCTGGCTCTACGTGGTTCTACGCCGTACAATTTCACGTATAATTGCGCCACTTCCCACTTGAATTCCAGTTGAGTAGTCCTTTACCATGACATAATAATGAGGTACCATGCGTTTTGGAGACTCTCATCAAGAAGCCAAGAAAATATGGCCCACCACCACATTTGTTTCTTAGTGACAGATGATATCAATTCACATTTTCATCCATAAGGTTTGTTCCTCCCATAAATTTGTTATAGGTGCCGATCAGAAGACGACGTGGGATTGTAACTATTTTTCTTTTCAGGCCGAGAGAAACTTCTGACCCGGTCGAGAGGGGAAAATGGGAGAGTCGTGGAGGCAATAGTTACTGTGCTGTTTTCATGCCAGCAAGCAATAATCATGCCGTCATTACTCCATTTCCACCTCCTCCAATATTTCTGCCAAGGTCCTGACCTCTGAATAATAATTATGTTATTGGATTTACGTCCCTTTTAACCGCTCTGGCTTTTAGAGATGCCGGGATGCTGGAATTTTGACCCGAAGGGGATCTTTAACGTGCCAGTAAATCTACTGACTCGACTCCCTCGCATTTGCGTACCCTCAAATGCCAATTGACTGCACCAGGATTCGATCCTGCAGGCTTGGGCACAGCAAGCGATAACGTTGCCACTGAGCCACGCAGTCAGTCTGAAATATCGAAATAATTCTCTTGTTGTATTTTCTGAAACACTGCCTGCTGCCAGATATTTCGGCAAAGGTATGGTCTTGGATACGGTACTAGCATTTAAAAAATGCTACGGTGACATAAAACATATTATATGAAGGCATGCACTGTTAAAAAAGCTGTATATAGAAAAACGTTTTGTGTATAAATGCATGAAATGTATTCTAACTCATTTCATATGAATGTGCTACAGAAAATACCTTGCCTTACCACTGACCCTCTATCCGCCTAGCGTTACCAATTGGAAAATTAGTCCCGGGCATGAGCAGGTATAAAGAAACACGTAAGATATGTTACTGAATTATAAATTAGATATGTTTACTACCATAATCTTGAAGACAAAGTAAAATATCTCCATTTCACGCAATAATTTAGGATGCTGTACCTATTGTGGCATGCCATCACGACGAGAGAAACAAACCACGAAATGTATACGATTGGTGCGGCATCACCCAAGACATTCCCTAGCGACTAGTGCGCGGGAAATGAATCAATAGACCTTCCATGATCATATAAGCGCAAAGTTCGAATATCCTTAACTGGCAAAGGTCCTGTAGAACAATAAATGCAATGATCGGTGCTGCGTTACCATATGGTAACGCTAGGCGTTTATGGGTTAAGTGATAAGCTAGAAACTATGGTTGACACACTGAAAACCATTGCTGTCGAAATTGCCCCTATTAGGAAAAGGAAAAAGCATGCATGGTGGAATGCGGAATGTGACGCTGCAATTCGGAAAAGACATACAGCATGGCTCAATGATCAGCAAAAGAGGACCACACAATCGCGAGAAGAATTAACCATTGCTCGAAAGGAAACTGCCAAAGAAATTAGGAGAATTAAAAGAGAAAATCAAAAAAAGTCCATACAAATTATTGATGATTCCTTTAAACAACACAAAACAAGGGACTATTACAGGACATTTCGTCAATATCATTATAAATACAGCCCTCCTACACTATTAATGAAAGATAAATCAGGTAAACTAGCCCACAATGATACTGATAATGCTAAAATTCTAGCAGATTATTTTAGAGAACTGCTAAATGCTGATGAACCTGAGGAATATCTTGATTTTGAGCTTAATCCAAAAAATAAAACAAATTTACAGAACATTATTCCTCCTGACTTGACTGAAGTATGTGCAGCAATTAATTGGCTCAAAAATTATAGAGCAGCAGGAGAGAATTCAGTGGTAGCAGAACTATGGAAATATGCAAATGAACAAACCATCTCCAACTTCCATAAACGCCTCATCGATGTATGGAATTCGGAACAAATACCAGAGGAATGGAGAATGGCTGTAATCCACCCAATTCATAAAAAGGGTGATAGATCAGACCCGAACAACTACCGTGGGATTTCTTTGCTTGATGTAACATACAAGATTCTATCTAGAATTATCTTCACAAGAATTCAACAACAACTCGATCAAGAACTAGGAGAACATCAAAGAGGGCTCCGACCAGGTCGCAGCTGTCCGGATCAGATCATCAGTCTGAAATGGATAATGAAATATCATAGAATGAGACAAAAGGATTTGGTCATTACTTTTGTGGATTTTAAGAAAGCTTAATCCATCGAGGATCATTACTTAACATCCTTAGGGAATTTGGGTTACATCAAAAGCTTATCAACCTCATCGGTGTTACTTTGAAAGATACTAAATCAAAGGTTAAATTTCGAGGAGCCTTGTCTGAACCATTTGATATCCGGACTGGACTTCGACAGGGAGATGGTCCATCACCGTTATTATTTAATTGTGTTTTTGAAAAGATCATGCATGAGTGGAGCAAAACTTGTCCTCCAAATGTAAAGATTGGTACTAATATAAAACTGAATTGCTTGGCTTTTGCGGATGACCTTGCACTGCTTGCAACCAATATAGATGAGGCTAAACACCAAATTGAAGAACTTGGGTCTATTGCAGCAAAAGTAGGACATCAAATTTCATTTGGAAAGACTGAAATAATGGCATCCTTTGAAGTGGAAACACAAGCCATTACATTGATTAACAATAAATAAATGCTGTACGACTGGGAAATGAAGAGAAGTATCAGAGATATAAAGGTAATACCATCAGAGGCCTTAGATAGCGACCACAGAATACTTGTAATGAACCTGGGAGTTGTTAAGGATAGCAAGAGGACAGAGTACCAGGAAAGGAGAATCAAAGTATGGAAACTCAAGGAAAAGGAAGTCAAGGAAGAATTCCAGAAGATAATAAGGGAAAGGATGCCAACAGACAATCCTAAAACAGGGGAAGAGGAATAGAAGCAATTCAAAAACACAATGGTGGAAGCTGCAGTGGCAGTATGTGGAAGAACAAGCAACAGAAAGCGGTGTAAAGAGACACCATGGTGGAATGAGAGAGTAAAAGAAGCTGTGGGACGGAATGTAATGGTTATTAGTGCCCCATGTTGGTAGCGACAAATGTAATGGTTTTGCTAGCCCACACTGTTGGGTGAGAAATGTAACTGTTTACCTTTGCCTAAGCTATGTTGTTTTAATGGGCGCCAAGACCTCAACGCAATGTTGAAATCTAAATTTGTATTTAACAACGTCTAGCTCTGGCAGAACACCTTCAAGACTCTATTCACTCAGATCGTGGTATGATTTGATCATTAACCCAACAAACAATTGTATCAGGAGAAGGAATTGGTCTATATCTAATGCTACCTACTGAAAGCAAAGATTGCATTGTAAAAGAAATGAATTTATTGTATAAAACAAGTATAGCAAAATTAATAATAATAATAAGTTTAAAATTTAAATTGGAGCGTTGTGATTTGAATATTACCGATAGAAAATTACGTGAAAACGGAGTCTGATAAATTGATTTTACTCTTATTTCCAAGCTATGAAGTTACTGAATTATGAAATATAAAACAAAGAAAAATGAGAGATTGCGTATTTCTGCGTCATTAGCGCTTACCCCTGGAAATTGACAAAGCATTTCCCTCGTTCTTGATGATGCTGTGTGCTTCCCACAGTCTCCTGGACGTCGTCATCTCCGTCGAAATTTGATGATATTCTGGTAGATTAGATAATTCTATGGTCCGTACATCGGACCCAAACTCTCGTAAAACCGCACTGGTTACGTTTTACAAAAGTTCGTCGCTAACTCCACTGAACATCGGAGCGTCACGCACTTGCGACCGTACACTGCAAGTTCTACACAGATTGTCCTTAACTCCACCGAACATCGGAGCCACTCGCACGCGCATCCATACTCGTCAAGTATTTCACAGATAGTCCTCTTCCACGGAACATCGGAGCGATTCCCGCGTATATCCACACTCGGCAAGAACTACACAGATTCTTCTTGTTTCACGGCGCGTCGAACGATATATGCACCTGTTGGCTCCCCCACCATGGTACCGACATCTAGCTTACGTCGTCGCCACTGATTGGCTGCACCCTACGCGCTAGATCCCCACTCCTTCCTCATTACACTCCGCGGGAGGGAGAAGTCGATTTCCGTTTCCACAATTCGCCTTTTCTAGACCTTGCGACCCAAGATTGCGTCATGCTCCTCGACAAGATTCAGCGTGTACTTGAAATCCCAGTGAGTCATCTCTCTCAAATACCCTAACTGACAAAAACTCCGTAAAATTCCGTAATCAGATAATTTTCTATGATATCGTCGTTCGTAATAATTTGCTTGATAGCGTTTTCTAAGACATAGAAAACCTATCTGAATGCTAATAATTTTTATAAAATGCTCCGAAAATACCTTAATAATAATTATAATAAATTAATAATAATAATAAATTACCATGAAAAATTGTCTTGGCTGAACAATTTGCCACGTAAATAAATATAGAATGGCTTCCTACTGACTTATGCCAGTTGCATAAAACCCCTCGAAAAACACGTTACAGGAAGAACAAGGCTTTCAGAGTGTGGTTCCTGGAAAGAACTGATCTGGCAAGGGAAGATTATAAGATCAAGAAGATAGAAGCAAACAAGATTGTCGCAGAGGAGAGGAAGAAGTGGATGGTAAAGTGGACAGAGATGATGGAGGAAGACAGCAGAGGAAATAAGAAAGTTCTTTATGGGATGGTCAAAAGTAAGAGAAGAGGTCTGCGAGAGGATGTGGTAATGATGGACAAAAACGGAAATGAGGTACACAACAAAGAGACACTCAAGACAGTGTGGAAAGAGTACTTTGAGGATTTGCTGAATCCAAATGGTCATAGGGAGGAAGACAATGTATTGGAAGATGGAGAAGACAACACAGGAATGGAAAAGGACCTGACTTGGAGAGAACTGGAAATGGCTATAGACAAGATGAAAGGAGGAAGGGCACCAGGTGTGGATGGAGTGGGTGTTGAAATGGTGAAGGCAGCAGGGGTGGTTGGGAAACAGTGGCTGTACCGTGTGATGAGGGTGATATGGAAGGAGAAAAAGACCCCAGAAGATTGGAAGAAAGGATTAATTGTCCCAATATTTAAGAAAGGAAGCAGAAAGGAGTGCAGAAATTACAGGGGAGTCACACTCATACCTCACTGTGCCAAGATATATGAAAAGATATTAGAAAGTAGAATACGAGCCAAAGTGGAGAGAAAATTGAGAGAGGAACAGTATGGATTCAGACCTGGGAGATCAACAGTGGATCTCATATTTTCAGTGAGACAGCTCCAGGAACACCACTACGAATTTGGAGAGGATCTGTTGATGGCCTTCCTGGACATCGAAAAGGCCTATGATAGTGTGTGCAGGGAGAAGGTTTGGAAAGCAATGGAAAACATGGGAGTGGAAAAAGAAACTGTAGGCAGAGGGAAGGAGATGTATTGTGGAAGTGTGAGTTGTGTGAAAGTTGGAGGGGAAAGAACAGACTGGTTCAGACAAATGAGTGGCCTGAAACAGGGTAGTGCGCTGTCCCCCCTTCTCTTTATTGTGGTTATGGACGAGGTAATGACACGGATAGCAGGAAAGATAGGAGAAGATAAGATGAAAGCAATGGTGTTTGCAGATGATCTCATGGTCTGGGGAAACAAAGAGGAGGAAATTCAGGAGCAACTGAAGGCTTGGGAAGAAACAGTGGGAGAGTACGGATGGAAGTTCAACATCAGTAAATGTGAGATCCTGTTAACGACCAGGAAAAAGGACAGACCAATGAGTGGGATAACACTTGGAGGTGGACAGCTGAAGAAGGTGGAAAGTCTCAAGTACTTGGGAAGTATAGTGGAGGAAACTGGGAGAAATGACAAAGAGATTACGGAACGTGGCAGACAGGCAGAAGCATTTCTGAGAAGCATTAGGAGCTTAGTGTGGAATAAAGATGTCCCACAAAAAAGCAAGGAAGTGTTATACAGAAGCTACTATATCCCAATACTGACCTATGCTTCAGAAACGTGGACAATGAAGAAAAGAGACATAAGCAGAATACAGGCAGGTGAAATGAAGTTCCTGCGAAGTAGGATCGGAGTAACAAGAAGAGACAGGGTGAGGAATGAAAAGGTCAGGGAAATGGTGAAAGAGGAGCCCTTGCAAGGTAGGATTGAGACATCAAGACTGAGGTGGTATGGACACTTAAAGAGAATGGATGAGAAGAAGATTCCCAAGAGGATACATGAGATGCAGATACAGAAGAAACGACCAAGGGGAAGACCAAGAGATAGATGGCTGAAAGGAGTGGAGGAATGTGTCAAGAAGAGAGGGGAGGACTGGACCAGAGTGACAGCGGAGAGATGGTGGGAAGAAAGAACTAAGTGGCGAGGCTTATGTTCCAAACAGACCCAGCCTGGGGCTGGAACCTGTACAAGATGATGATGATGAAATTAAAGTTGTACATAAATTTAAATATTTAGGGGAGATTATAACATGGAATTTGAATGAGAAAGCGTCAATCGAAAATAGAACAACAAAGTTAAGACAAGCGCAACATATTACTTGGTCTAGTTACAAAAAAAAAATCACTCTCCATAAATGCCAAATTACGACATTACGAATCAGTTATTAAACCGGAAGCAATATATGCTTGTGAAACACTTTTCAAGTTAAACACTTGATCAGTTACTGACACATTACAGAAGACTGATAGAAGAATTCTCAGAACTATAATTAATAAAAACATCAGGTGGATGGTCAATGGCGGGAGTCTATAGTCGATACTATGCGAAAAAGGCGAATTGCTTTTTTTTTGTCATATCTCATGCCTGCCGGATGCCAGACAATTAAAAGTATTATTTAATTATTTTTTCAAAAGTAAAACAAAGAACTCTTGGTTTATGGAAATTCAAAATGATCTGGATGAACTCGGCTTGACAATCTCCCAAATTGCTAACAAAGATGAGAAGAATATCTTGAAAAACAAGAACATCCGACTTCCCTTAAAAACCTTTACCCGCAAAACTTACACCATAAGCGATGCAGAGAGAGCGGTAAGGTCGACTAGAATGAAAATGTTTTGGGAAAAGAAGAAAAATAAGAAGCTGAATCTTTAATATTGTTTTTGAGACATGTATATACTTATTTTGGTTAAGTGCTCCAATGAGGGCGTAACATATGTAAATAAATAAATAAATATGGAGTCTACATTCTTCAGATGTTGGCTGGTAATTGTTGAATACCATCAAGACTACGGTATCACAGAAGATCGTTGCACCACAATAGTACAAGTCTATATGCCTACCAGTGAAGCAGCTGATGAAGAAGTTGAAAAGTTTTATAGAAAAATAGATGGAATTCTGAGCTAAGTCGAGGGCGATGAAAATGTAATAATAATGGGAGATTGGAATGCTGTGGTAAAAAAAAGGAAGAGAAGGGAAGATAGTAGAAGAATTTGGATTGAGTGAAAGGAATGATTGAGGGAGCAGGCTGATAAAATTCTGCACTGAGCTCAAGTTGGTCATAGCTAACACATTACTCAACAACCACAACAGAAGAATATACTCAGGATGAGACCAACAGGACATTTCCTAATTGACTTTATTATGTTGAAGCAGATCTTCTGAAACAAGATTTTGGATTGGAAAACATATCCCAGAGCCGACATAAACTCTGACCACAATCTGGTTGTTTTGAAATGCTGATTGAAGCTGAAAAAACTGAAGAAAAGTAAATACCGGTACCATAAATATGGCCAGTAGACAAACTAAAAGAGAAGGATGTGAACAAAAGTCTCAAGAGGATTATAAGGGCAGGACTAATGAAGAACCCTGAACTAACTTCTAATGCAGAGGAATGGGTACTTTCGAAGAATGAAATAATTAAGTCCACAAAAGAAAGCATTGATAGAAAGGAATGAATAGGTGGAATTGCTTGGATCACTCAGAATATACAAGAATGCATCAAAGGTGGAACAACAAGAGATGAAAGGGGAAAAGCAGAATATACGTAGATGTCTTAAAAATGGGGTAAACAAGAGGTGCAAGGAAGCGAAAGCAGTGTGGTTGAAAGAGAAATGTGCAAGTATAGACAATTGTTTGAAAGTAGCAAAAGTAGATGCAGCTTTTCGAAGGATTATGGGTACTTTGGGGAAAGGAAGACTAAGTGCTGTAATATTAAGGACTTGGATGGAAAACAGATAATAATATTATGTTGAAAGATGGAAAGCTTACATAGAGCATTTGTATAGGAGTAAGAAGATTGAGAAACATGTTATGGAAAGGGAAGATGAAATTGATAAGGATGAGAAAGGAGATTTAATGTTGAGATCAGTATTTGATAGAGCACTAGAAGACTTAAGGAGGAAGAAAGCACCATTTTCATTCGAGACTGATTAACTAACCCAGTTGCTGATCAGGTTATTTCACTTGGTATGTAGGATTTATGAGATGGGTGAGGTGCCCTCTGCTTTTAAGAAGAATAGTATCATCCCTACATGGTTTTTAATATAAATAATTGTTTTGGGGCAAAAAAAAACCCTTCTCCCTCCACTATATGGCACCCTGCTCTCAATGATCCACTATTAGCAGTTAGCACTGCGGCCTCCTCTACTTCTACTCCTTTCACTTTGAAATCGTTCAACACTGAAACTAACCATCACTTCCTAGATCTACCTCTGCTTCTCTTACCCTGTACAGCCAAAGTCATTAACCTCTTAGTTAATCTTTCCTCCCCCAATTTCTTCACATGACCCCACCATCTGAGACGGCTTATACAAACAGCATAATCTAGCTTGTTAATTTCTAATTAGCCCTTTATCTCTTCATTACGAGTATCCTCCTGCCATTGCTCCCATCTATTTGTCCCAGCAATAACTCGTGCTACCCTCGTATTGCCGCTGGCTTATGTATCTACCCAGTTCTCACTTCCATCCAGCAAGGTCGGTCTAAATACTGAGCGATGTAGGGAGAGTTTTGTGGCTACATCAACTTCTTTCTTGCAGAATACTGTAGATCGCAACTGAGAACTCACTGCTTTGGCCTTTTTACACCTTGACTCTGTTTCCTTCCCCATACTGTGACCATCCTGAGAGAATACACAGCCCAATGTTCCACCTGCTCCAATTTAATTCCTCCTATCTGTCATTCTATTTTCTTGCATTTTTCCGTATTGACATAACACTCATCTTTGAAATGCTGATCTTTATACCATACTCCCTACATCTAACATGCTGGCTTGCAAGCTTTTGATGGTGTCCATTATTACAACCAGATCATCACCATAGGGCAGACTGCTTACCTAATTGAATCCCACCCAGCCAGTTTATGCCCTCCAGTAAATGGTCCATATATAAAATAAAGAGTAGTGGCGAGAGGTTACAGCCTTGCCTCACTCCTGTAACAACCTGGAACCAAGAATTCATCCTACCATCAACTCTTACTACAGCCTGATTATCAACATAAATAATTTTGATTGCCTGTAACAGCCATCCCTCAGTATGCTCAGCATCTTTTCCTTGGGTACTCTTATCATATGCCTTCTCTAGATCTACAAAACACACACGTCTGTTCCTCTCATAGCATTTCTCAATTCCATGGTACATGCTAAAAATTTCATCCTGACATCCTCGTTTCATCCATCTTAATCTTGGCCAATGATCGAACTCTTCTTTCTACAATGCCTGAGTAAACTTTGCCCAGAATGCTTATCAAAGAATTATAGCAATCTTTTCTGACATTGGTTATACATTGGGGCGATTACTGCTTTTGTTCGTGCGTCAGGCCTCGGCAGCCGGCACAGTTCATATCCTCGCCGCTAGTTGGGGGCTTCATTCATTCCATTCCTGACCCGGTCGGAGACTGGAAGCAGGCTGTGGATTTTCATTTTCACTGCTTTTGTTCATTCAGCGTATTTATCAAAACTCCTTGCAAACATGGGGGGAGGGGGAAGTCAAATTTATAAACTGCCCACCTATCAGCGTATTTTATTTTTGTTTCATGCTTTAATGCTTGAAATAACACAGTAATGTAGGCCTAATGCTATAATTTCAAGGAGGAAAAAAAAAGAAAAAAAAGAGGATTTTTATTGCATTTCTAATTAAAATACAATCAAAATGTAAATATAAAACATAAAACATTTGTCAACGGCTGACAAAAGACCTGAACACTGACCGCCGTGAATCTTTAAGCAAGATGTCATTTCCGAGTAGGTGACCAGTAGACAGCAATGCTTCTGTCCATTTTGTCCCATCGTAGATTGGAGGTAGTCCTTAACCTTGCTCATCACCAAGAAACCTCTCTCTACAGAACAGCTTGAAGCAGCTACGACGAGCAGATTCATCACAGTGACAAAGTACAAACTCCACAAATTTAAACTAAATAATCAACAAAGTTTAGACAGAAACTGATGAAATGCTGGAGCTCCACCAATTTAGGTAAACACGACACAAGTGTAGCACCAAAGGTCTGACAACACTGCTTTTTGAACTCTATTGGCGCAATGAAGTTTAGCATAAGCAAAGGCGAGTGGATGATCACAACCAGGAAGAAGGAAAGAGTCACAAAGGGAATAACAATTGGTGGGGAAGAATTGAGGAAAGTAGAGAGTTTCAAGTATCTGGGAAGCATGATACAAGAAAATGGAAGAAACAACAGAGAAATAAATGAGCGGCGGAGGCAAGCAGAATTATTCAGGAAAAGTGTTAGGAGCCTGGTATGGAGTAAGGATGTGTCTCAAAACAGCAAAAGGGTCATATATAGGACGTACTACGTTCCATTCCTGACGTATGCCTCCGAGACCTGGGTTATGAGAGGAAGGGAGCGACGCAGAATACAGGCTATTGAGATGAAATTCTTGAGAAGCAGTATTCGAGTGACAAAGGTGGACAGGTTAAGAAATGAGAAGATTAGAGAATTAGTCAAGGAGGGAGCATTACAGGATAGGATAGAGGAATCAAGGCTTAAATGGTATGGTCATGTTAAGCGAATGGATGGGAGGAGGATACCCAGGAAGATACGCGAGATGAAAATAGAGGGAAAAAGATCAAGAGATATGTGGCTCAAGGGTGTGGAGGACTGCGTGCGAAAGAAAGGAGAAGACTGGACCAAGGTGGTGGGAAGACAGAAGACGATGGAGAGGCTTATGTTCCAAACAGACCCGGCCAGTGGCTGGAAGATGATGATGATCGGCGCAACACAGGGTGTGCTTAAAGCACGAGGGAAGAGTCGTCGAATTAGTGTATTACAATCATCAGCAATTTCTACAGCCAATACCCACTACAATATCATTGGACCATAATAAAACGAAAGGAAGGAAGGAAGATTGTAGTTTTACGTGACCTTTAATTGTGAGGTCATAAGCCACGGGACCTCCTTTTTACGTGGAATCCGAACCACAGGACATGGCATAATAAAACGATCAATAGTCCAATATAAATAGTCAAATGAGAAGGCGGGCCGAGCCAGCGACGTCTTGTTTTCACGCAAGAATAAGTGAAATGGACATGTAAATATAAACTAGTATTTTATTAATTAGTGTGGTATTTTAAGAACAATTTTTAATGCATGTACAACAAACATTTTAGAGTTTTATTTGTAAAAATTTATAAGTTTTTTTTAACGCGTGTAAGAATTTGTAAGGGTTTTTTAACGTGTGTGCAACTATCTCATATGTTTCCATCACATTTCATTCACATCAACCATTTTACATTAATTTTTAATGTTTAGTGACTGACCATTTTCATACTAGCTGATGAAGGGGCAAATTTTCTATGAAAATAATAAGCCTCGAAACATGTACTAGTGTGTAAATAAACACTAAAAGTATTGACTAGACGGAACATACTATATTTCAATTTTTTAAACTATCATTCGTCAATGCAAATCATGAACAATGTTAACCCCAAACATTTAAGAATCTGTTCAGGCAGTGTCAACAAACGGAGATATTGTAATTTTATTATATTGGAGGGTAGCACTGTACTGGATTAATATTTGTATCATTATAAATTGTATTTGCCATCTATTTGCTTTTTAGATAAAACCTTCTAGTTTTTCATTATTCTTGTGCATTGTGATTTTGCTACAAGGGATGTCAAAACTGAGCGATTCACATACATATACTGAACATTGTGAAGAATCCTGATAAAAATGGATTGATTTTGAATGTTTAAGGTACAGATAAACAATCATAAAATGTCGCATATCTTGAGGCATGAAAAATGCTGTCACTTCGTCTGCTGACGGCTGCGTACAGTCGGTGGATAAGTACTGCAACATGGTCAGTTCGTAATTCTCTCATTCCCTCTCGCTATCGGCCAGCCCCTCGCCCCGCTCTCACACGCATATTTATGTGTGTTGCACTGTAGCGTAGTAGGTTAGCTGTCAGGTTGTAAAGTCGTTCATCGCCGAGCAACCACAGTTCGGAGTCACGCCGTGAATATTATTTTCGTGAAGTAACTCACCATGATGATGTCATGCTACGAAAACAACTGCGTTTGGCCGAGCTAACGATGATAATGTGTCATTACATTCTGCAATGGCTCACTATACACACGCATCCAGAGAGCACGTTCTGGCTCTCGTCGAACACGGCAATTACAGGGCGCGTGAGGCAGCACTCCGATGTGGTGTTCCACCGAGATCTGCCCAAATATGGATACAGCAGTGGCGGGTGTCAGGGAGGATTGGTCGTCTACCGGGCACTGGTTTACAGCGGGTTTCAACTGTAGAAGAAGACCACCATTTAGTTACAACTTCGCAGGAAAACCCATTCTTAAACTCGGAAGAGCTCATGCAGACGACTAATTTTCCTGGATGTCCATACATCATCATCATCATCTTGCACAGTTTCCAGCCACTGGCCGGGTCTGTTTGGAACACAAGCCTCTCCAACGTCTTCTGTCTTCCCACCATCTCTCAGCCTCCACCCTTGTCCAGTCTTCTCCTCTCTTCTTCACGCTTTCTTCCACCCCCTTCAGCCACCTGTCTCTCGGTCTTCCTCTCGGTCTCTTTCCTTCCCACTTCGTCTCGTGTATCCTCCTGGGTATCCTCTTCTCCTCCATTCGTTTTACATGTCCATACCATCTAAGTCTAGACTTCTCTATACCATCCTGTAATGGTTCCTCCTTCATTAATTCTCTGGTCCTCTCATTTCTTATTCTGTCCATCTTTGTAGCTCCAATACTGCTTCTCAAGAACCTCATCTCACTGGCCTGTATTTTGCTCTTCTCCCTTCCTTTCATAACCCAGGTCTCCGAGGCATACGTCAGGATAGGGACATAGTACGTCCGATATATGATCTTTTTGCTGTTCTGAGGGACATCCTTGCTCCATAACATGCTTCTCACACTCCTCCGAAATGCTTCTGCCTGCCTCCCCCGCTCATTTATTTCTCTATCGTTTCTTCCATTCTCTTGTATCAGGCTTCCCAGATACTTGAAACTCTCCACTTTCTTCAGCTGTTCCCCACCAATTGTTATTCCCGTTGTGGTTCTTTCCTTCTTCCTTGTTGTGATCACCATCTCACTCTTATTTATGCTAAATTTCATCCCATATCCTTGTATTATTCCTTCCCACACGTTCAACTGTTCCTGTACCTCCTCCTCCTTGTTTCCCCAAATCATCAAATCATCTGCAAACACCATTGCTTTCATCTTTCCTTCCCCAATTACTTGTGCCACTCGGGTCATTATGTCATCCATCACCACAATGAAAAGTAATGGTGACAAGGCACTTCCTTGTTTCAGGCCGTTTCTCTGTTCCAACCAGTCTGATCTCTCTCCTCCCACTTTCACACAGCTCACGCTTCCCTTGTACATCTCCTTTATCCTCTTTATAGTCCATTTTTCTACTCCTCTATCCTCCAGGGACTTCCACACTTTGTTTCTGCATACACTGTCATATGCTTTCTCAATATCCAGGAAAGCCATCAGTAGATCTGTTCCATACTCATAGTGCTGTTCTTGTAACTGCCTTACAGCAAAAATCAAATCCACTGTGGACCTTCCTGCTCTGAAGCCATGTTGTTCTTCCCTCATCCCTCCTTCTATCCTTGTCCTAATTCTCTTTTCCAAAACTTTCTCGAAGATCTTTGCACAATGACTCATCAGTGTTATTCCCCGATAGTTTCTGCAATCTGTTCTACTACCTTTCTTGAAGATCGGGACAATTATTCCTTTTTTCCAGTCCTCTGGGGTCTTCCTTTCCTTCCATGCTGTCCTCATCACTCGGTACAACCACTGTATCCCCACCTCTCCTGCTGCTCTCACCATCTCCACACTCAACTCATCCACACCCGGTGCCTTCCCTCCTTTCATCTTGTTCACTGCATCTTCCACTTCTTTCCATGTTAAGTCCTTTTCTGTTTGCAGTTCATCTTCCTCTTCCCCGATTTCTTCCTCCTCACCATCTTTTCCATTTGGGTTCAGAAGTTCTTCAAAATATTCTTTCCACATTTTCTTCAGTTCTTCCCTATTTTCTATCTCTTGTCCCCTTTTGTTCACCATTCTAACATAATCCGTAGGATCCTTCCGCCTCTTAGTTTTTACCATCCCATACAGGACCTTTTTTGTACCTTCACTATCCTCCTTCATCATCTTTGTCCACTCTTCCATCCACTTTCTTCTCTCCTCAGCCACTATTCTCTTCGCCTCCTTCTTTCTTTCCTGGTACTCTTCCCTTGTCTCTACCATCCTATTTTGGTACCACCTCCTAAAGGCTCTATTCTTTTCCCTTACTATATCTTTTGTCTTCTCCTTCCACCATGGTGTTTCCTTCCACCTCTTCTTACTACTTGTCCTTCCACATACTGCTTCTGCTGCACCTACTAGTGTATTCTTAAATCTAGCCCATTCCTCTTCCACCCCTCTTTCTTCATCTGTTGGAATCCCTTCCTTTACCATTTTGAGGTACTCGACCCTTCTATCCCCTTCTTTCAGTTTCCATATCCTTATACGTCTTTCCTGGTTCTCAGTCCCTTTCTTCTCCTTACTCCCTCTCAGGTTCATTACCAGCAATCGATGGTCGCTATCCAGGTTCTCCGATGGTATAACCTTGATGTCCGTGATGTTCTTATTTAGTTCTTTCTCATACAGTATATAGTCGACCACCGACTTCCTGGTCAAGTCATCACTGTACCATGTGATTGTGTGGCTCTCTCTTTTCTTAAACCAGGAGTTCCCAACTAGCAGGCTATTCCTCTGGCAGAAGTCCAACAGTCTCTTTCCTTCCTCATTTCTTCCGCCCCAACCCTCTGGTCCTAGAACACTCTCATAACCTTGTCTTTCACTTCCTACATGGGCATTGAGATCCCCCATAACAATCATATTTCTTCCGACCAGCTGCTTCTGCAATTCCTCTTCAAACTCCTCCTTCTCTTCAGAGGCGCAGCCTACTTGTGTCCATACACGGCCCGTAAACGATTAGCCTACGAGAAGCAGGAATTGCTTGCAGAAAACCTGCAATCAAAGAATGTCGTTCCGACCAACATATAGTCGAACGGTGTGCCTTTGCTGAGCTGGAATTAAATCGTAATTGGGATCAGGTCATCTTCTCTGACGAGACATGTTTCAGTTCAGCAGAGGTCAGACCGGTTTGTGTTTACAGGCCACGTGGAACCCGGTACGAGAAACAGTATGTGGCTGGGCGCACATCTGTGTCACGCTGCGGGTGGATGTCGTCTGATGGGGCCGGAGTGCTTCATCGGATAGGTGGACATCTCACATCGGACCAATATTTGCACATCTTGCAGAATATTATGATTCCAAGTGTGAGAGAGCGCTATCCACATGCAGTACTTCAGTTCAAGCAAGACAACTCTCCAATCCACATGAGCAGGAGTGTTCAGGGCTGATTTTCTGAGCAGAACTCCATTGAACTGCTCAACTGGGACCCTCAAACTCCAAACTTGAACCCCATTGAGTATGTGTGGGCAAAGTGGAAACGCCATATCAGGGAAAACTGGCCTCACTCTCCCCCTCTTTCGCAGGATGCATTGTGGGAGATTATGTTGGAAGCATGGGAGTAGATTGCCCATGATGAACAGTACTTCAGAAATCTAGTTCAGTCAATGCCACGTCGGCTACAGCAAGTTGTCGAAGCCGGTGGATACTGGACGAGATATTGAAGAAGTGTCTACAACAGTCCTATTCGGAACTAACAATAAGCAAATTCATTAAGCCAGATTGTCCTTTGTATAGAAACACACATGTATTTCGTTCATGAAACATTTGACATGTTTAAAAAATAAACACCGCGAGTATGATTCCAACCCCGGTTCTTTGTCGTTTCACGAAACGCCTCTTCCCCTGAGCTAACTGGCAGTCTGCAAAATGCTCATAATATTGTAATGATATTTCCATCATCTCATACACGTCTATAACAGCTATCATAGACCCAGTGGTAATTAACTAACGGTTTATTGCAATATTTCGTTGTAAAACTTAAAAGGCGTCCAGTATCATGCGGTTCCACAATGGTATAACAGAAGCCATCAAAACAAAAAGAATTGCCGAGACCAAAATTGAACCATCGTAGTTCGGCTTACTAACTTCACACACTTCCTCTACCTCTCCACTCTGTTAAACGCTTCTCATCCTTCGTCAATGGGACGTGTCCCTCACTTCACGCATTTGGGCTGTTTCTCATTAATATTGCACATCATTCTTCTCTGTTATTCTGATATCTGCACAGTGACACTGTGTACTGATAGTTGCATTTTGTCCCGAACATGTCGTTGAACAAAGATGGAAGTGCATCAATTTTGTTGCAACTGTGCAGCCACTTCCAAGCACGATGATACCCCAATAGGACTTTGATATTTTCCATGCGACAATTTATGATTGTCCATCTGTACATTTCATCATAAATTTCTGCTCTACCCAGCAGTTCCAATTTATAGATCTCTGACAAAGCCAACCTTCATCTCTATCACTGTTTCTAAGTTGCCCAGTCCCATTCCCATAAAGAGTTTTCAATTAGATCAAATCTTGTAAATCCATGTCAATGTCTTACTGAAGTACACCACACATCTATTAAACTCCAGCAATTCTTCAAGGTTTATACTGTGTCCCTGTTGGCTATGAAAGCCAATATTCCATCTTTTGGTATCTTTAAAGATAATGCTGAGGGAGCTCTAGTTCCACCAGCAAAGAAGTACTACAATTGAACTTGACTTATATGCATATCAAGGGAAGAGAAAAGACTACTTGTAACTCAGAATTACTTAGAAATCAGACTTACACAACACATGACATATTTACTGAAAAACCAATGGAATAGACCTACATGTGTAAATCCTAGCAAACAATACATACATTAAGACAGAAAATACAGTACTGTATTATTTTGAACTTGGTCCAGCCTTAAAGAAATCAGATAGTTTGGCTTGTTTCACTTTTCTTGCATTGTGTATAAACCTCCTTTTGCGAACGTAGTAATAAATTCAAGGCATTTTCACTACAACTTTTCACACTGATGTAACGCCTACACACATCGATTGCACTTAAGACTAACTTCACTTAGTTCAGGTGTTTCAAGATTCAAGTCATCATCTCCATCACTGTCACTATCGCTTGTAGCTGGTCCGTCACCACCGAGTTGTTGGCATACATCAGCAATAATCTCTTCATCCCATTGTAGCCCACATGCAGCCAGATTACCATTGAAGTGCACAAAAGTATCGAAATCTGCACCCTCCGGTAGCGTTAGCTAATTGAAAATGCAGCCTGCGTCCAGTCGACCGACCGGGTCAGGGAATGGAATGAATGAAGCCCCCATCTAGCAGCGAGGATATGAACTGTGCCAGCTGCCGAAGCCTGTCGCACTCCCCTGGGGCAATGATTAAATGAAATGATAGTGAAGAGTGTTGCTGGAATTAAATTTCTGACAGGGAAAACCGGAGTACCCGGAGAAAAACCTGTCTGCCTCCGCTTTGTCCAGCACAAATCTCACATGGAGTGACCGGGATTTGAACCACGGACCCAGTGGTGAGAGGCCGGCGTGCTGCCGCCTAAGCCATGGAGGCTTCAGCGTTAGCTAATTGCCAGACATAATTTCGTCCCCATAATCATCATTAGAGGCAGCCTCCTCCAGTAAGACACCAGCTTTGCGGATACAGTTGCTGATTGTGGAGGATGATGCCTGCTTCCAGGCAGCCGAAATAAAGTCCATGGCTTGTAGTAAATTAATGGAGAGAGTTTTATTTCCTGCATCACTCAGTGTTATTAAATGTTGAACCAGCAATCTTTTATAATGCACTTTGAAATTTGCAATGATGCCCAAATCAAGCAGTTGTAGAACACTGATACAGTTAGGAGGGTAAAGTCCCACTCGGACATTCTCCAGAACGATTTGAGGTGGATGTGCTGCACATCTATCCATAAGAAGAAGGATTTTCTTCTGTTTCTTTTTAATTTTAATGATCAGTTTTTTCAACCACTGTTCCATTAGAAGCATATTCATCCAAGAATTTCTGTTGGATTCATATTCTATAGGTTTTGTTTTTACACCCTAAAACACCTCGGATTCTTCGATTTTCCTATCACAAGTGGAGGAAGTTTGTCCGATCCATCTGCATTGGTGGCAAGAAGAACTGTTACGCGAATTTTACTTTTCTTCCCTCCATGGCAGGAGTCACCTTTTTCAGCTAATGTTTTACTAGGAAGGAGGCTGTTGAATAAGCCGGTCTTATCACAATTGTAGATGTTTGTAGGCTGGCAATCGCTTATGATACCCTGCAGAACCTCTTCTTTCCAGTGTTGCACCGTGACGTCGTCCACAGCTTTTGCGTCACCGCAAATTGTTCTCCATGTGATTTCATGACGATCTTTAAATCCTTGCAACCATCCTGACGAAGCCTTGAAATCAGCAGTGATACTCATCAATTTAGCTAAATCTATCGCCTTTGTCTTTAGCATGTCGCCACTAATTGGTAGAGCTGCAGCCCACTTTTGCTGGATCCATGTGAAAAGTGCTTTCTCCAAATCTACATACCTCCCTTTTTGTTGACGGCTGCGCTTTGATTTCGATCGCAGTTTTAAAAACTCAACCAAAATAGAGTTTTTTTTAACTGATTACTGTACATAGCGTGGTATAAGCAATCCTTAAGTCTGAAGCAATTTCAGTTTTTGTTTTGTGATCTCCTTGGCTAATCGAAAGCAACTGAATGATAAAACTACTGTTCAACAGACAGAAAACACCAGAAACCAGCACCATGTACATTTTACTCGTTCTTTGTTCCCACGAAAGAAATTCTCATATTCAATCAAAACACAGAGATTTGCAGTGTGACATTGTTGACCCTTACTTACTGGCGGTGTAACAAAGGCCAACCGAGCGAGTTCCCTTCGCTCCTCCTCTAGCTGCATTGTTTTTGACCTTCACAATACTGCTAAATACTAAGTTACAAGCGAAGTTGGAGGTTTCAGCGCGGAAACAAAAGAAAATAAATTTGTTTGAATATGAGAATTTTTTTCGTGTGAACAATCTAGAACATGTCCCACATGAGACAGAAACTCTGTGTTCTGTTTCAGCACCGAAACCCGACCTCTCTACCTCCATCTACACCAACAAAGAGAAAATTACATAAATACAGTACTGTAGTTTCTTTTATAACAACACGTGCTCATTAAATTACAAATACGCAAAACTCAGATGTATTTCGCTGACACTTAATATGTCTAACAGCGATTTACGTATAAATAAGGTTAAATTAACACGCTTTTAGATTACATTTTTCCGGGACCTAGAGAAATTCCGTACTAATACGAAATACGCAGAGCAGAGTTACGTATAAAGCAGGTTCAACTGTATAATATACAGGTCATAATGCATGGTCCACTATCCAGATGGGGTTCAAGCACTGTGTATAAATGAGCCGTTCCTCTTAGGCTGTTCGCAATGGTATATCCATGCACAGTGGGCTTTGATACTTTTAAGATCGTGCAAATGAAGTGCGCAGTGTCCCTTTGCACAGGGCACTTTGAGTCCGATCTCAGTGTATGGTTTGTGCCGACAACAATGCAATGTGCGTGTGCCAAGAATAGTGACCAAAGAGGAGCTGGGCAGGTGTGACAGAAGACTGTTAAGGCCATTTACATGATTTAATGTGGACTGTCTCTAAAATTTTCACATGCATACGACTGGTCATTTATACCAAGGGTCTGCTGAAAGAGTTTTATTCATCTGAAAGAAACTCCGCACCATACACTGCATAAACCTAGAAGAATTGCTGGAGTTTAATTTCTTGACCGTCAAAGCCAACATTCCACACATATTTTATCTCTACCTTCCAACCAAGAAATGGACATCATCTGCGGGTTATTCAATTCCAGACTAAAGGGAACAGAAGGAATTTGGGCAACATTAGGGGCATAATTCATCTTTATTGGGGCATCCTTTTTCATCATTGTAAGTCATATATACATACACACAAAAAAATAGACAAAACTTGCAGCACTGTAGTAGTGACATGTGATTCCATTTGTTTATCATGAGATGTTCGACTGCATTAATCGAAAAGGTTATGGCATTTTAACTCATTCATGATGATAAAATTTACTATACAGTATATAAAAAACTCTGAAAATGAGGTAGGAGCTAGATTCGCTCGCTCATGACAGCCAATAGAACAGAACATTGCCTAGATAACTGAACTTGCTAAGCTCGCTGTGCCGTACGAAATCTTTATTTCTATCCACGCAGGAAAATAATTACTTATTCAATTATTTTGATGATCCTATGTTACAGAGCTAAAACTTTTGAAGCTGACTGTCCTAAGCGTGTGACGCTACGATCAGCTGCTCAGGAGTTAACATCTGCACATGAACTGGAGGGACAAATTGAGTGAGAAAGATTACATTGAAATATTTAGGTTTGCCAGGGAAATACCAACTTGAGTGGCAGTATTGGTGTATCAATGCAGTGTACAGTAGTGAAACTTTAAGAAGTGCTGCGAGCCGAAATATTGAATTCATAACTATGTTCCTTAGGAAGTCGAGTGGCAGCAGACAGTTTAACACAGCAGGATGAAAATAATACAAATTTCAGAGTGTATGGCTTTTTAAAGAAGCTTTCGAATTCAAAACTGTGTGTGTTTTTGTAATTGAAGTGAGGAAACTCACCTCTTCTCAGTTTTACCTCAAATGGCATATTGTACAGTGTTCTATCCCAGACCAAAACTACATTTCTTGACTGAGCCATGAATCGAATTTGGATCTCATGGGCGACAGCTAACAAGGGGAAGATACGATGCATGGGTCACTGATTCTAACCATCTTCAGTACACGCGTAGGCCATGACCAGGCATATACCAGGTGCAAGTAGTAAGGTGCGCAAAGAAGAGAGAGAAACAAGACACGTGCGATCCTAGTGTCAGGATGGCAACTGAATGAATGGCCTTTTAAAAACTCTCCTGCCATCTTGCGAGCAAACTACATTACTGCTTAGTCACTTATTCCTTAATTCTAACAAAGGATGTTGACGTATATGTAAAGTATTGAAGCCATATTTTCCAGTGTTGCCTATACAAACTGATATTTGTAACTCTTCAGTAGGTCAACACGAATTTGTCCAATGACTGGGCGGGGGGTGCAATGTATATAATACATTAGCGTAGCCAAGATCGACCAATGGGGGTGGGGGGTTATAGTTACTCAAGCCAAATTCTACGAGCATTTCGTCCCACAGCACAGCCATGCTCGCCAGTCTCTATGCAGCAACAGTGCTCAGTAGAACCCACGCTACTGGATGACATGTTCACAGTTGTTCTGTTTGATATAGGCAATGAGGGGCGTGGCGGCACAGCGGTCAAGCTGTTGGCCTCTCACCAAGGTGGACCGGGTTCGATTCCCAGTCAATGCATGTGAGATTTTCGAAGTGAAATGCCATGTCCCGTGGTTCGGATTCCATATAAAAAGGAGGTTCCGAGGCTCATGATCGCAGGATTAATGGTCGCGTGAAACTAAAAGCTTCTTTCCTTCTTTACTTTTGGTATAGGCAAACATTCTGGACTTTAATATAGCCTACGGTATGCGTTCTACCCCTTGCTAACATGTATTGCTCATGCTTTTTGAGTAATGCTATTCCCTCAACCTCCATCACATAAGAATTCAGGGGCGATTTCTCCGAGCATGCTACGATTGCTGCGCAAGTGCAATATTTTTCTAAACCAGGCGAGATTTTAAAAATTACAATAGGTCCCGTATCTGTAATAGATCTGCGTAAAACAAATCGCATGTTGCATATATCTTGGCGAGTACAGCGAGGCTTGCTAGTGCCTTAGAGGCTTCAGCGGAGCTGTCGACAAAACGAGAAATGTATGCGCGCGCAGGTTGCTTCTGTCCAAGGCCAACTGTGAGCTGTCACGTTTGTAATGTGTAGTTGAAAGCTCTGG
The DNA here is from genome assembly GCA_946902985.2 of Meconema thalassinum. Lineage (NCBI taxonomy): Eukaryota > Metazoa > Arthropoda > Insecta > Orthoptera > Tettigoniidae > Meconema > Meconema thalassinum. The sequence continues at coordinate 62,954,303 of OX336389.2, read as the reverse complement.
TCTGAGAGCTACAGAAAGCTACTACATTGAAAGCACAAGGATTTTTGTTTTTCTTACTTAAATTCAACACTAGTTTTCTGCTGGCAATTTTCTCCAAGATCTTTTCATTCTCCAATACTGTGTTCAATATTTTACAAACAAACAATTTGGATATACAGTACTGTGGCAAGAAGGTTGAGCACTTTTTAAATACTCAGTCTATGTGAGATGAAGATTTTGATAGTTTTTATGGACATGTTGATACCAAAGTCGACATTTATGGAGGATAGCCGTGCTCTAAAAATAGTGCAATTAGTGATGAACCAGAAAATCAAAATACTAACGTCTATTCAATGAAATTATTGACAATGCACTTGTTGAAATAGGAGAGCATTTCAAATACATAAATACATTTGTGTTCTTCTCGCTGCAGGATTGTGATTTGTTTGAGAAGCACAGAAATAAGTTTCCAGGCATTTATGTCACTGCCCTAGAAAAGACCTATGGGTAATTTTTCGACATTGTTCGCTTAAAAACTGAATTAACTTAAGTGTGATGTAGCCTACCGTACTCATCTCCTGACTTGAAAGAGAAAAGTGTTTCAGACTTAATGCAGTTTATGCATACTAGCAAATTGTACATGGGTATGGCAGTGATTTTCAAGCTCATCAAACTGGTAGCAACAATTCCTGCTGCTACATCCCCTGCAGAACGTTCTTTTTCGACACTGAGACGCATTAATACATATTGCAGATCGATTCAAATTCAGGAGAGGCCATCATCATTAGCTATGTTGTCGATTGAAAAAGGATTGCTTGCAAAAATTAGATTACAGTCCTCTTTCTATGATGAAGTTATCGATGATTTTGTACAGAAAATCCGCAGAGTCGAGTTTGTTTTCAAGTAGGATCTTATAAATAGATGCAATTTTTCTGTGTACGTACTTCGATGTTTACTTGTTTGAATTATAAAATCACTGTTTTGTCATGAGTTATTAATAATTCTAAATTATAATATGAGTCTGATTGTGAAAATTTGTTATATTTTGGCCCTTCTTGAGTACGACGTTAGACCAGTGATTTTCTACGTTTTTGAGGTTTTCTATTGAGGAATTTTAGGCTACATTAAACTATTTAGAGCATGCAGTAGGCCGCTCGAGGTAGCACATTTATAAAATATGAAGTGAAAATCCACAGCCTGCATCCAGGCGACCGACCGGTCAGGGAATGGAATTTATGAAGCCTCCATTTATAAATACCGTACCCAATTGTATTGTCAAGTATATATTTCAATATTCTATAGCACAAGGAAACTAGATGTGCAAATGAAGGTAGCTTTTGCGTGTTACATATTATATGCAATGGAAGATTGTTAAAAATGTCTAGTAAATATTAATTAATAGATTTATTACTTTGAATATAACAACATTGACGGGAAGAGTGGAGGAGATTGTGGATATGATGGAGAGGAGAAAACTGGATGTACTCGGACTGGCAGAGACTAGATGGAGAGGGGAAGGAAGAAAAGAACTGAGAAATGGCTTGCAGCTATACTGGATAGGAAATGAGGAGGGGAAGAGAAATGGAGTGGGAATGGTGGTGAGAGAAGGGCTGAGGGAGGAAGTAAAGAGGGTAAGTGATAGAATAATTAGAGCCAGAATCACAGTGAAAGGTAGAAACCTGGACATTCTGCAAGTCTATGCACCACAGGTGGGATGCACAGAAGGCGAGAAGGACGAGTTTGAAGAGGAGTTGCAGAAGCAGTTAGCGGGGAGAGACCTGATAGTCATGGGAGACCTAAATGCCCATGTCGGAACTGATAGAAGAGGTTTTGAGGAAGTGATTGGTGGTGAAGGATGGGGAAACAGGAATAAGGAAGGAGAGAGATTGTTGGAACTGTGCAAGATAAATGGGCTAATGGTTGGAAACACATGGTACAAGAAGAGAGAGAGCCATAAAATTACTTGGTACAGCAGGGATTTGACTAGGAAATCAGTGGTGGACTATATTTTATGCGGGAAGGAGACAAAGAAGAGTATCACGGATATAAGGGTAATACCTTCAGAAGCCCTGGACAGTGACCACCGTCTGCTGGTCGCCAAGGTGAGAGGACTGAAGGAAAAGAGGAGAACTGAGTACCAAGAAAGAAGAATAAGGACATGGAAGCTGAAGGAGGATGGAAATAAGGAGAAGTTCCAGATATTAGTGAGGAACAAATTACCGAAGGATGATCCGAAAACAGGTGAAGAAGAATGGAATAGGTTCAAGGACGTGTTGGTAGAAGCAGCGGAAGTCGTGTGTGGCAGAACTAGTGGAAAGAAAAGGTGGAAGGAAACACCATGGTGGAACCCCAGAACTAAGGAAGCAGTGAAAAAGAAAAATGAAGCATTCAGGAAATGGTTCCAACAGAGGACAGACAGAACAAGAGAAGAATACCAAGAGCGGAAGAAAGAAGCAGGAGAAGTAGTGAAGGAAGAGAAAAAGAAATGGCTGGAGAAATGGACAGAAATGATGGAGGAGGACTGTGATGGCAGTAAGAAAGTGTTGTATGGAATGATAAAGGCAAAGAGAAGAGATACAGGGGAAAATGTCAGAATGGTGGACAGGAATGGAAAGGAGGTCGAAAATATGGAAGAAGTAAAGGTTATCTGGAGGGAATACTTCAAGGAACTCCTAAATCCAACTAAAACCAGCATAGTGGACATTGTGGAGGAAGAAACAGACAGTGACCAAGACATTTCAGAGAAGGAATTGACATGGAAAGAAGTGGAGGAAGCATTAAGGAAGATGAAAGGGGGAAAGGCACCGGGAATAGACGAAGTGAGTGTGGAGATGGTGAGAGCAGCAGGGGTGATAGGAACACAGTGGCTCTTTCGAGTAATGAAAGTGATATGGAGGGAGAAGAAAATACCAGAGGACTGGAAAAGAGGGATAATAATACCCATATTTAAAAAGGGAAGTAGGAAGGAATGCAAGAACTACAGGGGAATTACACTCATGTGCCACTGCGCCAAAATATTTGAGAAGATACTGGAGAGAAGAATTCGGACAGAAGTTGAAGATGGGCTGAGGGAAGAACAGTATGGATTCAGGCCAGGAAGATCAACAGTTGACCTCATCTTTGCAGTAAGACAGCTACAAGAACACCATTATGAATATGGGAAAGATCTGGTGATGACCTTCTTGGATATTGAGAAAGCATATGATAGTATTAATAGAAACAAGGTATGGGAAGCAATGAGAGCAAAAGCAGTGAACAAGGAGACAGTGGCAAGAGTGAAAGCAATGTACGAGGGAAGCAAAAGCTGTGTAAAGGTGGGAAGAGAGAGAACGGAATGGTTTCAACTGGAGAGTGGTCTGAAACAGGGAAGTGCCCTCTCACCCCTGTTATTTATAGTGTTGATGGATGAAATCATACGAAAAGTGGTAAATAGCATTGGGGAAAGAAAAATGAAGGCAATGTTGTTTGCTGATGACCTTCTGGTATGGGGAGAGGATGAGCAAGAAGTACAAGAGCAATTAGATGAGTGGGAGAAGGTAGTGTTATCATATGGGATGAAGTTCTCAGCACAAAAGAGTGAAGTGGTCATCACAACGAGGAAGAAGAACAGACTGGATATGGGCATAACACTTGGAGGACAGCAGTTGCAGAAAGTAGAATGCTTCAAGTACTTGGGAAGCATAATTGAAGAAAAGGGAGGCAATAGGATGGAAATAAATGAGAGGGGAAGGTGCGCAGATGGATTTTTCAAGAGTGTTAGGGGGATGATATGGAATAAATATGTACCACAAAAATGTAAAGGAATCATCTACAAGACCTACTTTGTGCCAATTTTGACATATGGTTCAGAAACATGGGTGATGAAGGAAAGGGACAAGAATAAAATACGAGCAGTGGAGATGAAGTTCCAGAGGAGTAGGGTAGGAGTGACAAGAATGGACAGAGTAAGGAATGAGAGAGTCAGGGAGATGGTAAGAGAGGAACCATTGCAAAATAGAATAGAGCGATCTAGGCTACAATGGTATGGACATGTGAGGAGGATGCAAGAGGAGAGGATACCGAAGATGATGTTTGGAATGGAAATGACGGGAAGGAGGCCAAGGGGAAGACCAAGGGACAGATGGGCAAAAGGAGTTAAGAAGAGTGTGGTGGAAAGAGGAGTGTGCTGGGACACAGTAAATGACGAGAGATGGTGGATGGACAGGAAACGATGGAGAGGCTTATGTTCCAAGCAGACCCGACCAGCGGTTGGAAACTGCTCAAGATGATGATGATGATGATTTATTACAGCCAATGGCCAATATATACAGTATATAAATACATTTTAATTTCCTTCACTATAACTCGTGATCTTTTCGAACAGTCCCGTAGATGATATCTTCCGCATTGCTTATCACAGAGTTCACAAAAGCAGTGTTCGTTCGGTGAATGAAAAGACTTTACTTTGCATATCAAATGATGGAACCCATGTACAGCGAAACGAGTCACCGTGTGCCTGAGAGTGTAGTTGGTTTGAGTCCATTCCCTGTTTACCATTGCGTCAGTGCTGTAGAATTCTTCCCAGATATTTTCCTGTTTCTCCTTCCTATCAATTAGGTGTTTTTCCGAGGCTGGTGTTGTTGGTAGTTGAAATTTTATTTTAAGTTCCTCAATGAAGAAGGTTTCCTTTGTAAGTTCATATATTAATCGTGTGGGAGTGAATTTTGAAACAGCAAGTGACCTTTTCAAAAAACTTGCTTTTACACGATCTAATACTTCAAGGTCTCTGCCTTTAAGATGTGTCCATATTAAATGTAGTCCATATGTTGCGATCGGTGCAATTTTTGCGTGAAATAAGAACATAGGTGTTTTAATATCCAGTAGTTCTGGTTTGGTGATATCTTGAATACTACGAATAGCTGCTATTGCTCTTTCCTTTATATGTAATCTAAATGACGTTCTGGTGGATTGTAGACTTATTCCTAAATATTTGAAGTGGTTGACAATTTCCAATTTGTCTTTTCCAATAAGTATGTTAACTGACTTGGCTAGTCTTCCTCCCTTTCTAAAAACCATCTGTACAGTCTTGTTCTTGTTAATAGTAAAATCATTTTCTGTTGCCCATTCCTCCAATTTATTTACTGTTGATTGTAATTCTTCTTTATTACTAGCTCCTAGAACCATGTCATCAGCATACATGTATAGTACTACTGGGGAGTTCCGAGGTATTATTTTAACAATATCTGAAGTGATTACATTAAAGAGTAGTGGGCATAATGGATCTCCTTGCAAGACTCCATTGGTTTGAGTGATGTATTCTGATCTGGTTGTCCCATCATCTATCACAATTCTGTTTGATGTCAGAATATTATTTACAAGTCACCATTTTGTTGTTTCTTCCGATCATCAGTTCCAGTTTGCGAATTAGAATTTCCCTGTTTATTAAGTCGAAAGCTTTATTATAGTCAATAAAGACTGCATAGAATTTCTGTTTAGGTTGCCGTAGTGTTTCATCTATGTTATCCAGCAAGTTTGCGACTGCCTGTAGCGTTGATCTTCCTTTCCGGAAGCCAAATTGTTCATTCGGAATCTTGTCATTGATTTCTTCCTCCAGTCTGTTTTTCAGTAACCTGGTGAATATTTTCAACATATTATTCTCTAGCACTATACCTCTGTAGCAATCTGGGGAACCTGTATCACCCTTTCCTTTATAAAGAACTTTAATGTTACGAATCTCTCCACTTGTAGGGAATGTTTCCTTTCTCCATACAGGTGTTGAATAATGACACCCATATTCCAATAAATGCATTTATAGACAATTTTATATGTTCGGTTAGGACACCATTTGGACCTGCTGCCTTTTGGTTTGCCATTTGTGTTATGGTTTCTCTAACTTCCTCTTCTGTAAAATCCTGAAACACAACGTGTTTATCCGTGTTTTCTTTCATTTCCATAGCCACCGACCGGTTATCTCTGTTTAGTGTGTGTGAGAAGTGTTCTGTCCAAATTTCCATTGGAATATCATTTGGGAAATGAGGTCTTTTTGCGGTTTGTGAAATGAATGGGTTTTTATGGGCTGCTTCAGCGATTATCATTGCTTCTCTATCAATGAATGCCTTATTCTTCTCTTTCAAAAGCTGTTTGTACTTTCTCCTTTCTACTGCAAATAGGTTTAGGTCCATTGTGTTATTTGTCTCTCTTGCTTTATGTAGGAACTCGAGGACCGACTTCCTTAACATGTAGCACTCTTGATCAAACCACCTTTGAGCTCTCCTGGTGTTTTCCCTGGATGGTATAAGAGCTTGTTTGAGTTTTTCTTCTATTTCTTTAGTAGATTCATCTAACGGATTCTGACGTATCTTCTGTATGAGGGTCTGTTGTTCTTCTAACGTTGGAAGCTTCTCTAATTCAATTTCCTAGAGAAATTTCCTGTTTGTTTCTGTTTGGGAGGCTTGTATTTGATTAGTGTTGTAAACGTAGCTGTTACTGGGAGTTGTTTCCTTACTAAGCATCTGTCCTCTACTTTCCACGAGTGGACTTCAATTAGACTGTTTGAGAATAACAGATCTATTGTACTGCTGCCATTGTGGCAGAAATACGTTGGGTTTGTGTTGGAATTAATTAAATTAAAACCATCTTCTTGTAAGTAAGAGATGACTAAATTGCTCTTCCTGTTTGGCTTATCTATTCTACAATTTAAATCGCATGCTAAGATCACTGCTTCGTTACTCGAAATTTTTGTTATGGCTTCACTTAATGTTTCTATAATGTCTTCTGGTTGAACATCTGGTGGAAAATAGGCTCCAATGATTGTTACGAATTAAGTTTTATGACTAACACAGTGTCCGATCTATAAATAACATCAATGGGGGCCAGTTTTGCTTTGAACATGCATGTGATTCCCCCACTGGGTCTTCCACGGAGGTGTTGTTGAGCTAGGGTATGTATGCTGTAATAACCGTCAGTGTGAATATTTTCTGTTAGAAAAGTTTCCGTTAATATTATAATGTCTTGTGTTAGTATGTTGATCGGCAATATTGATTTAGCATTTTTTAGGCCTTCAATATTCCATAGCAGTGTTGATGTCATTTCATCCTTATTGATGCATGTCGCCATTGTAGGATGTTCTGTGGTTGCTGTATCTTGGGCCTCGAAAATTGAATTGTCTAACTATTACATCTTTTGGCCAGAAATCAGGGTTATATACCAGTTGGAGATTGTTTAATGGAACTCCAATTCTGAAGGCTTTGTTGTAACCCCTGGATTCCAGCTGATGACATTCCTTTATTTCCCTTATTCCATTACTCTTAAGATGTTCTATCAAGATTTCTTATTCATTGAGGGATGTACTCTTCCTACATATATCCATCCGTATTTTTCCGCAACCTTAAGGATGCACTTCTGGTCTTCCTTGGCTCCTCTAACCTCCGTCCTGCGTTTTCTTGTTGATCTCACTACTTCTGTCCATGGAATTTGACTGATTTCATCGTTTTGATCGATGTCTTGTGCTTTCCTATCATCGTCAGCAACTACATCCCTAACAATGTCCTTACAATTTCTTGCTTCTTGTAAATATCCGCCCATGTAAAACCATAACCTCATCAAAATTTCACACATAACTCTGCCGAATATCCTGGCAAAAACTTATCATTTTTCCGCTCAATATAAAATCACATGTACACATATAAAACTACAGCCACAAAGTCAAAATATATTTTCATCCGATTTTAAACTTCACGCTACCGCTTTTAACCAAGCGAATCACAATAATAATCCAAGCCACGTCTCCGTGTTGGTTTGCTCCACCAAGCGCTGCGCTGCACCGCTTCGTTGCATTAAGCGAAGAGACTATATAGTAGTAGGCCTAGTAGTAGGTAATCTGTGGTAGTAGGCTAGTAGTAGGTAATCTGTGGAAGAGACCAGCAGAATCTATACAAGTAGTTATTTCAATGACCGAAAGAGGTCTCTGATGCTGGTGGACAGCGCTCCCATTAGCTGCAAGTGAATTAGATGGAAAAACTACAGTTTCAATCACAGATTACCTACGATGATTCATATGTGACGAGTTGGAGGCGAACTCAATTACAGATGTTATAACAAGTAGGCCCAATAAGAACCAAATCTTCTCTTACAATTACACCGAAGATTATCCCGCCATCTACCGGCCACATGAGAAACTAATTGGTGACCAGTGGTAACTGCTTGCGCTCCATCGGTGTCTACTTGAACTACTTCAAAACCATCGTAAGAGTTTCACCAACGCGAAGTGGTTAACAAACTATTGAAATACCTCCTCACTTTTCTAGTTTGGCCAAATACTACTATATCGTTTGGCGAAAAATAATATATCCTTCTACAATTTTATAAAAATAGAGTACATAAGTCGATGCTAAGAGCTTTATGACTTTCAACTTTAAACACCCGTATGTTTCAGATCAGCGTTGCGGTATAAGTAAGCCGAAATACATGATTAAATAACCTTCACTCTCTGTTCAGTATCAAAGAAGCTGTTACGCTGACCGTGTGTCTACAAATCATTACAAAACTTATACAAATTCTCAGTGCTACGACCGGTTCTCACCAGTTTCTGCGTGTGCCCGTGCTAGCGAGTATTTCTTTCCCAGTGCTTGTGTTCGTGTGCGTCATGGTGAAAACACCGTCTAATGCGGCTAACATGCCGCCTTCTGCTCAAGCTTCTTCTTCTCAAGCTCTGTCCATGCCGTCGCTGCTGATGGACTCGGAATCTGACCACGACCAACCCGAGGTGAGTGACAGTGATATGGAAACTCTGCAAATTAAAATGGCCCGCAAGGACCGCACGCCTCCTTCCATCGGGCGTGCTAAAAAGCCCTGCTATCCAGGGCAGAGTTCTGCTTCCACTAGCACTACTTGTACGCCCACGGAGGCGGCCCCTGAGGAGCTGGGTATTAAGAGCCTTTTGGAGATTGACTCTCCGCTCCGCCGTCTCTCACCATCTCGTATCGCTGCCCCATTTCACTTCCCACCTCGATCGCCGCAACAAAATCAGTCTCAATCTTCCGACGGTTATATGCCGGCCCATATTGTACCCGGCCCACTTCTCCGCAGCTACGCCGACGCAGCACGGAACCCCGCCTTACCCTCTGCTGTCCGCATGCGTAGTGTCACCGCCCCCTCCCTCATCCCGCCTCCCACCTATTATGTCGTCCGTCTTATTAAACTCATGCCCGAGCACAACCACCCCCGCCATCTCCACCAAGTCCTATCCAAGTTTATTCCCAACCTTGCTGCCTACAACCTCGAAATACAGAGGACCAAGGAGGGTCACAACCTCAAATCCACCGAGCCGCTGTACAGCACCATAGTTAACTCCATCGGTACTGCCAACTTTTCCCCCTCCTGTCGGGCTTATAATGTCACTATGGCACAGCCTTCACATCAGCCTCCCCCATCTCACCGCACTACTCCCATCATGTCAGCGGTTATCTATGGGGTCGAGCGTTCATACTCCGCCGACGAGGTTGCCGCTCAGCTCCAACTCGCCGGCCTGGATATCTTCAAGGTGGTACGGATCAACAACGCCCATGGCCCCACCACCCTGGTGCGGGTGCTGTGCAAGAACGTCGCCTCCATCGACGCCCTTCTGCGCAACGGTGCATCCATCTATTGCAAGCGCCATCGCGTGGAGCCCTCCCGGACTCCCGCCCCTCAACGTATGCGCTGCGACCGGTGCCAGAAATTTGACCACCCCCCTGGAGCCATCTGCCCGAACGATCAGGTATGTGGAATTTGTGCTCAAGAACACCCTACCGCTCGTTGCGTAAATCGGGAGCACCCGAAGTGCGCAACCTGCGGTGAGGCCCACCCCGCCTTCGCATACCGATGCCGGGGCCGGCCTCTTCCCGACCCTGCTAAGCCTGAACAGGTTGTCCCCGTCTTATCCCAGGATCTTCCCACCCCCCCTTCCGCGTCCCCTACCCCTCCCCCTACCACGGAGAACATCGTCCGATTCGTGACGATGGTCCTCCAAAACGTCCTTCCCTTCGCCCGTCCACTCATTGTATCCCAAGTCCAACTCGCCGCCCGTCTCACTCTGAATACGCATGTCGACATGTCGTATAGCGGGAATAAGATGCATTTTGCATTTTTCCCGCTGAGTACCGTCCCTGCCTATTGATAAATGCCTAACCTCACCCTTTACTTCGTCAACATCCGCTCCCTCTTCTCCAACCGACCATTGTTGGACATCTCCCTCTCCCAACATGCCCCGGACATCATGATTTTCAATGAAACCTTCCTCAAACCTTCCCAAGCAATTCCCCCCTTTGACGGCTACCAACTCATTCGTGCCGATCGTCAATTTCAGCGGTCGGGTGGGGTTGCAGTTGCTGTTCGCAACTCAATTCCCACTCGCCAGCACTTTTTCAATTTCCCTGACGGCTTTAATGAATACCTCATTCTTGACCTTATCTTTCCTAACCAAACTTTCACCCTTGTCACTATGTATCTGGTACCCCCGCTCCCCTCCCCCCATCGCTTTCTTCCGCTTCCTCGAAGCCAATTTTCCTACTTATTTCTTTGCCGCCGATATCAATGTTACCTCCTACACCCCTGTCCAAGCCCGTCTTTTCCAGGACTTCTTGTCCATCAGCCGGGGCATGTCCGTCCCTTTTCCCTCCCCCACGCTTCCCTATTCCAACTCCACTCCCGATTTTCTTATGCTTACTCCCAATCTCGCCAATATTGCTAATGTTACTGTCCTCCCCACTATCGGTAGTAACCACCTTCCAACCCTCATTTCCCTGTCTAACTACCTCCCCGCCCCTTTCCACCCTCCTCCACGACCTCCTCCAACCCGTCAATACTCTAAAACCGATTGGAACGCCTACCGTACCACCTTAACTTCCTCCCTCACCCCCCTTCCTCCTACACCCCCTGCCTCTCACCCTGCCCTCTCACAACTCATTCATCGTGTTGAACAGGCCTTAATTACCGCCGATCTCCGCCATGTTCCCCGCCACTCCTATCACCCTTCGAAACCTCCTATCCCCCCCCGCGCCCTCCGTCTCCTTCGTACTGCTCATGATCTCTACCGCTCCTACTGTCGAACCCGCGATCCTGCCACCCTAACCGAACACCGTAAAACCCTTCGTCACGCTCGCTCTTTTATCAAAGCCATCCGCCGCAAGCAATGGAATGACGCCTGTTCCGACCTTTCCCACAGCCCTGACCCTGCCATTTTCTGGAAAACTTTCTCCCGCCTTTCCCAACGTCGTAAATCCCATCCCACGTACCCTATACTCCGTAATGGTTCACCTGTGGTTTCTAATCAAGCAAAAGCCGATATGTTTGCTCAGCATTACTCCCACGTTTTCTTCCCCACTCTCGCCCCTCACCTCTCCCACCCCGACGAACCTACCATTCATGCCTATACCGACCCAACCTCCCCTCGTCTCACGCCTTCCTTTGCCCACCTTCCCTCCACTGATTACCAACACCCTCTCAATTCCCCCATCACCCCACTTGAAATCCGCAATCTCCTTAAGCATCGCCGCACTACGGCCCCCGGGGGTGACGGCATTACTTACCGTCACCTTCGCGAGGCCCCCGACATCCTCTTCCTTTACCTTGCTCAGATCTACAACACTATCCTCTACACCGGACATTTTCCCCACCACTGGGGAAATGCCAACATCCTTCTTTTTCTAAAACCTTCTAAACTTCCTTCGGACATCAATTCTTACCGTCCAATCTCCCTTCTCCCTGTTCTTTCCAAACTTTTCGAACTTATTATCACCAAACGCCTCTATCCCTATCTTCACTCCCTTCATCTCATCCCCGCTCATCAAGCTGGATTCCGCCCTAACTTCTCCACCCACGATCACCTCTTTCACATCACTGCCTCCATTGAAGCTTTCCTAGCCTCCCCCAATAACAAACATGCCCTTCTCCTCTGTTTCGATGTCGAAAAAGCTTTCGACAAAGTCTGGTTCCCTGGCCTCCTCTTCAAGCTCCTCCACCTCCCCTTACCCATCACGTACGTCCGCCTCATTGCAAACTTCTTGTATAATCGCACGGCCCAAATCCTCATCCATGGTACTTCTTCCTTCACTTTCCCTATCCACGCCGGAGTCCCTCAAGGCAGCCCCCTTTCTCCCCTTCTCTATGTCCTCTACACCCACGATATCCCTACCCCTTCTCCTCCGCTCCGTTTGTATCAATACGCCGACGACCTTGCCATTCTCGCCCTCTTCCCTCGTTCTCACACCCTCCAACGCCATGTGCAACGTTACCTTCATACACTCCAAACCTGGTGCAATCACTGGCACATTCAAGTCAACCCCCAGAAGTCCCAATACATCCATATCAAACGCTCCCGCACCCGTCGCCGCCCTTCCCAGCGCCTCCATTTCACCTTTAATGATTCTCTTATTCCTCAACTTAATCAGCTTAAATACCTCGGCATTACCTTCCAAAATAACCTCAAATGGAACCTTCACTTCGATTCAGTCTACAAGCGCTCCCTCTCCCGCTTCCGCATTCTCCGTCTCCTCACCGGTAAGACCTGGGGCCTACGGCCCCCTCAGACCCTTAACGTTTACAAGACCTTCATTCGCCCAGTTTTCACCTATGCCTCCCTTACCTGGCTCACCGCCCACCCCCGTCTCTATTTTCGTCTCCTCACCCTCGACCGCCACGCTATCAGAATCGCCTATCATTGTAAACTCGATACCCCTTCCGCCATCCTCACTGGTCTGCTCACTTTCCCTTCTGCACTCGCCCATGTTCACTCCCTTCGATTCTCCTACCTTACTCGCGCACGCCGCTCCCACGCCACCCAACCCCTTGAAGCTCTAGAGCTCTCCCCCTATGCCACTGCTATCCTCAACTCCACACGCACCCCTGAAACCGGTCATCTCTTCCCTCCACTCATCGACTAGCCCCCTCTCACGCTCTCATTATTCTGTTCTGTGCACATTTTTCACATGTTCTACTTTCTTTTGGGGGGCTATAGTCAGCCCCGCCTCTTTGTTACTGTCGGCACCACAAGTGCCCTCTCATTGTTTATTTTTCGTTCAGTTTTATCCTATTCACATCGCCCCTGTCGCAGTTACATAAATTTTATTTTTTGCCCCACTAAACCTTATTTAGTCTACTTCGTTCTCCGGAATGGCTCCACGCATCGTCACACAGTGCTCCCAGTGCTCCAATAATTTCACGGCCTTGTTGCCGCAACACCCCAGTGCTTCAAGTGATGCGTGTGCCTCTAAAATATTTTGTTTCTCTTTCAGCATGGACAATAGACAATCTTTTGAACTTTAAAACATATCAATTTATTCATTTTCTGTGCTTTTTCCAGTGTCTTTATCTTTTCCAGCCATACGAACAATAGACATTCTTACTGGACATTACTTTTCAATTTGTTATATATAATTCTGTATTTTACCCACGGCAATATTTATTTTATGTATCATGTATATTTTTGAATAAACGGGGCTAGTGGGGTAATGCTCCGGCGAGTGTGGTGGGGGGGCCTCGTCTGGGGGGGTCCGCCTTGGGGTCGCGGTGACTTCTGCGCCATTGAATCCTCCTTCATCCCTCCTATCCATATGCCTAGCATATTTTCTTCCAATATAATTTATTCTTTAACCCTTTCCTCTTCTTTGGCACAAGAGCTCCCTGTTGAGCTGGGTGCCCGCCCTGTCTCGCTTTGCGGGGCAGGGAATGAAATAACTCCTGTTCGTTCGTTCGTAAATAACCTTCGTCTCACTGTCTACTTCCTAAGTGCCGGAAACTCTGCAAAAAACTGTGATCAAAGTGCTACGTCAGTCTACCAACAAACATCAGCGAGAAAGTTATTGTGCCAGTTCAGTTCAGTTCAGTTCAGCGACTTATTATTATCATCTGTGATGTCGGGCGAATCACCTCCGCCGCCTATAAGTGGAAGGCGTGCGAGTATCTTCGACCCTCCGGAGTTGAATCAAATGGAGCAGACCCAGATCAAATGTGCACGAAGACCAGAAGATTCTATCAGCCCTGACCATCAACGGAAGCGTGTATGTGGCAATGAATCCAGATCTTCAGGATCCACGTCTACTACACCAGACACAGGTACACCGAGTGGCATTGAATTCTTGTCCACGACTGCTCAATCTTCAAATACAGACCTTCCACTATTCCCACAACCAGCAGTACCTACATACATGCCAGGCAACCTTCGCAGTTTCGCTGAGATGGCAAAAAATCCAGCCTTGCACCCGCAAGTACGTCAAAGAAGCCAGGTGACACCATGCCCCATTCCACCGGCCCAATTTTATATTATCAAACTAACGAATCTGGATCTTGCTAAGGCAAACCCTCGCTCTTTATACACGATCATATCTTCCTTCACCCCTGACCTCCAATCATACCAACTTGAACTCCAGAAAACTAAAGAGGGCTATAATATCAAAACAGCGCAACCATTCTACCACCATCTGGTACACACAATAGGACTAGCCCAATTTGGACCTCGCACGCAGGCCACCAATTTATCCAACCTTCAACCTTCCCGCCCCTATGCCCCCCCTTCCCGTCCCACCCCCCTACTATCAGTGGTGATTTACGGAGTCGACCAACTGTACACGGATGATGAAGTGGCCCAGCAACTAACCCAACAAGGACATACCATCTTCAGAGTCATCCGCATTAAAAACAACGCGGGACCCACGACGCTCGTCAGAATCCTAAGCCGGGACACTGCCACTCTGGATGCACTTCTGAGAGACGGGGCATTAATTTATGCTAGGCGTCACCGCGTTGAGCCTTCCCGCGCTTCAGGCCCTCAAAGGATGAGGTGCGAGAAATGCCAACGCTATGATCATGCTCCAGGAGCACCTTGTGTGCAACCCCAGGTATGTGGCATATGCAGTTTGGACCACCCAACATCTTTGTGTAATAACCGTGCAAACCCAAAATGTGTAAATTGTACCCTCCCCCATCCAGCCTTCAGCTATAAGTGTAAAAACAGACCCCCCCCCCAACTCCTGCCGAACCAGAAACCGTTATCCCAGTGATCTCCCAAGACCTCCCCACCCCTGCTCCTTCTTCTACCCTCCCCTCTCCTAGTATAGAAAATATTATTAGGTTCATGTCCATGGTATTGCAAAACTGTCTCCCATTCCACCGCCCTCTCATCACCCAACACATTCAAATGGCAGCCCGGTTGGTGTTCCATACCCACGTAGATATTGCTTATGCAGGGAATAGAATGCACTATGCATTCTTCCCCCTTGCCAGTGCTCCCCCTATAAGCTAAGATGACTTTACAAATTTACTATGATAACATCCGTTCTCTGCGTGCCAACCGGGTCACCTTTGAGTTTGCCATCAATCAGCACTCCCCGGAAATTTTTATTCTAAATGAAACTTTTCTCAACCCTATCCAACAGCTGCACTTGCCCCCGTTCACTATCTATCGTGCAGATAGGCCGTCTGGTGCGGCTCGGGGAGGTGTAGCAGTTGGAGTACACCGTAAGTTAACAGTCAAACAGCATTTCTATAATTGGCCACGCAACTTTTCAGAATATCTCATTCTGGAAATTTTCGCGCCATCCAAAACTTTTACCATAGTCACTCTTTATTTATCACCTCGAACCCCTCCTCCTATAGATTTTTTACAACATATCGATCGTACCTTCACCAATTACATACTAGCCGCAGATATCAATATAAATTCATACAATGTAACAGATAATAACAATTTTCAAAACTTGCTACGTCAGACCCGAGGAGTGCTGGTTCCCTTCCCAGCGCACACTATTCCCCACACAAATTCAACCCCAGATGTCATCCTCTTGCCTCCCACCCTCTGTGCTAACCCTGAAGTCAAACTCCTACCTCATAACGGAAGCGACCATCTTCCTGCACTCGTATCCATACCAAACATATTTCCCCGTTCAACAGACTCAAATCGCCCCCCTCCCACCCGTCAATATAAGAAAACCAACTGGAACGCCTACCGAAACACCATCACCTCACTCTTAGAAACAACCACACCACCAACCTCCCTTCCCAATCTCCAAACCCTTATAGTAGAAGCAGAATCTGCCCTCCTGACTGCCGATCGCCTTCATATCCCTCGCCATTCCCGCCATCCAACTAAACCGCCATTACCTCCAAAAGCCTTGAAACTACTCCGTCTCTCCCATGACTATTACCGTACATATATCCGCACTCGTGACCCGGCTGACCTACACCAACATCGACTTCACCATCGCCATGCCAAATCATATATAAAAGCTATAAAACGCAAATACTGGACTAATACCTGTACGCGACTCTCCGATACCCCCGATGCCTCCAAATTTTGGCCTACGTTCCGACGACTGACGAATACCCAACCTCCTTCCCCTACATATCCTATACGATCAGATAACATAGTGCCAACTTCATTTCAAGAAAAAGCCAACATGTTTGCTACCCATCTCCACTCTGTCTTTTCCCCCGTCCAAAATCCTAAATTCTGTAATCCAAATGATCTACTTATCCATCGATTAAACAACCCAACCCACACTCCCGACCTCCTCCCCTCATTCGACCACTTTCCCCAAATTCAATACGATCACCCTCTAAACCACCCTATCACTCCAAAGGAAATCAACCGTATCCTACACCGACGTAAAACAACCGCACCAGGGACCGACACGCTTACATACAGACATGTTCAAGAAGCCCCCCTCCCCTTTCTCCATATTCTTTGTCTCATATACAATACCATGTTATATACCGGCTTTTATCCAGCCCACTGGTGCAAAGCCTCTATCCAACTATTCTTAAAACCTAACAAACACCCCTCCGACCTACACTCTTACCGACCTATCAGCCTACTCCCTGTACTCTCCAAAATATTTGAACTTATCCTTGCCCGCCGTATGTCCACCTATCCGGAAACCCTACACCTCATCCCAGAGTCCCAAGCCGGTTTTCGCAAACGACGATCAACCCAGGATCACCTCTTTCACCTCACTTCCTCAATTAACGCTTACCTCAAACCGCGACACACAGCCGCTCTCATATGCCTTGACATTGAAAAAGCCTTCGATACAGTATATTTACCAGTTCTTATGTTCAAACTCCGTCATCTCTCCCTCCCCCCCTCTATTATTTGACTCATCTACAACTTTCTACACTATCGCACCGCCTACATCCGTTTGCGCAATGCACATTCCTATGTTTTCCCTCTCAGAGCCGGCGTCCCACAGGGATCGCCCCTTTCACCCCTTCTCTATCTCCTCTTCACACACGATATACCCCACCCTCCCACTCCCTTACGCCTCTACCAGTTTGCAGACGATTTAGCAATACTCGGCCTAGCACCTACAGCCCCCCGCCTTACCAGACTCCTACAAGCTTACCTAGATAGACTTCAAGACTGGTTTAACATTTCCCACATTACCGTTAACCCTCGTAAAACCCAATTCATCGTCTTCCGTCGGAAAGCCCGCATTTGCCGACCACGCAACAAAATCCAACTCACCCTTCACTCCCTTCCCCTTATTGAAACAAACATCATAACCTACCTAGGCATCACCTTTCAAAATAATTTTAAATGGAATCACCACCTCCAAAACATCTACCGCCGTGCCTATCACCGGCTAGCAGCCACCCGGAAACTCAAAGGCCACACCTGGGGCCTCAAAGCCCCCCAAATCCTACAGATCTACCAGACTTTCATTCGCCCTGTCCTTCTCTACGCTTCGATATCCTGGATCACCGCAGACCCCCCTCTTTATTTTAATCTTTGTAAACTAGACAGACATGCCCTTCGCCTAGCCCATCACCTCCCCTACGATATACCTTCAGCAGATTTCACAGCCCTGTATTCCTTTCTGCCTATCCTTGCAACTATTCATAAACTCCGCCTCAAATATTTAACCAAAGCTAGTATAGATAACTTACCTTTTTTCACAGAAGCCCTCACCATCTCACCCCTTGCCCAAGCCATCCTCGACGGCAACCGCACCCCAGCAAATTCGCACCTATTCCCACCGCCAATCACCTAACTCCTTGAATGTACCCTACTAAACTAATACCCCGCCCCCAGCCCACTATCTATCAATATCAACCTCCCCTTTTTGTTAAAATATAAAAATACACACTTTGGGTTGGCGACTTTTCGGTCATTTAGAAGCTCAGTGAGCCATAGGCATACAGCCTGCTCAAACTTACGTCCTACAACTGTATTGCCACATCTCCGTACCATTTTCTTATATATATTTACGTTTTCTTTTCTTTCTTTATGCCCACTGAAATGCTCCGTCTCCAGAAAATAGTGAAACCACCGTCAAGTCACACAACAACCAGTGAAGTGAATATGTGCCGTAATAATCTGTGAGAGCCAAGTGTCCAATGATACTACATGAAAACACGTGTGAAACCGAAATTGTGTAATAGTGTAAATAAGAAAGACTCTACTCTGCAATGACAGAAAACATTATACCAAAGGAAAGAACTAAAACCATCATTTAATGTTGAGTTAAAATTGTAAACTGTTTGCCCTTGTATAACCATTGCCAAATTTTTCATTATGTATGTACATTGTTGTGACAAATAAATGGGGGACTAGCGGGATGCCGGCCCGAGAGGGGTGCGGTGTGTTGGGGGGCCCTCCCTGGGGGGCCGCTTTGTTGGTTGGGGTGACTTCTGCGCCATCCTTATACAACCCATACGTACGTCATGACGTACACCAACAATAAGAAAATAAATTTCAATAATTAAATTCCTAAGGCCTAAGGGCTACTAGTCTAGCCGATGGCCCGCCTCCTCCCGCGCGAAGCGCGGGAGAAGGAATGAAATAACCAAATATTGATTTGATTTTGATAAATAACCTTTTACTTCATACTAATTACAGTATGGTTAATATTTGTGGACCAGGTTTCACCTCTTGTCTGGTGAACGGCCTGGTTAAGAGAATAATTCAAAATCGTTTGCTGAGTGTATTAGAGATGGGACTATCAAGTGCAGTCCGGCTCAGTGGCTAATAAGTTGGCGTCTGCTAGGCTTGGATCAAAGGGTCCCAGATTCCATTCCTGGCCTGGCCATGGGAAATTCAATCTCTTGAGGTTAATTCCTCTGATTCGGGGTCTGGGTGCTTGAGACGTCTTCAATGTACGAACAAGCTAAACACTGGAAACAGACAGAAGTACAAAGAAAATAATTAGTGCTGATAGTAAGTCCAGGATCGATCGCACCTCTCGGCGGCTACTTTTTTCTACCATTGGAATATTGTTTTTTTAAGGAATATTATTAACGTTTACACCGACAGCAGTGGCTACGCGTGGGTTCGAGCCCCACACTTTTGCCGTCCTTGAAATGGTTTTCCGTGGTATCCCATTTTTAACACCAGGGAAAAGCTGGGACGGTACCTTCTGACAGGCCACGGCCACTTCCTTCCACATCCTTGCCCAGTTTCATTCAACTTTATCCATTCCATCTCTCATCGCGATGCGCAGATCTCCCACGGCGTCGACTAGAAAGACCTGCACTCAGCCTCTCTGGAGGCCACACGGCAAAAACAAATTAGCGTTTTACATTTTGTAAGTGAGTTATGCAGGAGTTTACAGGAATTACAGTATCTCTATAGTCTATATAGGCCTATAAGAATGAAAGTTTGTCTGTTTTTTCTGAATTTCTGCGGAAATTGGCGTTATTTACGCGTTTCAGACTGTTTTATGACGGATGCGCGCGAAAATAAATTTTTTGTCTGTCTGTCTGTCTGTCTGTCTGTTTTCTGTCTGTCTGTCTGTGGACAAAGTGGTTGTTCCCTTATAACTCGAGAACGGCTGGATGGATCAACGTAAAATTTGGTACAGATATCCTTTAGAGGCACGACACTAATCATTGATGTAACTCCTCCCTGTACCTCTCATAAAAGGGGGCCTACCCCCTTAAAATACTTGCTGAAATAGGCGTAGACGGGCGAGACAAAGCTCATTTTCAGCCCCTCAATGTGAGAAACGAAACTCGGGGGCCCGGCCACATTTTAAGGCCCTAACACCAACAGTTTTTGAGATATTTCCGGAAAACTAATTTCATTTAATACAATAACGAAAGAATGCAAGCCGGTTACCATGGCAACGGAATCTCATAGGTCCATCTATTGCTGTAAGACGCAATACAATTCCATTTATTACATTACTGAGATAGTTTGCAAACGGCTAAAAGGTTATAACGGAACCAAATTAAGCTGTAAAATTCATCAATGTCATATAATGCGCTTAAGGGGGTCAAGGGGTACTCTAGATTTTTTTTCACGCGATTTACACGTTCGGGTGTGGTACGGAAGGTCTATTATATCCCTATATTTTCATATTATTATTATAATTATTATTATTATACTACGGCCTACAACGACGAGACAAAGCTTATTTTCGGCCCTTTGGTGTCAGAAACAAAACTCGGTGCCCCTAAATAGCAGTAAAGGGTCCCCGAAAAGTATATTTTAAGGCTCTAAAACCATCAGTTTCTGAGATATTCCCAGAAAACTAATTTCATTTAATAAACTAATGAAGGAATGCAAGCCAGTAACCATGACAACAATATCTGTAAAGGTGACATACAACTTTCTATCTATTTCTTCAAAAAGTAAAGCCACTCCATTTATGAAATTTCTGTGAATGTTTGCAAATGGCTATAAGGTTATTACGGAATCAACTAAAACTGTAAAATTCATCAATGCGCTTAAGGGGGTCAAGGGGTACCCTAGATTTTTTTCACGCGACTTAAATGTGCGTTATGTCGTACAGAAGGTCTATTATATCTCCAAACAGAAACATTATTTTCAAAAATTCCTGAATTGAAATACGGTAGTTTTTTTCTTTTCTTCTTTTAGGAATTTGGGCCATTGGAGTCTAAAAAACCTGAATTTTCATGCACCAAAAGCCTTTATAATTTATTAAAGGGGTCTTCCTCTGGATGGGGACTTGACACAACAGTGAAGGTCAGTTTTATTTGACGTGTATTGCGTTTCGTCTACGAGGTTTTCATTTTTTTTTCACGTCGGGAAGTACACGTTAGGTAAATTTAGTATCAGAGCATATTTTAACTAATCATTTTTTTCTTTGTCGAGAAACAGGTTCCGAGTCTCTAACCATTGCAACAGTAGCTCAATTGATTACGTCTGGTTATTAATACCGATAGCGGCTTCGGTGGCGTAGTCGGTAGCATGCTGAACTGCTATGCCCAAGATAGCGGGTTCAAACCCGGACGAAGTCGTCGGATTTTTAAGAGCGTTAAAAATCCTTCAGTAAGCCTTCCTTCGGAGGGTAAGTAAAGCCGGCGGTCCCATGTCATAGATTTATGGCATGTAAAAGATCCTTTCACAGACTAAACTTGTGTAAAGCAAAATTTGTTAGGTTAGATTTCGTCAGAACGCTCTATCAAAGTTCCAACGTTCACCACTAGGTATCATTGATATCTGGTGGCGAAAGTTGGAACTACTTGAAATTGAACGGAACTTGTAGCTCACCCTTTAGGGTATCCGCTGGAAGCAGCTACAGTCTCAGGCGAGCCGAACATGTCCTTGGACACTCCCGGCACTAAAAGCCATACGATAAATAAGTAATAAATTAATACCGATGACCGTTCGAAGAATGGGTACTTGTGCTAGTTTCTTCCATAAGACAGAGAAATCAGCGAGACACATCCACCATGATCGAGGCGTCGCATGCTTGCATAGCAAAGCTGTCTAATATAAGGGTCGAAGACATGTCACTTACATTGACCAAAGAGAGAGGAATGTTATTTGGTGACAGGGGAACTATAGCCTACTGTATATCGTGAAGTTGTGGAACTGTTCCAGAAGTTCGGCTTAGAGAAGAATCACCTGATCACACCACTCTTGCTGGAAACAACATTGCTGACTCTGTGGCCATATTGCAGCACCATATCTACAAGAATGCCAACACTGACATTTCTAATATGATAATACAGCTTAATTTCAAATGTGTTCCACAAAATGTATGCTAATGAAATGTCCTAACAGGGGTTGAGGGCTGAACTGTGTCTTCAGGCGTCTTGGTAAGAACCAAACACAGGCGCGGATTCAAGGGGGGGGGGGGGGGTCACGGGGGTCATGACCCCCCCCCCCAAACGGAGACCATTTTTTTTTGCATCTCAAAAAACGAAAACACAATTACCAGACAAATAAAACTTAACGAATTTTAACTGAAAAACTGTTTTTTCATTTTTTTTTTCATTTTATTCAATACTGAAATATCTTTATTCGAATTATTATGTTCTGTTACAACTGTACATATTTACAACTTCAAACCTCTTATATAAAAACGATTATTTATACAACAAAATCAACTCGTCTACTTTGTTTAACAAACCTTGTGATTACGGTACCGAATCGAAGTTTATAGTGATGTCACGATGAATGTGCAGCAATGCACGGATAGGAATTTTGGGCTTTTTTCGCATCAAACATTTTTGCCGACGTCCAAATTGCAAGCTTGGTTGGCAATTTGAGCTGTGACTTTCTCCCTTTGTCGGTACCAACTCGACTTGCCGAAACTGTAACGTACCTTGATACTTTTCTCGAAGCTCGATGTAAAAGTCGCAAAACACTCCGTTGCAATTTGTACGAATATTTTTGGTTCGCTAAACGCATCAAATTTCTATCCATGAAGCTTGCAAAAAAATTGGTCTGGTTTTGTACGTTTGGTTATTTTGTGATTGCGTTTTTAGTGATACCGTTTTTCTTAACAATTTCGATTCTATGATCCCCCCCCCCCAAAGCCAAACTCTAGATCGATTCTCTGACCCCCCCCCCCCCAAAACCAAACTCTAGATCCGCGCCTGACCAAACAGCTCCAGTGTTTATAGGCCTATCTATAAAACGCTAAGGCGTATGTTTCACAAACCGCAAGCTCTTGAACCAGAGGGAGTTAGAAGGTGTGGTTTGTGCCAAACTCTTCCAAATTGTCTCAATAGTGCAGGAAAATTCTTGGTTTACCTTACCTGAAATACCAACGGATATATAAAGCACGTTTAAACAAATAAACAAGACGATAACCCTTACCAGAACTGTGTCGCGTCAAGCCCACATAACCTTAAGCTGGGGGGGTTATACACGTGAGAGTTCTCGCATGGGTCCACTAGTTAAAATTACAATCGAAGCAAAACTTAATGCAATGCGAAAAGAAATACGTGGCACAGGGATTTGATTTCGTGCCACGGTCAGTATAAATGCGCTGAGGGTAAGAAGGAATGCCAAGCTTCTCCGATACTTCGAGGGAGCAGGGAGCATTTCCGAGAACCATGCATTTCACCGGCAATAGTTCTATCCAGTGGCGTACATAGGGAAGGTGTGTTGGGGGTCAACATCCCCCTCCCCCCAAAAAATAAAATCCGGAAGTGAAAGAAAAGAGAATGTAGAAATGAGAGGAAAGAACCCCCGCCCCGTTGTTCGAGCAATTCTCCCCCTCCGAAACACAACTCCATATATGCCAGTGGTACTACCACAGACGATTTACCGTTATTTGTAACTCTTCAGGCGGGCAACAGTAATTTGCTCAATAACTGGGCGGAATACAATGTAGGCTATATAATAAGTAACACTCCTGGAAAATACTACATGTAGGCCTAGGCAGTTTATGATCATATGCCCATTATAATAGTGATCATAAACTAATACATGTAATGATTTCCCTGAGTGTTGTTTACATATTAGATTCATTATACCCCACCCAGTTATTGGGCAAATTAGTGTTGACTGACTCAAGAGTTTATAACTGACAGTTAGTATTGTAATGGGAGTTCTTCACTTATCTTGAATGTCTGTCCGCACGGCACATTGGTCTCCTTGTTCGCTATGGAACAAGTAGAGGTAGGCTACGTGTTGCCCCATTGTACACTAATTGTAAGTACTGCATTATGAACGTCAGAGAGGACCGGCCCCGAGTCCGAGGTGCAGTCGACGATGATGGTGATGTTGATGCCACAGCACTAACTTTCTCCTACACTGGAGTGATGACCATTGGATAGAATGTCTCCCGTTGCTGTTGCGGCCCAGCATATTGTGCAGGTGGTCTACGCTAATACTGTTGTCAACGTCGGGACTTTGAACATCGTACCGAACATAATTTAACTCTCGAAACGAATATATTTTAATTTCAACCACGAAATTAAATGTTTCATGCATTTTAAATTCACGTCGAGGGGGGGGGGGGGGGGGGGGGGGTGAAACTGAATACCGTTTGGAAAGTTTATTGCGCCTCGGGGGCGAAATTAAAATTCTGTAACAAATTTTATTTCGCGCCGGGATCGAAATTAAAAGTCTGTAACGAAATTTATTTCGCGCCGGGAGCGTAATTAAGAGTCTGTCACGATATTAATTTCGCGCCGGGAGTGAAATTAAAAGTCTCTCACGAAATTAATTTCACACCGGGAGCTAAATTAAAAGTCTGTAACGAAATTAATTTCACGCCGGGAGTGAAATTAAAAGTCTGTAAGGAAATGTATTTCGCTTCGAAATAAGTTTCGCTTTGATTTAATTACGCACCGACGATCATTATCATTTCGCTCCCGAATATGGCGCTCACGGCGAAATTAAATTATTTTCGCCCCCCAAGGCCATGCATTTAATTTCGCATGCCAGCCCTATCCTAAACGGCTGCAGCCATCTAAACCAAATTTGGTATTAGTGAAGATCTATACCAGAATATCTCAACACTATTTGAAAATAACGTCAGTGCTACCAACTGCTGTAAATTTACAATTGAAATTTGAACTTTAAGTCGAATATCTCAGAAGGCATTCATGGGAGTGCAGATAGATTTTGAGGAACATGCATACCGTTTATTGTGCAGTTGGGTGCAATATATCAGTGTCACCAAAATAATTCTACGTGCGCTTATAGGTTTCATGTTTAACTGAATTAAACTTCCATAACATTCGCTGGATTTCTGCCAAATTTTGTATGACAGTAGGCCTATACGCGCATATTCTCAGAGCAGTGCTAACAATGACCTATTAACTCTCCCTGACCATTTGAACCGTAGACTGTCAATATCCCAGAATCCATTCTAACCACAATGAAATATTATGAGCAAATATACTGTATTTTGCCAGTGCTACCAGTATACTGTAAATTTGTACACAAATATATTACTGTGAATCGATATAATTGAAGGAATAAGGATTGCATCTTAAATTTTATCATTTTAAATGATCTTGTCGACTTCGTCGTTACGCTGAGGTCTGGCGTTACGTTACGGTGACGGGACGAAATGTACCTAGAATGCACTGAGGTGTGTGACGTCATAGTACGATTTAGTAGCCGAGTACTAAGAAGGCAGTGCGAGAACAGAGTTTCAAGAAGGCAGTGCGAGGACAATCAAGTAGGCAGTGAAGAAACAAAATAGAATCTTGAAACGCTGTTCTCGCACTGCCTTCTTGGTACTCGGCTGCTAGCATTTAAAATGATATAAAGTCCAGTCTTTCAGACTGACTATCCGTGTCTTTTAAGAGAAGATTTGGTTATTATTGGGCCTACTTGTTATAACATCTGTAATTGAGTTCGCCTCCAACTCGTCACATATGAATCATCGGGCTGAAAGCACAGACAACCTCTAAGAACACATCCTGAAACAAAATGCTAGCCAGCCTCTCAGCGCTTGCATGTTGCAGTGGGACAGGCCGTCTAGCTTCTGGGCACTTGCCTGATACAGAACACTAGACTCGCTCCTCCCCTCATTACGGTTGGAATACAGCTTGGTAGAATAATAATCTTAGTTAAATGAATATGCGCGATTATTTTAATATACACATGTCATAATCAAGTAAGTTGGGGCTGAATCAATGGATAATGCGTTGTCTCATGCCAACAAACGTAGCACTTAGGCTACTTCCTGAGTGCTACAGCCCTGGGTGAGCCTTGGCATCGTCAACAATACACGTCTAAACTTTTCTCTTCTTTATCTTCTCCCACCATCCTTTAATCTTCATCTTCTTAAGGTCCTCTTCTATGTCCTTGATCCATGCTTTTCTGGGTCTTCCTCTCTTCCTTGTTCCATACATTCTTCCGTGCATTACTTTCTTCGGCATTCTTCCCTCCCCCATTCGTTCCACATGACCCAACCATGACAGCCTCCTAGATATCCACTCTACCATTTGTAATGCTGCCACATCTATCCTATATTTCAGAATCTCTTCAGCTATCTCTGCCATTTTTCCTGCTTACAGCATGTTTATCACATTCCATGTTACTAAATTTAATATCGAAGCCCATTTATCATCATTCCATAATTTACTGCCATGTTCGTCTTCAGGTTCACTTGTCCGAGGCATGTATTGTGTTGGTTTCGTAACAATGCTTTTTTTTTTTCCAGAATAGGGTTGTTGCCAACTCCCAACCTGGAAGACCAGGGAACCTTCTGTCAGGGTTACCAACCATACCTTAGCTGAGATAGTCTCGCGTTAAGGCACCAGACACTCGCCCTCATCCGTCCCCATAGGGGTAGGATTTGATGGTTTCATAAGTAGGCTAACCTACCAACTAGAACATATCTCAGTACTTAATAGAGGCACCTACTCAGCATAAGTGCTTCCACTGAGACTCATTAACCATCCATTTACCCTCCCCATTTTCCGGGCTTGGGACCAGCATCGAGTTGAACTGGATTGCTCCCCCGATGGCTGGGTTATTAGCAGAATTGCTTGTCAAGATATTTTAGTTTTTGTGAAAGGTGAAATTTCTTCCAATTATTTTAATATATAACTACACAACCCGTGCTGCTCACCAGCATCAGTCGATATTGGAATTCGAAGATTTCAATTTCATTATGAGTGATACGTAACCTAACTCAGTTACTACTCTGGTTTAGAGTTTTCCACTAAAATAAAAATGGTTATCAACACGTAATGAACTGATACTCGTAGAGATATAGAAGACAATCTAAAGTGAGGTAATACACATTTCATAACACTTCCTTCCAGACAATATTAGTTGTTTGTTGACCCTTAGGTTTAATTTCTACCTTAATTTTTGTATGCTGTTCCACGGGATAAGGCAACATACAATTGTCCGTGGCTAATAACTGGGTCATGCAAATAGATTCCTACGTGATCACACGTTCGTCCTTGTGCCTTGTTGATGGTGATACAACATACTACTCTAATGGGAAGTTGCCGTCGCGTGAAAGAGAAGGGCACTGTAGTGTCAGTTGGTGACAAATCTATGCGAGGTAGCAATACCCAGTGCTGGATTACCCATTAGGCCCGACTAGGCCCAGGCCTAGGGCCCCCAATTATCTGGGGCCCCCAAGCAAGTTCTAATTTAGTTCAATTTTATTCCGAAGATTTAGAACAATTGTATCCGGAACTGAGATAGTTCCAGCACTATATTAAATTACAATATCCTTTAAAACCTGAGTTCACTCATTCTGAACTTTACGAAATTCTTATTCGCGACAAGCTTGAGTCTGTTTTTCCTAACGTTGAAATTGCTTTTCGCATTTTCCTGACCCTCATGATAACGAATTGTTCTGCGGAGCGCTCGTTTTCAAAATTGAAACGGATCAAAAGTGCGCTGAGAAGTATCATGACACAAGAACGATTAGACATGCTAAGTTTAATGTATATCGAGTCAGATGTTCTGCGGGAAATTGATGTTGATAACATTGTAGAAGATGTCATTGACCGATAAAAAACAGAAAAAAATATTACATTTTACAGAAGTAAAAAATAGTATGATTTGTTAAATTGTTCATCAAATCATCTGAAATGTTTTCAAATAACGATGATCGTTTCAATTGAAATGTAGGTATATTTGTAGGCCTATGTATGATTTAATTATTCATCTTGAGAAAAATAACTCTTGTATATACTTTATTAAATGTACAGGTGTTAAAAATAAAAATTATTTGAAAAAATAAAGGGGCCCCAAACATCTGAGGGACTTGGGCCTCATTTTACCTTAATCTGGCACTGGCAATACCCGTTGTCTAATGTGTACACCAGTTAAAGTTTCTAAGTCCAAAATGTTGTCTTACATTCTTCTTACAAATAGCCTAGTCCCCTTCAATAATCCTTTTGTTGCATTCAGATTTCTTAAGAGCATTACAAAAGCATCTTCTTTCAAAGTTAGCACGTGACGTGGAAAACCACTCGTCTCAAGGCTGTTCAAGAATTCATTTGGAAACTGCGAAAGTTTACTTTCTTCTTCAGTTATTAACCCTCAAGCTCACGCGTCAAAATTTAGGGACGCAGGCACATGTGTGGGGTCTATTCCACCCCACAAGTTATTTTATTGTAATTTGTAAACTACCGTACTAATTCACGATTCTGAGTTATATTATGCAAGATTGACTCTTTCAATGTTACTTAGGGGCACATTTCCTTTGAAATCCTTCCTCTCGTATTTATAAACTGAATCATTCAGATAATGTTTTTATATTGACTAGTTTGCCTGTTTTTAATAAATATCTTCGAATTCCTATTAATTATTAATAATCATATGTTGGAGCTTATATTGTATTCGACGAAAGGAATATCAAATGAAAGATAATTATGCACTTAAGGAATACATTTATATACGGGAGGTTGAATTGTTATCTTAAAATATCAAAAAATGTTCCTTGCTAAATAAACACACCAATAATTAATATAAATCAATTGCTTGATCTAAAATGGTACTTGGCAACAATAACAATGAATTGTATAGTTCTAAAATTCCGGTATATCCCGTAGGCCTATATCCTGGATGTTTTTGGGGTGGGGGAGAGTTGTGGTGATAGGAGTGCACACAGTGTTCCATGCAGATGAGTTTGTTAGAACTGCTTCACGATGTTTGAGTTTTTCTGTTCTTTCTTTGAGGTCCAAACATCACAGTGACAGGAAGTTTTATTTTTTTATTTTTATTTTTTGGTGGGTGAAGGCAGGGACCCGGAACAGAACGTAACGCAGAACGGAACTCTTGTCACTGTGGAACGGAGAAATTCCGTTATTTCCAAGGTTATTTCCAAGTTGTAACGTTACCGCTGTCTGTTCCAGGCGTAACGTTACCTGTCTCGGAACGGAACGGAGTCTGAAACCGTACCCGGTATCTGGAACAGTGGAACGTTCGTTAGCCGAGCCTGTACCGGTACAGCATATTGGAGCCAGGGGGAACGTTACGTTGTCCCGTACCGAAATGAATAGAGGAATATCCGATACGTTACAGTTCGGAACGTTCTACTTATAATAACGGAACAAAACCGACGGAACGGAACGGTACACAATTAACGGGATTGCATTGTTACAAGACTGCATTATGACGTCTCAAGGTCAAGTAAGAGTGGTGCAATATAGCTCTTATTTTTATTGGGACGACAGCGTTAGTGGTCAAATCACATCAAAACACGGCGCATACATTTACTCACTCATTTCTTCCCACCACACAATCCCATTTTCCCGCTCGACCTCACAGCACGCCGCGCCGGCCTTCTGTTGCAGCTAATGTAGAGGTCCTGTACCCCAAAAGAAGATGCGCGACTCCGTCCCCTCGTTGTGATCGGTTGATCAAAATATCTTTGGGATACAGGATTGATTTATTATTTTATTAATATTATTGTTATATTTAAATAGATTATAAATATAGTTCATAAAAATGTTGGTCAGCTTGCATATCATTAACAATCATTTTGTGTCCGAAACACATTAGGTTGTTTTTCTGTGCTTTCAAAATAAGGCTATATGTCTTACCCACATCGTCACTCCAAGAGGACAGCGAAAAACGTATTATTAGACTATTATTATTATTATTATTATTATTAGAATATTATGTTATTATTTTCATAATTATTAGACTATTATGATTATTATTATACTATTATTATATTACTTTTCATTATTGTAGACAATTGAGTTTGTACAACAATTCGCATTCCAGCAACAGAGAAACTAGTCTACCTTATACAGGGTGAGGCAATGAAACGGCACGATTTTGAAAACCCACAAATAATTTATTTAGAAAAAAAGGTTAATTGTTTTCACATAATTCTTAAGTACATGAGCGGAAATTAATGTTTAACCATAAAAACATTATTATTTTTTGAATACAGTGCCATTAAGATGGCGTCCTTGGTTTTGCACGCATTGTCGGAGTCTGAGATGAAATCCACCCATGACGTTTTGTAGCATCTGCAAAGGAATGTTGTTAATTTCCTGCCGAATTCGCTCCTTCAGGTCTTCTTTTGTTCTTGGTGGATTTTCCTGGAAGACTTTGGACTTAAGATAGCACCAAAGAAAGAAATCTGGAGCTGTCAAGTCTGGTGAACGGGCAGGCCAAGGGATATCACCATTCTTGCTGATAAGGCGTCCAGGAAATGCGACTTTCAGTAAATCCATAGAAACATTAGCAGTATGGCTTGTTGCTCCATCTTGCTGGAAGAGTGTTTCTTCATTTGGATGATACTGATCGATTTCAGGCAGACCAAACGTTACCAACATGTCAGAATAACGTTGAGAGTTTACCGTCACCGTGTTGCCATGTTCATCTTCAAAGAAATAGGGTCCCACGATTGCACGAGATGACACTGCACACCACACTGTTACTTTTTCAGAATGGAGAGGTTTTTCATGAAGTTCATGTGGGTTATGTTCGGACCAATATCGGAAGTTCTGCTTGTTCACGTAGCCACTTATATGAAAGTGGGCTTCATCACTCATCCATAAGTTGTGCACTCTTTCTTCATTTCTTCCGAGAACATTAAGCATCGTTCGGCAAAAGCTTATGCGATTATTGTAATCATGAGGTTGCAGGGTTTGCACTATCTGTATTTTGTATGGATGATAGTGTAGGTCGTTCTTTAAAATCCGTCTCACCGATCGATTGCTGAGACCAAGTTCTGCGCTGTGACGTCTCGCTGATTTTCGAGGACTTCGTTGCAATGCTTCGCGCACATGATCAATGTTCTCTGGGATCCGGACTGTTTTTTCACTACCACCGCTTTTCTTTGTCGTGCTAGCACTGGCTTCAAAGTTATTCACCCAAAGGAGGATAGCTTTCCTCGACGGCACGGGAGCGCGTGGCGGTAGATTGAACTCACGACGGAAAGCGCGCTGAGCACAAACCACACTATTCGCGTTTTTGTAATATGCCATTACAGCAAACGCACGTTGCGCACCCGTCCAACGCTCCATGGCAACTGAAAATTCCACTTACCTAAACGCTCAAGGCCATATCCCCTACTTCCGTAACCCCCCACCCCGCCCGTCAGCTGGAGTTGAAATCGTGCCGTTTCATTGCCTCACTATCGGGGCAAAATAAATTCCACATAGTTATTATTGGGGACCGGATTCTTAGGCCTTTACCTATTTTTTCCATACTTGTAAATACTTTTCCGAATCACACTCAAAAGAGCCATATTAATGAATTCTGTAGTATCTAAAAACCTAAATGATACGTGAGAATCTATAAATACCCAATTGCAGTTTTGTTCCATTCATTGTAGCATATTTGTATTTTTAGTCAAAATTCTTTTAAAGTAAATGTGAAGATAGTGTTTATTCCTAGCTCCAGTTGATTGAAAGGAATCCTACCTACCGGAAAAATCAAATTCAGCACTTTTCAGCTTATATATTATTGCTTGGTTATTTACCGCCAGGAAAGTGGGAATAAATCTCTTATTATTTCCAAGAATCCTATATTCTAAATACAGTAAACGAAATTAATTGATCAAGCTAGTGTGTTAAAATCACCTCTAACATCCTTGGTTTTATTGGATTTGAATAATTAACATATTTAAGGAGAGCAAATATTGCCTAAAAGTGTCATGTTCTCGGTGATAATTTGATTACGTATCATTGTGTAAATTATTTACACTCTCGTTGCAATCAGATTTTCTACTAACAATTAGGCATTAATTTTACGCTTTGCGTAATTTATGTCAACTTTTGCTACACTTTAAACATAAGAACCTATTGTAAAAACCTATTCTACCTATTAAAAACCTAAAATGAACAATTTTATGGTTTTGAAAACGTAAAGTGACAATTTTAAAATCCAACAAAATCCGGTCCCTAGTTATTATATTCTTATGCTTGGGTGGTTTCATAACTAAGAAGACAGAAACATGGAAACAGATGAGTGGAAGAAGGCCAACTTCGACCTGTGACACGTTTTCTCGAGGACCTGGGCCCATGGGTTTTATCACAGAATCTGCACACAGAGAGGATACCACACCTGCACCATATGTGGACACAGTATCAAGGACAAGCAAGTACAAACTCACTAACTTCCTAGACTAAGAATGAAAACTTGTGAAAATCACCGTATTGTAAAAAACCTGTACGCGTTTTGTTTAAGAAGTATTATTATAACTAAGAAAAAAAATAGTATTAATTGTCCGCTTTGAAACGATTCTACCACATTTTTAGCCTATTTTCATTTTATGAATAAATAGGCTTATGAGATCACCTTTTGTCCGTGTGTGCGTATGTGTCTCTGTGTGTGTCCCCCTAATAACTTCTAAACGGCTGGGGCGATTTCAATAAAACTCGGTAAGGTCATAGTACTATTTTGGCCTACCCCGACCATGCCCTTCAAATTGCATTACGTCTCACCAATCCAACGTGGCGGCTGTGCGAAATATTTCACCGGCATTCTCTATCTCCGAAACTATAACTGATATCACCCTAAAATTTTGTACGGTGATAACGGGCACTACTAAAATGTCACCTATGAGACCTTTTCAAAAACCTGTTAACTACAAAACGAACACGGCGGCCAAGCAAAATTTATACTTTTAAAAAGACTTTTCTCGCGATTTACACATCCAAACGCAATTAAACTTGGTACAGAAAATGTTTATACACATTGTAATGCACTGGCATCTAATTTAGTTCAATTGTCTACATAACCTCAAGATGGCGGCTGTGCGAAATATTTCACCGGCATTCTATATCTCAGAAACTATTACTGATATCACCCTGAAATTTTGTACGGTGATAATGAGTACTACTAGAAGTTCAGCTATGAGACTTCTAAAAACCTGTGAAATACAAAACGATCATGGCGGCCATTACAGCAAACGCACGTTGCGCACCCGTCCAACGCTCCATGGCAACTGAAAATTCCACTTACCTAAACGCTCAAGGCCATATCCCCTACTTCCGTAACCCCCCACCCCGCCCGTCAGCTGGAGTTGAAATCGTGCCGTTTCATTGCCTCACTATCGGGGCAAAATAAATTCCACATAGTTATTATTGGGGACCGGATTCTTAGGCCTTTACCTATTTTTTCCATACTTGTAAATACTTTTCCGAATCACACTCAAAAGAGCCATATTAATGAATTCTGTAGTATCTAAAAACCTAAATGATACGTGAGAATCTATAAATACCCAATTGCAGTTTTGTTCCATTCATTGTAGCATATTTGTATTTTTAGTCAAAATTCTTTTAAAGTAAATGTGAAGATAGTGTTTATTCCTAGCTCCAGTTGATTGAAAGGAATCCTACCTACCGGAAAAATCAAATTCAGCACTTTTCAGCTTATATATTATTGCTTGGTTATTTACCGCCAGGAAAGTGGGAATAAATCTCTTATTATTTCCAAGAATCCTATATTCTAAATACAGTAAACGAAATTAATTGATCAAGCTAGTGTGTTAAAATCACCTCTAACATCCTTGGTTTTATTGGATTTGAATAATTAACATATTTAAGGAGAGCAAATATTGCCTAAAAGTGTCATGTTCTCGGTGATAATTTGATTACGTATCATTGTGTAAATTATTTACACTCTCGTTGCAATCAGATTTTCTACTAACAATTAGGCATTAATTTTACGCTTTGCGTAATTTATGTCAACTTTTGCTACACTTTAAACATAAGAACCTATTGTAAAAACCTATTCTACCTATTAAAAACCTAAAATGAACAATTTTATGGTTTTGAAAACGTAAAGTGACAATTTTAAAATCCAACAAAATCCGGTCCCTAGTTATTATATTCTTATGCTTGGGTGGTTTCATAACTAAGAAGACAGAAACATGGAAACAGATGAGTGGAAGAAGGCCAACTTCGACCTGTGACACGTTTTCTCGAGGACCTGGGCCCATGGGTTTTATCACAGAATCTGCACACAGAGAGGATACCACACCTGCACCATATGTGGACACAGTATCAAGGACAAGCAAGTACAAACTCACTAACTTCCTAGACTAAGAATGAAAACTTGTGAAAATCACCGTATTGTAAAAAACCTGTACGCGTTTTGTTTAAGAAGTATTATTATAACTAAGAAAAAAAATAGTATTAATTGTCCGCTTTGAAACGATTCTACCACATTTTTAGCCTATTTTCATTTTATGAATAAATAGGCTTATGAGATCACCTTTTGTCCGTGTGTGCGTATGTGTGTGCGTATGTGTCTCTGTGTGTGTCCCCCTAATAACTTCTAAATGGCTGGGGCGATTTCAATAAAACTCGGTAAGGTCATAGTACTATTTTGGCCTACCCCGACCATGCCCTTCAAATTGCATTACGTCTCACCAATCCAACGTGGCGGCTGTGCGAAATATTTCACCGGCATTCTCTATCTCCGAAACTATAACTGATATCACCCTAAAATTTTGTACGGTGATAACGGGCACTACTAAAATGTCACCTATGAGACCTTTTCAAAAACCTGTTAACTACAAAACGAACACGGCGGCCAAGCAAAATTTATACTTTTAAAAAGACTTTTCTCGCGATTTACACATCCAAACGCAATTAAACTTGGTACAGAAAATGTTTATACACATTGTAATGCACTGGCATCTAATTTAGTTCAATTGTCTACATAACCTCAAGATGGCGGCTGTGCGAAATATTTCACCGGCATTCTATATCTCAGAAACTATTACTGATATCACCCTGAAATTTTGTACGGTGATAATGAGTACTACTAGAAGTTCAGCTATGAGACTTCTAAAAACCTGTGAAATACAAAACGATCATGGCGGCCAAGGGAATGTGAAACATTTTAATATAATTTTCTCGCCATTTAACCATCTGAGCGCAGTGAAATATGGTACAGTAAATGTATATACACATTGTAATGCAATGGCATCTAATTTTGTTCAATTGTTCACACAACCTCAAGTTGGCGGCTGTGCGTAATTTTAAAATTGAGTTTTTATTTCTTGTGTATTAATCATGCGATCAAAGTGAACGTTTGAGTAATGAACCTACCCAAAAATCGTCATCGAATTGTTCATAACTCTATGGCCTATATACAGGGTGTACCAAAAATGTACGGCACAACATCCAGGACACATTTCTCACAAGTAGACGAAGAAATTATGGTATATGAACATGGGTCCGAAAACGCTTTGTTTCCATGTTATACCTCATTGTTTCCAACTCATTAATCATGCGAATCACACAAGAGCGGAACGTACCAGCATACCACATGCAACTCTTTCTTAAAGGAGATGTTCAATATGTCTTCCGTGCGCATTGATACATGCATCTACCCGCCGTCGTAGTGAATCTCGGATGCGCTGATGTATCCCTGGAGTACTGCATATGGTTTCGCAGTCTTCCATAATACGGGCACGGATACTCTGAACATCTTGTACTGGGGTTCGATACACTAGAGCTTTCAAATGCCGTCACAAATAAAAGTCCAGTGAAAGCCAATTGGTCCACCTCTACCTATCTGTCACCAAATCTGTTATTTAGAAGCCGACGGACATAACACTAAAATGAGGAGGTGCTCATGTACGGTACAAAATTTCATTTTTATCGCTGCAATAAACTCATGGATATTGAGAACCGTCTAAATATTTTGGATGGTCGCCATGTTGGATTTGTATATACCGGGTGTTCGCCAGCCTCTTGCGATCCAGTTTTATGCATCCCGTCACATGTAGCCTACTACAATTCTGAAAGACATCGCTCCCTTTCCCTAAACTGGGGTAATATAACGTGATGTGTGTTTACGGGCTGGAAGGCAGCAGGAATCGTGAGCGCCACTATCAATTCAGTATGAGTACCTCGAATGAACCCGTAAAACGAAACGGAGAACAGGGACTTGAAGACAGGAGGTGCGCGCATAGACTGGGAAGTGCGCGCTGCAAGTCAAGTGTCGCCGTAGCTCACATGGTAAGCGCGTGGTAGGATGTGCTATAGTTCACAGGGTTCGAAGGTTCATGTCCCATGCATTTTTTTTTCATTGCCTGGGATGTGGCAAAGTTGTATACTTAAATTTTTTCACAGACTGATTTGTTTATTTGGCCTTGAAGAAGGCTGTTAGTGTGGAGCTGGGTTCATAGAGGCTAGGAAACATGTGACAGGATTTCAGTTGTCCACGGTGTTTAACTCAGCACCTGCTCGAAGTGACGACCTCCATGGTCGATACAACGCTGCACGCGATGTTGAAAGAACCGTCTGGCTCGTTGCAACATCTCTGGCGAAATGGATCGGCATGCCTCGGTGATGAGCTGTCTAAGTTGACCAGGACCGGCCGACTCCTGTGCATACACCAGTTGTTTTACATGGCCCCACAGAAAAGAATCCAGGAGCGTAAGATCGGGCGATCTGGTGAGCCAGGGGACAGGTCCTCCCCGTCCGATCCATTTATCAGGATACATCGCATGCAGATGATTCCGGACGACCACGGTTACGTGCGGTGGAGCTCCATCATATTGAAACCACATCCTACAGCTGTCAAGGAGTGGCACATTTTCCAAAAACGATGGTAGTTCATCTTGGAGAAACCGCAGATAGCGTTGTCCCGTCAGATGGCCCTCAAAGAAGTGGGGACCGATGAGGTGATCACCCATGATGCCACATCATACATTTACGCCCCACTGCACCTGAAAAGATGTCTGTCGCACCCAATGGGGATTATCCACCCTCCAGTAATGCATATTATGGCGATTAACGGTTCCATTGTTGTGGAATCGTGCTTCGTCTGTAATTAATTTAAGATGGCCACTAGAAAAGCAGGTTCAGTGTCCACATGCAGACCCGTGCTGGGCCGCCGGGACACCAGGACGTATCCCGGTGCGCCCTCCAGCCTGGAAATTTTGGCGCCCTCCTGTTCCGAAACTGACAAGTTTTACGACGATATTGCCGAGCGACCTTGTTGAGTGTTGCGACTGTAGGCTACTACTGAATGGACTATGATTCTTCCAGTACCCGCGCAAGTGGGCGCTGAATGGGTGGAAGGGAGGAACGAGACGCCTGGTAAGGCCGTCTCAATTTCGTCTGTCTGTTGATACTTGTCTGTCACTCACTAGTCAGTAAACGCACGCAGTCGGCCTGTTTGTGACTTGTGTAGTATTTTATTTTAAATAATTCTGTGCTGTTACTGTTCTTCTCATGCAAGTTTCAAATCCTTCAAGATAAGGGTAAGTGCCGTTATTGTTCACATTAATCTTTGAAAACATAATAATGTAAGTGCACCTATATTCCACATGGCACCTAATTTCTACACCTTCCGAGAATTGTACACATAGCGTAATTATCCATAATATTTTTTTTAGAAAGCCTCATCACCTATCATGCAATCTGAACATTTTAAGAACATGCCAAATATGACAGTGAAAATCGTTGTTCCCTGTATTAATAAACAAGATGTTCAGGAAAGAACATATAGCCTACTTTCTCCTAAATGTATGGGTATAGTTATAACTCTTTGTCTTTATCACCTCCTAATTTCTTCCAATTCGAAGTGCAAATTGGCACACTGGATTTGAGGAGTGGCGTTCAAATAATTTACCCCAGCATTTTGCAATTTCATCAGCAAACACTCCAAACAACGTAGGTATTCAGTATATTAACACCGACTACTTACAATAATTTAAACTTCGTTGCTCTAAACGTATCACTGGGAGAAACATATTTAATATACCCATTACACAGCTAATTTGTAATCGCGCACGGCTTACGAGAAAGACAGGCCATGGCGCGTACCCTTCTGTGACATAGGCAATGTACCGGTACTGCTTGATGGTGCTTGTACGTTTAAGTCGAGAGCAATTCATAAGCAGCAGAAATGCAATATTTTATATCAATCTTCATAAAATGGACGCAGTTTAGATGTTCGTGTGTTTTCAAACACGATAAATTATGCTGTATAGGTTTGCAAAACTACGGTTGTTGAAGTTACTCCTTACAAAAATCCATGCGAACTAGGATTCAAGGGATCGTTGTGTCTTTAATAGCTGCAACGAGCAGGCTACAGTAAGTTGAGTTGTAGAGTCTGTGACCTTCGTTGTGAGTTAAATTATGTGCACATGAGTATAATTAGATCAAAGAATCTTGCAGCACAGTATAGATATAATTAACGTATTGTTGTTTCAAGGGGCGGAACATAAATTAATTCGTTTGTAGAAGAGATCTGCGGAATACACTACCCACCGACTAACGACTTGTATCAATACCTTCTATGAAGACAAGTGATAAATGAATTCCAAAGTTTATACAGGTTCAATGATGTAGACAAGATGACTAGGTACCACACCGGCAGTAAAACAAAGATCAGGCAGTGGTGCAACAGAACTACATTGCTGACGTCACGAAAACTCACCAGAGCCAGTCATTCTCGTTGGCCGTGATAATCGCGCCTTATCTTGGGGATGTGTACCCTCTATCGGTAAAAATAATAACCTTTTAAATTATACTGTAGACATGGGTTCACTAACTGGCCGGCAGAGAGCACAGCTCTCATCTAGAAGGCTGTGGTTAGCTATAACATAGTTCAAGTAATTACTCTTAGATGTCACTCCGGTGGTGAATGTTGTTTTAATTAAACATATATTTTCCATTTCAATATGCACCATATAATGCTTTATTTTATAACGTCTCAGTACTCAAGAAATAATAAATATAAAAAATTCAAGCAAAAAAGTCCAACTCTGATAGGATTTGAACTACGGCCAGCCTGATGAAAGACCAACGCCCTGACCACTCAGCCAATCGTGCACACTCTAATTGATCGTTAGGAACCAATATATATACAACGTTATAGCAAATCATGACCCCCCCCCAAAGCCCTCCCTCTCCTCCGGCTCTCCCACAGATATCTAGCCCACTATAAAAGATCACGCGATCGCTATTTCCTCACCCTTCACCGTCAGACTATCCGCCAGGTGCATTTCTACATCCGCGCCTTTCACCGCCGTAACTGGGTCTCAGTCTGCAACTCCTTGCAAGGCCAACGCTCCTCCCTTGGCTCTTACTGGAAACGCTTAAACACCCTCACTGGACGCTCCCCCACACCCATCTATCCCATCATCCACCAGGGCACTGCCCCACCGGATCTGCCCTCCAAGCTGGAGATCTTTGCCCGTCGCTTCGAACGGGTCTTTAACGGTCATTTCGGCCTCACCTTCGATGACACCGATAACGACGCCGTCAACTCCATCTCAGATCGACACTATCTCCAGCCCAATCATCAACACCCCCATATCCCACACCCTATCAACGACCCCATCACCCCCATCGATATTCACCTCGCCCTTTCCCGTACCAAAAATACTGCCCCCGGTCCCGATCAACTCCGCTATCTCCACATCAAAGAGGCACCCCCTATCTTCTTCCAGCTCCTAGCCACCCTCTATACCTATCTCCTCAAAACCGGATTCTACCCAACGGCATGGCGCGCTGCCACCACGCATCTCTTCCCCAAACCTAATAAACCACTCTCCGAGCCCTCCTCCTATCGTCCCATCTGCCTCACAGCCGTTCTCTCCAAACTATTCGAAAAAATCCTAGTCCGCCGCACCTGCCTCCATCTCACTCAACATCAGTTACTCCCCCTCTCCCAATGTGGCTTCCGGCCTGCCCTCTCCACCCATGACCAACTACTCCGCCTCACCACCCTCACAGCCGATAACATGAAACGCTTCCGCCCCACTCTCCTCCTCACCTTCGATTTTCATAGTGCCTTCGACACCGTCTGGCACTCAGCTCTCCTTCTCA
The DNA here is from genome assembly GCA_946902985.2 of Meconema thalassinum. NCBI lineage: Eukaryota > Metazoa > Arthropoda > Insecta > Orthoptera > Tettigoniidae > Meconema > Meconema thalassinum. The sequence goes on along the minus strand of OX336389.2, from coordinate 62,914,421 downwards.
AACTCCACTACTACCACCTCCCTCATAATTTCATCCGCCTGATTGGAAACTTCCTCAGTCCCCGCACCGCCCGCATTTCTATCAATCGCACCCTCTCACGCTCCTTCTCTCTAACCCAAGGCGTACCCCAAGGGTCAGTACTATCCCCTCTCCTCTACATCCTTTTTGTCGGAGATATCTCCCAACCTCCGGCTCCCCTCCACCTCCTCCAGTTCGCAGACGACACTGCAATACTCGCTCCTTGCCCCTCCGTCGCAGCCATCAACAGACTGGTCCAACCATATCTCGACCGATTCACGGCCTGGTGTGATCGCTGGCATCTCAGTCTAAATACGGACAAGACCAAAGCCGTACTCTTCCGTCCCCGTCGCCATGCCAACTCGGCCACCCGCAACCCCAATCTTCTGACCCTACGCATCCACGATCACCGTCTTCACACTTCACCATCGCTACGCTACCTGGGCGTCATCTTTGACGAGCACTTCACCCTTCGTCCACATCTACGCGCACTTACGGCCACTGCTCAGAAGCGCTCTCGCCTCATCACCAGGCTGATCGGAACCTCTTGGGGGCTGCATGCCTCAACGCTATTCTACACATACAAGACCCTCATCCGCTCCTACATTACATATGGGCATGTTGTCTGGGCCGGCTGCGCCGCCAGCTACTTGCACCCCCTGGTAACCATGGAACGACGCATCGCCTGCATAGCCCTTCGCCTTCCCCCAATACACCCAAGTGAGGATCTGTACCGTCTAATGCCGTTGCCCCCCGTTACGACGTGCATACACCTACTTCAACTGCGCTACTTGAAGCGCGCTAGAAGAACGCAGAATCCTATTCTACGACAGCTTGAGGCACTCCAGCTACGCAATCCAGTATACTCCAAGCTAGGCCTACTCCACCTCAAGAGCCTCACCCCTGCCCCGGACTAATAGTCCTCTACAAAAAAAAAACAAAAAAAAAAAACATCACATCAATCCATCCATACATACTCATATCTTACATCAACAGCTTATATTTCTTTCCTTTCTTTTCTATTTCTTTTCCTTCTATTTTATTTCGACTCTTTTCTCTTCTCTCTCTTTTCTACAATAACGCTTCAATTCTCATCTCAACCAAAGTCATCCATCACCTTCATCTCAGCAAACAAACTCATCCATTTCTATTATCGCATTCATTACCGAATAGTTCAAACAACAATTACCATATCTCATCACCCACACTCCCCTCAACGCAACTTTTTCATCTCATCCCATACCATCTCATAATACATAATCATCCACTTCCCCCCCCCCCCAAAAAAAAAACAACAAAAAAAACAACTCCCCCTATCAAAGCTCATCACCCACTCTAACTTCTAACTCCTGGAAACACCAAATTTCAACTCTCTTACAACACCATTAAACTCAAACTCTCAAAATTCAACATCTAACGCCTTCACCTACAATAGTTCAATGCATTTAAGAGCAATTTTTCGTCAACATCAAATTTTCGAAACTTCAATCTTAGCCAAGAGGTCAAATCATTTCCCCTTCTCCAACTTACGCAATTCACCACCACCCTTCTCCTATAACTCTCCACCTTCCATTCAATCCCCTCCTCTGGCCCAAGAGATGGTGCGGCCATCTATAGGGGCCCGCCCACCCTCGTTGGGTGGGAATGAAATGACCCCTTTATTATTATTATAAATCATGACTTGGACTAAACGTTTTCTTCACTGGAGTATATTTTAAACCGAGTTCATTTCATAGAAAGTTTATATATTTGTTACCACTAGGCTAAATTGCATGCAACATACTGAAATTAATAAAATATAGGTCAGAACGAGAGATCAGTTGCCATCTTGTCAAATAACCGAGACGACTCAGCTTGTTAAAATCACTTCTAGACTATAATATTAAAATATAAACTTTTAATTTCAAACGGGCCACTTTGATTCGAACAGATTAAACGATTCTTGGTTCGATAGTCGGAACTGGTGGGTCCCATGTTATGGATTATAAAGTTTGCATAATTCACACGGCCGCCATCCTGAAATGGTACGGTTGATAACTTCGTAGTTTGGGCACAAGACGCGTCTCATATGAAGGAACGTTGTTACCAAATTTGGTAAAGATCCGATTATTAGTTTGGTCGTAATGCATTATTACGTTTTAACCATTTGAGTGGCCGCCATTAAGTTTTGGTAAAGATGGCGGAAATATAAAACATGACACTAAGGTGCCCTTTGCCAGTGCTACCTCTGTACCAAATTTCGTTCAATTCGGTTTCACCGTGTTCGAATTGATAGGGGGGGGGGCAGACATTCAGAGTACACACACTCACACACACACACACACACACACACACAGACAGACACACAATTTTTGGCCCTGTAGTGATCTCATAAGTCTACTTTCATTTTTTGCAAAAATCGAAAGTAGGCTAAAAATTATCAAACATAAAATCGATTATTCCTGAAAAAGATTTTGAGAAAACTAAATATATTAGGCCGAGTAGGCTTTTCTGGATTTTTTAAATTTTACATCGCTTCAATTTTATCTCGCATTACATTAAATAAACTTACGCGCATTTAGTGTTAATTTTGTTGTCGTTGTCGACTTAACCTTTTCACTGCTACGTAGTGGGGGACTGACTGTGCCCAGTGTGCTGGCCTCTAACCTCAACTTACCTTCGGTGCTACGAATTTTATGCCTCTACGTTTCGTCTGAATTATTGTCAGGTTTATTTTTATATTCAAATATTCATTGTTTCTACTCAAATTTCACATCTATTGCAAATAATAATACTGAAATAATTTTATTAGCGTAAATTCGATTCAAAAATAGAATGAAACGGATAAATTATTAACGTTCAAAATCATTGGAGAAATTTACTTTTATCAATTTAATTAATTGTGTTATTTACATAAATAAGTGAATTGTTTAACAATCTAAATAAATTTATAAATTGTTTTTGCAAGCAGTCCTACATAAATTAATTAGTCATATTTGTTTTAGCGGGCTATAAATAATGGACAATAAAAATAAAAGAAAAAAAGTGGACATGCATTTCGTCAAGAAAAGAAAAACAAACTTCTACTCGAGTCTGCAAAATCATGCAAAAAATAACAACTTTGTTTAAAAATTCTGACGGCCTATCCAAAGATGAAAATCCTGAATCACATACACAAAACAAGACGTTTGAGGGAGCAAAATTTGTTAGCTTGTCTTCACTATCAAAATCATCAAATCGTGATTGTTCCAAACCGATAGAAAATCAACAGACGGCCTCGTCGACGATGAGTCAGTTTTCCGATTCCAGTTGTGATAAATTTCAAGGATTCACAGTAGTGGAAAATTCACAAATTCAAGAGGAAGACCGATTAACCTTAGCCCTCGTTAACTAGAAGAACCTTCATTCGACACAGGAAATTCCGCTCGAGGATGTAATCCTGCAGTAGAAGAATCTCAAGAATCTAAAATTACTTCAAAAAACCAAGCGAAATATCGGCATATTTTGATTATCATCCAATCCAACCTTATGGAAGAGAGTTGCCCTTCAATGACAAAAAACCTTTATACATTGTAAAATGAAACGATGGAGAAACCCTTCAGAGACATTGGATTTCATATGAAGAAAACTCAAAGAAAATGATCTGTTTTATTTGTATCGTTTACAGCAGCAAATCGAATTCCGCCTTTTGTACAGGGTTTGAAGACTGGAAACATGTCCACCAAAGAGTTAATGAACATGAAATGTCCAAAGCTCATTTTAAATCTGTTGAGGCTTTTATGTTAGCCAAACGTAAAAAAAGTACTCGTGACCTTCTTTTTTTTGTGATCAACTAGAGAAGAGGAAACATGAAGTTTTAGAAAGGAGACATGTGGTGACAATTGTAATAGATGTCTTGAAGCTTATACGAAAGCAAGAATTGGCTTTTCGTGCATCAAAGAAAGCTGCCTACTCTCTCAAAGAGGACACAATCAACCATGGCAACTTCTTAGAAATTCTTTTATTACTTTCCAAGTATGGTCCACGGTTAGAGAAACACTTGAAAAAGGCTATCGAAGAAAGTGACATGCGCATGTCTAACAGGTGAAGAAAAAAAACTGACGTGGAACATGTAGGAAAAAGCAAAAACAAAAAAGTGGGCAGAGGAAGTGCCGCGACATTTCTAAGTAGCAACACAGTAGCAAAAATAATGACCTGCATGGCAAAATAAATGAAATGTGTCGTGGCAAATGAAATCAAATCAGCCAGAAATACTCAGTTTTGATGGACACGACAATAGACATATGTAGCAACGATCAGAGTGCAATAGTAGCCAGGTATGTTAAAGGACATGAAGTGTGCGAGAGACTACTGGCATTAAAAAGTATGGTTTCTACTACAGGAGAGACATTATTTGACACTTTCTATGGAGCATTGACAGACCTTGAAATACCTTTGAGTGATTGCGTCGCAAATGCGTTTGATGGCGCGTCTAACATGAGCGGCCAGTATAATAGTTTGACTACACACGCGGCCAGCAAAATCCCAAATCACATTCACACGTGGTGCTACGCGCACCTTTCAAATCTGGTAATATCTGATACAGCTGTGTGCCTCACTGTATCAGTCTCATTTTTCAGCATAATGCAAGAGACCCAGGTTTTTTAAGGATTCAATTAAAGGACTAGACAAGTTCAGGGAGCAAATTCCTGAGTACAAGTTGGAAGCCATTGGGGATACTAGATGGCGAAGCCGCAGCAACGCAGCAAAGAAAATATTCGTCAGAATAGATGAGTGGACCTCTTCTGAAGAACAGTCTTCAAACACAGCTAAACCTAAACACATTTATCTGGAGTTGGTATTGGCTCTGTTCAAAATGTCACATTCAACTGATTTCAACGCCAAAGTGAAACATGAAGCAACTGCTTCACTTAACAAGTATCTGGATTTCGAAACAATAGTTGTTGGCATGGTATTCTTGCAAGTGTTCAAAATCACAGAGAATCTAGACTACGCCCAAGCGTGGAGGAATATTGAGTCTTGTCTTAGTAGACTGAAACGCCTACGAGACAAGTTTTCTGAAACTTTGAAATCAGCACAACGATTGTTCTGAAAATGACGCAGAAACTTGAAGAAAGAGCAAAGACCGATGAAACTCTTAATAACATCGTTATTGGCAAAGCAATAACTGAGAAAAGAAAGAAGAAAGTAAAGAAAATGACAGGAGAACTTGCTGAAGACGACAGTGTGAACTTCTCCCGAAGAAGAATTCAAAATAAAGATCTTCTTCGTAATTGTGGATACAGCTGTCCAAACTATGGAAAGCCGTTTTGTGCAGCACAAATCGCTCTATTTGGATCTAGCCTGTTTCGACCCAAAAAGATTACAATCCCAAGAATCTCTTCCTCCTAGAGCATTGAAGAAAATAGAATTACTTTTGAACGTTGATGAAGAAAAGCTGGAAGGAGAACTTATCTCGTTTATGAATGTATGGCCCCAGATTTCAAATGCAAGTATGAACGCTGACTATGAGTATGAAGCTGTCTCAGACGAGAAAATCGATGACCACAGTGATGATGACGATGATCAAGAAGAAGATGATGATGAAGACCACGAGATCCAGTGCAAAGTGTCGGCATCATGCAACAGTTGTATCAAGTGTACATACAAAATTATATTAGAATATAACATGAACTGTTTACAATACCCAGAACTTTCAATAGTAAATACATTTCTTCTAATCATCCCATTGACTCAAGTCTCTTGCAAACGAGCATTTCCTAAATTGAAACTTATAGAAACCAGATTGAGATCGTCTTTGACAAAAGAAAATTTAGAATCTTTACTGTTAATGCACTCAGAAGCTGATATTTTGAACTCCGTAGATCCAGACACCGTTACTGATTATCATTGCCACTCCAGCTCCGAATTAAAAAGACTTCTTCAGGTGCAGTTTGTAAATTCACTCAAAGAACATTACATTTGTGAACACATTTGTTTTTGTTACTTTATTTAAGAAATTAAGTTGTAAATGCTGGTAACTCTTTTGAAATGTATGTAATGTAAAATTGTCTCGTCTTTATTTTCTATGTGTGTTAGTTTACCAAAATTACACTAATTATGTTTCAACTACTACTTTGTATTTTATTTTGCCCTAAGACATTGCAAATATTTGAAATGGATCAAATGAACATTAGAATTTAGCAAACAAAACATGGTCATTTTGTTTGACAAATACCAGTACGATATGTGTAAGTACCGTGACCAGCTGCCAGAAAAGCATTATGGACCCAGCGTCATGTTCGATTAACGCTTTAGTTATTATTATATTCCATACCCCCAAGAACCTCCCGGTAGTCCTCCCTCTGCATAGAGCTGGCGCCCTCTGGCCAAGGCCGTCCACCGCCTTAAGAAGGGGTCCAGCACGGGCCTGTCCACATGCTGTATGATCCATTGACAGAACGCCATCCGGGCATCGAAATCATGACCATGGAGCTCCTGGTGTAAGTGCAGATGGTACGGGTGAAACCGGTGGATATGCAATATCCACATAACAGACGCTTGGCAGATGTTCGTCTCCTGTGCAATGACCCGTGTACTAGTACGAGGGTTACGCCGGATAGCGTCAAACACAACGTCTTCATTGTGAGCAGACGTCACGCGATGAACTCGAACAGGCCGTGTCCTTCCCAGGGATCCAGTATCCTCCATGCATCTTTCCACACTCCGAAATACCATGCCTGTCGGTTGTCGTCATCGGGATGGCGTTCTTGGTACAGGCGTTGTGCCTGGTACGCATTCTGTCGAGCTTCTCCAGAGATAAGTAACATATTCACACTGCTGCAAGTGCAAGATTACCCCGCCATCAGTCGGTGACAAGCGAAACTAATAGGTAGCCTGCGGTAACTGCTTGCGCTTTCATCGCTGTCTATTTGAACTACTAAAAAGAGTTAGCTTCAAAACCTTCATAACAGTTTCAGCAAAGCGAAACGGATAACAAACGTTCGAAATACCTCAACACTTTTCTAGTTTAGCCGAAAACTACTACTGTATATCGTTCGGCGAAAAATAATTATATCGTTCTAACAGTTTCATAAAAATAGAGTATATAAGTCAATGCTAAGAGCATTATGACTTTCAATTATATACACTCTTATGTATCGGATCAGTGTTGAGGTGTTGAGTGTTAAGGCGATATAATGCACACTCGCTCTGTTACTAAGTAAATCTCGGACAGTCACTCTGCAGAATTATTTATTCGTGTGAAATAATTTTTTCAGTGTTCTTCTAGTGGAAGTACTCTCTGTAAACCAAGTGAACTCGTGTGCGCCAAAGTTTCAACCGCTTCATATCTCGGCCTTCACAGACCACGTGTTACCGTGTGCGCCGCCATTTTGTGCTGTCTTCTTGCCGTCCACAGTTCCTGGCCCATTCAACATGTCGGGCGAGGATAATACGCCCCCTCCGCTTGTGCTTACTCGAAGCATTTTCGAATCGCCTCCTTCGCCATCCATGGAAACGCAACAAATTAAGTGCCCTCGACAAGCGGAGGACCTCGACCCTAACGCCGAAATACCCCGGAAACGTGTCTGTGGCCCCGCATCTACTACGTCATCTGGATCCACGCAGACATCTTCCACGGCGACTTTGGGGGACTCGGTGAGTGGAATCTCATCTTTATTAGATCGCTCTATTGTGGCACACTCCACCTTGCCACCTCCCTCACAGTTCCCCCAACCTCCGCCAGCTCAGCCAGCCTACATGCCTGGTCCCGTGCGAAGTTACGCCGCCGCCGCCATGAATCCCGCCCTTCATCCGCAAGTCAGACAGAGAAGCATCGTCTCCCCCTCCCCATTCCACCTCCCCCATTCCACGTCATCAAGATGACAGAGATCGACCTTCAGAAAGCCAACCCCCGTTCCCTCTACACCATCCTGTCTTCCTTCACCCCCGACATCGCCTCTTATAAACTCGAACTGCAGCGTACCCGTGAGGGCTACAACATTAAAACTTGCAAGCCGTTCTATTCCCACCTCAAGAACGTCATAGGCTTGCAGCAGTTCGGGCCCCGAACACGGGCCTCTAACCTTACCGCCTCCCAAGCCCCCCGTCTCCCCACCCCCCTTCTCGCCCCACCCCCATCCTTTCGGTCGTCGCCTCACCGACGAAGAAATCGCTCAGCAACTCCAGCTACAGGGTTTCAACATATTCAAGGTCACCCGCATTCGGAACGCCGCTGGTACCACATCCCTTGTTTGCATCTTGAGTCGCGACACCGGCACCCTGGACTCTCTCCTGCGTGATGGCGCAGTACTCTATGCTCGTCGCCACCGAGTGGAACCATACCGAGCCTCCGCCCCGCAGCGCATCCGATGTGACAAATGCCAGCGGCACGACCACGCCCCGGGAGCCCCCTGCATCCAGCCACAGGTATGTGGAATATGTAGCCAGGAGCACCCTACTTCTTTATGTGAAAATCGTACTTCTCCCAAGTGTATAAACTGTTCCCAGCCCCATCCCGCCTTCAGCTTCAAATGCCGCAGCCGCCCCGCTCCCCTCCCCTCTGAACCTGAAACTGTTATTCCCGTCATATCCCATGATCCACCTACCCCCGCCCCTTCCTCTGTCCTCCCCTCCCCCAGTACTGAAAACATCCTACGCTTCCTTACTATGGTTCTCCAAAATTGCCTCCCTTTCCAACGCCCCCTCATCTCCCAGCACATCCAAACGGCCGCTCGGTTGGTGTTTAACACCCATCTTGATATAGCCTATGCGGGCAATAGAATGCACTTTGCATTCTTCCCGCTAACCGCAGCTCCTCTCCATTAATCATGCAATAGCGTTTAAGTTATTCTATGATAACATTTGTTCTATCTCTGCCAACCGGCCGACCCTAGATCTTGCCCTTCACCACCACTCCTCGGATGCTGTAGTTCTTAACGAGACCTTTCTCCTTCCCACCCAACAGCTAGACCTACCTCCGTATACTCTTTATCGTGCTGACCGCCCTCACTTTGCAGCTCGAGGAGGTGTAGCTGTTGGCATCCACCGCAAACTTACAGTCACCCAACATCATTACAATTTTCCCAACCATTTCTCCGAATATTTAATTTTAGAAGTCTCCGCTCCCTCTAAAACCTTTACCATCGTCACGCTCTATCTCCCCCCTCGTACCCCTCCTCCCCTCGACTTTCTCACATACATTGATCATACTTTTCGTAACTATATTCTTGTCGCCGATATAAACATTCACTCTTATACCGTCGCTCAATCCCAAGCTTTTCACACCCTTCTTCGCAGCATCCGAGGAGCTAACATCCCCTTCCCTTCCCCCACTCGTCCCATCTCCAATACTACCCCTGATATTATCCTGATGTCTCCCACGCTCAGCGTTTCTCCTATCGTTCGCATCCTCCCTTCCATTGGCAGCGACCATTTACCAGCCCTCATCACCATTCCCAACATTTTCCCCCGCTCCACTGCCAAACCCCCACCACACCCTCCCGCAGTTTCACTAACACCGATTGGCCCGCCTACCGTGCTACTATCACATCACTTCTCTCCCATCCTACTGCCCCACTTTCTCTTCCTAACCTTCAAGCCCTTATCCATGAAACTGAATCCGCTATTCTCACCGTCGATCGTCTCCACATACCACGCCGCTCCTTTCATCCTACTAAGCCTCCCATCCCACCCAAAGCCCTTCGTCTCCTTAACATCGCTCATGACTACTATCGTGCCTATGTCCGTACCCGTGATCCTAACTCTCTCCGCCAACACCGCCTTCACCTACGTCACGCCAAATCGTACATCAAAGCCATCAAACGCTCCTATTGGAATACCGCCTGTACGAATCTCTCCCACACTCCTGACCCTTCCCAATTCTGGTCCACTTTTCGTCGCCTTACCAAAACCCAACCTCCCCGTCCCACTTACCCCGTTCGTACCCCCACCTTCGACCTCTTCGCCAATCATTATACCACCGTGTTCTCTCCCGTCCCCAACCCTCAATTCATTCACCCCGACTCTGCTCTCCTCCATCGCCTCAATGACCCCACTCACACCCCTTCCCTTCTTCCCTCTTTCGATCACTTTGCCCATATCGATTATAATCACCCTCTCAACCGCCCTATCACGCCCGAAGAAATCTCTCTCGTCCTTCGCCATCGCAAACGCACCGCCCCGGGCGCTGACACCATTACATATCGCCACATCCAAGAAGCCCCGCCAGTCCTTCTCCACGCCCTCAGCGCCATTTATACCTCTATTCTCTATACCGGTCATTACCCTTCTCACTGGTGCCACGCTTCCATTCTACTTTTCCTCAAACCAAAGAAACCCCCCTCTGATCCCCACTCTTATCGTCCCATCAGCCTTCTCCCCGTCTTATCGAAAATCCTCGAACTCATCCTCGCCAAACGCATCAGCTCCTACCTAGAATCTCTCCACCTCCCTGACTCCCAAGCAGGTTTCCGTGCCCAACGTTCCACCCATGACCACCTCTTCCATCTCAGTTCTTCCCTTCTTTCCTATATTAAACCTCGCTATACCGCCGCTCTACTTTGTCTCGATGTCGAGAAAGCCTTTGATACCGTTTACCACCCCGTTCTCATGTATAAACTCCGTCATCTTCCATTACCCCCTTCCTTTATTCGTCTTATCTTCCAATTCCTTCATCATCGTACTGCCTCCGTCCGTATTCGCAAGACCTCCTCTACTACCTTCTCTCTCCGCGCTGGTGTCCCTCAGGGATCACCTCTCTCCCCCCTCCTCTACCTCCTTTTCACTTATGACATTCCCCACCCACCACCGCCTCTTCGTCTGTACCAATTCGCCGATGACCTTGCCCGCTCTGCCCCTAAGCTCACCCGTCTCATTCAATCCTATCTTTCTGACCTCGAATCATGGCTCCTTTCCTCCCATATCACCGTTAATGCCCGCAAGACCCAACTCATCGTTTTCCTTAAAAAATCCCGTATCACCCGTCCCCGTAACAAAGTCACTCTCACCCTTCACGACGTCCCTATTCCCGAATCCACTGTATGACTACCCCTTATTATTCCCGTTTTTCCAACGGGGTCGGGGATGAGATGCGATGGAAGTCTTTGTGGCGATGGTTTTTACGGCCGGATGCCCTTCCTGACGCCAACCTCAGGAGAGGAGTTAATGAGAGATGAAATAAATGATGGTGAATGAAACTGGGCAAGGATGTGGAAGGAAGCGGCCGTGGCCTGTCAGAAGTTACCGTCCCAGCATTTGCCTGGTGTTGAAAATGGGAAACCACGGAAAACCATTTCAAGGACGGCCGACGGTGGGGCTCGAACCCACGCGTCTACCGAGTCAGCAGAGAGCTTGGCCCCATGACCTAATGCTGCGCTTTAGCCAGCGTAGCCACTACTGTCGGTTATTCCCGAATCCACTACCGCTGCCTATTTAGGCATTAATTTCCAAAATAATCTTCGCTGGCAACATCACCTCAACACCCTATACCGCCGTGCCTACCATCGTATCACCGCTATCCGCTCCCTCACAGGACACACCTGGGGCCTTAAACTCCCCCAAATCATCAACATCTACAAAGTTTTTATTCGCCCTCTCCTTCTCTATGCCTCCCTCACCTGGATTACTGCCCCACAACCCCTCTACTTCAAGCTCCACCGCCTCGACCGTCACGCCATTCGCATTGCCTATCATCTCAAACTGGATACCCCTTCTGCCCGTTTTGCCCCCTACTATACCTTCCCAACTATTCTCAGCCATATTCACTCCCTTCGTTTAAAGTACCTCCCCTACCATTTTTCACTGAAGCTCTTCCTCTCTCTCCTCTCGCTCAAGATATCTTTTACGACCGCCGCACACCCGCCAACTCTCATCTTTTCCCCCCGCCCATTACTTGATAACTTCCACCCCACCCCCTTGCCTGCCCTCACCCCTGCCTTCTTCTTCTTCCTGCTTCTCCTGAACGTTCGATCTACAATTCGACCTCAGGGGTGTCGGCCCTTCTGACCTGCCCTTAGTGCAGCGAGTTTATTTTCGGCGCATAGCCTGCTCCTGGATACATTTCTCTAACTGCAGTTCTCCTAATCCCTCTTCAGTGCACACCACCATCTTCGTTGACCCTCTACATGCTCTCCGTCTTCGTCACCCAGTGTTTTACAAGTGCTCCGCCCCCACCTCTAATAATTAGTGCTCCGATCACTCAACTACACAGTGTTGATTCACACGTGCTTCTCTGTGCTCCCCAGTGCTTCGCTCAATGACCAATGCCGTCTACCTAGTGCACGCTCATAGTGTCCATCAATCACAGTTTTGTTTTTTCTTCTACGAACTATGTTTTGACTTTTCCTTCAATTTTTATGTTCATGTATCTTGTTTTCTTTTTCCCGCGTTCCAGGACGAACATTTTAAGAACATTTGGACTTTTATTTAACTGTGTAAAGAACCACACAGCCACTGTTTATATTTACTTTGTATTTTACCCACACCTTGTATATCTGTATATAGTTTGCTCAATAAACGGGGATTGTTTGGGGGGTTACTCCTTGGTGGGGTGTGGTGGGGGGCCTTTTCCCTGGGGGGCTTCCTGGGTCACGGTGACCTCTGCGCCAGCAACTTCACTTATCTCTTTCATATACGTGTGCCATAGCACACTCCCCTCCCACTTAATTTTTTTCTCTCAATTTACTTTACCCTACGGCCAAAGGGCTACTTGTTTAGCCGACGGCCCGCCCTCGTCCCCATCGGGGCGGGGGAATGAAACAACGCAAGATAGATAGATAGATAGATAGGCGATATAATGGATCATAGTTTATGGGTAAATATTTCGGATTAATGTAACTATTTTTTGCAGACCAGGTTTCACCCCTATTGGTGAACGGCCTGTTTAAGAAATTAATCTAAAATCAATTGCTGATTGCTCTATGTTACTGGATGTGGACTAGAGTGCAGATGTAAATTAGCGTAGTTTTACTTTAATTGCCCATATCTAGTAACATAAATTTCCCTGTATTCCGTACTGTATAGGCACTGTTAGATTTTAGGATGGAACCGCATGTGTTATCAAATATTGCCATCTTGCAATATCTGGAATATGTACCGGTATCTCTACTTAGTATAAAGCAAAGTCCCCGATTCTTGGATGTCACGGGTAATCACGAGAACCACTGGATGGATTTTAATGTGGTTTTCACCATTCTGTAAAGGATATCTCGAGGAAGGTTTCTGTAGAAAATAATTTATTTATGATCAAAGGAAGCCAAACAGTAACGATTTCAGTGAAAAGGTTGAAAAATCAACCGGCGTCCGTGTGCTTTTTAAGCTTACGCTGGGTAAACCGTTAAAAATTATCAATAGGCCCTACTATGAGTGTAAGAATTGTTCAGCTAGAAAAGTTCTACAAAAAAGTCCGTGAGGGCATATCTCTATCTTTAATACATCGCCCGCTGTAAGTGTTTTTACGTTTTCACTTCTTCCAACAATCTCAATTCTATTACTGAGGCGACAGTTTTCTAGCTAGCTAGGGGCAAACTGTCGAGACGAGTTGAGACTTCAGAGAAGAGTGGTTGTGTTTCGAGTTTCTCTGGTAGTGCAACTTGGCCTTTCTTCATTTCGCCTGTGAACTTTTCGTTCCGCAGAATACACAGTCAAGTTAAGATTGAACGGAGGGGGATTTGTGTATCATGCACCTCGCCATTCTTAAATTACGACTGACAAGAATTCGTTACACGTTCATCTCCATGATAATATAATTAATAGTCCAGTCAGTGATTTTAATCCATCATGCTGAGACGTAAAAGGATATAGGTCGTACTTCATTGAAATCGAAAAAGAAAAGCGCTTATCACGTAATGCATTCATAACTGTTCCCGGGCGAAGCCGGGGTGGGTTGCTAGTTGTTGTATAAAATCTAGGAAAAGCACTGTTATAATTGTTAAAATTGTTTGTCTCCTGATTTGATTCCTTAACCTGTATGCTAAATATTTTCCCGATGTTTAGCACCTAAAAATCGCATCCCTAGTGATGACTACCTGAAAGAAGGAAGGGGTTTATCACTTGAATGCCCCAAGATCTGTTCCGTAAATCACTTTTGCAGTCCAACAAGTTTATCTAAAGGACCAGAAAATATGCGAACTACTAGGCGTCCCCTTGGCCCTCTAGTCATCATGTTGCTGGATCTACTGCTATTTGCAGCATCATTTACCGCTAAAGGCGTGACTTGCACAGTTACGTCATCAGAAACCAACTGGCGCTGGGCAGCGTGCCACGTGATGATGATTTACCAATGGTGTCACTCTCTCCCCCCGCCCACCACATGATTCCCCCCCCCCCCCCTCGCTCGCTCGCGCCGACACTGCTCTTAGCGATTTTGTAGAGAGGCTTTAGGACGTAGGCCTTTTATCTGTAATCGTCCGGCCCCGTGGCTAAATGGTTAGCGCGCTAGGCATTGGCCCAAAGTGCCCCGGGATCGTTTCCCAGCCGAGCCATCAGGGATTTTAATCCCCTCGGGTTAAATCCCGTGGCTCGGGGACTGGGTGTATGTGCCGTCCTCACCATCTCTTCATCCTCATCACGACGCGCAGGTCGCCCACGGGCGTCAAATAGAAAGACCTGCATTCGGCCTCTCCGAAGGCCACATGAACATCATCATCATCTGTAATCAACGATATACGTATGTTTTTATTAAAAAAAGAAGACCCAATGAAATAATAATAATAATAATAATAATAATAATGTTACGAGTTTCACGTCCCTTCTAACTAGTGAGGCTTTTAGAGACGACAGTGTGCCAGAATTTTGTTCTGAAGGGGATGTTTACCGTGCCAGTAAATCTACTGACACGGCTCCCTCGCATGTAAGCACCCTCAAATGACTGCGATGGGAATGGATTCCACAACCATGGGCACAGCCAGCGAGAACTGTACGTTGCGCTACAAAACCAGTCAGATCCTTTCAGAGATAGAGAGAGCATGTGTGTTTCATTTCTCCCTTGTGATGGTCAGGATGGGAGGCAAGAAGAGAGGTGCACTCAACAAACGAACAGGACCAACTGATAGCATAGAGTCTTTATCTAACAGCGTAGCCGAGAACTTAAGGGGGAGAGGTCCAGCTTACCAGTTAAGATAAGTACGCATTAAAAATATATTCTCTTATTTTGTAGAGCCAAATTGTTTCTTACATAAACAATTATAGAAATGTCTGCCCTGAATCTCAAGATAGGCAAGAAACTATGGGCACCTGTCTGTCTGTTGGTACTACTGTAATAACTTTAGACCATTTTTCGGAGAATTGTAATTTATATAATAGTTTCCACCATAGATCTCCTATTTTTCTAGGGGAAGATAACCTCGCTGTTCTCCCTCTTTAATCTCCAATAACTAACTAACTAGGGTACTATATTTCCATGAATAATACTGGTTGCTTCAGGGTTTATCGATGATATCTGTTTAAAATAGCGGCTTCGGTGGCGTAGTTGGTAGCATGCAGAACTGCTGTGCCCAAGATAACGGGTTCAAACCCGACCGAAGTCGTCGGATTTTTTAAGAGCGTTAAAATCCTTCAGTATACCTTCCTTCGGAGGGGAAGCAAAGCCAGCGTTCCCATGTCATAGATTTATGACATGTAAAAGATCCTTCCACAGATTAAACTTGTGTGAAGCTAAATTGTAGGTTAGATTTCGTTGGAACGCTCGATCAAAGTTCCAACGTTCACCACTAGGTATCATTGACATCTATATATGGGCCACATTATCATGGTTTGAATCCTCTGTAGTCTAAAGATAGCACGGAACTTCTTAGAGACACAAACTCCATTAATTCCCGTTGGAAAGAACATTTTGAAGAGCTACTCAACAGGGACACACAGGTTGATAATAAAATTTTCACCAGACTTCATCAGAGACCTCCTACAGACCACCTTGATGATCCTCCGCCTCTATCAGAAATTGAATCTGCCATCAATCAGCTCAAAAACAATAAAGCATCAGGCATGGATGGGATTCCTGCTGAGCTCTTTAAAGTAGGGAATACTACTCTAGTTCATCACATACACCAACTCATACTTAAAATATGGACTACCATTACCATACCTAAAGACCTAAGGGATGCCTTGATAATAACCATCTTTAAGAAAGGTGATAGGGCACAATGTGGTAATTATCGAGGTATATCGTTGCTTTCTGTTGCTGGTACAATCCTGGCCAACGTCTTATCCAACCGTTTGAAGCCGTTGGCCGAAGAAATACTGCCTGAAACTCAGTGTGGCTTTCGACCTAATCGAAGCACAACTGATATGATCTTCTGTGCTAGGCAGATGCAGGAGAAATCCAGAGAGCAAGGACGCCCTCTATATATGGCTTTCATAGATATTGTTAAAGCATTTGATTCGGTCAATCGAGAAATGCTATGGAGGATTCTTGCCACACTTGGCTGCCCCCAAAAATTCATTCAAATTCTTCGATTACTACATGATGATATGAATGGCACGGTCCTTAACAGCAATGGCCCTGGAGAGCCATTTAAGATTACAACGGGTGTCAAACAGGGATGTGTGATTGCCCCCACACTCTTTTCAATATATGTTAGCGTTGTACTAAATTTGGTCCAAGAAAAGATTCCAAAGGGTGTAGAAATTATATCCAGGACAGATGGAGGTTTATTAAATCTCAACAGATTACGTGCAAAAACTAAAGTGTCAGCTACATCCGTTCTTGATCTCCAGTATGCTGATGACAATGTCATCTTAGCAAATTCAGATGAAGATCTTCAAACCACCCTGAATGTGTTCAATGAGGCATACAGAAGCATTGGTCTGGACATAAACACCAATAAAACACAGGTTCTTCATCAGCCTACATCACATGACAGGGCTACTGCTCCTGCTATCATGATTGATGGACATAAACTAAAGAATAGCCTATAGATCATTTTCCCTATTTGGGTAGTCACTTATCAATAAATGCGAACATTGACGCTGAGATTCAACACCGCCTCCAATGTGCCAGTGCAGCCTTTGGTCGTTTGCTCGTTCGCGTGTTTGACAACCACGACATTAGCAGTCTAACAAAATTATACGTTTATCAAGCTGTTGTAGTTCCCACTCTGCTTTATGGCTGCGAAACCTGGGTTACTTACAGAAGGCACCTCGTATCTTTAGAAAAATACCATCAACGATGCCTTAGGAGAATTCTTGGTATTAAATGGCAAGACCGGCGCACTAACACAAGTGTTTTAGAGGAAGCTAGCACTATTAGTATAGAGGCTCTCATTATAAAACACCAACTTCGATGGACAGGACATGTAGTTCGCATGCCTGAGTCCCGCCTCCCAAAACAAATCTTATATTGCCAGCTGAATGTCGGTCAGAGAAAGCAGGGTGGGCAACAAAAACGCTACAAAGATGTTCTGAAGACCAACTTGAAGAAATGTCAAATTGATACAGGTAACTGGGAGGCTGTCGCATCCGACCGATCAGAGTGGCGCTGCAACGTCCATCAAAGCCACTTGTACTTCGAACAAGAGAGAAGAAGGCTTCTGGCTGAAAAAAGAAATGCCAGGAAAGAGCGCATGATTCGCAGAATGATCAACCCCCAAGATCCACTGGCTGCTCAAGACCTTGTGTGCCAATATTGTGGAAGAGTCTGTGGTTCTCGGATCGGACTGTACAGTCACCAAAGAACTCACGCAATATGATTAGGCCTAATGTTGGATTACAGCGAAGATTTACATAAATGTAACTTGGAAGACAATCATACTCGTATCACGAGTGCTAGCCTAAATAAAATAATAATCATTGACATCTGGTAGCGAAAGTTGGAACTACCTGAAATTGAATGGAACTTGTAGCTCACCCTATGGGAGTCCGCTAGAAGCAGCTACAGCCTCTGGCGAGCCGAACAAGTCCTAGGACACTCCCGGCACTAAACGCCATACGACAAATAAATAAATAAATAAATAAATAAATAAATAAAAATAAATCTGTTTTAAATAAATAAAGTCCACAGTTTTCTTTTGTTAAAGCTAGAGTAGTTAAAATGGGACGTAAAAACAATAACATTATAGGCTTATGAGATCACCTTTTGTCCGTGTGTATGTGTGTGAGTACATATGTGTGTGTGTCCGTAATAAAATCTAAATGGCTGAAGCGATTTCAATTAAACTCGGTAAGGTTATAGAAGCATTTTGTCCAACCCTGACCTGCCCTTTAAATTTTATTATGTCTCACCAATCCAACATGGCCGCTGTGCGAAATATTTCACCGGCATTCTATTTCTCCAAAACTTATACAGACATCATGCTGAAATTTTGTACAGTGATAGAGGGTACTACTAAAACTTCACCTACGTAACATTCAAACTTATGTTACGTTCAAAACCAACATGGCGGCCAAGCGAATTTGAAATATTTAAATAGACTTTTCTCGCAATTTAACCATCCGAGCACAGTGAGACTTGGTACGGTATATGCTTATACAAATTGTAATCCACTGACATCCAATTTATTTCAATTATTTTTATAACCTCAAGATGGCGACTGTGCGAAATTTTAAAATCTCGTTCTTATTTCTTGTGTCCTAATCATGCGATTGAAGTTTGAATAATAAACCTACGCAATGATCTTCATCTAATAGTACATAACTCTATGGTCTACATATATAAAAATTCAACATGGCGACCATCCTAAATATTTAGATGGTTCTCAATATCTACGAATCTATTACAGCAATCAACCTGAAATTTTGTATGTTGTTAGAGGCAATTAACACAAGTAGGATATATGAAAATAGGCTATTTAGTTCTTCAAGGAACTACTTGTTCTGTTGGACAGCACGTCCACACACGGCTGGGAGGCGTGACCTATCATGAGTAAAATATTGGAAAAGAAGAGCAGTGTGGGATACGAGATATTGCAAGTTCAGCGACAAGTCCTCCCTTAAGGAGCCAAACCAATAACGATTTTAATATTATAACTGTGCCTGTCATAAATCTTATACAACAATTATAAACATTCCCAAGAGAACACACTCATGTCGATATTAGACGCAAAGTTTTAAATGTTCAAAATTCAGATTGGAACTATCTTTTTTATCAATTTTTCAAAATTTGGTTTTCATCTCACTTATTGCCACATTATTAATTTATCAAGCGTTGTTATTTCATTTTGATTCTGAGCAAAATCAGCAAATATTTTTAACGTTCCACGAAGAGAGTAATTATATAAAATAATAAATAATAACCCCTGGCACTACAGCCCATGTTGGGCTCAGGCCTACCAAGTGACCGCTGCCCAGCCATTTGTACTGCAGATATTGGGGTCACGCGTGGTCAGCGCAGCGGATCCCCTCGACCGTTAATCTTGGTTTTCGTGACCGGGGCGCTGACTCACTGTCAGACAGCTACTCAATTGACCTCACGAGGCTGAGTGCACCCCGTTCCAGCCCTCACATCAGTTTCTAAAATCCCTGACGGAGCAGGGAATCGAACCCGGGACGCGTTACCCCAACACCACGGGGCCGGCTCGTCTTTCACCCGGACGGCCGTGGTTCGAATCCCGATGACAGCGGGGTGGAATTTTCAACTGAAAAATCGCGTGGTGTCAGGAAGGGCATCCGGCCATAAATCCCCGGCCAAAACCAAAATGAGCCTGGTTGGCTCCGGCGACCCCAATTAATTGGGAAAAGCCGAAGAAAGTTTTTTTTAATCTATTAATGTCATATTTTTTTGTGGGTTGGGTGCCTGGAAGAAATCGCTCTTAGCGATAAGGCCGCCCATTGCAGTCAATGTTATACTCGGCCTTGACGCCCCTCCCAGAAAATAATAATAAAGGGGTCATTTCTTTCCCACCCAACGAGGGTGGGCGGGCCCCTATAGATGGCCGCACCCAGGGGCGGATTTGCGTATAGGCTGTATAGGCGGCAGCCTAGGGCGGCAGATTTTAGGGGGCGGCAAATTTTGACTAAATGTTTTTTAATTAAAAGAAAAATATATTTATTTAACTTAAAAATAAAAAATTGAAATCTGAATATGTTCATGCATCTACAAGAGTAATGAGCGGCCCTTAGAGACAATCCAATACCACCCATGTGACATATTATAAGATTGAGAAATAGTGGGTCTTCTGTTTCCGTCTCTTTGTTCTGCGCGTTGGTGGTCGAAGCCTCGTTTAGATGGAGACTGGTCTGATTATCTTGTGGGGCGCTCTGGTTGTCTTGCGTGGCTGGTACCTCTACCATATTTTGTGTGGCTGGTCACTTTATCGTGGTAGCTTTGCTAATTTCTTTTGTTGCGTCTGCATGGAGGGCTCCTGTTTTCTATGGTCGTCCGGCTTATTGTGGCTGCTGTTTTTGGTTCTTGCCGGGGGGAGAGAGGTTTTTCCCATCTCCCTGGCTAAGGGTACCGCTTCTTGTACTCTTTCTATGAGGGTGGTTTCCATGTTCTGTTTCATTTGCTCTATGGATGACTGCATGGATTCTATAGAGCTTAATAGGCTGCTTTCCGCAGCATTGTTTTGCATTCTTTGCATATCCACGTGAGTCTGCAGTTAGCCTCGTAAGCGTGTCTAGTTCGCCTTGCGTCAGACCCGCACATTTCATATGTTCCCTTCATTCGCATGCCTCGCATGTAGCTGAGTCCTTTCCTTTCCTGCATTTTCGGTGACAGAGGAGGGGCAGAATTTTTGATGAAACAGGTGATTGGTCTCGGTCCAGTGTTGATTTACTTCGTGTGAGGCTTAGAAAAGCCTTGTTACGTTTGTAACAGAAGACTGGGTTCGGTCCGGTCCGGTTATGTTTCATACAGAGCTAGACTGCTATGTATGCATCTTTTGTGCGATGGCGTTCACAGAAATTGTTCTCCGGTATGGTTATGTTTCATACGAAGCTGGACTGCTATGTGTGCGTCTTGTGTGCGAGGGCATTCATAGAAATTGTTCTGCAAGTGTTCGAGTTGTTAATTGCTGGAGTTTAGTCTATCTAACCTCACCCAATTCTTTGTGAAGACTGGTCTTTGTTTCCTGCCTATAAACTATTATTCACCTTCTTTGTTGCGAGTCTCTTGACGTCTTTCTGATGTTGATCTCTTTTGTCAATTTATCTAATAGATTGCACATCATTGAACTACAGTTAACTGTCTATAATTCGAATTATAAGGGAGCTAAAATGGCACGTCACAATACATTCATTTTTCGTTTAAAAATTACAAATGGATGGGCGTAAAAGATTAAGTGGTGCTCAATGTAGAAAGCAAGCATCTGAAAAGGCGAAAATACAAGAAAAAGTCTTGGCTAAAACGCCAAATATTGATAAATTTTTTAAACCTTCGAAAAGTAAGTTGCTCAAAATAATAATTGGATAATGAAATAAATCAGTTTTCCAAATGCAATGAACTGACGTTTTTATGTGCAAATGTATAGGTCAACAACCATCTTCCTTCTTGCCCTTCCTCTACTTCTGCCATCCAGACTGCTACTGACTCTGTACCTGAGAATATTGCTGTTAAAGAAAATGTACCAGATACAGCTCACTCAGATTTACCTACATTTTCTGATGAGAAAGCTGAAGCGAGTGAAATTGAGAAAGATGTGTTTGTATTCAACAGTGATCCAGCTACTTGGATTGCGAATGAATTTTACCAAGAGTACCGGTACGTTGCATTGAATGGTTACAATCAAAATAAAGATTCTGATTTCAAAGAATCCAAACGAGTGTACCCTGAATATAATAGGTAGGCCTACCTGAACCACTCAGTGTTAAAAAGAAAACTTCAGAAAGGGGAAATAGGGGATCGCAAGTGGCTTGTTTATTCCGAGAGTAATGGTTCTGTTTTTTGTGCACCGTGCTTATCTCTTTGGAGACACATCTGACGAATTTGCGTTCAGACACGGATTCAATGATTGGTAAAACATCCATGACGTGGCTTCTGCCCACGAAAGTTCAGATCATCATAAACAATCTTTCCTAAACTTGTCTGAAAGAGCTAATATACAAGGAAGAGTAGATCATGGTTAGTACAACAATTTCAAGAACAAATTTCGTACTGGAACGAAGTTCTTAAAAGAGTTGTTGCTACTGTCAAAACCTTGGCAAGTCGTGGACTCTCATTTAGGGGCACAGGCAGCAATGAGCATGTCGGCGTTCCTAACAATGGAAATTTTCTGATGTTAATAGAATATTTAAGACAATTCGATCCATTTATAGGTGAGCATATTCGTAATTATGGAGATAAAGGCAGTGGTAGTACAAGCTGCATATCCAAAACTATTTATAAAGAAGTATCGAAATTATGGCTAAAATAAGTGACGTCTAGAATAGTTGAAGAAATCAAAACTGCGAAGTACTATTCTATTATTGTGGATTCGACCCCAGACATCTCTCGTATTGACCAACTTTCATTCATTTTACGATATGTAACACCAGACGGCACTGTTACTGAACGTTTTTAAACTTTACTAGACAATCCAGGTCACAAAAGTGAAGACTTATATGATGCAGTCACATCTACATTGAAATCTCATGGCATAGAAATTCTTGATATGAGAGGGAAACCTTATGATAACGCAGCCAACATGAAGGGCATATATTCGGGACTTCAAACTAGAATAAGAAACAACAATCCTGTCGCAGAGAACACACCACGAACTGCACATTCGTAGAATTTGGTTGGTACACATGCTGCAGAAAGTTGTACAGAAGCGAGTAAGTTTTTTGAATTGGTCCAGGAGTTGTATAATTTCTTTTCAGATTAGACAGAAAGATGGTCTGTTTTGCAGCATTTGGCTGATTCAAAATTTGCGAAACTAAAATCATTGCCTACAACTCGTTGTTCTGCACGTGCTAATGCGGTTTCTGTTCTGGTTGAATTTTGGAACGAAATAATAAATACTTTATCAGCTTTTGAAGAAAAACCCAACGAAAAAGCAATAGTTCGAAATAAAGCTACAGGCCTTCGGAATAATATGGAACGACTAGAAAGTGCATTTATGCTAAGTATTTGGTCTGTTTTACTTGAACGATTCGGTGCTACAAGTCAGAAATTGCAAGCCATGGATACCAGCATTTCAGATATTTTGGATTAGTACAAATCGTTGGTTGGTTTTGTAGAAGATGCTCGGAAAAATATTGAACTTTATGAAGAATGTTAATTCATAGTGGCTATCCACCGTATACATGTCTCTTGTGTAGAACAACGTTTCATTCCATATTGACATTCAAACTCTCACATGTTGCAATTGGAAAGAGAGATTCTCTAAAAAATTAAAATGTCATCCCCTATTAGGGGTAGGTTTTATTTTGGGGTTGAAATATGTTGTCCATTGGAAAGAGGGTGTCAGCCCGAGTTCAATGACACCTCATTCGTCAAAATCCGACCATGCGTTTGAGAGATATCGCGTCGCCGCCATCTTGTGAGGAGGGTGAGGAGGAGGAGGTGCTAGAACTGTTACAAAACCACTACTGATAAGAAAGAAAAAGGAAGGAAGCTTGTAGTTTAACGTGACCGTTAATCTTGAGATCATGAGCCACGGGACCTCCATTTAACGTGGAATCCGAACCACAGGACATGGCATTTCACTTCGAAAATCTCACATGCATTGACCGGGAATCGAACCCGGACCGCCTTGGTGAGAGGCATACAGCTAGACCGCTGAGCCACCACGCCCCCTGATAAGAAAGAAGGGAAAGGAGTAATCAAAGTAGGATATAAGGAATTGGAAGTGGTGAAACACTTCAAATACTTGGGAAGTGAACTGACTGAAGATGGAAGACTAGATTTGGAAATTAGCAGAAGAATACAACTCGGGAGTGCTTTCTACCAACAGGTACGGGGACTAGTATGGAACAAGGATATACCAATTAAAGCTAAAGAAGTTATGTACAAAGCATATTATGTTCCTATAATGACATATGCAGCAGAACCTTGGACAATGACTAAGAGGGATGAGAGCAGAGTACAGGCAGCTGAGATGAGATTCCTGAGAAGTATGGTCCAGAAAACGAGGAGGGACAGAGTGAGAAATGAAGATATACGGAAAGAAATGGGAGTACAGAAACTAAATGACAAACTGGAGCAAAACAGATTGAGATGGTTTGGACATGTCAAACGGATGAATGAAGTAAGGCTACCAAGACGAGCACTGGAAAGACGGATGACAGGGAAGAGAGGACGAGGAAGACCAAGAAGACCAAGATGGACTCGGTGGAGAATAGTATTAGAAAACGGAACCTGGATTGGAACACTGTGTCGGAAGAGGAATGGTGCAACGACAGAACAAAGTGGAGAGGAACCATATTTACCCCTACCCAGTGTCAACTGGAAAAGGGAAAATGAAGATGATGATGATGATGACAAGAATATATCTTTTTTATCCTCTATGTGTTTTAAATTGTACTTGCATCTATATTGGATGCTTCTGCTATCTGCCGAGGCCAAACATGGGCTTCATAAATTACTTATTTTTGATATTTATATTCATTTATCGTTCGCAAACAGAAAGTCGCAGACTTGCTAATGATAACTGCATTGAAATCTTAGTTTCTCTCTTTCAATGACTACTTCTTACAGTGTTCCCCAGTTTGTGATATTTTGAAAGCTGTATTACATTGACTTAACCTAAAAGATAATCATTTCATATTTTACTCATAATCATAAGAACAGCGATAATTGTAAATTAATGGAATACAGCAATCAATATAATAGACCCAAAAATCCTTAGAGCTTCCCACATTTTGTTATGACAATTGTTTTCGTTGGTTTTCCCCTTTGGTCTCCGAAAGTTGATATCTTCTCAACCAATTCAAGGCCCTCAACTACATGACCAAATATACCAGTAAATCTTATTTTCTCCTTCACAATTATGCGAAACTGCGATCCAACCATTCCATGGTTGTCGCGACGTTTTTGTGTGCAACGCATTCCCACTGCTCCTCGTACAGCAGGGAATTTGGTGCTATCTGGCTTTAAATAACCATCTTCAAAAATAGATTTGCCGCCACGGCCGTTGTTCAGTTCGAAGTCTCCAGTGATGACCGATTCACCTTCCCAGCACTGGAACACCTTACAACCTTTGTAGCTTACACCCATTTCTTCTGTACAAAGAACGCCGAAGTTCTTCGCCATCTTGGGAGCAGCATTTGAGCGAACCTCAATGACAATACGACCGTAAGGGGAGCCATTGACACCGATATTGAAGTAGTACAAAGGATAAGGGCCCGATGGTCCACGAACGCTGTGGGGCACATTCTGACGGGGAGATTGGACGACTGCTACAACATTGGCTTCCTGAGCATATGGTGGTGGCGATGGAGGCTGCGTATGATGAGGAGGTGGTGGAAGTGCTGGAGGGGCTTTGTTTCCAACTGGTGTGGGCGGGGGAAGGGCAGCGATAACATGTTGTGTAGGGGGCGGATGCGAGGGGATCACGGGATGGTGCAGGAGAGGATGGACGGGGGGGGGGGGGATCGACGGTACCATTCTGTTGGAGATGATGCTGTTGTTTAGTCAGCACATGACGAGAATACAACTGTGACGTGCAGTAGTTGGCCAGGAATAAAATTGGATTTTGTGCAGCAGTTACGTGATGTGGAATACGTCCTGGAACAGCTGGAGGTACAGGTTGTTCGCCCGAATGAATGTTTGCTAGAGCTTGTTTCAACAAACCAAAGTCAAATACGACGGCCGAGTTTCCGATGAGGTCATCCAGTTGACACTGCAAATACATTTCTTGATACTTGCCCTGCAGACGTTGTTTCTCGAGCGAGAGACTGGAATACAGTAGGTGATCATCACTGGGACTATCGACTCCCGTCTAGCCAGATCGTGCTTTGCTGAGAGTCTCCCGTGCCTCAGCAACTTCTGTAACATGGCTCCAACCATTCTGAAAATCTGTTTGAACATGTGTCTTGAGGGTCACACAAGCCTCAAGAACTTTAAGAAGAACGTCTTGCTGTTGCACGGCTAGCAGCTGAATTTCGGCAAGCATCTAGTTCATAGCAACCAGTTCGTTGTGAACCTGTAACATAATTATTGTACATGAGACAGTTTGAACGATGTTGATAAATATTCGGGTCACCACAGGAAACTAGGATGCTTCACCTCTGAAACAAGCTGCTCTTTGGCTTCTCCTTGAGGCTTGACCTGATGACCTGGATGTTCCTGCTGCGTAGCACACGCTCGACATATGGCTGCACAACATGTATGACACCACAAGGCCAGTGGCATCCCATGAGTATGACAATTCTCACTGTAAATAAGTGCCAGAAATTAATGTAAATTTGTATATATTTATAGCTAAGCCAAATCCAATGAAGCATTATCAAATCTAAATATGCTCTGTAAAAATTGTAATTTACCTTGCGTTCTTTATCCGGAGGCTTATTTCCTCCTCCTCCTCCTGCAGTATCAGGGTCTACCTTTAGAGCTGAGAAGTTTTTGGCAAGGGCAAGTACTGCGTTGTACGTCTGCAGTGTCTCGGCCCCTTGTTCACCCAGCTCCGTTCGCTTCCAGCAGTACACACAGTACAACTCTCTGTTCTTCACTAGAGCTGTCTGAATGCACTTCAAGCAGAAGTAATGCTTGCAGCTTAACCATTTTGGGCAGAGATCGTTTTCATTGAACTTCAACTCGCAAAAACTACAGACAGTTAATTCTTCAAGTTCCTCCATCATCTGTAAATAGAAATACATGTTTAATTTAAAAAAATTGTTTTCCCAATAATAATAATAATAATAATAATAATAATAATAATAATGTCAAGGGCTTTTACCAAGAAGTCAAGCTGTTGCAATTCAACACATTTACAGAACCACTAAAATTGAACATACACTTAGAGTTAGTGGCGGATCCAGAGGTTCACCTCGGAGGGGGCACTCTAGGATTTCAGAGTAGCTAGAGAAAATATGTAATAAAATTACTAAATATGTATTTAATCTACACACACTACACATAACATTCAACAACCAGATTTTATAATTCTAGAAGATTTTCATTATACAGTATTAAAATGGTTTATTTGTTTCAGTTTCAATAACACAAGTCATTGTCATTATGTAAAATAAAATAAAACTTTTTAATTCTACAGAATATGTAGGCCTACATTTCCACACTTTAATGCACATTACACAGTCTAATATGTATTAAAACATTTGCAATCATAGTGACTATCTGAAGACAATATACAGGTCTACCGTACTACACAAATGTTACCAAATACTGTATGTACATAGTACCAGTCACTGAGTCCCTACTAGTCACATAAATGTAAATACATAAAACAATTGTATTGGATACCGATTGGGTTTCTATTTGGTGACCCTCCTAGGCAAAATACATGCCTATTACAAAATAAGATCCAGGGCGATTCTTCGTTTACCCCCTTTAGAGAAACGTTGTAGAACATTTTCAACGTCAACATTATATCACGGTGAAGAAATAAGACACAAGCCATTCAGCCTTTCCTCTGTCATTCACGTTCGTAGCCATGATTTGACAAGTTGCAGGCTGCTGAAGGATCTCTCTGTACTTGCAACACTGTCGATGTAGCGATTATATTAACAGTGTCGCCATTACATAATATGTATATGATTTGATAGTAAACATTGACCACATTCATGAATGCAGGCAATACAGCAAAGATTTTACTTGCAGTGCAGTTTGCAGAAACAATAATTTTTATCGGCAATATCAATTTAGCAGACAACTGTTTTTTCTGGGGGGGGGGGGGGGGGGGCACTTGCCCCTGGTGCCCCCCTCTGGATCCGCCACTGCAGAGTCTATTTAATAATGCTATACAAATAGGTCTGTTTTATGACAATAACATTTGTATTTGTAGTAACAGCTGCAGCAGCAGTAGTATTTTTTATTATATCCACAACAATGACTAAGGAGATGGTATATTGGCTTTCACGGCCAAGGAATTAGAACTTAGCAATTTTTCTAGATTTACTGTATGCCCGCTGTAGAGCCTATCTTGGTGTCCCTAGGGGAAACCCCGCACAAGACACGGCATATACGAGGCACGCCCAGAAAGTAAGTTCCGTTTGGTAATAAAATTAAATTGTGTACAGATACAGAAAAAATATTTATTGCACAACATTCTACACCTCTTAAACTACTTTTCCACATAACTGCCGAACTTTTGCAGGCATTTCACATAGCGTGGCACAAGTTTGTGGATACCTTCTTCATAGAAGTTTGCCGCCGACCATAAACGAGAGTGAAGATTCCCCTGTAAGATATCCTACTGTTTGGCCACCACTGTTAGGCAAATTGCGAGCTTACCAGGAGAACTGCGTATGTTTATGAGTTCTCCTGACCACATACGCAATTTGCCTAACAGTGCTGGCCAAACGGTAGGATATCTTACAGGGGAGTCTTCACTCCCGTTTACGGTCGGCGGCAAACTTCTATGAAGAAGGTATCCAAAAACTTGTGCCACGCTATGACAAATGCCTGCAAAAGTTCGGCAGTTATGTGGAAAAGTAGTTGAAGAGGTGTAGAATGTTGTGCAATAAATAATTTTTCTGTATCTGTACACAATTAAATTTTATTACCAAACGGAACTTACTTTCTGGACGTGCCTCGTACTGTCCCCGTTTACCCGGATAGTAGGCTGTCAGATATCCGCCCCCTCAATCGGATTGCCAACAATCAATCGCACCGGCTCAGCTACATCAATGAAAATGGCACTGACAGATACTATCGAGATATGAGCACAGAAGTTCACAGGAAATTATTGTGGAACACACCAAAATAGACGGGGGTTTCTACTTACCTTCACTTACCTCTCAAAAATTATCTCGGGGATTGAGTTGACAACAGGATCACTAAAGTCTGTTCACACAATAACCTCCACCATGACATTTAAAAATGAACCAGAACGAAGACGAGAACTTTGAACTGTACAAAAGCTTTTATTTCAAATAAAGGGTATGATTTTAACAACACAACAAAATAAACGTGGCTATCAGTAGCCCATGTCAATCTGACTACGTCCTCCTGTAGGACTTGCAAAGTTATCATACAACATGATATAAAACATATAAGCTCCCACGAGCTCCAAATAACGTAATATTCATAACACAATTGGATTGGAAAAGGACGTGAGGACGAGACATATATAGAGCATTTGGTTTCCTTTTAATAAACATGACACTTGTATTTATAGTCGCAAGGCCAGAGTGGACGACCTCACCCGCTGATAACCAGTTGTTGGGACAGCTGCGAGCTACCCTTCACCGTGTCGCACACTTGTCAAATGGGCTCCCTTCACATGCTACATTACGTAAGAATCCAGCTCTCTCTCAAGCTTTAAATGTCTGCAAGACAACTCAAATATATATTTACGCAATTCTTTCAAATACTTTACTCACATCCTACTGGATTATTATGACAATCCTTAAACTTGTTAAGTTCTCATCCAAATGTTTAATAAGTTCTTAAATGTTTATAACAAAATCACATACATTATTTATAACAATTAGAAATTGTTTATAATATTATCGAAGATAATAACAAAATTTTTAAACACGCCTTTAACATCACTTTCGTTCCACATTATTGTCAAAAATATTTACAGCATTATTTACAATATTAACATTTAAATTATTTAAATTATTAAATTTAAGAAATACATTAACCACATGTTCATCCGGTTGGTAATTTCATAATCGTGTGAATATAATCGACCAATGAAGGTTAGTTATACATGTTAATGTCACAATCTGGTTTAATAAAGGTTTTAATAATTATTTGTGACGGTAATCTTCATTCAAAATCTTATCTCGAATTCTTTCAAAACTCTTGTTAATTATAACAGTAAATTCACTTGATTAATTTTCAACGAACTATGACAATTCACTCCAGCGGAAAATACTTCGCTAACAAACTAATGCACAAACTGCATTAAAATTTAGGCCCAAAATTCATCATATATTAATCTATATGGCATCAAAATCTTCCACAGAACTTACAAAAACCTCCACTAATAAATTCTTTATCATTAATTCCTGTGGGAACCTCCTTCATATTCAAGGGCATTATACATCAGCGACTTTCAACACGTGCGCTGCACTAGCGATTATACATTCATAGTTCCACTTAAAAATTCTTATAATCATTAATTGTTTCAAAACTGTTTTCATTTAACCTTCGTGGATTTCATTCATGAATCGAAATGAAGTCAAAATTTGCCAATCACAAACAAATTTAATAGTGAATACGCTTATATACGCCTGTCTGGTCTATCAAAATTTAAGATTAACATCTTCAAAAAAATTGTAGTATAAAAATACTATCATCAAATAAAGTGCGACTAAACTGTAAAATAGTCGAATAGAATCCAATTAGACTGGGGAATGCAAACATCGTTATATAAATCTCTAATTGAGAAAAAACTCCTAACAAAAGTTCACGAATTTAATGCATTCAATAATTCATTATTAAAGTTAATCTTTCACAAAAATGTCTATGATGCAATGATCGTTCATAACTGACGATAAATGTCTGTGTTGCAATCAATTCAAATAACGACTAGTATTTCCAAGATCGTCGACAACGTAAGAGATTTTAACGCTCTAAAATCATTTAAATGTTCTTCCTTCGTGATGATGACAGAAAATTGGTCAAAGTAATTAAACTGGGGTAGAATTACTTTAATAAAGTGACACGCTGTCTGAATTTAAATCTGCCATAAAAATCATTAACTTACAGTCAAATCGTGACTACAAAAATATTAATTACTGAAAAATCTGAATATCAGTCTCAACTGATCCAAAATCGTTTAACTATGCCCATGACATAACAATGTCTTAATAAATCGTCGAAAAAGGCATAACTCAACAAGGTGTACTGAGAATAGGAATCTCAACAAGAAAATAGGGCAAAATACACGAGGACAAAAATATGGGAAAAATAGTTGCTCAAACATTGCTAAGAAACTCAAATACAATAAACGTTCACGACTACCTTATCTGCCGATTGACGTTCCAGAGGACAATTCCCCAAAGAAGACTGCTGATGGATCCATTTCACCAAGTTAAAGCTGAGCTCCATCCTCGAAACAGGAAATAGCACCCTCGGAGAATCGAACTGCTTCCTTCTCCGGAAATTGCACTGCTCCTCGAAGACGAATAGACATCCTTCCGGCAATAATCTTCTTTGTGAGTCGGGATAACCCTGACCTCTCTTAAAAAAATCCCTGAAGTTCCAGTAGACAATCGCCATGAAGTTTTTGTAGAAGTTTCCGAAGAAATATTCATATACAGTGAGTATGAAATCATTTCTATTGCTGTTCGATAGTATTCAGCCTTTAATCACGAAACATGGGTGTAGATGGTATTCACCACATGTTCGCTTGTGTGGAATAGCAATTAGCGAAGTTCCATGCTGCTATCTTACTCCGTTGAAATATGTCCCAATCGCATTAAGTCCTTTAGCCTCCCATTTTCTCTTCGGTTATGATAATAGAAGAACAAACTGCCATATTAAATTGCTCCATTATACTGTAGTGTTGTGTCACAAAAGCAATCTGAAGTCTCCCTATTTCACTAGCCGTGTCAGCCGTGGCGTAGATTCTGGCGATACAATAGTGCTTCTCTGGTGGCGAAATAATCACTTTTGTCAGTCGTGTAAAATTGCTAATATCTTTCAAAATAATTGCTCGAAATTGTTCAGCTTTTCTATATTACTTCATGTAGCACTGCACAATAGCTTATCGGCGACCGCTAACTGTTCACAGCTAATCTTGTAGATGCGTTCGAAGGTGCGTTTTAACTTCACCTAGTTTGACTTGAATCTCGTATAATGCAGTGGCTTCACCACGCGTTATAAAGACGACTCTTTTCACTACTTTCACTCGATGTTTCACCAAAATGACTGTATAAGAAACGAACTTTCACAATTAGACTTCGATGATCTGAGAATGATATTCTGAGAATGATCGGAGAATGAGACTCCTCTCTTCTGCGCAAGGCCTTTTATGAACTTCCTAAGGGGCGTATCCATCCCTTCCATAGCGTGATACTGCGTCATCGCTAGAAGTTCCAACTTCGTTAATACATGACGGATTTTCAAAATTCAAAAACTGAAAATAAATTTCACCAAAATTCCAAATCAATGCCTCTACTGCAAATGGATTTCCACAATTCTGCATTCCAAAAGTAATAAAAATACCATAGTTTCAACGATCTCCGTCTTCCTTTAAACTATCGTTCATTGGTTCAAGCCTCCCCTCCAATGGCATAATTTCTTCCTCAGCAGAATTCCACGTTTCCTGCGACTGCGTCGTACATCTCGGAACATTCTCGAATAAATGCTGACGTCACTGAGAATCTCAGCTCAAGTAGCCTGCTGGCATAACGTTTGCGTCATCCGTGCTTACGTCATGACTACCCACGTCATAACTATGACAGCCATAACTTTCATTATAATTTCCAAAATAGCCACCGTGGTCTCTATATAATTCAATTACGGGGGCATTCTCCTCTCACCACGTTTTAAAAACAGTTGCAAATTGTTTTTAAACTCTGTGTAACAAGTATCTCAACTCTCTTGAACACGAAATTGAATTATTACTGGCTTACTCTAGGATAGTATCTTTTTAAATTTCCAGCATTGAACTTGCCGTAAACGACATTATTCTCATCATCGTAGAGTTCATAACAGTTGTTTCCATAAGCGTTCGTAATTCTAAACGGCCCCAGGAACACTAATCCAAATTTGGGGTATATTTTCTTGGTCATATCAGCCTTGACAGGTCTGCGTAATAATACAAGATTTCCAACTTGTAAGGGTGTACCAAAACGTTTTCCAGCTACTCTTTTCAATCGTTTCTCTGCTGCTTTCTGGAGTTGTTCCTTCGCCTTGTCAATCCTCTGCTGCCTTCCTAGGTCGGGATCTCTAGGTATGTGGTTGAAAAGATTATCCCACGGCCTTTCTGGGTTTCTTCCTAGATGAAGTCGCATTGGCACTTCTCCTGTGCTCTCCTGCACTGTAGAGTTCAGACATTCCTCAATAAGGGGTACAAATCTCACCCAACCAGAATGATCATTTGGACAGAAAATTCGACAGAATTTCGAAAATTCAGCCATATATCTTTCTGAGGAATTGGATTCTGGGTAACGCACGCTTGAAAATAAGTGCTTAATGCCAAGCCTTTCCATATCCGCTGCAAATTCCACGGATGTAAACTGCGTTCCATGATCTGACAGTAGATATTCCGGTTTACCAGCTTTAGGAAATACAGCATTTTCCAGTCTGCTTACTACGTTCCTCGTGTTAGCTTTCTGCATGGGACTCATTGTAACAAATTTTGAGAAAACATCCACGGTAACCAACAGGTACTGGTTACCCTGGTATCCCTTCGGACAGGGGCCAAATATATCCGTCGCCATTAGTTCGTTTGGCTTAGAAGGAATCATAGCCTTCGGTTTTCCTTTTAGTAAAGCAGAAGCATACTTTGCTCTTTGACATTTGTCACATGATCGAATGACCTTGGCAATGCTGGAACGCATGTTAGTCCAGATAAATCTCTCTTTAAGAGTATTAAGAGTTTTATCTAAACCGGCATGTCCAGTTGCGTGATGAGCTACCCACACTAAATTGACAACAAGTTTAGGTGGCACGACTATTCGGAGTTTTGTATGCGCAGAGTCAGCATACTTGCATACGATGTCTCCACTCAAGACAAAGTGTCGTGAATTTCTCCGTGTAGCTTCATAGTCAACATCAGTATTGTCCATGTAACCCTTGAGGAACCTGTACATTTTCCTTATTGGAGCGTGTCTCTTCTGTGACACACCGATTCGGGCTAACCTCCTAACGGTTTCTTGATCTTCTTGCTCCAATTGTACATGGTGTATCTGCACATTTTTAATAGGGTTACGTGATAGAGCATCAGCCAGTAAGTTATCTTTCCCAGGCTGGTGGACGATAGTGGCGTTAAACTGTTGGGTGAACAAAGCCCAACGTGTCAATCTATCACTCGACATGTCAGTTTGTAACATAAACTGTAGTGCTTTATGGTCAGTAATAATGATGACCTTATGTCCCAGCAGGATTTTCTTCCACGCTTGCAAAGCTGTCACAAAAGCTAACGCTTCAAGTTCTGTCGTGAAGTAGTTTTCCTCGTGCTTCTTCAACTTCCGACTAGTGAACGCAATGTAGTGCTTGTTGCCTGCCTCGTCTTTCTGGTATAAGACTGCACTAATGCCTATTCTCGATGCATCAGACTCAATATAGAACACCTTCTCAAAGTCTGGGTACTCCAGTTTCACATTATTTCTG
The DNA here is from genome assembly GCA_946902985.2 of Meconema thalassinum. NCBI lineage: Eukaryota > Metazoa > Arthropoda > Insecta > Orthoptera > Tettigoniidae > Meconema > Meconema thalassinum. The sequence continues at coordinate 62,880,178 of OX336389.2, read as the reverse complement.
AGCATCTCTTTTGCTTTCTCAAAAGCCTCGTCTGCAGCGGTACTCCATTTCCATCTGTTGTTCTTCTTGAGTAAGTCATACAGAGGAGCCATAATTTCAGAGTATCTTGGACAGTGGCTGCTAATAAATTGGCATGCGCCTTCAAATTCTCTGACTTGTTTCACCTTAGTTGGCTTTGGAAATCTCGTGATCGCATCTACTTTTTTCATGTTTGGATGATATCCATCTTTATCAATAGTATGCCCCAAGTAATTTATCTCCTTCTTCAAGAATTGACATTTTCCAAAATTCACCTTGATATTGGCCTCCCTTAAATTCTCGAACAACTTTCTCAAGTGCACTAAATGTTCTGCGGCGCTGGGTGAAGATACGATTAAATCGTCAATGTAGCAGATTACATTTTCTTTCACTTCGTCAGTGAGCTTACTATCAAGTGCTCGAATAAGTGCTGGTCCACTGTTAACCATACCAAAAGGCATTCTGACAAAGACCCATGACGTCTGGTCAAATAGGAATCCAGTGTACTGCATACTATCTTCTTCTAGTTGAACTTGATAAAATGAAGACGTCAAGTCAAGAACGCTGAAACATGCCCTTCCTTTGAATTTTCGAAGCAGATCTCTAATCTTGGGTGGTCGGTCATTTTCTGGAAGAATCTTCAAGTTGATGGTCCTGGCATCGAGACAAAGACGTATCTGACCATTACTTTTCTTCACTACTGTGATGGGGTTTATATAAGACGACGCCTGTTTTTAATAATCCCGTCTACCTCCATTTTTCTGATTAACCCTCGTACTTCTTGATAGTATTTCTCAGGAATGGGGTATATTCTCTTCTTGTAAGGGGTTTCATCTGTCAGCCTTATCTTGTATTTATAATCCTTAATCAATCCAGGCTTTTCATCAAAAATATCTTGGAATTCCTTTATCAGATCCTCAAATTCCCCCTGAATTTCTTCAAATCCTTCAGTTTTTCTACTGGGTATTTCTGCTAAATTTTCCACTTCATTAATTATGGTATTCAAAATTTCTTCCCTAAGGTCTATTTCCAGACTGTTTTTCACGTCCTGTTTTTCTATCTCTTCTGTGATTATGTACCCATCATTAAAGCTAATACTTCTGTTCTTCATGTCAATAATAGCTCCGACCTTCGATATAAAATCGATTCCAAGCACCATATCAAAATTAATCTTGCTCACCACAATGAAGATCTGTTCATAATTCCTTCCATTGATCTCAAAGTTCAATAACACTTGAATCTTGCACTTCACTGCCTTATCTTGGAATATCCCTCTCACTTTGACGGTAGAAACAGGTAGAACTGTCATGTTCTCTCCTCTTAGCAGACTTTGATAACATTCCTCTGAAATGATGGAGATAATTGCACCAGTATCCATTAGGGCTTTGTACTGTTGGCCATCTATCCGTACAGTAATAATAGGTAAGGCACATGGTCTTTCCTCTTTAACGATACCCCTCTCTTCTAGCAAATCTTCATCAGTAACTTCATATATCTCATTAATCGTAATCAGGTGTGGTGTGGCAATGTATTTACAAGTTCTCACTGACGTTGAGAAATCGGCGTTTTTTTGTGTGTTACCGACCTCAAAATTCTGCTGGCTCGTAGAAGGCCCAGGATCGATTACAACATCCTGCCTTTTCTTTTGATTTTCGGTTTCTTTATCCCGTAATTCTTTTAGGTATTGCTGGCTTTCCTTCTCTCTTTGCTGATACTGATCGGGTGTCATAACCTGACCTTGAGTATTCTGATTTCTATTTTGGTTTTGGTTATTCCTATTATAATTTCTATTATAACCATTATTGTTGTAATATCTGCCTCTTCCATTGTAGTTTCCTCGATTGTAGTTCCAGCCTCTTCTCTGTTGATACGGTCGGTAACCTTGCGATCTGTTATTTCTAAACTGATTATTCCTGTGAGGACCTACATTGTCAGTTTTCTCTTCGTCTGGCTTGTCAGTTTGTTGGACTTGGTCCATATATACAGTATTGATTTCTTTGAAGTCCTGCCTTTGACCTTTCTGTACTACGTTAGGCATTGGGCTTGTGTAGTCTAATCTCCTCAGTAATTCATCCATGCTGGTTAAATCCCTGATGTTTGATGAAATAATTAGTCTTCTCACCTCAACTGGCAGCATACGAGAAATCGCATCAATTAGTTGCTCCGTTGACAATGGGGGTTGTAAAAATCTCAAGCGGGATAATTGACTCGTAAAGAAATCAGCGTACCGTGTTGGAAGAGTACCTGAGTATTTTCTTGAATACACCTCCGCTCTTAACGAATTCTGCGCTTCTATGGACCAAAATCGTTTGATTAATGCCTCTGCAAACTCGTCAAAGTTACTGAATGTGTATCTAAATGCGCGAAACCATTCGAGGGGTCCTCCAATCAAATATCTCTCCACTATCTTCATCTCTCTCTCTCTGGGAATGTGAGCTTCGATGAAATAATCTTTGAGGTTCCTTACATATTCTATAGGGGTCAAACTATCAGTGTTACTGAATTTTTGCGGTTTATCTTCAAAATTCCTGATGACCGTTACGTTCCTCGGATATGAATCCGGGTAGTTTTTCCCACTATCTCGATAGTTCCACTCAGGTTCCATATTCCTCTCGTCATCCTCCTCTCTGAATCTGGATATACGTTCTTCAGGAGTCACGTCTCTTTCTTCTGGATCTAGGTTATATCTTCTGGCATAATTCCTATTGATTTCGCAAGCCAAGCCTTCTGTATCCTTGTCAGTGATTTCCGTTAAGACTTTCTTGATTATCTCTTCTTTGTAGTTCTCCATCAAACTAGCCTCTCCTAACTTCAAATTTTGCAGTTTGCTCGTCGTTTCATTTACATCAGAGACAACTTTATGAATCTGATCCTTTAATGTTTGCACATCCTGACCTAGTTGTGTTCTATCGTCAACTTGTTTTTCGGATAGCGAATCCATCCTGACGCTTAAATCTTTCCTAATCTGTACTACTTCATTGTTAATTTCTATTTGAGTACTGGCAAGTTTTCTTTCAATCCGTTCCTGAATTTGGGTTACATGTTCCCCACTTGACTTATTCCACTCGTCTTTCCATACTGCTACGTTTGCTGTTAACATTTCTGCTATGTCTACTTCGATATCCTCTTTTAATAATCTATTATGGTCTAATACCTGGGTTCTCATGACCTCTACATCATACTTTAAACCTGCTAAAGACGTTGTTGTTCTAAGTGACTCATCAACTAATCTAGTCGCTAATGAACTTATATTACGCGTACAAAGAGTTTTCGAATTTTCTATCTCTTCCCTGACTTTATTTACATCAGTTTGGACTCTAGCAATATCTACGAAAACTGTGTTGACTTCTACCTGAATCTTAGTTATGTCACTTTGCACCTCAGTTATATCCGAATGAATGTTATTAATATCTACCTGAACATTGGATACATCAGTTCTAGCATTTTGAATTTCTCTTTGGACTTCCTCAACCTTGTCTTGGACAGTCGCAACATCATTTTTAACAACAACTACTTCGGCTCTAGCACAAGAAATATCACCTCGGACATTAGCCACATCTAAATTCAACATTGTAAGATCTTTCTGCACCTTATAAATATCAATTTTAACATCATCATCATTTTTATGCACATTCGACACATCTGTGCGGATGTCAGTTACAGTACTCTCAATTCCTAGGGTATTAATCTGTAAACGCGACATATTATCCTCTAAATTAGCAGCACTAGTCTGAAGAACCTTCAAACTTTCACCCATGCTAGCTGTCAAATTAGCAGACAAATTACTAGCATTCTCCTCCATTCGACTAGTATTCCTAACTTCCATCTCCTTTATACTTTCATTCAGTATCTGCTTCATACTATTGTTCATGCTAGCTTTCAAATTAGCAGACATATTACTAGCATTCTCCTCCATTCTTGCATTCAAATTAGCAGACAAATTACTAGCATTTTCCTCCATCATCTGCTTCATACTTCTATTCATGTTAGCAGACATCTCCTCTAACATCATCCTCATACTTTCATCTGCCATTACAATATTATTCAAAAATAGACTGCTGTAGGGACATACATCAACAGAGCAAAATAACAACATTTGAGCAACACTTTTCACCATATATAAATTTGATCAATTTTCTGTCTTAAATTTAACTTATAACTACCTTATAATTAACCTTCGAAGATACTTCATGTTGAAACAAACTCAAGCACATGTTCAAATTTCCCTGGCTCATTTTAAAATATCCTAACACAAATAATTTACATTTACAATCCAAATAATTTAATTTTATCTTTAATATGACTAAAATGTCATAAGCCGGTCAAATAAAATAAGATTCCAGATTATAGGCGATTTTCCTAAGTTTCCAGCCTATTTAACCTTTCTCAAGTTGTATAAGATCTGATCTTTTCTGAGTGTAATTTTCCTAATACAATACAACATTTAATTCCTATATAATCACACTCTCAAATTCTACAATTGGCCTAGACATCTAACAAAGAATCAACCTCTTTATTTGAGTCTAATCGAGCCTCACGTGTTAGGTTTGCCAATCTTACTAGCGTTCAACCTGGTAATCCAGTTATGTTGAATCGAGCCCCAACGTTTTAGGTGCGCCAATCTTACTGTCCCCGTTTACCCGGATAGTAGGCTGTCAGATATCCGCCCCCTCAATCGGATTGCCAACAATCAATCGCACCGGCTCAGCTACATCAATGAAAATGGCACTGACAGATACTATCGAGATATGAGCACAGAAGTTCACAGGAAATTATTGTGGAACACACCAAAATAGACGGGGGTTTCTACTTACCTTCACTTACCTCTCAAAAATTATCTCGGGGATTGAGTTGACAACAGGATCACTAAAGTCTGTTCACACAATAACCTCCACCATGACATTTAAAAATGAACCAGAACGAAGACGAGAACTTTGAACTGTACAAAAGCTTTTATTTCAAATAAAGGGTATGATTTTAACAACACAACAAAATAAACGTGGCTATCAGTAGCCCATGTCAATCTGACTACGTCCTCCTGTAGGACTTGCAAAGTTATCATACAACATGATATAAAACATATAAGCTCCCACGAGCTCCAAATAACGTAATATTCATAACACAATTGGATTGGAAAAGGACGTGAGGACGAGACATATATAGAGCATTTGGTTTCCTTTTAATAAACATGACACTTGTATTTATAGTCGCAAGGCCAGAGTGGACGACCTCACCCGCTGATAACCAGTTGTTGGGACAGCTGCGAGCTACCCTTCACCGTGTCGCACACTTGTCAAATGGGCTCCCTTCACATGCTACATTACGTAAGAATCCAGCTCTCTCTCAAGCTTTAAATGTCTGCAAGACAACTCAAATATATATTTACGCAATTCTTTCAAATACTTTACTCACATCCTACTGGATTATTATGACAATCCTTAAACTTGTTAAGTTCTCATCCAAATGTTTAATAAGTTCTTAAATGTTTATAACAAAATCACATAAATTATTTATAACAATTAGAAATTGTTTATAATATTATCGAAGATAATAACAAAATTTTTAAACACGCCTTTAACATCACTTTCGTTCCACATTATTGTCAAAAATATTTACAGCATTATTTACAATATTAACATTTAAATTATTTAAATTATTAAATTTAAGAAATACATTAACCACATGTTCATTCGGTTGGTAATTTCATAATCGTGTGAATATAATCGACCAATGAAGGTTAGTTATACATGTTAATGTCACAATCTGGTTTAATAAAGGTTTTAATAATTATTTGAGACGGTAATCTTCATTCAAAATCTTATCTCGAATTCTTTCAAAACTCTTGTTAATTATAACAGTAAATTCACTTGATTAATTTTCAACGAACTATGACAATTCACTCCAGCGGAAAATACTTCGCTAACAAACTAATGCACAAACTGCATTAAAATTTAGGCCCAAAATTCATCATATATTAATCTATATGGCATCAAAATCTTCCACAGAACTTACAAAAACCTCCACTAATAAATTCTTTATCATTAATTCCTTTGGGAACCTCCTTCATATTCAAGGGCATTATACATCAGCGACTTTCAACACGTGCGCTGCACTAGCGATTATACATTCATAGTTCCACTTAAAAATTCTTATAATCATTAATTGTTTCAAAACTGTTTTCATTTAACCTTCGTGGATTTCATTCATGAATCGAAATGAAGTCAAAATTTGCCAATCACAAACAAATTTAATAGTGAATACGCTTATATACGCCTGTCTGGTCTATCAAAATTTAAGATTAACATCTTCAAAAAAATTGTAGTATAAAAATACTATCATCAAAAAAGTGCGACTAAACTGTAAAATAGTCGAATAGAATCCAATTAGACTGGGGAATGCAAACATCGTTATATAAATCTCTAATTGAGAAAAAACTCCTAACAAAAGTTCACGAATTTAATGCATTCAATAATTCATTATTAAAGTTAATCTTTCACAAAAATGTCTATGATGCAATGATCGTTCATAACTGACGATAAATGTCTGTGTTGCAATCAATTCAAATAACGACTAGTATTTCCAAGATCGTCGACAACGTAAGAGATTTTAACGCTCTAAAATCATTTAAATGTTCTTCCTTCTTGATGATAACAGAAAATTGGTCAAAGTAATTAAACTGGGGTAGAATTACTTTAATAAAGTGACACGCTGTCTGAATTTAAATCTGCCATAAAAATCATTAACTTACAGTCAAATCGTGACTACAAAAATATTAATTACTGAAAAATCTGAATATCAGTCTCAACTGATCCAAAATCGTTTAACTATGCCCATGACATAACAATGTCTTAATAAATCGTCGAAAAAGGCATAACTCAACAAGGTGTACTGAGAATAGGAATCTCAACAAGAAAATAGGGCAAAATACATGAGGACAAAACTATGGGAAAAATAGTTGCTCAAACATTGCTAAGAAACTCAAATACAATAAACGTTCACGACTACCTTATCTGCCGATTGACGTTCCAGAGGACAATTCCCCAAAGAAGACTGCTGATGGATCCATTTCACCAAGTTAAAGCTGAGCTCCATCCTCGAAACAGGAAATAGCACCCTCGGAGAATCGAACTGCTTCCTTCTCCGGAAATTGCACTGCTCCTCGAAGACGAATAGACATCCTTCCGGCAATAATCTTCTTTGTGAGTCGGGATAACCCTGACCTCTCTTAAAAAAATCCCTGAAGTTCCAGTAGACAATCGCCATGAAGTTTTTGTAGAAGTGTCCGAAGAAATATTCATATACAGTGAGTATGAAATCATTTCTATTGCTGTTCGATAGTATTCAGCCTTTAATCACGAAACATGGGTGTAGATGGTATTCACCACATGTTCGCTTGTGTGGAATAGCAATTAGCGAAGTTCCATGCTGCTATCTTACTCCGTTGAAATATGTCCCAATCGCATTAAGTCCGTTAGCCTTCCATTTTCTCTTCGGTTATGATAATAGAAGAACAAACTGCCATATTAAATTGCTCCATTATACTGTAGTGTTGTGTCACAAAAGCAATCTGAAGTCTCCCTATTTCACTAGCCGTGTCAGCCGTGGCGTAGATTCTGGCGATACAATAGTGCTTCTCTGGTGGCGAGATAATCACTTTTGTCAGTCGTGTAAAATTGCTAATATCTTTCAAAATAATTGCTCGAAATTGTTCAGCTTTTCTATATTACTTCATGTAGCACTGCACAATAGAATTAGCTTATCGGCGACCGCTAACTGTTCACAGCTAATCTTGTAGATGCGTTCGAAGGTGCGTTTTAACTTCACCTAGTTTGACTTGAATCTCGTATAATGCAGTGGCTTCACCACGCGTTATAAAGACGACTCTTTTCACTACTTTCACTCGATGTTTCACCAAAATGACTGTATAAGAAACGAACTTTCACAATTAGACTTCGATGATCTGAGAATGATATTCTGAGAATGATCGGAGAATGAGACTCCTCTCTTCTGCGCAAGGCCTTTTATGAACTTCCTAAGGGGCGTATCCATCCCTTCCATAGCGTGATACTGCGTCATCGCTAGAAGTTCCAACTTCGTTAATACATGACGGATTTTCAAAATTCAAAAACTGAAAATAAATTTCACCAAAATTCCAAATCAATGCCTCTACTGCAAATGGATTTCCACAATTCTGCATTCCAAAAGTAATAAAAATACCATAGTTTCAACGATCTCCGTCTTCCTTTAAACTATCGTTCATTGGTTCAAGCCTCCCCTCCAATGGCATAATTTCTTCCTCAGCAGAATTCCACGTTTCCTGCGACTGCGTCGTACATCTCGGAACATTCTCGAATAAATGCTGACGTCACTGAGAATCTCAGCTCAAGTAGCCTGCTGGCATAACGTTTGCGTCATCCGTGCTTACGTCATGACTACCCACGTCATAACTATGACAGCCATAACTTTCATTATAATTTCCAAAATAGCCACCGTGGTCTCTATATAATTCAATTACGGGGGCAGTACCTACAAAAATTGCTGAGTTTTAACGATTAAGGAATTATTTCCTGGATACAGTTACTCTAAATACAGGTTTTTAGAAAACAAATGGTGGTCAAGATTATGAACTAAATATTTTTTTAATCTTTGGAATTTATGACTGCAAATATTGTAGCTATTTTAATTGTAAAAATTTTACATGTAAAAGATGTATTTGTATCACAGTAAATACTTCAAATCAGGGTCGGCTCCTAACTAAAAGTTTAGGGTGGGCCAGATAATATTAATGTTGTTTCATATTAAACATACCGACAGTAGTGGCTACGCTGGCTAATGCGCAGTGTTAGGTCATGTGGCCAAGCTCTCTGCTGACTCGGTAGACGCGTGGGTTCGAGCCCCACCGTTGGCCGTCCTTGAAATGGTTTTCCGTGGTTTCCCATTTTCAACACCAGGCAAATGCTGGGACGGTACCTTCTGACAGGCCACGGCCGCTTCCTTCCACATCCTTCTCCAATTTCATTCACCATAATCAATTCCATCTCTCATCCCGACGCGCAGGTCGCCCACGGGCGTCGAATAGAAAGACCTGCACTAGGTCTCTGAGGAGACCACATGAAAAAAAATAATTAAACATTGTATTAAATTTGCATTTGCTGTTGCCAATATTGCCATTATCACCATTCCACACAACACAACATTTGAAACAAATTCTAATAAATAGTTCCTGCATTAAAAACTATACTCACATGTCTCCTTATTTGTGAATATGAGGGATGTTCAAATGAAAAGGTACGAAATGATACTGTGGATACAATTTATTCGTTATTCAAAAGTAATCACCACAGGTCTGTGCACAGGTGTCCCATTGCTTCACTAGCCACAGGATTCCCTGTTCCCAGAAGTCTTGTGGTTGTGACAGGAGACAATCCTGTATGGTATCCTTTAGTTCGTCGTCCGATTGGAAATGGTTTCCCTTGAAATGTTTTTTAACGGACCAAACAGATGGAAGTCGCAGGGTGACAAATCCGGACTGTAGAGCGGTTGCTCAAGTTGCTCCCCTTTGAACGTGGCCAATACACCTTGTGTGATGTTAGAGCCATGTGGGCGAGCGTTATCATGGAGCAGAATCACTCCCTTCGTGAGCAGTCTAGGCCGATTGTTCTTGATGGACTTCGGTAGGCTAAGGAGTGTCGCACAATACACATCACTGTTAATGGTTCGTCCGTGCTCTAGGAATCCGATAAGTAGGAGACTTTTGACGTCGCAAAAGACGGTTAGCATCACCTTGCCAGCTGAGGGCGCAGCATTCAATTTCTTAGGGGAAGGTGATGACGCACGCTTCCATTGCATGCTGTCCCTCTTTGTCTCTGGCTCGTAGTGATGGCACCAGCCTTCGTCACCGGCGACGATCCGCTCCAGGAAAGCGGGATCTTTATGATACCGGAACAGGTGTTGCAGTGCCAGTCCTATACGCAGTTCCTTTTGAGGTTCCCTGAGCTGCTTTGAAGCCCACTGGACGCACACTTTCCGGTAACCTAACCTGTCATACACAATTGTCCACACTGTCCCAACGCTGACCCCCACAGTGTTTACCAACAATTGCATGGTGACACGCCGATCACTTCTCACCAGGTCGTTCACTTGGGCGATGCTTTTGGCAATGATTGCCGTGTTAGCATGGCCTGGTCTCGGATCACCACTCAAACACTCCCGGCCTTCACGAAAACGGGCATTCCACTTTCTCACTGTTTCGGCGGATACACAGTCTTCTCTGTATACAGCCACCATCCAGCGATAGATATCAGCTGGTTTAGACCCTTCTGCAGACAGAAATCTGATGACACCTCTGCTCCTCACTTGTCGAATTGTGCAATGTGAACGCCATCACTGCTGCTGCTTCAACTTCAACTGGTCGGGACGGAACGTCCAACTGTCAGCTTCTCTGCGTGTGTGCGCCGACGTATGCGCTGTACCACGCCGGACACTACATCTCCTAGATGTCGGCCTACATTATTCCAAAGCGGCACATTCAAATATCAACCAGTTTCGGTTTTACGACGATTCAAACCTTTTCATTTGAACACCCCTGTTATATTCTCCCATTGGACTGTCCTAGGAACATTACAGGAAGACCTGCAAAATCCAGACCACCTGTAGCAGGTTCAGCATCTATTGGAGAGAGATAATGCACCACATATGGCCTTCTGTGAATGGGTCCTTCATTAAGCCGCACACCCTGTCCATCGTGCATCGTTCATAGACAGGGCCTCGTTCACGAGGGGTGGCATCTCATGGTGTGTGACGTTCCTATCACCAGGTTTGCTTCTCGATCAATGTATTGGTCCCCACCAGAAAATTGCAAACGCCCGAAACAAAATTTTACAGGAACTGAATAAAACATTTATTCCACAAATGTATTGATAAATAATACTTTTTTAAGATAATATAACCTAAATTGGGGATTTTAACTACCGTACTCCCCCTTCAATTTCAAAATTAAAAGCTTAGTATCTATCAAGTTATGAGTAAAACATTTTTCTTTCGGAGTTAGAACGTTGCATGTGCAGCGCATGCAACGTTCCTATAGTTAGTTATTGTTGTTTTAAGGGGCAGAACTACGAGGTCATCTGCCCCTTACGCTCTTATATTCTACTTCACTGCTCCTGTTATAGTACTCGCAACATTTTGCCAAAAGGGTTTATTTTCTCATAAAGTTAGTCGAATGCTGGTTAGACTGAAGAGCAGGAGTTGTTCACATGGTCATAGATATAATACCAAATCCGTACGCGTGACAGACATAGGACATTCACAAAGACTGAATGATACAAGAGCAAAATACTCGGCCTGTCAGAAGATGTCAAATAATGTTGATGTGAACGACGAAAGTTTTTTTCTTTCTTGGTGGTGTTATCTGTGACAGTTTTGCTGACTCGGAGAGTGACGAAAATGAGGACGAACGTGTAGGCAGCAATGACTGCATTGCAAATAATAATGCTGTGTTTTGTGAAGTATTAGTAGGAAATGGCACTAGGTTCGAGCCCTGCCCACTGTATCTCGACAGTCCAGGTCCTAAGCGTGCCCCACAATCGAATGAGCTATACCTTTTTTTAAATTTAAAAACAGCTGTGAATAGACAACATTTTCTAGAGTGTGAGCCATCATGTAGATCAAAACATTAAAATTCTTAAATGTGTAATTTCAGATTTCATTAATGTTTATTTTGCCTTTCAATTTTGTGTTTTTATTTTTCATTTCATTAATCATGACTTCAAAAAACATTTTGTTGTTTGATTCGTTTAGGGGCTTTGTGACATTATGGTCATGTAGCCCCGTGTACTTGTGTGTGTGTAATTTGTAATTCAGATGAGGATTGGGAAGGAGGCGGCCATGGCGTGGCGTATAGTTAGGAACCATCCTGGCATTCGCCTGGAGTAGAAGTGAGAAACCACGGAAAACCACTTCCAGGATGGGTGAGGTGGGAATCGAACCTGGGCCACTACCCTACGAGGCATACGAAAACATATCTTGTAGTACAAATCTAATATTACTCGTAGCAAGTGACCATGTTAGTGGTTCATAGCGACTTATTTTGTACTTCAAATAAATATTTCACCGTTATTATCTTTAAAATTACAGAAGTAATGATGATTTTGTTGAATAATGAGCTTGGTATTTTTCACGTATGAGTGTGAAAGCAACTGGTATTAAAGGATTAATCCTAATCGCCTATCTACAGTTCACCTGTTACATGGAATAGGAGGATCAATAAAAATGTAGCCTATTTACTGAGAGAGTAAATGTAAGTTATAAAATACCGTGAACTTTTAGATTTTCAATAATAAACCTTCGACATTCATACATTTTAAATGGTAATAAATTAATTCATGCAAGTGAATTTTGAGGTATAGAAAGAAACTCGCTGATTGCAAATTCAAAAGTCAAACAAAAGGGATGTGCTACCTGCTGATACCGTACTAGGAGACTTCTGCTTTCCGGCCGTTGACCATAAAGCACTTCCATAGTTTCCTTGTAACATACGTCCTGTTATCGTAGTTAATATGAGTTTTCTCGCCTTCATTTGCATCATTAAACACGGAACCCACTGGTGGCACGCTTGTTGGCGTGGCCATTTTTTGCTCACCTGCGATGTTCTTGTACTGACCGCTAATTTTGACTCCTCCATCTGAATCCGCTCATGCGTGCAGCTTTATCAAGCATGCTTATTTCTAACTTGGCCTTTATCTCTTCATTATAAGAACCTTCCTGCCATTGCTCCCATCTGTTTGTCCCAGCACTCATTCCTGCTACCATCATATAAGTTACCGGTACCTCTAGTTTATGTATCAGATATCCTGAATCTACATAGCACTCACTCCCATACAGCAAGGTCGGTCTAAATACTGAGCGATGTAGGGAGAGTTTCGTGACTACACTAACTTCCTTCTTGCAGAATACTGTAGATCACAACTGAGAACTCACTGCATTGGCTCTTTTGCACCTCAAATCTATTTCGTTCCCCATACTACCATCCTGAGAGAAAGCACAGCCTAAGTACTTAAAACAGTCCACCTCCTACCTTTCATCTCTTTCTTACCAACATAACCTTAGTTTTTGAAATGCTTATTTTCATACCATTTTCCCTACATTTCTGTTCAAGTTCTAACATAGAGATGACTTAGGAAAATAACTAATGGTCATGACTGCTCCATAGGAATTAAAAATGTGAATGCAGTCATGATCCGAAACCTCATCTCCTATGTCTTTATTGCGTCCATTCAAATAGGGCATATAGGCTAGTCAGTCAACTAAACTATTTTATTGATTCTGTAGCCATAATCCAGCAGTTTCTGATGCATCGCCTAAGTTTATAAACTTTAGGAGTTTCATAGCTCTGAAGTGCCAGGGGTTCTGGGGACTATTGAACACCACTGGTGCTGAGATCTGGGAAGTCTCTCCTAGGAAATTATGAAATTTCATTGCTATGAAACTTCACAATAATAGCAGCTGGATGGATCATAATTTTATGAAAGTAGGAGATTGAACATTGAATTGAATGCTCCTACAGTTATCGTATTCTATCTTCAACTCACACGGCCATATCCATAGACCTATATCAATTTCTAGCAGACAACCAACCCTATGGTAGTTATTAGCTAGCTCATTCAGAACCTTCCAGAGGCTCACATACCGTAGGAACTCCAGTTGAGTCCGGTATTGCTCCCACTTACTTGCGCTGGGCTCCTCTCTCTCATCTTTCCTGTCGACACTATTCGGGTACCTGTATCCGAGGTCTAGGGTGTCTTTCATTTACCTGCCTTATTTGGCCCTCGTCCTTTTTCTTCTGATACCAGTACCCTCATTTTTAGAGATGTCATACCTGTTCCTCTCCTGCCTACTGAGGGATGCGTGTCGCCCCACCATACATGGTGCACCCACGGCAGTGCTCATGACTGGTGAGCTCAGAGATCCTCTCCTCTTTCCCTTTCGTATCAACCTTTCATTGCTCTACTTCTTTCCTAGTCGCTCGTTCTTCATTCTACGAGGGTTGAGAGCATTTCTTTCCCCTGTCCTGCATTCCCCTTATTCCCTTCTTTAAAAAAATCAATTTCTCCTACTAAGTAGGCTAATAGTGTAGCATTCGTTTTCATTATCATTCATATTATTAGAGGACAATCACCAACTCAGTCATTGCAACAATTTTCCTTTCGTGATCTTAGACCTACATACGTAAGTTATGCCCGTTGCTGCCAGACCTTTTAGCTACCGGTACCGGTACTTCAAAATACAAGTAAGGTTATTAAAATTCACTAAGGCTGGCTCCAGGCCAAGAGCCACCACCCAGTTTAGTGCCGACAAATGGACAAACGGCGACTGGCAAGACGTCTCGCATTAGCCTAATCCCGGGAACTGAAATTTGAATGATTATGAATACCGGTACTGCATGAAACGTTATTGGAGCCAAAGTTACAAGGAAATCAAAGATTTCTAGAGAAATCTGTCGCACGTCCACTTATACATATGAAAATAACTTAAGTTCATATTTTTTTCTGTGTTGAATCGAATTGCCATAGGCTTAAACAAGAGGTCTTGACGAAATTGTTAGCCCAAAGATTATCCGCAATAGTTGACGAATACATCCCTGAAGAGCAGTTCGGGTTCCGGAGGAACCGGTCAACATTACAAGCTGTGGAATGTTTACAAAGAGACATAATTGAGACACTGGGACACCCAAAAAGGAAGCTTCATGTTGTGTTCGTAGACTACACAAAAGCGTTCGACACAGTGAATAGAATAAAACTAATAAAATAAACTAGAGCATATAATGGGAGAGGAAACCCCTATAGTGCAACTCATAAAAGACAATTTGCCAAGCAACAGCATAGAAATTGATGACACGATCGCTATTTCAGATCCGATCGACCAAACGACGGGCGTCTTACAAGGGGCCCCTCTCAGTCCCATCTTATTCAACATCGCAACGATGTGGTAAGAGCAATTAAAGCAGATGTCATGATTTACATCTATGCTGACGACATGGCTTTGACGTCATGGGCCAAAGAAACCTACGGTAACTATAAACAGGAATAAGACGGTAAAAATGACGTTCAGAAGAGGAGGCAGAAAAGCGATGGATGATGAAGTCATCTTAGATCACCAACCACTTCACAATGGCATAATAGCTGTGCTAGCCATGAACGACATTAAACATCTCTCCAAGATTTCAATCCAAACTGCGATGGAGCTTTTTAATTCCAATATTGTACCAATAATCACTTATGGTACCGTAAACAAGTAATTTGGCAGTACCTTACAAGAAATAATTTAAAAGAAATTGAGAAAATTAAAGCGACGTTCCTGAAGCGAGCACTTTACATTTCTAAATTTACGACACCCAGACTGGTTTACGAGATGACGAATGAAACAATGTTGTTTGAAGATCTACGATTGAAAATGCTGCTACCATCCACGCCAGCTTATGAAGAAGTAGTACTTCTACAGTACTAATGCTTTGACTAGAAAGGATTGGAAGGAGGCGAATTACCATCTTAGACATCTAGTCACAAGGCTTGCGGTGCAAGGTTTCCACCATAAGTTATGCCGGACAGAGAGAAAGTAACTTCACTGAAGAAATTTGAAATGTACAGTATTATCAGTGTGTAAGGAAAACATTTGTACATTTTAGCCATACTAAATATAAAATACGTACCTTTGTGGTATGTTTTGCTGTACGATTTCTGAAAGCCGATGCTTTCCCTTTCTACCGACGCATCAACAACCAAGGAGTTAGTAATACGTTACCGTTCATTGTCTGTTACAAAGATAGTCAGGTAAAAGAGATAATTTCTCGTTGATGGCAATATCTGAAAAAAGGTTTCCAAACTAACCGCTAGGCTCTCTCTTCTTTCACTACTCAGCTATAACGCTTATAGTGGGATGGCCGTAACATTAATTTTAAAGCAAATAAAGCAGATGAAAATTCATTGGACGAAGGATCACAGCTTCATAACACATACGTTTACTGTAAGTTACGTACAGTACGGTACCCAAAATTACTTTGCTAAGAAGAAATCTATTGCATGAGTGGAACAGGCCTACCGTAGACCGGTAGCCTATGTGATAACTGTGTTTAATCCTGCGATTGCAAAAGATTGCATCTCTCCAAAACTACATGCATATTTCTTCCGTGCCGTTTCAATACAAGTTATGAATTAGATAAACTTAAAAAAGCTTTCTTCGGCTTTTCCCAATTAATTGGGGTCGCCGGAGCCAACCAGGCTCATTTTGGTTTTGGCCGGGGATTTCAGGCCGGATGCCCTTCCTGACGCCACGTGATTTTTCAGGTGAAAATTCCACCCCGCTGTCACCGGGATTCGAACCCCGGCCGTCCGGGTAAAAGACGAGTAGCTAAGCCACTGCGCCATCACGTTCCCCCGCAAGTTATGAATTAGATGCCTTCATATAATAATAATAGCCTAATACTATCAATTATAGTCTAATAATAATAAATGCAGCTACTCATTATTGCCGTTTTAAGCGAAGAATTTCTATATGGTGGGTGTTTTTTACGGCCAGATGCTCTTCCTGACGCCAACCTGTTGAGAGATGAAGTGAATGAAACTGAGCAAGGAAATGGAGGGAAGCGGCCGTGGCCTATAAGAAGGTACCATCCCGGCATTTTCCTGGAGTTGAAATCGGGCAACCAAACCTAAATCTGCCGAGTCCGCAGGAAGCGTAGCGCTGCGCTTTAGCAAGAGTGGGTATCGCTGTCGGTAATAACACCGGTATCGTAAAGTGCACGAAATCCGAGCCTTCGCCTTAATTCGTCCCCCACTTTAACTTCCGTGGACAGTGCTACTATCTTCCGAGAGAAGCAGGAAACTCTTCAGAACCATTCTTCTGACTACTGGCAGTGACACACCTGTCTTTTTCTGTTCGTTTACGCTGTGATTTTTCGAATATAATTATTGTGAGAGGTTGCAAGAGTGTCAAATCAATTTTAAATCGTTATATTGATGCCTCAAGGTAAGTCTTTCATCATTTAGCGATTGTGGCTGTAGTCCTTTGGTCAGGAGCCGACGCCACTTTTGTTATAGCCTAACTGGAGACCTAAATCCGTCCCCTTTGCATTTCTTAAATTTAATTCTGGTCTGAGGGCTGAAACGAGCTACACTCAGCCTCGTGAGGCAAAACTGAGAAGAGGTGTGTTCTATGCCCATCTCAGTCATCGTGGAAGTGGCTTTCCGTGGTTTTTGAGCTTTTTGTCGGGATGGGTAATTTGTGTGTTAAGATGGCATATTACTTACATCTCAATAAATGAATTATAAGAGATCTTAAAACTCTTGTTGTTTGAGTCTTCAGTCTTTCGACTGGTGTGATGCACCCCTCCATGCTTCCCAGTCCTGAGCTAATCGTTTTATATCTACATAGCTACCACACCCTACATCCACGGCAATCTGTTGAACATGTTCTAACCTTGGTCTACCCCTACAATTCTTATCCTCGACCCCTCCTTCCATAAATAAGTTTGCTATTCCTTGTGTCCTACCAACCTATCTCTTCTCTTCATTAGCAGTCGCCAGAAAAACCTCTCCTCTCCCACTCGTCTTAATACCTCTTCGTTCGTAACCCTATCTACCCATCTGATCTTCATCATTTTCCTGTAACACCACATTTCAAACGCTTCAATTCTCCTATTTTCTGCTGCACCAATAGTCCAAGTTTCTCTTCCATAGAGCGCCACGCTTCAGACAAAGGCCTTCAAAAATAACTTCCTAATACCTAAATCAATATTCAATGTCAACAGATTCCTTTTCTGTAGTAATGCTTTCCTTGCCTGAGCCAACCTACATTTTATATCCTCTTTGCTTCGTCCATCACTGGTTATTTTGCTTCCTAAGTAACAGAAGTGACCTACTTCCATTAGCTTTTCACCTGCCAATTTGATACCCATAGAAATAAAACACAACTTTGACAAATAAAAAAAACTTTTCTCGATTTAATGTGAACAAATTTAGAGAAAATACTAGACAAATCAATTTCTGTAAGTGAATTACTTTCAATGTTCATTAAAACGATACTCGGAAGCTTAGACGATCTCATCCCACCATGTTTCTTAACTCACATTTTACACCCTTTAATGTCGAAAAATAATTTTCTCCGCTGCAGTTAGCAATCATTAAAGAGAAGTAAATTCGTAAGACTATTTCCACATTTTGCAAACACGACTGCAATTAATTTTCCATTATAAGTTTATAAAATTGCAGTTAAAGAGCCTCATGCTTTCCGTTTTAATAGCAGCAGCCACATCAGCGAACTGCGCAAGTGATACATTTTCTCATTTATATGCCACTAGCTATTTTACCCGACATTGCCCGGGAGGTGTATTTAACTATTTACTTGTTATAGAAAGATACATGCCAATATATTTCGCAAATATATTCACTTTGCCCCTAAGTGAGTTTAAAACATAGTTTTCCTGGGCTCTGAAGTTAATCAAGTGCAATATTAACTCTGTAAATCTAGGTGAAAGGTACTGTGGAGTTAAATAACGTAGTAGAGAAGGACCTAGTCTCACAATTACAGTACTGTACTTTCCTGATAGTCTTTATTTTTGTTGTAATGGGTATAATTTAGATGTTTTGTTCACATAGTGCTCTTTAATTTTTAAATTGTTGCATCTACCTTTTTGAAAGGAAACAATATTTAAATTATTCAATGTTTGGAATATAAAGTCATCATTCTGGAGTCAAATATACTTACGATTTTTAACCCCGCACAAATGGTGTGATTAATGAGAAATGAGTCAGTGTATCGGCTACTATAGCTGCATATTAGGGAACAGTATTGCTGTATTTCCATGTCTTTTATCTCATATTGGGCGGCTTTGGTGGCGTATTTGGTAGCATGCTGAGCTTCTATGCCTAAGGTCGCGGGTTCAAACCCGGCCGAAGTCATCGGATTTTTGAAGAGCGTTGAAAATCCCTCAGTATGACTTCCTTCGGAGGGGAAGTAAAACCGGTGGGCCCATGTCATAGATTTATGTGGTGTAAAAGAACCTTCCATTAACTACACTCGTGTGAAGGTTAAATTTGTAGGTTAAATTTGATTAACGCTATTTAGTTCCAACGTTCACCGTCAGGTTGTGGTTGCGGTGGTATCTATTAGCCATGTTTGCAGCTAGGTGTCGTTGACGGTAGCATTTGGTAGCAAAAGTAGGAACTACTTAAAACTGACTATCTGTAGTCCTTACCTGAATTACATATAACACACAATAATACAGCCATCACAATTAACACCTGATCACTTTCGTGATGCTTTCAATGTTTAGCTTGGCCCATTTGTCGGTCAAATTTTGTTTCTTGTTACCGAGATCCCCGAATGGTAATTATTTCTTTGTAAATGTATTAATTGCTTAAACCATATGCATAATCTTGTTATCAAGCACCTATTCATAGATATCATAGCTCTCACCTGAGTGTTTCAGTCGCTCGCTTCCTCAAGCTTCCTCACTCCCGGCATACACGGCATCTACTGGCTCATCTGCTGTCTGCTGAGCCGGGTCGACTGACGTCACCCTGACTTTCGTTCGACCAATGGCAGGTCTTTGTCTGGTCGGGCAATCTCCAGCCTTCGAGATTGTTCCATGATCACTATTTAAGACGCCACCTGCTGGCGTTCTCCATCCACTTCTGATCAGCTCATCATTCAGATCAACGCTGCCACACCGCATGGCACTATTGCCAGTCGCTGCTTCACCTCGCTGCTACGTCACGAGGCCTCTACTCTGATACATCGCTCAAGAGGACAGGAATGTTTGCCAGCCGCAGCACACTGCAAGTTTCACCTTAGATGGTGTATCTCACTTTAAACTTCGAGGAAGCAGCAGTCTTCCTGGCCGCACCCAATGTCGACTTATACTCAGTCACCGCCTGGACACTACCAGTGTCAAACCGTCACCAGAAGGGAAAAGAAGAGTTGAATATTCATCTTTTCGGAATATGCATCTTGAGGCCATGAGCGCCTCCTCCCCGAAGAAACCGTGGAGGACTTTTAAAACAGTTTTAGGCTAACTGGAACTTTTATGGAGCTGGCTCAACAATTTGGAAGATAAGTTCAAACTTGATAAAGAATTGAATTTCTTACTCTCATCATACATTTCATCTTTTTTATGGTTCTTTTATTAATATGCATATTATATTTCAATTTCAATTTCTCTCAAATCTAGGCAATCCTTAACATTGGTTTTTCCATCATTAATCAGGGTACTGTCACCAGACCCTCTCCATTTGTTAAGATTTAACACTAAGTATTCTCTGCATATCCCAGTTGTGTGCATTTATTGTGCATTTTAATGTTATTTAAAGAAAATTGTTGTCTCAATAAATATTATTTATATCTTGTTAACTAAACTTTTGTTTTCTGGTAATGTACTTTTATGCCCATTGCACCGCACCGCTTCAGTCTTTTCGCTGTTTAACAGTAGCTATATTGGTTAAGCTTAAACCTACTTCGCGTTCTCCCGTATGGGGAAGTTTTAGGGCAGAACTTTCTCCAACACCGGTTATCAGGCAGATTCTACACACATCCAAAGTACACGGGACTGCATGACCGTGTTGTCGCAGCCCCTAAACAAACACAGGAACCATCCAACCTATCTCACCTAGTTAAAGTAAATGCAGCAACGTATAATCCCAGTATAACGTTAAATACGATGCATTGATCGAGAACACATTGGGCTTCTTTAGCCTCTAAAGTATTTCGTAAGATAAGAAATATATTCTCTAAACCCATACCGTAATGCTCTCTAAAATGCTATAGCGGAGTTCAGGGAATTCGTGATAACTACACCATTACACAATATCATTCGTCAGTAAGCACTAGTGGGCGAGCTAATTGCTGTGAAGGGGATGGTTTCTGGATGAGGACTATCCAGTCGCTGCATTATCGCAGTGTATAATTATTACGACGCGAGATGGCAGATCAGTCAGCGGCCGTTACTTGCTCACTGATTATCTGGTTTCAGTTTAATTATTGAAATAGGAGAGAATTTCTTGCTACTGTTTGTATTAAGAAAACAAAACAAAGAACGGGTTACATAGGATGTATATGAACCATTCCGATTTCAAAGTCCGATACATCACGTGCATGATGACACAAGCCACTTTTTTAAAATTACATTGATTTATTCATTCTTGTGTTTACAAAAAAAAACCAGCTACAAACACTGATCACTAAATACAATTCCCACCTCAAGGTAATGTTCAAAATTCATTGTAGTCTTTGAGAAAAAACAAAATATAAAAGCACACAAAACACCAAGCATCATAAGACTGTAGCTCAATGATGACCACACGTATGTTGTTAGAATGTATATAAAAAGTTTCCAAAATCACTGTTGAGACACTTCCGCTGTACGAGTTTCCATCGTTCTTTCCGGAGGTGATCCAGAAAACCAGGCAGGGTATTCACCAGGGGTGTCCGGTAACCAGTAAGGTTGTGGTGGATTGCTGCAGCTGCTAGCCATAAGATGGCATTCTTTTTCGGCTCACCAAGTACATCCCGTATTTCGAAGTTCAAGATCTCCTCGTCCCTGATGCGTGTTAGCCCGGTTATGCTGTGGATAGCATTCATCGTCCATCGCCACACGCCGTTCGCACTCCCACATGTAGTGATGCGGTGGATGAGGGTGTCAGTCCTGTTGCACACAGGACAGGCATCATCAGCCACTTGTTCGTGCCGCTTCATTTTTTCACCAGTGGGGATGATTTCATTAATGCAGGCATATACAGACAGTCGCCATTCTGAGGGAAGCCATTTGTTGCGCACATTGTCCCAGATATGCTTCCAGTCCCTGTTGGGGTATTTTAAATGCACCAGGGGTGTGAAATTACGGAGTTGCAATAAAAAAGCATAAATGTGTTTAGCTTCATTAAAGGAACCATCGGAGATGTGGGCAGTCGGAAGTTTTAGCAAAAGGGCCAGGGCTTTCCTGAACAAAGTTCGGAACGGATGGGGTTGTCGTAAAGGAGTAGTTTCGATGACTTTCAGAGCAGCACAAACGAACGGATCACCTGTAGACTGTCTCGCCTTGATAATATGTTTCAAGAAGAGTGAAGAGCATTTCAATTCAACTGCAAAAAGTCGCAGCCCACCACACTCTTCTGGTAACTGCAGTTGTTCCCGTCGAATTCTATAGCGATAGCCTTTCCAAAGATAAGAATCCAATCGCCATTTCAATGCGCTGGCTGATTATATGTGGAGGGGGAAGTACTTGCCCCATATACCACAGTTTCGACAGAGCAAACATATTAATGTGCCAGTTTTTTTTGTGCAGAATATTGAGCCGTCTTGAAAGTTCCTCTTTTAGTTGGAACCTCAGAACATTTAATCGGGCAGCCCAGTTGGTCTGTATGGTCTCCGCAATATCTCGACTGAAAGTTATACCCAATATTTTGCATGCGGTGACTGTAGGAATACCGGTAGTATTGGAGTAGTGCCTATTGTCACCTGGGCCTAATAGCAATAAGGATGACTTTCTATAGTTTACTTGTGCTCCACTGGCCTGACAAAATGACTCAAGGGTCTGTTGGACGAGTATCGCGTCGCCTTCATTTGTGAGTAGTATCGTTACGTCATCGGCATAGGCTCGCAGTGTGAAATGCTCTCCGTTGATCGTGAGGCCAGTGAGTACGTTGTTCATCATCCTGGCCATGGGTTCCAGCACCAAGACGAATAGAGCCATTGATAGGGGGCATCCTTGTCTGACAGACTTCTTGACTGGAATTTTCGATGGCAGAAACCCGTTGACCATTACACGAGAAGAAGCCGCTTGGTAAAGTCGTTGGAAAGTTGCTATGATTGTGTTGGGAAAATGAAAGCGTTCTAATACCTTCCATAAATACTTGTGGGCTATTCTGTCAAAGGTCTTATTAAGGTCAATGCTTGCAAGTGCAGCTGCGGGGTTATCAGTGTCAGAGTAGTGTATGATAATATCACGAATGGCTAGAAGGTTTTGCACGATATTTCTTCCTGGAATGGTACAAGTTTGCCCAGTGCCAATTAAAGCGGGAAGAATGCGACTGATTCTGGTTGCTAACACCTTGGCCAGAAGTTTATAATCGGTATTTAAGATAGTAATGGGTTTGTAGTCAGTGATATAGACACATTTCGATTGTTTCGGAATCAGAAGAATAACCCCTTCTGTGAAGGTATTCGGAATGTCGCCGGTCAATGCTTGATTAAGCACACTTGTCAGGTCATCTCCGACCATGGTCCAAAAGTGTCGGTACCACTCGTACGGGATGCCATCAACGCCGGGTGTCTTATTAGATGCAGTCTGGTCTAGAGTATGTTTCACCTCTTCCTTGGTGATAGACGTATCAAGAAAATGGATGTCATCGTCCTCGAGGTGTTCGTCAACAGATCGCAAGATGGTATTTACATGCAAATCACTAACGCTGTCTTCTCCCAACATGTCACGAAAGTAGCGCTCACTTTCGGCGCCTATGTGTTCGTGAGTTCTGATGACCATACCTTGTTCATTAATCCATTCATGCACACATTGTCGGTTTGCTGATCTTCGCATTTTG
This sequence comes from Meconema thalassinum, assembly GCA_946902985.2. Taxonomy (NCBI): domain Eukaryota; kingdom Metazoa; phylum Arthropoda; class Insecta; order Orthoptera; family Tettigoniidae; genus Meconema; species Meconema thalassinum. Next base: position 62,856,572 of record OX336389.2, on the reverse strand, counting down.
GCTACATGAAAGAGCGACATTCGTTCATCTGCTAAGATGGAGGTTCCTTTAAAGTGAGGGAGCAAGTCCTGGAGACTCTGCTCTTTAATCCCTATAATAGTCTTCTCGATGGAACTGAGGGGTGTTGAAACATTTTCTCCTAGCCGTTCCTTCCGATGCAGGTCGTACATGACTGTGGTATAAAAGTCGAGTTTCCTGTTTAGGTCGTGGTACCGTTCATAGGTGAAAGTTTTGGCTGTAGATCTAATGGTAGGCTTTTAATTTCTTTATCCACCAGTCTAGAATATTATAGTATCGATCTTTTGTTGCAGTACATTGTTGATAAACGGTGGCAAAGCGTCGGTCATTGTCGTGGGTTTGAAAAGCTTTCTTGTTCATTTTCCACGAACCCCGACCAATGAAGCATCTGTCTCCCCTTTGCGCTTTAAGAGTAAATATGACACTGTGGTGGTCACTGCAGGCTACGGGAACTACTTTACAGCTAGCAAGAAGATGTGCTTGAGGCTGGGAGATATAAGCGCGATCTATTCTAGATCTGGAATCCCCACGACAGAAGGTAAATTCCACGTACGAACCATGCAATCGTTGCCAGGCATCCACCAGCTGCATGCTATGGGTAAGTGTCTGCAGCCCTGGACAGAAGTTGAATGCGCCTGTTTGATCACGAGGATGCAGTGTGCAATTGAAATCACCGGCTAAAATCACCGGGCCTGACGTCGCTACATGTGTCAAGATGTCATGGCTGAACAGTGCGTTCCGGTCATGCTTGTAGTTCGTCCCGGACTGTCCGTATACATTGATCAGTCTGATGTTATTATAGGAAGCTGACAATATTCTACCCGAGGGGTCAATGATGACATCGGTAATTTCGAAACCCTTTCTATACACGATGGCGGTGCCCCGGACGTTGTCCCCCACATTCACAACATGGTCATAATTGTACAAGCAGCCAAAATTGTTTTCATTGACCTCCTGCAGAAACAATATATCAATATCATATTCTTTCAAGAACCTACACAGCAGGGCCGGTGTGGTGACATTCTTCACGCCATTGACATTGCGAGTAGCAAACGTCGTGAGAATACTGGCTATGCTCTGGAAAACGAGCACGAAATGTAGAAACAAAGGAGAGAAATACTTGTTCTATATGCGATAGGGCCCGTAAAACTGACGTTATTGATGAAAAACAAAGGAACAGCAGCAAATATTGTAGGTCAGCGTTTAGAATTGCCCAGGGATTTGTCAGTACTCCAGTCTCGGAGGTAATCGTGGGTCTCGATGACTAAGCGGGGCGGGTTTCACAGGAGTGATTTCCTTGCGCGTTGTAGCAGCTGATGGGGGTAAGGACGTAGTCTTCCCAGTGTCCGGAGCCGTCACGTGGCGGTGAGCAGTACTAGCTGTTCCACTTCCAGCAACCTCAATTTCCATATCGTCATCTGTGGCAAGGAAATTTGCAGTGTCAGTTAGATGGGGCAGTGGGGCCGTCGGGGGCGGATCCGGAACGTGTGGTGAGGGGTTATCCTGCAGCAGATCAGAGCTCGTAGGCGCAATTACTTCAGCTGTTGTGTACATGCCGGAAATCCCGTCATAGGTTCCTGGTGGTGGTGGGACTGTTAAATCGGTACCTTCACTGTCCGGTTTCCGACGTTTGTGTGTGCTTTCATCAAGTGTGGGGAAGTCCGAGTGATCAACAGCGTGCTTAGGTGCTGGAGTTGATGGCAGGACAACGTGTTCCGGGGCCCATGCTGGGGTTGGGTGACTCGAGGTTGATGGGTCGCCACTAACCGGCAGGGCGGTATTTTCTGGTTCAACAGTGTCAGGTCCTACCGTACGCTGGTCGAAAGCGCGCGCTCGTCGCAGGAGACACTGGGGTCGTAAATGGTTTGTCGAATTACATGCAAGGCAAGTTCGCATTTGACCATCATAAACAATCTGTGCACCAGTGGCGACTGCTGGTCTCCGTACCTGGTATACCGCAAGTGCATCCTTCCTCTTTACTCACGCCTTGCAACCAATATCAATATGCCCAATAATAATAATAATAAGTCAGAATTATTGTTATTATTATTATTATTATTAGAGTTGGAGAAAAACATATCCGTAATTTGTAAGAAAGATTATGTCTATATATCTAAAGAATTTCTCTTTCACTCCTGAACACTTGCCACATCCCCTCATTCCCCAGTTTATTTTGGTTACATCTTTCAAGCGGCTCCTTTCTTCTTTGCACTTCCACCTTCTCTCTCCGCTCCAGACAATTGTCATATTTTTTTTTGGAAATATGACACTGGCCACACTGTTCGAAGAACACCCCATGGCATAGCCGTGCACGTTAAATCACGCCATGCCGAGCTGCAGCAAGTCCGCATGTCAGGGTTTCGAATCTCGACGCCGACAGAGGCTACCGTGAGTGTGTTTTTTGTCCGAGTTTTCCAGGCAAATGCAGCGATAGTACCTCAGTTCATCATAGAAGCTTATTATACAAGTTCAACGCAAGCCCCTAAAATGAACTATTAACAACAACAATGATGATGATAATTGTTGTTTTAAGGGGCCTGACATCTAGGTTATCGGCCCCTATTAACAACAACGTTCTAAACCATATGCACATCGTTAGACATATCCTAAGATTACTAAAACATTCATTGCCAAGGTATTAATACAATAAAAGTGAAGAGCACTTCTAAGATAAATAATAAATTTAAAAAAACTGGTCGAAATCAATAAAATACTGTAATTCGAGCGATAACTTACCTCTATATATATATTCCAACCGTCTTCTGCAAAAACCAGGATTAATCTATTTGAAGGTAAGTTCAATTCGTCTGGATTTCTTCAAGAACACTTGTGTGACAGCATCAGTAAAATTACCGTTTGGGTGCTTCCTGAGTGAACAAAGCAGCTGCTTCTCAATATTGTCATCATTGATAGGGAAGTAAGTCTCTCTTGACCCATAGTGGACCTGCAGTGTGACTTCACTCGTTTGAGTGTTGAGAAGGTACGTTCAACAGAGGCTGTAGTAGATGGTATCGTAAGTATTAAACACGCTAAATTGTACAGTTCAGACATAGCATTAACTAACTGCATTCGGTTCATAATTCTTACGATTTCGGCCACTGATTTCTCGTGAAATTCTTGATCATTAACCGAATAGAGCACTATCAGTTCGTTTTACAGACCTACTTGATCGAAACTTGACCCGTAATTTTCTAAGAGATTTAAAAACAATTTGTTTGGGAACGAAATGCCAAATTCTCTAAATTTTCCTGTATCCAGGAGGGAAAAGAAGTTAAAATGCTCCATATCACAAAATCTGTCATTTATCTGGCAAATGATATTATCCAGAATTTCACAGAAGAGTCTCCTAAAACCCTCTTCTGGTGATCCATTGCCTTTAATTCTCTTCTGTGCTGGTTCATCGGCTGCCCTAGAACATGTTATTTCCCAGACATTTTGGAAGCCTTCGCTCCTGAAATTGTTTAATCTGTCTCTGGTCTCTATTATCTTTGAGTGGCAGAAAGCAATATCCATAGCCTTGTTTTGCAGAATGTTAAAAAGAACATCGGTGTGGCAGAAAATGAGTGAGTATACATTAAGAAGGAAAATTGTATCAATTTATTTCAAAAAAATACAAAAATCCTTGACCCTGTACTATAGCATCGTTTTCCCAATTTCCACTATTTTCATCGTCCGTTAAGCTTTCGAAACCATGAGTAGGTTGTCTTTCTGCTCTTGAACGGTGTTAACAAGTCTCGAGTTAAAGTTCCAGCGAGTTGGTGCAGTTCTCGGTATTTTTTTTCTACAAAGTTTCGGAGATATTCAGTTCTCTTGGAAGAATGGGAAAAGAAATTAGACATTCCGGAAAGAGATAAGAAACATACTCGACAGTTTGTTATTACCATAGCTGTCTGTTGCAATACTAAGTTCAACACATGACAGTAGCAATGAACGAACAGCGCTCGTGGAAATGTTTGTTTTACTCTAGCCTGTAGTCCTCCTAAATGACCTGCCATGACACTCGCGCCATCGTACGTCTGTGCTATAAGCTTGTTACCTAATCCGAACTCTTCTAATACTGACGAAACGTGGGTGTACAGAGCCTCAGCCGACCTGTTTGCACAAACGTCCGTGAAGCCAATGAATCGTTCTTGAACTTCTCCAGCACTATCAACATAGCGCAAAATTGTGGATAGCTGTGATTTATTAATAACATCAGAACATTCATCGACAAGAATTGCTACAAATTTTGTTCTGTCAAGCTCCTTCGCAATAGCATCTACCATTACAGCTCTAATGGCTTCTATTAAATCGTTCTGAATGGTAGATGGCGTGCCTCGAAATATAATAGAATTAAGTAAATGGTCATGTAGCAAAAGGTCATACGTGCTCAGCAAATCTAAGGTTTCTATGTAGTTACCTCTGTTCAGTGACTGATCTGACTCGTCATGTCCTCGTAGCGCCTGTTCTTGCTTGCCTAAATGACAAACGACATCTATTAGCCTAGATAAAACCTGCCTATTCTTTTTTACCATTTCATTGTGCTTTGAGACCTCCATTGCTTTCTGAGCATTCAACTGAACATCTATCCGCGAGGTACCGAATTTACACAAAGCAAAAGCACCCGCGATATGACTCCTCGCTTTTTCATGTTTCTTTAAGCTACTAATGAGACCAGCAATGTTGTCAAATCCAACTTTTGACCACGCCGTTCCTTCACGACTGAAAAGGAGACAAGGCCAGCAGAATAGTTTGTTGAGTTTTTTGCATCCAGTTAACCACTGATGGCGTGAATAGTTTGAGGAACAAAAATGTCCAGTATACTCTCGCTTACGACCTAGACAAGTTGAAACTAAATTTGGAAGTTCAGGAGTCGGCCTTCCTTTCTCCTTAATTTCCACTTTCTGAGGGAACCCAATTAAATTAAATCCCTTGGTTAGCACGTCCTCAATGACGCACCCACAATCCTCTTCCGGAGCTTCACTCACACTACACATTTCTATATTAATTCACTGTTGACTAAATCACTTCAAGACTGACTTAAAACAAACGTACAATGACACTGTCTCGCACACAGAACAAATAACTGAAACGGCTGAGCGCCGGCAAGTCTCTGCTGGTCAACAACTTTCCCTTGAAACAGCCAATCAGCATTAGGCATAGTTGAACCGCATGGTCCTTGCGCGATACCTCGGGCTGAAATTTGCTGGGCTTAAGCTACCCCTCCTCTTCCCCTCGTGCCTCTGACGAGCCAGCGAACGCCACAGGGAGACCCTTGCGGTAACTCAGTACAGTCACTCATAATTAAACTGTACACCACAAATAAAAATAAGTATGGTACGCTGCTATGACCACTGACTTTCTTGACAACAATCTGCAGAAAATATATGACTAGGACGATTTTCATGACTGCAACATGTCTGAAAAGTGACAAGAAAATATTTTTACATTTTTAAAATCTCGGATGGTATACCGCCGGTATATGCGGTGTATGGGAGAATTCGCCACTGCTGTGCACGATAGCCTTCAATGGGAATGAACGAGGGGATGGCTTCCTTCAAGTCCATGCGCACTGCGCGTATGCCATTCTGCACCCGACATGGGTATTGCGCAGACCATTCTTCATTTCGATGCTCATTCACTTTACCATATTTGCTAAGAGTACTTATTATTGAACTGATGGGGACCTCCGGGGGAACATTCAGAATACGAACTGTTTTGATGACATTGTCGGCAGCAGTAATTTGCACCGTTCCTATTCGACCATCTGACAAAGTAATTTTCTGTTGGCCCGCATGTATACCTAACAACCTCTCAAACAGTACTTGGGAAATTACCTTTAAATACGGCGTTGTCCAAATTGACGAGTTGAATCATCTCGATCTGGTCAGCAGTGATTTTCAAACAAGTGGAGATCCAATTGTACACCTCCCATGCGCTGGGCCTGTTGTCGCGTTCAAAAACACATTTTAAAGTGAGCTTGCGCACAAATTTTGTAACCATGGTGATTGTCGTTTACTATTACAAGACGAGAGTTATGCGAATATGAACCGCTCACAGAACACGGTATTCATTGGTTCGAGAGCAGATATACGCACAGAAATAGCCAAGCACAGTACCAGTACCTCACGTGAGTCAGACGCGACCTCACTCGACGAAGGATGTCGAGCAACTTACTATCAGGCTGTGTTCAAATGTGTTTATAAGTCCGAGCGCTGTAGAAATAATTATATTGGAAATTTCGATCACAATCTATAAACAGAATCGACACACCTAATACTATGGACCGTTGTCCTGGGTTCACTGACAATCTGATAAATTAAGCAAAGTCTTAACATGGGCACATCGTTAGGCTGCACCCTCTAGTATAGCCGAGATGTGTTAAAAAACGCTTAAGAGCTGGTCTTGATAGCTGCCGTTCTATTGTTCTAATACCAGCGAAGCATAGGGCCATCCTGAATGTGATCTTTCCGCATTCTTTTAACACACATTTACGGAAAACTCATGTATGTTTCGTTATTTTAGTTCTGGTAGATCCCTACCCTATTTCTCGATCTGAATAATTACACGTACAAAGACTGCTACTATTATCATAATAAGAATTGATATTAGGTGGCCACATAGCACACTTGACAGCCTGCGGCACTCTTCACGTGTCTCTGTCTGTCACTCCAGAGGCCCGAGTTTGATTCCCGGATTTTAAAGCTGGAATGGGACATACTCAGCCTCGGCGGGTAAAGCGGTGCATTAGATTCTCACTTCGGGCATCCTAAAAGTGGTTTACCGTGGTTTCCCCAATTGTACTCCAGGAAAATGCCGGGATGGTTCCTAACTTCAGGACACGGCCACTTTTATCCGAATCCTTGCCTCAATTACTGCACATATGGACTATTCTTACCTGTCACTGCGGAGTATGAGATTCATGAGACAGGTGAAGTACCCTCTGATTTCAAGAAGAATGTTATCATCCCTATACCGAAGAAACCAAGAGCTGAAAGATGTGAATATTACCGTAGAATCAGAGTGATCACTCATGTTTCAAGGATCCTGACTAGAATAATTTACAAGAATACGGAAAGACATAGGGAAACAGAGTTGCGTCAAGACCAGTTTCATTTCAGGAGAGACGTAGGAACAAGGGAAGCTGTACTAAGTCTTAGGCTGATTTTGGAAGGTAGAATAAGGAAGGATTTTTTTTTGTCGTGTGGCCTCCTGAGAGGCCGAGTGCAGGTCTTTCTAGTCGGCGCCCGTGGGCGACCTGCGCGTCGGGATGAGAGATGGAATGGATGAAGATGAATGAAACTGGGCAAGGATGTGGAAGGAAGTGGCCGTGGCATGTCAGAAGGTACCGTCCCAGCATTTTCCTGGTGTTGAAAATGGGAAACCACGGAAAACCATTTCATTGACGGCCGACGGTGGGGCTCGAACCCAAGCGCCTACCGAGTCTGCAGAGAGCTTGGCCCCATGTCCTAATGCTGCGCTTTAGCCAGCGTAGCCACTGCTGTCGGTAGGAAGGATATAAGAGCGTGGCATTTGTAGATTTAGAAAAGGTTTCTGATAACGTTGATTGGAGTGAGTTGTTTGACATTTTGAAAACGATTGGAATAAGGTTCAGGGATAAGAGGGTGCTCTACAATCTATACGGAAACCAGACAGCAGCTATTCGAGCCGAAGACTATGGGAGAGAAACTGGTATTCAGAAAGGTGTAAGGCAAGGCTGCAACTTATCACCCTTACTTTACAATCTACACATTGATGAAGCAATGAAGGATATTGGGGAAAAATTCAAAGTAGGAGTAGAGATTCAAGGAGAAATAATTTCAATTTTGAGATTTACTTGATGACATCATCATCTTAGTCGACACACCAGAGGATTTGAATGAGTTTCAAAATGGTATGGATTCTGTCTTGAGGAAGGAATTCATGATGAAAATTAATACAAATGTAAAACAAAAATTTTGGAATGCAGCCGAAAGAAATCACAAACCCCTTTTGACGTCCATTTGGCAAGTTAAAATTCTAAGGAAATAAGAGGCTTCTTTTAACTAGGAAACAAATTAACCAGTGATGGACGGAGCAAAGAGGATACAAAAAGTAGGTAAGCACAGGCAAGGAAAGCATTTCTACAGAAAATAAATCTGTTGACGTCGAATATAGATTAAGGTATTAGGAAATGTTTTTGAAAGCCTTTGTCTGGAGCGTGGCGCTCTATGGAAGTGAAACTTGGACTATTGGTGCAGCAGAAAAGAGGAGAATTGAAGCGTTTGAAATGTGGTGTTGCAGGAGAATGATGAAGATCAGATGGGTAGATAGGGTTACGAATGAAGAGGTATTAAGACTTGTGGGAGAGGAGAGATGTTTCTGGCAACTGCTAATGAAGAGAAGAGATAGGTTGGTAGGACAAATACTAAGACACCCAGGAATAGCAAGCTTAGTTATGGAAGGAAGGATCGAGGATAAGAACTGTAGAGGTAGACCAAGGTTAGAATATGTTAGAAGATTGCGTTGGATGTAGGGTGTGGTAACTATGTACAGATGACACGATTAGCTCAGGATAGGGAAGCATGGAGTGCTGCATCCAATCAGTCGAAAGACTGAGGACTCATACAACAACACCGAGAAGGTCCAGGTTCGATTCCCGAATTTGCCAAGAAACGTAATGCAGGCCAGAGAGCTGGAACGGGGTACACTCAGCATCGTGAGGCAAAACTGTGGAAGGCGGATTCGATGTCTTCCTGGAAGTGGTTATCCTTGGTTTCCCCATTTCAACTCCAGGAAAATGCTGGGATGGTCCCTTGCTTAAGTCCACGGCCTTATTGGCTGTCTCCGCGGACGACCGGTTTCGATTCCCGGCTCTACCATTTAATCCCTGCTTTTCCACACTACTTTTCCATTTCTGATCGAATTTTATCTACCCCTGACATGGTAGCTTAATTACCACGCTCTCTACTTCCTCAACCGTGATCTTGTTCCGGTCGTCATTCGCCTCCTGCCTCTCAAAATCTGCCGCATTGCCAGATAAGTCTCCTATTACATTTAGCAAGTATTCGTAGCATTCTTGCCATCATCCTATTGCTGCCTTATCATCTACAATGATTTGTTTTCTGAATTATAGAATATACTACTCGTTTCTCTTTTACCTGTATTTCTACGATTCTTACTACATTCCAAAGAGGCCTTCCTGCCGCTTGACCTAACGTTTCAAATTTATCTCTGAATTCCAACCATGATTTCCTTTTGGAAATTATTTGCTTGGTTCTGTTCCATTCCACTATATAAAGCTTTCGGTCTGCTGGATTGCTTGTTTGGGTCAATTTTTCGTACACCTTCTGTTTTTTTTTTACAATGTCATTTCACTATGTCATTCCACCACGATGCTCTCTTGTTCCTGCCTTTACCCACTGTTGTCTCAAGACATGCCATTGTTACTTCTAATACTGCATTCCTGTATCCCAAAACTCCGATTCAATGTACCGTAATTCTTTGGAATTTCTCCAATCAGTTCCATGTGTTTCTGCCAAGGTTCTTTATCATGGTCATTTTCAACCCTAATCCGTCTGCAAACAGCCCTCACTTTTTGCACTTTAGGTCTAACTACGTTTTTTTGTCTGTTTCATCATAAATGCCCCTGAATACCATACAATTCCTCATCAATTTCCTAAACTGAAATTCAGCATTGATTATAGTCTATTATTGGGATGATTCCTCTACCCTCCCATTTGATTCTGTGAATCTCCTTATGCTTCGAGAATGAGATTTCAACAGAAAAACCATGCTAGCCCAGACGTCCAGTATACATATCCCACTGGTGTTCGCTTCGCTTTCCTCGCACCCTTTACCCATACCCCTCAGTACTATTTCCTATCCAAGTATTTAAAACAATTCTAAAGTTGTATTAAGGAGCTTATGAAAACATACGAGGCCTTCTGCTTTTAGAATGTGTTATGTACAACTTCAAGCATACTTAATGACCGACTGGTTTGGGAGCAGCACAACACTGGCTTTGTGTTGCCGCATAAAACGTTCTCCACTTGTAATTTGTAATTACAGCTTTCCCGTCACCCTGCATGAAGTAACATGTTGCTACAATGGCATTTATGTTAGTGATGTAGAGGACTTCAACTATTGCTATCAACTCGACCACTCATTTTACAAGCTGTCAGTTGTTTATGAATTACAGGACATATCATTGTTACCATATAGTAAAAATGGTTTGTCACGTTCCAGAATCGGGTGTTGAACCTTCTCTCCCGTCAATCACTTCCTCTCTACTTAGTGAAGTTACATCTGCATGTACGGGGAGTGCTGCTGACTCAGTTGCGGTCATGAAAATTGCAATAGTTTCAGTCTGTCCACACTAGGCCTTACTGTAGGCCTATGTGCAAGTACAGTGCAAAACGTTTGCATCACTTGGGTTTCGAAGCGGGCATATGACCACAGTTTATTGAGAGCCACATTTGAAGAAACTATTACACACACAACCAAAACATTGGCAGTTAGCTGGAAGTGTATTGGACTGCCAATCATAAACGAAAACCCCCTTCTGGGAGACTCTGAGTTCTTTGTTACTCCACCCCTTGCTTTGAAGCATATCTGGACCCTCCTTGGTACGCTATCCACCAGGAGGGTGAGAAGTTGCTGGCTCTGCCTGACTCACTCTTCTACTCTACAGCGACTCTCCTTAGGACGAACCGGTTGTGAGATGGGCGCCTGCAACGTCACACTGCACGTTCCCGAGGTCCCAAGCATTCTCAATCGGGTTCAAGTCTGGAAACAGTGCAGGTTAACCATTCTGTGAAAATCAGTCTCATAATGTGCACCATTTGCCATGTCCCTGTGATGCATGCCGAACCGACATGGACAACTCTCCTGTTGCAAAGTAATAACACGTGTACGAGCAAGGTGACTCATAGACCGGAGCTCGTACACTGCTCAACGCCTTTGAGGATCGCAGATGCAGCATGCTCTATTGTGGTATGCCGATTGCATGGGCATTCGCAATCAATAGATTAGGAAAAAATATAAGTTACTGTGGCCATCTAAATGTGTCACGAGCATACATTGTCTACCCAAACAAGATATGGTGGTTGTGTGTGAAATGCAATGGCGGCTCCAGGCCTTGCGGGGCCCTGGGCGATATGATAAGGTGGGGCCCACAACAATAGGAAATAAAAAAAATCAAATCAAATGGAAAATAGTTTTGTAATAATAATAAAATAGTTACCATATTTTGAATACACTACAGTACATTATTTTAACAATATGAAAGAAACCTTTAAGTCCCCTTGATGAAGATGATGTAAACTATGAAATATTAAAATATCACTTTACGACTTCTTTTCCCGGCTGAAGTCTTATATTATTTCACTGAAATCTAAACTTGCTAAACGGTCACGGGAGGACATAGCCGCACTGAAAATAAGAATATGAATTATAACTTAGTTTTGGAACATATAATTAATTAATTACATTTTAAAAATCCTTGGAGCGGGGCCCCCAGACCGCGGGGCCCTGGGAGGTCGCCCTCCTCGCCCTCCCCTAGATCCGCCCCTGGTGAAATGTATACATGTACAAGGTTAAAATTAAAATTTAGCATAAACTTACCTTTCAAGTAGGTAGGGAAAATTTAGGTTCAATTGACTGGCAAGAATCTTTGGGTTCCCTGTAGGAGTCAAGGTCTCAGTTTGGCACAGCACACAGTATTAGACATGGAACTTCATGGAAGAAAGGAGAGGACTATGTAGATGCACTTTCTTTATTATTTACTACTACATAACACACGGAATCGTACATGCAAGTACATAGCAACTGGGTTTGAAATTTGGATGCTCATGATTAGGTTTACAAAGTCAAATACAGTATCATACTAAATTCAAAATCAGATTTTCAAATGATGGTTGGTGTACAATCTGATTCATTGAGGTCTGTGCTCTTTCAGTACAAACATGTTACTTCAGTGAGATTCCCTTTACGGAATAGAAATACGTATTATATAGGCCTAGTGTTCATTTTCTGCTTAAATGATTGTTGAATGCTTACTATGGAAACCATATTTTCGAGGTTCCCCATCAAAGGAGACTTACCGTGCCTGGTAGCGTATGGCCATGTACATTTATCCCAGAATCTGCTTCATGGTGATGAATAGGGCTCGGATTCGAGCATATTTGCATATTTTTTTCCTGAATAGTACACATTGAAAGAAGCCTTTCGGTGGTATTTTCACCTCTCTGGGACCAACAGAATTGAAATTTATCGAGCATATAAATGCATAAAACCGCGGTTTTCAGAATAGAAGCATATAAATGCATATTCTTGTGGTTTTCGTCTAAATAGTTTGTTTTCCTTCGAATTCCTCCGTCCCCTCCCCGAATTCGGGCCCTGACCATCCTTAAGGTTCGAAAACAGAAATAATTGAAAAGCCTATCTGGTGCAAATAATAAAACCGCAGGTTTTTAACCTTTAGTGAGTTCGTTCTCGTCATTGAAACTTTTATTGACTGATTTAAGAAAATCATTCAGAACTGAAAACATAGAAAAAATTCTTGTTGTACAGACCATTGCAGATCTACTTCATTGACTCGCCTAATTTTGAACATTTTGTAAATGAACTTTTATACTGTAACTTTTATAAGAAAACTTCTCTTATATATACTGTACTTGAAACTTGAATGCGAGTATATCGCAGTGTATCATACATACAATTAGAAAATAAAACCCGTATATAAAGGTATGTTATTGGTTTTTTCGTTTCACTTTCCTTCCTATAGTTATTAACGGTGTTTTTCGAGCATATTCTGCATATTTAACCGCATATAATGTTTTTTTTCGAGCATATCTATCGAGCATATAATGGTTTCTTCGAGCATATCTATCGAGCATAAAACACATGGTTTCCGAGCATATCTGGAGATTTTATCGAGCATATCGCTCCGAGCCCTAGTGATGAATATTAATAAAATTATTCCAGTTCCTGTACCGGTATTGATATTGTAGGTACTGTTCACCTTGAGTCTGGGAAAGACCAATATATGTCTTCAAGATAGGAGCTAAATCGTCATCATCATCACCATCGAAATCATTGGAAATTATCCACATGCTCTTTAATTGGGTTCATTTACTGCTCGGGTCTAAGCTGCGTGAACTTGAGAGGAATGTACATCGCAGACTATAAGAAGTGGTGTTGACGAGTGATGAGGTTTCTCGGTCCGTGCATAGTACAGAACCAAATACATTGGTCGGTGACTCACTCACTCATTCGTAACACCACAGTGGTTTGAGCAACGGCCCTATGTTAGCAGTATTGGAATAGAAAGGAATATCAGATATCACGGCGGGCTGTTGACAGACCCTTCTCTTCTCGCCTGACCCTTCCCTGCTCTTTCCCCTCACCCCGCAAGTTCACAGAGCTTGGACCCGGGCAGTATTGCCGACTGTATTACATAGTCGGTGATGTTTCGCCCACTGTGCCCATGGTTGTGGATTTGAATTCTTGCACAGACGGCAGGCATTTCAGTGTCCTTATATATGAGACACCCGTCACGCTAAAGCATAATTCCGTTACCTGGCATCTCTTAAACAGCAGCAGTTAACTCGTAATAATACTGTAGTTCATCCTTGTTGTGTACACCGATGAATATTTACCATCTTTTATTTCAGATTCTTGGTGAGGCATGGTCGAGGCTGTGAAAGGTGTCCAGACAGCGGGGCGATGGCGATGTAGCATGAATCCGTCTCTTCATACACAAATTGGTTTCAAATCCGTGGTATGATTGACCATAGCAGCAAATCAAGTTCATCACCACGTTCCTGGAATCAGGCCTCCACAATCCACCGTGTGCCATGGTTCACTGTTCTCTTTTAATATGGCAGGGAACACGTTTGACATGAACGGATGAATTTGGTCCCCAATAACGTCGAGATATGCGACAGCTGTCAGGGATTGGGAACTGAAATGATGAGCCCCAGTGTGTCCGTGAAAACATTGCCTAAACCATCATAACTCCTCCACGGGCCTCTCTCCACTAAACATGATATATTCACGCGCTCGACCATCGATTGAATGAACCAGAAAACTTCATTTATTGGACCAAGCCAACTTCTTACAATATCCACGGTCCAGTATCAATGATTGGGTGCCCACCCATGAGCTGCTTTTGGTATAGTGTAATCAACATTGGGGTATGACCAGTACCATGCTCTGCTGTGAAACACTCACCTGGTCTGTACTGTTATACCTGCGGGTGTTTTCTCTAGACCAGTGGTTCTGAATTCGTAGAAATCTGCGGACCACTCAGCCTGAAATTGAATCATGTACGGACCCCCCCCCACATCCTCCCCCTCCCCAATACACTGTATCAGTTGTACCCTTCCTCAATAACACTTATTTTGAAGATATTTCAAATAAAAACCTGATAGTCATCGCCGCGAATACATTCGGACGATTCTCGTTCATCGCACATTGTTTTCGAAATTCCCATTTATTGGCCACTTTTTATACGTGCTGGTGGACCCTTTCTCCCGCGGACCACCGGTTAAGAACCACTGCTCTAGACTCACGGCATACATGTAACCTACCGCAGACGGAACATGGCTGGACGACGTAATGCTCACAACAGTGTAGCAGCCAACAAGCCATGGCGTTTCAGATTCAGCTCGGTATTGCTCGTCATTCGATTTCGGTTAAGTGGCACTTTCCTAACTGCCTAATTCCTCCGTTGGGCTTCCGGAGCAGAGACACCTCTGCTTTGATTGTTGCAGGGGTAGCATGCGACAACCTAATCTCTTTACGCGAGCAAACGTTTCTGGCCGACCCTGGTATAGGATGAACTTAACTACTTCTTCCAAATATAACCATTGCTAAATCCCAACTCATGCTAACTGTTAGAAGAAGTCTTCGTTTAGGAAGCTTCTCAGGATTATCCTTGTTTCCTTCAGCACAACATATCATGGTTAGCTGCTGAATTGGAACATTGCCTAATCTTCAATTGTCGCGATGTGAGAGATACCAGTGAAAGTGTGATGATCCCTAATCGTGACCACAAGATGTAAATCTTGCATATTATATTATTATTAATTTTATATTTTATTTTATTTCTGTGTTAATTAATCTATATACATATTGGTATTTGATTGTGTAACATGATATTACGGGAGTTAGTTAGATATTAGGAGTATACATACTGATTTGGAGTAAGTTAGGATTCAGAAGGGCTTGAGTAAATTACTACAAGGAAGTACGTTGCAACATGAAGAGGGGTGAGCTGTTCACTCGCAATATTTCCGTGACGCTGGGAATCTTATTGCACCAGAACCAGCAAACAATAATACACACTGTCACGAAGTGGATGACGTATTTGAAAAACCGCTTGAATGGACCTGAATGTCTTGCATTTCATGGTGAAAGAGTACGTCATACTGGGGTTAGTTTATATTTATTAATAGGTACTGTTACAGTTAGGCAAAACCTGGTGGTAGCAAGAAAAAATCCACAGCCTGCTTCCAGTCTCCGACCGGGTCAGGAATGGAATGAATGAAGCCCCCAACTAGCGGCGAGGATATGAACTGTGCCGGCTGCCGAGGCCTGACGCACTCCTCTGGGGCAATGATTAAATGAATGACAGATGAAATGAAATGATAGTGGAGAGTGTTGCTGGAATGAAATTTTGACAGGGAAAACCGGAGTACCCGGAGAAAAACATGTCTGCCTCCGTTTTGTCCAGCACAGATCTCACATGGAGTGCCCGGGATTTGAACCACGGACCCAGCGGTGAGAGGCCGGCGTGCTGCCGCCTAGGCCACGGAGGCCTACTGGTGGTAGCAAGATATTTACATATTGTGGGCTATATCTCAATTTCTCTCCATAATGTCTCTGTGTTCCCTGAACGCAACATTTATTTTCTTCTTGAAAACTTTTAAACTGTTAGGAAAAGGTTCTAAGACTTCTTCAGGTAACTCATTCCATGTTTGAATACCCCTGTGTATAAAAGAATACTTAGCTAAATTCGTTTTTTGAATGTTGGGCCTAATTTTGTATTCGTGATCTCTCTTACCCATATAATCTGGCTCATGCATTCTGTTTCGCAATTCATTCCAGGCCGGCGCCCCTGTGTATGCTTTGTACATCTCCTGGAGTCTTCTTTTATGTCTTCTGCTGTGTAGGGATTCCCAACCCAATGACTTTAACATGTCAGGGACACTGTCAGTTTGGGAGAATTTGCCAAGTGCGAATCTTGCAGCTTTCCTTTGCACCATCTCCAATTTGTTCGTTAGAGTTGATTGGCAGGGCGCCCACACACTCGTGGCGTATTCCAAAATTGGTCTCACAAGACATTTGTAAGCCAATTCTTTGGCCTGAATACTGCTACCCTTCATGTTTCTCATAACGAAGTATAACGTCTTTTGCGCCCTATTAGCAACGCTCTCAACGTGCTCACCCCCAGTGTAACCTTTTATTGATGGCAATCCCGGGATAGCTGCATAACTCCAATCGTGGAATAATTTTGTTTCCTACTTTATAATCAAATATTGTCCATTTTCTGATGTTAGTAAAAGACAGCCATTTACTTTTTCTGAACTATATCCTCATGTTACTTCGGATAACCCAGCATTCTATACTTTCCAAGTCTTGTTGGAGAAACGCAGTGTCAACTTGATTTTTGACTTTTCTATATATTTCACAGTCGTCAGCGAATAGTCTGACGTCCGAGTTATCATATTCTGCCAGGTCGTTCATATATAGAAGAAACAAAAATGGCCCAACTACACTTCCTTGTGGAATTCCAGAGGTGACTTTTGTCTCTTTCGAAAATACTCCCCCAACTTTGACTGTTTGGGTTCTGTTTTTGAGAAACTTCCGGATCCAGAATACCACTCTTTTATCAAGACCCAAATTTGCAAGCTTATGTAACAGGAGGTCATGTGGAACCATGTCAAAAGCCTTAGCTAAGTCAATGATTGCACCGTCTACTTGGCCTCCTGTGTCCATGACTTCTGCTATATCTTGACAAAACCCCACCACCTGTGATTCACATGAATATCCTTTCCTGAATCCGTGTTTATCATACAACCAGTTATTTTTCTCCCAAAATTCCCTTATTATAATCTACAATTATTTGTTCCATTTGTTTACAAACTACTGCTGCCAGACTCACTGGTATATACTGTAGTTACCCGGCATGGTTCTGTCCCCTCCTTTATAAATTGGAACTACAATAGCTTTCTTCCAGACGGAGGGACAGATCCATTGTTTAGAGAGACTGTGAACAATTGACGTCCGAAACGGGGGAGGAGCTTACGGTCAGCTGTTTGCAATATGGCGGCGAGATAGTGACGAGAAGTAAGCAAGACAGTGATAGGGTGTGCGTTTGTTATGGCTTCTAATTTATGATGGCAAAATACTACATATTTTCTTTCATTGATAGAAATATTTTTATAATAAATTTAAATGCAGTGCTTAATTACTAGACTACCAGTTAAAAATATTACCCACCGGTAGATAGTTAATTTACTGTTTGCTGTTACATATATGAAGCCTGTACTTGGGAGCCTAGCGGTATCGATGTTTTTATTAATTTCACAATATATATATATATCACATAACACAAAGGACGACTGCCTGATAATAAACTGAATCCAGCAACCCTGAATTTGCATGAATGTTTTGGGTTCAAAGAAGCGTAACTTGGGATGCTCAAATCATACTTCAATATTGCTAATATTGACCTACATACTTGCTGCAAAGGCAAGAATATAAATTTATTAATCTCTTGCCACAGGCAAGTTAAAATGGAGGCATCCTCTTTATCAATATATTTAATTAAATATTTAAAATACAGGTATTTAACAAGCTGGAGTTTCCATTTGAACTTGTCATAAGCAAACGGAACAGATCAAAAACTACACTTTAAGCCAAATCAAATTCACTCCTCAGCTCGACATAAACCATAATACCAATTAAAATCTATACAAAACATACTCTCCTTACTGTTGTACAACTTTCAAACCAACTATTCGCACTAAAAACTGAAAAACCCTGAAATGGGAACTAATTAAAGTTAGAATAGCCTAGGCCGATCAGGTCTCCTGCTACATTACCGCATATGTATACTTAACATCACTATAACTTCCAAATTACGGCTAAGTTACCGGCCTGCCTGGGATGTGGGTCACCAAACCGGTACTTAAAACTAAGATTTTACACATTAATTAACTAAATTCAACAGTAAGGAGATCATAGACAAAAACACAATTTAAGCCAAATCATACTTAAAATATTGCAAATATTGAGCTACATACTTGCTGTTCAAGGGCAAGAATATAAATTCTCTGGCAAATTAAGGCTAGGAACAGCATTTTTCGTAAGTTTTCTAACCATTCGACTATTGTCAATCGGAAGAACCCCTAAAATAAATTTACGAAGAGCGGATTACATTCGGTTCTATGTACGGCACAGAAGTATTAGGCTACAAGTTTATCAGTATTTTGGATGTAGCTAAATCCTTGTGAATACAAATTAGAGACAATAACTATCAATAATCAACAGTACCGGTGTTTACGCCGTGGAAAGAAGTCGCCTTCACAAAAATGCAGACTGCACACTGTCATGAAACGTGTAACACGTTTTCTAATTGACAGCGCCGAAGCCCATCTTCCTCTCTGAACTTTTTGTACAGGAATGTAGTGAGGAGATTTCGTATCCATTTTATACGATTTGCAACCGTATACAGAGCAGTACCTCCTCGAATTTGACAAATTCCTTTCTGTTTCCATCACGACATCAATGCTTCACCATGAAAATAAACCTCGCCAGTCACAATGTTACAGCTTCAACATTCTACCGCGTGGCTGCGCCATCCAACTTTTCTGAAGTCAATACCCTAGGGGGATTATTTGATCTCCGCCTATCTTGAGAATGTCGCCAGACACCTCATCGAGAGACTTGAATTTCTTGATTTTCTTCAGGTTTTTCCTAACCTCCCTGTTATAAATAGTGAATGGTTTAAATGTATTTTCCTTTAAATTTGAAGAAACGAATATGCTAGCGTTTGCAGTAAAACCCCGACTAATCCACTCATTAAGCTCTTCAGCTTTTTGTGGGTTTCCTGTGACAAGATTTCCTTCTGAGTCCCTCGGAGACTTAATGTCATCTCAGCCCTTTTCCGCCTCCTAAGATAATTATAAAAAGTATGTGTATTTCCCGTTTTTAGTATAGTCTCCATATAAGAATCGTGTGCTTTACGTTTTTCTGTGTTCAATTTCTTGATAATTAGTTGGTATTGTCTGTAATAATTCCTATTTGATTTTAGTCTGTTGTGTATTTTTCTAGCTTTTCTCGTAAGAATTATTCTAACACGTGAATTGTAGTATTCTGGATCCAGGTATACTTTCACTCTATATTGTAGAACGTATAGCGATTGGCCCGTATGCATAATATTTGTGAATTTTAACCACAGATCTTCAACGTTAGCGCCAGTCGATGTCCATCCAGGAAAATTTACTTTTAAGTAATTTTGAAAACCTTATGTGTCCGCCTTATTGTATTTCCAAACAAACATTTCTTTAATATCTTGGCCGCGTTCCAGTTGCCAATGGAATAACATTTTGGCAGCCTGATGGTCACTAATATTTCCCGGAATATTTTCAACACTGATCAGATTGTCGACAGGTTTATGAGAGATATATTTAGCATATTTCTACCCAGGGCTTTTTTTTCTGGGAAAAGAGGTGCCGGAACTCAGAGGAGGGAAATTAATGAAGAAGACATGGGATTTACCGAACATTTAAGAAAGCATGTAATTTTCATCGAAACCTACTTACACTGAATTCAAAACAATTTCTAAATTTTTGGCATGTCATCATCCTCCTCAGTTCGTTTTCTGGTCTTGCTTTTTGTATCCATGGCTGAATGACGACCTTGTAACAACCAAGTTTTGACATACTTCATTGGATCAAATACCGTTAAAGGAGGTCCAACAATTCTTATTAATAGTAATGAGGTAATGGTTTTCACTGACAAAGATGATCTTTCTGGAGTCACAATCAAGTTCATCTGAGAAAATCCCCTTTCACACTCACTTCAAGATATAGCTATTGTGTTGAGAGTCCTCTGAACCCGAGAAAGATACCTGGACATTTCTTCTCTGAATTTCAGATGATCTCTGAAGGCTCGAATAGCTTCCCTTTCATTCAGTTGGAATCTTCTTGCCAGTGTGCCTATTTCTGCTTCTCCATACAGAATATTTTCTCTTGAGTTTGCTGGCCAATTCTCAGAATCCAGAACTCTTGCACATCTTGTCAGTTCAGTGTCTTCTTCAGAAAGTAATCTTTTCTGTAGAGAAGTTTTAAGTTGTCAATAGAAAGCATCAGGGGAGATTGGTGGATCATAAATTTTGTTTTTCTTATGCAATGGAACACCCTTAAACTGTGGATTTGATGCTGCCTCAAGAGCGTTCTGATAATAAGGCCCTGGGACAGACCTCCTCTTCTCACAAATATCAACAAGACACTCAATCTTGCTGTGGGCTTTGTAAAGATCAGCATTTCTCTCCTGTAGATCTATGATTAGTTCAGACAGTTGTTGCAAAGCATCGCAAATTAATCCCAGATCTAAAATAAATTCCACAAATGTTATTTTCCTGTGAAGACCTTCATAAGTGCATTTTTCCTTTCTGTCACAACCATCTTCTGATTTACCTCTTTGAAAATGAAGAACCAGAGCTTCAAAATCCTGCCAAACAGCCAAAACAGTTCTATAGCTGGATGCAACCCACCATGTGGACAGAATTCTTCCAATTTTTAAAATGTGCATCTCCAGTGTAGCTGCACATGCCTGGAGCGGCCTTGCATTCTTTGGGGAGGCATGATACATAACATATAATTTGTCCATAAAACTCTTAAATGTATTGATGCCGGAAATCTCTTTCACAACATCGTGTACTGATAATTCCAGTCTATGGCTAGCATAATGCCACAAAACAATGGCAGGAAATCTATCTTTGAAAAGTTTTGAAACTCCTCCACGTACGCCGAACAGTACTGTGGCACCATCACACGTCAGTGAAACTAAATTTTCCTTTAGAAAATCTTCTGTGAACCCTAGTGCTCCTATAGAAGACATCAAGCTTTTGTAAATTCCATTTGCTGTTACGTCATCCAACTCAATTAAATCAATGAAAAGGTTAATCGGTTCTGCCATTTTTATTTCTTCAATGTAGGTGCGAACGTATATCTGAACAGACTTCTGACTTAAAATAGCTGATTCATCAAGAATAAGAGAAAACTTGCTCTTTGAATCAAGTACATTTTTTAATCAATCTTGTTCTCATTTCACTGCCTATGTGGTTTACTATATTTATACTGGCATTACTTGAATACAAAATTCTCCCCATATAAATCGCGTTCAATTCTTGCAAATCAATTTCAGTTTCTTTTTTTTAGAAGGACTGGTTCTTTTTTGCCACCTCATAAGCAGTACGAAATACTTTACAAGTAATTTCCTTTTCTCTCTCTAATGACTTAAGGCAAAGGCTGCTGCCTCAAGTTGTTCTTTTTCCCTTCTTCAGTTATTTTATTAGCACTTTTATGTCCAGCACTTGCTTTGTGGTCAAAAATCTCTTTCCCGAGAGATGTTAGCTTATGTTTACGATTTTCTCCAAAAGACACAATTTCACAGTTTATAGACTCTTTTGACAGTCGCATACGGTATCCACATTCTTCTGTTCACCTAAACTTCCAACTTTTTTGCACACTGAACAACCTAACTTGCCGTCATGAAAATACAACCAATCGTTTTTCTTTACAAAATCGTTCTTTTGTTCTACAGTCCAATAACTAGGCCACAGACTTTGAAATTCACTTAGAACTTGACAGACCGTTATGGAACTCGTCGATACATCTGTTGCTTCAAGTTCCACACTTGAGTTTGATGATATTCCAGCTTGATGGACTGACGAACTGCTTGGACAATTTATGCGTTTGGTGGTAGGCACAGAAAAATATTCTGAAATTCTTTTCATTCTCGCCTCGTGGTCGACAGATTTAGGTTATGTCTATTGCCGCGTAAGATGTAGTACAAACTACGGCTGAGAATGCAACGAACACAGGCAATCATCTACATCAACGAACAACAGTCAGTGGCGTTTTCTCCAATACCACGGGTTAAGCACCGCTTACTTAGCATATTCTCGTAAAAATAAAGTTTATATTATGACTTTCTAAAGCGCGAGCAACAGTAAAATCGCCGCTTTGTATGAAATTCCTCGTTCTCTACCCCAGTTCTTTAGGATCGCCCACCACTACTTTGTAGAGAAAGAGCGCGGCCGGTTGCTATGACAACGGCTTGTGTACCTCTAGGAGCCTTCTGGCTCGGAACACCACTATGGCCGATGGAGTGGTACACCAAGATCGTCAGGTCGTCCTTGATTGGCTAAGACAGGGGGTGTGGCGTTCCATAGTCTCAGGGCTGTCGTCGAGACAAGTCAAAGCTGGTAGCAGGGTCTGCTTCGATTCGGGCGGCTTACCCTCGTGAGCATGGAACACCAGCACTGCTAAATATTATTTGGCGCGTTTCCCCAGTCCCCACCCTCCATCGCGCGGTTTTTCACCCCAAGAGAAAGTTATGAACCTTTGCTGGGTGCGGTAGTTACAATTCTGATTCGTTCGGTTAACTCACCACTGTATGATTTTGAGTGCAATTAGCAAAATGTAGTATACCGTAACTAGATATTATTGTGTTGAAGTGTATAGTGCGTTGGAATCTTCAGAGTGGCCCATCAACCCGAAAAGTTGCTCTGATTATCATTCAAATTATATTCAAGGAGTAGGTGTAAAGGATAGATCATTTTAAACGTAAGTACATCCGTATAATTTGAATAATATTTTAAAGACCTATCACATTATTTTTAAAAAATAGTTGGTTATTGCGGTATCAAGTGCAATCTGTTCGCATTTGTACAAAATAAATTAATGCCACTATATACTGTACCTTGGCGGATCACTTGTAGTGAAGTTCAATTCTTCTCTTCCTCAGCGAATTCATCAATTACGCGGTCGTGAAAATCAGTGTTCCCCTGCAGGCTGCACAATACCGTAACTCCTTTTCAATTGAAAGAAGCGCGAGATGTGAAAGTCTTTCTTGATGCATTGAGTTTCGGGTGAAGGATTTTATACGTTTCATGGTAGAAAACGTTCTTTCCACGGATGCATTAGACGCCGGAATTGTTAGTAGTCTAGTAGTTTGCATAGGTTAAAGACTTCCCCATGCCCCCCGATTAAGTCATTCAAACTAAGAAGCCGTGAAAGCCTACATCAATACAATTTGAGTGATATTTGCAAAGAAATATTAACTGAACATGCAATACAATGCCATAAGATACTAGTAGCATGTTTATTATTTTAATGTTCACTTAGGTCCCATAATAGAAAATAATAATAATGTTAGCGGCTTCGGTGGCGTAGTCGGTAGCATGCTGAACTGCTATGCCCAAGATAGCGGGTTCAAACCCGGCCGAAGTCGTCGGATTTTTTAAGAGCGTTAAAATCCTTCAGTATGCCTCCCTTCGGAGGGGAAGTAAAGCCGGCGGTCCCATGTCATAGATTTATGGCATGTAAAAGATCCTTTCACAGACTAAACTTGTGTAAAGCAAAATTTGTTAGGTTAGATTTCGTCAGAACGCTCTATCAAAGTTCCAACGTTCACCACTAGGTATCATTGATATCTGGTGGCGAAAGTTGGAACTACTTGAAATTGAACGGAACTTGTAGCTCACCCTTTAGGGTGTCCGCTGAAAGCAAGACTCAGGTGAGCCGAACATGTCCTCGGACACTCCCGGCACTAAAAGCCATACGATAAATAAATAAATAAATAAATAAATAATGTTATTGGTTTTACGTTCCTGTTAACTACTGAGGCTTTTAGAGACGCCGGGGTGCCAGAATGTTGCTCCGAAAGGGATCATTAACGTGACAGTAAATCTACTGACACGGTTCCCTCGCATTTGCGCACACTCAAATGCCGACTGTCTGCGCCGGGATTCGATCCCGCTATCTTAAGCTCAGAAAGCGAGAACGTTACCGCTAAGCCACGCAGCCGGTCATAATAGACGATTTACGGGTATTAACCTAATCGTTTAGCTCCTTAGACCAAGAAATGCGAACAACAAAAACACAAATTGCCACACTGTTCAATCGTCAAATGGCACACGATACGAAAAGATCGCCAACCCTGTTGTTGAATAATTTACTCCGCACTTAATATAGTTACATGGATTGGCATGCCTGAAATTGAAAAGGGGAAAATGAGCTGTGCTGTATTACAATTTCTTATATTTTTTAAAATGTGAAAGACTCATAATTATGCGTGTAGAGTAATTGTTGCTACTTCAGACATCAACCTGTACATTGCTAAGGGCGTAGCTGGAACCGGATGCTGAAGTTGCTTTATGGTGTAAGCCTATACTTTGAGTGTTCTTCACAGTTTACCCTCGAAAAAACTCCACGCCACGCCACTGACAACAGTACTCTATATTGAGGCAATCCAGACGAAACGTAACACTAGAACTGGGAGCAATATACAAAACAGCTACAAAGTGAGCAATGAAATAACAGGAACGAATACCGTATATCCATGCTACCCGCAAACCGGAAGAGTGTTTTCGATTTCGATTATTTTCGATTCTCGAAATAACAAGGCGATATGCGATATTTCCTTTTCAATTAAGGTCATTTGGAGCGGGAACAGTAAAAATAATATTTTTAAAACACCGTAACCTGAAAAAAAAAAACCATATCTGAAGTCTAAATATTTTTTAGAGATTTGTATCCACGGAGAGGTTCCGGAACGCCGTTCCGGTGCGTTCCGCCAGAAAAAAAAACCTGTTTCTACCCCTGGTGGGTCTTTTCACTACTTGTGAAAGTCCGCAATCCTGTATCAATGAGTTCCCTATTTCTTGTTCCCTCCCCCCTAGCATTTTATCACCTGACGAATCGACACTTGGAGATTTAAATCCCCTGCTAAGATATGATCTTTGTTGGCCCAAGCTCTGAAAAAATGCTAATTAGCTTGCAAAGGATGTCCGTGTTTTCGTTTGGAGCTCCAATCTAATTGCGATGTCA
The DNA here is from genome assembly GCA_946902985.2 of Meconema thalassinum. Taxonomy (NCBI): domain Eukaryota; kingdom Metazoa; phylum Arthropoda; class Insecta; order Orthoptera; family Tettigoniidae; genus Meconema; species Meconema thalassinum. The sequence continues at coordinate 62,831,466 of OX336389.2, read as the reverse complement.
AGTCATTTTTAACGCAAATAAAAATACCTCCCCCTCTCCTTAATCTATTTCTCCTGTACACAGTGGAGCAATAATTCATTATTTCCTAGTTCATCTGATAGCTAAGATTCCTTTCCGATGACTATATCGGGCTTGTGTAATCCAATCAAAGTCGAAAAATGTATACTTTGGTTCACAATACCTTGACAATTGACCTGAAGAAATCTTAGAACCTTACCTGTCAGAGAATGCCGTCGCCCGCCCCGGTAGTTCGGGTAGTTGACTTCTCTCCGTACACCCTACGAGCTCTGCTGTAACCCCCCGACCGTGCTGTTGGGTTTCTTCCACAGATTACCTACTACTACAGATGGCCAACAGCCATGCTAATTCTTGGTACCTAAGACTTCAGCGCTGTCTGGTGGTTGACTGATGTACTAGCAACATGTCGACCGGTAGCGCCACCTATGAGCACATCTCGTAAACACTAACCCTCCCACCCCCTCCCCTCCACCCTGCCCCTTCCCCTCGTTCCGCTAAATATTCCCGTCCTAAATGCTCAGCCCACTTCAATGTTCCGAAAATCACAATCTCCCTATACTTATGGCACGTCTTTAAGTGTGGAGATAATAATATGATCTACAAGTAATAAATCACATTCAAAATACCAATAACAGAAAAAATTAATAAAAATAATAACAAAGTGGGAAATTGTGAATTCCAGAACTTTGAAATGAACAATCACAGCATTTAGAACATAACCTCATCACTAATAAACATGTTTAAATTTCTTTCAGTTGCAATTGGAGCATATTGCATTGGTGACAAAAATTAGGCTACTACAAGGCCTGCAGCATATTATTACTCAGCTTAAAAAATGGCCCAATTAGGCCTATAACCAATTAGTTATTAGAAAAAACTACAAAGGAAAAGTACTGGGAAGGGAGAAAATTCATATTTTAAAATGCTTGATGCTGTTAGCAATAACAGTAAAATTTTATGAGAGAATGCTAAGGAATCAGGTGGTGTAACCAGATCCTCATCACACTAAAATTGTTAGTGTAATTAGTGCCAAATACATTAGGGGACAGAAAAAGAATTGGATATCACAAAATTTCTATACAGTAGTTCATTTCATATGCCCTTTAAAATATATCCAGTTAAAAATTTTGAAGGGTGAAATGCAGTAAGTAGGCTACATCAAAAATTAACATCGCACACTAATACAGTACATTCCAGTACATTACGTGCTGTTAAGGGGAAAGGAGAAATAGGACTATCAATGAAAAACAAGAAAAACACTCAATACTGCTAGAATTCATCATGTTTTATTTAAAAAGTTGTCAATGAAGAGAAGATAACAGCAAGAGCCAAGATCAAACTTAGCAAAAATACAGTAATCAAATCTGGTCCTCCTAAAAGTATGTGTTGAGGCATGTTCCTTTCTTCTTTCTTGCCAAAGTATATAAGTAGGGACCAGCACATAATAATGGACCTAGTTCCTCCTTGATGTAATGGCTGACACCGATGAACCGCAAATTCCTACAACACATACCAGTGTGTATGTTGAAACAGTAAACTTAATAAATGTGTAACTTAATGCTTGAAACGGGGAACTTGAATTTGCTGACATGTGTATGTTTCTTCACCTCTCATCCGCCCCGTTAGTTTTCCTGTTGTCCGAAATGCCGCACCACATTACACAGGAGAGTTCCCATTTTCCATGAACCACGTCTATTCAAGTGGACGCCATCACGTCCCAAATCATTCCAATCGATCCAGCAATTTGGATCGAAATATCCGAGACCCAACCGATTGCAGACCCAGTCAATGTTTTAATTTGCCGAGTCCGTGTACTCGATTTGGCTGTCCTTTCTCCTTACAATTCCAGCTATCACAACTTTTGCTTTTTTAAACTTTTTTCTTGCAGCCATACCTAAGTTCCATATTTCCTCCATTGTGTGGTCCACGGATCTTGAGCTCCTTAAATTGTCTGTTCCTACATTTAGCACCACAACTCTTTCTTCCCTTTCTTCATCCCTATCTTCTATCCGGTGAGCCATTTGCTCTATCCTTATTCCCGGGTAGCATTCAACGGCTGCTCCTTGCTTCCTGCACACTTCTGCACTGAAGCGGATCATTGAGTCCCCTAATATACGTACTGCTAGAGGTTTGCTTTCAATTTTTCGTTCTCTAACACCTGGCGATCCATTGGTCAGAAGAAGAAGAGTGGGGGCAAGACCACGTGAATGAGAAGATTCAGACATTAAAACATGAAGACATTCTGAAAAGACCGACATAACATAAGATACGGAAAGTACATTACATTCGATTACTATCAAATGTGAATTCAGTAAGGCAATCATTGGTCTTGTTGAACTATGGCTTGGCCGTGAATTAGGCCATCTTCATAGAGATGATTAATGGAATTTCTTCCGTCATCCACATAACTTTTTAATCAAATATCATTACGTCGTGGAACATCCAGGTCATCCGAACTTCACAATTGAGTAGCAACATTAAGATGAAGAACTTCTATTCGGTGAGTGAAGCAAATAGTAATACTCAAGTCACGACGGAAGTTTATAAGGCAATTTAAATTCAAGTTATGTTTATTAATTTAACGTAGAATACTCCTCCTTTATCCAATTAGCGGCATAATTAAGTGAATTCAGTAAACGCAGTATTTAATTTTATTATTATTATTGACATTCTATTCTTCACTTGTTGTTTTATATTAGTAAATTCATTTTCAATTCTATGCTAGGGTTGTCTTCATAGGTAGTTAGTAATTACTATGAGGCATCCCGAACTCCTGAAGAAAATATTGAAAGGTTAGTCGACACAGTCACACCTCGATCGGAGAGAAAGGTACCTTGTTGCTCTGCCTCTGATTCGTGGAGGATCGTTTCTACAAATAGTGGTTCATTATTAAATTATAATGAGCTGGCGCCTGACAAAATATTTATGTATTTTTTTTCAGCAGCTGAGCAACACTTAATAATTACAATTTATCATCAACGAGTGTCAGACACTAATAAACATTTCGTTTGGTAGCACAATACAGGATCCCCATACAATAACCATTAGGCCTACATTTGTCACCCAAGTGTGGGACTTGTTGTTGGTACCTCTCCAAACACAATTAAATAACCATTACATATGGTCACCCAACTTGTGGAGTGTAATCAATTATTGTAAATAACCATTACAAAAGGACTGGAGCTTCATTATTCGAACACAAAATTCTTCATCACTATACCTGTTAAAAGACACTTCGCCTTTCACCAATCGTATCATGAATTACCAACCACTCGGGTATAACTATCTCTTCACCTCAGCTTAGGACAGAAGCACATTTCACGATAGCGTGGCGTGTTCACCGTTACCACTTACATTCAATATTTTATTTTTCTTGCAGTAACATCGGGAGATCTGAGTGGAGAACGGAGAAGTTATGTCAGTACTTTGATAGCTTCACTTACGGTATGCTTCATTGCTGAGGCCGATATTCGTGATTCTGGAAATCAAGTAATACAAGCAGCAGTATAACGCAGAGTATCCGATGATATCAGTTGAACATATCCCATTACAGCCGTGTGCGTAAGGTCATCATATTGCTTATACAACTTCATTTGCAGGTTCATCTCACTCGTAGTTTTCATAGGTGTTTCATTTGCTGCCAAATTACTGTAATGTAGATAAAGTCACACAGTATTTTCAACCTTTTGTTTTCGAAACAAATGAATTATTTATTTATATCATCGATTGTTTCTGTTTCGGTCTTACGGAATATCTCAATCCTATCTTATGTACCCTGTATGTTTATTGACTGCAGAAATATAAAATCATTTGTTGTTATAAGACTTGTAACTACAATATTTTCCCTCTGTGAGCTGTGCGAGAAGTTTATTGACATCCTGTTTTCTGTTTCACTGTTGAACGAATGTGTTTGGCCGTCTACGTAAGCAAGCATATCTCTCGTTTGCGGATTAGCTTCCCCCCCCCCCCCCCAGGGGCTTACATCTAGTGGGACGTGGGTTAGCGACCACGGGACCCCAGCTGAGTCGAGCATTGCTTCCACTTACTTGTGCCGGGCTCCTCTCCGTCTTCTTTCCTGTCGACCTCTCTTGGTCAACTCTTGTTCTCTTCCGACAACGACGGTGTTAGGGTGTCCGAGGCCTAGGGAGTCACTTCCTTTCCCGCCTTAATTGGTCCATGTCTCATCTTTCCCGATACCCTCCTTCGGTGAGGGGTCAGCCTTCTTTTTCTTTTCATGTTATCTCCTGCCTTCTGCTCAAGGTCCTCAAGGAGGCAGGGTGTATGTAGGCCCACCACTTCTGGTGCACCCTGGATATTGCTACACCCTCAGGGGCTCACGGCTGGTGAGTTCGGAAGTTGGCAATCCCGGGGGATTCCTGAGCTGCGTACGTTTCCCCCCCTTTTTCCACTGAGTTTGGGGCGGGCCCTCTCCTCTTTCCATTTCTTATCTGCCTTTCATGGCTCTCCTTCCTTCCAAGTCCCTCAGTCCTCATTCTTCGAGGGCTGAGGGCATTTCTTTTCTTCCTGTCCTTTATTTTTTTAACCATTCCTTCTTCTAGTATGTAAGTCTGTAGTTAGTATTAGTTATAGTTTTCATTCTCATCTCATCCTTCACTATCACCCAAACCATTAGGGGCCAATAACCTAGCTGTTATGCCCTTTAAAAGAACAATCATCATCATCATCATCATCATCATCATCATCGGATTTGTTTGGAACTATAAAAGTCGACCTCTCCAAATAGGAAATTAGTATATTTTTTAAAAGTCAAATACTGTATATGGACTTGAATCATAAGTGCCGTACACAAATTGTTGATTAAATTTAATTAATTTATATTAATTGAAACTCTTGATGTAATCTCGCTTAAATATTTAATATTGCAAACGAAATGATCTTTCTTAATGCATTATGATAATGTAAATCCATTGCGTAGGAAGTCCCTAACGCTGAAACGGCTTGTTTGTGTCGTAGTCAATTGTTGATCGTAGAAATACTCCAAGTCATCTTGTGTTGGCACAGTTTTATCGTGTTATGCTATACGATTAGTACTATGAAGTTGCTTTTGATGCATAGGCAGGGAAATATCAATTGCATTAAAAACTTGTTTTAGTTTTGTACTACTAAGATGGAGTGAGAAACGTCAGTTTTAACATTAGCCACAAAGAGCAAGAAGTGAGCTTTCATGTTTAGGAAAAGTAATATATTCTTGTGCTGTTTCGTAGAAATCATCAAGCTTTGGTGCGAGAACGACTGTAAGTTTAAGATTGCCTTGCTCTTGTTGCAAGGCTTCAGGTACTGAAATATTAAATTCATATCTTTCAATTTATATTTATTTTTTTGTTCTGTGAAATGTGAAGTATTTGGCTCGGCCGAATTTTCAGCGTGGGCACGCCAGCTGCGAGGGTGTAGGAACTTGACAACTTGTTCGCGTACATATTCTGGCTTCATTATGTAAACAACATCTCTGTATGGTCTAGTCTGTCTCAAAAGTGAATGCATATCCACAAACCAGTGTAATCGTTATTCTAGAAGGAAAGTTCTTTGAGAAAGTATGCGGTATAAGTGACTGAAAGGGTGTGCCTTCAGATAACTTCTCATGTCGATTTTTATTTGGGAGAATGGGATGAAATAACAGTAGCAAGCGTATATTTGATTTTGATTTGCCATAACCGTTTAACTAAATTCAATAGCATGCATGCCCAGCAGTGTAGCCCAGAGCGTTAAGTCGTGCTCCATGACTGCAATAATAAAGCAACGGAATCCCTTGCTGCCTAATATTGATGCCTTTTGAGCTTTCGAAGATCTTAAAGGGGAATCTCAAGTGTATTCCCTCAAGTGCTGTATATGTAAATGTTTGCTTCTCTCTTCCATTTCCTGGAAGGACACTTGAAAACAGTTCGGTAAATGTTTCTCGAAGAACACAACATATGTTTTTTAAAGAATAAAATGAAATAAATTCACTGAAGTTACTCAAAGATATGTGTTAAATTAGGTCTGTTAAGCAGCATATTTCCAAACGATGGAGCGATTGTAATCTAAATATTTTATTTCTTCAGCATGCTAGCAATATCGAGATTGTTCCATTTATTTATTTATTTGAGAGTTGTCGAAGTAGGAGTTTTTAATTCACACGCACTCAGGCCAAATTATTTGACGCCATCTTATTAAAAGACTAGCTTTGCTTACCCATCAGTGACGGGCTCGCACTGTGGTGATAACAAAAATAATTAACTAAAAAATTGAATAAAACTGTCATCCAGCTTTCAGTTACTAAAGAATTAAGGAATATCATCGTGACGTAGTGACATCAAAGCCAGTTCGTCTGTGAGCAGTTAAAGCATTCTGTGCGATTGCCTGCCTTCCTTGCAGAGCGTTTTGTCATTTTAAATGATTTAGTCGACTTCGTCGTTACGTTACGGCGACGTCACGAAATGTACCGAGAATGCACTGAGGTGTGTGACGTCATAGTGCCACTTGGTGCATGTGTACTGAGTTCACTGGTGAGCTCTGGAGTTACGAGACGGCAACGACACGGCGAGCGTGACGTCATCCAGCCAGCTCCCTCCTTTCACCGCGCGCTCCAGCTCCCTCATGACTCGTAACTTTCTAGCGTTCTGATTGTTTCTTGATCCTCTAACATGTCAAGAGTCTTTGGCTTCGAGCGAACCGAGAAGCCTCCAGCCTTTCTAGCATTTTTCAGCATTTGTAGCATTTAAAATGATATAAAGTCCAGTCTTTCAGACTGACTGTCTCGTTTCCAAATAAAGTAATAAGTTTTGTTCTATCATAAACATTATTCACAGCTAAATTTCCGATGAATGTTGTCATGCATGTCTTATAAATTAAACCAATCCTCTTCATGATAGGAGTGACAAACAATTTTAGGCTTCCTCTTAATCCCTTCACCACCCACCCTAAGTTTTATTTCAGGGATGGCTTCCACTTAAATACAAACTTTTATGCTATACACTCAGTGATGTTGACACCAACTGATCATGAGATTAACTTGAGGGTTGGAACGAGGTGCGCTCAGTCTCGTGAAGACAATTGAGTACCGGTAGCTGTTAAGAAAGACTGAGCAACGGTCCTCGGTAGTGCCACAGAGAGGGTAAATACAAAGTTGTAGCTCAAAATGTGCATGCAGAAATACAGTTAAGGCTACACGTAAAATTAATTTTTGAATCATATTTTATTTGCGGTAATATGTAAGCAAACATAAATACATGACATCGTTTGATGACAACTCACACAAAATTCTCTAGTTTTCTTCAAATTACAATTACAGTTTTTATTGGGATTCACATGTAGTTCTATTATTAATACTAGCAGAGGTGAACTGTTTAAATTCGATCGATTTCACATCAACATTAACGTATACAGTGGGTTCTTTTATTAACATGCCATGGAATTAATCTATATTTCATAACATTCATTATTGTTATCAGACAATAATATAACGAGGAAAACACTGATAGACTATCTTGATAAAGTCACTCAACACTTATACACATAACACTTAGAATTTGAAATTCCTAGGTGCCATTCATTTTCTTGTAGCCTTGGAATACAATTTAAAAATTAAACTTGAATGTGAACCAGAATATGGGAGTGCATTATTGTATTGAATATGTCTATTATTTAACGTATTTACGGATGAGCACTTTATTTTCTCATTTTCAAGCAATTTTTTGCTGAGGACATTTGGAGATGTGCTACTTTATTAACAACGGGGTACTACCCTAACACAGAGTACAGCTCAATATACTGTAAGTATTTCAGTAGTAAAACTAAAGTATGGTTAACAGGGCACACATAAGAATTGAATTACCTAATCAACAGGAAATATCCATTCAGTGACAATGGAAACAAAGCCAGCAAAAATCAATTATATCAGTGCATATATATATAGTGTTCTGAATCATCCTTGAGACCAATGTCGGAGAAAAGGTTCTGAGGCACGTGAAAAGTTCTAGAAGTTCTGACATTTCCCAACACTTCAATCAGATCTAAAACACACGACTCCAAGTACTATGGACCTGTTGGGTCGTAACCTCGTCTGGTTGTCTCTGATGATTTTCAAGCTAAACAGTTGGATACATTTCTTTGACTGTAGAAAATCTGTAAACCGTTTCATAAATCAATTGCGTTTTAGTGATTTTAGTTGAAAGTTATTATTAATAATAACCTTTTAAGTTGTAGGGCGTATATTTCTACAAATTCTAACAATTTAACTTCAGGTAATTATTTATTTTTCACATAATGGGACGCCAGCGAATGAAGTAATGCTCTTCCAGTGAATATTCTTGAAGTTGTTTCGTTTAACATTTCCACACAAGACAGGTTTCAGGGAATATTGTACTGAATGAACCGTATCTCCACAGAATGTAAAATACAACAAGGGACCATGATCTATAAACAAAAGACCTCGTGAAGTTCTTGATACCTGGCTTTATCCACAGTCGTGACATTAATATCATACATTATCTGAAAAATCCTCTTTTATTTCTTCGTGTGTGATTTATTCCAGTCACAAAACATTCAAAATAAAAATTGTCATTTTTGTTGTTGTTCTCACATCTTTTTTTCATTGAAATTATTTCCCCCTTACTTCTCAACTGATGGTTGTTCAGTACATATACTCACAATTCGGCAACATCTTTGAATCGTATGTCTGGCTATAATCATTGGTATGAGATGATAAATTACACATGTTGTGTCTTGAGATATAGTTATTCCGATGCAAAACCAACATAACGCATTTTGGGATGATGCCATTAAACAGTGCATCTGGTGCACAAAAGCATTGACCATCATAAGTTACTCTAACATTGTTATAGATCGTAATCTAAACGTGTTTCTGCAATGTAATACGAAATATGTTTAATATTCTTGTGACCTGGTACAAATACCGGTACTTATAAAATAAGGAAGTCTTAGTTCCAGTACAACGAATGTCCATCTTAGGCAGGAGACAAATTAGGTAATAGCCTTTAGCTGACTATTGCTCATGAACTTTGAGTTGCCATGCCTTCATAATACGCAGAGACAAACACTTCTTCAGTTAAGAGTCACCTGCCAGGAGTTCACTTCACAGGCTAATATTCTAACCAGGAGATTCCTGTATAAAACATACTCCTTCAGATGATTTATTTATTTATTGTAAAAAGGATAATTCTCATAGGTTCGAAGGAAGTAAAATGAGGTCTGTCCTGTGGCGGTTTGGGGCCTGAGGATGAAATAAGATTTCAAAACACCCAGTTTATGTGGGATATAATAATATGTACTGCAGAATACAAGACGGCTCATATTGTAGCCATGTCGAATATCATCGATATTGTTACGGCTGTGAGTTTGTGTCATCGCTCGCCGCTTGAGTCACAACTGCCCCAGGGGCTGGGCTGTGGCTTGCCTCCTGTATTGCGCGCGCCTTATGCAACAGGGCTACTACAGACAAAGGGATAGTCCAGAAGATTCGTGACTGGACCAGCGATTGAAACCTCGAGAAGCCGTGGACCCTGGATGGATCTAGAACCATTTATTGAGTCACCGGCCTGCTATATAAGGGTGACCCGTGAAGCAGTTGTTGTTGTTGTGTTTTACGAGCTAGTGCGAGCGATTATCTTGTGCGACAGAAGTGTGGTGACGAAGTGCTGTGCGAGTTACGAAATCCTGTGACATTGTTTCTCCCAGCTTGTGAACAGCGTACATCAAGTGCTCGTAAGTAACTGTATTTGTTGTACCTGAGGAAGAGGGGCAGGTAGCTTCTGCCAAGGCCACCGGACTCATTAGGACGGATTAACTTCTGTGGTCTGTTGCAAGTGAAAGGGGCCAAGAGCGCATAAGGAAGAGACTTGAGGAAACTGGAGAAGGCTCCTAATTGCTTGTATTTGCTGATTAGTGTAATTTTCTGGCCGCAATAAAGTTAATTACTTCTTTAAGCAGTAATTGGTATTGTGCTTCCTACCCACCGTAATCCAGTTAACAAAAGTGCCACTAGGGGGGTGGCACGTAACAACTGGTGTCAGAAGCCGGATTACGAACTCAAGCACAACACCTGACGGTCCTGGTTTCAAAACCCGAGCAGGTCATTTTCTCTAATTTTCCTGTGAGTGCATGCCCTTTACAAGACAAACAACTAAAATGGAGGAGAAATTGGCAGCATTGCTTGAAAAGTTAAATGGCATGGAAACCAAGATGGGGGACGGCCAGAAGAAGATGGAGGACGGCCAGAAGAAGTTAGCCGAGGACCTAACTGCCAAACTAGAAGACGACCAGAAGAAGTTAGCCGAGGACCTAACTGCCAAACTAGAAGACGGCCAAAATAAGCTAGCGGAGGACCTGAAGAGGATAGAGGACGGCCAGAAGAAGATGGAAGACGGTCAGAATAAGTTGACACAGGACCTGAAGAAATTAGAACTGGGTCTGCGTGAGGAAGTCACGGCAGTGGAAAAGAAGTTCGACGCCTTACAAGTGGAAGTTGCCGAGCTGCGCCAACGCCCGCTGATGGGGGTAGAGGAGAAATTCAACGCCTTACAAAAGGAAGTTGCAGAGCTGCGCCAACGCCCGCTGATGGGGGTGGAGGAGAAATTCAACGCTCTACGAGAGGAAGTTGCCGAGCTGCGCCAACGCCCGCCCACCGTTACACCGGGAATATCGGGAACGGGACATAGCAGAGTGACGCCCCCAACCTTCGACGGAAAGGTCCCGTGGAACACCTACTTACGTCAGTTCGAGGCGGCCTGTTCCATAAATAACTGGAACACAGAAAAGGCTACAGCTCTCATTGTAGCGCTGAGAGGTGCCGCCCTTAACGTCCTTCAGGCCATCCCGACTGGATCCCAGGACTACGCTTCCCTGATCGCCCATATGGAGTCCCGATATGGAGATAGCCATCTTCAGCAGGCCTATCAGATGCAGCTCCGGACCCGGGTACAGAAGAACGCGGAAACCCTGCAGGAGTTCGAGATGGACATCGCACGCCTCGTAAGGTTCGCCTACCCAACAGCGCCGGCCGACTTTCTGGAGCAGATAGCGACGCAGACTTTCACCGACGGGCTACGGGACTCGGACACTCGACAGGCGCTGCGTCTCGCGCGCAATAAGACCCTGGCAGATGCTCTGAGCCACGCACTTGAGTTCGAGACGGCAAAGCAGGTATCTAGAATGTGCGCTCGGGTGCGTCAGGTGGACGTCGACGAACCAGCCAAAGCCAACAAGACCAAGCCCCTGGCCGATGAACTGATGGAGGCGCTAGGCCAGTTCTTCAAGAGTCGCAGTACCACCAACAAAAACTTAGCCGAAGGACATCCGGAGAGGCGGCCCGGAAGAGGACTACCGACCTGCTGGACCTGCCGTAAGAGAGGCCACCTGAGCAAGGACTGTGGTGATCGCCGCCGCCAAGAGTTTCCGTCGGGACAGTCAGTCGTAGGGAAACCGCGCGACCCAAGAAAGCAAGTATCAGCCAGCCATGAGGGGCGAAGGTTGGTTTGTGACAGTCGTCAAGCCCCGGCAGTCCAAGTTCGTGTGACGCAGTTACGGAGGGATAATAGCAGCCTGATGGTCGACGGAGTCGTCAACGGAGAGAGCTGGCCCATGTTAATCGACACGGGAGCATCGAGGACCATCGTCAGTCCCACCGTGATCCCGAAGTGGAGAGTGCAACCCACACAAAGGAACCTCCAGCTAATAACCGCGACCGGAGAGACCGCACCGGTACATGGCGAAGCATCGCTGGAGTTCGTCATTGGTCGACGGGCGATAAAGCACCCAGTGCTTGTGGCTGACGTATCAAATGAAGTGATCATCGGACTGGACTTCCTGGACCAGAACAACATCATCTTGGATCTGAGTACTAACACTCTGCACTTCGGAGGTGAGGAACTTGCTTTGCAACCTGCGCACGAGTCCATCACCGCACGACGAGTAAGGCTGAGAGAAGACGTCATCGTTCCCGCCAGGACGGAGGTCAGCGCTGCCGTAATTGTCAACGGAACTGCTGAGGGAGTGGCGGCTGTCATCGAGCCGAAATATGAGGACATCCAGACGAAAGGATTGCTAGTTGCCAAGACTCTCATCAACACGACGTCTCGGCCGTACGTCCGCCTGTCCAACCTGAACGGCTACGATATTACGGTTCACCGGGACACCAACCTAGGAGTCTGCGAGCCCGTTACCTGGATTGCCCGCATCACAGAAACGACGGACGGACACCTGCAGACGGACAACCGAAGAAGACGCGCCCTGCCAGAAGAACTACAGAAGCTGTACCAAGGATCCCAGGACCATTTAGACGAAGAGCAATCACGCCAACTTCAGGACCTGCTACGCGAATTCCAGGATGTCTTCTCCGTGGGGAGCAAAGACTTCGGCAGGACAAGCTTGGTCCAGCACAGAATCGCGTTGGGGACAGCGCACCGATTAGGGCCCCATTCCGACGTGTCCCGATCGCCAAGCAAGCCGAAGTCGACCGGATGGTAGAAGAGATGAAGGAGCTAGGAGTGATCGAGCCATCACATAGTCCTTGGAGTTCTCCGGTCGTGCTTGTGAAGAAGAAGGACGGTTCCACCAGGTTCTGCGTGGACTACAGGCGGGTGAACGACGTCACGAAGAAGGACAGCTACCCTCTACCCCGGATCGACGACACGCTGGACACCATATCAGGGTCAAGATGGTTCTCCACCTTGGATTTGAAGAGTGGCTACTGGCAGGTGGAGGTCCACCCTAAGGACCGCGAGAAAACGGCGTTCTCTGTGGGCAGCGGGCTCTGGCAGTTCACCGTCATGCCATTCGGTCTCTGCAACGCCCCTGCGACCTTCGAAAGGCTAATGGAGTCCATTCTGAGGGGACTACACTGGAAGACCTGCCTGGTATACCTAGACGACGTCATCGTTCTGGGAAGGAGCTTCCAGGAGCACTACTGCAATCTGAAGAAGATCTTGTTGAAGCTACGGGCTGCCCAGCTGAAGTTGAGCCCCAAGAAGTGTCAGCTCTTCCAGAAGCGGGTCCAGTACCTTGGGCATATCGTCTCCGAGGAAGGGGTGCGGACCGACCCAGAGAAGACCGCAGCTGTGAGGGAGTGGCCAGTTCCGAAGGACAAGTCCCAACTACGAAGCTTCCTGGGACTCTGCACTTATTACCGTCGCTTCGTGAGAGGATTCGCCGACATCGCCAAACCTTTACATCGACTGACTTAGAAGGACCAACTCTTCACGTGGACAGCAGAATGCCACAGTGCCTTCGAACAACTCAAGCAGGCTCTGTGCACCGCGCCTATTCTGGCCTACCCCAGACCTGGAACAAGGTTCATCGTCGATACCGATGCCAGCGACTTTGGCATAGGGGGAATCCTGTCGCAGGTAGTGGACGGCGAGGAGAGAGTAGTGGCCTACTTCAGCAAGGCCTTGTCAAAGCCAGAAAGGAACTACTGCGTCACCAGGAAGGAGCTGCTCGCCATCGTGAAGACCATTGAACACTTCCACAAGTACCTGTACGGGCAAGAATTTCTCATCAGGACCGACCATGCATCCCTGCGGTGGCTCCTGAACTTCAAGCGGCCCGAGGGTCAACTCGCGCGGTGGTTAGAGAGGCTTCAACAGTACAACTTTGAGATTCAGCACAGGAAAGGCCAACTGCATTCTAACGCCGACGCCCTGTCACGAAGACCGTGCCCCGAAGACTGCACCTTCTGTGCCCGAAGGGAGGAGAACACCGGGATACTGTGCCGACGGACTACTGTGGAACTTCAAGGGAACTGGAGCCGCGAATCTTTCACGCGGGCACAAGCAGAGGATGATGACCTGGGACTGATAGCTGAATGGAAGAGGGCCTGTGTCCCCAGACCCGGGTGGAACATTGTGAGTGACTGCAGCCCAAAGTTTAAGTCCTACTGGGCACAGTGGGACTCGCTGATTGTAAGGGATGGCCTCATCTGCCGTACCTGGGAGAGCACCGACGGGAAGACATCTCGGGAACAAGTCGTCGTCCCAAAGGCTATGACGGAGGAAGTCCTGAAGGAAGTTCATGAAGGATCATCTGGTGGACACCTAGGGATAAAGAAGACCCTGGAGAAGCTGAGAGAGCGGTTCTACTGGATCGGATGCCGAACAGACGTGGAGAACCACTGCGCGAGGTGCCACGATTGCGCAGCCAGCAAGGGCCCAGGACGAAGACGACGGGGTCCACTGAAGACCTACAACGTGGGCGGCCCCATGGAGAGAGTGGCCATCGATGTTGCTGGGCCATTCCCGTTAAGCGAGGCAGGGAACCGCTACATATTAGTCGTCAGCGACTACTTTACCAAATGGCCGGAGGCGTATGCGCTCCCTAACCAAGAAGCCGCGACGATTGCAGAGACCCTGGTGAAAGAATTCGTCAGCCGGTACGGAGTACCCCTGGAGCTGCACTCCGACCAAGGGAGGAACTTCGAGTCGCAGGTGTTCCAGAACCTATGCCAGCTGCTGGGAATCCGGAAGACAAGGACGACGCCGCTACACCCTCAGTCCGACGGGATGGTAGAGCGATTCAATCGCACCATCGAGAACCATCTTCGAATAGTCGTCAGCGAGCACCAGAGGGATTGGGACAAACATCTTCCACTATTTCTCCTGGCTTACCGCGCCGCCGTGCATGAAGCCACCGGGTGCACACCAGCCCGGGCCATGTTTGGGAGGGAGCTCCGTCTACCTGTCGATCTTGCCTTTGGCCGACCTGGGAATGATCCGATCCCGGTAAGCCAGTATTGTCAAGAACTGGTCGACCAACTGGAGGACGTGCACGCGTTCGCGAGGAGGAAACTGCGGATCGAGACCGACAGAATGAAGACCCGATACGACCAGCAGACGGATGCCGGCGGATTCCACGAGGACGACCTGGTCTGGCTCTTCAACCCATTACGGAAGAAAGGCCTGTCACCCAAACTGCAGAAGTCCTGGGAGGGCCCGTACCGAGTCGTGAAACGGATCAACGATGTCGTCTACAGGATCCAGCGGAGCCCGAGGGCGAAGATGAAGATCGTGCATCGAGATCGCCTGGCAGCCTACGGAGGGACACAGACGGACCAATGATTGATCGGGACGATCAGCCTTTTTAGGAAGGGGGTGGTGTTACGGCTTTGAGTTTGTGTCATCGCTCGCCGCTTGAGTCACAACTGCCCCAGGGGCTGGGCTGTGGCTTGCCTCCTGTATTGCGCGCGCCTTATGCAACAGGGCTACTACAGACAAAGGGATAGTCCAGAAGATTCGTGACTGGACCAGCGATTGAAACCTCGAGAAGCCATGGACCCTGGATGGATCTAGAACCATTTATTGAGTCACCGGCCTGCTATATAAGGGTGACCCGTGAAGCAGTTGTTGTTGTTGTGTTTTACGAGCTAGTGCGAGCGATTATCTTGTGCGACAGAAGTGTGGTGACGAAGTGCTGTGCGAGTTACGAAATCCTGTGACATTGTTTCTCCCAGCTTGTGAACAGCGTACATCAAGTGCTCGTAAGTAACTGTATTTGTTGTACCTGAGGAAGAGGGGCAGGTAGCTTCTGCCAAGGCCACCGGACTCATTAGGACGGATTAACTTCTGTGGTCTGTTGCAAGTGAAAGGGGCCAAGAGCGCATAAGGAAGAGACTTGAGGAAACTGGAGAAGGCTCCTAATTGCTTGTATTTGCTGATTAGTGTAATTTTCTGGCCGCAATAAAGTTAATTACTTCTTTAAGCAGTAATTGGTGTTGTGCTTCCTACCCACCGTAATCCAGTTAACAAAAGTGCCACTAGGGGGGTGGCACGTAACAATATTATTATTATTAATACTACTACTACTACTACTAGTAATAATAATAATAATAATGATTGGTAAATTTTATACAGAAGATTTTCCATTTCTTCAATTTGAGCTTCGAAAGATTACTGTTCATTTAGTCACTTTTGGCCCATGGTGGGCATGCAGAATATTTCACTGAACTTGTCAAGGAATGATTCGATGTCTGCGAAACCTAATAATGAACCAATGCCACGATCTAAGCCTACTGATGTATATATCTACTGACAGACAAAGTATTTTCTAAAATTGGAATCTGCAGCAAGAGTTGGTACATTCTATGTTGAAAAATTCCAGTAGAGTTAGACAGCTATACACATTAAATATAGGGGGAAGTCCGTGTAATTTGGACCTGCGTGTAATTTGGACTGATGTTACTTTTGGTATTTGCAAGCTTGGCAACCCCTTGTCTCAGGCAAGGTCAGCAAGACAGTTGAGTGTCCCTTTCGCCCTGCGAGTTCTTCTATTCTTGGACTCAAGGTTGAGGGGTATTGAGGAAAATAAGTTTGTCACCACATTCCTTGTAAGATTATAGCCTACGACCAGGAGGAAGCGTGCTGTGAAGTAATTATTTCATCGAAGAGTGTGTGTCGCTTTTACAAGTACTGCTGAAACATTGTGGTAAGTTCTAACATACCTTAATTTACCAAATTTTAAATAATCTTCATATTATTTGAATGTTGACTAAATATGTGCATGCCGTGTAATTTGGACTGCCCGAGAGTGTGTAATTTGGTCCGTTGAAACAAATGTAATCATTATGTTTTTTCAAAGTGACCATCTCGTGGTGTAGCGGCTAGTATTCTTGGCTGTCACCCCGGAGGTCCGGGTTCGATTCGTGGCTCTGCCAAGAAATTTTAATTCTAGTGGGAGAACTAGAACGGGGTTTGATTCCCACTTTGGCTATCCTGAAAGTGGTTTTCCGTGATTTCCCAGTTTTACACAAGGCGAGTGCCAGGATGGGTCCTAACTTAGGGCCACGGCCGCCTCCTTCACAATCCTACCACCAATTTACAAATACATACGTATACTAATACAGGCATAATAATAACACAGGTTAACACACAAACTCTACAGTCACTCAAGTACACGGGGCTACATGACCACGATATCGCAAAGCCCCTGAAATAAGCAACAACAACTTTCTTCATAGTTTTATTTCTGATTCTGAAAGAAGTTGTTTTATAATCTGAATGGGATTTGTTGTTGTTGCTTATTTTAGAGGCTAGGACATCGTGGCCATATAGCCCCGTGTATTTGGGTGTGTGGAATGTGAGTGACAACCTGTGTTATTGTGTTGGCTGTACAATTGTGTGTGTATATGCAAACTGGGGATAGGAGTGGTAAGAAGGTGGCCGAGGCCTTTAGTTAGGATCCATCCCAGCATTTTCCTGATGTAGAAGTGGGGAAACCACGGAAAACCACCTCCATAATTGTTGAAGCGGGAATCGAACCCTCCCCAGTTTTGCCACACAAGGCTGAGTGTGCCCCGTTCCAGCGCTCAGACCAGAACTAAAATTTCTTGGCAGAGTCGGGAATCGAACCTGGACCTCCGGCCTACATGCCAAAAGTGACAATTAGAATTCGCAGTATTTTAATTTTATTGTTCAGTATTGCCTAATAACTTACAAGTGTTTATCAGTCCAAATTACACATCGCCTTGGTCCAAGTTACACGTCATCGGTCCGAATTACACGATATTACATTTTGATATAAACATAAATTTTAAGTTATACTCTGAGATAATAATAACATTTATTTTCACCAAATCATTTGACACATTGTACTAATTATCCTCCATAAAATTTGAGAAAATTTAATTACGGTCAAAGAAGTTATTGCCGTTTGAAGTTAAGTGGTCCAAATTACACGAACTTCCAAAATAAAATCGACCATCCCTATTCCTGGTCAGAGGCATGCGAATGGACTCCCTGTACGGTCCATGCGAATATCTTGTCGCTGCTTATATTATGGTTGTGTTACTTGCATTAGAACTGTGTTGTGACATAGCAATGTCACCTTGCAGTAGCACGTTGAGTCATCAAACCCTTCTCTCACCTGGTCTTGTTATGTAATGAGATGGTTACAGATAGCGCAATTGTCTTATAACCCTTTCACGAATTGATTGCCGGCGGTCGAGATGGGAACTATTCTCTGTTTATTTGTGTCACACGTCAGCCTGCTTCGTTGACAGGTACAGTTGCGCGAGTAGGATATGACTCAGCTCCAGTAGCTTTAGTCATCGTTTAACTGTCCGTGGTGACATGAGATCCTGTGACGCTTATCTGCGCTTCTAAGAGAGGTAGCGCGCACAGTGCTGCTTGGCTTATGTGCAGACTGCACTGTGTCCTCCGTTTCTCCCCGCAGGACTCCTGCTACAATAATCAACATACGCTGGCGCAGGCACGCTCAGCGGCAATCAAATCTTAAATGGGTAATAGTGCCCGTGTTTGAAGTTATGAGGCTTTCTCTTAACCCCCAACTGATTGCGCACGGATTCGATCCTGCAACTTTGGGCACAGCATGCTCCACGCAGCTAGTCGCAAACAGACACATTTTAAACTGAGGGTATATTTGGTCATTTTACACCCCATCCTCATCCGGGATAAATACAAAGTTTCAACCGAAAATTCAAAATTTTCTGGCAGAAGGCTCACTTTATTGTGAGGTATGATCAAAAAGTTTCCGTTTATGGGCCTTGCTGCAGCGTATATGCAACGCAGCGCGACTCCGATGAAGGGTATACAGGTGTTTCTTATTAACGTTTAAAACTCTCTATAGCGACGTAGATGGCATTGAGACAAGTAATTTGATATAGGACACTTAGGGGCCCCGGAGGTCCTGGGTTCGATTCCCGGCTCTGCCACGAAATTTGAAAAGTGGTATGAGGACTGGAACGGGGTCTACTCAGCCTCGGGTGGTCCAAATGAGTAGAGGGGGTTCGATTCCCACCTCAGCTATCCTCGAAGTGGTTTTCCGTGGTTTCCCACTTCGTCTTCAGGCAAATGCCGGGATGGTACCTACTGTAAGGCCACGGCCACCTCCTTCCCTCTTCCTAGCCTATCCATCCCTATCTTCCATCCCTTCCCCTCCCTCAAGAGGCCCCTGTTCGCTTTGCAGGTGAGGCCGCCTGGGCGAAGTGCTGATCACACCTCCCCAGTTGTATCCATCCCTACCAGATGTTCCAAGCTCCAGGACACTGCCCATAGAGGCGGTAGTGGTGAGTTCCCTCGCTGAGTCCGTGGGAACTACCAACCTAGAGGGTAAATTGACTAAATAAAAAAAAAGACACTTAGGGTCGCAAGTATCCGGAAATACCTTAAAAGTGAACAACAACTGTTAAACATATGACGTCATCAGGTGACAGCTCAGCTCGAGCGGTCAGGCCCGTGCTCTCTTACGCACACCAAAGCAAACGTTGACAATTATATCACTCTGGTTCCGTGTCTTAATGTCAACAAACAATCTGCTTCCCCTAGAAAGGAGGAGAGAGAACAAAGAAAGCTGATGGATAGGCCCCGGATTTGAACCTCGAACCCCACGCGCCCGAGTCGCACACGCAGACTCGGAACCAGAGTGATATGACATTCAACGTTTGCTTTGGTGTGCGTAAGAGAGCACAGCACGGGCCTGACCACTCGAGCTGGGCCGTCATCTGATGACGTCATATGTTTAACAGTTGTGGTTCAATTTTAAGGTATTTCCGGACACTTGCGACCCTAAGTGTCCTATATCAAATTACTTGTCTCAATGCCATCTACGTCGCTATACAGAGTTTTAAACGTTAATAAGTGATACCCTGTATACTGTAAGCACGGATACGTAGGCAAGGGATTAGAACCCGTTCATACTAAGGTGATATATGGTAAGCGATATGTCGTAAGGAATATATTGCGACGATGTATTGCTAGGAAGGTCCAGGCAGCGGGCGATAAATCGTCACGACCTGGTCGATAAAAATGTGGTGGGAACACAATTCTCAAATATGAGGTCAAGTGAGGAACTGGCTTATTGGTTCAGGCGTAGGATGAGAAGAAGAAGTCTCACCAACGTGCACCATAGCTCGGCCATTGTTTCTCGAGAGCTGTCTCAACATGAATCAAAATTCAGGGAGTTCTAACGAATGAATCCTGGAAACTTTCATTTTCTGAAAAGCCTCGTGTCACGAGGAATTAATGAAAAGAATTACAGAATTGTCTTCTCTTCTTTCCGTGATCATGATTACAGCCCGAACTATCGTACGATACTAATCGCTCAAGAGACCAGCAAGCGGTACTTCCAGAGATACTGTATGCCACTTGCGATATGTTGTGCAATCGCACGGCTGTGAACCATTTTTATCGCCTCCCTTTCCATTTCACGTATCTGTCTGTGCGTGTGGTGTATCGTATATCGCATACGACATATCGCTTATCTTATATCGTCTTGGTATGAACGGGGCCATAGTGTGGCAGTCGTGTCTTGCCGAGGTGCGTGCGTTAAATCGTGTCCTCCCATGAGTTCCGATTCCCATGAGTTCCGATTCCCACCAGTTCCAAATTCTTTAGCGGATTAGCTATCTGCCAATTACACTGCCTGAGCGAGTCCCATCAGTTCCGAATATTACCTGAGCGAGTTCCAGCTTAGTTTTCTACAGCAAAATTGTATTAATTTGTTTATTACTGAAACAAATAAGGTTCATTGTTAGCGCTAGCCGGGAGTGCGTGCCCTCTTTAATGAATCGGCTCCCTTAACAGAGAGGGGGTAAGCCATGGACCGGTAGCTCCCATACGCAGCTTTCGCCTTGTCAGTATCTGTATCAGCATGTGCCTTCGTCAGAATAATCAGTTTTGAGTTATATTTACAAAGTTCTTAAAATAGTATCAGCATGTCGCTTCGTCTTTGAACTGTGTTTTATCTTATTTACAAGTCACTTAGTAATCAGCACGTAGCTTCGTCAAAATGATCTATTAACTGAATTATTCTTCTCTTTATACTCTAAGCACTATGTTCAGCAAACGCAACATGCCTTAAAAATACTGTTAAATCACCGGTCTCTTCAAGCTGTTGAATTGCTCTTTGGATTCTGTCATCCATTGCAACATATTTTCTTTACCTTTTCGTGGCTTGCAAATTCAACTCTGCCCGCATAATTTTTTTGTCTGGATTTTGAGACTCCTTCTTCAAACACAACACCAAATCTCTTATACGAGGATGTGGTTTTCCGCATTTCAAATTCAGCGTATGGTTCCAACCTGCTACAGAGTTATTCGTTCTACGCCTCTCCCCATGGCAATTCCACATTTCAATCGGAATATGCACGTTTTCAAGCCATTGCTCGACAAAGTAATCAAAAAACTCGATAACTTTTCATTGTCCGGGGCCGTGGTATGAATGTGTAGCCAACCGTCTTCTACTTTTTCTGGTTTGAGGAATGTATGTGCAGCACACTGCCTGATGGTGGTTCTGATTTCCTGGCTAGTTTTATACATACCCGAAAGCCCAATTTCTTGCGCTTGCCTTGCGCTTGGACTATAGGAAATACTTCTTCTATTGCTTTGATCGCTCCAACCTCAAAATCCATGTTTACTAGTATTAGCCGGTCAAACCTCAGAACTGACAGCTGGGTTTTCCAGAGACATTCGGAACTAGTGGGACTCATTAGCTTATTTACTCAGGCGTGAATACGCGTTCGGAACTCATGGGACGTTTTTCCAAAGACATTTGTTTTCGGAACTCATGGGAATGGAACTCGTGGGACGGAACCACGTTAAAAGCGTCAACGGGGACTATAGCGACGTTATTACCAAATGCGTCCAAACAGGACCAACGTGATGTTATTCTTTTCTTGGCTGCTGAAGTACCAACACCGGAGAATGATGAATGCGTTTGAGGCAGCATGTCTGTTCTTTGATTACCGGGGCCCATTGCTTATTGATTTCCAGGAACCTGGTGTCTCCATCACTGGGGAACGGTAGTGCGCTACACTGGAGAAATTATGGCGTACAATTAAGGGGGAACGTCTGGGAAAACTGCGACAAAGCGTGCTGCTGCTTCATGATAACGCACGTCCCCTTACCGTGAAAGTCGTAACGCAGAAGGTACGCCAACTCATCACGACCTCGGTTCCTTAACCCTTTATAGGGCAGTATATTATTAAATATATTTTATTTGTATTTATTGTAATTTAATTTAATTTATTTTAGTCAAATTTTAATTATTATAAAATTTAATTTTAGTTTTCTTTAACATTTTAATTGTTCATATTTATTTTTATAAATGTGGTTTTTATATTATTTTCATAATCTTTTACTTATTAAATTTTTAATTTTCATATTTTTTGTAATCTCACAATTAATTTGACGGTATTAAACTATTTTAATTTTTATAAGCCTGTTTATTTTAAGTTTTACCATACGGTATTATTATTTTATTTTTTATTTGTATTATATTTTAATTTTAATTTTCCTTTTTTTCAATTATTTTATTAAAAAATATCAAGCACCTTGGGTTAAGGAGGTAAAGAAATAATATTTAGCCTTCAGAAATATTAACACTTCCAAAATAAATTTCTTGATACAGTATATGATTGAACGATTCAACCATATGCATCTTGACATTATAAATAGTCCTTATAGGAGGTAGTTACCCGACAGCAGTGGCTACGCAAAAGCGCAGCTTTAGGTCATGGAGCCAAGCTCTCTGCTGACTCGGTAGACGCGTTGGTTCGAGCCCCACCGTCGGCTGTCCTTGAAATGGTTTTCCGTGGTTTCCCATGTGACTTCGAACACATGTTTTCCAGTGCTGGAGATGTGTTCATGGGAGGTATTGTGGGCAACCGTGGCAGCTTTGTTTTAAAACGGTACCATCTCTAGCACTCTAATAACCATATTTGGTATCTTAAAATTTTATGTTAGTTCTTCACGGAACTCGTAGTTACCATCAGGTTGCTAAAATACCAGCTGACTGCGCCAGGATTCGATCTTGCAACCTTCGGAACAGCAGGCGAGAAAATCACCACTGATCCATGCAGCCAGTCGATGCCTATTTGAAAGTACCGTCTCAGCATTCGTTCCGAGTTAAAATTGTAAACGGTGTGGTTCAAATCAATAGCCTTTCAAGTACGGATACAGCCTGGCTCAATGGCACGGCTATCCAGGTCGTTATTTGAGATACTAAAACAGATTCAGAGTTAATTTACCCTGTACGAAAACACTGCCTTGTTGATGTATGTTTGAGAGTATCCGAGCTTCTGTGTATTGTAGCGCAGATATCACTCGCAACACATAACCAATGTAATTTAAGGAAATTTCCATTTTAAGTAATGGGTATAATTATAGTGATATGGCCTGTTTGCCATCTCTTGATGAATGCAGAACATTTGCATTTGTATGTTGGCACTGGCTAGAGTAAAATGTGGCTTTTCACCGATGTCTCAGTCCCATTCATGGCTGTGATTAAGTTATATGGAAGCTACTGAGGTATGGGTGGTGCTTAGTAATGACATTCAGTGCACAGTCAGTGCCTGTGGATGCTGTGAAAGGTTCTACTCGTAGGGTTAGTCCTGCTGTTCTGACTCAGTGAGGAAAGCAATGGCAAACTACCCCACTCCTCTTTTTGCCTAGTACGCCTCAATATAGCGCTGCCTTGGGATTTTGTGGATATGTACCCACATAACCTAACGGCGGTACTTTTTGAGGATCCAACCAGCCTTCGGGCTGACTAAGAGACAGATACAGTGATAACGTTATTCATTCAATGGGTCACTGACATACACCATTCTTGCTACCGGGTGAGTTAGCCGTGGTCGTTACGGCATGGCTGCTGGCAGTCGCTCACATCCGGGAGGCGAGGAGGTTCGAATCCCCCCACCGGCAACCTTGAAGATGGTCTTCTGTGGTTTCCCATCTTCCTTCCAGGCAAATGCCGGGGTTGGTCCCTAACTATAGGCCACAGCCGCTACCTTCCAACTCCTCGTCCTTCCATTCAAACTTTCCTCCCCAGACAACACTCCACACGCGACGGTACTTGTAGCTCACCCATTGGGTGTCCGCCTAGAAGTAGCTACAAACTGGCGAGCCGAACATGTCCTCGGACACTCCCGGCATTAAAAGCCATACGCTAAAAAAATCTTGCTTAAAACTTTTTATTTTATAAGTAACTTACCTAGACCAGGTCACACCTATTTAGTGCTAAGTTACAACGCAAAATGAAGGTTATGGTCATTGAGAATGTTGGATTAATGTATTCCTTGTGTAGTTTACCAAAGCTACATGGTCAATGGCAACTTCAGATTGGTTTATGTTGCTTATGCACCAAACATTTGCGAAAGTTATGGCGTAAAGATGAGGTGGCAATGCTACATTAA
The DNA here is from genome assembly GCA_946902985.2 of Meconema thalassinum. Lineage (NCBI taxonomy): Eukaryota > Metazoa > Arthropoda > Insecta > Orthoptera > Tettigoniidae > Meconema > Meconema thalassinum. The sequence goes on along the minus strand of OX336389.2, from coordinate 62,807,294 downwards.
GATATTTGGGTTTATATTGCTTGTGATCCATGGTTCTATCTCAGATTGGCTCTTCTTCTTCTTTTTCATCAGATATGCGGCACATCCATTCATAGTATCTTGGCTCTTGGTCAGAAATGCGTGCCCTAACTTTGGGCTATTCTTCTTTTCAATAAGCTGTTGAACTAAATATAGGTCATACAAAATAATAACTTCCATTTCACTCTCAACTTTGGCCTGTATTTGATGACGAGCAAAATGAAGATGAGCATGTTGAGCAATTCTAAAAAATGGCAAATGTTTCTTCTTGAGACACAGTGAGTTTATATTATTTGTCTTCATAAAATTATATTTGAACTATACTGAAATATTGAGTTCCTGGTCTCAATGTGCAGGATTTTAAATCTACATGAACCCTGAAATTAGGTGCTCTATGTCATTTTAATAAGATCATCATCTGACTCTACTATTCAAAAGTTAAAATACATGTTGGTTTGCTAAGAAGGGGCACACAAAGATAACAGACACACCCAGTGTGTTATATATACAGTATGTTTCATCCACAATACCTTACAGGTCACGAAAATAACAATCACCAATAAACAAATGAATTTGTTATTGTTTCTGAGATATGTTCAAAGTTTAAATTATAATATATGGTACATGTTTCGACCTGCCATTGAGGTCTTCTCTAGCTCAATTGAGAATGAAACCAATTAAGAATAAAATACTATAGATGTACTTAAGTCTAATCTTTGTTTGATTTGGAAAGTGTTTATGTTCGACGATGTCGAAATGTAAATACAGTGAGTCCGGGAATGTTCTCTGCAGCGCCTACATGCTTCTGCGAGAGCTAGCTACATCAGTTACGTTGGTAGCACGGCTGCCTCTTGCATCATAACAAATAAACAGTACAATTTGTACTCACCACAGCCATTCATAACAGATGCTGGAACCATTCACAGTACGTCACTCTTTTTCCGTAATCAGTTTGTTTTAATTCATGAACCACGGTAACTTTATAAGGGAACAACTTAAGCTTGTCTCTTACAGCTTTATGTACTTTCGACTTAGAGATTCCTGTTTGTTGAGCTAATTTTCGTGTTGATTTACTTGGACTATGCAGCATTATATCGGAGATTTCATCAAGTTTTTCGTCTGTTAAAAGCGTAGGCCTGCCTGTTCCCGGTACATCGTGAACTGAGCCAGTCACACGAAATTCACTTACCAAATCCCGAACGGTATCACGGTTTGGACAATTTGAATTAGGAAACCGCGCCTGAAATCTTAATTTTACAATTTCTGTAAACCGACCGCCTTCGCGAAAACCGTATTCCACCAAAAAAAAACTCTCTCTTCAGTAGTAAACATTACCGCCTGTATACTGTTGCACTCTTCCAAATCTATCTGAACGCTCGCTGACTGTAATACACACTGAAGACATGCAGGCTCGCTCGCTTATCGCGATACACACTGACAGCCAACTCGGGGGAGTCCCGCTTTCAAGGACACAGTGCAGCCAACAAAACTCATGACTCAACCTCTCGCAAATGCACGCACCCACTGCGGAGAACATTCTCGGGCGCCCTGTATTATATGTCAGAAAACTGTATCATAATGAGGGTCATTATAGTACTATTCTTCATTATGAAACAGTTTCTCCAGCCAATCAGAGCTCATTCATTGACCAATTAGGTAAGGATAGCTTCGCGCATGCGCTCAAAATCCAACATGTCGAACATGAATTACATGATTTGAAAGTTCAAATTGGAGATCGGATCAACAATTGTAGTTACAATCTCAAACACAAAGGCAAAATCAGCACGAACCTTTACGGTAACAAAAAGTACTATGACATATGCAAGAAATTTATGAATCTAGGTCCAGAAGTTAGCAACACAGCATTCTTCTATATAAATTACCGACATGGAAAGTGCACCATCCCATATGTTCGCGTAAATAAACTGGCGAATATGAGACAAGAAATAGCACTGAACCTTAGGATGTGTCCCAATACTCACGTTGTCTGCTATTGACTAGCTGCTAGCTACTATGTGCTATGTGCTATGCACTACGGAGATTTGGGACATGTCTGCTTGATCACAGCCTCCTTCATAGGCTTGTGTTCTGAAACGCACTGGACTTACATGCTGGTACAAAACCAACACTCAAGATGGCGGTGTTCTGCTACTCCTTGTAAGCTCTTTGCACTTTCATCAGCTGTTTTAAATAAACAATACCTGAATTATACGATCATGGATGCGCCAAGAAGATCACATTTTAGCCGAGCCTTAATAATGGTTTGAGTTTGGCTTAAGTCAAAGACAACCTACAATTTACATAACCTACAATTCCGATAAGATACCATTTCTATAACTTCCTTGACGTAGTCGACAATCTAGCATGCACTTTCGTTCACTAGATGCTACAGACTTGATTGCTATGTGCTAAGCAGTATTGGATCACGACTTATGACGTCACATCCGGCAAAGTAGTCGACTATTTAGTTCACTACGGCTGAAATTGTACTATTAGGACACAGCCTTAATATCCCGAGCTCCAATTTTTACACAGCGCATTGCTTTCAAACGACTTCGGTGACAATATTAGTGAATGCTAGTTCTAATCGGCACTAGACATCATGCAGGCTGTAAACAATAGCATTGCCAAGCAAAGTAAATGGTCTCTGCTTTCGAAATTCTTTGACCCACGCATGCGCTCTGTTCAGTCAGCAAACCACCCAGCGCACTCTGTTCACTAACTGAAGTTACTGAATCCCACAGATATTTATGAGTATTTATGTTAAAACATATAATAAAGTTATAATTATCGTCGAACATAAACAGTCGTATGCAACTCGCCTATAATGGTAATTAAGACACTCGTATGGTAATTATAAAACTCGCCACGCTCGTTTTATAAACATACTCGTGTCTTAATTATTGCCACTATAGGGTCGTTGCATAATGCTCTATTATGAGATAAATTGAAATTAAAACAATTAAATAAAATAGTAAAAAATCGATATCCGTACAATGTAATATTAATTGTAAATAAATAACGTAAAATATAATATTGGGTTTCACATTAAATTTTCAAAATACATTTAGAAAAATAAGAAATTTTGTGATAGTAAGTGTAAATAAAATATTGGGCTTTATATTAAAAGTTCAAAAATATAGACAATATAGTATTTTATTTGCATTTTCTGAGATATGATCATTTACTATTTATTCTTAGACGAGACTAATTACTATGTAGACACTAACAGCTGATAAATGCTATTATTACATACATATTCAGCACATCAACAAGGATACATAAGTCAAAGCACACCGATAAAAATAGTTTATTATTGTAAAATAGGGTCTTTATTTTTCTTCCTCTTCACCATTAAATTACATTGCACAATAAGAGTACACACTGTCCAATGAACTTCGAAGCAGCCCACAGAGGATATGTTTGAGCCGTACTGGTCTACAAAGCATGACACTAGTGTAAGGGAACAGCTGATTGTAGTGGAGGGATCTCACCTTCAAACGAACTTCCAGTCAAGTTTTGTGCCCTTTGTCTTCGCAGATTTTCTCATGCTTTATTTCTGAGCTGAACGTCTCCAGCCCGACTTATGAGCTACAGATCCAAAATCAACTGTTGATCATTTCATTGAATGTTGGGCATTGATGGGATCAAAATACTTGCTTGTTTATCTACATTCCATAGAAAAATATATTCAAGGAGAGGAGACTGCGTTTTGCACTTAAAACTGCATCAAATCTTCAAAACTAGAATTAATTGTCCTGATAGTGGACTGGGATGGTCCCTCAGAGAACTTGGCTACGCTTCAGGGGTGGATTGTGTAATACAGAGAAAGAAAGTCTGTGGGTTCTAATTCCTAAAACGGGACTATTCTAATAATTCTCCGCAGGGATGAAAAATCAATAAACACATTCATTGTTAGAGATAATGCTTAATGCACATCATATCACTTTCTGACATACAAAGGAGCCTGTTACTTGAATTAACATTTACCCTGTATGTGTAAATAAGGAAAGCAATGCCTAATATTTCCGTCTCTTTCCCACGTATACCCCCTGAATCATCCTTTATACAGAGTGTTCCCATAAATCTGGGAAATACACCCCAAGACAACACATCGCTCTATCGTTTACGAGTTATGGACTTTCCAACTTTGTACGGGAAGTAATTGTTTTGCCTGGGACAGTGTTACAACCTGTCCAACTCCATTGATGACGTAGCAGGTTATTTGGCCCGGTTTCGAGCGCTCCAAGTACCGGTCCACGTGTCCGTCCATGGCGACTAAATGCATTGCTCTGTTCTTATTTGAGGTAACAGTGGTATATAGAATTCAACCATAGAAACAATAGAAATCGCGCATTTAACGTTTCAATGTTGTTGTCGTTGATAATTCAATTATGAGCTTCGACATCGCGGTCACTCAGCCCCGTGTAATTGGGAGTGTGTTTGATTTGTCTATTAACCAGTGCTAATTGTAGTGTCAGTTTGCCACGGTGGGTGAGTGGATAGCGTGTCGGTCTACTAACCCCAAGATTGCAGGTTCGCTCCTGGCCGTGGTAAGTGATTTTTGAAAGGCGGCAAAAATATGACACGCATGTCATACGATGTTGGCATGTCAAAGAACCCATTTGAATTCAGTAGGCCGTGTTCATAATGGCAAAATTAATCTCGGGAGTTTCCGCCAACACAAAGTTCCTCATTTCTCTACTAGAAAGTGCTATAGTGTTCAAGGAGCTTAGATATCTAACCTTCTTGACTTTCATAGTGATTCAAGGAACATCGAAATTCGACATGCAAGCTACCCTCTGGGTGTCAAATTACAAAGCTTGCACCCGGCACCCGAGGCCATACGATATTATTATTATTATTATTATTATTATTATTATAAATTGTAGTGTCTGTATTATGTGTATTTCTATTTGAGGATAGTATAGGGATGGAGGGCATGTGGCCTTAAGTTAGGTACCATCCCGAAATTTGAACAGTCAAGTTATTTCTATATTATTTATGTTCGGTTCAGATTTACCCATGGCGCCAGTCCTCACGTGACAATATTCGGCTTGCGTTAATCAGAAAAATCTGTAAAAAATAAGGGGGAAAATCCACCTCTTTTTGGGCAGCACAATCACATACCTCACGTTCTTGTTGATCCATGTTTAGGATGTAGGGACACTTTGGTCATCAGCTGCTTTTTTGAAAAAAAAAAAAGAATTGAGATGACTGCTTTGCCAATTACACTGTTAGGAAAAATACTGCCATTTGTCTGCGTGTTAATATAAATAAACCTCATTTCATATTGGGAGTAGTTCATAGGAAGACACCAGGTGTAAAATTCCCTCATTAAAATCCGTAAGACTGCGACAAAAAAGGGAGTGACACACTATGGGTCAAAATGACCCGGCACCAGTCCTCGAGCTATATTCTTTCACGCCGAGTCACATGGACCGCTGTTGATGACTAATTATGCCCTTAATTGAAGTAATACACTAGAAAATGTGTTTCAGAAAAGCATAAGGGATAATATGCCTTTGGATCGTAAGCAGAAGTTCTAAATTATTTCATGTTAATGGGGCTCATACCACTTATTGTGTTGGCGTTGAATAAACTTCGATTTGATTTAAGCTCGGAAAAGACTGATCGATCCCGAAATTTCCTCCACCACCGTTAGCTCCTAGCTCCGCCTAGGCCAGGCCACGCCAACGGGTGCACTTAGTGCTTGCGCGCCCCAGTGCCGCTCGGTGCGGTGCTTTCCCCTTCTCTCCCCTCTTTCCTTCCCGTGTAGTGTTGGTAGCACAATGGTGATTTGATTTAATTTTATAAGGGCGTTGGGGAACAAGAATTCCCGAGGATTCATGCCCTTGCCCTGAAATTGGTTGCTATGTTCGGGACAACGTTCGTTTGTGAACAAATGTTTTCAATTATGAATATTAACAAAACGAACACAAGGTCCAGTTTGTCTGATGCTTCCTTGGAAGCTATACTTCGGATTGCAACTGCCAAAACGATTGTTCCAAATATTGGAAAACTGGTGGCTTCAAAGCGATGCCAAAGATAAACAAAGAATGTTGAAAATTGGTGCAAAATCAGGAGCGCAATATGAGTATTATTTCTGTCTGTACACAAATTGGCATTATAACAATAATAATTATTATTATTCGCCGCCTGACGCGCGCTGATTTGCCCAGCCCCCTTCACCAAACAACAACAACACGGACTCTCGCCTCGCTTAGCGCTGCCACTACATGTTCTCCTACCACTGCCACAACAGTGCTGTGTCTGCCTCCTTCACCTTCCCCCACCCCACCAGCACTACAGCGGAGCACCGAGGCTTGTGCCGGTGCCGGCTGGTGCTCGCGAAGCGCCTGAGGTGGCGTGGCCTGGCCTACTGATGACCAAAATATTATGTGCACTCGAGTTTGAAGGTTGTTTGTGAAGTAACCAATAGACCTAAATAAAATCTAGTAACATCATCATTTTCGTCGTTCTATTTTACGTTAGTTCATGTAGGTTTGGAATTTTTAATTTATATTTTAATATTTTTATCGCAGTTGGAACACAAATAGTGCCCGTTTTTAAGCGTGTTTCAACCATGCGTCACATTTAAGAATTATTATCTCACAAACCCGTCATCAGATCGAATCCAAATTTTAACACAATATACATTGGAATGTTGTATAACTGGTTTATCAGTTTCAAAATTTTGTGTGTCCAAGAAACGAAGTTGTTATCATTTATTTAAGGTACCTGTTTTTTTTGTCTCGGGGTGGTTGGCAAATGTAGTTCTTGGTCGCGTTGTAATCCCTATACATCAAAAAGGTATGCTGTATGACTGTGAAATTCGTAAATTAATTCACTTATTTTATATCGGTTTGTATTTGTACGGGGAAATAAGACATGGTTCACCAGCTAGTCGCTCCGGGGAATGCTGTACAGCGTTGCTGACATGGAGCCCATCACTTCCAAGCCAGACGCTTATGTTAACAATAACCAAATAAGAGTCAGTGATACTGGAAGGACAAACATCAATCAAATTGAGCAGGGTTTCGAAAATAAAAATAGGCTACAAAGAGTTTTCAGCAAAGATTTTGAATTTTTCTTCAATGTTTGCAATTTTTGTTTTACTTCCTTTTAGTCGAACTTTACAAAGAATGTAGACTACATTACTTGAAAATATATGATACAGTATATTTTAAATAATTAAATGCTTCTGTGAGTACGTAGTGAAAGGAGCGAAGTAGCCTACGTCAATTTATCCACAAAACAGATAATCGATTTTTTGACGAACTGATTAGTCGATCGAACGCACAGTCGATTAATTGTTATTTTTAGTATTTAATCGATTTTATGCTTGGATTAATCAAATATTCGATAACTGAAACTAATCGATTAAATACGCAGCTTCATTGATTGTCGGACTGGTTGTGGCATTCCAGGCATTGCCCGTACTCGCTGGCAACCATGAACTCGTACATATAGGACAGGATGCTTAATTTAAAACTTAATCCTAAATTCGAACTACTGTATTTCCCCATTCCAACTACACTCTCCGGCATAAAAAGCGAAACACTACGAATATCAGACAAAACTCAATGTTTGACCGTTTCAATCCGGGTATAAATTGAATGCTGTGACTTTGCAGCAATACGGCAATGTGCCATAATTTAATTAGCTCGTTTGAGAAGTTTCAGTGTAAGAATTGGTAAACATTGTTGATAATGACAATCCCAACACCAACAGTACCATTTCCTGCCTTTGGACAAGATTAACCCTTTCCACTCGAATTATTGTAAGTCCCGGTTTCTCCCAACTCGTATTTATTTCTGTCAGCATTCTTCATATTTTAAAACCTGGTATTAAGTACTGGTTGTAACAATATATACAAGAAGGAAGTACAAAATTAATGAAAGTATGGCATTTACATGGCACAAAATAATGTTTTTAACTTTCTTAACGGTATGTATTGAGTGTGTGGAAGCGTTCAAAGCAAATGCCTGGATTGACCCTGATTGCTTCACATAATGTTATCGCCTCCTCCATGATTTCTTGCGACGCTGATATCAATATCGTCACTTGAACCACTCACGAATATATCATTTTCATCGCCAGATTCAAAAATTGCATCGCTCTTATGGTCACCATCATCAAAATCAGCCGAAATAGACGCCCGGATCTCAGCTTCGGTCAGACTGTGCGCCGCCATGTTGCTTCACCGCCGACTGCTTTTCATGTCAAGGAAACGGAGCAGTTTTCCCGAGAAAAGAGAAACCAAAACACTCGTGTTTCGTTACTTTCGATTTCCGGGACCAGCACTTACCAAACGAAGTACAAAAGACCTAGCATGCCAGGTAACCTAGAAACGAGCGGCCAAACAATGTGTCGACTCAGGGTCGACACACGAGCTATAACGACATGTTGTTTTACCACGACTGCTTTCAATGTCAAGGAAACGGAGCAGTCTTGCCGAGCAAAGAGAAACTAAAGCACTCCTGTTCGGTTTCTTTCGGTTTCCGGAACCACACTTACCAAACGAAGTACAAAATCCCTGGAATGCCAGGTAACCTACAAACGAGGCGTCGCGCCGCCATGTTGCTTCACCGCGAATGCTTTCCATGTCAAGGAAACGGAGCAATTTTGCCGAGTAAAGAGAAACTAAAACACTCCCGTTTGGTTCCTTCCAGTTTCCGGAAGGGGCCAGCACTTACCAAACGAAGTACAAAAACCCTGGCATGCCAGGTAACCTAGAAACGAGCGGCCAAACATTGTGTCGACTCAGGGTCGACACACGAGCTATAACGCTAAGTGAAGGCTGTCGACCTCAGGTCGACACACGAGCGGAAAAGGTTAATCACAAACGGCTGTCTTATTGCTGTGAATTCTCGTGCCGCGTATTTTTGTGAACATTACGGTTTGTCGACAACATTCGTAATCATACCGTGCTACAGGTCGGAGGATTCCAAGTTTCAACATTTCCAAATTCGTATTAGTGCACTGTTGTGATTGTCATGATCAATAATGTTTATGAATTATTGTGCTAATTAGGGCAATTAACTTATGATATATTACCCTATTGTTGTAATGTCAGTGTATTTGATTAATGCAAGGTTTGGAACGGTCCAACATTGAGTGTAGTCTGAAATTCGTTGTGATACGCTTTCTTTGCCGGTGAGTGTAATAACTAAACCAGGTGGAGCTCGCAAACGGTCGACTACGGGGGCATATGTTCATAGGGAAATTTTGTGTTGTTTTGGGGTGCAGGATACTATCCACCCCCAATTACTTTTCACGTGTTAATGAACACCCTGAATACCCATAGATTGTATAAATCATTTCACACCCTGAAGTACTGTAACTAATGGCAAGTATGCTATTCTAACATCGTGTAGTAGAAATAATACAGCACTGTGCACAAATAAATGTTTGGTTTTAAGATATTGTTTTTCAATATACTGTAGTTTGGGTCGATTCTATTTTAGGATAATGAGCGGGATCACTAGTGTCGTAGAAGATTCACATTTGATCTTCAGGCATCCCTGTAGATGTGGAAGGCTGGGGTTCCTCGCCAGTTCCATGGCTGCGTGGCTGTTTCAGTGATACACATCTGGGTGGAGTGAGCAGGGTCACGTTGCTCCTGCGTTTCACACTTACGTAGGTATTGCAAGTGTTGACGCGCTGGAGTCCCGAGTTCTCAGTCGTATCAACGCCTGAAACATGTGGACATGATAGATAGATAGATAGATAGATTTTGTCTGGTAAGATTAGGGCCATCTAACCAGATTATTCAATTGATACATAATGAACAATACAAATACTACTTATATCTAACAATAATACAATGTTGATGCAATATAAAATACATATAAAACAGATTAGCTTGGTGAAGGCAGAAAATTGTAGTATTGCTAATTTATTGCTAGGGTGAATAAGGAAGATACTTAGAAGATACAGATCGAATCGCCAGGCTGCTAAAGAAACACGATGTGACAACGGTGATGCATCCAATAAACAAGCTGACGCAAGTGGTGCGTAAATCATCCGAGATAAATCAGCCAAACCAGGACGCAGGAGTTTGCAAAGTGCCTTGCTCCTGTGGACAGGTTTACATAAGGCAAACAAAACGACGCGTTTCCATTAGGATTTCAGAGCACATTCGAGACACGAAACAGATAAACTAAAGATCTGCAATAGCTGAACATGCTGACGTCACGAGACACGCCATCAAATTTGATAAGGCCGAAACTGTTGCTTAAATTCCCGGATATCAAAACAGGTTAATTAGAGTGGCAATAGAGGTCGTGAAGCATCCCAATAATTTCAATCGCGAAAATGGTTTCAAACTTAGCAACATTTGGAAAGTTCTCCTAGCGCGTGACTGCCAGGGGCGCGGACCAATCAGGGAGCAGCATGACGACAATGCAGTGCAAGCAGGCACATCTGGCTGGCAATAACCGTCAGTTTGAGTACGGACACCAACTCCTACCTACCCATGATTAAGGCTGCTGCAATGTCAGCTGAAACTTCGGGAAATAATTACCGATATACGACGTGGTTCAATCCTGTAAGCCTAGATGATCAACTAGACACCGGCCGCGAAAGTCTACGATCTAAATACGATCTAAATACATAGAAGTAAGTTTAAAATTAGAGTAGGGAAAGGAAACACTGATAAAATGTAGACTGATGATGATGATGATTAGTCACTACTGAGCAAGATTAATTATGCATTGTACTTTGAATGGATAAAGAAGGTTATATAGATGTATAAATAGAGAGTAAATAAGAAAATGAGAATTGGAAAGATGGAATATCTGTCATACGACATAAGAATATAAGAATTTAGTGTTGAGTTCAACTTTTATTTACTTAGTGATTATGTACTGCTGGCAACGCTGCTTGAAGCTGGACGGGGTTGCTCCTCTGATAGAGCGAGGCAGATTGTTCCAGAGTCGTGCAGTAGCAACAACGAAGGAGTGGGGTGTATGGGTATCAGCATGCGAGTGTCGTTTTTTGACCGTGTTCCAAGACTATGCTCGTATGAGAGGCGGTGATACGGAGAATGCAGGTAAGCTGGAGTGGATCAGGCTAGTCAATGGAGATTACAGTACATTTAAACCCTCCACAGAATATAGAACAAGAGTTCCATATTAACCTGCTGGAAGGAGAACTACCATGGGCCAGGAAGTTTAAATATCTGGTGAGGCCTGCAATGCTCTATAGTGCAGAAACTTGGCCGATTACAAAAGTGCAAGAGAGAAAGATGGAAGTGGCAGAAATGAGATGAGTGGATTGACAAGAAATGGTAGAATAAGGAATGATTACATGAGAGGAGCAGTGAAAGTGGGACCCATAGGAAAGAAGGTTCACGAGGGTGCGCATGTGCTGAGAAGAGAGGAGGACTACGTGGGGAAAAGAGCTGGAAATATGGAAACTGAGGGGGTAAGAAGAAGAGGAAGACCAAAAATGAGGTGGAAAACAAGGTTGCAGGGGACCTCAGAGAAAAAGGATGGAAGATGATGACGATGATGATAATTGTTGTTTAAAGGGGCCTAACATCTAGGTTATCGGCCCCTAATTGTTTGGGTGATAGTGAGAATGTAAGATGATCAAATGAAACTTGCAACTAAAACTAACTACTCTCTTACAAACTAGAAGAGGAAATGGGAAACAAGAAGGAGAAGAATGTAAATAAAAGACTGGAGGAAAGGAAATGCCCTCAACCCTCGAAGAATGAGAATTGAGGGATTTGGAAGGAAGGAGAGCCAAGAAAGGCAGCGAGGAAAGTGAAAGAGGAGAGGGTCCGCCCCAAAGGCAGTGGAAAAAGGGGAAAAATTGACCCAGCTCAGGAATCCCTCGGGGTCGCCAAATCCTGAACTCACCAGCCGTGAGCCCTTGAGGGTGTAGCACTATCCAGGGTGCACCAGAAGTGGTGGGGCTACACACAACCTGCCTCCTGAAGGGCCTTGAGCAGAAGGCAGGAGATATCAGAAAACGAAAAAGATGGCTGATCTTTCGAAGAATGAGGGTATCAGGAAAGATGACGGCCAATTAAGGCGGGAAAGTGAAAGACTCCCTAGGCCTCAGATACCCTAATACCGTCGGGGTCGGAAGAGAACAAGAGTTGGCCAAGGGAGGCTGAAAGAAAGGGTGCCAGTGAGGGACCCGGCACAAGTAAGTGGAAGCAATGCCGGACTCAGCTGGGGTCCCATGGTCACCATCCCACGTCCCACTAGTCGTGAGCCCCTGGGGGGGGGGGGGGGGGTGGAAGAGGGAGGAAGCATAGACATTTGTGGAAGAGAAGAATCTAGCAAAGTAACGCTGACCCTACGTGACATGGGAAAAGGCTAAGATAAGGAAGAAGAAGAAGAAGAGTCAGAATATACAGAATATAGCCTACAGTCTCTTTCGTTTGCTAAATGTATTTTCACAATTGAAAGAGAATATAATGGAAAATGTTATGATTATTTACAACACACGAGGCTAACCTAGCCTATTTCCCCTTATATCCCCACAAGTAGGTGAAGGGAACAAATAAAGACAACTTATCATCTCAATAGGACTTGAGAATGTGATCGAATCTTCTACCGCCCAAGAGGAGTGTTTAGCCACCTACACGCAACAACCAGGGCTTATTTTCAAATCATAGACAATGAGGGCGCTATGTCAAACTCCGAACCTGGCATAATATTTTTGAGAATCATAGACATGAAGAATCAACTGACGATATCCAGGATGTTGCCTCTCTCAAACGAGCTCTCGTTGTGGAGTCACCCGTGGTAGTGCAAAGAGCGTAGTGTGCATGTCCACACTCGAATCTCGACTGCGATCTGTTATTCCATAAAGTCTTACTCTTCAGATATGCATCTTCATTGTATTCGACAACTTTACTTGAATTATGACAACAGAGCAGGATAAAATAGGATGACATACGACCACGGTACACTTGCTAATTAAAGGAGAGTGGTATTTTATTCAGAGAAATAACAGATCGTTATCTTTATCATAAATAACACAGGGGTATTTGTTCATTAATATTAACAGGAATGAGACGTATAATTAGTTATTGTAAATACTTGGTGAAGTCATGAGGCTTAGCTACGGAAACAAAAAAAATTAGTGAAGGAGATTGATTATGTATGTAATTAATGTAATATTATTGGTGATCAAGGACAGGTCACCAGAAGATTTGTACGTTTATTGTGACAGTGATGAGTGCTCCGATGTTGCGAGATATTAATCGTCTAATATAGTACAATATAATTATCTTCTAATAATCACTGAGCCATTTACTCTACAAATTTCACTAATATTTAGAATTCCCTTTCGTTTTCCTCTACAATATCAAAAAAGTCACTATCATATTTGTTTTTATCAAGATCTATTACAGTATATATCAGACCGTTAAGACAAATTGTATCATTGACTTGAGCACAAATTACCTAAATATTCGCAGACTCATTGCATCTTTGTTGTAACTTATTTTTCACCCAGAGGAATCGATTGGAACATTAGAAAAGTAACGAAAATGAGTGATAAGATAGAAACCTATATGGAGTATCGTATGCTCAAAGCAACAAAACACTGAGATAAAATTTTTAAAATGCTTTCTGGGCGTATTATTAGAACGTAATTGTGAATCATTGCACAATTAAACCTAAACTTAGTAAGAAAGAAGAACTAAAGGGAGGACGTTACTGAAATAAGCCATACGTATGCATCTTCAAAACAACTATGAATACAACGCGCGGCGACCATCTTAAAAATATAGAGTATGATAATGAATAACTCAATGTATTTTTAAGATACAACAACTAAATTTAGCAGTAATGTAGAACCTTGTAAGTGGCTTCGTTAGACAAAGTCAAAAGAACAGCGACTCCATTCATTCACGATAGCAGTTGGGCCTATTCTTAAAGACCTGATTATATTTAACTAACTATATAATAGCACAATTAACGCGAAATTTAGTAAAAGAGGAGTACCATACAAACGATATTGCTACCATTATATACATAGCTGAATATAAGACGCAGTGGCCTTATTGAGATTATAATATATACTGTACTGTGCCCGTGTGTCCACCAGTGATGGGCCGGCGCGGCGATCACACGCGAGGCAACATGAGAACAGTGGGAGCACGAGGCCCTGATCTCAGAGCGTCCTGGGTTAAGCCGACTAATAATTGCACAATGTCCTCATGTTGCAAGTAAAGGATGAGAGGGAAACATGTATATGGCAACACAAAAATAGAAATCACTATTTTAAAAGAAAATTTATTCACATTTTATTTAATAAAAATATACCGTAAAACGAGGTGAATAGGATCAGTGGGGTGAAAGGGAACAAAACTTTGTTGGTAAACATAAACGTATATTACATGTACCACATAAACCGGAAGGCGGTTGTTAGCAGTTGGTGTTACTTGTGTTGGTATAACGCTATGCTAAAACATGTTTTCCAATTTTTAAGTTGGCAGCACTTAACAGTATACACATTCAACCAGAAGCTACAAGTTTTTCGAAATTAGCTTGGTGAAATAACGTTGTATGGAACATGTGCTTGCACTAGAATTTTGCAAAATTTGTGTTGTTTATTATGATAAGGTATGTTTAGTGAATTCATTTCAAGTATCATCTTCAGTTTGCATATTATCAGTTGTGATAAAATCTTATTTGTTTTGTGTCCTGTCTTATATTTCTGACTGGCAGGTGAATAGGATCAGATACTTTGATGTTAAGTTTGAGTATGCCGTGGCACTACAGACCAGATCCACACAGCAAGGTACACCACAAAGATGACCTTAACTCAATAGAAAGAGCTAGGTTAGCTATAAGGAATAAGGACCAAGTATAGAAAGGCGGCAAATAAATTCTCAATTCCATGAAGTGCTGAAGGAGACTGGGTCCTAGTAAGTTTTCCTCCAGATACCAGGAAACAAGGCACAAGCGAGCTGCTTTATTTTGTAGGCCAAATTTTGCGGTCTGTAAACAGTAAAGATGAGAGGAAATTCGAGGGACGTTTGTTTGAAGCAAATCCACAAGATACTTCCAAGGACACATCTATGTGTTTCCAGCTGTGGAGGACATTACTTGCTTCACTTATGAGCAAATAGTTGGGAGACTGAAGGGCCCAGAAAATATCCGCAGGTGGCAACTTAAGTTTGCATTCGATTATAACACCCTATAGTTGTGTTTATCACCAATTTTATAATTTACGTAGTGAATGCGTTGTCATTCAACTCAATATGTATATTATTAAAGTAATAAATTGTTTTACAGGTCTTTTCACCATCGGCAGTTTAATTTAAATATGATCTGATATTTCTAGGAGTAGTCCAGAGTCCTAAATAATGATCCCTTTCACCCTACAGTTCATCTGAATAGGATTAGTCATAGAAATGAATGAGTGATCCTATTCACCCCACCTGGTGTGGTGAATGGGATCATGCACTTAATTTGTTATATGCACTTAATTTTTCGGGATAGAGACATATTTACCATTAATATACAATCTATTGATGCGGACTCATGTTTCAATAAAAAAAAAACACGAAATAAAGTTCAGTGGTTCAAGAGTTACAGACAGTCAAAGTTCAAAAGTGATCCCATTCACCTCGTTTTACGGTATTAAAGAAACAAAAAAACACACGCACTTCTGCGAAGAATAGTGCTTGCTTGCAGTAAGGCATTCAATAAATTAATTTCATAAAGGATTTTCTAATCCTGTTGGATCAATGCATCTTCAAAACAAACAAAAAATCATAGTCTTTGAAATATTTCTTCGAGTCTTTGAATTTTGGGACTATGTTTAATATATCATAAATATCGTATTTAACCCTATACAGAGTACAATCGAGATGTACTGTCATTTAAATAAATTAAATAATTAAATAAAATTAAATTTCCTGCATTCTATTAAATCTTTTCATAGATGATTATTTACAAAATGTACACGTCAGGTTTTTGTTTCACACTAGCATCATCATTATTTCAAGTAGTGGTTAAATCCAAATTGAAAAACAGTTCATGTCAAAATTTCCTTAAATGATTTTTCAAAATTGATTGTCTATGAGAGGCTTTCTCAACATTGAATTTTCATAATCAATAGAAAATTGTTTTAACACTTTCCAATTATTTTAGTAGAAGAGGCTTTCCAAAATTATTGAATATTTATAAACAATTGGAATTAGTAACACTTTCAAATTACTCATTCACTGGATCAATATATTTCCTTCTCAGCACTGTGACCTATCGCTAACTCATTTAAATAAGCACTATGACTTTGACCAAGTCATTTAAATAACCCTCTATCACATTTGACGTTACGTAATTTTACCATGTATGAAATAGTTGTTTCAGAATTTAAAAAATATTATTTGACGTGGTAGTCAATTAACTTGAGTGGCCATAAATTTAAACATGTTTGAAGCTATATCAACATTATCCACAGAATTGCAACAATCGCAACCTGCCCATATGTAAGTGGGTCACCACTTGATCATCCGAGTTCAACTGCTCAGGTAACCCACATTACATTTGGAAATATGGTCACCACTAGATCCCTATTCCTGACACATACTTTCTAATTTGAATTAGAATATTAAGCTTCCACAAAATCTTACGCTAATAATAATAAAAATAATAATCATAAATCCATACTCTCATTAACAGCTTAAGGATTGCTTCCAATCCCTCACTCCTAAATAATAAATTACGAACAATTATCATAATCATGTCTGCCGAACAAATCGGTGTTGTAACATTCAAATACGTATTTCAGTGTTTTTAAAATCCAGAATTATTATTAATATTATTATTCACGATTAAAATTTAAAAAATATAGTTTTATATAAAGTGTTAGCCAATAATCTTAGTGTGTCATGAAAGTTTACTGTCTCTTAAAATTGGGAAACACTTCCTATTCAATTAATTCGAAGACGTAAACATTGAAACATGAGGATCCACTTCTAGTTTAATAGAAACTCAAGTAAGCGATTATGAAATATCCACCTACTCATTGAAGTGCGAAAATGATAGAAAATACGGAATTAGGAAATTCATGGCTACTATGGGAAGCTACTTAAAGAAATCCTTTACAAGGCTCTACCTTCTCCATGGTTGGTCTTCTCAATGCCCATGAATGTTGAATGCTGTTGTGCACCACGACTCCTCTTGAAGCTCCGTCCTCAGAAAGGTCCTCGCCCAGAATTCTCTTTGCATTAGGGTTACAGGCATGGCGGTACGCATGGGATGGTGTCGTTCCAATGATTCAATCAACATCTGGCAGGTCTTTTGTTTTCACCTTCGTCTTAGCCCATCATCTTCTTATTAATCCTGGAGAGGGCGCGATAGAATAATCACGTAAGGAGGCGCGCACGGTGTTTTCGACCGGGTCGCGAAAAAATAACACAAATGACGCAAAAACTATTTTTATTGTTACAAAACAAGTAAATATTAATGAATCAACTTATAAATAATGCTCAAAGTCACTTAAACAATAAAAGATTAACTGAAAAATAAAAGTAAAACTTAACTCATAAACACGCATACGTCATGGGGCGCGCCAGAAGGTTTAGACCGGGTCCGTTAAACAATGCACTCTGGCTGAAACTGAGGAGCGGGAGGGGTGAACAGTTTACGCACACCGACAGTGGACGAGTCCAATGTAAGGTACTGAGGGGATGGAAACTTTCCCACTAGATTAACTGAAAAATAAAAGTAAAACTTAACTCATAAACACACATACGTCATGGGGCGCGCCAGAAGGTTTAGACCAGGTCCGTTCAACAATGCACTCTGGCTGAAACTGAGGAGCGGGAGGGGTGAACTGTTTACGCACATTGGCAGTGGACGAGTCCAATGTAAGGTACTGAGGGGATGGAAACTAACGGCCCACTGCGTTAAGAACTATAAACATTTATCTCTGCACCCGGTCGAAAAGACCGTGACGAGCCCCCTCCAGGGTTAATGTTGAACCCATTCCGCTGCAATGAAGGGTACAACCATCACGAACTTTGCCTTCATTACCAACAAAGACGGGTATAACCGTCACCATGTATGCAAGTCGCAAATACGTCCGTCTGACCATCGATTTACTTCGATTATGATGGTGTACTTTAAAATTGCGCTCCTAGATAGCGGCAGCGTGTTTCTATATAAATGTTATTATCCGAAGGCCATTTCGTCAATGTATATTTTGCTTCTAAAGTTGGCCCGCTTGTTCATGAAATGAATGCAGCTGAGCAAGATGGCATGTAAACATCGCGAGGAGGAAGAGGAAAGAATTCGGCAATTTCTTCTTGAGAGTGGTGATGAGATAACTCAGGAATTATCTGAGAGTAGTTTTAGCAGTGATTCTGCGTCTTAGATCAGTGGCTCCGCTCACGAAAGCGTTAGTGAGGATGAAGATAACCTCACCACATCGAGCATTTGGAATTGAAATTTGGTCAGTAATATTCCGAAAGGCAATCCATGTGCAGTTGCTGGGGAGCTGAATACCATAGTCAGGAGGCGTCTGGGTGATAATCCTACAGAATATGAAGTTGTAAGTCAGTACCTTACTGACACTTTTAGGGACGTCATTTGCAAGCAAACCAATAACTATGGAAGTAAACCCCTATATTCTATCGAAAACGACCAAATAAAAAAAAGTCGTAAGACGAAGCTTGCTGGTTCCCAGTCACTTCAGATGAGTTAAAAGCACACTTTGCTCTTTGTATATCGATGTCACAGTCAAAAAAATCAACACACCAAAGTTATTGGAATAAACGAAGAGTTCTGGAGTCCCCTATAATTGGAGAAACAATGACCTACAGAAGATTTGCAACAAATGCAAATTTGCCCTCCACGTATATGGATGTTTCAAGGTGTACCATACCTACAGTTAATTTTAGAAAGTTGAACTGTAACCAAAAGTGTTATTAGTTTGATGCAGTATGCTTTTGTAACCATTTTAGCATTCATAATTTGAAATGTAAATAAAATAATTTCAATCCAAGGTACATTATTCAAGAAAAATAATTGCATGGCAATGGGTTTTGTAGACGTCATAGTGTCCCATATTACGGTTTCCATTATGGTCAAGTATTTTAGTGTCCGCTTGGTAATAGTAATGTTCCGTATGTGAACGGTTAATAGAAAAAAGCTCTTTAAGTCCACAATCATGAATGGCTGGCAAATATTACGTTACCGTAATTGCTCTCGTTCATAAAGTCCATTGGCATTTGTTCGAGTCCACAAAAATTCAACTCAGTCAGATTAAATGTGCCTGATTTACTTCAAGTCCATAATATCCGAATCTAGTCAGATTACATATTCACAATGTTCACTCGATTGATTCAAGTAGCATAAATAATTATTTTCTGCGTCCTTTGACGACTTATGAATATCTCCAAGGTTTTTGATAACGTACATTTTCACTTTGAAGAAATTTGTAGTCAGTTAGCAAAGTTGGGATACTAACCACAATTATGTTTGGCGTATAAGCACCATAGTAACGTGGACTATCACAATTCAAATATCGGAGCACTTAGTGTCATTGAATATTATTACGTGGCACATTAAGAGACTAGCTCCACCGAGTCTAGCTCTGTCGAAGCACAAGCTTATATGTCTGATTGATTGATAGGCAGTTGTTTCATTCCACCGCAGGGGTCGTCCCTGCGGTGGCAGGCCCCCTTTGATGGTTTTGCCGCCTCTTCGGGCCAGGGTAGTAAGATATTTTGAAGAGATAGAATTATTGGAGAGGGGAATGTTTAAAATATGTTATTTGATGTAGTAGTTGGTGGAAGTTTGTGGGGGCAGTATATGGTTGTGTTGTGTAATGCGGAGGTAGAAATGGGGGTATCGCTTCACGGAGGTGATGTCTTCATAGGGAGGTGGAGGTAAATGAAGGTGGGGGGAGATAGAAGGGAAGTGGAGAAGTGGGGAGAAAGGGGAGTTGGACTGCGGCGATGTAGAACGAGTTGGCGAGGGGTTATCTTTTCTTTCTTTTAAAAGTGTGGGGATGGATGGCACGATGGGCAGATGTTGATGATATAAGTGCTGATAGAAGGGAGATGGTGATTTCAGAACGCGATGGTGGAAAAAGAGAAAGTGCAGTGAATGGGGATGGATTGGTCTCTTTTTTTTTACAAGAAGTGTGAGGATGAATTGGCCGGTGAGCTGAAGATGAGAATGAGAAGAGAGATGGTGATGACGTAGAAGCGCGAGAACTGGTGGTGGATGTGGAGAGAGATGATGGAGTCGGAGAGGCGTGGTGTATCAGAGATGTGATTAAAAAATAACCGTGAGGATGGTGATGTCGAAAAGACGCGAGAATTACATGGAAGATGGAGGGTATACATTGGCTGGTTTTCCTTTTTAATATTTTTTATTAAGAAGTGTGAGGATGAATGGACCGGTGAGCAGGTGATGAGAAAATGATAAGTGAGATGATGATGTAGAAGAGTGCGTGATGTATGAAGGATGTGGTGTGGAGTAACTGGGTGAGGATGAATGAAGCAATGAGCAGATGGTGTTAATGTGAGTGTAGATGATGAGAATAAAAGGGAGGAGTCAGGTTTGACATCTTCAGATCTTCAGATGGGATGCGCTTCAGTCATGCGCCGGGAGAAGGGCCTTGAGGGTGTATAATATGCAGAGGAGTGCGGAGTGGCCGTGTCAGTAGGGGTCCGACAACGGGATTGTGTTGGGTGCGAGCGCTGAGGATGTAGCGGCGTTGAAGAATCTCGACGTACGTGGTGAAGGGCGGCAGGGGCATGCGGTCTATTAGGTCCGCGGTTCGGTAGGTGAAGTTGGAGAAATGGGGTGAGGGGTCGATCAGGGAAGCCGGTCCAGGCTGGGTGACCGTAAATGATGTAAATGATGTACGTGTGGATCAAGTTCGTGGTGTTCAGGCCACACGAAGTGCCTGCCAGGCGGCGGTTAGTCTCGCAGTGAAATGAGGCGGAAGGTGAAATGTTGATCTAGGAGCAAACCCAAGTATCGAACAGAGGGTATAGTGATGAGGCGACGACCATGTAAGCGGAGGTGGAGGTTAGCGGCGTTGCGGGTGGGGACACTGGCCCGTCTGCGGGGGCAGAAGAGGACGGTTTGCGTCTTGTCGGGAATGAGGCTGAGGTGCCACCTGTCACACCATGAAGTGAAGCGCTCGAGATATTGTTAGGTGTGTCCATTGATATGGGCGACGCTGGCGAACGGTGCCACAATGGCAGTATCGTCCACAAACTGTAGGAGCTGGAGGGGAGGGGTGGGTTGAGAGATGCCGGCCACAAAGAGGCCGTAGAGAAGGGAGGGGGGGACCGAACCCTGGGAGACGCCTTGTTCAAAGGATATGGGGCGGGATTTCGAAGGAAGGAATTGACGAAACGGATGTAGCTGTGGGGAAGGTTGAAGTAATGGAGTTTTAGGATTAGGGCGTTGTTCCACTCCGTATCGAAGGCATTTTGGAAGTCAAAGGGTAGGAGCAGGATGGTTGTAGTTGTCGGCGACGAGAGTGGAGAGGCGAAGGAGTTGGTCTTGGGCAGAGAGGTGAGGTCGAAGGCCACATTGGGAAAGGGGAAGGAGATTATGTCTGTCCGTTCCTCGGCTTATATAGCCCCAGAAGGTCAATTCTCCGCATTACGTAATGGCATTACATCTCAGGCAGGACATATCATTGTCTTTCTCTTAAATAAATTCATATCTATATTCCCGTATTATAGATTTTCTTTAAAAGTTCTGTGGAGCTGCTTGACTATGCTGACTTCTTTAAGGTATTATCCAGGAATTTTCCTGGACGGAGTGTGGGGAAACCCAGGGAAATACCACACTGAGGATAGCCACTGTCCTCAGGAATCGAAACTACAATCTACGGACTTGCGGCAGCTGCCCTCGCGGGCATGCTGCACGATTTAACGAGCACGGGTACGCTGTGAGCTGTGTCTATTCTTACTTTCAGCTCCTGTTATCTGTCTTAACTACAAATGAACCTACGAAATGATGTCTATACAGCTTGCTTTGCCCGACCTGTCGGGGGTAGAGTTTCTTTTTCTCTTTAGCGTATGGCTTTTAGTGCCGGGAGTATCCGAGGACATGTTCGGCTCGCCAGAGTTTATAGCTGCATCTATGCGGACACCCATGGGGTGAGTTAAAAGTACCGTCACGTGTGGAGTGTTGTCTGGGGGAGGAAAGTGTGAATGTAAGGACGAGAATTGGAAGGTAGCGGCTGTGGCCTATAGTTAGGGACCAACCCCAGCATTTGCCTGGAAGGAAGATGGGAAACCACAGAAGACCATCTTCAAGGTTGCCGGCGGGGGGTTCAAACCTCCTCGCCTCCCGGATGCGAGCGACTGCCTGCAGCCACGCCGTAACGACCACGGCTAACTCACCCGGTGGGGGAAGAGTGGAGGATAATGACAATGATGTTGCTTACCTGTGGTCATAGCAAGTCCAGTCACGGACGCATTAGCATAGTAGCGTGGCGGCATTGTGGTCTCCGGAAAATAACGGTGAAGACATGGAATGCGAGATAGAGCGTTGGAGAATCCAATCCGGAAGCGAGCGTTCATCCAGCAGTAGATGACAGGGTTGTAGCAGGAGTGAGACATGGCCAGCCAGTGGAATGCGAAGTACAGGTACGGGAGGCCCTTCCACTCCATAATACTCTCGTCATGGTCAAATGCAATCTGTGGAAGAAATGGACATTTGATTACAGGAATAGGACCTGAATAACGTTGCCTTGGTTTGACACGGTTTTAACTGCCATTTACATAGAACTGAGATATTAAGCGATAACATTTTGATTTGTTATTACTTAAACATTTAATGCTTTTAGTGTGGAGTAGCGCAGTGGATGGTTCAGGAATTAGGGACGAGCCCACACTCGGGAAGAAGGATGATGGTATATAAACGAGTTATGAGAACTAACACTATTACAACTGAAATATATAATTTACATTAAAAGTTATTTATAACAATGAAAGAAATGATCCCCATTTTATTAATTACAAATGCGCACAGATTGTGCAAATTACAAGATATACAATAACCTGTGTATTGGTCAGTTAGTGCAGAAGTCAGTGATGGATTTTCCACGACTTGTGCCGTTAATCACATGGCAGCGTTCACAATACTGGTCACAGAATTCACAGATGCACATTGGGTTGGGTTCGTGGATTCATTTCGTCTTGCACATGAAGTGGTGGTAGCCATGCCCCGCTAGTGATTTGACAAAATGTCGCAAGTCTTGGTTCGCTTCTGTCCAGGCTCTATTTGTCGTGGCCAATGACCCCCTTTGGGCCTAGAGAACGATTGGTTAAGCAGAACTACTTATTGTTAAATGAAGCAAGATCGATGAGGCCTGTTATCAGAGCCTGGAGAAATTAATGCCCAATCAGTTAAGCATTGTAGCTGACTGAAATATAATTATTAGATTTGACAGTTTTAAGGTTTGAGTGAACTACTTACTGTAGCTTGATCTGTCTGCAGACGAAAAGTTCATTTCGTAGTCTAAAAGCACTCTTGAAATCCTTGCTATTGAATAAGCACCAAGTTTTGACTAAAGTCTATTCGCCAAGTCGAGACAGTGCCCCTGGCTACCCGGACAGGGAAACACGCCCAGGCACGTCATCGGCTCTGCCGGACAGGGGTAGCCAAGAAGCTCCGAGATCATTAGTCATGCCGTAGCCCTAGAAAAGATAAGACTTGCTGCACTTAGTGCTGTGCTGCACTGTGTACTGTTGCCTGTCATAAGCAGTTAAGAACTTATTAATTAATTAATTAATTAAATACATAAACGAACAATAAATAAACCGCGCTGTAGAATGTAACCGATAAGTCAGCCTGCTTCACATGTAGGCTATACACAGCACTGAAGTTGGCACAGCTCTATGCACCCCTTGCGGGCAGCACGTGTACAACTGTGTTTACTTCAACTACCTCGACTCGGCGAACAGACTTTAGGCGGTGAGCCGTCCAGCGGCTAATGGAGCGATGGATAGCAGTCCGGTGGTGGGATGTTGAGTCCTAGTATTTGGCCTCTGTGATGGAAGAGTAGGCGTAATTATGCGTAGACGGATGATGAGACACTGAATCATCTGGCGGGCTCGATAAGGTAGACAGTGACGCCTCTAGCGTCGAGGTGAATTAGGACGACATGCGGCGTCGCAGTATAGACACCCAGTGTCGACGGAAAGTCCCTCTGGTGAGACCTGAGATATTGGTAGTGAAGAACAGACTGTGATGGTGACGCTCTCCGGCGTGCAAAAGAATGTCTAACGGCGTCGAAGAGATCCCTCTCGTGTGGCCTGAGATGAAGATATTAGAGTTACGCCTACTGGCATCGGTGAAGAGTGCGCCTGGCAGTGTCGAAGAGACCCACCCCCACCCCCCCTGTTGTGGTCTGAGTAGGTGGATATAAGACACCAAGCAGAAGGCACCTCGACAATTTATACCAAGTCCCAAGTTTCCAGAGAAAGATGACGTCGCTGGTAGCACGTGTCAGGCAAATCCTGCGTAGCCATTGGTGGATTGGCAAAGTGACCAATCAGCAACAGACCAGTGAAGACGCGATGACGCCGGAGGGGACATGAGTGACATCAATATTTACATAGGCCCTACTCGCTTGACAAGCAGGAAGATTGACTGCAACAATGCTAGTGGAATATTGGAGAATAGGCCCATATGACTGATGTAGGCAGCTACTTGTTATGAAATTATAGATTTAAGTATTAAATTGAGAGTAAGCCTCCGTGGCTCAGGTGGCAGCACGCCGGCCTCTCACCGCTGGGTCCGTGGTTCAAATCCCGGTCACTCCATGTGAGATCTGTGCTGGACAAAACGGAGGCAGACTGGTTTTTCTCCGGGTACTCCGGTTTTCCCTGTCAAAATTTCATTCCAGCAACACTCTCCACTATCATTTCATTTCATCCAAGGCTTCATAACGTAACAGAATAGTCAGAAATAACGAATTAATTTTTGTTACGTTACTGCTTCCGTACCCAAAACAAATGGTATATGAATAACGTTTTTAGTGCGGCAACGAAATAAGGGGTTATCATTTTCCCTGGTTTGTGCTATTAACGTTATAACCAGCAGAGGAAAAGATTCCGTTATTTTAAAATGCGCTCCCGTTAATAACGTTATAAGTCTAGTAACGGTATGACAGCGATTTTGACTCGCTGCGCGCCATCAATAACGTTATTCAGGCAGAGTGATCGATTCGGTTATTTCAAAATGCAAACCTACTAATAACGTTATAAGCCTAGTAACGGTATGCGAGAGATTTTAACCTGTTATACGCTATCAATAACGTTATTCAGGGCAGAAAAATTAATTGCGTTATTTAGAAATGTGAACCCACCGATAACGTTATAAGCTTTGTAACGGTATACGAGCGATATTTACGAGCTTTGCGCTGTCAATAACGTTATTCATGGCAGAAAAGTAATTCCGTTATTTAGAAATGCGAACCCACCAATAACGTTATAAGTCTAGTAACGGTATACGAGCGAATTTTACCAGCCATACGCTATCAATAACGTTATTCAGGGCAGAAAAATTAATTCAGTTATTTTGAAATGTGAACATACCAACAACGTTATAAGTCAAATAACGGTATACATGCGATTTTTACTTGCTATGCGCTATCAGTAACATTATTCTAAGCGGAGAAATTGATTCCGTTATTTCAGAAAAGAATCTCGTCAATAACGTTATGGAAGTGTCTATTTGCCCGCTTCCCGGACAAGCATGGAAGGTGACCGTGAACTGACGATGCTGGGCCATATGTAATTCCAGGCCAATTATTTATTCAAACATAGGATAATTACTTCTTGAAATATCAATAATAATCAACATAATGATTTCAATCTGAGCGCGTGCCCCATCAGACAGGGCAAGGCACCTTGCTCGTTTCGATCGCGGTCATATTGTAGCCTACGTTAGAAACATGTTTCCTAAAATCAATACGATGGATCCCATTGATTCGAAATATTTCTTGTTGCTTCATATAGGGGTTTGGAACATAGCCTATTGTTCATCAGTCCCATGTAGTTGAAGTCTGATAAACTTTGTTATTTTTGGAGTTGGCAATGGCCTTGACTTAGGAACTATCCACGCATTTTCCTGGAGTGGAAGTGGGAAACCCCAGAAAAACACTCTAAGATAGCTAAGATGAGAATCGAACTCACCTTCTCGCAGTGTTGCCATATAAGGCAGAGTGTAACCTACACACCAAACTTTCACTCCTTTGTGACCAATAAGAGTATTTCTTTCCTAAATGAAACCTCCCGTTCTTGCTTTTCGTTTACTTGGTATCCTATTTTCATTTAGTAGTGATAGAAGCCATTTTTCAGTGATGGTTATTTCTAATGAAGAAAGCTATTCAGTCGGTCAACACGAAATTCGCGTAGACCGAATGAAAAGCTTTCTTTATTATTTTCATTTATGAAAAAATAGGCTTATGACATCACATTTAGTCCGTGTGTGTGCGTATGTGTGTGTGTCCCCTAATAAAATATAAACGGCTGGAGCGATTTCAATGAAACTCGGTAAAGTCATAGTACTATTTTGTCCTACCCCGACCGTGATCTTCAAATTTTATTACAGCTCACCAATCCAACATGGCGACTGTGCGAAATATTTCACTGGCATTCCATATCTCCGAAACTATTACAGATATCACCCTGACATTTTGTACGGTGATAAAATGAACTACTAGATGGAACTCTCAAAATTCCTGTTAAGTAACAAACGAACATGGGGGTCAAGCGAAGTTGATACATTAAAATAGATCTTTTTTTTCGCGATTAAACCATTCGAGCGCCGTCAAATGGTATAGCAAATGTTATACACCTTGTAATGCACTGATATCTTATTCAGCTCAATTGTTTACATAACCGCAAGATGGTGCCAGTGTGAAATTTAAGAATTAAGTTTTAATTTCTTGTGTCCTAATCATGCGATCGTAGCCAAGGTTTGAACAATGAACCTACCGTACGCAATAATCGTCATCTAATAGTACATAGCTCAATGGTCTACACATATTTAGAAATATTTAGACGATTCTCAATGTCAACTAATCAATGACAGCAATCAAACTGAATTGTTTTCATAACCACAAGATGGCGCCTGTGCGAAATTTTAAAATCTCGTATTAACCTATTTCCATTTACGAAAAAATAGGCTTATGAGATCACCTTTTGTCCGTGTGTGTGCACCAGGGCCGTGCAATGGGCAAGGTGAAGCAGTGGTAGCAGGTGAAGCGCAGCCCTATTCTGCCTATTTCTGAGCAGTTCAGCACGACATCACACTAGCACTGCAGCGCTTAGTCGCACAAGCACTGTCCATTTGACGGGGTGCTGCAGTACGTTTAGTACTGAGCGCAGAGCCTGGGCACTAGACGCACTGGAGCCAACATTTTGTCATATGCTTGTGGTCTGCCGTGCTCATAACGTCTTTTGTGCCTGGGAAAGTCACACCTTAATGAAACACACCGAAGACGTATAAAACATGATATTTGGACGTACATGAACCAGATCTGCAACAAGGATACAAGAAGTTGCATACTTTTTAGCTTATTTTCATGTATGAAAAAATAAGCTTATGAGATCACCTTTTGTCAGTGTGTCTGTCTCTGCGTGCGCGCGTGTGTGTGATATGGTGTGTGCCCCCCCCTAATAACTTATAAACCGCTGCAGCGATTGCAATGAAACTCGGTAATTTCATAGCACTATTCCACACCATCCCGACCTTGCCCTTCAAATTTTGTTACATCCCACCAATCCAACATGGCGGCTGTGCGAAATATTTCACCAGCATTCGATATCTACGAAACTATTACCGATATCACCCTGGAATATTTCACGGTGATAAAGGGAACTACTAGAAGTTCACCAATGTGATTTTTGAAAACCTGATAACTACAGAACCAACATGGCGGCCAAGCAAAGTTGCGACTTTTAAATAGACGTTTCTCACGATTTAACCAACCAAACGCAATGCAACTTGGTACAGTACATGGTTATACACATTGTAATATACCGACATCTAACTTCATTCAATTGTTTACATAACCTCAAGAAGGCGGCTGTGCGAAATATTTCACCGGCATTCTATATCTCTGAAACTATTAGCGATATCACCCTGAAATTTTGTACGGAGATAAAAGGCACTACTAGAATTTCATCTATAAGACTTTCAAAAACCGGTTAACTAAAAAACGAATATGGCAGCCAAGCGAATTTGAAAATTTTAAATAGATCTTTCTCGCGATTTAATGATCCAAACGCAATGAAACTTGGTACAGGAAATGTTTATACACATTGTAATGCACTGGTATCTATATTAGTTCAATTGTTTACATAACCTCAAGAAGGCGAATGTGCGAATTTTAAAATTAAGTTTTTATTTCTTGTGTCGTAATCATGCGATCAAAGTGAGAGTTTGAGTAATGAACCCTTGCAATAATTTTCCTTTAATGGTACGTGACTCTATGGCCTATACATATAACAATCCAACATGGCGACTATCCGAAATATTTAGATCGATCTCAATATCTATGAATCTATTACAGCAATCAAATTAATTTTTTTAATCTTCATTGGGGCTATGAACATAAGTTCACCTATAGGACTTTCAATAACCTGGTGATCACAAATCCAACACGGCGGCGACGCGAAGTATAAATAATCACATGGTCGTTTCTCGCGATTTAACCATCCGAGTGCAGTGGCACTTATTACAGTAAATCCTTCTTCAAATGTTAATCCACTGTCATCTAATTTTTTCATTTGTTTCCATAACCACAAGATGGCAGCTGTGCGAAATTTTAAAATCTCGTTTTTACTTCTTGTGTCCTAATCATGCGATTGAAGTTTGAATACTACACGTACACATTACACTTCACGTAACAGTACATAACTCTAAGACCTACAGATATAATAATCACACATGGCGACCATGCGCAATATTTAGCCGGTTCTCAATATCTGCGAATATATTACAGCAATCAAACTGAACTTTTGTATGTTGATAGAGGCAATTAACATAAGTAGGATATATGAAAATAGGCTGTATAATTATTCACGGAACTACTTGTTGGGTTAGTTATTGTTGTTTTAAGGGGCGGAACTACGAGGTCATCTGCCCCTACTTTTTGGGTGATGTAGCAGGTGCAGCGAGATATAATAATCCTAAAAATGGAATCAAGCATATTGGTAATCATGCATGTGACAGTAACAGGGCCGGTATGGAATCAGGAGTGTTAAAATATATTTTTTAAATTTGTTGACATAATGTCACAAACCAGCCGACGTAGCTACACACGCTAACGTGCATGGTCAGACTACACAGAACTCGAAATACCACACACAACCATTTCATACCTTGCCTCATTAATTTCATTTGTCATTAAATCCTCTCATTAGATTGACGTCATGAAGGGCATCTATCCGTAATATCATTCCCACAAGGAAACTGTCTCACCATATCCCCTTCCTCATAGCAACCTAAATAATTACGGGTAGAACAAGAAAACTACATTAGGACTATAAAGCTATAGTCTACAGTATTTCAATAACAAGATTCTGAATTCACCAACTGATTAGATTGGTGCTGTTCAGGGATATATGAATTCGAGAAACGTGCGTTAGTAAATTTATCAGGTTTTTAAACTGAACAATATTCCGTCGCAATCTGAGGTAATTTATGTCTTTTATTCGTATTTTCAACATCGCCTGAAACAATAACTCATGGAATTTACCTACACATAAGATATACGGCAAAATAAGCAAGTTGACATGAAATCCTTCTAACTTTTGAAGTTTTAGGACAATTTTCATTATTTCAACAGTATGGAGACCAAGAGTGCTCTTCATTGTAAAACAATTTTGCTCTGAAAATTACAAAATCTGTTGTCTGTCTTTCAACCAGCTTGTCGGTATTTCTTTCGGTTGTTTGTTGGTTTTTGGAACTATTCGTCTCTTTGGTTATGGTATGCGAACCATCTCTCTAACTTACCAGGGGCTATGTAATGCCAAAAATACGAAGAAAAGTGTACTACAATAGT
The DNA here is from genome assembly GCA_946902985.2 of Meconema thalassinum. Lineage (NCBI taxonomy): Eukaryota > Metazoa > Arthropoda > Insecta > Orthoptera > Tettigoniidae > Meconema > Meconema thalassinum. The sequence continues at coordinate 62,777,237 of OX336389.2, read as the reverse complement.
TTATGCTGAAATTACATGGCATCGTGCAATAGATTGCGCTGACAATGAAAGAGATCACTTTGTGGTGTAGCGGCTAACATTCTTGGCTGTCGCCCCGGTGCTCCGGGTTTGATTCCCTGGCCTGTCAAGAAATTTAATTTCGGTTTGAGGTACTGAAATGGTATCGATGATACGTAAGTCATCAAAGAGGTGTTCATTTCGAGGACTTGCACCAGGTCAGTGATCACAAGTTTTCCTTTTTTTCTACATTCTTATTCTGCAATTCGAACATTCATATGGGAACTCGGAGAGAAACTCACCTCGTAGAGTTGTTAGAATAGCTTCCGTAAATATTCTCAAAGGCCAATGCTACAAGTAGCCGTCGTGAGTTGATCCAATTGCATATTTATATGTAATCCACACATCGTATTTAAGAACATTTGAATTTCATAGCATTCTATGTTCTGGGCATAGGAAAACCTCGAAGCTAATTTCGCAATTTTCAGTGAATGAACATCCAAAGTATAGTAATCATCATGTAGGGACACCGTGCCACATATATACAGAGAGTGCAAGAATTGCTTGAAGGCAAGGTGACATGGTGCGTAATTTGTGTTTGTACAACGAATGAGGTTTTCATTACGGTGATGATGATGAAGATGGTGGTAACGATGAAGACGGTAATTTACTAGTTAGGAACCAAAGGAATACTTGAGAATTGAGCCTGAAGCGGATGTATGGAAAAAACAAAATGAACTTGCTGGTTGATTGCGAAAGTGTCTAATCACCATATTTTATGGAGAACAACTTATCCAGAAGTACACATGAAAGGGAGTAGTCAAGCACAAATAGGTGGAGGCAAGGGTTGCTCTTGTGTGAGACTGTATGCTGCAACCCCTGTGGAGTGTCTGATAACCTAGCTCTGTTCAAACACCAAAATTAAGAAGGGAATCACCGACATAGATCTAAGATGTATCTGTAACATTTCAGAAATGTTACGCGATCCATGTTTTCGTGTCTTCCTCGTGTTAGAAGCAAAAGTACAATATAATAATAATTGTTATTGGCCGTAAAAAGGATACAAGATTTATGCTGGACCCCAGCATCAGATGTGAAGTAACCATCGGCATAACAAGATAGGTCGTTTAGAGCTAACGATAGGCTTGAAAGAGAATTGAAAGCTTGTGGTACGTTTCGAATAAGGGAAAGAAACAACATCAACATTTTTTAATAACTTATCGTGTTTGGGTATGCCTAACTTAAGTGTAAATGGCATAATTTTGCTATCAAATGAATCCATTCAATAATAGAGAATTGATCTACAATGTACTCGGGAACAGTATGAGTCGTAGTCTATTGGTATCCAATAACATTTTATTGCCAATAATAATAGTCTAATAATAATAATAATAATAATAATAATAATAATGAAAATGAAAATCCACAGCCTGCTTCCAGTCTCCGACCGGGTCAGGAATGGAATGAATGAAGCCCCCATCTAGCGGCGAGGAAATGAACGGGATGGTCGAACTCCGCTGATTAGGTTAAACCCAAACAGTCCTGTCAGCTCACGCTAATGGGTTTGGGAAGAGAGTGGGGATACGCAACCTCTCCTCGAATGTTGAGTTGACTTGACAGCTACGTATACCTGGACCCCCCGGAGTTTCCGTAGATATAATCAGTGCAGCTAACATGTTATCCATGTACAGTCAAAGAGGCGGAGAATTGCGAGTTGTAGGAAACTATAAATTTCATATGGGTGAGTTGACAAAACGCGGCCAAAAGTGGAGGTGTTCAAACAAGGAATGTTCTGCCCATTTATTTACAAATGGTGGTAACTTTCTGTTATGTGGGTCTCACAATCACCAACCATGTATCACGATTAATCGAGAATTTATTTCGAACAGTGTGAAAAGAAAGGTAAGTGACGAGATATGTGAACGGCCATCGAAGTTGATGAGAAAGGATATTCTTGCTGCCCCTAAGCACTTGTCTGATAATTTACTATCAAATGACATAGAGAGGATTAAGAAAAATATTGCGGCCGAGAAACGGAGAAACTTACCACCTCTGCCTCAAAATAAGCAAGAAGTTCATGATGCTCTAGCCATTATGGACATTCGATCGAACTTGGAAGAAAATATGCTTCTGGTGAATGACAGAGAGAATAACATTATTATGTTTTCTACTGCATCAAATTTGAAATACTTGAGTAAGAGAGAAACAATTTTTATGGACGGAACATTCAAGTATTGTTGTAAATACTTTTATCAACTCTTCACTATTCATTCAGAAGAAAATGGCAACTACGTTCCTCTTGCGTTCTTCTTGCTGAAGGATAAGAAAGAAAGCACTTATTTAAGCGCATTCCAACATATATCTGGGAAATGTCGGGAACTTGGGGAATACTTCAGCCCCAAAGAAGTAGTGGCAGATTTTGAAGTGTCGATCCACAAAGCAGTTGAGCTTATGTGGCCTTCTTCCAGGTTGACTGGTAAGTCTAGTTATTAAAATAGGTATTTATTTAATTTTTATTGATTTATTTATTTGTTTATTCATTCCTTTTTGATGCTGGAAGATCAATATAGTTTCTAAGTTAACGTTTACTGCTAATTGTTTACAGTAATTACGCTGAATAAGTTGTAATGTACTGCATTTACATTTTAATATTTATTATGTATAGACTACTCATATAAATATTTACGATCTGAATATTGATTACAGGCTGTAGATTCCATCTAACACAAGCTTGGTGGAGGAAGATCCAGACTCTTGGATTATCCAGTGAGTACCGTGATTCTTTCTCGGAGGCTGGTAGATGGCTAAGATGGACATTTGGTCTCAGCCTCCTGAGCCATCTCGAGGTTGGTGATGCTTTCGCTGAAGACTTGATGTCTATCATGCCACAAGGGGAGCAAGTGTTGGTATACAGCAATTACTTGGTGGAAACTTATATCGATGAGGCAGCTTCCTTTCCACCTGTTATGTGGGCGTCGAATTCCTTATCATCGGGGCGCACAACAAATGCATGCGAATCCTTCCATTCCAAGTTTGGGAGAAATTTTAACAGCACACATCCTAATATTTTTGTGTTTACGGAGGCTATAAGGAATCTTCAAATAGATATGTACATTTGTCTCCGAAGTAGCAGTGAAATCCCAAGGAACCGGTTCAACCCTCGCTTTAAGAAGAATACAAAGATATTTCAGGAGGCAGCGGAAAAATATCGAAACTTGCAAATCAGCAGGTTTGAATATATCAAACGCATGTCTTACAAGTACCAAAAACGGCAAGAAGAGTAGCTCTTACAGTAACTGATTGTATGTAGGCCAATAGGAATAGGAACTATGACAAAGGAAATGGTTTGAAGTGACCATTGTGTAAATATGTAAATATTCTGACAAAAAACTATTTCCTGCAACTTTTAAACCGCCGGCAATGTACAAAATATTCATTACAATGCTGCCAGTCCCAAGCCTGGATTTAAGAGTGAGGGAAAGTTGTATTACTATGCAGACCTGTTAATTCAAGAAAATGAAGTATTATTATTTTTAAAACCCTACAAATATGTCAGCCTCCTTCCCTGCCCCATGTTTCAGCCAATGCATACAAACACTACTTAAATTAGTAAGTTATTGTTGTATTAAGGGGCGGAATAGCAAGATCATCTGCCCTTAGACACGTCGTTGTCATACAGTATATGGCAATAATAAGCACGCACTTCTCAGGCCCCTCACTATCTGCATAAAAGGTGAAATTTATGTTAATATGTTAAAATATACTATCAGCGTCATAGTGAGGCAAACATGTGTCTGAAAATAAATATCCAGACCACCAGAAGTTGGTAATAAAGTTATTTAGGTACGCTTTTGTGTTTTAAACAATACATTACGATTCTGAATATTCAAATTTGAACTTAATAAAGAATACAATTAGGTCAAAATTAACCCAAAACACCTAACATACTTGCTAAAAATAGCATGTACTAATTTAGACAAGCCCCTGTTTGCGTACAAGTCGCCTCCATGATCCTCTATTAGCAGTTAGCACTGCGGCCTCCTCTGCTTCTACACCTCTACATTGAAATTGTTCAACACTGAGTCTAACCATCGCCTCCTAGGTCTACCTCTGCTTCTCTTACCCTCGTCAGCCAAAATCATCAACCTCTTAGGTAAACTCTCCTCCCCCATTCTCTTCACATGACCCCACCATCTGAGTCGGCTCATACGAACAGTTTCATCCAACGTGTTGGTCTGTAACTTAGTCTTTATCTCTTCATTACGAGTACCCTCCTGCCATTGCTCCCATCTATTCGTGCTACCCTCATATCAGTCACCTCTCGCTTATTTATCACATATCCTGAATCTACCCAGCTCTCACTTCCATACAGCAAATAGTCCATATACTGTATTAAAAGATAAACAGTAGTGGTGAGAGGTTGCAACCTTGCCTCACTGGTGTAACAACCTTGAACCAATAACTCATCCTACCGTCAACTCTCACTGCTGCCTGATTATCAACATTAATACTTTTGATTGCCTGTAGCAGCCTTCTCGTGATCCCATAATACTTCAGGATGCTCAGCATCTTCTCCCTGGGTAATCTATCGTACGCCTGCTCTAGATCTACAAAATACAAACACAACTGTCCATTCCTCTCTTCGCATTTCTCAATAACTTGGCGCATACTAAACATTAGAATTAAATGAAATAACTCTCCCTCTGTTAAACATTAGAAAATTACGTACTTTACTTTTACCGTTGTGCCCAGTAGGGATCGAGAGATCTCAACTCTTTTTCTTATACAAAAAAAAATATATTTTGACAGTACCACATTTTTTGATTATATATGAATCGCACCCAATGGCCATAAGCTGGGCATTTTTGTTTGAACGCTTCGCATTTTCCGTGGTTCCGACCTCCACTTCATACAGACCTAGTACGTTGAAAATGGACCTCCATAAAATCTATTTGGTGACTTCTATAATGTACATCAAAACCTTGGTATAAATACGTGTCCACAATGCGTAGGCCTAACAGTAGTGTGTTTTGGATGGTTCTGTGACCACCTCCACCTCCCCACCTCACAAGATGGCGGCGACGTGATATCCTTTGAACGCATGGTCGGATTTTGACGAATGAGGTGTCATTGAACTCGGGCTGACACCCCCTTTCCAATGGACAACATATTTCAACCTCAAAAATAAAATCTACCCTACTAGGGGGTGAAATTGTATTTTTTTAGAGAATCTCTCTTTCCAATTGCAACATGTGAGAGTTTGAATGCCGATATGGATTTAAACGTTGTTCTACATAAAGTGTATGTCTTCGGTGGATAGCCACTATGAATTAACATGCTTGTTTTTGTTTTTTACGCATGCCCACTCGTGGCTTTTGTAAGAGGGTGGGGGAGTGGATCCCTATGGATGGGTTATTGTTGACGGGTCATTGTTGGCGGGGTCATCGTTGTCGAGTCCTTGTGGACGAGTCATTGTGGACAAGTCCTTGTGGACAGGTCCTTGTGGACAAGTCCTTGTGGACGAGTCCTTGTCCCTTTGGACTGATCCTTTGGACGGGTCCCTTTGGCCTGGTTCCTACGGACGAGCCCATGAATTTATTTAAATTATGTCAAAGGGCCTAACTACATTTGTGTGTGTGTGTGTTGAATTGACGTTGTTCACTAATCCCCCACTACTATAATGGGATAACGATATGAAAGGAAAGTGACGAAATACATGTGAACACGTGTGAGATGTCATTATTAGCATTCTCCTTGTGAAACAAGTCACATCCTGTTTTGATTCATACGTGAGAAAATGCGAGTTCATTTGTAATATGATCTAACACACAGGTGTTCACATGTGCACGTGCACGATAAGAGCTAACAAGTCACAACCTGTTTTGGCAGTGGTGGGAATAAGGCTAGAGACATGTACGAGTAGTCAAATTACTCCGGCAGACAACCCCTTTCCTATGGATAGCTTATTTCCACTCAAAAATAAAATCTACCCCTACTAGGGGGTGAAATAATAATTTTTAGGTAAAAGTCGCTTTCCATGTGCAACATGTGGGAGTTTGTATGCCAATAAGAAATTAAACTCGTTCCACATAATGTGCATGCATACAACTGAATGCCACTATGATTTATCATTTTTGTTTTTTGTTTTACGAATGCGCAATTGGGGTTTTTGTAAGAGGGCGGGCTTTTTGAATAATGATTTATAGATACGTTTTTTTTTACAAATTAACCAAAGATCCAAAAACTAATAGGTCATCGGCTTTTTAATATCTTATGAACTAAGAAAGCTAGGAACTTGTATGAGGGGTCGTTGGACTTGTGGTGACGCCCTGTTTTTGAATGTATTATTCTTTTTTTGTCAAAAGGGCCTAACTGCACTTTCGTTAATATCTCGCTAACTAATAATCACAGAGGGTCGAGTGAGGTGCCATAGGACTTAAAATGGCCAACCCCTCCCCATGACCAATGAATTTACCAAAAAAAACAGCAAGGTCATTAACCTAAGATTGTATCAACTAATAATCAGAGAGGGACAAGTGAGGTGTCAGAAGACTCAGGATGGCCAACCCTTTTCCATGACCAACGAATTTACCCAAAATACCCAAAACAGCAAGGTCATTGACCTAAGATTTTATAAACTTATCAGTAGAGAGGGTCAAGTGAGGTGTCATAGGACTACGAATGGTTAACCCTTTCCCATGACCAATGAATTTACCTCAAAAATTCAAAACAGCAAGGTCATTGACCTGAGATTTTATAAACTAATAATCGGATATCAACATGTGAGGTGTCATATGACTTAGAATGGTCAACCCTTTCCCATGGCTAATGAATTTACCCAAAAATACCCAATACATCAAGGTCATCGACCTGAGATTTTATAAACTTATAATCGGATATGGACATGTGAAATGTTTACAGTGAGTGATGAAACATAGCTAGGTAGTGAAAGAATTATTGTAGGCTACATGTATGGTGACTGACAAATCTTTCACCATTGGAACTTGTTTTCAGATCAAACTGCAGTACAGAGAGAGTATAGGTTGTAGGTATGGGATAATAAATGACAAATGGTGTATACAAAATCTGATTAATCGATTCAAGAAATAAGAGTAGTCAATCTTTAATTGATTGGTTAAATAGGATAGCTAAAACCCAAAATGGTGACTACATTGAACTAAACTGAACCAAGCTGAATCAAATCCAACCAAATCGAACCAAACTTAATCAAAAACAAGCCAATGGTTTAAGTGTAAAACTTGTGGTTGAATGTGGGCATTGGTAATGTCAGAAAGGAAAGGGATAACGCTCTATCTATAGAGGGTAAGGTAAAGCTAGTGCATGATGCTAATGCACACACACACAAGTACATGAACCACACACAACCATCCTATGCAGTTATTATGGGTTGACTGTTAAAACTTGCTCAGTGGTTACTGGGACAAGATGGTCACTACACACAACAAGCTTTAAATACCTGAGGCTAATAATCTATACACACACTCACACACACTTGTTCTAAACTAAACTGTCTTGCTGGCAGAGCTCACACGGTAGGTAAATGACAGAAATGCTTGGCTAACAGAAATACAATCATTTTCGGTTGTCTAATGTTATCAGCTAAACATTACGTGCTATAGTGGTGAGCACATGTGCCTCTTTCACTGGAGATCTTAACTCGATTTCTAGCTCTAAGGCCTAGAACGAATCAAACTTAGAAAAAAGGGTATGGTGACGCAGTGGTTAAACTGTTAGCCTTTCACTAAGGTAGACTAGGGTTTGATTTTTGGTTAATATGCATGTCATAAACAATCAAATAAAAGCAGAGATAATGTTTAAAACTGATTACACTTGTCTCTTTTCAAATTATTACTTAGATTACAAATACAAACGTGGACAGGGTTTGACATACAGTTAATGCTTCCTATCACATACCAGACTGCAAGAAAGCCCAACAAGCAAAAGCAGTGGTAAAATCGCTATGTGTAGAGAAATACCTAACGGTTTTATGAACTGGCAAAGGTATGTCGCATAAACAGTGCAGGATACAATCCAGCAACCATAATTTTTATCTCGTGGACAAGAGAAAACATATATATATAGAGAGATAGAAAGCTTGTGTGTGTGTGTGGGTAGCATTGGTTGTTTGACCAGAGAAAATACGGTGAGGTAGGGTTGGGAGAGGGAGAATTAGCACTTATATATGAATGGAAAATAGATTTTTTTCAATCGTTTTGTTTTTCAAATGTAGTGGTAGATAGTCGTTTTTTGTAAAACATTCTTACTTGCAGTAGTAATAAGCCTCTATGGTTCCGCTAACATATAGATAGACTGTATTATTGCCATGGTCAAGCACTCACATTAAGATCATTTACAAAATCATAAAATGAAAAATAAAAATCTTGTTTTGGAAATATCGTTTTTCAACATACACACAAAATAAATATATAAAAAATTTGTAAACAGCGAATTGGAAAATCCATGTTTCCATATAGACAAAATTTAAAAACCTTAAACGGACATTTAAGAAAATATATGCAAATGGGAAATTGACAAATGTGTAAATATGAAAATGGAAAAATCCATGTTTCCATATCATGAAATTGAAAAATATCAAACTGTCATTTAAAAAAATGCAAATGGAAAATTGACAAATTGCAATGTGTGAAATGTGAAATTGAACAAATGACTATCATTATATAAAAAAAGAACATGGTGCTCTATGGTTGAGGTGTGAATCAAACCCTCTCTACTTATTTGGACCACTCGAGACTGAGTAGACTAGTTTTTGTTGTCATACCACTTTTAAAAGTTTTTGTTAAATCTAGGAATTGAACCCAAGAGCTTGTAGGGGGGATCCAAGGTTATAATATGTTAAACAGATAGCCTTGAATGTAGGGTGTGGTAGTTATATAGAGATGAGACGTTTCGCTCGGGGCAGGGAGGCATGGAGATCTGCATCAAACCAGTCAAAAGACTGACGACTCAAACAACAACATGTAGAGCTCACCAAAATAATGTTGTGTAACGGTAAATGTTAGTCAACGAACAGTAATGCATTACTAAAACCCATGACACGATACCTAAGAGCTTTTCTAAAATTATTTTAAAATGCCTTTAACCCTATATTAAACACCCAGTTCACAAGACTCATAACTGTAATGTTATGGTCAAACAAAACAAAATCTATATTTCAAAACAAACAAGTGGTTTAGTCAATGTATACTGGAAAAAGTTTTATAAACACTCAAGTCCACAAAAATAATTAAATTAGTAACTGTCAGGTTGACCGAGTGGTTATGGTGTTTGACTTAAGTTCAAATTGTCTGTACAAGAAAGCAAGGGTTCGAATACCTTACCTGATATAACTATTGCCTCAACATGACTTGACCACACTGTATTATTGTGTACTCGGTACACAAACCATAGATAGAGTGTATTGTTTAAGGTCACTCTCTTTGCGAACATAGTCAGAGACTGTTGATGGTTAACAATTGCATTAATAGTGGGACATAGGGATAGCAATTAAGAAAAACAGACAATACCCATACACTTTTTTATTTATTTAATGTAAGTACTTGTGCAGTAGTTATATACAAACTACAACTCTCTTTTGTCTATTACTATCTAGTCCTTTTCGATCGACTTGCATAACAAGGCAGATGACTTTGTAGTTCAGCCCCTTAAAACAACAACAACACTACCTCTTGCATAGTCTGTGATGTTGATGACTCTTGAGGCGTGGAAGATGGATACAACATAACTTTTACAACAGGGGTTAAACGTTGCTCAACAATCAATGCACTATTTTGAGTAGCAACATCTTTCTCTTGTACTAACTTATTAGCATTCTGATGATTTTTTGCCAACACCATCAGTGTTTTGTCTGGAGCACTACATTGATGATCACTCACACTTAAAACCACACCATTTCTACTTTTCATATTGCCTCGACATCTTGTTGACCTCTGTTTTGAGCATCGCCAGAATATTATTCCTTTTACATTTTGTCGTCTATAGTTATAAGAGTAGCCTTTATAGAGTACACGTTGTTTACCTCGGTTAGTTGTAGTAAGTTCCATAGTAGTAACTAACCTGTTAGTATGATTTGCACACTACAAAGGTTATCTCTGTTCTGGTAATAGAATTATTTAGCGTTGGCTTTTATATTTAATATGTACAGTTAAAAGTGATAGAAAAGTGGTAGAAACGTGGTAGCAAAGTGGTAGACAAGTGGTAGACAATTGGTAACATAGTGGTAGAAAAGTGGTAGCAAAGTGGTAGAAAAGTGGTTGAAAAGTGGTAGCAAAGTGGTAGCAAAGTGGTAGAAAAGTGGTAGCAAACTAGAAAAGTGGTAGAAAAGTGGTAGAAAAGTAGTAGAAAAGTGGTAGCAAAGTGGTAGAAAAGTGGTAGCAAACTAGAAAAGTGGTAGCAAAGTGGTAGAAAATATTACATGTATTGTTAAGAAATAGTTTAAGCGGTTACATGGATTCATTACACTATAATTTTAGCATCGCGAAGCTCATTTTCTATATCCAAAAGTTCTTCCTCATATTTAGTATGACCAGCCTGTATACAGGTATGCAAGTACTGAAGCCGCTGGATTAGCTTATTGGGATTGTTCCAGTAAACAAATTTAACAAATGATTTTTTTAGGTGTAAACCATTATCATCCTCATCATCATCATCATCATCATCATAATCATCATCATCATCATCATGGTTATCATCATCAATATAATTATCATAAATATAATCATCATCACTATTACTATCTAATCCTTTTTGTTCATCTTGCAATGCAACAACCTTTGGCATAGTTTGTGTTGTCTTTGATAGTGTTAGAGGTTTCTTAGACGTTAACGACTGTCCTAACATGTCTTTTTCAGGAGATAATAAATGCTCTTTAACAAACAAAGCACTATCTTGAGCCACACTATTTTTTTCTTGGTCTTGCTTTTTTACCTTGGTTAGAGTATTTTGTCCATTTAAATGAGTATTATTTTGAGATTTACAATGATGATCGATTGAAATAAGTATGTTGGAGCCTTTTGTTTTAATAATTCCTCGACACTTTTTAGATCGTTGTTTCGAACAGCACCAAATAACAGTTCCATTTTTATTAGTTCGTTTTACAATATAGGGTAAAAGCACCAGTAGTTGACAGAGTATCAGTAGTTGACACTTGGCCACATATTATAACATATTAAGGCATGCATTTTACATGACTGCTTTGTTTCCGAACGCGTGCAAACCCTCATTTGTTCTCTTTGGAAATAAGTGGCAACCTCGCACCACCTGGCGGAATTGGCGGCCTGACGCCATTTTGATTGTTGCCATTCATAGTAAGACCTGAAATTGTGTTGGATGCTTATCGCTTTTGTTAAGGAACTTCAGGTGAATATTAAGTTTAATATATCTTAAAATATCGAACGCCTTTAAAACTTTGAATTTCCTCGTTTTAGACTGATATTGTAGATACATATCATTTGCCTTTTATTGCTTATTTTACGATTCTGTTAAGGTTATGTAGGGTGTCAACTACTAGATCAGAATAAAAGAGGTTTTTCAGTGCTTGACAGGCATGTCAACCACTAGCTCATTTCATATGTCAAATTGATCTTCTTGTTAATTTTACCCGGGCTTCCTAAAGATATGCCCTCTAAACTGATAGAATTTCACACAGATAGCATAAGCGTATCCAGTAGTTGACAGGTGGTGTCAGCTACTGATGCCAAGGCTGTCAACTACTAGCACTTGATTATTTGTATTTATTTTTGTTTGTTTTATCCTTTGATTTAGGTATATTAAGATGGCACCCCCTAGGAGATTACTGAATTATGAGCACGAGCAAATGGAGAGGGCACTAGCTGATGTAAATAGAGGAATCCCAGTTGCTATTGCAGCTAGACAGCATGGTGTTCCTCGTGTAACCTTGCTTTACAAGGCAAGAGGCAAGACCCCTATAAGGCGTAAAATGGGTCCATCTACAGTTTTAACCACTGAAGATGAAGCAAATTTGGTAACGTGGATTAAGCATGTTGCTAAAGCTGTCTTCCCAGTCACCAGGAATCAAGTGGCTGACAGTGTTCAGCAACTATTAAAAAATATGAATCGCACAAGTCCATTGTTCACAGATGGACGCCCAGGTAGGACTTGGTTCAAATCGTTTCTAAAGCGAAACCCCTCAGTATCCATCAGAGTCGCAGAAAATCTGACTGTGTCAAGGGGCTGTGTCACACAAGAAGTCTTAAGTGAGTGGTACACACATGTGTACACCTATCTTCAGGAAAACAATCTGACAGATATTTTGATGGACCCGAACAGAGTTTTCAATGGAGATGAAAGTGCGTTTTTCTTGAACCCTAAAGGAAACAAGGTTCTTGCTACAAAGGGAGACAAGCAGGTGTACAGCCAAGTGAACCCTGACGAAAAAGAATGCTTAACTGTTTTGTTAACAGCTAATGCCGCTGGTGTGATATCTCCCCCATCAGTTGTTTTTAAGTATGAAAGAGTTCCAGCTGACTTGTCGGCCTGTATTCCCCAAGGTTGGGGTGTTGGGAGGTCAGAAACGGGATGCATGAATGCTGGTCTATTCTACGAATATTTAGCAAATGTATTTCACCCATGGTTAGTGGAATGTAAGATCCCTCTACCTGTTATTCTTTTCATAGATGGGCATGCATCTCACTTGACACTGCATGCTAGCCGGTTCTGCGACGAAAATGGCATATTACTGGTAGCTTTGTGCCCTAACGCTACACACTTGATACAGCCTATGGATGTATCAGTTTTCCGATCGCTGAAGGGTAGGTGGAAAGTTAAAGTTCATAACTGGAGGTTAAAAAATGTCGACAACCCTGTCTTGAAAAAGAGACATTTTGCTCCACTACTGAAAGAAGCCCTAGATGAGCTACCATCCAGCATATTTTTGAACGGATTTAGAAAATGTGGACTGGTACCATGGAACCCACTTGCGCCATTCGAGCACAAAAAAAGCTCTTAGGATGGTGGCTCTTCCAGAACACAACGTAACAAACATAATCTTCAACATATGAGAATTGCTCATTCTGTAATTGAAGACCTCATAGGGCCAGAAAAGTTACAGCTATTTCGAACCACCTCAACAATGGCGGAAGGCAATGAAGACAAATCCTTGCATGAAATCTGGAAGAAACTGGGCCGTAACTTCAGTCCAGGTGATATATGTGAACAAAGTTTAGAAAATGAAGCCGATTCTAGTGCCATTTCCAACCTTGGCAGGGAAATCGATCTTGAAGATAGTTTTGCATTGAGCAGTGAGATGGTGAAACAAAATGCACCCGAAGAAAATACTACTCATCCTTCCTCCGATAACTCTGAGCCAGCTCTTCTTTTCTTGGGCAGTAATGGACCAGACACTACCCAACAGCCATGTGTTACAAAACCAGTTGGTTCCTCAATAGCCAACTCTTCAAATATTCCAAGTCCTTTTAAGAAGGTTTTATTCTGGCCAGAAGAACCTCAAAAGAAAACTAAAAGAAATGAGAAGGTACCACGCTTTGTATTATCTGAAACATGGAGGGAGTACCATGAGAACAAAGCAAGGAAAAAGCAAGAATTGGAGGAAATTAAGAAGACAAAAGCAATGGAGCGGCAGAGGAAAAGGTTGGAGAAAGAAGAGCTCAAAAAGAAAAAGCAGGTTAAGAAGCAACAAGCTAAGATCACAATAAAGAAGAAAAGGAAGTTGGTATCATCTTCTGACTCTGATGAAGAGTGGATTCCTTCAGGAGAAAGTCTTGATGATTTAAGCCTGGGCCATTCTGATTCTGATATTTCAGACTATGAAAATATTGTGAAAAAGCAGCCTAAAGCCGTGGTGGGAGAAGTTCAAGAAATAGATAGTGAAGCATCAAGGAGTATTGAGATCCCTGGAATCGCTGGGCCTGAAGGTACTGCTGTACCACTGGAATCCGTAAGTATAGTGGAACATTCTAACATCAACTTTGAAGCGGCTCAAGTAGAAATTTGTGGCAATTCCGTGAACATTGAAATCCCTGGAACAATTGAGGTTGAAGCTGCTGAAGTAACCGGGGAATCTCAATGTGTAATGGAAAACTCTCAGGTCAGCGTCGAAGTTCAGAAAACTATTGGTGAAACGTCATTAAATTCTGAGTGTAGTGGTACTTATGAAGTTTCAATGGCTGAGTTCTCAAATAAAAACAAAAAGAATGAAAGTGTGAGTTCCCAGCCAGCATGTCTTAAAAGTGATTCCATTAGTGAAGGAACATTTGTCTTAGCATTGATGAAAAAATCAAAACGGTATTGTAAGCATCTATTTGAGATAGTGAACATACTGGATGAAGATCATTTCAATGCAGCTGTCCTGAAACCGTTGAATAGGCTGCGAAATGTGTACGTAAGGGACGAGCAAAGAGCTGTAGTTCTTGGTCTGGATCGTATTGTTGAAAAGTTACCATCCCCATTGGTATATGGCTCAGACACTAACAAGATATATCAATTTTCATATTCACTTGATGTACCCTTTTGAGTGATCTGTTATTATGCTTGCATAAAATGATCCTTTTTTGATGTTTGATTTTTGTTTTGATGTTGATCCTAAACTCTAAGGATGTTTACTTGTCATTTTAGTTAATAAATGAAAGGTAGCTGCAGTTGAACAGAGTTATTATTTGCATGTCAGCTACTGATACATCACCCTGTCAACCACTGAAAATTTCAGAAATCGGAGTGTCAACTATTGACTCAAATCAGAGAACTAAGAAATTTTATATTTCTCCTTTCTTAGCAAACATAGTCTATTTTTTTATGGAGATTCTTTAGGAGAAAGTATGAAATATACAGGACACCAAAAATAGAGGTCCTGTTATAGAAATTAGAGCAAATGTGGTTGAAATTGTACAAAATGATTCTTATACTGTCAACTACTGATGCTTTTACCCTATGCATATCCTTTATAGTAAGCACATGGCTTACCATAGCTAGTCGTTGATACTTCCATGTCGACTGTTGAGCATAAACTAATCTCTAGTAAAGTTAACTCGATAATAAAAATGATAGTTTGTAGTATGTGCAGTTTAAAGTAAGAGCAAAAGTGAGAGTCAAATGGTAGAAAAGTTTTAACAAAGTGGTGGAAGAGTGGTAGCAGTTTATAGTAGTCATGATCTTTTTTTTTTTACCAGAATGTGATTTGAGTAAATGTAATTTCTAAACCTTAGCAGTGAGTAGTCAGTTAGTCTTGGTTCAGACAAGCGTAAACAGTTCTCCAATGAATCAGAGATCAAGATTTTCATTATGAAACAGTTGTGTGTAACCAATTAGGTATCGGTACTTGATAGCTTCACACATGAACAAAAATTCCAACATATCTGACATCAGATTTTCATTATGAAACAGTTGTGTGTAACCAATTAGGTATCGGTACTTGATAGCTTCACACATGAACAAAAATTCCAACATATCTGACATGAAATACATGATTTGAAAGTTGACAAAGAATATCCAATCAACCATTGTAGTTGCAATGTCAAACACAAAGACAAAATCAGCATGCACTTTTAAGTTACAGGAAAATTCTATGAAATAGACTATGCATGAAATTTGGAAATACACATTAGAAGTTTGCAACACCATCCTTCTAGCCTATATAAATTATCGACATGGAAAGTGTGCACTGCCCCTAACATTAAACCAATTTATCAATAACGCAAGTCAACAATCAAAACATTTTGTCTTGAGTCTATCATTTAATGCATATATTCTGTCTACATTGAACAGTAACAAAAAACGCCAATCATAATTAATTAAGTTTGCTTTAATTCGTTATGTAATGATAAATACATATTTAAAGTTTTGGCTGACTGTTCAGAGTGAATCGCCTTTGAACACATAAGAGAGGGAATATTTTAAGACTTAACCTCTGCTCACCTAACATAACCTAAATTTACCTAACCTAACCTTGTCATATAGGTAAGAAACGGGTCAAGCTATGCTTTCGACTACCGAGTTTCAGCTACTTTTCAAGGTTACTCTCCCGAACATTGCCGGAGACTGCTGATAAACACCTATGTTCCCACGGTGGCGGCGCGCAACGACTTACATGATGCGCTTCCCCCTTTTCATTGATCCCTGTTGATTTGTCCCTTTGGACTGGTCCCTGTTGACTAGCCCCTTTGGAAGGGCCCTTTTTGAATGGAGTCATTTTGACGGGTCCCTGTGGACAGGTCCTTTTGGCTGATCCCTTTGGACCGGTCCCTTTGGACTGGTCCCTATGGACTGGCCCATGCAATTATCCAAATTATGTCAAAGGGTCCGGTCCAAAGGGATCAGCCAAAAGGACCTGTCCACAGGGACCCGTCAAAAATGACTCCATTCAAAATGGGCCCTTCCAAAGGGGCTAGTCAACAGGGACCAGTCCAAAAGGGACAAATCAACAGGGATCAATGAAAAGGGGGAAGCGCATCATGTAAGTCGTTGCGCGCCGCCGCCGTGGGAACATAGGTGTTTATCAGCAGTCTCCGGCAATGTTCGGGAGAGTAACCTTGAAAAGTAGCTGAAACTCGGTAGTCGAAAGCATAGCTTGACCCGTTTCTTACCTATATGACAAGGTTAGGTTAGGTAAATTTAGGTTATGTTAGGTGAGCAGAGGTTAAGTCTTAAAATATTCCCTCTCTTATGTGTTCAAAGGCGATTCACTCTGAACAGTCAGCCAAAACTTTAAATATGTATTTATCATTACATAACGAATTAAAGCAAACTTAATTAATTATGATTGGCGTTTTTTGTTACTGTTCAATGTAGACAGAATATATGCATTAAATGATAGACTCAAGACAAAATGTTTTGATTGTTGACTTGCGTTATTGATAAATTGGTTTAATGTTAGGGGCAGTGCACACTTTCCATGTCGATAATTTATATAGGCTAGAAGGATGGTGTTGCAAACTTCTAATGTGTATTTCCAAATTTCATGCATAGTCTATTTCATAGAATTTTCCTGTAACTTAAAAGTGCATGCTGATTTTGTCTTTGTGTTTGACATTGCAACTACAATGGTTGATTGGATATTCTTTGTCAACTTTCAAATCATGTATTTCATGTCAGATATGTTGGAATTTTTGTTCATGTGTGAAGCTATCAAGTACCGATACCTAATTGGTTACACACAACTGTTTCATAATGAAAATCTGATGTCAGATATGTTGGAATTTTTGTTCATGTGTGAAGCTATCAAGTACCGATACCTAATTGGTTACACACAACTGTTTCATAATGAAAATCTTGATCTCTGATTCATTGGAGAACTGTTTACGCTTGTCTGAACCAAGACTAACTGACTACTCACTGCTAAGGTTTAGAAATTACATTTACTCAAATCACATTCTGGTAAAAAAAAAAAAGATCATGACTACTATAAACTGCTACCACTCTTCCACCACTTTGTTAACACTTTTCTACCATTTGACTCTCACTTTTGCTCTTACTTTAAACTGCACATACTACAAACTATCATTTTTATTATCGAGTTAACTTTACTAGAGATTAGTTTATGCTCAACAGTCGACATGGAAGTATCAACGACTAGCTATGGTAAGCCATGTGCTTACTATAAAGGATATGCATATATTGTAAAACGAACTAATAAAAATGGAACTGTTATTTGGTGCTGTTCGAAACAACGATCTAAAAAGTGTCGAGGAATGATTAAAACAAAAGGCTCCAACATACTTATTTCAATCGATCATCATTGTAAATCTCAAAATAATACTCATTTAAATGGACAAAATACTCTAACCAAGGTAAAAAAGCAAGACCAAGAAAATAATAGTGTGGCTCAAGATAGTGCTTTGTTTGTTAAAGAGCATTTATTATCTCCTGAAAAAGACATGTTAGGACAGTCGTTAACGTCTAAGAAACCTCTAACACTATCAAAGACAACACAAACTATGCCAAAGGTTGTTGCATTGCAAGATGAACAAAAAGGATTAGATAGTAATAGTGATGATGATTATATTTATGATAATTATATTGATGATGATAACCATGATGATGATGATGATTATGATGATGATGATGATGAGGATGATAATGGTTTACACCCAAAAAATCATTTGTTAAATTTGTTTACTGGAACAATCCCAATAAGCTAATCCAGCGGATTCAGTACTTGCATACCTGTATACAGGCTGGTCATACTAAATATGAGGAAGAACTTTTGGATATAGAAAATGAGCTTCGCGATGCTAAAATTATAGTGTAATGAATCCATGTAACCGCTTAAACTATTTCTTAACAATACATGTAATATTTTCTACCACTTTGCTACCACTTTTCTAGTTTGCTACCACTTTTCTACCACTTTGCTACCACTTTTCTACCACTTTGCTACCACTTTTCTACTACTTTTCTACCACTTTTCTACCACTTTTCTACCACTTTGCTACCACTTTTCTACCACTATGTTACCAATTGTCTACCACTTGTCTACCACTTTGCTACCACGTTTCTACCACTTTTCTATCACTTTTAACTGTACATATTAAATATAAAAGCCAACGCTAAATATTTCTATTACCAGAACAGAGATAACCTTTGTAGTGTGCAAATCATACTAACAGGTTAGTTACTACTATGGAACTTACTACAACTAACCGAGGTAAACAACGTGTACTCTATAAAGGCTACTCTTATAACTATAGACGACGAAATGTAAAAGGAATAATATTCTGGCGATGCTCAAAACAGAGGTCAACAAGATGTCGAGGCAATATGAAAAGTAGAAATGGTGTGGTTTTAAGTGTGAGTGATCATCAATGTAGTGCTCCAGACAAAACACTGATGGTGTTGGCAAAAAATCATCAGAATGCTAATAAGTTAGTACAAGAGAAAGATGTTGCTACTCAAAATAGTGCATTGATTGTTGAGCAACGTTTAACCCCTGTTGTAAAAGTTATGTTGTATCCATCTTCCACGCCTCAAGAGTCATCAACATCACAGACTATGCAAGAGGTAGTGTTGTTGTTGTTTTAAGGGGCTGAACTACAAAGTCCTCTGCCTTGTTATGCAAGTGGATCGAAAAGGACTAGATAGTAATAGACAAAAGAGAGTTGTAGTTTGTATATAACTATTGTACAAGTACTTACATTAAATAAATAAAAAAGTGTATGGGTATTGTCTGTTTTTCTTAATTGCTATCCCTATGTCCCACTATTAATGCAATTGTTAACCATCAACAGTCTCTGACTATTGTCGCAAAGAGAGTGACCTTAAACAATACACTCTATCTATGGTTTGTGTACCGAGTACACAATAATACAGTGTGGTCAAGTCATGTTGAGGCAATAGTTATATCAGGTAAGGTATTCGAACCCTTGCTTTCTTGTACAGACAATTTGAACTTAAGTCAAACACCATAACCACTCGGTCAACCTGACAGTTACTAATTTAATTATTTTTGTGGACTTGAGTGTTTATAAAACTTTTTCCAGTATACATTGACTAAACCACTTGTTTGTTTTGAAATATAGATTTTGTTTTGTTTGACCATAACATTACAGTTATGAGTCTTGTGAACTGGGTGTTTAATATAGGGTTAAAGGCATTTTAAAATAATTTTAGAAAAGCTCTTAGGTATCGTGTCATGGGTTTTAGTAATGCATTACTGTTCGTTGACTAACATTTACCGTTACACAACATTATTTTGGTGAGCTCTACATGTTGTTGTTTGAGTCGTCAGTCTTTTGACTGGTTTGATGCAGATCTCCATGCCTCCCTGCCCCGAGCGAAACGTCTCATCTCTATATAACTACCACACCCTACATTCAAGGCTATCTGTTTAACATATTATAACCTTGGATCCCCCCTACAAGCTCTTGGGTTCAATTCCTAGATTTAACAAAAACTTTTAAAAGTGGTATGACAACAAAAACTAGTCTACTCAGTCTCGAGTGGTCCAAATAAGTAGAGAGGGTTTGATTCACACCTCAACCATAGAGCACCATGTTCTTTTTTTATATAATGATAGTCATTTGTTCAATTTCACATTTCACACATTGCAATTTGTCAATTTTCCATTTGCATTTTTTAAAATGACAGTTTGATATTTTTCAATTTCATGATATGGAAACATGGATTTTTCCATTTTCATATTTACACATTTGTCAATTTCCCATTTGCATATATTTTCTTAAATGTCCGTTTAAGGTTTTTAAATTTTGTCTATATGGAAACATGGATTTTCCAATTTGCTGTTTACAAATTTTTTATATATTTATTTTGTGTGTATGTTGAAAAACGATATTTCCAAAACAAGATTTTTATTTTTCATTTTATGATTTTGTAAATGATCTTAATGTGAGTGCTTGACCATGGCAATAATACAGTCTATCTATATGTTAGCGGAACCATAGAGGCTTATTACTACTGCAAGTAAGAATGTTTTACAAAAAAACGACTATCTACCACTACATTTGAAAAACAAAACGATTGAAAAAAATCTATTTTCCATTCATATATAAGTGCTAATTCTCCCTCTCCCCACCCTACCTCACCGTATTTTCTCTGGTCAAACAACCAATGCTACCCACACACACACACAAGCTTTCTATCTCTCTATATATATATGTTTTCTCTTGTCCACGAGATAAAAATTATGGTTGCTGGATTGTATCCTGCACTGTTTATGCGACATACCTTTGCCAGTTCATAAAACCGTTAGGTATTTCTCTACACATAGCGATTTTACCACTGCTTTTGCTTGTTTGGCTTTCTTGCAGTCTGGTATGTGATAGGAAGCATTAACTGTATGTCAAACCCTGTCCACGTTTGTATTTGTAATCTAAGTAATAATTTGAAAAGAGACAAGTGTAATCAGTTTTAAACATTATCTCTGCTTTTATTTGATTGTTTATGACATGCATATTAACCAAAAATCAAACCCTAGTCTACCTTAGTGAAAGGCTAACAGTTTAACCACTGCGTCACCATACCCTTTTTTCTAAGTTTGATTCGTTCTAGGCCTTAGAGCTAGAAATCGAGTTAAGATCTCCAGTGAAAGAGGCACATGTGCTCACCACTATAGCACGTAATGTTTAGCTGATAACATTAGACAACCGAAAATGATTGTATTTCTGTTAGCCAAGCATTTCTGTCATTTACCTACCGTGTGAGCTCTGCCAGCAAGACAGTTTAGTTTAGAACAAGTGTGTGTGAGTGTGTGTATAGATTATTAGCCTCAGGTATTTAAAGCTTGTTGTGTGTAGCGACCATCTTGTCCCAGTAACCACTGAGCAAGTTTTAACAGTCAACCCATAATAACTGCATATGATGGTTGTGTGTGGTTCATGTACTTGTGTGTGTGTGCATTAGCATCATGCACTAGCTTTACCTTACCCTCTATAGGTAGAGCGTTATCCCTTTCCTTTCTGACATTACCAATGCCCACATTCAATCACAAGTTTTACACTTAAACCATTGGCTTGTTTTTGATTAAGTTTGGTTCGGTTTGGTTGGATTTGATTCAGCTTGGTTCAGTTTAGTTCAATGTAGTCACCATTTTGGATTTTAGCTATCCTATTTAACCAATCAATTAAAGATTGACTACTCTTATTTCTTGAATCGATTAATCAGATTTTGTATACACCATTTGTCATTTATTATCCCATACCTACAACCTATACTCTCTCTGTACTGCAGTTTGATCTGAAAACAAGTTCCAATGGTGAAAGATTTGTCAGTCACCATACATGTAGCCTACAATAATTCTTTCACTACCTAGCTATGTTTCATCACTCACTGTAAACATTTCACATGTCCATATCCGATTATAAGTTTATAAAATCTCAGGTCGATGACCTTGATGTATTGGGTATTTTTGGGTAAATTCATTAGCCATGGGAAAGGGTTGACCATTCTAAGTCATATGACACCTCACATGTTGATATCCGATTATTAGTTTATAAAATCTCAGGTCAATGACCTTGCTGTTTTGAATTTTTGAGGTAAATTCATTGGTCATGGGAAGGGGTTAACCATTCGTAGTCCTATGACACCTCACTTGACCCTCTCTACTGATAAGTTTATAAAATCTTAGGTCAATGACCTTGCTGTTTTGGGTATTTTGGGTAAATTCGTTGGTCATGGAAAAGGGTTGGCCATCCTGAGTCTTGTGACACCTCACTTGTCCCTCTCTGATTATTAGTTGATACAATCTTAGGTTAATGACCTTGCTGTTTTTTTTTTTTTTTGTAAATTCATTGGTCATGGGGAGGGGTTGGCCATTTTAAGTCCTATGACACCTCACTCGACCCTCTGTGATTATTAGTTAGCGAGATATTAACGAAAGTGCAGTTAGGCCCTTTTGACAAAAAAAGAATAATACATTCAAAAACAGGGCGTCACCACAAGTCCAACGACCCCTCATACAAGTTCCTAGCTTTCTTAGTTCATAAGATATTAAAAAGCCGATGACCTATTAGTTTTTGGATCTTTGGTTAATTTGTAAAAAAAAAACGTATCTATAAATCATTATTCAAAAAGCCCGCCCTCTTACAAAAACCCCAATTGCGCATTCGTAAAACAAAAAACAAAAATGATAAATCATAGTGGCATTCAGTTGTATGCATGCACATTATGTGGAACGAGTTTAATTTCTTATTGGCATACAAACTCCCACATGTTGCACATGGAAAGCGACTTTTACCTAAAAATTATTATTTCACCCCCTAGTAGGGGTAGATTTTATTTTTGAGTGGAAATAAGCTATCCATAGGAAAGGGGTTGTCTGCCGGAGTAATTTGACTACTCGTACATGTCTCTAGCCTTATTCCCACCACTGCCAAAACAGGTTGTGACTTGTTAGCTCTTATCGTGCACGTGCACATGTGAACACCTGTGTGTTAGATCATATTACAAATGAACTCGCATTTTCTCACGTATGAATCAAAACAGGATGTGACTTGTTTCACAAGGAGAATGCTAATAATGACATCTCACACGTGTTCACATGTATTTCGTCACTTTCCTTTCATATCGTTATCCCATTATAGTAGTGGGGGATTAGTGAACAACGTCAATTCAACACACACACACACAAATGTAGTTAGGCCCTTTGACATAATTTAAATAAATTCATGGGCTCGTCCGTAGGAACCAGGCCAAAGGGACCCGTCCAAAGGATCAGTCCAAAGGGACAAGGACTCGTCCACAAGGACTTGTCCACAAGGACCTGTCCACAAGGACTTGTCCACAATGACTCGTCCACAAGGACTCGACAACGATGACCCCGCCAACAATGACCCGTCAACAATAACCCATCCATAGGGATCCACTCCCCCACCCTCTTACAAAAGCCACGAGTGGGCATGCGTAAAAAACAAAAACAAGCATGTTAATTCATAGTGGCTATCCACCGAAGACATACACTTTATGTAGAACAACGTTTAAATCCATATCGGCATTCAAACTCTCACATGTTGCAATTGGAAAGAGAGATTCTCTAAAAAAATACAATTTCACCCCCTAGTAGGGTAGATTTTATTTTTGAGGTTGAAATATGTTGTCCATTGGAAAGGGGGTGTCAGCCCGAGTTCAATGACACCTCATTCGTCAAAATCCGACCATGCGTTCAAAGGATATCACGTCGCCGCCATCTTGTGAGGTGGGGAGGTGGAGGTGGTCACAGAACCATCCAAAACACACTACTCCTAACTATTTGAGATGAAAATGAAAATCCACAGCCTGCTTCCAGTCTCCGACCGGGTCAGGAATGGAATGAATGAAGCCCCCATCTAGCGGCGAGGATATTAACTGTGCCGGCTGCCGAGGCCTGACGCACTCCTCTGGGGCAATGATTAAATGAATGACAGATGAAATGAAATGATAGTGGAGAGTGTTGCTGGCATGAAATGTTGACAGGGAAGACCGGAGTACCCGGAGAAAAACCTGCCTGCCTCCGTTTTGTCCAGCACAGATCTCACATGGAGTGACCGGGATTTGAACCACGGATCCAGCGGTGAGAGACCGGCGTGCTGCCGCCTAAGCCACGGAGGCTTCCCCCTAACTATTTGAGATATATTTTAAAAATATTTCTTTATAATACATTTTACTTTGCTGTTGCTTATTTTAGGGACTGCGACATCGGGGTTGATAGCCCCGTGTATTTGGGCGAGTATGGAATTTGTGTGATAACATGTGTTACCGGTATTGTGATGGCTGTACTAGTGTGTATTTTGTAATTCAGGCGAGGATTGGGAAGGAGGTGGCCGTGGCCTTAAGTTAGGAATCTTCCAGCATTTGTCTGGAGTAGAAGTGTGAGAAACCACAGAAAACCACTTCCTGGATGGCTGAGGTGGGAATTGAACCCATCTCTTCTGAGTGTCTCCTCGCGAGGCTGAGTGTACCCCGTCCGAACCCATAGACCAGAATTACATTTCTTGGCAGAATCGGGAATCAAACACGGACCTTCGTCAAAAATAACGGAGAGCTCTGAGTATTAATGTTGCAGCCTGTTTTATAAACTTTAAAATGATATAGACATAAACATTTTGGTTTTCACTATATTATCACTAGGGCCCAGATGTTGATGACATGTCATCTTTTTACTGAGCTGTCTAAAACCATGCTGAAGTACATAGAAACTCCGGGCGGGCCATCCCGTCTTCAAATATGTCATTTTTATTTTGCATCTTTGTGCATTTTTTGCTACTTTTCCATTTTAAGAGCATTTTTTTAAGTTTGGTAGATTTTTTTGGTCTTATTTTTAGAGAAATCGGCCTTTTGAGGATTTTTTTTCCAATTTAGTCATGCCACAGCTTTATATGAGGGAGTTATGTGTTTCATAGTTAAGAAGAAGCTAGTAGCTGATACAAGATAATGTAAAATATTGAAATATAGATTCCGTTTCCGTAATCAACTGGGTGGAAACAAGTCTTAGCAACAATCGTGGCGAAATTGCTGCGGGTTTTGCATCAAAACTGAAACAATTGCTGGGCAAAAACACCGGGTATAAAACATTATGCAAAATCTCAGACATTCTTTCTGGTGAAAACTACTGCATGGATGGGATTGAAGAGGATTTAGCAGCAAACGACCTTCCTCACTTCAAGTACGCTCAGATCACATCAGTTGATGTTGAACGCAGCTTTTCGAGATATAAACACTTGTTGGCTGATAACCGCAGATCATTTTCATTTGACAACATCGGAAAGTGAACATAAACCTTTTGTTAAGTACTAGTAATCTATTTTCAGTTTGAGCTTAAGTTGTAATTTTTGAAATATTGGTGAGTATATTATTATAAGATCAATGTCTCCATTTTATTGTGCATTTTTCGAATGTTTGGGACATTTATTACAGTCATTTTTGAAAGTTTTAAATGCATTTTTTAAACATTATGACGGCATCAAGATCCGGGCCCTAATTATCACCTTGTTTTGTAGCAGAATACATATAAGCATTTTGTTCCCACGATATCGCTTTAATGCTCATAGTGCAGGTTATAACTTTCATACGATAACATCTTTACGAAGCTACAACGTACAAATTAAAATGTGCATATTCTGTATAGTAACTCTGAAACAAAGAAAATTATTGCTCTTGAGCTGTAAAGGCAAATCTGGAATAACGCCTAAAATTTCTAATGAGTGGTATGCAATACCAAGAGATAACAAGGGTAGATAGTGGAAGATCAGGGCAGGTTGGCACATTCCGACAATATTTACTAGCACATCCACTTTGGAGTGGGGGGGCAGTGAAACACGCCTCAGGCAACTTCCCCTGTTAGGATTTTCCTAATTGCCCCCCGTGGAGAGAACTCATCAGCGGAGCTCGGTATCACCCGAAATGAACTGTGCCGGCTGCCGAGGCCTGACGCACTCCTCTGGGGCAATGATTAAATGAATGACAGATGAAAAGAAATGAAATGATAGTGGAGAGTGTTGCTGGAATGAAATGTTGACAGGGAAAACCGGAGTACCCGGAGAAAAACCTGTCTGCCTCCGTTTTGTCCAGCACAGATCTCACATGGAGTGACCGAGATTTGAACCACGGACTCAGCGGTGAGAGGCTGGCGTGCTGCCGCCTAAGTCACGGAGGCTGTAATAATAATCTTCTTCTTCTTCGGCTTTTTCCCAATTAATTGGGGTCGCCGGAGCCAACCAGGCTCATTTTGATTTTGGCCGGGGATTTAAGGCCGGATGCCCTTGCTGACGCCACGTGATTTTTCAGGTGAAAATTCCACCCCGCTGTCACCGGGATTCGAACCCCGGCCGTCCGGGTGAAAGACGAGCAGCTAAGCCACTGCGCCATCACGCTCCCCGGAGGCTGTAATAATAATAATAATAATAATAATAATAATATGAAGAGAAGAGAAGAACGACTTCGAGAAATCCAGCCGCGACAGGCTGGCCACGCGCCCCTGAACTGAGAGTTCCAGCGTAGACAGTGTGCGCCTGGGTCATATGGCCCTAAAAGCACTTGCCTGGCTTGCAGGGTACCACGACATACTATACACAGCTCACTCGCACACTTATCTAGCGGCAGGCGGGGAGAGTCAAGGACACAGATTACCTACTCACATGACATGACGTCACGCACCTACGCCGGGCCTTGGTGTGCATCCCCCCCCCCTCCCCCCCCCCCCTCTTCCCCCACACCCCACCTAATAAAATCTAAGTGGCTGGGGCGATTTCAATGAAATTCGGAAAGGTCATAGTAGGCCTACTATTTTGGCCGACCCCGATCGTGCTCTTCAAAGCTTATTATGTTTCACCAATTCAACATGGTGGCTGTGCGAAATATCTCACTGGCATTCTATATCTCCGAAACTGTCACCGATATCACCCTGAAATTTTGTACGGTGATAAAAGTCAGTGACTTTCATAAACCAGTTAACTACAAAACGAACATGGCGGCCAAGTGAATTTGAACATTTAAATAGACTTTTCTGTCGATTTAACCATCCGAACGCAGTGAAATTTGGTACAGCAATTGTTTATATACATTGTAATGAACTGATATCTAATTTTGTTAAATTGTTTACATACACTCAAGATGGCAGCTGTGCAAAATTTTTAAATTATTTTTTTATTTCTTGTGTCCCAATCATGCGATAGAAGTCAACGTTTGAATAATGAACCTTCGCAATAATAGTCATCTAATAGTACATAACTCTATGGTCTACATATAGGGTCTTTCATATTAAGTAAGAACGACGAGCGGCGGTTTTGTTATTCGCTACTGCAGCGGGCTTGGCCAAGTTTCTGGCGCCCCACGGCCCCCTGCTGTAGTATTGAAAGCGCGCTCATAGTACAAACTTGACCTTGCAATAAGCGTGCAGGTGTTGTCAGTCGCCAGTCTGAACCTCAGATGGTAACATGTTCAGACAGTTATAATTGCAACATCGTATTTTTGTAAAACTTATTTTAAGTACGAGTCGGCCCGGTGGGTAAGTTCAGCAATTTCCTGATGAAGTGTCACTTTCACTAGCACAGATTCACGTAATTGTAAATAAGTTTTCCACTAGGCCTACTGACTCAGTGCTCAATAAAGAACATAAAATACAAAATCAGAAACATTACAGTGGCAGAACTCACTCGCGTGAGCCAAAATGTGGTTACCGGATACAATGCCTGTATAACCCAGGAAGGACGACACTTCCAGCATCTTTTATAAGGTAATATTTCATACAGGATTGTACACACGCTTAAAGCAGGCGGCCACGGCGCGCCACAAGCTCGACCAAGGCCACCACAGCAGCAGGAAAGGGGAGCGAAAGTCAAGTGAGAGAGTGATGACCTTACCCCTTACCTGACGGTATGGGATTCCTGAGCATCTAGTCCGATGATGCGATTGACTGTGACTGTGATGGCTAGTTCTGAATTATTGTTCAGTTCTGGATATTTCTGAGTGATCCTTTGAAATGTTACCAGTTTGTACTTACGACTTCTAATTTTCCATGTTGTTTTTCCTGTTTTTAGTTCATCGATCCCTTTAATTACTTTTTACTTAGTTTATTTTACCTGCAACACCATTATTTTTAGTGTTCGTTAGGTGTTCTATTTTCGGCAATTTATTTTTGGACAGTATCTCTGGTAGATCATATACATGTACGATGTACATATAGGTACGACTGATGGAGAGCATTACGGTCATCAAGTTCAGTTAGTTTTACATTTTAGGTGAAAAATGGAGCCACCACCAAAACCGATTCAAGGCAGGACTGGCATGCAAAACGAAATGTATCATCAATTTAAATTAGCGTCGCGAAATTAAATTGTTCAAAGGAATAAAATTTCACTCGTGGCGTAAAATAAAATTAGTAACAGAATTTTAATTTCGCTGCAGAGGCGAAATAAATTAATTAGTCTTTTAATTTCGCTTCCGGCGCGAAATAAAATGCATTACTGACTTTTAAATTCACTCCCGGTGCGAAATAAAATTCGTACCAGACTTTAAATTTCGCTCCCAGCGTGAAATAAAATCCGTTACAGACTTTTAATTTCGCTCCCGGCTACAAACAGAATTCTTAACAGACTTTTAACTTTGCTCCCAGCGTGAAATAAAATCCGTTACAGACTTTTAATTTCGTTCCCGGCTAGAAACAGAATTCTTAACAGACTTTTAACTTTGCTCCTGGCGTGAAATAAAATTCATTAAAGACTTTTCATTTCGCTCTTGGCGTAAAATAAAAATCGTCAGTCTTTTAAATTCGCTTCCGGCGCGAAATAAAAAAATACAGACTTTCAATTTCACTCCGGGCACGAAATAAAATTCGTTACAGACTTTCAATTTCGCTCCCGGCTCGAAATAAAATTCATTACACACTTTTAATTTTGCTCCTGGCCTGAAATAAAATTCGATACAAGACTTTTCATTTCGTTCCTGGCACGAAATGAAAACCACTACAGTCTCTTAATTTTGCTCCCGGCGCGAAATAACATTTTTAACGACTGTTAATTTTGCTCCTGGTATGACAAAAATTGTTGGCCCCATGGTGTTGGGGATAGCGTGCCTGCTTCTCACCTGGAGGCCCCGGGTTCGATTCCCGGCTCCGTTAGTGATTTTAGAAACGGACGTGTGGGTTGGAACGGGGTGCACTCAGCCTCGAGAGTAGCTGTCTGAAAGTCACGAAAACCAAGATTAACGGCCGAGGGAACCCGATGCACTGACCAATATCTGCTGATGCCTGGGCAGCGGTCGCTTGGTAGGCCTAGGCCTTTCATGGGATGTAGTGCCACGGTTTATTTTAATGACACAAAATTCCCAAACAGCATTTAGTTTCGCTCCCGGCGTGAATTTAAAATGCATGGATCATATCATTTCATGTCTGAAATTAAATCTGGTCTGGCATGTGAAACAAAATGGTTGTGGATGCGTTAACATTTTAATTTCGCCATGAGTGTAATATTCGGGTGCGAAATGATATTGATTGTAAGCGCGAAAATTAAAATGGAAGCAAAATTTAATTCTAAGCACAATAACATTGTGAAAGGCGACGCAAAACTAATTGCAGTGCGAAACGAAATACTGTACGTGGCACAGGGGTTTGCTTTCGTGCCATGGTCAGTAAAAATGCGCTGAGGGTAAGAAGGAAGTAGTAAGGAATGCCAAGCCCCCCCAAAATTTCCGGAAGTGTAAGAATAAAGAATGTAGAAATGAGAGGAATGACCCCTCAACCCTGTTGTTCGAGTAACCCGCCTCCGAAACAGAACTCCATATACGCCGCGGTACTACCACAGACGATTTTCTGTTATTTGTAACTCTTCAGTCAGTCAACATTAATTTACCCGATAACTGGGTGGGGTACAACGTATATAAGATGTAAGTAACACTCCTGAAAAAAAAAAATACATATATTAGATTTAAGATCACTAAAATTGCTGCATTATAATCGTGACCATAAACTAATACATATAATGTTATTTACATATTACTGTATATACATTGTACCCCTCCCAGTTATTGGGCAAATTAGTGTTGACTGACTGAAGAGTTACAACTGACAATTTGTATTGTAATTGGAGTTCGTCACTTATCTTGAATGTCTGTCCACACAGCACATTCGTCTTCTTGTTCGCTATAGAACAAGTAAAGGTACTTGTTGCCCCATTGCGTTATGAACGTCAGGGAGGGCCAGCCACGAGTCCGAGGTGCAGTCAACGACGATGGTGATGTTGATGCCATAGCACTGACTTTCTCCTCTACTGGAGTGATGACCATTGAATGACTCACGTTGCTGTTGCAGCCCTGCAGATTGTGCAGGCTGTGAACGGTAATAAGACTGCTACTGCTCCCAACGTCAGGACTTTGAACATCGCTCCGAACATAATTTCACTCTCGAAACGAATACATTTTAATTTCAACAACGAAATGAAATGTTCCATTCATTTTAAATTCACATCGGAGGGCGAAACTAAATACCGTTTGGGAATTTTATTTCACGCCGGGTGCGAAATTAAAAGTCTGTAGGCCTAACGAATTTTATTTCGCGCAGGGAGCGAAATTAAAAGTCTGTAACCGAGTTTTATTTCGCGCCGGGAGCGAAATTAAAAGTCTGTAACGAATTTTATTTCGCACCGGAAGCGAAATTAAAAGTCTGTATTGAATTTTATTTTGCGCCGCGAGTAAAATTAAAAGTCTGTAATGAATTGTATTTCGTGCCGGTAGTGAAATTAAAAGACTGCAACGAATTTTATTTCACACCGGAAGCGAAATTAAAAGTCTGTATCGAACTTTATTTTGCGCCGCGTGTGAAATTAAAAGTCTGTAATGAATTGTATTTCGCGCCGGGAGCAAAATTAAAAGATTGTAACGATTTTTTTTCGCGCCGTGAGTGAAATTTTATTCAATTGTACAATGTAATTTCGCGTTGCTATTAAGTTTCGCGGTGATTTCGCTATGTCATTTCGCTTCGAATTAAGTTTCGCTTTTATTTAATTTCCCGCCGACAATCATTGTCAATTCACTCCCGAGTATCGCGCTCACGGCGAAATTCAAATATATTCGCCCCCACAGCCTTACATTTCGTTTCGCATGCCAGCCCTGATTCAAGGACATACCACTAAATCCCAGGGGGAATTGCGACTACCATTGGCCATAAAATATTATGTGTACTCGAGTTTGAAGGTTGTTTGTGAAGTAACCAATAGACCTGCATAAAATCCAATAACATCATCATTTTGTCGTTCTGTTTTACGTTAGTTCATGTTGGTTTGGATTTTTTTTATATATTTTAATATTTCTTATCGCAGTTGGAACACAAAAAGTGCCCGTTTTTAAGCGTGTTTCAACCATGCGTCACATTTAAGAATATTATCTCACAAACCCGTCAACAGATCGAATCCAAATTTTAACACAATATACATTGGAATGTTGTATAACTGGTTTATTAATTTTAAAATTTTGTATGGCCAAGAAACAAAGTTGTTATCATTTTGGTGTGGTAACTTTTTCTCGGCTCGGGTTGGTTTGAAAATGTAGTTCTTGGTCGCGTTGTAATCCTTATACATCCAAAAGTGTATGATTGTGAAATACGTAAATTAATTCACTTATTTTATATCGGTTTGTATTTGTATGGGGAATTAAGACATGGTTCACCAGTTGGCCGCTCCTGTGAAAGCTGTACAGCGTTGCCAAGATAGGCTCCATCACGCGTCAAGGCACGCTTCGCTCGGAAGTAATGGGCTCCATATCATCAACGCTGTACAGAATATCCTGGAGTGTCTAGCTGATGAACCATGTCTTAATTACCCGTATAAATACAAACCGATATAAAATAAGTGAATTAATTTACGTATTTCACAGTCATACAACATAACTTTTTGATGTATAAGGATTACAACGCAACCAAGAACTACATTTTACAACGACCCCGAGCCTAGAAATAGTTACCTTACAAAAATGATAACAAAATTCGTTCTTGAACACACAAAATGTTGAAATTAATAAACCTGTTATACAACATTCCAATGTATATTGTGCTAAAATTTGGATTCCATCTGATGACGGGTTTGTGAGATAATAATTATTAAATATGACGCATGGTTGAAACACGCTTAAAAACGGTCACCTTTTGTGTTTCAACTGCGATAAAAAATTAAAATATAAATAAACAATTCCAAACCTACATGAACTAACGTAAAATAGAACGACGAAAATGATTATGATAGTGGATTTTATATAGGTCTATTGGTTACTTCACAAACAACCTTCAAACTCGAGTGCACATAATATTTTGGTCGACAGTAAGTACTGTACCAAGAAAAGGAAGCCAGGCCCTAAGAAAAACCTCTACACATAGGCCTACATAAGATTTTTTCCCTAGTTTATATTTGAAATTACGCTTGCATTAGAGAATGTGTAAAGTACTGAGCAGTTTTTATTTCACTTTAAATTTATTTGTACAAGTTGGATGACTAAACGTCACCCCACAGTCTGCAAGCTGCATGGCTGAAAAGCGGTTGCTTGGTAGAACTAGGCCCTTCAACGGCTGTCGTGCCACGGGTTTAGTTTTTTTTTTAAACTTCTAATATATAATTGTAAGAGTACAAGACCACGAACTATTCAGTGACAACTTTTTTAAGAGAAGAGAGTTCGTATTCAAACGGAAACAATGCGTTGTGTGAAAAAGTAAGACGTAGCCATTGTGAAAATTGAAAATTGGTCTCCATAGATACTGACGACAGTCAAGCGCATGTTCTCTAGGTGCAAGCGTCCTGCATAAATATCCACTTCCTTTGTACGCTCACAGAAAACGAAGAAAAGTCCCAGCAGAGCTTGTGTATTGGCGTATTGAACGAAATAAAAGGTAAGGAACTGAAACAATGTTTCTTACAGCAGATGTTTATTGCCATGCAGAAATTCCTTCTTATTTTATGATTTTTTTCCTAGGAATCTGTCATCAGTCCAACATCTCTCATTGACTAGTTCACCTGTCAATCAACCTACCATTGTGGTTGCACCTGAAGTTCAGTTGTGTCTTGTGTTTCGCAGGGTTTTCCACACTCCCTCCAGGTAAATGCCGAGATAGTACCTTACTTGAAGACTCAGGGCACCTGCCCCATCCCTGGCTCTAATGCAGTAACACACATAGTCAACTACACGGGACTGATGACCAAGATGTCCCAAGTTCCTATAAGAACAACAACAAGAATGTTTGAGGAAGTAAGAAAAGTATCTGTACGAACACATTGTGTCAACGTTACATAAGCGTGACATTACTATAATTTTATTGCTCAGATATTGTTCCACGCCTAGGCACTTGTACATGTAACTCGCCGAACTACAATATTCGTCAACTCGGCGTGTTCATCATTTTCCTTGCGCTAGAGATCTTGTATAGCCGCGCCGCTACTCCTACCACCCTTTTCAAAACAATTCCCAAACTAATGCCGACGATTCCATTCACCCGATTTTATTTATGAAAAATGCATTGGAATCAGGAAATAAATCTCTCTTTTCGTATTACCAGTTTATTCATATTTTAAGCAGAA
Organism: Meconema thalassinum; assembly: GCA_946902985.2. Taxonomy (NCBI): domain Eukaryota; kingdom Metazoa; phylum Arthropoda; class Insecta; order Orthoptera; family Tettigoniidae; genus Meconema; species Meconema thalassinum. The sequence goes on along the minus strand of OX336389.2, from coordinate 62,743,752 downwards.
ATACAAAAAACTGCTAGTAACGTCTTTGTTTCTCACATTTTGGAAAATGCATTGAATTGATATCAATTCTATTGCACTCCAGTATACATAGTGGTTTTGACATCGCAACTACGAGCTTCCATTCAAGAGAAATTGCCTCACTTTGGTGCTGCTACGTGGTGTCAGAATTACAAACTAAAAATCGGGACATTTAGTCTTAATAGTATCTGGCTGCTGCACAGACTGCTGTGTTGCCTGCTGGTGTGTCCCTTCCCCGTGCTGTCCGATCGTGACGTCACAGTTCCCTCTTCATTGCTATGTAAAGTAGTCAGGGATGTTTCAGCTACGTTATCTGATGGTTGAGTTACTTCCGCAATAATATATGTGTTTGTAGAATGGGGCCTGTTATGAAAGGCCTCTGATATGGCTGGATATTCAGGGGAAGGTACTGCAGTTTCCATGTCGGTAGTGTTGCTTAGCTCCCATCTGACTCGCCCTGCACCGTGCTGTAGGTTTGTTGTCTGACATGAAGTACCGGGCGATTCCTTCTGTTCGGACAGTCTATTTGTAAGTGGGAGGTTTCTTTACAATAAAAGCAATACTTAGCTTGTCCTTCATATGTTAACAGAACTTTACAATCATTGACCGTCAAATATGATGGAATGGGGTATTTAAGTTCAATTGTTACAATACGTATGCCATTACTTACAGCAGAACATTCGTATACTTCATTCCAGCACTCGTTCTGTATGTTCTTGAGAACTCCATGCGTAGAAAGCACGCGGGAGAGCCTTTCATTGTTGACTTCGGGAGGAGATTAAACAGACACGCACACGTTTTGTTAAAGAGTCTGAAGCAGTGATAGTTATCTTTGTGGTGTTACCGCTAGCTAGCCGGAAGGATTTCACACCTTCATGTCGAGATAATATGTTTTCATAAAGTAAGGTGTACACTAATTTAATGTACACTGAATTTTCCCCGTTCTCTAGTTGATTCGCCAGTACTTGATCTCTATTAAGCTTCAGGTCGTTTGCCATCCACCTAGGCCTATGTATTTCAATTGGTGTCGGTCTGTTGTTCCTTTCTTCAAAAGCGCATTTAAGAGTGTTTTTCCGGACATTCGCCACTTTCGCAAGTTCAACAAGCAGTTCCGTGACAAACTAAGGAGCCTATTTTTCTTAAACTTAAAGATTCATGCCAATGTTTAATCTATATGGAACTATCTAAGTTAATGACGAAATTAATTTGGTAATATCAAAATTTCTAATTAATTCGAAATATACCTGCACTACAGTTGGAAGCCCTGGTGACTTAATATATTCTTAGTTCCATCTCTTAAGGTACAGAATACAAAATTTGATTGAAGTTCAATGGATAACGTGGACGTTACATGCAGTTAGATATTGGATCTATCAGTGCGCGTAAAATCATGTTGGCAGCAATGTCATGCATGTCTTGGTCAGAAATAATCTGACATATTATGATCTATTGTTGTGCCAATTTTGGACGAAATCCATTTGTATGTATAGAAGTTGCATGCATTTTAGAATTGAACCTATCATCATGTTAGCGGCATTGGCATAATATTAGTTACTCCAAAATTAATCTAGAATGTCAGGTACTATACGTGTGCAAAGTTCAGAGTTGTTGGCTTGCATGCATTCTGATATATTAATATAAGGGTAAAAAAGTAGAGACAGCAATATTATGAACAGTTGTCAGCAGCTGGTTGCTCTTAAGAATACGCATAGAGATATCTGGTTATGTACACATAGTAGACTACATACGAAATTTGGTTGAAATCCAATTGATAGTGTAGAAGTTCTATTAATTTAAAAATTTGACCTATCAGCATGCTTAGAATCATTTTGCCAACACTGTCATGTATGGCCTCCTGGAAATTAAACTGAAATATTATTATCTATATAATTGTGTGCCAATTTTGGAATAGCTCCCATGCATACCTTCCAAGATATCCAACATGGAGCTCAAATTTCAATTGCGGTTTTTCAGCAGTTGGTAGCACTGACTTCATTTTCATGGCCTTGAGATATTCAGATATAGATCTCTACTCATACCAAATTTAGTTTTGATTGCTTCAGCCGTTCAGGAGTTGATAAGGGGGGGGGGGGGGGGGACGGACGCACAGACAGACAGACAGACATTTGCCCAGATCGATCTCATAAGTCTACTTTTTCCTCATTTTTGCAAAATGTGAAAAGTAGGCTAAAAATACAATACCCTATCACGGTAAGCACTTCCGAGTATTTATTAACCTCGCGGCTAAACTCAGAACCTAACACGACGTAGGTCGCAAAGTGACACTTCCACTCTTTCTACTCTATGGAGTTCTCCAACGCAAAATGTATCAAAATGGTGCCATTCTCAATCGATGATGCCGTTTGTAATATATAAACGATATGCGAATAACGTTATTAGTCCGAATAACGGTATTGAGGGAATATTTTTCGATATATATATTCAAATAACTTTATTTCTAGTGAGCACTACCATTTCGTTCCTGCGATAACCGATATCCGAATAACGTTATTATTCCGAATAACGGTATTGGGGGAATAATGTTCGAGAGATGTATTCAAATAACGTTATTTATAGTGAGCACTACCATTTCGTTCCCGCGATAACCGATATCCGAATAACGTTATTATTCCGAATAACGGTATTGGGGGATTTTTTGGGAGAGATCTATTCAAATAACGTTATTTCTAGTGAGCACTACCATTTCGTTCCTGAGATAACCAATATCCGAATAACGTTATTAATCCTAATAACGGTATTGGGGGAATATTTTTCGAGATATGTATTCCGATAACGTTATTTCAGGCGGGCACTACCATTTCGTTCCTTGGTTAACTGATATTCGAATAACGTTATCAGTCCAAATAACGATATTAGGAGATTTTTTTCGAGATATGTATTCCGATAACGTTATTTCAGGTGGGCACTAGTATTTCGTTTCAACGATAACCGATATCCGAAGAACGTTATTAGTCCGAATAACGGTATTAGGGGATATTTTTCGAGTGACTTATTCAAATAACGTTATTTCTGTCGGACAATACTATTTCGTTTCTACGATAACCAATATCAGAATAACGTTATATGGCCCAATAACGTTACCATGCGATACAAATGACTTCCGGATATGAAACGTAACGACCACAATGTGACCAAGACCCATTTTGTTACATAATCTACCCAAACAACCATTTTCGTTATGTTAAGTTATGAAGCCTTGATTTCATCTGTCATTCACTTAATCATTGCCCCAGAGGAGTGCGTCAGGCCTCGGCAGCCGGCACAGTTCATATCCTCGCCGCTAGATGGGGGCTTCATTCATTCCATTCCTGACCCGGTCAGGGACTGGAAGCAGGCTGCGGATTTTCATTTTTCATTAAATTGAGAGTTGAGTGATGAATTTAGGACTATACGGATATGTGCATTGGAGTTAATTCGCTTCATCGGCGAAGAGAAGCAGGAAACGCGGGAGGGATAACACATTACATATTCACACCCGAAGGGAATACCGAAATGTACTACTAAAAACATTCGCAAATGCGAACACGGTCGACAAATGAGGACCTTACATGCAAAAGCTGCCAAGTCCACATTGACAAAATTTTCAGAAATTGAGAAAAACGTGCCTCTGCTTTACAATTTGTACTTATCGTGTGTGTGTAGTGGACAGTGATATGTAAGGGGTTTGGGAATAATACGAGCAAAGATAAATAAACGTATACCTATTATTTTCACTGTAAATGTGGATTTTATTTTGGACTTGGAGGGTCTTGGTTGGAACATGATAGTAAATTCTGACATGTAGACGAATGAGAAGCTAAGTCTCGGCAATCAAGTATTTTTCGTTAACAATGAAATATTTCAATAATAAAAAGCTTTTTTACATTTTTACCCCAAGGAAAGAACGGGGTAAGTCAATTTTTTTCGGAAATGACCTTATAGCGCATTCTGGTGGCCAACCACCGTAACTAAAGATCAGTTGAAATTGATTTCAAATAAAGCGGAATGTCACCGAGATACAGAGGTTTTTATTTTTATTGGAAACGGAAAGAACGTCCCTGAGATTAGATCTGGATTCAGGGACAAATTATCTTCCAGAAACAGCTTGTTTTGTTTTTGTTACTGAAAAGAAAAAGTTTTTTTGTAGACCAGTGTTATAAGCTCCATTAGGCCTACTACCACTACAGCTTCACCGAAATACACGAGGTTTTATAAATACTTCACAAAATACAACACAGGGTTTCACGTTTTACCACCAGGTGGTAGCACTTGTTTTGAAATCAAGGGATTTCAAATAGTTGACACAACAGCCCCAAACACTACAATAAACCAGCCACTAATCACAGCACAGCTCAAAACTAACATAGCCAATCACCGATAAGCACACGCCTTCGAGCATAAATACAATAGAGTGCGCATTGCCACACTGCGCCTGTACTGTGACGTGAAACCAACATCTGGATCAGCTGACTAAAGGGAAAACAGAGAAACTCGTAATGGAAGGTGATAGGAGTTGGTGGGGAAATGATTTTTAATGAGGGTTTAAACACACATTTTCGTAATTTATACGACATTGGGAAAAGCATCGCATGTTTCTTTACGTACCGGAAGGTAGCAAAGGTTAAGAATGTAACATATTTGGTGTTAAAAGTGGCTGTCATGTTCCGCAATACTCATACATCCAGAATCCCCTCTTGTAAATAATTAATAACAAATCCAATTCTGAATTAGGCCTACTGATTTTTGAACAGAATTGTGTTAGTGTAAAAAGTGGCTGTCGTGTTCCGTAATATTCATACATCCAGGATCCCCTCTTATAAATACTTAATAACAAATCCAACTCTGAATTAGGCCTACTGATTTTTGAACAGAATTGTGTTTGTGTAAAAATTGGCTGCCGTGTTCTATAATATTCATACATCCAGGATCCCCTCTTGTAAATCATTAGTAACAAATCCAACTCTGAATTAGGCCTACTGATTTTTGAACAGAATTGTGTTTGTGTAAAAAGTGGCTGCCGTGTTCCGTAATACTCATACATCCAGGATCCCCTCTTGTAAATAATTAGTAACAAATCCAATTCTGAATTAGGCCTACTGATTTTTGAAGAGAATTGTGTTTGTGTAACTGGTCATTTTTAATTGTATGCCCGAGAGCTCCAAACAAGTTCAATCTATTACTACATCATTTCCTAATTTATTTGTCATCATTAGAAAATTTATTTTGGCTAATTTCAGTACCGGTGCATTACTTTACAAAATTTTATCGTACGATTAGCTCTTATTCAGCGTTACTTTCCACTTCAGTATTTTATGAAGGTGAACAAAACATAGGCAAATGGAAATAAGGAAGTCTATTGATTTAGTAAGCGTTGCTTTTTAACAACTATGCATTACATTTGCCACAACGGAAAACATTACAAGCAATGAACTGTTTCCTTTTAAATTCCATTTTTCACGAATCATAGAAACCTTCGCAGTAATAATCCAGAACTTTGAAATCCTACGAATTGACTAATTTAGGGCTGCAATGTATCCTAGAAGGATCTGAAAATTTCCTCAACCAAACGCACTGTCCATACGTTTAATAAGATGACAAATATTACCTCAGCGTATTTATTATCGAAGACTACATCGTCACATCAGTAGCATAACCCGCAATTTGAAACTGATTGAAAAGGAAGGCTATTTGATGTTGTGATGGTCCTAATTTTGCTTCATATGCCTGTTCAGTGGAGTAAGGGATAGCGTAAATTTTAATAATTTGTAATAAATTTACAGATTAAATTATTTTTCTTTCATGTCTCGGAGTTAAGAGGAAACGTAAAGAAATGCAAGTAGTGAAGTCAAGAATTTTAGGGTTATTTTACAATTAATTAATTTATGACTACCTATGGAAAGAAATGCCCGATCTTTTCCTAAACGTCTCCTTACATCCATACGCTGCACAATAATACACCATTCTGGCTTAGTACGGTAATGAATAGAACAGAATAGCTCAATTCTATCGTCACGTGTAGTATTTCAGTGCTCCAAACTATCCGCAGTTCCTGGCAGTTCCCTTCAGTCAGCTGATTGAGATGTTGGTTTCACAAATATGACGTCATCAGCCATCTATTGTATTTATGATCTAAGGCACACGCTAATTCAAACAATACGCGCCATAGGTACACTTCCAACAACAATTACACAGACCTCTTTCTCAATACAAAAGTAAATAATAAAAGGCGGGAGCTGAGGCCTTTTACAATGCAATAATTTAAATTGCCGACCAACGCCTAACCTAATATAGGTCTATATTTCTACCCTTTACTTAATTAATCCAAATAAAAATGAAGCTGCTGCAAAATTTAAAACCATAATACACATTAAAAATATCATGCACATTGATGGTGATATGACGGTCTTCATTCTAAAAGAAGATTTTCAATAAAGAACATATAGCCTACTTTCTCCTATATGCATGGGTATTGTTATAACTCTTTGTCTTTTTCAAGGAGTATAATTGAATTGAATGTTGGTTGTAGTTGCTTGTTGAAATACGTGTTATACGGATATTAAATATGAATATGACGTGCCCTTTGCTAGAGCTACCTCCGTACAAAATTTCATTTTATTCGGTTTCACCGTGTTTGAATTGATTTGGTGAATCGATTTGCACACACACATGGCCGCTATCTGCAAACTATTGGGCTGATGACCTTGTAGTTCAGTGAAAATATGCTTCCCACAAAAAGGTATGTTGTTGCAAAATTTTCTAGAGATCAAATGATGAGGTTGGTCGTAATTTGATTTAAGCTTTTAACAACTGGATGGCCGCCATTCCGTTTCAGTCAAGATGGTGGCGATATAAAACATGACACTGAGGTGCCCTTTGCCAGTGCTACCTCTGTACCAAATCTCGTTCAATTCGGTTTCACCGTGTTTGAATAGATAGGGGGAATCGATTTGCACACATACATGGCCACCATCCGCAAATTATTGGGCTGATGACCTTGTAGTTTGGTCAGGAGATTCTTCAGACATAAGGGTATAATGTTGCAAAATGTGGTAGAGATCAGATGATTAGGTTGGTCGTAATTTGATTTAAGCTTTTAACATTTGGGTGGCCGCCATTACGTTTTCATCAAGATGACGGCGATAAAAAAAACATGACACTGAGGTGCCCTTTGCTAGTGCTACCTCTGCACCAAATTTCGTTCAATTCGGGTTCACCGTGTTCGAATTGATAGGGGGGACCGACATTCAGAGTACACACACAGACAGACACAAAGACAGACACACAATTTATGGCCCTGTGTTGATCTCATAAGTCTACTTACATTTTTTGCAAAAATCGAAAGTAGGCTAAAATAAATCCCTCCCACTAGAGACTAGAGTAAAAGGAGCCCGGTTCACGGGCACCAGACTCGACCCCCATGTACGCACCCTATAAGATGCTACACGCACTGTTTGAGAGTAGTAGCTGGTGAGATGAACTCGTGTGTTGCATTGGGGTATCTCTGCAGAAAAGGTATATTTCATGTACTGCGGAATTAGCCGAACTGCGGGGTTAGCAAAGTGTGATCATAGCTCCTGGCCATTCTTCAGCAACCCCCCCCGAATGAGGATGACTTAGTAGCTTGAGCATTGCTACTTTTATAATGCCATAACATTGCTTATTAGCCTACTTTCGATTTTTGCAAAAAATGAAAGTAGACTTATGAGATCAACACAGGGTCAAAAAGTGTGTGTCTGTGAGTGTGTGTGTGTGAGTATGTGTGTGTACTCTGCATGTCTGTCCCCCCGTATCCATTCAAACACGGTGAAACCGAATTGAACGAAATTTGGTACAGAGGTAGCACTAGCAAAGGGCACCTCAATGTCATGTTTTATATCGCCGCCATCTTTACCAAAACCGAATGGCGGCCACTCAAACGTTCAAAACGTAAAATCAAATAACGACTAAACTAATCATCCGATCTCTACGAGATTTGGTAACAAGTTACCTTCATATGGGACACGTATTGTGCCCAAACTACAAGGTCATTGGCCATACCATTTCAGGATGGCGGCCGTATGAATTATGCAGACTTTATAATACATAACATGGGACCCACCAGTTCCGATTATCGAACCAAGAATCACTTAAACTGTTCTAAAGGACGTGGCCCGTTCGAAATTAAAAGTTTATATTGTAATATTTTAGAGCAGAAATGACTTTAAAATGCTGAGTCGTCTGGGTTTCAGGACAAGATGGCAGCTGTTCTGACCTATATTTCACTAATTTGAGTATGTTGCATGCAATGTAGCCTACAGATAGAAATAATATAGACTTTGTATGAAATGGTGATGATGATGATAATTGTTTTTTTAAGGGGCCTAACATCTAGGTTATCGGCCCCTAGGTGTATGAAATGGATTATGATGAATAGGCTTATATACTCCAGTGAAGAAATCGTTTAGTCCATGTCATTATTTGCTAAGACGTTGTGTTTAAATCGATTCATAAAGCTCGATATCCGTGAGCTCATTTGGCTCCGTGTAGCGTCTCTGCCTCGTAACCAGGAGGTGCGTGGTTCTAATCTCAACAGGTACATTTTTTGTATTTATTGATTTATAACTACTCAGACGTTATAATTTTAAGCATATATAGTGTGTATTTGCGATCGAAATTATTATATCTATACTGTACCTAACACCACATATTTCAACACACGACTATATCGATTAAAATTCGTTGTCCATGATCCGCGGTAGAGTCTATTGTTGTTGTTTTTGTTGTTGATTTAAGGGGTTTGCAGCATCATGGTCTTGTAGCCCCGTGTACTTGGGTGTGTTTAGATGTTGTCTGATAACCTGTGTCACTGTGATGCCTGTAGGCTTACTAATGTGTGTACTCTTTCTTATACGAGGAAGGATTTGGGTAGGAAGCTGTTGTTGTTGTTCAGATGAGATGCATGGATATCATGGTCATTTAGCCCCATGTACTTGGGCGAGTGTTGAATTTTGTCTGATAACCTGTGTTATTGCGATGGCTGTATTAGTGTGTGTAGCCTATATATAATTCAGGTGAGGATTCAATCAATCAACGTATAATATCCGTATAGCATGTTGTATTTCAACAAGCTACTACAACCAACATTCAATTATACTCCTTGAAAAGGACAAAGAGTTATAACTATACGCATGCATTCAGGAAAAAGTAGGCTATATGTTCTTTACTGAACATCTTGTTCTTTTTTAAAATCGATTTTACCCTCCAGGGTGGTGGCTCCCACGGACTCAGCGAGGGAACTCACCCCTACCGCCGTTTTCAAAGGAAGCTTGTAGTTTAACGTGACCGTTAATCTTGAGATCATGAGCCACGGGACCTCCTTTTTACGTGGAATCCGAACCACAGGACATGGCATTTCACTTCGAAAATCTCACATGCATTGACCGGGAATCGAACCCGGACCGCCTTGGTGAGAGGCATACAGCTAGACCGCTGAGCCACCACGCCCCGCGCCGTTTTCAGGCAGTGTCCTAGAGCTGGGAACATCTAATCGGAGTGGATACAACTGGGGAGGTGTGATTAGCACCTCGCCCAGGGGGCCTCACCCGCAAAGCGAACAACGGCCTCATGAGGGAAGGGAATGGAAGGTTATGATGAATAGGCAAGGAAGAGGGAAGGAGGCGGCAGTGGCCTTACAGTAGGGACCATCCCGGCATTTACCCGAAGACGAAGTGGGAAACCATTTGTCTGTTGGCACAGATTAGAATAAAAGGTGGCTTTTCACCGATGCCTCAGTCCCACTCATGGCTGTGATTATATGGAAGCTACTGACGTATGAGTGGAGCTGAGTTAGGGCATTTGGTGCACAGCCAGTGCCTGTGTGTACTCTTAGGGTCGGTGTTACTGTTCTGACTCAGTGAGGAAAACAATGGCAAACTTCATCACTCCTCATTTTGCTTAGTACGCCTCATTAGAGTGCTCCTTTGAGGTTTTCTGGGTATCTAACCAGCCTCTGTGCTGACTACCTAACAGAAAGTTATAACTAAAATAGTGTTTGGAGGCCTGAATGCCAAAATCGGGAAAGAAGAAATTTTCTATGGAACAATTGGAAAGGAAAGTTTGCATCAAGAAACAAATGATAATTGATTATATGCTGTGGATTTTGCAGCTAGTAAGGAAATGGTAATTAGTAGTACGATGTTCCCACATAAGGAAATACACAAAATGCCGTGGTGTTCGGCGGATGGAATAACGAAGAACCAGATAGATCATGTTCTAATAGATGCAAGACATGCCTCTGACATACAAGATTTACGAACCTGTACGGGAGCGGATGCAGACACAGACCATTGCCTTGTGAGAGTTAAATACCGACAGCAGTGGCTACGCTGGCTAAAGCGCAGCGTTAGGTCATGGGGCCAACCTCTCTGCTGACTCGGTAGACGCGTGGGTTCGATCCCCACCGTCGGCCGTCCTTGAAATGGTTTTCCGTGGTTTCCCCATTTTCAACACCAGGCAAATGCTGGGACGGTACCTTCTGATAGGCCACGGCCGCTTCCTTCCACATCCTTGCCCAGTTTCATTCATCTTCATCCATTCCATCTCTCATCCCGACGCGCAGGTCGCCCACGGGCGTCGACTAGAAAGACCTGCACTCGGCCTCTCAGGAGGCCACACGACAAAAAAAAAATCTTGTGAGAGTTAAATACCGACAGAGAATTAGCCAGATGAAAAGTGAGAGGGGAGTGGCACAGAAGAGATATGATATGGAGAAGCCCAAAGACAAAGATAAGGAAAAGAAGTACCAAAACAAAATTGAGAAGGAGCTTCAAATACAAAAGGAGGAAGCAGAGGAAATTGAGGAAAAGTGGCCAAGAATTAAAAGGGCAATGGTAACAGCGGCTGAGGAACTAGTGGGGTTTCAGGAACCAGCACGAAGAGCTGGCTGGTTTGATGAGGAATGTGGTAACGTGTTGATGATAAGGAACGAAGCTAGAAAGAAAATACTGCAGAAAGACACACGAGGGTTGCGACAACAGTATACAGACGCTAGATGGGAAGCAAAGAGAATCTGCAGAAGAAAGAAGAGGAGGTGGGAAAAGGAAAATATAGAATTGATTTAAGAATGTGCAAGTAAGAGAGATGTTAGAGGGATGTATGCACAACTAAGAATGGAAAAACTAGAGTTCCAAGCACCACTGGATATGTGTGAGCAACGGGATGGTGGTTTGATAGTGGAGGTGGGGAGTGTGCTGGATAGAAGGGCGGGACACTTTGAAGAAGTTCTAAAAGACTCCAGTGAGAGCGGAGAGGAGGGACAAGAGAACAACTATCTTGGAGGACCGGATCCCTATGTGGCAGAACCAAGTCTAGCAGAAGTAATAGGTGCAATAAAGAGAATGAAGAACTATAAAGCACCAGGAGAGGATAAGATAACGGCAGAGATGGTGAAGAAAGGTGGCAGCTTACTTCATGAATATCTGCATGCACTTATATGTAAAATAAGGCAGGAAGAACAGATGCCATAAGACTGGGAGGTAGGGATAATTGTGCCGATCCACAAGAAGGGTTCTATACTCAAGTGTGACAACTATCGTGGTGTTACGTGCCACCCCCCTAGTGGCACTTTTGTTAACTGGATTACGGCGGGTTGAAGCACAACACAGATTGTTTCTTTAAAGAAATAATTAACTTTATTGCGGCCAGAAAATTACACTACTCATCAGCAAATACAAGCAATTGGAACCTTACTCCAGTTTCCTCAAGTCTCTTCCTTGAGCGCTCTTGGCCCTTTCACTTGTCAACAGACCACAGAAGTTAATCCGTCCTAATGAGTACGGTGGCCTTGACAGAAACTACCTGCTCCTCTCCCTTATTGTACACCGACTACAGTTACTTACGATCACTTGCTGCAGGCTGTTCACAAGCTGGGAGAAACAATGTCACTGGATTTCGTAACTCGCACGGCACTTCGTCACCACACTTCTGTCGCTCAGGAAAAACACGCACTAGCTCAGAAACACACACCCACAGAAAGCTCAGTCCCCTCACTTTGAGGCCGCTTATATAGCAGGCTGGTGACTCAATGAATTCTAGAATCGTCCAGGACACACAGCTTCTAGAGATTTTCTTCACTGGCTGGGTCACGAACTTTCTGGACCGTCCCTTTCACTTCGCAGCCCGTTGCGTAACGCGCACGTAATATACTGAGGCAGAGCACACACAGCATGGAGGCAGCTGTGACACAACGCGGCGAGGCGACAAAACAAACTCACAGCCGTAACAGTGGTATAACAATGCTAGGTTTTGGATACAAACTACTGACACGGATACTAGCTGCAAGATTAGAGTGTGTTGAGGAGCTAGTGTTGGGGGATTACCAGTGTGGGTTTAGGAGAAATCGATCGACCATGGACCAGATATTCCCAATTAGATGTGTGCTCAAAAAGTGCTATGAATATAATATACCATTCCATCAGCAATACATTACAAGAAAGCATACGATAGCGTAAGAAGATCTTTCTTATATGAAAGTTTGGTACAATTTGGAGTACCTAATAAGATTATAAGACTGGTTAAAATGACTCTTAGAAATGCGAGAAGTAAGGTGAAAGCACATGGCAGGTTGTCGAAGGAGTTTAAGGTGAATCAAGGAGTGCGGCAAGGTGACCCATTGTCATGTATACTGTTCAACTTCACACTGGAGAGAGTGATATATAACATCCTAATAAGCCTAAAAGGAACTATGAGGGAGTATGTCAGAAGAGATCCAAATAAAGCAGGGACATTGTATAATCAATCTATACAATGTTTGGCCTATGCGGATGACATAGTAATAATGGGATGATCTAATCAGGATGTACCCAGGTAGTAAGAGCATATAACCAAATGAAGAGGGTATCGACAGAAGCAGGATTGTGTGTGAATGAATCTAAAACAAAGTATATGATAATGACGCGAGATGAAGTAGACTATAGTGATTAAAGAGTGAGGAATAAGGTTTTTGAGAAGACCCAATCTTTTAAGTATTTGGGATCTATCATTACAGAGTGGAATGATAATCTGAAAGAAATAAAGGAAAGAATAAGAGCTGGAAATAGAAGCTATTGTGGTACAATAAAGGTACTGGAGTCTAGAACAATCTCAAGAGCGTCTAAGAAGGTAATACAGTGTGTTTCAGGAGGAATGGTAAATATTTTAGGAGGTGGTAGTATAGATGAATTGCAAAAAATCCATATAACATGTATCCCAATTGTATTGCGTACCGAGATACAGCTGGTAGTATTTAACCCAAACAAATATAAAACCAAGGCAAATGAGGACGTTCAAAGTTGATTTTCAAAACTTTCACCACCAATTTCAATGCATTTTGCACTTCTCTTGATAACACCCCGTGTAGCTCTGTGGATGGCATCTTGGCGTTCTTGGATGAGGACTGCACTATGCATAATCCACTGATCTCTATACATGGATCGCTGATGGCAGCTCTCTGCTGCACGAGAAAGTACGACAGGTTGAGCGCGCGGTCCGCCATGTTGGCGTACCCATTCCCGAGCTCTGCTTATGGGGAAGCAATGCTAATCGAGTCAATTTTAAATCGTAATTGATGGTGCTTTGGAGCAAATAAAAATATAGAGATATGTTCACTCATAGCATAAGGGCATTGGGATCACTGACACGTCATTCCGAGGTCAGTAAATCTCCGGAATATCAATAAAAATGAATGTATAATAACGGCTGACAAATATCAACTTAGGTGCTGAGTACACGCAATTAGCGATCAGTAACAGAGTAACGAGTGAAAAAACAATTTCTGGAAACATTCTTGTAAATTGTATATACGGTATACATGTATATATGCCACGAAATTATGCATTCTTCAAATGATGTAGGCTACCCATAAACGTAGCTCACTATACAGGCCTAGATTCGACATATCGTAATCGGTGCTTGGTAATGATTTCCTGTTTTCATGAAATAACCAACTCTTCCCCCAAGTAATCCCAGCACTTTACATCAAATACTACAGCTTTTAATCACGCTAGCAGCACAATAAACTTAATAATAACGGGAAGTGGATCAAAGCCAAAAATGCACTTTAAGCCAAACCAATTTCACTCCTTAGCTCCACATAAAACTTAACACAACTAAAAACCTACTCAAAATAAACTCTCCCCACCGTTTTACAACTTACTATTAAGAGAACTATTCGTACCCAGAACCGAAAAACCCTGAAATGGGATCAAATTTAAACACGCAATAGCCTAGCCCGATCACGTCTACTTCAGCACCACCGCATATGTATACTTAACTTCACAAAAACTTCAAAATTACGGCTAAGTGACCTATCTGCCTGAGAAGTAAAGGTATTACCGGCTTGCCTGGGATGATGGGTCACCAAACCGGAACTTAAAACTAAGATTTTACGCTTTAAATAATCAAATTCAGCCCATTTTTCAACTACAAGAAACACAAAATATTTACTGCCAGTACAAATAAATGTATAACATCAAACTACCAGTAACCAATCACAGAGCCGGATTCTCAATATTGCACCATGAGCTCGCTGCCATCTTACTATACCTGTCATCGTCTATTCGGCTTACTGCTGCCTTAGCTACCAGCCATCCATGTATAGAGATCAGTGGCATAATCTGAACGACCAACTCGGCTCTTGTGTTAACGTATTCCTTGTAGACTTCGCCTTTCAACCATCCCCACAGGAAAAATCCAAAAGGGTAAGGTCCGGGGACCTTGGGGGCCAAGAAACCTGTCCATATCTCCCGATCCATGTTCTGGGGAATGTTAGGTTTAGATGTTGTATCACCATATCGACAGCTGGGTGCTGCACCAGAGTCACACAGTGTATTGAAACACTCTTGAATCTGGTCGTCTGCGGTTAGGAAATCGTATTTCATGTTCTCTACAAGCAGCAGCGTTTCCATTACAAAACCCTCACACAAATACCATATCGGCATACTCAGCATGTGTAAAAACGTGCGGCATGTTTAAACAATACAGTACAGACAACTTGGTCAACAAAGCACACTGACAGGTGAACACATTCAATGGAAACTAAAGCACAACTTCACAGCGTGAACAACAACACACGACTGTTGACAATCGTTAAATACGCCCATAGTAACAGGTGTACCAACACATGAAACGACAACTGCCCTGGTTACATACCAACATCTGTATCTCGGTACGCAATACAAATAGGACACATGTTATATGGATTTTTTTTATTGCGATTCATCTATTTTACCACCTCCTAAAATATTTACCATTCCTCCTAAAACACCCTGTATATAGGACGGTGTTGTTTTTTTGTTTTTTGTTTTTTTTAGCGTATGGCTTTTAGTGCCAGGAGTGTCCGAGGACATGTTCGGCTCGCCAGTTTTGTAGCTGCTTCGAGACGGACACCCAATGGGTGAGCTACAAGTACAGTTGGGGAGGAAAGTTGGAAGGAGTTGGAGGGTAGCGGCTGAGGCCTATAGTTAGGGACCAACCCCGGCATTTGCCTGGAAGGAAGATGGGAAACCACAGAAGACCATCTTCAAGGTTGCCGGCGGGGGGATTCGAACCTCCTCGCCTCCCGGATGTGAACGACTGCCAGCAGTCATGCCGTAACGACCACGGCTAACTCACCCGGTATAGGACGGTGATTCGACTAGTGGTAACATATGGAGGGGAAACATGGGTGTTGACAAAGAGTGAAAATATTTTAAATAGATGGGAAAGGAAAGTGCTCAGAAAGATTTATGGTCCGGTATGTGAGAACGGAGAGTGGAGAATACGAACTAATAAGGAGGTGTACAGTTTATATGGGGAACCAACGATTGTGGCAGAAATTAAAAAGAGTAGAATTCGGTGGATTGGACATGTAGAAAGAATGAATGCAGAAAGGCAGACCCGACAAATGTACCGGGAAAAACCGAGTGGGAGGCGGCTTCCTGGGCGACCAAGAAGGAGATGGCAGGACGATGTGGAGAAGGATCTTCGAGATCTTGGAATTAAATCGTGGAGGAGGAGAGCGCAGGACAGAGAAGATTGGCGGTGTTTGGTGGAGCAGGCCAAGGTCCTTCAAGGACTGTAACGCCACGGGGTAAGGTAGGTAAGACTCCATCGTAACATAAGTTATAAGACAGGTTTCAGAGAAACAGTAAATATATGGGGATGATGACCGCGGTGTCTAATGACATGAATAGCTAACATTAGCCACAACAAGGTGAACACATTGGTTATGTTAACCATAGAGCACTAGTATTTAGTTCAATTCATATTGAACTCGCGCATTTTCCCATGACTGGTTGCGTGACTCAGCGGTAACGTTCTCGCCTGCTGAGCCCGAGATAGCGGGATAGGCTCCCGGCAGAGTTAGTCGGCATTTGAGGGTGCTTACATGTTAGGGAGCCACGTCAGTAGATTTAATGACACGTTAAAGATCCCCTTCGGGGCAAAATTCTGGCACCCAGACGTCTCTAAAATTCGCATTAGTTGAAAGCCGCGGAAAACCAATAACATTATTATTATTATTATTAGTCTATTATTATTATTTACTTTTCCCATTTTACGTGTAATTTGTGACGCAGCGATTACACGCAATCCCAAGTTGTGATCATAATAGTAAACTAAAACTTGCAAACATGAACCTTGGGGCCATGAATCATAACATAAACAATTATCATTTCTCCTGGAGCTAAGTGAAGCAAGTGAATTTGACTTAATTTTGGTGTAGTTAAACACGGTCGAATCAATTGTTTCTTAAACATGTCTCTATAAAGCACCTAGTTTTACTCTTCTCATCATAATAATCATCATCATCATTTCCCCTTTTCCAGCTGACACTGGGAGGGGGCAAATATGGTTCCTCTCCACTTAGTTCTGTCGTTCTACCATTCCTCTTCCGACACGGTGTTCCAATCCAGGTTCCGTTTTCTAATGCTATACTTCACTGAGTCCATCCAACGCTTTATTGGTCTTCCTCGTCCTCTCTTCCCTATCATCCGTCGTTCCAGTGCTCGTCTTGGTAGCCTTACTTCATTTATCCGTTTGCCATGTCCAAACCATCTCAATCTGTTTTGCTCCAGTTTGTAATTTAGTTTCTGCACTCCCAGTTCTTTCCGTTTATCTTCATTTCTCACTCTGTCTCTCCTCGTTTTCTGGACCATACTTCTCAGGAATCTCATCTCAGCTGCCTGTACTCTGCTCTCATCCCTCTTAGTCATTGTCCAAGTTTCTGCTGCATATGTCATTATAGGAACATAATATGCTTTGTACATAACTTCTTTAGCCTTAATTGGTATATCCTTGTTCCATACTAGTCCCCGTACCTGTTGGTAGAAAGCACTCCCGAGTTGTATTGTTCTGCTAATTTCCAAATCTAGTCTTCCATCTTCAGTCAGTTCACTTCCCAAGTATTTGAAGTGTTTCACCACTTCCAATTCCTTATCTCCGACTTTGATTACTCCTTTTCCTTCTTTCTTACCTCTACTCTCACCACTGTTTTACTCTAATCCACATTTATCTTCCATGCCCATTGCGCAATCTTCTCGATTCCGACTAAATCCTTAATTAATTATTAATATTTCCTTTACTCTTCTAAGTCACAAAATTAGTGACGGACTGATCTGAAAATTACTATGCTGATAGACCAAGTCGTAGTTGAAACTTTGAAACTCATTTTTAGGAATTTGATTGTAGGAATCATGTCAAACAAAGGCAGTAATGCAATTCTTGTCGATATTTAAATTTCAACACCATGTAGAATGAAACTTGAAATCATAAATTATGAATGTCTTCCTTGATATTGGGTAAACAATATCATGTTAAAATCAAGAACAGCTGAGAATTTTATTTTAGCAACTTCCGTTCGGTGCAAAATTTCGATAGGATGTGAGCTTGAAAAGTTTCTTGACACGGAACGAGTGCAAAATTCTATTGTTCCTGCATGATTGTTTTCCAATTCAGGTCCCTTCTGATCACGATCTCACCTTACACAAATATAGTGTTGGCAATACCATGTGAAGAGAATGCCATTGCGCGAGTGAAGAAAGATTCAAACCAATGTTGTGAATCCTCCTTTGGTTGTCGGTGAATTGCCGTCCGAGTTCACAGTTCACATTGTCTTTGCTGCTTTTCAGTCGGTCAACACGATTGTGCCCAATGAATTGGGTGGGGTACAAAAATATAAGTATGTAAAACACTCCTGGAAAAAAGTACATTTATTATGTAGTTATCACACTTAAATGGGCAATATAATTAAAATTATAATATAATTCATGTAAAAACGTGCTATTGAACCACAGTAGTGAATGTATAATAGTGAAGGTTAACCTTTATGGGGGAGGTACACGTCTACAATGTAAAAACCACATATATTTTAAATAGTTTTCCTCGGTATCCCTTTGTTCTGTTGCTATTAAATTTTGCACACTCCTAGAACTGTACTTCATCTTTAGTTTGCAACTTGAATATTTACAATTAACGTTCCCTAGTTATTAAAAAGAATCAAAAAATTGGACTAATTTATGCATTGATCAAGTTTTTCCTTGATCATTTCTACAAAACTTCACATTTCTTGAAGATTATTGTTTTAGAATGTTCATAATGCTTGTACGCTGGCTTCTCACCGCTGGGTCCGTGGTTCAAATCCCGGTCACTCCATGTGAGATCTGTGCTGGACAAAACGGAGGCAGACAGGGTTTTCTCCGGGTACTCCGGTCTTCCCTGTCAAAATATAATTCCAGCAACACTCTCCATTATCATATCATTTCATTCACTCCATTCCTGACCCGGTCGGAGACTGGAAGCAGGCTGTGGATTTTCATTTTCATAATGCTTGTGTTAATAATGTGAAAAAAAGGAAGGAAGATTGTAGTTTTACGTGACCGTGAATCTTGTGATTATGAGCCACGGGACTTCCTTTTTACGTGGAATCCGAACCACAGGACATGGCATTTCACTTTCGAAAATCTCACATGCATTGACCGGGAATCGAACCCGGACCGCCTTGGTGAGAGGCATACAGCTAGACCGCTGAGCCACCACGCCCCCCCCTTAATAATGTGAACTAACATCTTTTGACTATCTTTGGAAATAATATTTTTTCACCCTTTTTTATAAGAGTAGATTTTTTTGATGTAGTTTGATTATTAACACAAGTATTATGAACATTCTAAAACAATAATCTTACATAAATGTGAAGTTTTGTAAAAATTATCAAGGAAAAGCATGATCAATATATAAATTAGTCCATTTTTTAAAAATAACTAGGGAAAGTTAATTGCAAATATTTAAGTTGAAAACTAAAGATAAAGGACAGTTCTAGGAGTGTGCAAACTTTCATATCAACAGAACAATTTAAAATAACTGTGGTTTTTACACTTGTAAAGGTGTACCTCCGCCCTTAAAGTGGGATCAGGATCTGATGATGGCCACTTGAGGGTCGAAACTTGTATTCCTAAATTGCCCATTTAAGTGTGATAACTAGGGCCCGGATTTTGATGCCGTAAAAAGTTTAAAAAATGCACTTAAAATTTTCAAATATGACTGTAATAAATGCCCTTAAAATTCGAAAAATGCACAATAAAATGGAGAAAATGATCTTATAATAATAAACTCACCAATATTTCAAAAATGACAACTTAAGCTCAAACTGAAAAGTCAATCAAAAGAGATTTCTAGCACTTAACAAAAGGTTTATGTTCACTTAAGTCTGAGCTGCAGGTAACATTCAATTACGCTAATAACTGGTTTGCGACGAAAACAAGAGCATCTGTATGCCTACGGTACCGTTTTTCTGCATCCAAGATATATACTTTTCTACCAATAGCAATACTGAGATATTTTATTTCAATATTTTAAATTATCTTGTATCAGCGACTAGCTTCTTGTTAACTCTGAGAGACGTAACTCTCTCATATAAAGCTGTTACTTACTTACTTACTTAAGTCCTGTTGTTGGCATCGCTGGAACATAGGGCTTCAACGAAGGATCGCCATCGGACTCGGTTGCGTGCCATTGCCTTCACTTCTCCCCACGTTCTCCCCGCTTCTGCAGCTTCCCTCTCCACTGTCCTCCTCCAAGTTTCCCTCGGTCTTCCTCTTCTGCGATGTCCCTGAGGATTCCAACTCAGGGCTTGCCTCTCTATTGCCATCTGGTTTTGCGCAGTGTATGTCCAACCCACTCCCACTTTCTTGCCTTCAACTGTAAATCCACGGGCTTCTCGTTTGTACGATTCCATAGTTCTTCATTGGATATTACATTTGCCCAAAACACCCTCAAGATTCTTCGTAAGCATCTGTTTATAAGCATCTGTTTATAAAGGTCTGGATTTTCTTTATGATAGATTTTGTTACTTTCCAAGTCTCACATCCGTATATAAAGCTGTGACATGACTAAATTGAAAAGAAATGACCTTAAAAGGCCGATTTCTCTAAAATATGACATAAAAATCTATCAAATTTAAAAATGCTCTTAATATGGAAAAAATAGCAAAAAATTAAAAAGATGCAAAATAAAAATTACATATATGAAGACGGGGTGGCCCGTCCGGAGATTCTATGTGCTTCAGCATTGTTTTAGACAGCTCAGTAAAAAGATGACATGTCATCAACATCCGTGTCCTAGTGATAACTAACTAATACATGTAATTTTTTCCGGGAGTGTTTTACATATTAACATTTTTGTACACCGTCCAATTCATTGGGCACAATCGTGTTGACCGACTGAAAAGCAGCAAAGACAATTTGTATAGACAACACTGAAAAAAGAATGGCTTCAAATTTCCAAATTTCACAGCTCAGAGGATTTTCGCGTTTTAATCGTCGATCCATACATGTTCAATGTGATATAGAAGAAGCTGTATCTATTGTGTTTCGAACAGGGCAACAACTGAATATAGCGTCAGCATACCCAGTGGCACTGTGCACAATAACGCCCATCATTCAGCTAGTACTCTCGCATGTGTATAAACCACCCGCCTGGCCTTACTGTTATGCGGGTTTCTATAAATATGTTTACTTGTATGAGGTGCGTTCAAAAAGTAACGAGCCGGAGGCTGGAATGCACAAACCGGTGACTACATCGGCTAATCTTGGCGTGTGTAACGAGGTGTGGTTCCGACCAGAGCGTGGAAGGTCACAGCCCGTCGCAAAAGGGCACGCGTGCACGTCACGTCACGATACAAAGCGAGCAGCAGCATGCATCAATCGTCCAACGCTGGCAGTCACATTGCAAACAGTGACAAGGAGGCGTCAACCGAAGAGCTAAGAGGTGTTGTTCGGTTTCTGACAGCGGAAGGAGTAGGGGGAACGGACATTTATCGCCGAATGTCACAAGTGTGCGGCGAACACTGCATTTCCCTTGCAAGGGTCAAGGCGTGGCATAAGCGCTTCAGGGAAGGACGGGTGTCGTTAGCCGATGATGCCCGGTCTAGGACACCGCCCTGCATTACCGACGACAACGTCCAGCTGGTTGATGCACTCATTACCCAGGACCGTCGTGTGACAGTGAACGCCATAGACACCGTGGTTGCTCCACGACAATGCACGACCTCATACGGCCAACACAGTCGCGGCACTCCTGAAGAAATCGAAATGGGAGGTTCTCGGCCACCATCCATGCAGTCCAGACCTCTCTCCCTGTGATTACGTCATGTTTGGTCCCCTGAAAAGGGTTCTGCGGGGCCAACGATTCACCTCGGACGCCGACGTCCAGCTGTACGTGCGGAACTGGTTCACATCGCAGCCCAGGGAATTTTATGAGACAGCCATTCACCGCCCCGTGTCATAGTGGGACAAGTGCCTCAACAGCCAGGGCCAATACTTCTAACATACAGGTACTGGTTTCTGTAATTATGCCTCCGGCTCGTTACTTTTTGAACGCACCTTATATAAACGCACTTTCTAAAATTATGTGGGTTGTATGCGCCCCATGTGTACAGAGCTACAGACTACCCGCCCGGCTCTAGTTATATGCGGGCTGGGCGCGACACACTTCAGGCAGGGGCTACCATCTTGTATATTAGTTTAAAAGAACTTCATAAACAAAGATGTCGTGGATCTTCTTCTGTACATCCCTGTTAACTACTGCGGTTTTAGAGACGACGGGGTACCGGAATTTTGCCCCGAAGGGGATCTTTTACGTGCCAGTAAATCTACTGATACGGCTCCCTCGCATTTGCGCACCCTCGAATGCCAACTGTCTGTGCCGGGATTCGATCCTGCAACTTTGGGCAATGCTGGCGAGAACGTTACCGTAGGGCCACGGAGCCAGTCGAAGGCATATGTGAATAGAACGAATGATTCATCAGTGAAAAATCTCCCCACTAAAAATATCAAGCTCAATAAGATATTACACGTGTAATTTGCTTTTGAAAACATCTATAGGCTAGTTAAACTGCTGTCATAAAATGTGTTAATGTCAATATTCATGTATTTCATTCATAACTTATTACTGCCCGTTTCGGATCAACATCCATCTCCCTTCCTTATAATATGCTACAATAAGTACCGGTACGCGAAGGACATAACATCTGTGTTCCATTGTGTTTTCGAAGTCGAATTAGTTGTGTTATAATTCAATAGTTCGTTCCAGTAGTTGTCTATTAGAGCCGCTAGATGGTAGCACTATGCGCTGTCGCCGCTGCTCTGCGCGCGCCGATCATAATGGATGTCTTTCGCTGTTTTATTGCCTGTGTTATAGAAAACATACTGCAATTCCTGTAAACTCCTGTATAAGTCACTTACAAAATGTATAACGTTAATAATAGTCCTTGTCAAAACAATATTTCAGTGGTAAAAAAGAAAGACGTCGCCGTAAGGTGGGAACGAACCTCGGCTCTTGCGTTCCAGAGGCAATTCGCTTATCGACTGCGCTATTACTGCACGTCTCTCTGCTCGGTGACGCACCAACTCAGTATCTCAATAACTCGCTGTCTGGAGAAAATGTCCTTCCTTCATTTCAGTTGCACATTCGTATACGTTCATACTGTTACTATATTTTATTGTCAGGACTTGGTTAATATCCTTCTTCAAAAACACGGAAGCCTTATGCATGGGCGCGTACAGTTATTAAATAAATTAATTTTTAATGAATTGTGTGTCGTCCATGCGGCCATGTTTAAATTGCAACAGTCACAGATTCATGAGAGCAAGGAAAATATTTAACCTTGAAAAACAAAATATTTCCGTTGACTTTTCAAGAAATGCAAGATTTTTCCTGCACTATTGAGACGATTTGGAAGATTTTGGTACAAACTATAACTTCTAACTTCCTCTGGTTTAGGAGCTTGAGTTTTGTGAAACATACACCTTGCGCTGAACAATGCATTTTAGAAGCCGACACGCTGTACGATATTATGTTATGCGTACCGGTATACGTTCATCATTGTAGTCCATAGCATGTATCGTATGAAAGCACGGCAGTAGGGGGGTAAGGCGGTTTCTAAATAGTGTCATGGCCGCCGCGTTAGTCCAAGCCAATATCTCGCGAACCCATGGTCGGATGTTGACATATGAGGTGTCGTTGAACTCGAGCTGACGTCCTCTTTCCTATTGACAATGTATTATATTTTTCAAAAATTCTTTGAATTTTTTTGTTTTCGAAAGTAGGCGATAGTTTGAAAACCAAACATGATAGAACGTTGTGCCATGGCTCAAACGAACAGTCTTTATGACCTTTATTTTTTGTAATAAAACTTTTTTATTTTTTATATTTTTTTGAAAACACTCGAATTTTGAAAATCCTATATTTTGGAAACTAGGAACTCTACAAAAAAAATTGTTTAACGTAAATCAATGGTCCCTATCCCCTCTACCCCCAAAATAAATTTCAAGTCTCTAGGATGAAAACCTGCAGTAGTGTGGTAGTAAGAGAGCTGGACCACTTAGGAAGTTGTGAGCCCCTACGACCTTGGAATGGAAGGAGCCATGCTAGGAGGGCGTGCTTGGATTCGTTTTTTTCGTCTCGTTGTGCTCTTTACGGGAATGTAGGTGTCGAAACGGTGAAAATCTGGAAACACGGTTTTTTTAGGGTAAAACCGTGATTTTAAACTTTTTGCTATATTTCGCGAACCAATAACGCTAGAGGCGTGTTCGACAGGTCCAAGGACTCGGGGTGATGTCCTCTTTGCTATGGACCACTCGTTGTAATTTTAAAAAATTTTGGAAACGCGATTTTGGGGGTAAACACGTGTTTTTTGTGATTTTTGCCGATATCTCACGAACCAATAACGCTAGAGACATGTACGAGGTGTCCTAGGACTCGGGCTAACGCCCCCCTTTCAAATGTGGTAGATATTTTTTTCCAAAAAATAATTCACAAAGGGCCTAACGCCGTACATGTTGAAAAAAAATTCTTTACCGTTACCTGTTTATAATGTTTATGAAGCGTGGTGGTTGAGAGAGACGATACGGCTGGGTGTGTGTGTTTCAATGAACCTGTCGCTGACCACGGTGGCCGTGTTCAATAGATCAATTGATATTTCGACGGGTCGATGTATGACAGAGCGAGAGTGCGTTTTCCTGATATTTTACCTTTGACGTGTAAACGGTGATGAGAACTGGGTTCTATGTTGGTCGAAGCGAGTACAGAAAACAAACTTACAGGAGGTGAAGGTCATTTGAGCTTATTGGAAGGCGTTGATCTGATTTGACAACAGGTGCAATGGAAAAAATGACCAAGACGCTTAAAGGTGAAATAATCTGACCATTGTGCTGGCAGGGAAGTGCGAAAGGCATGCACACACATTTGTGAAACCACATGTAGGCTAAACCAGTGACATCCTGTCTTGCTTCGTACGTGACAAAATGCAAGTTCATGTGACATTTGATCTTCCACAGGTGTTCGCTTGGGTGTTATCTGTCCACATGCTCGATAACTGTTAACAAGTCACATCCTGTTTTGCTTCGTACGTGACAAAATGCAAGTTCAGGTGAAATTTGATCCGGCACAGGTGTTCGCCTGGGACGTTAGCTGTCCACGTGCACGATAAGAGAATGTTCAAAGCGTGGGAAAAAAGATTATACATGCAACGTAGCATATATAAAGACATGTCGCTGACATTTCCACTCGCACTTATGTGACTACTTTTGAACACGCTACAGCGTTGTGTGAAACACTTGGCCTTGTTTAACAGTTTTGGTGTTGGTGGAAAATACTTAACCTTGTTGTGGGGTAGGTATATATTTATTCATTTATATATTTATTGATTTTATATAAATACATGCAATTATTTATTGATTAGGTAATTAATGATTTTATTTATTTATTTGTTTGCAGATAACCGGTATAGCCTACTTGTCGTGTGTGTGAACGATATTAAAGAAAGAGAGAAAAACGGACAACTAGAAAAGAAAACCATTTCCACACTAGCCCACGAGACGGGAATATAGCAAAGCATTACTCGTCAAGGTGAGATTTGTTTTATTATATAATATAACCTGTTTGATTTTGTTTTGTTTATGAAATGCATAAACTATATGGAATGGATATACTTATGGTGGTTTATTTTATTTCTTTTTAGAGTGTTGGAAAACGCTTGACCTCTGTGAATAACCAGGAACGTGTGTGTTTTTTGGATTATTGTCAGACAGTCTACATTTCTAAACTCAGGTGAGAGTGTTCTTTCAAAATAATGTCTTTTACTGCTGAGAATACGTTAACTTGGGAACCCATAAACAGTTGTTTCAAATCGCGTGTGTGCTCTGGCCGCGTGGTCAATGTTAGAAAAAGTTTGATTCCCAAAGAATTTTTAGAATCTTGTTTTGAAATTTTTAAAATTGAAATTTGTACAGCGCAAAGGTTGCATACGGCTTTAAAGGTGAATACAGAACTGGTGTGTGATTTCATATATAAAAAGAAGGACGTAGAGCATAAAGAGACATTTTATATTTGCAGTAAAATGCAAGAGCTATTCATAGCCCATAATTTGGAACAGTGGTATGAAACCCACGTGGTGAATGCCTTGCTATCAAAATTTGATAAACTGCAACAAGGACCGAGTGGTCTAGCCTTAGACAAAATTCATCATTTACAAATCAACATTTGTCAATTCAACCCGTTGAATGCTGGGTCTAGCTATATTAAAACACCACCAGCTATAGCTTCGAAAAAGGCTGTGGTCAATATAACGAATCGTGACAATGATTGCTTTCTGTGGTCTGTGGCTGCCTTTTTGCAGCCGGTGCAACATAATGGTTGTTGGCCGGGAAAGTACAAGGCCAAGTTTAATGAATTGAAACAAACGTTAAATTTAACTCGAGTATCGTTCCCTATGGACTTAACCGAGATCCATAGGTTTGAACAAGACAACCAGGACTTTTCGTTCATGGTGTATGGTCTTGACGGTGATGAGATTTTGGGTCCTCTTTATGCCACAAAAGAACCGAAACGACACCACATTCATCTTTTATATTTATCTGTAGGAGAAGTGAATCACTATTGCCTCATTAAAAGCCTGAGTAGATTGCTAAGCAGTCAAATGTCAAAGGACAAGCGTCCAAAACATATTTGTGACCGTTGCTTGCAATATTTTAAAACCCCTACGCTTTTGGAACGTCATAGGGTAGATTGTGTTACTCAGGAAGCGATGAGATTGATATTGCCACAAGGGGACAAGGCTGTGTTAAAGTTTAAAGACATTCACAAACGTGACACTGTTCCCTATGTGGTATATGCAGATTTCGAAGCTCTCACTACACCCATGGCGGGATGTGAACCAGATCCCTCCATGAGCTCAACCACACCCATTCAAAAACATGAACCCTTTGCCATAGGATTTAATGTGGTGTGTGCCCATGACCCCACACAATCCGTTTACAAATACCGCGAGGGGCCAGATTGTGCCAAATGGTTCTTGGATGAACTTGTCAAGTTGGCCGACCATGTACAGGAATTACTGGACCACCCAGTACCCATGAGCCTATCTCCAGAACAACAGCAGCAGTATGAGCATGCCATGACATGCCATATCTGCGAAAAGCCTATTTTAAGTGGAGAGGAAAAAGTCAGAGACCACTCGCATTTTACAGGGGAGTTTCGTGGAGCTGCGCATAGTAAATGTAACTTGAACTTTCCAGCTCCTCGTTTCATCAGTGTCTTTTTCCACAATCTGGCGAATTATGACATTCAGTTTTTGATTCGTGAATTGGGTCATGTCAACAAGGGCTCGTTTACTATTATCCCCCAAAACCATGAGCGTTTTACAGCCCTGACATGGAGGTTGAGCAACTTTAGCATTCGATTTTTGGATTCCTTTAAGTTTATGGCATCCTCGCTAGACAGCCTTGTGAATGGCTTGAATGAGGAGGAATTAAAAAATACTAGAATGCATTTTAATGATCCTGAGCAATTTCAATTGTGCATTCGGAAAGGTATATTCCCGTATGATTTCTGCAATAGCTGGGACGTGTTAAAGCAAAAAAAACTCCCACCACAAGAGAAATTTTACTCGAAACTAACACGCAGTACCGTTTCCGATGAAGACTATGCACATGCATGTCAAGTTTGGCGAGTGTTTGGCATGAAGACGCTAAGTGAATATGCTTTACATTACCTAAAACTAGATGTATTGCTGCTCACTGATGTGTTTGAAAAATTCCGTGAGTTGTGTCAACACATTTACGGTCTTGACCCGGCTCACTATTATACGAGTCCTGGACTCTCGTTTGATGCCGCCTTGAAATACACTCAAGTGGAATTGGATTTACTCACTGATGTAGACATGGTTCTATTTTTTGAAAAGGGCATTCGTGGCGGATTTGTGTCACTTAACCAGCGCCATGCCAAAGCGAACAATGTCTACATGCCTGATTATTCACCAGACAAACCAGAATCGTACTTAATGTACTATGACGTGAATAATTTGTACGGTTATGCCATGAGTCAGCCTTTGCCCTATGGGAAGTTTGCTTGGCTGACAGAGAAACAAGTGTCAGAATTTGATGTGAACATGGCTAGCCAAGAAACAGGCCGTGGATATGTGCTAGAAGTGGATATTGAATATCCCTCATCCTTGTATGATGAACATGCCGATTTCCCATTCTGCCTTGAGCAAATGGTTCCCCCTGACAGTAAAGTGAAAATTGAAAAACTCATGGGCACACTTTACAACAAAAATCGGTATGTGCTACATATCCAAATGTTGGTGCAATGCCTCGCCCAAGGCTTGGTGTTGAAGAAAATCCACAGGGGTATTTCTTTTGCTCAAAAAGCATGGCTTGAGCCATACATGCGACTCAACACAGAGCACCGACAAATGGCAACACAGCAGTTTGAAATTAACTTTTTTAAATTAATGAACAACTGCATCTATGGCAAGTCTATGGAGAATGTCCGCAAATACCGTGACATTAAATTGGTGAATGTCTGGGAGGGGCGGTGGGGTGCCCGGCGGTACATTGCCAAGCCAAATTTCAAATCGATCAAAATTATCGATGAGGATTTGGCTACTATTGAAATGAGTAAGACCAGCGTGACCATGGATAAGCCCATTTACTTGGGTCAAGTCATTTTAGACTTTTCTAAATCGGTCATGTATCGATTCCACTATGAGTTTGCCAAACGCCATTTTGAGGACGTCTCTCTTTTGTATATGGACACGGACTCATTCATTTACCACATTCGCCACTGCAACCCCTATGACGTCATGAGGCAACATAGTGACTGGTTCGACACCTCTTGCTATAGCGCTGACAACGTGTTTCAGCTGCCCATAAAGAACAAAAAGGAAATGGGCGTTTTAAAAGATGAATGCGGTGATTCCATTATGACGGAATTCGTAGGTTTGGCTTCAAAAATGTATGCTTATCGCACACTCGACTGTAAGGAAGCCAAAAGAGCAAAAGGTGTAGGTAGGGCAGTGGTAAAATCGCTACGTGTTGATGACTATCTAGCGGTTTTACGCACGGGCAAAGCTATGTCTCATACACAGTGCAGGATACAATCCAGCAACCATCATCTGTATCTTGTGGAACAGAGAAAACGCACCCTCGCCTCCATGGATAACAAACGTGTGTGGGCTGATGACCTGCTCACCAGCCTGCCCTGGGGTTATGATCGCAAGGAGGAGGAGGTGTGATTTCACTGTATAATCGTTTATGGGACATAGCTTTATGTAACTTGTAGATTTAGTATTTTGTAAATATTGGTTTCTGTCATTGTAAATAGTAGATTTTGTAAATAGTGACAACCCACTTGGACCTTTTGCTCTTTAAAAAGTTCTATGCAACCTTATTTTTTTTTTTTTTTTGATTGGTTAATAGTGTGATTATTTTAACGCTGTACAAAGTTGAGTTTTTTTTTTGTAAATATGAAATAAGTAAGATTTTTAGTAACTTTAATAACTAGTATTTAATTATTTTTCGTAATGTAAATGATAAACTAAAAAGTTCTTTTGGGATGAGTGAGCATGTCGAGAATGTGCTTTTGGGAATAAATAAAGTGGTTGTGTTTGTTCCCAAAGACAGGTGTGAATGTATGAATGGAGAGAGAAAACTGGTGTGTATGATTGACCAGAGCAAACACGGTGAGGTAGAGTGGGTGGGTGGGGAGGGGGTAAATGGTCACTTATATACTCATTTTGTTTTAAATAGTTTCGTTTTTTTTCCATTGAAATGTGGCAGACAATAGACATTATTTTTGTAAAAACAGTCTTACCTGCAGTAGTCGTAGACCTCGACGTTTCTCCAAACACGCATCAGCACATTGCAGTATTATCAGGGTCAAACACTCGCATCAACATCATTGTCAAATCTCAACTTTCGACATACACCAAATGGAAAAATGTGAAAACAGCAAAATGGAAAATCCATGTTTCCATATCACCAAAAACGCAAAACTTAAAACGGACATTTTTAAAAACTGGAAATGGCCATGTGTGAAATTTGAAAATTCAAAAAACTTCAAACAGACATTGTTTAAAAAGTGTCATCAACAAACTGGAAAAATCCATTTCATCATAATCATAAAACTTGAAACGAACATTTTTCACATATGTAAATTGCAAAATAACAAATGGCAATGTGTGAAATGTGTAAAATGAAAAAATCAGCCATCAACATCACGATTTCTTAAAATTAAAAATAACAAAACATCGTGCTCTGGCAAACCTTTGTTTTTATTTCATAGTCATAGTGAATTGACAAAAGAAAAATAGAATACAAACAAATCCCAATTCCTCACTCCTCAATGTTTATGTCCATGCATCATCAACTTTCCTTTCATAGCACTCATGACAATTAGGGCTGCCATCCTTTCACCCACTGAGGCATCACTGGATGTGAAACGTTGTTTAGCTTTCTTTAATAACAATTTATCTGCCACATGTCTTAAACCAGGATGACTATGGCGATAAGAAAGGTCATGTTCCTTGCATGCTTGATCCAAAAGATTAATGGGTACATCACCACGTTGTAAACGTTTTTCGAGACGAGTTCCAGGGCCGCAAAAACGATAACCTGGAAGATGGATTTCGAAAGGTAGGTATTGAATCACTTTGTCAATGACGCCATTGCCAGTACAGGTCTGGCATATCCTTTTCCATCGATGGTAAAAAGGTTTGGTCTTCCTCCTCCTCTGTGGACGATGTTTGTGTTTGTTGTTGTTGTTGTTGTTGTTGTTGTTGTTGTTGTTGTTGTTGTTGTTGTTGTTGCTTTTTCTCGCCATGACACCCATGGAATGATTCAACAAAGTCTTTACATGGACTTTTATGACCGTGATACAGTTTCACTAGCTGGCAAGTCGCACACTGACGCATAGACGGTATTTTTGCCATGGCCACTTGCTTATGGTGATCGTAATCCGTACAGGGTTGCAATTCACTCAACACAGGGTCTTGAGTCCATGATTTTGGTACATGTTGCCAGATTTCTTTCACTGCATTGGCGGCCACATAATAAATGAACGACTTGGGCAGCGCCAAGAGTTCCTCTTTGGTAAAACTGTCTAGTTTCTTTTTGCACACAAAGAACTTGCCGATGGCTTTGTCCGTAGCATTGCCTTTCTCCATGGTATCACGTGCTGTAGATGTTTACACGTCGCTTGTAGAAATCTCACTGACGTCATTCACAGGTAAATCTTGAGTTATAATTTTGTTCAACAACTCCCAGCAGGCATGAGTGGTTAACCAATGAAAGAGATGCCACGCATGCGATAGGGCTGTATGGGTAATGTTGCCACAGGAACAAGTATCCATGAGCGTTTGCAGGGAGGGGCAGCCCAACTCCATGAGGTCGATACATTGGCAGTAAGACGCCAAAAATGGTTGCAACCATTGACGTTTTTCATTACCTTTCACAAATACCACATTGGCCGAGGACAAGTGTGCTTTCATGACCACGTCCAAATATTTATAGGAAATGGTTCCCTGATTCCAGTCTAGTTGCCTATGATTTTCAATCCACTGGGTTTGTTTACGGTCTTTTTCACACAACAAATCAAAAGCATGGGGTGGTTTAAATAGCAAATGCGTAGCTTGCGATATCCAAAACGTGGTACAATCGATCATGGCCACTTGTTTAAATATAAATTTGTTGTCACCAATTTTAAACACTTGGCAATCCACAATGAGTGTGCGCAACATGTTGACGCTTGCCTGGACCAAGTTCAACTGACGACTGACTGACGATCACGTGTGATCATGGCATGGGCTTACCTGCCATGCTAGTTTCAAAAAAGAAGGTTAGGGTAGGACAGAGGGACATGCAAAAATAAGAATTTAAGAATTACATCATTTTATTATCATTACACGTCTTACAGGCCTTTGTCATTTTGGGATAAGGACGATAGCAACTGATACAACAATATAGTCTCTTGTGTTTGTAACGTCCATAACACCGATGATGTCCCAATGTTTCTAAACTAGGTGTTTTTGATGGTGAGCTGCTCACCGAAGCACCATGGATACCATACGGTCCACACGTATCGTAACTTGTATTTTTTTCATCACCCAGTGACACAAGTGAGGGATAGCTTGAATGACAGGGTATATTTCCCACTTTCATTCTGCACAGGTAGGGGCAGGTGGGTGACCAGCGCTGATGTTCCTGCATGGGTTCATCGCCCTCCTGCCATTGGTCTATGATGATGGGACAAAAGGCACATTTCACTTCATCTCTTGTTTTTAAATAGTAGAATCCAGCGGCCGCCAAGGCTTGAGGGTTTATGAAAGGCACTGGCCACGTGGCAAAAGTCTTGAAACGTTGTTCCTCAGAGTTTAAATTCATGGATGAGACGTCTCTTGAGGCTTTAAAGCAAGACATGACTGAGCGACTTGACGTGGGTTGAGCTGTTATTTATACACTCGTCACTTGGTTGGACAGTGGATAATAGTTGACTTGTTTGTGATGAATAATTAAACAGTAGGCTGTCGTATTGGCTGGTACATTGTCATGCGTTTCAAAATCTAGTCGAATGTCGATATTGGATGGCTTGACAGACTCTTCCAGGTAAGAACAGTCAAAGACAATCAGTGGCGCTCTTGCCTTAAACGCTTGGGGTAGTAGCATGGGGCCGTTCTCTTTTTGATAATACGACCATCGAAATTTAGAAAACAAGTCGTACAGGGGCCCAAATTTATTTTTTGAAAAATCCAAATCCAGTCCTTCATAGGGAAACACAGCTCCGTTGAGGAAAAGACGTGCATTTCTCAATTGCAGGTGATCAAATTGCGTGGCATCTTTGGTTTGTTGATACTTGCGATTCGTTTGAAAACCCACAATCAGGTAGAGAGGTCTCTCTGTATAGCGAGCTGTTTTTACAGACCAACTGTGTGTGTTGGTGGTGGGCAATAGCGGATACTCATGGAGTGCCCAGCTTCTAAATTCCATGGGTAGAGGCATATCTCTCTTTACCATTTTGAGTATGTCCAGTTTTTTGCTATCGTTAAGGGTCACATGAGGCACTTTCCATAGCAAGCGTTGTAGTTGAATTTTTGAATCGATGGGGGCATTGTCGGCCCCCTTGAGTGCATTGTTATCACTCCTGTCTCTCACTAGATAAAGCACTTGCCTTGCGTTAACCACAATGCGTTGGTGATCTTCGGCAAAGCCTAGAACCAGTTTAAGAGGTAAATATCCAGTAAAGGTCCCATCGGTGTGTACCATCCAGTCATTGGTCGAGTCAGGGCACCAACCTGCCATGCAAAGTGTTTTACCTTCTTCCTCACTATAAGAGGGGTATAGTTTCATGACACTGGAAATACCCACATTTCGAGTGCTATCCACCACGATATCGTTAATGACATACCGCACTTCAGAAAACAGAAAGGCTAAACCATGGTTGGCCAACTTGGATGTAGTGGGTGTAGAGCCATCGGCTTTGGTGAGCCGACCTTCAATCTGAATAACACTTTCATGCGGTAGGGTGTAAATATCTTGGTTGTTGATAACAAATTGAATTTCATCATTGTTATTGAGTCCAGGTGTTTGAGCTTGATAGGAATGGAGATCAATTCTTACCACTCCTGGTTGCTCCTCGATGTGGTTTGCTATCTCTAGGATAGAATTCATTATGAGGGTTGACGTGGTAACCCAAATGCTGTAAAATCTGCTTGCCTTGAGATGTTAACGTGTATTCACGTGGCAAACAACTAACACTATTCCTAGACGGTGTTGTTGCTTTATACACAAATTTCATAGTGGCTTTAGCACCAACTTGTAAGTCACTGGTGTGGTGGAATCTAGATCAATGAGTTGTTGATCTCTATTGATCAGTCTTAATGTTATATTACTAATACTATCAACAGCCACAGCATGAAAAAGCACCACTGGAGGGTTTTCACGAATAATATACCCATTGGGCGATGTCACAATAAAGTCATAAAGCGAATGCGATGGTTCTTGATTGGTGTACACTTGGCTAATAATATTACACGTCACCGACACATGATGGTCCTCAATGAATTTCACTTCATGGTCCGATTCATGTTTTTTGTTGGGCTCCAAC
This sequence comes from Meconema thalassinum, assembly GCA_946902985.2. Taxonomy (NCBI): domain Eukaryota; kingdom Metazoa; phylum Arthropoda; class Insecta; order Orthoptera; family Tettigoniidae; genus Meconema; species Meconema thalassinum. The sequence goes on along the minus strand of OX336389.2, from coordinate 62,709,807 downwards.
ACACGTGGTTTAAATCCGAGTAATGGGCCAATGGAATCGGGGTGTGTTTTAAAGTCAATGTTGAAGGTAGAGAAAATACTGCAGCGATGAGTGTTAGTATTGCCTACAAGTTCAAACTTGTGCGTTCCGTCGAGAAATGACTTTAAACCATACTGATTGATCAACACCACATAAATGTGTTCATAAATATCATCGATCGTGTATCCACCAGAGTTCAGGGTGAGCACAGAATCATCATAGTAAAACTTGTTGTTCACATTTTCACGTATGTTGTATATTCGATTGTACGTTTCAAGAGAAACAAGTCCTAAACCATAGGGTTTTTCACTCAATTCGATAGGCGGGTAAAAGTCTAGGCTGACTTCAGGTCCACGTCCATGCACTGTAAACGTTTTACTGTCTGTCGACATACTGGTGGCGTTTTTGCTTATGCTGCGTCTTATATAAAAAAATTAAACACAAACGTCCACACTGTTGGCTGTTAAACGTTTGCTCACGTTTCACATTATAATATATCTTGATCCTGTTTCCAAAATAGGTCACTAGTTCCATGGGCGGGGGCAAATTCCCAAAACTGTCAAAGTACCATACCGTGGATCCCTCTTTGACATAAGCTACATAATGCGTTCCTGGTCCTCGGTGATCATCCAAATTGACAACAGCACATTCCTGTTTCCAGGGTCGTGGGGGTAATTGGTTTCGCATAAACACACCTCGAAAATGAGAAAGCTTTAGTTGTTTAGCATAGCTTTCCACTTGTTGATGCGTCAGGGCATGTCTCGCTATGGCTGAGGTTATTTTTTTTTTTTTAATATTTCGAAATGGTGAAATCCCAAATCCTTGTTGATAAAAGGCTGGCTTTAAATTGGCATTTCTAGCCCCCATGGCAATCGCTTCCATCGTTTCATTGTGTCGCTGACTTTCTTTGAGTTGTTGCTTGCCCTGCTGCGCGGCTTTAATGGTTTTCGCCACTGCACTGGCACCGCCCAAAAGTGAGCCCAGAGCAGCCAAACCAGCAAATAATGCAGGTAAAAATCCCGCTCGTTTGGGAACGGGAATCACTCGCCCTTGGTTTGAAACCTGTCGCCGACGTTTTGGAATAACCTGTCTCTGTGCTGCTCGAAGGGCTTTCCTTATGGTCAATACATTATTTTTTCTTTTTTTCTTTCGCAAGGGCTTGTCCTCGAATGTTGTAAGCCCTGGCTTTGCCAAGGACAAAGTCCTTTTTTTAGTCTTTCTCACTGCATACCTTTGTTTCACCATGATGATAATGACCCACAACCTTTCACAAGAAAGTTTAAATCACAACTAACGTCAGATGGTTATTTCATGGCTGTATATTCCAATTCCACATAAAGTGGGAAGTCGTTTATGGTTTTTCCCGCTTGCTTTTCATCCCATGTCAACATGAGATAAAAGGATAATTCGTCACCTGCATTGACCATTTCATGGTTATGAAGCAACATCCTATGACCATTTATCTTTATTTGTAAATGGTTCTCATCAGGTATGGCATATTTGATGTGAATGGTTCCATCATAGTGTAATCGATAGTGGCTTAAACCCGAAGCAAGCGCATAGGTCAAGTGCTGATCATGGACTAGCGGTAAATGGTTTCTGTCATTCACAGGTTTTTCATTTGTCAGATACACTAAAAACACAGATGGGATAAATTTATAAAGCCTTTTCATTTCATGGGTCACGTAACGCTTGGTACAAACATCGTCTTCGTCTTGTGGGTCTTCCACGTGAATAATCCGATGGTGATTAGCGCTATAGCCATTCACCATAAGCTGGGGCACTTTGTCATAAAACTCATACACTTTGTTATCCACATACTTTTTCGTAGTAACGTCTGTAGACACTTGAGGATGTTTTACATGGGTTAACCGCTTTCCCTTAAAGTCATAATCTCCCTGTTTTGTGCGTGGCATTACTGACCTATCCACATAGTGTTTATTAGCAGGATCTGTTTCCTGTTTAGGATCATGTATGGGGACAGGCCTAGCTTTGGCCATCAACGCACGTCCAAAGACATCCATCGTCAACCTGTAGTACCAGTCTACTGTTTCTATGACAAGGCTCGGTGTCCTGTATATAGACAGCCTGCTAGCCTTTCTAAGCCTTAGTTGAAATGAAGATTATTAAGCAGCAAGAGTCATTCCCCGTGGGGGACATGGTTTCCCATCTCTGTCCCACATCACGTGAACAACGCCATGGTTCACTGTTTCCATCTTCCATTCGCTGCATCATTGTGGGGCCTTCCGGCTGTGGAAAGACTAATCTTTTGCTAACGCTCATTACAGCGCCCAATGGTCTGCGTTTTCAAAATATTTATATTTTTGCAAAATCTCTCTACCAACCCCTCTACGTGTTTCTGGATCAAGTCATGTCTGGATTACAAAAAGAGAATATGGGTTATTTTACATTTTCCATGCAAGAAAATGTGATTTCACCGGATGAGGTAAAGCCTGATTCACTCATGATTTTCGATGATGTATCCACTGAACGTCAAGGCATCATTCAAAGCTATTTCAGCATGGGTCGACACAAACATATCGATTGCTTCTATCTTGGGCAAACGTATTCAAAAATGTCCAAACAGTTGATTCGTGACAATGCCAATGTCATTGTTTTATTTCGTCAGGACGAGAGGAACAGTCGTCACATTTATAATGAACATGTGAATCCTGATATGACCTTTCAAATGTTTACAGAATTGTGTGCCAAATGCTGGAACACTCAACGTCATGCCTGTTTAGTGATTGACAAACAAAGTGAACTCAACCAAGGACGGTATCGCTTAGGGTTTGATCATTTTATTGCTATTTAAGGCCCTGTCTCATTCCCCATCAAGTCATTTGTCAAGACACCATGGCCTTAGCAGAGAGTCAATTAAAAAAGCATATTATTAGAGCAAAAAATACTATTCGCCAAAAGTTTCGTCAATTGAAACAATCACGTGCCAATCATGCTTTGTTTATTCAGCAACATTTAGCACCTCCACTAAAAGCCATGTTGAAACCCTCTTTCAAGCCATCTGAAACGCTACCCACCGTTTCACAAGCCACGCAGACGCTGCACGAGGACCCTGAGGAAGAGGAACAGGAAGATTTGACTAGTGTTAGTGAAGTTGAGGATGAGGAGGAACAAGTGTTTACGCCTCAAAAAAAGGCCGCACCCCTTGCAGAGTTTTTGAGAAAAAAGAAATCCTTGGCCATGGTCGAAACACCTTGCCCTTCCAGAGCGTCTCCGTTTTCACAACTCTTGGCCACCCCTCAACATAAAGCTCAACTGAAAACCATTTTAATAAAATATTATGGATCAACATTGGAACCCTATTTCACCGATCTATTTATTGGAAACACAGATACCACGTATGGTGTTCGCTATGAGGATGATAGTTTTAAAATTGGCGATTCATCCATTAAATTTGCTCGTACTAAAGCTGTCATTAAAAACATCAACTATAAATTAACGCCAGGACTGTTAAAACTGCTCTTTTCTCGGACCCCCTCTTCCCATGATTATACGTCAGAGGATCTTGACAAATATAAATCCATTTTATTGGATACCCATGCTCACAAAAGACAGTATGATCCCACGCAACAAGTGAATGCCAATATATCTCAAAAATATAAAACCATCATTGCAAAAATGTTTCCCACTAGTCAAAGTACTCGTCGTAAAGTGTCCGCTTCGGGAGTGACATTTAAACCGTTAAAACCCCTTGTGGATGTTACCTACTGGCACAATCCCAATAAGCTCGTCCAGCGGCTACAGTTGTTGCATGCCTCACGTCAAGCTGGCCATACCGGTCACGATTGGGAAATTCAAGAAATTGAACAAGAACTTCGAAATGCCAAAATTATTGTTTAAGCCCTCACCCATTAAAATGGGTATTGCTCACGAGTTGCATCGCCCAGCTAGGCGTCACTATCCGCGACTCAAGGTGATTTCACGAGGTGTGGATGAACTTTGGCAGGCTGACTTGGTTGAAATGATACCCTATGCTGGCGTTAACGACGGTGTACGCTATATGTTGACCGTCATTGATGTCTATTCCAAAATGGCCTTTGTTGAACCTGTGCGTCGCAAGTCTGGCCCACTAGTTACCAAGGCCTTTCAACATATTATTCAACACTCCAAACGTCAACCTCAGCTGCTACAAACCGACCAGGGGAAAGAATTTTTCAACAAGGATTTCTCCAGTTTTCTCAAATCTAAGGATATTCACCATTACACCACGTACAGCAATCTCAAAGCCAGTGTGGTCGAGCGGTTCAACCGAACATTGAAAACCCATATGTGGAAAGCGTTTACCGCTCAGGGCACGTATCGCTGGTTGGACATGTTACCTGAGCTAGTATCACGTTACAATGACACCAAACATAGAACGATTGGGACCAAGCCACGTCTCGTAACTAAAAATATTCAGCGATTGGATAAACTGTTTAACCCCATAAAAACAGCCGATCCTAAACGTCACCGACTGAACATTGGGGATTTTGTTCGTGTGAGCAAATTTAAGTCTGCCTTCAATAAGGGCTACACGCCTCAGTGGGGGACTGAACTATTTCGAATTCGTCGAGTCTACTTGGACAGTCCAGTCACCTATTTACTCGAGGACCTCAACCATCAACCCATAAAAGGTAGATTTTATCTACATGAACTTCAGAAAACAGCATTTCCTCAGCACTATCTTGTGGAAAAAGTGTTGAAACAAAAAGGAAATAAACTCTACGTCAAATGGTTAGGGTTTAACTCTACGTTTAATTCCTGGATCAATAAATTACATGTTGTGTGAACCTGTGTACTTTTTATTTATTCACACATGTTGTACACCACCTATAGCTCTATGTATACAGCGCTCCGCGCTTCATGCATGTTCATACATGTTTGTCTTTCCCTTTCCTCCTGTGTTCTTTCATACATCACCCCCTCCCCTCTCCCTCCCTTCACCTCCCACCACTACTGTTTGCAGCTCTTGCCTATCTATTGGTTGTGACATCATTCCGACAAGTTGCATCATACTTTTTACTGATTCAGCGATTCCCACGCTTTGAACATTCTCTTATCGTGCACGTGGACAGCTAACGTCCCAGGCGAACACCTGTGCCGGATCAAATTTCACCTGAACTTGCATTTTGTCACGTACGAAGCAAAACAGGATGTGACTTGTTAACAGTTATCGCGCATGTGGACAGATAACGTCCAAGGTGAACACCTGCGGTAGATCAAATGTCACATGAACTTGCATTTTGTCACGTACGAAGCAAGACAGGATGTCACTGGTTTAGCCTACATGTGGTTTCACAAATGTGTGTGCATGCCTTTCGCACTTCCCTGCCAGCACAATGGTCAGATTATTTCACCTTTAAGCGTCTTGGTCATTTTTTCCATTGCACCTGTTGTCAAATCAGATCAACGCCTTCCAATAAGCTCAAATGACCTTCACCTCCTGTAAGTTTGTTTTCTGTACTCGCTTCGACCAACATAGAACCCAGTTCTCATCACCGTTTACACGTCAAAGGTAAAATATCAGGAAAACGCACTCTCGCTCTGTCATACATCGACCCGTCGAAATATCAATTGATCTATTGAACACGGCCACCGTGGTCAGCGACAGGTTCATTGAAACACACACACCCAGCCGTATCGTCTCTCTCAACCACCACGCTTCATAAACATTATAAACAGGTAACGGTAAAGAATTTTTTTTCAACATGTACGGCGTTAGGCCCTTTGTGAATTATTTTTTGGAAAAAAATATCTACCACATTTGAAAGGGGGCGTTAGCCCGAGTCCTAGGACACCTCGTACACGTCTCTAGCGTTATTGGTTCGTGAGATATCGGCAAAAATCACAAAAAACACGTGTTTACCCCAAAATCGAGTTTCCAATTTTATTAAAAATTATAACGAGTGGTCCATAGCAAAGAGGATATCACCCCGAGTCCTTGGACCTGTCGAACACGCCTCTAGCGTTATTGGTTCGCGAAATATAGCAAAAAGTTTAAAATCACGGTTTTACCCTAAAAAAACCGTGTTTCCAGATTTTCACCGTTTCGACACCTACATTCCCGTAAAGAGCACAACGAGACGAAAAAAACGAATCCAAGCACGCCCTCCTAGCATGGCTCCTTCCATTCCAAGGTCGCAGGGGCTCACCACTTCCTAAGTGGTCCAGCTCTCTCACTACCACACTACTGCAGGTTTTCATTCTAGAGACTTGAAATTTATTTTGGGGGTAGAGGGGGTAGGGACCATTGATTTACGTTAAACAATTTTTTTTGTAGAGTTCCTAGTTTCCAAAATATAGGATTTTCAAAATTCGAGTGTTTTCAAAAAAATATAAAAAATAAAAAAGTTTTATTACAAAAAATAAAGGTCATAAAGACTGTTCGTTTGAGCCATGGCACAACGTTCTATCATGTTTGGTTTTCAAACTATCGCCTACTTTCGAAAACAAAAAAATTCAAAGAATTTTTGAAAAATATAATACATTGTCAATAGGAAAGAGGACGTCAGCTCGAGTTCAACGACACCTCATATGTCAACATCCGACCATGGGTTCGCGAGATATTGGCTTGGACTAACGCGGCGGCCATGACACTATTTAGAAACCGCCTTACCCCCCTACTCACGGCCTATTACACATCCACACGCTACTGTGAGTGTTGACAAGCACATTGTAGCTTGAAGTGTGGATGGTCAGCAGTAAGGGAATCCACCCCAAATGAATGCGTGGACTTGGTCCTCTCTGAAGCAGACGCCGTCGAACAGTATAACCAGAAAGTCAGAATTGTTACAATGCTTCACTCTTGTGCTAACAATAATCGCTGAGATGTCTGGAGTTCTGTGATGTATCTACTCCTTCATGCTCCACTGCCGGATACTCTCCTCTGTTCACTACCACTGTCCTGTACGAGCATTTATAACTTGGGGCGAAAATCCTACTTCATGCAGGCCGATTGTATGTCCTTATTGCTTCTCAGTTGTTTGTTTGATAGGAATGCCTGAAGGAAGCTGCCTGCACTGAACTGGATATCTTGACTAGTGTTGTGCTAGTTTAATTACTACAGCAACTAAATTAGTGTTTATATTGTATATCATAACCCAAACTTGTAGACATAGATTAAATAACTTAAATGTATAGGATCTGATGATGATCGCTTGACGATCGAACCTGGTCATCCAAGTGTATTTATTTTTGTATTTCTACCCATTATTATTCCCGTCTCCAACGGGGTCGGGAATGATATGCGATGAAATCCTATGTGGCGGATGATTTTTACGGCCGGATGCCCTTCCTGACGCCAATCTCAGGAGAGGAGTTAATGAGAGATGAAATGAATGAAGATGAATGAAACTAGGCAAGGATGTGGAAGGAAGCGGCCGTGGCCTGTCAGAAGTTATGGTGCCAGCATTTGTCTGGAGTTGAAATGGGGAAACCACAAAAAACCATATCAAGGACAGCCGACGCGACAGTGGGGCTCAAACCCACGTCTACCGAGTCTGCAGAGAGCTTGGCCCCATGTCCTAGCGCTGCGCTTTAGCGAGCGTAGTTACCGCAGTCGGTATCCAAGTGTACTTATTAATAGATTAGGGATTAGGGAACCAAAACAGTTCAAACATCCATTCATCAATCCAAGATTAGCTCGTTTGGTTAATTCACAACAATTAATTTTTGGATTTCCATGCACCCTTACAATGAATTCTTCAACACCACACAAGTTAATGCAGTTATATGATGATTAACTAATCTTGTTTTATACATTCTATGAACCACGTTTTTCTGCCACTATATCAATACCGTACTGAAATATTAGTGTCTAAGAAATTCATCTATGCCTTCACAAATAGTTGGATGTAATACAAGGAAACCATGGGCTCGTATGTTAAGTGTAAAGAACCGGTTGATCCCACCAATAGATTATTGCAATACCACAGTTCACTTTTGACAGCAGTCCCTGTGCTATTGCATGAAACTATTATGCATTTCAAGAATTAACCCGCAATACAGGGCCATAAGCCACATTTCATCGTAATCAGTTTGAGCATTTAGATTTTAGAAACGATTATGCTAGCTGAAATTTATAAACAATGCGCTACATACCAGAATATTTATGTAGTGTTCGTTGTATTCAGATTTGCAGTGATCGAGTTGGGGGAATTAGTTTTCTGAAAGTAACACCCACTTAATCTACAGTGAGGGGCAGATAACCTTGTAGTTACGCCCCTTAAAACCTAACTAACTAACATGAACATGAACATTAGTTAATCCACAGTAATCTAATAGGGAACCCATGGTTATCGAATGCCGACTGTGGAATAATATATTCACCTGAAGGAGGAAGGAACAGGAGTTATTTCATTCCCTGCCCCGCAAAGCGAGACAGATTCACCTGAATGTTACGTGGCTAAGCTGAAGATATACTTACTGCGGTGCACGTATCGGTACGGTACATCACTTTAAAATTCAACTCCGGTACGAGCAGATCTCTGTAGGACATGATTAAGGCCCGGAAGTTCATGAACTATTAAATGAATAAATATGCATGCAAAAATGCACTAATTATCGGTCAAATATGCACCACGTTTCAAAAAATATATATTACGAGGCTTACAGTAGTCGCATATGAAGTGTAACATGTGACATGTTAGCCCTTGTTAACAGTGAATTCTGTTGGTCATTGAAATAACTACTTGTAGAACTGCAGTGCCAAATCCGGACCGGTTTTCAGCAAATATGATATAATGAATATTTACACACCAAAGAACGACAACTTGAAGATGATTTATTGTAGGAATATCTCTAATGGGGGCCTCCAAACCTTGAGTTAAACCGTATGCGATGTGTCCTCTTACACATTTCTGTCCCATTTCCAATCTCCGCCACCGCAAGCGCTCATTGTTTCCGTTGCATTGCCGTCCCATTTCCGTATCATTTTTCAGAATCACCCCCACAAAAAATATACTGCAACCTAGTGGCAAGATGTTACACATCAAAAATATGCACTATGAAATAACTATGGCAATTACGATCACTCCGCATTCTTTAGCGTTTCTATTTTGAATACGATACGTATAAAGAACAGATGGATATATTACAATGAAATGAAAATCCACAGACTGCTTCCAGTCGACCGACCGGATCAGTGAATGGAATGAATGAAGCCCCCATCTAGCGGCGAGGATATGAACTGTGCCGGCTGCCGAAGCCTGTCACACTCCCCTGGGGCAATAATTAAATGAATGACAGATAAAAGGAAATGACAGTGGAGAGTGTTGCTGGAATGAAATTCGTGACAGGGAAAGCCGGAGTACCCGGAGAAAAACCTCTCTGCCTGCGCTTTGTCCAGCACAAATCTCACATGGAGAGACCGGGATTTGAGCCACGGGCCCAGCGGTGAGAGGCCGACGTGCTGCCGCCTAAGCCACGGAGGCTGTTATATATTACAATACCTTTTTTAAAATATTTCAACTAAGAAACAGTTCTAAATAGTAGGAAATGTTATTTAATGGAACTTCAAGCGGTGTTGACCATCAATAATTATTTTATTGTGTTCATTTTTAAGTATAACTGCTATACAATTTGAATAGTCATTGCATTTTTTAAAATGAAAATAATTTTTCAATATTTGCACTTAAACAGGCAAATGAGAAAAATATGATGTATTGTACAGGACTTCCAGCGATTTACTGTTATTTACTTTTGTTTAAAAACTTACTTTTATTTACTTTTTTTGAAATTCATTTACTTTTTTTTCGGAACTCATTTTCTTTTTTGCCTATCGCTGCTGTGCAATTATTATTTATTCCTTGTGCCGCGCTACCCATAGCGTCTTCTCTGCCGCGTGTGCAGCGCGCTCTAGTTATAAATCAAGAAAGAGATTCTCCAGCCGGACCACAGATTACCTACTACTACAGATGGCCAACAGCCATGCTAATTCTTGGTACCTAAGACTTCAGCGCTGTCTGGTGGTTGACTGATGTACTAGCAACACGTCGACCGGTAGCGCCACCTATGAGCAGATCTCGTAAACACTAACCCTCCCGCCCCCACCCCTCCACCCTGCCCCATCCCCTCGTTCCGCTAAATATTCTCGTCCTAAATGCTCTGCCCACTTCAATGTTCCGAAAATCACAATCTCCCAATACTTATGGCACGTTTTTAAGTGTGGAGATAATAATATGATCTACAAGAAATAAATCACATTCAAAATACCTAACAGAAAAAATTAATAAAAATAATAACAAAGTGGAAATTGTGAATTCCAGAACTTTGAAATGAACAATCACAGCATTTAGGACATAACCTCATCACTAATATACATGTTTAAATTTCTTTCAGTTGCAATTGGAGCATATTGCATTGGTGACAAAAGTTAGGCTACTACAAGGCCTGCAGCATATTATTACTCAGCTTGAAAATGGCCCAAGTAGGCCTATAACCAATTGGTTATTAGAAAAAACTACAAAGGAAAAGTACTGAGAAGGGAGAAAATTCATATTTTAAAATGCTTGATGCTGTTAGCAATAACAGTAAAATTTTAAGAGAGAATGCTAAGGATCAGGTGGTGAAACCAGATCCTCATCACACTAAAATTGTTAGTGTAATTAGTGCCAAATACATTAGGGGACAGAAAAAGAATTGGATATCACAAAATATCTATACAGTAGTTCATTTCATATGCCCTTTAAAATATATCCAGTTAAAAATTTTGAAGGGTGAAATGCAGTAAGTAGGCTACACTAAAAATTATCATCACACACTAATACAGTACATTCCATGACGTGCTGTTAAGGGGAAGGGAGAAATAGGACTTTCAATGAAACAAAAGAAAAACACCCAATACTGCTAGAATTAATCATGTTTTATTTAAAAAGTTGTCAATGAAGAGAAGAGAAGATAACAGCAAGAGCCAAGATCAAACTTAGCAAAAATACAGTAATCAAATCTGGTCCTCCTAAAAGTATGTGTTGAGGCATGTTCCTTTCTTCTTTCTTGCCAAAGTATAACAGTAGGGTCCAGCACATAATAATGGACCTAGTTCCTCCTTGATGTAATGGCTGACACCGATGAACCGCAAATTCCTACAACACATACCAGTGTGTATGTTGAAACAGTAAACTTAATAAATGTGTAACTTAATGCTTGAAACGGGGAACTTGAATTTGCTGACATGTGTATGTTTGCACCTACTATAGGTTAACTACATTTTAAAAGAATCATTGTGTTTTTGATATTAATTCATTTAGGGCTTTCGATAACATATTCATTTAGCCCCATGTATTTGGAAGTGTGTATGATTTGTTGATATTTGTTGTTTTAACGGGCCTAACATCTTGGTTATCGGCCCCTAATGGTTTGGGTGATCGTGAAGATGAAAATCAAATGTAAACTATAAATGAAACTAACTACAAACTTATATAGGCTACTAGAAGAAGAAATGGAAAACAAAAGGAGAATAAGGCAAACAAAGGACAGGAGGAAAAGAAATGCCCTCAAACCCTCGAAGAATGAGGATCGAGACACTTGGAAGGAAGGAGAGCCACGAAAGGCCCCAGAGGCAATGGAAAAAAGGGGAAAAACCGACCCAGCTCAGGAATCCCTCGGGGTCGCCATCTCCCGAACTCACCAGCCGTGAGCCCCTGAGGGTGTAGCAATATCCAGGGTGCACCAAAGGTGGTGGGGCTACATACACCCTGCCCCTTGAGGGCCTTGAGCAGAAGGCAGGAGATAACAAGAAAAGAAAAAGAAGGCTGACCCCTCGCAGGTGGAGGGCATCAGAAAAGATGAGACAAGGGCCAATTAAGGCGGAAAGGAATAGACTCCCTAGGCCTCGGATACCCTAATACCGTCGGGGTCGGACGAGAACAAGAGTTGACCAAGTGAGGTCGACAGGCAAGAAGACAGAGAGGAGCCCGGCACAAGTAAGTGGAAGCAATGCGGGACTCAGCTGGGGCCCCGTGGTCGCCAACCCACGTCCCACTAGTTGTGAGCCCCTGGGGGAGTGTATGATTTGTATGATAATCTGTGTTATTGTGGTATCTTGTGTGTATACTTCCTGTAATTCAGGTGAGGACTGGAAAGGAGGCAGCCGTAGCCTTAAGTTGGGAACCATCCCAGCGTTAGCCTGGAGAGGAAGTGGGGAAACCTTGGAAAACCACTTCTTGGATGGCCGAGGTGAGAATCGAACCTACCTCTTCTCAGTTCTGCCTCACAAAGATGAGTGTGCACCGTTCCAACAGTCAGACCAGAATTAAATTGCTTAATCAAGCTTGGAAACTAGCCCAGGACCTCAAGAGTGGCAGCAACCACACCACAGGGTGGTCTTACTACAGAATCAATTGATGAAAAATCCCTCCATGTAAGCTTAGACATTGGCATCCTACGTGTTGAAAAATATTGTAAATAACGTGTGGGAATAAAATACTACCTATAGGTATATCAACCATTACATTGGCATACAATAAATCAATTATATTTGTCTTGTATCTATCTCGCGGTTACAGAATATCATCGACAGAACCTAACACTTATTAACTTACCAAGAGTATAAAATAAAAATTGGCAGATAAGGGTGGGGTTATCGGGCCAATGGTTCCATGGTTTTATTGGATTTTCACGTTGGACTTAGTTCCACAGGACATGACGTCCGAAACGGGGGAGGAGCTTACGGTCAGCTGTTTGCAATATGGCGGCGAGATAGTGACGAGACGTAAGCAAGACAGTGATAGGGTGTGCGTTTGTTATGGATTCTAATTTATGATGGCAAAATACTACATATTTTCTTTTATTGATAGAAATATTTTTATAATCAATTTAAATGCAGTGCTTAATTACTACCAGTTAAAAATATTACCCACCTGTAGATAGTTAATTTACTGTCTGCCGTTACATTTATGAAGCCTGTACTTGGGAGCTTAGCGGTGTCGATGTTTTTATTAATTTCACAATATATATATATCCAGGGGCGGATCTAGGGGAGGGCGACCGCCCAGGGCTCCGCGGTCTGGGGTCCCCGCGCCAAGGATTTTTAAAATGTAATTAATTAATAAATTATACGTTTCAATCTTTTCAAACTAAGTTATAATTCATAGTCTTCTTTTCAGTGCAGCTATGCCCTCCCGTGACCGTTTAGCAAGTTTAGATTTCAGTGAAATAATATAAGACTTCAGCCGGGAAAAGAATTCGCAAAGTGATATTTTAATATTTCATAGTTTACATAATCTTCATCAAGGGGACATAAAGGTTTCTTTCATTTTCTTAAAATAATGTACTGTAGTGTATTCAAAGTATGGTAACTATTCTTTATTTTATTATTATTGCAAAACTATTTTCCATTTGATTTGATTTTTTTATTATTACCTATTGTTGTGGGCCCCACCTTATCATATCGCCCAGGGCCCCGCAAGGCCTGGATCCGCCACTGTATATATCTCACATAACACAAAGGACGACTCCCTGATAATAAATTGAATCCAGCAACCCTGAATTTGCATGAATGTTTTGGGTTCAAAGAAGCGTTACTTGGGATGCTCAAATCATACTTCAATATTGCTAATATTGACCTACATACTTGCTGTTCAAAGGCAATATAAATTTATTAATCTCTTGCCACAGACAAGTTAAAATGGAGGCATCCTCTTTATCAATATAAGTTATTTAATTAAATATTTAAAATACAGATATTTAACAAAGCTGGAGTCTCCATTTGAACTTGTCATAAGCAAGCGGAACAGATCTAAAACTACACTTTAAGCTAAATCAAATTCACTCCCCAGCTCGACATAAACCATAATACCAATTAAAACCTATACAAAACATACTCTCCTTACTGTTGTACAACTTTCAAACCAACTATTCGCACTCAAAACTGAAAAAACCTTGAAATGGAAACTAATTTAAGTTAGAATAGCCTAGGCCGATCAGGTCTCCTGCTACATTACCGCATATGTATACTTAAAATCACTACAACTTCTAAATTACGGCTAAGTGACCTATCTGCCTGAGTAGTATAGGTGTTACCGGCCTGCCTGGGATGATGGGTTTCCAAACCGGTACTTAAAAGGAAAGGAAGGAAGCTTGTAGTTTAACGTGACCGTTAATCTTGAGATCATGAGCCACGGGACCTCCTTTTTACGTGGAATCCGAACCACAGGACATGGCATTTCACTTCTTACTTAAAACTAAGATTTTACACATTAATTAACTAAATTCAACAGTAAGGAGACCATAGACAAAAACACAATTTAAGCCAAATAATACTTCAATATTGCAAATATTGAGCTACATAGGCCTACTTGCTGTTTAAAGGCAAGAATATAAATTCTCTGGCAAATTAAGGCTAGGGACAGCATTTTTCTTAAGTTTTCTAACCATTCGACTATTGTCAATCGGAAGAACCCCTAAAATAAGTTTGCGAAGAACGGATTACATTCTATGTACGACACAGAAGTATTAGGCTACAAGTTTATCAGTATTTTTGATGTAGCTAAATCCTTGTGAGTACAATTAGAGACAATAACTATCAATAATCAACAGTATCGGTGCTTACGCTGTGGAAAGAAGTCGTCTTCACAAAAATTCAGACTGCACACTGTCATGTAACGTGTAACACGTTTTCCAATTGACAGCGCCGTATCCCATCTTTCTCTCTGAACTTTTTGTACAGGAAAGTAGTGAAGAGATTTCGTACCCATTTTATACGATTTGCAACCGTATACAGAGCAGTACCTCCTCGAATTTGACAAATTCCTTTCTGTTTCCATCAGGACATCAATGTTTAGCCATGAAAATAAACCTCACCAGTCACAATGTTACAGCTTCAACATTCTACCGCGTGGCTGCGCCATCCAACTTTTCTGACGTTAATAGTTACACATTGGTAAGACTATAATATGATCCTAGGCCATTAAAACTATTAGAAAAAGGAAGGAAGCTTGTAGTTTAACGTTACCGTTAATCTTGAGATCATGAGCCACGGGACCTCCTTTTTACGTGGAATCCGAACCACAGGACATGGCATTTCACTTCGAAAATCTCACATGCATTGACCGGGAATCGAACCCGGACCGCCTTGGTGAGAGGCATACAGCTAGACCGCTGAGCCACCACGCCCCAAAACTATTAGACCATGGGGGTGTATGTTAAGATTTAATAACCTGTAATTACAGTCCTACATCAGTATTGCAATTACTACCAATTCGACCAACTGAACACCCAGCCCAAACACTGCATTCCTACCATAACATAAACGTACAGCTTATTTTCCTGTGTATCTACAAAAATAAATACAAAGTTCCCATAGCATGAATATGCAAGGAAACACATCTACACATTTGTTTGTTCTTGGCTTATTAGAGGAGGACAGGTGCATTTGAATGGTATTTGGGTCGCAGAACATTACACGAGTCGACTACTTTAGCACCATGACTTAGCATAAGTATATTCACGTTGGACTTCGTTCCACAGGACAAGAACACATTAATGTATATAGTTACACATTGGTAAGACTATATGATATAGGCCATTAGACCTATTAGACCATGGGGTGTGTGTGTTAAGTTTTAATAGCCTGTAATTACAGTCCTACATGGCATTACCACCTATTCTAACTGAACTGATCTGTTTTGAATACTGTAATAATTTGAAATTCAAGAAAGGGGAAAAATTAAAGCTTAGACACGTTGTCATGAATCATGAGATTTATATTCTATTGCAATGTGAAATTAATTAATTGATTATTCACACTCCTCAAGATCTTCAGTACACACATGCAATAGGCTCATTTAAATATTTCTGCGAGTTGTAATCAAGTTGTTGCAATGGTTTATGGAACCCAACCTTATTCATCTTGTACTCTACCATAGGTCTACATTATAGGCCTATTAAAAAAATCCATTACGAGAACCCACAGTACCTAGTTCCACTACCCACTGCCAAAACATTACGGTAACACAGACTTCTTACCTGGTCATAGACTGGATCATTTCTTAGGAGAGTAATTGCCATATATTCCTCTGCTATTTCGAGAACAGCGATTTACGATTTGTTTTTTTTTCCTTCTTCCGGTGATAGGCACAGTTCACAGAATTTGGTAGGTCTACCTATGGGATAAATAATAGTGAAAGTTAATTGATATGTCAAGTAGAATGTCACCTGCGTCTAATATCAATTCAAAACTAGGCCGATATTTTTCACAGCCACTACAGAAACACAAAACTTAAATTCTTAAAATAAGCGTACTTACTCGCCGTAGCAGAAGAAGAACTGTTCACTTCTCATTACCACGAAGACAATTTGATATAAGAAAGATGAGATAGAACACAACATTAGCTTATTTGTATACGGCCAATATTATTACATACAACTCATAAACAGAGCCGCCATGGCATGGTCAGTGCCGCCAACCCAGTAGAAATAATGTTTATTTAATGATAAGTGCCGTAATTATCGTCTGTGAGCAAGATAATTGCAAGAAAATGTCAATTAGGAATTATGTGTATATTTATTGACTAAATATAGTGATATGTTTGCAATTTAATTACAACGTTGTATCATGCATATGTTGGCAACACGATATACACGATATACAGCGCTCCATACGGCTGGCACGTGCTACTACACCGATGGTGCCAAATGATCCCTATCTGGTTGACACCCCCTGAGCCGGACCACAGTTTTGCATCACCTCGGTTCGAAGAGTTCCGGAACCTTTAAATACAAAGGGAATAGAGATCAACACAAACAACATTTCAGCTCGTTTTATTGCTCATGAGACCCACACATTGCATGTTGTACCATCATACAGCTAGACTTTCAGCATTTGTGGTCCAGATTGCAGTACACACCACTACCTCTAATACCCAGTAGCACGTCCTCTTGCATTGATGCATGCCTGTATTCGTCGTGGCATACTATCCACAAGTTCATCAAGACACTGTTGGTCCAAATTGTCCCACTCCTCAACGACAATTCGGCGTAAATCTCTCAGAGTGGTTGGTGGGTCAAGACGTCCATAAACAGCCCTTTTCAACATATCCCAGGCATGTTCGATAGGGTTCATGTCTGGCGAACATGCTGGCCACTGTAGTCGAGCGATGTCGTTATCTTGAAGGAACGCATTCACAAGATGTGCACGATGAGGTCGAGAATTGTCGTCCATGAAGACAAATGCCTCTCCAATATTCTGCCGATATGGTTGCACTATGGGTCGGAGGATGTCATTCAGGTATCGTAAAGCCGTTTCGGAGCCTTCCATGACCACCAGTGGCGTACGTCGGCCCCACATAATGCCACCCCAAAACATCAGGGAACCACCACCTTGCTGCACTCGCTGGACAGTGTGTCTAAGACGTTCAGCCTGACCAGGGTGCCTCCAAACACGTCTCCGACGATTGTCTGGTTGAAGGCATATGCGACACTCATCGGTGAAGAGAACGTGATGCCAATTCCGTGGGGTCCATTCAGCATGTTGTTGGGCCCATCTGTACCGCGCTGCATGGTGTCGGGGTTGCAAAGCTGGACCTCGCCATGGACGTCGGGAGTGAAGTTGCGCATCATGCAGCCTATTGCGCACAGTTTGAGTTGAAACACGACGTCCTGTGGCTGAACGAAACGCATTATTCAACATGGTGGCATTGCTGTCAGGGTCCCTCCGAGCGGCAATCCGTAAGTAGCGGTCATCCACTACAGTAGTAGCCCTTGGGCGGCCTGAGCGAGGCCTGTCATCGACAGTTCCTGTATCTCTGTACCTCCTCCATGTCCGAACAACATCGCTTTGGTTCACTCTGAGACGCCTGGAAACTTCCCTTGTTGAGAGCCCTTCTTGACACAAAGTAACAATGCGGACGCGATCGAACTGCGGTATTGACCTTCTAGGCATGGTAGAACTACAGACAACATGAGCAGCGTACCTTCGTCCTGGTGGAATGACTGGAACTGATCGGCTGTCGTACCCCTTCCGTCTAATAGGCCCTGCTCATGCATGGTTGTTTACATCTTTGAGCAGTTTTAGTGACATCTATGAACAGTCAAAGGGACTGTATCTTGGATACAATATACACAGTCAACGTCTATATGCCGGAGATCTGGGAACCGAGGTGATGCAAAACTTTTTTTTGATGTGTGTATATTCTAGTAACGATCACTTCCCTTCGTTGTGCTTTAACTTTATTTCCCCAACCACGCTGGACTTGTGGCGTCGGTGAGTGGGAGGGGGGGAGGGGGAGGAATTGATTTGGTTTAAAGATAAACGCGATGGTGTAGCATAGTCTCATTATGTTTCGTCAAAGCTTTTTCGTATTTGGGAAATCTAAAATTGTTTTAGAACTTCTTCCTTGAAAAACTTCCTTACGTTAAATTGTTCGTCCAAGGGGGGGCGGTAATCATTGTCAGCTAATCCCGCAATAGGCTACTTGCTTCAATGGCTACCAATTTATTTACTAGTTGTCTAGGATGGAAAGGGATGGGGAGTCAAAAAGTGACATTGTAGGCGTACATTACGAGAAATAAAAGGGGGGGGGGGCTTCGTGTCGAACTGCGACTTTTTAAACTGATTTCTCTAGCGTTGCGAATGACATGTTACATATTTGAATGTGGTTCTCCAGAGCCATTGTTACTTTTGTTTGAACCCTTTATGAGCTTTGGTGTTCTCATAGCTATTTCTTGTTATTTTTAGGGTCATGACGTGCCATACAAAGAGCTCCTGGTTGGAGTTCTTTGATTCGCTGGGATACAAGATGTCTCTGTGGTTATCGATCAAAGGGAAAAGTACAGCTTTTTGCGAAATTTGCGAGTGCTCAATTGACTGTGCCAAGAAAGGAGTAAACGCTGTCAACCAACGTGTGCTGACCGGAAAACACACAAAAAAAAATGCAGAGGCAAGATGGGATACAACCCAGCAACGATTTATGAAGCGCTCAGCCACATCTTCAATCTCTGGAATTCCGGCTTCAACGGGTATCTCGACTGAAAAATATTATCAAGTGGGTGTGGTTTCCCTTAAGGACAAGACGTACAGGCAAGAGCTCCAGTTGGTTATGAAATGTGTGGTGTCCAATTATTCCGCATCTTCTTGTGATCATATTTCGGACTTATTTAAACATATGTTTGGTTTGGGAGTAGGCGAGGATTTCAGTTTAGGTCGAACTAAAGTAGGGTATTTGATGACAGAAGCACTGGGTCCACACTTTAGAAAAATGTTAGAGGATGCCATGCAATCTGACTACTCCCTGTGTTTTGACGAAACAACGAATAATGAAGGACTGAAAGAACTGCAGACTTTGATCCGTTTCTGGTCGAAAATGGAAGATAGGATCGTAGGACGTCATTTAGAGACTTTTTTTTATTGGCCATGCAACTGCAGAAATTATTGTTGAACACTTGGTAAAGGCTTTAGAAAATGCAGATCTAGCCATTTCTAGACTGTTAATGTTGAGCTGTGATGGACCTTTTGTTAATAAGGCTGATATAAGACCAATGAACGAGCTTGTAAAAAAAAATGGGGGGGGGGGGGCGGGGGGAGAACTTGTCGATATTGGAACTTGCAATCTGCACGTCGTACACAATGCATTTTTGAAAGGACTTGAAAAATTCAGCATGGGCATAAGTGATTTTGCAGTGAAAGTTTATTTGTTTTTTAATGACTTTCCTAGTCGTTGGGAAGACTTTGTGATGATCCAAACCAAGCTTCAGTTGCCAAATCACAGATTCATCAAGCACGTGGGATCGCGATGGCTCACTTTGGCACCGGCAGCAAAAAGGTTGATAGAACAGCGGGCTGCCCTCAAGGTTTATTTCATCGAGTTTTTGCCCCAAAACGGCAGCAAGCAGCTTCTAATGAGCGCCCGCTATAGAAGAATTTTAAATGTCTTGAAAAGATCTCGTACGAAGGAAGAACTCTGCTTTATTATTGAAAGTGCAGAAATCTTTGAAAGATTTTCATTACTTTTCCAGAGAGAAGAACCGTTAATCCACGTTCTGCACGAAGAGATGCTGTCTCTTAACACTGTTCTGTTCGGAAAAGTAGTGAAGGGCGATGTCTTAAACGATCTCAAAAGCCTGACCATTTCTTCAGAAAATCTCCTTTCATTAGGAGACATTGTGTTGGACAAGGAAACACAAGAAGCTCTGAAAAACGTCCCAGGCGTCGATGCCCTGCAATTCAAGAAGGATGTTTAGGAGCACTTCATTGCTGCCGGTGAATATTTACGACATAAATCTGTACTAGCTTACGATGCCGCGAAACATTTCACATTTCTGAAACCTTCCGAGAGAACCAAATCCACTTATCGAAGCGTGGCTAAAGTTGCCCGCTGAATGCCGTTTTAGGTGGCCGAAAGTCACCTTGACGATGAATGGACGTTGCTGCAGGTAGAACAGCAAATTGATAATTCCGATGAACAATTACCTGTGAAGGAATATTGGAAAAGGGTATTTTCCCTTAAAAACGCATCCAACGAAGCGAAGTATCCAAGAATTCAGAACCTTGTCAAAGCCTCATTGTCTTTAGCTCATAGCAATAGTGAAGTGGAAAGAGGTTTTTCTCTGTCCGGCAGAGTTTTGTCTCCTGACCGTTCAGCAATGTCGTGCGCAGCACTAAACGCCAAACTTAACATTTTCCACGGATTGAAGCAGTTTGAGAACAAGCCACAGAACATTCCCATAACTCCCGATATGATCACTGCAGCCAAATTTGCTCATTCGAAGTACCAGGAAAAACTTGAGAATGAGAGGAAAGCTAAAGAGGAATCAGAGAATCAGAAGAAACTTAAAGAAGAAGAAAAGAGACTTGTAATCGAAGCAAACAAAAAGATGGAAGAAGGAAGATTGGAAATAAAAAAGCTGGAAGAAAAGGTGAAACAAGCGAAGACTGAGGACGCAAAACAGGTAAAAGTGGCCGACACTCTTCTTGATGAAGCGACGAACAGATTAAAAGGAGCTATCGAGAAGAATGACTTGGAAGGAGCGAGAGTTGCGCAAGCTCTGAAGAAGGAAGGGAAAGACAAGGAGATGAAGACAGAAGCTCTTCAGCAAAAATTGGACAAGAGAAAGGCGTCACTCATATCATCATTTTTTTTTCGAAGAAACCGAAGACAGACTAATGTCTAACTGATTACTAATTCTAGTCCAAAACCAATGTCACTTTTTACTTTAATTCTGCCAGTATGAGACTACTCTCATGGTGTAAGATTGTAGTGTGAGTTATTTTATTTAATACCATTTTATTTTATATAATAAAATATGTATAACGTATGAATGTGTGTTTTTTCCCCTCAGTTTTTCCATACCTTTTAACAAGGCGCCTTATTGTTTATTCAAGAATTGTGCATAAATATAGGTATCTATATTTTTGGTTTAAGTAGAAAGAGTGTATTTTGCATACCACGCCGTTCAAATATTTGTTTATGTAGCCTATGTACAGTGTATATACAGTAATTAAGAAATGTATAAACTAGCTATGGAAAAAAATATGCAGCTACCGGTATTTTAAATCTTTAGAACAACTATTAATATGACCTCGGTAAGCTGTAACGGGTCAATTTTGTAATTTATAATTTGTCCAGTATGGTACTATCGTGATCGTAAGTAATGCGACACCCTCGCTACTTCAAACGCGTGTAACTCTCAAACAGTAAGATGTACAAAATAATGTTAAGAACTAAAGTTGGAGATCTTGCTAAGATGTGTTACTTGGATTCAGAGAACCTTTTTGTGCCTCTTAACATATACAAGCGTTTGAAATAGCGAGGGTATCCCATTACTTATGATCGCAACAGTACTTATGGCCTTCTGACGGGTAACGGGAACATGCGTTTCTCTACTAAAGGTCGTTACCTCGAGGGAAGCTCGTATTTAAAGTTCTGCTTGTTTACTTTTCTTTACTTTTTATTTGAAAAAATATTTACTTTTATTCACTACAAAACGGAATATTTACTTTCTGTACTTTTTTTTTGCTGCCGTACCTCGCTGGAAGCCCTAATTGTACCAAAATCACCAAAATAAATAAATAAAGTATGAAGATATAATAGATCATAATTGTTTTCAGCAAATATGATATACCGGTAATAAATATTTTCACACCAAAGAACGACGACTTGAAGATGATTTATTGTAGGAATATCTGTAATGGGGCATAAATAAATTATGTAAAATATGACTTTGCATGAACTTCCGGGCCTTAGACATGATACTAATTAAAAACACCACTGCGTACTTGCCAAATAGTGATAATTAGTACCAGGGGGAATCCATCTCCCTCCTGAATCCATGGAGAGTGGTTACCATGACGAGATCATTAACGCACTGAGCTATAATGGTTATTAGTGTTCTTTATCTACGCCTTGCAGCTCTTGCTCAATACAATGAATTCTGGAAACACGAATGACTCACCAGAAGAATGTTGAAGGGCAGCCAGCACATGGTGAACACCGCCACCACTGTGACCATCATCTTGATCATCTGAAACAAAGGACGTTAGATCAACACCCACATTTGACTACAGCAGTTCCCCGGCCATGAGTAGAGACGAGAATTATAGGCACTAAAAACAGTTAAAATAGGCAGGCCTATAGACTCTTAAAATAGCCAAAATAGGCATGTAAATAGGCACTAACGTGTAAAATAGGCAACAAAATAGGCATGAAAAATTCCTTGTAATTTAATAAAATATTTAATTACTATAAAAAGAATTAACAATAAGCAACTTATAATTTAATAACATACTTATCTTATATATATAAGTGAAAGTCTGTATGTATGTATGTATGTATGTATGTATGTGGGTGAGTGGGTGGGTGGATTTGTTCCGTATACAAATCTACACCGTTCCACCAATCTCAACCAAATTTTGCATACACATAGCTTAGGGCCCAGAAGGAACGGCTGGCTACATGAATTTTCGACACTCTTTCTCATTCTTCTGATTTCGGCCTTTTTGCTCTCAAGCAAAGGCTAATAAAAGCAGAAAATAAACTGATGAAGTAATAGCAAGGCCGGCCATCTCCATAGCAACAGTAGCTCGAGACAGGACCACCAAGTTTCCATCTATCTTGGTAAGAGGCCATGCTACACCCCCTGCCAGCTTGATCGGATCCCTCCAAGCTGCTTTAAACTGCCTGTCCATTCAACACAAGATAGGTTACAGCACCAACGCACTGATCGCCGCTGCATTTTCACTCCCAGCTGGACCGCATCCCTCCTGCCTGCTTTAAACTGCCTGTCCATTCAACACAAGATAGGTTACATCACCAACGCACTGATCGCGGCTGCATTTTCACTCCCAGCTGGATCGCATCCCTCCTGGCTGCTTTAACTGCCTGTCCATTCAACACAAGATAGGTTACAGCACCAATGCACTGTGATCGCCGCGGCATTTTCACTGCCAGTTGGATCGCATCCCTCCTGGCTGCTTTTAACTGCCTGCCCATTCAACACTCAGATGCGTACAGGATATACTGTATATTAATTCACAGTTAGGTTGCAGCGCCAACCTAACGCGGCTTTTGAAGGGGACGATACCTGAAACGAAGGGTTTTTAACTTTGGAGGCTTAATATCGAGATTGAAAAAACGCGAAAACATGGCATTAAGTTAGTTCTTTTGTTATTCAATCAGCATAAAGTTTATGATATTAATTCACACACATACTAACGGGTAAATTTTCAATATAAAGAAAAGCGAAATACAAAACGAAGGGTTGTTAAGTTTGGAGGCTTAATATCGAGATCCCAGCCGCTATTTCTGGTGACTTCCGAGAATTCCCATTCTTGTTCGTTGGGTAAACACATATTGAGAAATGAGAATATAATTTTGTCGAGCACACTAGCTGCAATATAATGCACTTTAAAATACAGTCAAAAGGCATCAAATAGGCAATTATACTCCAAATAGGCACAAACCCTTGAAATAGGCATTTATAGGCACAATAAAACCAACGAAATCTAGCCTAAAAGAACCTAAAACGGATTTATATCTCGAAAGCCTACGTTTCTAAACACAGGAATAAAATAGGCAAATAGGCAAATTCCCGTCTCTACCCATGAGATTAACACTCCTCATCTCTCTGTCTAGTTCACAACTAAGACACCACAGTAACCCTTATGGAGTTTGAAGCGATCACATTATGTAAACCTACAGCTGTGCCGAAGGTGGGTCTGCCTTAAAATATCTTTCTCTCCGTTAGGGATTTATTCTTTCTTTCTCTTTATTCTGTTTTTTTTAATGTTTGTTCCTCAATAAATTCTTGTATAGGCTCATTGTGGTGGAATTTAACCTCACACTTTCTTCCCCTCCCCCCAACCCTTTCTCCATTCAATTTTCATTCATCTGGCGTTGGTCAACACTATTTGTCCACATTCATCCCACAACTCCTTCACTTTAAACTCTCAAATCTTCTCAGTAGGCCTACATTTTAGCCAAGAGATCCGCTTTCCGCTCTTTGTTTAATTTATTGATCACTTTTTATGTCTTTGGTAATGGTGAAATTGGGAATCATGGGCCTTTCTTATACTTAATCACGCAATATGGTGCAAATGGAACAATTTCATGAAATACCATAAGCCACGCAGACTCTACAAGAGATGCCTGTGGAAGAGGAAGAAGAAGAATAGCGATGTTGAGGATGAGAATGATCAAGCGTTTACTCCTGAAAAATCCTCACCTCATGCAGAATAAAAAAAAAAGTCTAAAACATCAGCCGTGGCTGAAACACCTTCCACTTCCAAGCAAGCACCATTGTCACAACTTTTGACCAAGCCTCAACATAATGCTCAATTAAAACACATTTAAAAAAATATTATGGATCAACACTAGAGCCTTATCTGACAAAGCTGTTGACTGGAAAGACTGATACGACGTATGGTGATCGCTATGAAGATGATGGTCTTAAAATTGGCGATTCATCTATTAAATTTACTCGTAGGCCTACTAGTGTCACCATTAAAAACATAAACTATAAATTAACGCCAGGCCTGTTAAAGCTGTTATTTTCTCGTACTCCATCTTCACATGATTATACGCTAGAGGACCGTGATAAATATAAATCCATTTTATTGGAAACCCATGCTCACAAAGACACCACTGTAAGGCAAATGGCAGCATATCTTACAGGGGAGTTGTCTCTCTTGTCTACGAGTCGGCGGGACTCGCGATCGGCGATGCCATTTCAAAAGCTTGTCAACACACCTACACATGGGCCAGTGTTGCCGAAATGGCGTCTCAGCCTTGCCAATAGAATAGATGCAGGTACACAGCGTGCCTGCTTGGAATACCGACCACAGCGCTGCAACGGCGTAATATCACAAAGGTTTTTAGTTAAAAAGCGGGCTCCATATGTACTTGTAATTATTATTATTATTGTGATTCATGTGTAATGCCATACGCTGCACAAATATATAAAACAGTTATCGGATAAAGCACATGTATTTTATTTAGTCCACAAATACATAAGCTTGCATATGCAAAACTATTTTTGACAAGTGTATTTTACGTGGCTGTTAACATCGCAATCAGAACCACTGGACAAGAAGGAAGGAGGGAAGGAGAGTGGGAAGGAGAGAGGGAGGGAAGGAAGGAAGGAAGATTGAGAAGGAAGGAAGATTGGGAAGGAAGGAAGATTGGGAAGGCGGGAAGGAAGGAAAGTGAGAGGGAAGGAAGCTTGTAGTTGTATGTGACCATTACTCTCGCGATCATGATCTACGGAACCTCAATTTTTACGTGGAACCTGAATCATAGCACGTGATATTTCACTTCGTATATAATCTCCTATGCATTGACCGGAAATTGAACCCTGTACGTCTTGGTGAGAGGCAAGCAGTTTGACAACTGCACCATCACGCCCCATTGGACGCAACTTTTTACGTCGAAAATATCACATGCCCCGTAACTAAGACTTGAACCGTCCCATCTTGGTGAGAGGCAAGCAACTTGACCACTAAGCTATTAAGTACGAGAAGGGATGACCATGTCTGACGTGGAGATTAATGTTATGTTTCCAGCATAATTGAAGTCTTTCTGGAATTTTTCCAATTTCTAACCTATAGATTTCTTCTGGAAATAATTCCTCTTCAATTGAATTCCAAACATTATACTAAACACTAACAATATAGTCGCCAGCACTTGGTTTCAAGTGATCATGTGGACGAAGTGATCAAAAATTATCAACAACCCTTCTCCACTTTCTTTTTATTGGAGATTTCTTATTCTACTCTTTCACTTAACATTCATTATTATTGTCCTTCGAATTGCCAAATTAAGAGAGTTATTTTTATACGTGCGACTTCTCTAGTGATAAGGAACTCCTTTTCACATTCTTCTCGCACGACTGCAGAAAACAAGCATGCGCCTGAACCGGGCTTAAATTAGACAGAACCACGCTATCTGGCTCGTAAATTTGTTTACATCGCATACAATTGACCTACATTGTCTTATTGCTTAGGGCCTTAGCTAGCCCATGCATCAAGAGCTTCTCCGAGAGTCTTGTAACACTCACTGCTATGCGGAACACATAGATCCTATATCGTAGGAAACGTAATTTGGTTTCCTTGGACGCATGGATTAGCCGCGTGGGAGTCAGTTAGTTTAACCTCGAATAATAATAATTAAAAACTCAGTAAAGGTCGCCTCCGTAGCGTAGCGGTCAGCGTGGTTAGCTGCCGCCCCGGAGGTCCTGGGTTCGATTTCCGGCTCTGCCACGAAATTTGAAAAGTGGTATGAGGACTGGAACGGGGTCTACTCAGCCTTGGGTGGTCCAAATGAGTAGAGGGGGTTCGATTCCCACCTCAGCCATCCTCGAAGTGGTTTTCCGTGGTGGTTTCCCCACTTCGTCTTCAGGCAAATGCCGCGATGGTACCTACTCTAAGGCCACGGCCGCCTCCTTTCCTCTTCCTTGCCTATTCATCCTCACCTTCCAATCCCTTCCCTCATGAGGCCCCTGTTCGCTTTGCAGGTGAGGCCGCCTGGGCGAGGTGCTGATCCCACCTCACCAGTTGTATCCACTCCGACCAGATGTTCTCAGCCGTAGGACACTAAAAGCTCAAGCAGCTTTTCATCTCGCTATAAAGGCTTCCAAAAAATGGTATATTTGCAATTTTTCTAGGTTTGCGCCTGGACCCCCACAGGAGTAGCTCTCGCAGTTAGAGGCACACGTGCGCTTCATAAGAAGGGAGGTAGTGTACAGTTCGCTACTTCTCTGGGGTTCGGGCGTGGAGCACCAAGAGCCCGCTGATGAGCCAACTTGGTGTGTCTGGGCGAAACCCCTCACAAGACATGACACAAACCTAGAAAAATTGCTGAGTTTTAATTCACGGGCCGTGAAAGCCAACATACCAATAATAATAATAATAATAATAATAATAATAATAATAATAATGATATTTTTTATGGGGAAGAAATGCATTTACGCACATAGTGTCGGGCTCCTGAGTAGCAGACTACCGACTAAACCCCCCCCCCGTTACTTCTGAACACTAGCCTGGAACCGTTTATCACATTACTTCAGGCTAGAGTCATTTTATATTTGCCCGTAGGGCTCTCCTCTTTAGTGAATTATCTTCAGTGGCGATCCAGATCCGTCTCCTTTGTTCGGAGGATATCTTCAACAAAACTTGCTACAAGTTTTCAATGTTCTTCATTTTGTAGTATTACCGCAACAATATTGTCCGGAGATATCTCTACATCAATTTGGTCTTGAAGAGACTGCCTATTTTGGACCCACCGTCCGCAAGAGAAGAAGGTGTGATTAGCACCATCTAGCTCATTAACACAGTAGATACAATCTGGTGAATCCACTTTCCCCATCTTCTTAAGATAAGAAGAGAATTACCCATGGCCAGTCAAGAACTGAGTGAGATAATAACCAACCTCACCATGTATCCTCTCTGTCCAAACCTGCACCTGGGGTATCATTCTCCTAGTCCACTGGCTTCGGTGTCCTTGCTCCCATTTGATCTGCCAATTATGAAAGGTTTGTGCTCTTGCTGTTCGTCTTGCATTTTGTAAATAATACTTTCGCCGACACTTTCAGAAAGAGACGAGATAAATTGTTTGGTCATATATACAGAAAGGACCAGCACAGAATTACAAACAAATTTTCATCATCACCCTCAACAGTAAAACAAGTCCAAATGGATACAGGAAACTGAAGAAGTCCTCAAGCAGCTAAACTTTACGATGCACGACATGAATGATCGGGTTACATTTAGAAAAACCATAATGAAACATACATTTGATAGAGAACTCTTACTAACGATGCCAAGAAAAGAGTGGACGGACGAACGGAAGAAAGAACATAGTGCACGAATGAAGAGGATTAGGGAGGAACGTCGCCCTAAGACTGGGTTGTCATGAAAATTATTCAAGTTCACGAGCTCTCTTAAAAGGCAATGCACGATAGTAATAGTAATAATACAAGGCCTATGTGTTTTACGTTCCATTTAAGTATCGTACTGTGGCTTTTAGACGCACCAAGGTGCCGGAAATTTGCTCCGAGAGGGTATTGCCTATTAATCGTGCTGGTGAATCTTCTAACAGAAGGAAGGAAGATTGTAGTTTTATGTGACCGTAAATCTTGTGATTATGAGCCACTGGACCTCCTTTTTACGTAGAATCCGAACCAAAGGACATGGCATTTCACTTCGAAAATCTAACAGGCATTGACCGGGAATCGAACCCAGTTCACCTTGGTGAGAGGCCAACAGCTTGACCGCTGCGCCACCACGCTCCCAATCTTATAACAGGCCGGCCCCGTGGTGTTGGGGTAGCGCGCCTGCCTCTCACCCGGAGGCCCCGGGTTCGATTCCCGGCTCCGTCAGGGATTTTAGAAACTGACGTGAGGGCTGAAACGGGGTGCACTCAGCCTCGTGAGGACAATTGAGTAACTGTCTGACAGTGAGGCAGCGCCCCGATCACGAAAACCAAGATTAACGGCCGAGGGGACCCAATGCGCTGATCAAGAGTCACTCCAATATCTGTAGGCCAAATGGCTGGGCAGCGGTCGCTTGGTAGGCCTAGGCCCGTCATACGCTGTAGTGCCAGTTTTTTAAAAAGAATCTTATAACACGTATCCCTCAAATTCAATATTGTAGTAGTTGATAATTTAGGGCTCTTCGACATCGTGGTCATATATCTCCGTGTACTTGGTTGTGTGTAGAATTTGTCCAATAATCTGTATTACAGTGATGTCTGTAACCTACTAGTATTTGCAATTGAGGACGGATTTGTGTAGGAAGCGGTCGTGCCCTTAAGCAGGTACCATCCCAGCATTTATCAACTGTAGAGTACCGACAGCAGTGGCTCAGCTGGCTAAAGCGCAGCGTTAGGTCATGGGACCAAGCTCTCTGCTGACTCGGAAGACGCGTGGGTTCGAGCCCCACCGTCGGCCGTCCTTGAAATGGTTTTCCGTGGTTTCCCATTTTCAACACCAGGCAAATGCTGGGACGGTACCTTCTGATAGGGCACGGCCGATTCCTTCCACATCCTTGCCCAGTTTCATTCATCTTCATCCATTCCATCTCTCATCCCGACGCGCAGGTCACCTACGGGCGTCGAATAGAAAGACCTGCACTCGGCCTCTGAGGAGGCCACACGAAAAAAAAACTGTAGAGTAAAAGTGGGGAAACCACAGTAAACCCTTTCTGGGGTGGCTGAGGTAGGAAGCGAACCCGCCTATTCTCAGTTTTCCCTCACGAGACTGAGCGTACCCCGTTCCAGCCCTCAGACCAGAATTACATTCCTTAGCATCGCATTTAAGATGACAACTGACTGCACCATCTCGCAACCATCAACACAGCAGACGAGATAGTTACTCAGCCATCTTCGAAGTGGTTTTCTGTGGTTTACTCGCTTCTTCTCTAGGCAAATACTGGGATGGTTCCTAACTTTAGGACGCGGCCAGCGTTTTCCCAATTCTATCCTCAATTTACAGCTGCACACAGACTAGTACAGCCATGACAATAACACAGGTTATCACACACACCCAAATACATGCGGTTATATTAGCATGAAGTAGCAGCCCGTAACATAAACAACAAACCCAAGAATTAAATTTCTTGGCATCGTATTTAAACACCCTCAAATGCCAACTGATTGCACCGGAATTTGATCTCGCAACCTTGGTCTCTCACGCGGTTGACTGGGGATCGAATACTACTCGAGTAAACTTTTTTTTACTAGAATTCTTTTACAAATTATGTGCACGAGCTCTTTACACAGATATTGGTCCCCCCTATCAATTCACACACGGTGAAACCGAATTGAACGAAATTTAGTACAGAGGTAGCACTAGCAAAGGGCACCTCAGAGTCATGTTTTATATTGCCGCCATTTTGACGGAATCGTAATGGCGGCCACCCAAATGTTCAGAGCTTAAATCAAATTACGACTAACTTAATCATCTGATCTCTACCAAATTTTGCAACGGCTTACCTTCATGTGGGAAGCGCCTTTTGACCAAACTACGAGGTCATCAGCTCAATAGTTTGAAGATGGCAGCCATGCATGTGTGCAAATCGATCCCCCTATCAATTCAAACACAACGAAACCAAATCGAACTACCTTTGGTACAAAGGTAGTACTAGCAAGGGACAACTCAGTGTCATGTTGTATATCACCGCCGTCATAACAAAAACGAAATGGCGCCCACCCAAATATTCTGAGCTTAAATAAAATTACGACTAATCTAATCATCCGATCTCTACTAAATTTTGCAACAATATACCGTAATGTGGGAGGCATCTATTGCCCAATCTATAAGGTCATCAGCCAAATAGTTTCAATAGGGCGGATGTATGAATCATGCAAGTATTATAGCGTAACCGTAACTTACGATTCAATAAGGCCTTACGCTCATGGTACATAGGAAAGTTTAAACTGTCCTCGCGGAGATGACCGCTAGGATATTAGCATTTTAAATTAAAATAAAAAATAGAATGTGTAACCGCAGTAGTGATTAACAGTTCAGGCTGACCGTGCCATAACCTGCTTGTCCATGCCGTCCCGTTGGGCCAAAATGGTGCTATTGTTTGCTCGTAAATCCATATATTTCAGTAACTTCGTAAGTTTATATCCTTTTAGGAATGTACTGATCAAAATAATACATTTTTAGTATCAAATGGTTTATAAAAACGGCAGAAGACGTTATTGAAATCGTTGATTGCAAGATAAAACAAAATATCATGGAATTAGGCTATTTGGGTTTTACTGAACATCTTGTTTATAATTGAAATTATATATTTCTTTACGCTTGCATAATACCTTCCTTAAACAAATTCTAAACGACACCCAAGCACAGAATTATAATTCAATGAAGGAAGCGGCAAATGACAGGACGATCTGGACATGTTTTTATGGAAACTGACCAGTCTTAGGACTGCAAACCAATGATGATGATGATGACGCTTGCATTAGATAATCTGTACTGAACTGAGCAATTTTGATTTCACGTATATTTTACCTCTACAAGTTGGACGACTAAACGTCACCCCGCAATCTGCTGGCTACATGACTGAACAGCGGTTGCTTGCTGGCCTAGGCCCTTCATGGGCTGTCACGCCACGGGTTTAGTTTTGTTAAACTTCTAATACATAAGAGTAGGAGTAAAAGATCACGAACTATTCAGTGTCAACTTTTTTTTCGAGAAGCAAGTTCGACTTCAAGTGAATACAAAGATTTGTGTGGAAAGGTAAGACGTAGCGATTGTGAAAGTGGAAAATTGGTTTCCGGAAATACTGGCGACAGTCAAGCTCCATGTTCTCCAGGTGCAAGCGTTCTTTATAAATATCCACTTCCTTTGTACGCCCACAGCAAACGAAGAAAAGTCCCAGCAGAGCTTGTGAATTGGCGTACTGAACGAAAGAAGAGGTAAGGAACTGAACCAATAAGAGTTAAGTGCTTTTCAGTCGGTCAACACGAATGTACCCAAAAGAGATGGGTTATGCCCTAATCCTGAAATAAATTACATGAGATTAATAAAACACTAGGATACCACAACTGAACCAATGTTTATTACAGGAGATGTCTATTGTCATCAGAATTTCCTTCTTCTTTTATGATTATTTTCCCCTAGGAAATTGTCATCAGTCAAACATCTCTCATCGACTAATTCAACTCCTGTCGTTCAACCTACCAGTGTGGTTGCACCTGAAGTTCAGTTGTGCCTGTTCCTGTTGATTCATCTAACTCTAATATAAAAAGGTGCCTACATGATTTTTTTTGGTTTTACTTAAAAAACTCAAGAGCAAGATTTTGCACTGGAAGTTATCGTACTGTAGATTCATCGTTACTGATCAACAGTTATGCTATGATATCATGTGTTCATAGCACCAAAGTAATCAGCTCACAGTTTTCTCACTTTGATTCCTATTACTATTAATATTTCATCAAACTGTTAGTGGTAGGCCTATTGATGGTGGACTGACCGCCGTAATCGGTCCACTACTGTTATTATTATTATTATTATTCAGTAGAAATCTGACTAAATCATTCCAATTATTTCTTGTATGTTAGAAATTGGTATCCATTATTTAACCCTCATGATCTTCAACCTATGTAACTACGTTACAAGATGTTTACTTTTGCAGAGAATCGTTAGCAATTCAAGCATCTTCTGATCCTACTAATACGCCTTGCACACATCGTTTTCATGTGGAACCAGTGACATCAATACCATCAAACGTTTCGCACTCTGTAGTAATGGATCTGTCACCAATGCAAGTTTGTAATTTTCCCTATCACTTCCCTTATTCTGCACGTAATATGACCATACTGGAAGCCTGCAAAGAGCTAAAGGGATTTTGTTTGGCAGAAAGTAAGCGAAAGAGAAAGCCTAGAGAATGTCAAGAACAGTGCCATTCAGAAGAGAACAGAATGATAATTCTCAAACACTTGCATGACTTTTATTTCCAGATCCAGTGCCAGTTGGAAATATCACAGCGGGAAATATGTTATTTTGTAGTACGGACGCCTAAGGACATTCACATAGAAACAATAATGAGAGACGTAAAGTTCTGGAGACAAAATATGCTTATGCAACTGAAGTTCTGCTACGAGAAAGTGTTGTTGCCTGAGATCATTGATCCCAGGATGACCAGATCAATGAATATAAGAAAACCTGAGGTGAAGTAAAATACTGAGTGTGTGTAAAACATGAAACGTTATCTTTGGTATAGAAAAAATGAAGCATTGAGTTCATGAATAGGAAACAATTAGGTATATAATATGCTGTATTTTTTTGTTTCTACTAGTATGCAGTTATCTCTCTTGCCTGTGCTAACAATAGGCAGATGAGAATATCTTAGGAACTTTAATCCTATATAGCCTATGTACATAATAATTTTGCTCTTGGTATGCATTTTCATAATTTGTTTATGGTAATAAAATTTCCTACATAAATAAACTTTTATTATTACTTCCATGAAAATTGAAGTATAGGCGTAATAATTGGTATCACGGTGCCTTTTCAGATCACATGAAAAAAAAAAAGGATTTAGAGTCAAAAGAACCAAAGACCCATATGAATCACCACAATGTATGTATGAATGTAGGCCTATGCGCGTGCGCATTTGGCCCCCCCTTTGGCCTCCGTTGATTTTAATTTTTCACGGTTTGTGGTCTTGTTTGTTATGTCTAAAAGACGATACCTAAATTTGATCGTCCGCTTCGGATGGTTTTTAGAATAGATATTCGCAATAAACCTGAAAACGAACACATATTGTCCATCTTTTTTTAAATATATCAAGAACGCGCTAACTAATCTACAAACCAGTCATATCTTTCTATACAGTATTCAATTTTGCATCGAGTGAAACCAGTCGCTGCTCTGTGTGGTAAGAATTATGCCCTACAAACTATTACTAATGTCGGAACAATATGTTTCTTGTTCGGGAATTAATCCTCAAATAACTCTAAAACAGTTACCTAAATGGGAATCCAGCGCTGTCAGCATCTATCCTGAGTGTGTTTTCCCTGTTTTTTCCGCTCTCCCTCCAGGTAAATACCGAGATAGTACCGTACTTGAAGTCTCAGGGCACCTGCCCCATCCCTGACTCTAATACAGTTACACACATAATCAACTACACGGGACTGATGACCAAGATGTCCCACGCCCCTACATTGTATACAGTGAACAACACCAACAACAAGAATGTTTGAGGAAGTAAGAAAGGTATCCGCACAAACACAATGTGTCAACGTTACATAAGCGTGACACTACTATAATTTTATTGCTCGGATATTGTTCCGCGCCTAGGCACTTGTTCATGTAACTCGCCGAACTATAATATTTATGACAAGAGAAAGACAACTCCTTCCTGTCGGCTGCTCGTTCCCTTCTCCCTCCCCCCACTCAGCGTGTTCATAATTTTCCGTGCGCAAGAGATCTTGTGAAGCCGCGCCGCTACCCCTACCACCCTTTTCAAAACAATTCCCAAACTAATGCTGACGATTCCATTCACCCGATTTTAATTCTGAAAAAATGCATTGGAATCAGGAAATAAATCTCCATTTCTGTATTACCTGTTTTCTTAATGTTATTTTTAGCAGAAATATAAAGAAACTGCTAATAACATTATGTTTTTCACATTTTGGAAAATGCATCGAATTAATATCAATTCTGTTGCACTCCAGTGTACATAGTGGTTTTCAGAACGCAAATACAAGCTTCCATTCAAGAGAAAATTGAAATAAGAAATTGTGTCACTTTGGTGCTGCTACATGGCGTAGAATTACAAACTCAAAATCGGGACATTTAGTCTTAAGGTAACACGAACAAATGGGTGCACTGACAGAAGGTAGCAATGAATTGTTATTGTTGTTTCATTTGTGGGGTGTGGACATCGTGGTCATTTAGCCTCGTGTACTTGGGTGAGTGTGGAATTTCTGTCTTATAACCTGAGCTATGCGATGGCTGATTAGTGTGTGTATTTGTAATTCGGGTGAGTACTGAGAAGGAAGAGGCCTTGGCCTTAAGTTAGGAATCATCCTGATATTCGCCTGGAGTATGAGTGGGAAAACTTGGAGAACCACTTCCAGGATGGCTGAGGTGAGAATCAAACCCACTGCTTTTCAATATTGCCTCACGAGGCTAAGTGTAGCCCGTTTGAGCCCATCTCTTGGCAGAGCCGGAAATCAATCCTGGACTTTCGGGGAGACAGCCAAGAAAGAAGGAAGGAAGGAGGCAAGGAAGGAGGGAAGGAAGGAAGGAGGGAAGGAGGGAGGAAGGAAGGAGGCAAGGAAGGAGGGAAGGAGGGAGGAAGGAGGGAAGGAAGGAGGGAAGGAAGGAGGGAAGGAAGGAGGGAAGGAGGAAGGAAGGAGGCAAGGAAGGAGGGAAGGAGGAAGGAAGGAGGGAAGGAAGGAGGGAAGGAGGGAGGAAGGAGGGAAGGTAGGAGGGAAGGAAGGAAGGAAGGAGGGAAGGAGGGGGGAAGGAAGGACGGAAGGAAGGAGGGAAGGAGGGAGGAAGGAGGGAGGAGGAAGGAGGGAAGGAAGGAAGGAGGAAAGGAGGGAGGAAGGAAGGAGGGAAGGAGGGAGGAAGGAAGGAGGGAGGAAAGAGGGAAGGAGGGAGGAAGGAGGGAAGGAAGGAGGAAAGGAGGGAGGAAGGAATCAGGGAGGAAGGTGGAAAGGAGGGAAGGAGGGAGGAAGGAAGGAGGGATGAAGGATGGAAAGGAGGGAGGAAGGTGGAAAGGAGGGAAGGAGGGAGGAAGGAAGGAGGGATGAAGGATGGGAAGGAGGGAGGAAGGAGGAAGGAGGGAGGAAGGAGGGAGGAGGGAAGGAAGGTGGGAAGGAGGGAGGAAGGAGGGAGGAGGGAGGAAGGAGGGAAGGAAAAAGGGAAGGAGGGAGGAAGGAAGGAGGGAAGGAGGCAGAAAGGAGGGAGGAGGAAGGAGGGAGGAAGGAGGGAAGGAAGGAGGGAAGGAGGGAGGAAGGAGGGAGGAGGAAGGAGTGAGGGAAGGAGGAAAGGAGGGAGGAAGGAAGGAGGGAAGGAGGGAGGAGGGAAGGAGGGAGGAAGGAAAGAAGGAGGGAAGGAGGGAAGGAGGGAGAAAGGAAGGAGGGAAGGAGGGAGGAGGGAAGGAAGGAAGGAGGAAAAAGGGAGGAAGGAAGGAGGGACGAAGAGAGGAAGGAGGGAAGAAAGAAAGGAGGAAAGGAGGGAGGAAGGAAGGAGGGAGGAAGGAAGGAGGGAAGGAGGGAGGAAGGAAGGAGGAAGGAGGGAAGGAGGGAGGAAGGAGGGAAGGAGGGAGGAAGGAAGGAGGGAAGGAGGGAGGAAGGAAGGAAGGAGGGAAAGAGGGAGGAAGGAAGGAGGGAAGGAGGGAAGGAGGGAGGAAGGAAGGAGGGAGGAAGGAAGGAAGGAGGGAAGGAGGGAGGAAGGAAGGAGGGATGAAGGAAGGAGGGAAGGAGGGAGGAAGGAAGGAAGGAGGGAGGAAGGAAGGAGGGAAGGAGGGAGGAAGGAAGGAGGAATGAGGGGAGGAGGGAAGGAAGGAAGGAAGGAGGAAAAAGGGAGGAAGGAAGGAGGAAGGAGAGAAGGAAGGAGGGAAGGAGGGAGAAGGGAAGGAGGGAAGGAGGGAGGAAGGAAGGAGGAATGAGGGGAGGAGGGAAGGAAGGAAGGAGGAAAAAGGGAGGAAGGAAGGAGGGAAGGAGGGAGAAAGGAAGGAGGGAGGAAGGAGGGAGAAAGGAAGGAGGGAGGAAGGAGGGAGAAGGAAGGAGGGGAGGAGGGGAGGAAGGAGGGACGGAAGTTTGTAGTTTCTCGTGACCGTTAAACTCGCCATCATAAGCCACGGGACCTCCTTTTTACGTGGAATCCGTACCACAGGACATGGCATTTCACTTTGAAAATCTCAAATGCATTGGCCAGGAATTGAGAGGCCAACGGCTTGACCGCTGCGCCACCGCACCTCCAGACGACCAAGAAAGCTAGCCGCTACACAAGATAGCAATGAACACGTTAGGTAAACCTATTATAGAATGCTTTTCAGTCGGTCAACACGATTGTGTCCATTTGGGGAATGACAGAAACATCCTAAACCAAAAGAAATATTACACGAATATTTATCACGTAATTAACACACAGGAAAGAAGGAAACTTTTAGTTTAATCTCACCACGGGACTTCATTTTACGTGGAATCCGAACCACAGGACATGGCAATTCACCTCGAAGATCTCACATGCATTGACCGGGAATCGAGAGCCAAACCGCTTGTCCGCTGCGCCACCACGCCTACAGGCTGTTGCTATGCAAGGCTTTCTCCCGTGTCCACTTCCTGGTGTAGCAGCTAGTGTTCTTGACTGTCGCCCCCGGAGGTCCGAGTTCGACTGCTAGCTCTGATGGTAGGAAATTGGTACACTCAGCCTTGTGTGGCAAACCTGAGAAGATGTGGGTTCGATTCCCACCTGAGCAATCCTAGAAGTGGTATCCGTAATTTCCCATTTCTACTCAAGGCAAATGTCGGGATCGTTCCTTAATATTAAGGCCACGGCCTTCCCCATCCCAATCCATGCTATAATTTCAAATACACACTCCACAATAACACAGATTATCAGATAAATTCTACACACACTCAACTACACGGGGATGAAATGCCCACGATGTCAAAGCCCCTAAATGGAACACCAACAACAACGCTATCACCTGCAGCCACGGGCAAGGTGTCGAAATTCGGCTATGATTTAAGTTGTGGTTGATTCTTTAGGAGCTTTGCGACATCGTTGTCATGTAGCCCCGTGTACTTCGGTGTGTGTAGAATTTGTCTGATAACCTGTGTCACTGTGATGTATGTACTAGTGTGTGTATTTGTAATTGAGGTAGGATTTGGGTAAGAAGCGGTCGCGGCCTTAAGTTAGGTACCATCCCGGCATTTGCCGGGAGTGAAAGTGGGAAACTACGGAAACCACTTCCAGGATGACTGAGGTAGGAATCAAACCCATCTCTCCTCGTAATTTTGCATCACAAGGCTGAGTGTACTCGTGTTCGTCCCGAAAATGAAGAGTACGGACGAATCACGGATGCACCATAACACGTAGCCTACTATAGGACCGTAACAACAGATGAGAATTCCGTCTTCACTGTAAGCACGTAATGGCTCCTTTGACTTGGACCGCAGTGCATTATCTACATTTTGTCCGCAATTAACTACCACTGTTGCTAGATAATGTCCTCCTCAGTGATCGTGTAACGATGTGGTTTGAACACAACGGGACTCCACCATACTGCAACCATCAACCTGGCCAACAGAAGCACATACCACTGTCCTGGCAGAACATTTAACCCGCGAGGCTTAAATAATGCTCCCCCCCCCAGGGGCTCAAAACTAGTGGGACGAGAGTTGGCGACCACGGGGCCCCAGCTGAGTCCGGCATTGCTTCCACTTACTTGTGGCGGGCTCCTCTCCGTCTTCTTTCCTGTCGACCTCACTTGGTCAACTCTTGTATTAGGGTATTAGGGTATCCGAGGCCTAGGGAGTCTCTTCCTTTCCCGCCTTAATTGGCCCTTGTCTCATCTTTACTGATACCCTCCTTCTGTGAGGGGTCAGCCTTCTTTTTCTTTTCCTGTTATCTCCTGCCTTCTGCTCAAGGCCCACGACTTCTGGTGCACCCTGGATATTGCTACACCCTCAGGGGCTCACAAATGGTGAGTTCGGGAGTTGGCGACCCCGAGGGATTCCTGAGCTGGGTCCAGTTTTCCCCCTTTTAACCATTACCTGTGGGGCGGACCCTCTTCTCTCTCACTTTCCTATCTGCCTTTCATGGCTCTCCTTCCTTCCAAGTCCCTCAATCCACATTTTTCGAGCGTTGAGGGAATTTCTTTTCCTCCTGTCCTTTATTTGCCTTATTCTACTTTTGTTTTCCATTTCTTCTTCTAGTATATAAGTTAGTAGTTAATTTTAGTTATAGTTTAAATTTCATTATCATCGTCACGATCACCCAAACCATTAGGGGCCGATAACCTAGATGTTAGGCCCCTTAAAACAACAATTATCATCATCATCATAAATAATGCTCTATATTTTCGTTTTGGTCAGCCCTCATTTCCTGTCACTTACGGTACTGTACCTTCCTTCTTAGCCTTGAACTTCACCCTGCAAAAGAAACATGTCCATAGCTTTTTGAATACTCAAGTTATTTCTATATTATTTATGGTCGGGTCAGATTTACCCATGGCGCCAGTCCTCAAGTGTCAATTTTTGGCTTGCGTTAGTCGGAACAATATGTAAATAAATAAGGGGGGAAATCCACCTACTTTGGTGCAGCACAATCACATAGCTCACGTTCTTGTTGATGCATGTTTTGCTCATCAGCTCCTTTGTAAAAAATAAATAAATAAATAAATAAATAAATGAGATGACTGCTATGCCGGCACTATCACAGTCAATTATACTGTTCCGAAAATTACTGCCATTTGTCTTCGTGTTAATATACGAGTAAACCTCATTTTATATTGGGAATAGTTCATAGGAAGACACCAGGTGTAAAAATCCTTCATTAAAATCCGTAAGACTACGACAAAAAGGGAGTGACACACTGTGGGTCAAAATGTCCCGGCGCCAGTCCTCGTGTTATATTCTTTCACGCCAGTTCTCAAGGGTTAACTGTAACATCCCGATAGTCTTGGATAACCTGAGTCCTTTTACCAGCCGCGGTGGCCGAGATTTCAGAGTTCGTTTGAGTCAACGATCGGGGCAAGGTGTGCTCTCTATTCGTCTGTGACTCGCACAATACTTTGTGTCAGGCCCCATATCGGGCTTCCTGTCGAACTATTCAGTGCTACAGTACGGCTCCCAGCTCATGATCCCTGGCGGGAGGGGAAGGTTGAGGGAGGGAAAGTAGAGTGGAGTGAGGGAGAGCGCTGCTCAGTGCGAGACAAGGAAACGTTTCCGAATGCTGTTATGAAAGCATTGGGCGCCACGGGGATGAAGCTACGATAAGAGTAACTGACAACACTGGGTACTTCAGCGCCACCCCACTACGAGCGCTGCTAGGCGAAAGGCCGCCTTGTGATTGGTTGATTTGGCCTTGTTATATTTAGTGTTCTGTGTTGTTGATGACATGGCGGCTCCGCATGCTTGCAACACGTTACGGTAACCGTTCATTATTCTGATTTTGAGAGATATTTAAGTCACTTATACGTTCAAACTACTCGCGATAGCAAATATTGTTCCTGGGTAACACGATATTGTCGTATTT
Organism: Meconema thalassinum; assembly: GCA_946902985.2. Lineage (NCBI taxonomy): Eukaryota > Metazoa > Arthropoda > Insecta > Orthoptera > Tettigoniidae > Meconema > Meconema thalassinum. Next base: position 62,669,634 of record OX336389.2, on the reverse strand, counting down.
TAGAAGCTTATAATCAAGCTCCATACCTTTCATTCGTGAACCGTATTTGTCAAATGCGGGTGTTGCTCGCGCCAAAGAATATGAGTCATACGACATCGGCGTGAACAGTTCTGAATAAAACCATCCAGTTCAAAGTCTCAAGTTGGTGCGATTTTTTAAATGGAAATGTGTCCTTAATTAAAATACGGATTGAAGTGACCCAGTTAAATAAAATAAAAACATATAATGAAAACATATTTGGAAGCTAATATTTCCATATTGTTAGTTGGCTGCCACACCACTAGGCGTGCTGCAGTAGTTTCTTGTTTCCATGCTTTACCATGCGTCATTCACTTCTATTATATTTGGTGTTCTGTGTTGGGCGCACAGGTGATAATAATAATAATATACACCGGCAGTGATTCGAGTGATAGTAATGTTTCTAGTTCTCCTGACAACACGGTTTCCAGTGAAGCTGAATCTGGATGTGAGTCTGAACTAGCAACTCCACTGTGAAGTACATAAGTAAATAGTAAATGTTTCCTGTACCGTTAGTTGTAGTGTTAGCCCCTGTCAGGCTGTCCACTGATGTGACGCAGGTGGTGCGGCCAAATTCCTTGCAGGGATCACGAGCTCAGAGCCGTACTGTATTTAGAGCTTCGTTTTCAGTAAAGTACCAGTTTTTCGTAGAAAAATGTCAACATACCAGCGTAAAAACACTATCCGATGTTCGTGGGATTCACAGAGCTCTAGACCGTCCCCACTGGAAATTCACCGATGGATTGTTGAAACACTCCAGTTAAATGTGAACCAGGCGGAAGCCATACAACTGAACACCCAGGAACACACCGTGTACATAAAGGTAACCAGTGATACATTACTTCAAAGACTGCTGAACAAGTTCATCGATCCCGCGCCTTTTCATTATGATTCTGGAGAAATTACATACAGCATGTAAAAATGCCATCCGCTGATATAAATTTGACCACGGTCTGGATTTTTAATGTGCCGTTGGAAGTACCATCTGACATATTTATCACCATTCTGTCGAGGTATGGTACGGTCAATGCAATTTGTCTACCTACATTTTCCCAGTGTATAATGGGGTTTGAGTGGTGACCATGACCATCAAGAAGGCGATACCCTCCAAAGAAAATTTCGGTGGTTACCCAGGGTATATATCTTACAGTGGCTAATAGCAAACGTGTCTGCTATGCGACGAGACGACCCACGTGCGGAACAATTTTTCCAGGCGGTTTTACCCCTCTCTCCTGTAGATAAACTATTGCCACTTGTGCCCTATTCAACTATGGTGACGGCTGGAGTCAGTGCTCAGCACCAGGCTGCTTCACCAATACCTGGACCAAGCTGGAATGAACTCATGAACACCGAAGCGCTTGTTCCCCCCTCATCAGCGCCCGTGTTACCTAATCAACCCCCGGCTACCGACAGCGTAAGGTCATGGGGCCAAGCTCTCTGCTGACTCGTTAGACGCGTGGGTTCGAGCCACACCGTCGGCTGTCCTTGCAATGGTTTTCCATGGTTTCCCATTTTCAACACCAGGCAAATGCTGGGACAGTACCTTCTGATAGGCCATGGCCGTTTCCTTCCACATCCTTGCCCAGTTTCATTCATCTTCATCCATTCTATCTCTCATCCCGACGCGCAGGTCGCCCACGGGCGTCGACTAGAAAGACCTGCACTCGGCCTCTCAGGAGGTTACACGACAAAAATAAATAAATAAATAATAAGAAGCCCGGCTGTTGTTACTGACCCTGCAGGGTCAATATGGATGTTACGAATGAAGCGATTCATTCTGCTATCAGACATTTTCCCCAAAATTGGTCTCTAGGCATAGATGGTATACCGTACGAATTTTATAAAGGCTTTTTAGATATTATTAACGTTACGGACTTTTGAGACGTGGTACGCACCATCCTCGGCCGTCTTGCTTTATGTCAGTCCCAACAGGAGGGTATCATTGTTCTTATATCCGAGACTAACCCACCTATCTCGGTGAGCGATTACAGACCAGTCACGCTACTTTGCAGTGACTACAAAATCGTGTCCCAGATTCTTGCATGTCAACTGAAATCCGCTGTGAAGGACGTTATCGGGGATGGACAATGCTGCAATGTCCCTGGAATGTCCATCTTGTACCTGAGAGCTGAATCTCTGCCAATCGAGATTTTCGGACTGTTGGACTTAGATCTTGATAAATCTTTTGATCGTATCATCCACCAGTACCTCTACGCTGCAATGCATTATTTTCGCTTTCCTGATTCCTGGATCCAATATATCCACAAGATCAACAGCCGTGCTACGTCTCGCGTGATTGTTAACGGCTTTCTCTCACCTCCGCTCAAAGTTGAACGATCGGTGCGTCAAGGGTGTCTGATATCAATGCTGTTAATTGTTCTCGGGATCGAACCGCTCCCAAGGAACCTTTCCGTCAACTTGCCAGGCCTTCAACTCGTACTGAACACCTTCACCGATTGTGCCTGCGCTGACGACGTTTTCATACTGGTTCGATCTGAACAATATCTGGACATTTGTACTACGCTTCTGGATACCTTCCGTGGTGCTTCCGGTGCCCAATTGAACCCAAAGAAAACAGTTATGATACATCTTAATTCCAGCTCTACCCTGCGACCCAGGTTTTGGTTCCGTAATGTACCCGAGGCCAAGATTCTGGGGATCCAGTGGAAAACTTCTGTCGAAGATACGTTGCAAACTAATTGGACTCTAACGGAGGCTAAAGCGCGGAATGCGATGTTACAATTCCGGGACCAAACCCTCAACCTCCAACTAAGTATCATCGTGACTAACCAAGAGTCTGGCACCTGGCTCAAATGTTTCCCCTGTCCAGATCATTTGCCAGACAGTTCGCCATGTACATTGGATGGTTCATATGGAGTGGCCACTTATTCCGCGTCCAGTGGAACCAATTGTATCTCCCTCTTCAGCAGGGTGGATTTGGTCTGATCGATGACGGGATGAAATGTCGAACTCTTCTCTCCAAACCTGACTTACGGATTCTATCACAGGATGGGACCGTTGATAAACAACTGTACAGGGCTGGTTGGACCTCTGCTGACGGAAGGCAACCCCGGCTGCCTCGGATACTTTGTGACCACCAGCGCCACCTCACCCAAATTGTTAATGTGCTTCCTCCAGGAACCACGCCTGCGACCAAATTTATTTACAATATGCTACGGCAACGGGCATTCTTTATGCCACGCATCAAAGCCAAAATACTTAGTGCTCATTGGCCCACGTTGTGGAAGAACTTTAGTGCCTTGAAAATCTCCTCCTATATCCGCTCCCAGCCTTTTCTGTTTCTCCATGATATCATCCCAACGGCCCACCGTCGCTTTCAAATTCATTTGGAGCACCAGATGCGGACGCCTCGATACTGCGTTACATCGTGTTAACCTGTGCTCCAAGGCTGCCAATGCTTGGCGCCGGTGTAAAAGTCATATTATGACCCTATTGAACCTACCTGCCACTGACCATGACGACAGGACATTTCTTCGCCTGTCTGTAACGGCCTTTCCTAACCTCAAACATCAAGCAGTCGTATGGATGATTGCTCAATATCTCTCCTACACGTTGGACGACAGGAACGATGCCTGCCTTCAGGATCTTCAGTACCACCTCCAGAAGGAGAGGTGGAAACTTCGTGAAAGAGGACACTTAGCTCTCTGCTATGAACCTTATTTGAACTTTCTCCCTTGATTTCAAAGAGTCGTTGATCTTCGCTCATGCTCAGATACCTCTAGTCAGTACTCGAAAACGTTGGGTTGTACCCACTCACGCCAACATCCACCATTCACTCCCCACACATTCTCCCTGCGTCCCTTGCTCCTCTTCCATTTCCATGTTCGTCTGCATGATGAAGAAGACATCGCGTTGGTCCCGGGCCTGCCCCACCCAGCGTGATCAGTGAGTGTCCATACAGTAGGAGTCCAGTGCCACAGCCTCCGACTCCTACATGACCCTAGAGCTTAGTGCAGTGCTGCCTTGGCCCGGTGGGCCCATGTGAAAGACCCAGGCTGGGTGTATTGAACATTCACATTTACCACCTACAGTACAGGTCAAAATTTAGGACCACATAAGGAAATCATGACATGTCACCTAAACCCTAAACTTGTGGCAATAGAGCTCTGCGATTTTCTTACTGAGCTCTTACATCTGATAGAATATATACTCCCTGATTTCGTTTAATTGGGCCAAGTATTTTAGAAGTTATGAGTTTTTAACTGTTGGAAGGTCACACCAAAACATCACCATATTCAGAGGTATAATGTATTGTATATTCCAACTGGTTGCAGGTATTGCCACCAATTTTCTTTTTTATACTTAACAATAGTTGAGGATCATTTTGGTATAAATATACAAATTCCAAAAAAATGCAGGACATTTTCTTTGCGGGTTTATACTTTTTCAAGCCTGCGCTAAAATGGTCCATGCACTGCTGAAAACAAAATAATCTCACAACGAAATCCCACAAGCCAGAAATCTGTGCTTGAAAGCCATCTGTTGAGTAGGCTAAAAGTGGAAATACTAGACACGACAAGTTAGAAGCGGGTAGGTAGCAAGGAAGCCTTACGACAAGCGTGATAAAACAAGGGAAAATCGACCATTTTAGCGCTGGCTTGAAAAAGTATAAACCCGCAAAAAAAAAAAAAAAAAAGTCCTACATTTTTTTCTGAATTTGTATATTTATACCAAAATGGTCACTAACTATTGCTAAGTCTAAAAACGAAAATTGGTGGCAATACCTGCAACCAGTTGGAATATAGAATAGCCTACATGATACCTCTGAAAATGGTGAATTTTTGGTGTGACCTTCCAACAGCTAAAAACACTTGGCCCAATAGAACGAAATCAGGATGTATATATTCTATCAGAGCTCAGTAGAAATATCGCAGAGCTATAGTGTCAAAAGTTTAGGTTTTAGGTTACATAGCATTATTTCTTTATGTGGTCCTAAACTTTTGACCGGTACTGTAGGTGGGACCTGTTTCAATTATTCCTCAGTGCAATATATGTTCATTTGTTTGATGCTTACAATGTAATCTATGTTACTATCAATAAAAAATTAAAATAAAAAAGAGTGCTAACGCGCTATCTCGTGCCCCGCTGGCATCGGGAGAGCGTGGGCTCGAATCCCACCTAGGCCGTCCTGAAAATGATTTTCGTGGTTTCCCCATTCTCACCACCAGGAAAATGCTGGGATGGATCCTTTCAACAGGCCCACGGCCAATTTCCATCCAAAATCCCTCCCTGAATATAAAATGAATGGCCATTGGCTGCTTTAATAAAAGCTTACTACATCAAAAAGAGGGAAACAAATTCAAAAGAGGTAGTGGAAATTAGATCGTAAGATTTGTGAAAAATCTATCTGAACACTCCGAAAAAATAGTGTTACGTCTCCAAATGACTGAACGTTTGCTGCCAACTACGAGAATCTTTTGTGCATTTTCTTCTTCTTCTTCTTCTTCTTCTTCTTCTTCTTCTTCTTCGTATTATTATTCTAGTTCCAAATTTACCGACAGCGGTAGCTACGCTCTCTAAAGCGCAGTGCTAGGCCATGGGGCCAAGCTCTCTGTGAACTCAGTAGACGTGGGTTCGTTCCCACCGTTGGCCGTCCTTGAAATTGTTTCTCGTGGTTTCCCCATTTAAAACTGCAGGCAAATGCTGGGACGGTATCTTCTGACAGGCCACGGACGATTCCTTCCACATCCTTGTCCAGTTTCATTCATCTTCATTCATTTCATCTCACATTAACTCCTCTCATGAGGTGTGCGTAAGGAAGGGCATCCGGCCTTAAAAACACCTGGCACATAGAATTTCATCACATCTCATCCACGACCCCGTTGGAAACATGGGGTAGACATACATACAACATTCTAGTTCCAACATTCAGAAGGACTGCGTTTATACAGTGTGTGATAAAACGGAACAATATACTGTTTAACTCTGAGAAGCTTGTGGAATGATATCACAAGTTGAGGTTTATTTAATGAAATTTATTGTTATATGCATACCGTGTGTGTGAAAATGTAAGTAAACATGTGAAATGAGTCGGTGACACACTGTACTACCCTACCAGGGAATTGCTACCGCTAGACGGGGAGCGCAGCTGTTGTGTATACATTACGTCATCTCGCCTCGTTATGGCTGCAGCGAGCGGCTTGCGGGGCAAGAGGGGGACGCATGTACTGTCATACAATGAGAACACACCACACAGCGCACGACCCAGCACGAATCATGCACAAAAATGACACGTGATGAGGTTTCGCTGGCGACAACTGCACGTCCATTTCAGGCGTGTGGCTGGGCGGAGCGCATTAGTTCCAATTACCGCCACCGGTAACAATTCGCTGGTAGGGTAGTATGTTGGATGATAGGACATCAGAAAGGTCATTCACTCCAGATAAGTCTCCCTTGTCATCAAGTTGTTTCAGATATTATGATCAATACTTACGATTATTTGCTACATGTCAAATAATACAAAATAGGAAATTGAGATTTGTTATACACTGGTTCTGGTTGGTGGTTGGATGGTTCCTCAGTTTATGGACTGTGCCAACGCGGTCATGTAGCTCCGTGTACTTTGTGTGTGTGTAGAATCTGTCTGATAACCGGTGTTAATTGTGATGGCTGTATTAGTGTGTGTTATCTGTTTTTTTAATTCAAATAAGGACTGCAGAAATTCAATTTTCAAGTAGTTCCTACCTTTGCCACCAAACGCCACCGTCAACGACAACTAATTCTAAATTTGGTTACTAGATGCCACTGCAGTCGGCTCCTGGCGACGAACGTTGGAACCTAAGAGCGTTAGTGAAATCTAACCTATAATTTAGCTTCACACAAGGTTCTTTTACATGCCATAAATCTATGACATGGGACCACCGGCTTTACTTCCCCTCCGAAGGAAAGCATACTGAGGGATTTTTAACGCTCTTAAAGAATCCGACGACTTTGGCCGGGTTTGAACATTAAGCATAGCCTAATTTTAGACTGTTTCCAATGAACATGTGTGAACAGCTTTCTTTCTGCACAAAAGAGCTACTAAGCTGTCCTCCACTACCTGACGGAATGTTTGTCTTCTTCTCAGTTATACACCTGCAATGTTTGGTAAGGAGAAGTGGTTACATACAGTAATTCAACTCAATTGAAACTAAACGTATACGGAATGTTCTAGGTTTCTTCATCAAATTATTCGAAAAGATCGGCGTTATACTGTATTTAGTTACATTACATCAAGAATTGATATACGGTATTTATGTTTGGTTTACAAGAAACCTGCTGTGTAAATAAACTGCCCTTGTTTCGGTTGTGTGCCTCCATTGCAGTTTCCAACGTAGGATCAAAAGATAAACATTGTGAGATCGCGCTACACTGGGTAGTTGAGTTGGTTTACCGAGTCAACAGGTGGCTGCGAGAAGCTGAAATTAAAGATAACCGCCAACCGTACAACTCACATGATGTCGGCTACCTTGGTTTTGACACACTAATTTACAACGTATCACGTGGTCTGTCAGAACTTCACCACAACATCTGTTTGACTTGAGTTAGATATTTGTTTCTGAATCCCGTGCGACATACAACTGTTTCCTTCATCTTCCACACAGCTGAATCGTAATAGGGCGGTTTGATTTAAGGTCTTTTGGTGGCTTTAGTGCTAGTTTAATAGTACATTATGCAACGAGCCTATAATGGCAATAATTAAGACACGAGTATGTTTATAAAACGAGCGTGGCGAGTTGTACAATTTCCATACGAGTGTCTTGATTACCATTATAGGCGAGTTGCATACGACTGTTTATGTTCGAGGATAATTATAACTTTATTATATGTTTTAACATAAATATTCATAAATATCTGTGTGATTCAGTTACTTCAGTTAGTGAACAGGGCGCGCTGGCTTTGCTGACTGAACAGAGTGCATACGTGGGTCAAAGCACTTCGAAAGCAGAGACCATTTACTTTGCTTGGCAATGCTATTGTTTACAGCCTGCATGACGACTAGTGCCGTCCGGCTCTAGTATTCACTAATATTGTCACCGAAGTCGTTTGAAAGCAATGCGCTGTGTAGAAATTGGGGTTGGGGTTATTAAGGTACAGTGCTATTTCTTGTCTCATATTCTCCAGTTTATTTACGCGAACATATGGACGTTGCACTTTCCATGTCGGTGATTTATAGGCCTATAGAAGGATGCAGTATTGCTAACTTCTGGACGTAGATTCTTAAATTTCTTGCATAGGTCATAGTATTATCTTGTTACCGTAAAGGTTCGTGCAGATTTTGTCTTTGTGTTTGGGATTGTAACTACAGTGGTTGATCCGATATCCAATTTGAACTTTCAAATCATGTAATTCATGTCCAACATGTTGGATTTTGAGCGCATGCGCGAAGGTATCCTTACCTACTAGTCGGGGAAATAAGTATAGATACTCGAGTTTAGAGGTCAATAACACCTTTACCTTTAGTCTTACATAAGAACAACCTACACCAAAAGTTTCCTTGTTTTATTTGTCGTTTAACGATATAGAGTAAATATTTGCATTGTATCTCGTTAAAATTTTATAGCAGATTGAACAAAAAAAGTACCGGTTTTTCTTACCAAGTTCACGGAGCGCTCACTTAGAAGGATCATTACGTTAAAAGTATTGATTGGATCGTAACGGAACTCTAATACCTCTTAAAGGAACTTATTGTTAACGCGTATATGAAGTTTTAATCTGATCTGACGTTTCTTTAAGTAGTTGTTGTGAATTTTGTAAAACATCTTTTTCTCGGGCCTGGGTGGTCATAGCAGTATCAAATATGGCTTGTTATGAAGCTCATAGCAATGCAAGGCTTAACGTAAAACTACATTTTATCTACTTTTGATAATTGCTTTTATATCGATTGATATTTAATCGGGTGGTTATGTGAGAAGAATGTATCGTAGCAAGCGACGGGAATAATGCGCTCGGTCGAGGAAACTCTTGCGACGTTGCCCTGTGAAACATAATACGCGCGCGTTCCAAGCCGTAAGGTCTGTGAATTTCTGTTGTTGTATTGTAATTTGTGTTAGGCCGGTATTACACTGCTAAAGAAATGTGTCAAATAAATGTTATCAAATATTTTATAAAACTGAACTTTTATCAAAGTTATACAAAGCAATTATCACACCATTACACTACATCAAATATTTTATCATAATTCAGCAAAATGGATGAAGGACAGTTCCGTGTTCACTTAACTACAGTATATTATGGTAGTTGAAATTCTGTGGTGGCAATACCGGTATATAAAAGAAACGGAAAGATAAAGTGAATGTCAATGGGTTAAACCATGGGTAGCTCACGTGACAAGGAAGATATTATTTTATACGAGTAAAATCTTGGTGAAGGAGCTGCAGTACGAGGACTTGAAAAATGACATTAATTAAAATAAATTAAAAACCATACGTGAAATCGACGAATTATAATACAAAAATTATAATATATATTCGCTTCCGTGGTGTAGTGGTCAGCGTGCTTAGCTGCCACCCCGGAGGTCCGTGGTTCGATTCCCGGCTCTGCCACGAAATTTGAAAATTGGTATGAGGATTGGAACGGGGTCAACTCAGCCTCGGGTGCTCCAAATGAGTAGAGGGGGGTTCGATTCCCACCTCAGCCATCCTTGAAGTGGTTTACGTGGTTTTCCACTTCGTCTCCAGGTAAATGCCGGGATGATACCTAACGTAAGGCCACGGCCGCCTCATTCCCTCTTCCTTGCCTATCCCTCCCAATCTTCCCATCCCTCATAAGGTCCCTGTTCGCTTTGCAGGTGAGGCCGCCTGGGCGAAGTGCTGGTTACACACCCCAGTTGTATACCCGATCCCGAAGTTTCAAAATGGAGGCGGTAAATGTGGGATCCATCGCTGAGTCCGAGGGAATAGCCAACCCTGGAGGGTAATACGATTGAGAAAAAAATAAAATAAAAATAAAATACACTATCATTCACGTCTATTTAACTTAACTATTTAATTCTTCTTTATATCCTGAAATATGCGTCCCTTATGTACAGCGCTAATAGCCTCTGTGCTAATTTTGCCTACAAGTTATAGAAACGTGTCTTATATTTCATTTCCGCAAGAAGTTAAACATTTCCCAACACCTTTTTTAATGGGGGCTTTGGACCTCCATTGGCAGGTTTAAAAATGGTGTGTCAGCTGAAAATCTATTATTATAAGATTAATTGTTTGAAGTAATTTACACTTTGAGATTATAAGATTATAAAACTGCTCCCTTATTAACTGTCTGAAAAATCACTGCCCGATGAATCAGATGAACTGTCATTTAAGTTTATAACAAGTGGCTCAACAACGGGGACGTCTTCTGTTAGCCAGTTCTTTTCCCAGTAATGTTTCTCTATTTTTTTGGTGTGTTCGATGCATTTTTTCCATAGCTCCGGTGTTACAGACCTCAAGGCTTCTTTACAGAGATCTCGCATCACCTCCATTGATCTTCCTCTCTCCGCCTGGTTACTCATATTCACTTTAGCTATTTTATTTTTCACGTAGGACCAAACCAGCTCTATGGGGTTGAGCTCACAATGAGCAACTGGCAACCAGACGAGTTCGACGTCAGGACGAACATTCTTGATTATTTGTTCCAGCTTCTTTTTAGGTGCCCTGAAGTGAGGTTTGGCGTGAACAATTAGCTCTGCTTTCGTCATACTTTCATACTTTTGGATTCTGGGAGGAAGAGGAATATCTTTAATTGCAGCGGCACATCTCTTCACCGTGGCTATCGACCTTCCAATACACTTGGATACTACAGTATTTGCTAAACCCTCTTATCATTATTGCTTTCTCTCTCGCATCTAAAAAAACATATTGCACTTATAATAATGGCAAATTCTCCCTCTGTTAACTGCGGATTAGCTGTCATCTTGATCGATGTGCAAACAATAGATAATACAGACAGTGCTTGTTGCTAATGACTCAACGAAGAACAAAGGTCAGAGTTTGGTGTGCGTAGGAACGAGCGCTCAGCAACTGGCAACATTGCCAGGCTGCTGCGGTACTATCGCCGCCCTCAATGGTCCGATTAAATATCAATCCATATAAAATCGATCATCACATGTAGATAAAATGTAGTTTTACGTTAAGCCTTGCATTGCTATGAGCCTCATAACAAGCCATATTTCATACTGCTATGACCACCCAGGCCCGAGAAAAAGTTGTTTTACAAAATTCACAACAACTATTTTAAGAAACGTCAGATCAGATTAAAACTTCATATACGCGTTAACAATAAGTTACTTTAAGAGGTATTAAAGTTTCGTTACGATCAGATCAAGACTTTTAACGTAATGATCTTTCTAATTGAGCGCTCCGTAAATTTGGTAAGAAAAACCGGTACTTTTTTTTGTTCAATCTGCTATAAAATTTTAACGAGATACAATGCAAATATTTACTCTATATCGTTAAACGACAAATAAAACAAGGAATATGTTGGTGTAGGTTGTTCTTATGTAAGACTAAGGGTAAAGGTTTTATTGACCTCTAAACTCGAGTATCTATACTTATCAATGAATGAGCTCTGATTGGCTGAAGAAACTGTCTCATAATGAAAAAACAGTACTATAATGACCATCATTATGATACACTTTTCTGACGTATAATATTTACATTTTGACATCGTCGAACATAAAACTAGTTTACAGGATGGGGCCGCATCGTGTGTGGGTGATACACTAGTGACTAGTAGGACCTGCGTTACTTGTCCGAACACAGCATCTCACTGGTAAACTTGCTCTGGTGGTCGTTATATCACAATGATAATCCTGAGTGAGAAATTCAGTACCACTGACTTATTAATTTTGATTGTTCATCATTGAGCTTCTGAGAGCGATCAAGGCTTCATCATGATCCCTTACATATTTCCACACCTGTCAACTGGAAATTGTTTAGCACACATCACATCATTGTATCCAAAGTCTACCTCTTCTTCGTTTAACCCCTATAACCGAGTCAACTGGCTGTCCACCATGGACAGACTGCTCACAAGCCATAAGTCACTATTGTAAAACTAGGAGGAAAGGGAAGTAAGTCCTCTTGATAAATATACAATTTGTGTGTGCTCTCTACTTTTAAAATAAAAATATAGGGAAGGCAAAACTGTTCATGTCTAATTGATTGGGATGCCTCCAGTGGATATTCTTTCAATAAATGTGTTGAAGGAATTCATTCTGTGAACTGGGTACTTTGACAAGGTAGTTAGTATAATTAATTACGAATTGAATTTATATTTAGAACAACCAAAGGTCAGCAAACTATCTAAATATAACTAAGCAGCCTTGGGCTATTTGTTTCTGCTGTCATAAACAAACTGCCATGTTCTAACTCCAACTAATTAAACGAGTAGATTAAATTGATAAACATTGGTAATGAAGACGATCATGTGAAGTGTTATATAGGAACAGTGACCCAGTATCCAATTACCCTCCTTCATCTTAGCTGTGGACTTTCTTTGGCCAGGTTGGCGGTATAAGAGCACCCCCTTCCCTTTTCCTTTCCCTATATCGCATTTTAGGAACTCTTCCTTTACCCCTTCTCCAACGTTATTGTTTGTTATAATTGGTAGATGACCTTGATGTTCCCCGTGAAACAATCGGTTATAGGACATAACGTACCACGGACATAACGTACCACTTGGCCGGCTGATTACCTGCGAAGAGTCAGCTAATGACCTTAAAATATTTAGGAGAGGACATTACGTACCACTTGAAAAAGTGGGAAGTATTTGGGGTGCATGAAACCCTAACCGCACGGCCACTTGCTCGGTATTGCTCAATTAATCCCGGTAGTAAATACGTGGGCAATAACATGACATAAACTAAAATAAAATATGATAAAGTTTTTTGATTCCCATCACACTTTATCCAGGCTTTGGACTGTCAAAATGTTAATAAACATTTTGGCGTGTTCAAAATCACCTGTGGTTAAGCTCTGGTCATTTTTCATTTTCTTTACTTTTTTTAATATTTTTAAAATTTTTAAATTGTTTTTTGTGGGTTTTATATCCTAGCGAATAGCAAGTTCGTCATGGGATGTTTCATTCTAAGTGAATAGCAAGTTCGCCATGTGAAGTTTCATTCCAAGTTCTGCGAATATGAGAGAGCTCTCAAGCAAGATTTCAAGTTTCCATTCTCCTCATACCGCTTCATTATTCTGTCAAGCCGTTCATCATACTTGACATATTTCTTCTTTCTCTTTGAACTTTGAATGTACAATTCGTAATTCATCCGTCGAAGTGCACACATAAACCGCCCTTATTCGTGGTTCACAACCCCATGTTACAATACCAAAATGTTTAAAGCCGCACAGTGTGATCGCCACTGATGTTTATGTGGTAATGAACCTGTAACTGGAATGCCCGTCTGACATCAAGTGGTACGTTATGTCCCAGCGTAAATATTTCGGGATTACGGGATATCCGTTCTTAGTTAGATATCGACCTAGGTGGTACGTTATGTCCTCGAAAATCAAGTGGTACGTTTTGTCCGTGGTACTGTGCCCAACTGGACGCCCCAGGCCTCGAAAGACCGTGAACTAGCTGGGATACGAACACATGTTCCACATGCTAACGCAAGGGTACAGTACGTTATGTCCGGACACCGAAACAATCACCACCATAACCTTAATCATTGTCAACTAATACTCCGTTTCATATAAGTTAAGGAATTCCCCAGAATAATCCTATATTATAATAATTATTACTGTTCCAAAAATATAATTGACTGACGCTTTCAGCTCTTAGGTACATAGAGTCCAACCCATAAAGATAGAAGGTGCGACTCTTCCGGAACTTAAAAAATAATCAATGTAACATAAGATGACATAATGGTACAAGACATACAAAATCCTCCCTTGAAAGATATTTACAAACACAGGTCGGGGAATTACGGGTTTGATCGCACTTGTGACTTGGTACAGTCACACAACCTATCACTTCTCTTCATAAGCAGTCGCTAGAAACATCTCTCTTCACCCACTCGTCTTAATACCTCTTCATTTGCTACTGTATCTACCCATCTGCTCTTCATCATTCTCCTGTAACACCACATTTCAAATGCTTCTATTCTCTTCTTTTCTGCTGCCCCAACAGTCCAAATTTCACTTCCATAGAGCGCTACGCTCCAGGAAAAGGCTTTCAAAAATGACTTTCTAATACCTAAATGTATATTTTAAGTCAACAGTCTTCCTTTCTGTAGAAGAGCTTTTTTTTTTTTTGCCTGAGCCAACTTACCTTTTTATATTCGTCTATCACTGTTTTTTGCTTCTTAAGTAGCAAAGCTCTCCAATTCCTGTAGCTTTTTACCAACCAGTTTGACGTCAATGGGGGATTTTGATTTCTTTCAGCTGCATTCGATTATTTTTGTTTTACATTTATTGATTTATGTTCGACGATGTCGAAATGTAAATATTATATGTCAGAAAACTGTATCATAATGAGGCTCATTATAGTACAAGTTTTCATTATGGGACAGTTTCTCCCACCAATCAGAGCTAAAAAACAGTTGTTTGACCAATTAGGTAAGGATAGCATTGCATCTGCGCTGAGTTCCAAGGCCTTCTAATTTAAATTTCACTGCGTGGCCTAGTGTCATAGTGGGGTAATCGAGGAGGCCATGGTCAAATACAAGGTAGTCTCTGCGTCCCATGCGCTCTGTTCAGTACATACAACTGGTGAAATCTCGACAGATATTTATGAATATTTATGATCGAACATAAAATAGTTATACTAATTATCGTCGAACATAAACAGTCGTATGCAACTGGCCTAAAATGGTAATTAAGACATTCGTATGGGAATTATAAAACTCGCTACGCTCATTTTATAAACATACTCGTGTCTTAATTATTGCCATTATAGGCTCGTTGCATGATGTACTATTTCATCATGAATTCTTTCCTCAAGACGGAGTCCATACTATTTAAATCCTCTGGAGATGACTATGTCATCAGCAAATCTCAGAGCTGAGAGAATTTCTCGTTGAACCTTCACTCCTGTTGTTGTTGTTGTTGTTTCGAGTGGTTTGATGGAGCCCTCCATGCTGCACTCTCCTGAGCTAATCGTTTCATCTCTACATACCTACCGTACCCTACATCCAAGGCAATCTGTTTAACATATTCTAACCTTGGTCTACCCCTACAGTTCTTATCCTCGACCCTTCCGTCTATAACTAACTTTGCTATTCCTGGGTGTCTTAGTAACCTATGTGTCCTACCAACCTATCTCTTCTCTTCATTAGCAGTGGCCAGAAACATCTCTCCTCTCCCACTCGGCTTAATACTTCTTCATTCGTGCCCCTATCTACCCATCTGATCTTCATCATTCTCCTGTAACACCACATTTCAAACACTTCAATTCTTCTCTTTTCTCTTGCACCAACAGTCCAAGTTTCACTTCCATAGAGTGCCACGCTCCAGACAAAGGCCTTCAAAAATTAATTCCTTGCACCTAAATCTATATTCGATGTCAACAGATTCCTTTTCTGTAGAAATACATTCCTTGCCTGTGCTAACCTAGGAGAAATAATTTCAACTTTGCGATTTGCAGATAACATTCTCATGTCAGCCGATTTTCTCTTATATTGTTTCTTTCCAGATCTTTTTTGAATTCTTGTTTCACAGATTTCACAGATAAATGGTCAAAAATATAAACAGCCTCTTCGGTATTGTTTGCGTTATTATAGGCTAAAGCGTTGCCGGCAGGTTGCTAATTGTGATTGCCCGCTCACAGTGTTCCAATGGGTGACTCTGGAGGAATCCTACAATTCCGAGTTGCTGAGTTCACGGTGTCCATATAGGCTGCAGTATTACTGTAGGTCTATTTTGTGTTTGTACGGCAAAAGTTAAGGTCTCAACGTTATACGAGCGCTGATAGTGCTTGCACTCCACCGCGCAGCGCCGTGGTATCTGCAAAATGAGGAGGACATAACAGTGAATCTGACTTAATTAAACTCCCCCAATAAGTTAGGTAATTTGCAAAGCTTATTTCGCGTTTTCGTGTTGAAATTCTTTGTTTTAGTGCCTCATTTAGCTCCTGCCTATTAGCTGTAGCTGTATCTCGGGTTATATTGCTGTTTCTTGGCATTGTTTATGCTATCTCCCTCCCAGCAAATGAGCACATTGATTGATACCATCTCGGTCTACGATTAAGTATAGAAGCTACGGGTCGATTTTCGTCTCTGCTGAGGATAGGAACATGTTTCATACACAAAGCAAAGGCAATAGACACATTCCCAGCTATTCTAGGAATCAGTTTCCATGGTTTACTACTTCAGCTCCTCACAACTCCAACGGTTATAATAATAATAATAATAATAATAATAATAATAATAATAATAATAATAATAATAATAATAATAAACAAAAGGTTGATGCTTTTCAGTCGGTCAACACGATTGTATCCAAATGAGATGAGTTATTCTATAATCCTGAAAAAAAAAAATTACACGATATTAATAAATACACTTGGATGACCAGTTTCGATCGTCAAGCGATCATCATCAGATTCATTACACTTAGGCTATAAAATCTATGTCTGAAAGTATGGGTATAAGAGATTGAGATTAAGTTTTGTGAAACATACACCTTAGCGTATTATATAATAAGATAATCTGCTTGTTATTTATTTATCTATTTATGGTATGGCTTTTAGTGCCGGGAGTGTGTGCTACAAGTTCCGTTCAATTTCAAGTAGTTCCAACTTTCACTACCAGATATCAATGATACGTTGGAACTTTGATAGAGCGTTCTGATGAAATCTAACCTAACAATTTAGCTTCACACAAGTTTAGTCTGTGGAAGGATCTTTTACATGCCATAAATCAATGACATGGGATCGCCGGCTTTGCTTCCCCTCCGAAGGAAGGCATACGGAAGGATTTTTAACGACTTCGGCCGGGTTTGAACCCGCTATCTTGGGCACAGCAGTTCAGCATGCTACCAGCTACGCCACCGTATGCGTGTAAAGGACTTAAGCTTAATACACGACAGGTACAGATGGTGATCAAAGTACTGGAAACACGAATCGTGCGTGAGGTGGAAACAGTTCACCAGTGGTCAGCAAGTGATGAAACTGTACCGTGAGAGCAAACTGTGTTCCCGTGGCGACTTGTGCGCTGTTGTGTGTGATAACTGGAATATATTCGGATTTGTTTATTTTTGTAAATAATTCTTTCCGTGCATGAAAATATAAAAACCTGTACACAGGAGCTAAAAATAAACTTTGAGTTGAAAAACGTTTTCCAGCTGAGTGAATAAGTGTATCAAACCAGTGGCAGAGAAAAGGGATACCAAAGCTAAAACATATGATCGGCTTGGACAATAACAGCCTCGGTGACGCTGTCATCGGGAGAGCGTGGGTTCGAATCCCACATCAGCAAATCTCAGAGTTGAGGGAATTTCTCCTTGAACCTTCACTCCTGTTATTGTTGTTGTTGTTTGAGTCTTCATTCTTTCGAGTTGTTTGACGCTGCTCTCCATGCTGCACTCTCCTGAGCTGATCGTTTCATCTCTACATACCTACCGTATCCTACATCCAAGGCAATCTGTTTAACATATTCTAACCTTGGTCTACCCCTACAGTTCTTATCCTCGACCCTTCCTTCTATAACTAACTTTGCTATTCCTGGGTGTCTTAGTATGTGTCCTACCAACCTATCTCTTCTCTTCATTAGCAGTGGCCAGAAACATCTCTCCTCTCCCACTAGTATTAATACCTCTTCATTCGTGACCCTATCTACCCATGTGATCTTCATCATTCTCCTGTAACACCACATTTGGAACGCTTCAATTCTCCCCTTTTCTGCTGCTCCAACAGTCCAAGTTTCACTTCCATAGAGTGCCACGCTCCAGACAAAGGCCTTCAAAAATGACTTCCTAACACCTAAATCTATATTCGATGTCAACAGATTCCTTTTCTGTAGAAATGCTTTTCTTGCCTGAGCTAACCTACTTTTATTATCCTCTTTGCTTCGTCCATCACTGGTTATTTTGCTTCCTAAGTAACAGAAGTCTCCTACTTCCTTTAGTTTTTCACCTGCGAATTTGACGTCCATAGAGGTTTCTGATTTATTTCGGCTGCATTCCAATATTTTTGTTTTACATTTATTAATTTTCATCATGAATTCTTTCCGTAAGACTGAGTCCATTCCATTCAAAAACTCATTCAACTCCTCAGGCTTGTCGGCCAAGATGACAATGTCATCAGCAAATCTTAGAGTTGAAATTATTTCTCCTTGAATCTTCACTCCCACATTAATTTTTTCTACAATTTCCTTCATTGCTTGTTCAATGTAAAGATTGAAAAGTATGGGTGATAAGTTGCAGCCTTGCCTTACACCTTTCTGAATACCAGCTTCTCTCTCATGTCCTCAGCCGTGGGGAAAATGGTTCTCCTTGGTTTCCCATTCTCACCACCAGGCGAATGCCGGGATGGTTCCTTACAAGAGGTCCATGGCCGACTTCCTTCCAAAACCATCCTTATTATACCCAAGTTATCGGTCACCTGGGCGATCGGCCTGTCAACATCCCCAGTTGTATCTCGTGCCAAATGTGTGCGATGGTAGAGGAATCAACCCGCGTAAAGTCCGTCTTTGAAGCCAAGCTGGGGGAATAACCAATTAAAAAGTTAAAAACAGTAGTTCCGTGGCGAACAAACGAGCCTACTTTTCTTAAAATGTAAGATTCAATCCATATTCCTCTCATTTGAACTGTTTAGAATGCTCCTAGCACTGACTTTCTAAAATTTTCTGAAGATTTGCATTATAAGTTTTGTCTAATAGAGTAGTACAGCCTGTTCCGATTCAACACGGAACTGTAAAATGGGTTGCCTACCCACCCGCAATCGGCTTGAAATCAGCTCCCAGCACGCTACCGACGGGGCTGAGTTCGATTTCACTGATTGCCGCCTTCTTATGCAGGATTGCAAAGTATTTTGCTCTTTCAAAATATACTTAAACAAGCTTCACAATAAGTTTGAACGATTTCTGTTTCATAACTTGTCATTTTACGCTTGTGTTAATGGCTTTTGCAGAGCATTTCTATGAAATAAAATGTTATTTTACAACATAGTTGATTACAACACAATGTATTTTTGTGTTGTATTTTATTTACAACACAATTTATTGCTTATCAACCCAATATCACAAAACGTGATACAATTTGGAAATGATTTGTTACAAAATTGTAATCAGTCTTCGATGCGACTAATAAAGTTAATTTATCACAGACGTTACATCTACTGCAAATGGACATTTACATAAGGTGTTCGAAGTGGCGTCCATCATTTTCCAAGCAGAGGGCCACTCGTCGCATGAAGTTCTCTCTTGCGTTCGACAACATCTGATGAGTTATTTCCGCAAAGGCTTCGGTAATGACGAGTTCCATTTCTTCGGGTGTTTGTGGTGATCTTAAAAATACTCTCGACCTGACTCGACTCAGCCCCGTCGCTAGCGCATTGCGAGCATATTTCAAGCCGATTGCGGGTGGGTAGGCAACCCATTTTACAGTTCCGTGTTGAATCGGAACAGGTCGTACATAGCATGTTCGAAATTGATCCCTTGCATGGATTCTGTGATATTGAGAGTCTACGACTCAAATGCCCAGGGAGAGTCATTAGGCAGTTGGCATGACTGAGAATGTGCACAAGTATCTCTTAAGGTATACACAGTGTATACCAAATTTGGTAGAAATACACTAAATGTTATGGAAGTTGGATGCAGTTCAACATGGAACACACAAACGTATGTAGAATTATTTTGGTAACACTGATATTAGCTCAAATTGCATCCGTAATAGTAAGGCGTTATAGTGTATTGAGTTTCAAACTGTTTATATGAACAGATTCTATGATATTGAGTTTAGGGATCAAAGGTTCTCAGATTGTTATTAGGAACATGGTAGTCATGTGTACTTTAACTGCTTATAGCATATGTGTGTAGTAATAGGCGAATGAATTCACAGAGTCCTGGGTTCAGAAATTCTTATCTGAATAATTATTATCGTTGGGAGTGTAAAAATTATGTATTGGTGCATTATTTCTAAAACCATTCATGCTATGAAGCCAACATCCAGTTTCCAGCTTCCGTGTTGTCTATATTGTAATCCTAACTTACAAAATAATAACATTTTCAGCATATGCAAGTTTAGGAAAAGAATCCATTTTAAAAACATAAATAATAATTTTTATTCATAATTTTTTGTTCCAATGTTTTCTATTCTATTTTGTAGCGTATGGTTTTTTTTTTTTTAGTGCCGGGAGTGTCCGAGGACATGTTCGGCTCGCCAGTTGGGTAGCTGCTTCGAGGCGGACACCCAATGGGTGAGCTACATGTACCGTTGGGGAGGAAAGTTGGAATGGAAGGTCGGGGAGTTGGAAAGTAGCGGCTGTGGCCTATAATTAGGGACCAACTCCGGCATTTGCCTGGAAGGAAGATGGGAAACCACAGAAGACCATCTTCAAGGTTGCCGACGGGGGGATTCGAACCTCCTCGCCTCCCGGATGTGAACGACTGCCTGCTGTCATGCCGTAACGACCACGGCTAACTCACCCGGTTATGTTTTCTATATTTATGAAGGTTTAAAGCATTGTGCACACAGAGTAGAACTCAAGTTACAAATTTCATGTCAATGGTGCTATTACTTCCAGAGGTAATGCACATTTTGTACGAAAACATATTATTAGTAGGAACATGAGTTCAAAGTGGAGTGTGTACCTGCACGACTTGCTTTCTTCTAAAACATCCCAGACCTGTAATCTCCTGCTCCTGCCTCTTTCTCCTTGTCTTGGTATGCCATGCCATAGTCGCCTCCGTAGCGTAGCGGTCAGCAAGGTTAGCTGCCGCCCCGGAGGTCCTGGGTTCGATTCCCGGCTCTGCCACGAAATTTGAAAAGTGGTATGAGGACTGGAACGGAGTCTACTCAGCCTCGAGTGGTCCAAATGGGTAGAGGGGGTTCGATTCCCACCTCAGCCATCCTCGAAATGGTTTTCCGTGGTTTCCCACTTCGTCTTCGGGCAAATGCCGGGATGGTACTGCCCCCGTAAATTGAATTATATAGAGACCACGGTGGCTATATTGGAAAATTATAATGAAAGCTATGGCTGTCATAGTTATGACGTGGGTAGTCATGACGTAAGCACGGATGACGCAAACGTTATGCCAGCAGGCTACTTGAGCTGAGATTCTCAGTGACGTCAGCATTTATTCGAGAAAGATCCGAGATTTACGACGCAGTCGCAGGAAACGTGGAATTCTGCTGAGGAAGAAATTATGCTATTGGAGGGGAGGCTCGAACCAATGAACGATAGTCTGAAGGAAGACGGAGATTGCTGAAACTATGGTATTTTTATTACTTTTTGGAATGCAGAATTGTGGAAATCCATTTGCAGTAGAGGCATTGTTTTGGAAATTTGGTGAAATTTATTTTCGGTTTTTGAATTTTGAAAATCCGTCATGTATTGACGAAGTTGGAACTTCTAGCGATGACGCAGTAACACGCTATGGAAGGGATGGATACGCCCCTCATGAAGTTTATAAAAGGCCTTGCGCAGAAGAGAGGATTCTCATTCTCAGATCATCGAAGCTCTAATCGTCAAATCGTCAGATCTTCAGTCTCAGTTCTTATATAGTCATTTCGGTGAGACGTCGAGTGAGATTAGTAGAAAGAGTCGTCTTTATAACGCGTGGTGAAGCCACTGCATTAAACGAGAGTCGAGCATACAAGCAGTGCAAGTTTACTGTGAGTAAAACTAGGTGAAGTTAAAACGAACATTATAACGCGTCTACAAGATTAGCTATGAACAGTTAGCGGTCGCCTATAAGCTAATTCTATTGTGCAGTGCTACATTAAGGAGTGTAGAAAAGTTGAACAATTTCGAGGAGTTATTTTGGAAGATATTGGCAATTTTAGACGACTGACAAAAGTGATTTTCTCGCCATCTGAGAAGCACTTTGTATCGTCAGATTCTACGCCACGGCTGACACGGCTAGTGAAATAGGGAGACTTCAGATTGCTTTTGTGACACAACGCTACAGTATTATGGAGCAGTTTAATATGGCAGTTTGTTCTTCTATTACCATAACCGAAGAGAAGATGGAAGGCTAAAGGACTTTAATGCAATTGGGACATATTTCAACGGAGTAAGATAGCAGCATGGAACTTCGCTAATTGCCATTCCACACAAGCGAACATGTGGTGAACAACCATCTACACCCATGTTTCGTGGTTCAACGCTGAATACTATCAAACAGCAATGGAAACGATTTCATACTCACTGAATATGAATATTTCTTCGGAAATTACTACAAAAACTTCATGGCGATTTTCTACTGGAACTTCAGGGATTTTTCAAGAGAGGTCAGGATTGTCCCGACTCACAAAGAAGAATTTTGCCGGAAGGATGTCTTTTGTCTTCACGGAGCAGTGCAATTTCCGGAGGAGGAAGCAGTTCGATTCTCCGAGGGTGCTGTTTCCTGTTTCGAGGATGGAGCTCATCTTCAAGTTGGTGAAATGGATCCATCAGCAGTCTTCTTTGGGGAATTTTCCTCTGGAACTTCAACCAGCAGATAAGGTAGTCGTGAACGTTTATTGTATTTGAGAATTTTAACGATATTTGAGCAACCATTTTCCCATATTTTTTGTCCTCATGTATTTTGCCCTATATTCTTGTTTGAGATTCCTATTCTCAGTACACCTTGATGAGTTATGCCTTTTTCGACGATTTATTAAGACATTGTTATGTCATGGGCATAGTTAAACGATTTTGGATCAGTTGAGACTGACATTTAGATTTTTCAGTAATTTGCTTATATTTTTGTAGTCACGATTTGACTGTAAGTTAATGATCTTTATGGCAGATTTAAATTCAGACAGCGTGTCACTTTATTAAAGTAATTCTACCCCAGTTTAATTACTTTGACCAATTTTCTGTCATCATCAAGAAGGAAGAACATTTAAATGATTTTAGAGCGTTAAAATCCATTACGTTGTCGACGATCTTGGAAATACTAGTCGTTATTTGAATTGATTGCAACACAGACATTTATCGTCAGTTATGAACGACCATTGCATCATAGACCATTTTGTGAAAGATGAACTTTAATTATGAATTATTGAATGCATTAAAGTCATGAAGTTTTGTTAGGAGTTTTTTCTCAATTAGAGATTTATATAATGATGTTTGCATTCCCCAGTCTAATTGGATTCTATTCGACTATTTTGCAGTTTAGTCGCTCTTTATTTGATGATAGTATTTTTATACTACAATTCTTTGAAGATGTTAATCTTAAATTTTGATAGACCAGAGAGGCGTATATAAGCGTATTCACTATTAAATTTGTTTGTGATTGGCAAATTTTTACTTCATTTCGATTCATGAATGAAATCCACGAAGGTTAAATGACAACAGTTTTGAAACAATTAATGATTATAAGAATTTTTGAAGTGGAACTATGAATGTATAATCGCTAGTGCAGCGGACGTATTGAAAGTCGCTGATGTATAATGCCCTTGAATAAATGAAGGAGGTTCCCACAGTAATTAATGATGTTAAAGAATTTGTTAATGGAGGTTTTTGTAAATTCTGTGGAAGATTTTGATGCCATATATATTAATATATGATGAATTTTGGGCCTATTTTTAATGCAGTTTGTGCATTATTTTGTAAGCGAAGTATTTTCCGCTGGAGTGTATTGTCCTAATCCTTTGAAAATTAATCAAGTGAATTTACTGTTATAATTAACAAGAGTATTGAAAGAATTTGAGATAAGATTTTGAATGAAGATTACCGTCACAAATAAGTATAATAATTATTACAACCTTTATTAAACCAGATTGTGACATTAAATGTATAACTAACCTTCATTGGTCGATTATATTGACACGATTATGAAATTACCAACCGGATGAACATGTGGTTAAATGTATTTCTTAAATTAATAATTTGAATAATTTAAATGTTAATATTGTAAATAATGATGTAAATATCTTTGACAATAATGTGGAACGAAAGTAATGTTAGAGGCGTGTTTAAAATTTTTGTAATTATCTTCGACAATTTTATAAACAATTTCTAATTGTTATAAATAATTTATGTGATTTTGTTATAAACATTTAAGAGTGTGTTTTATACTCTAAACTATGCTTATTAAACATTTGGATGATAATTTAACAAGTTTAGGGATTGTCAGAATAATCCAGTGGTATGTGAGTAAAGCATTTGAAAGATTTGCGTCAATATATATGAGTTGTCTTGCGGACATTTAAAGCTTTTGAGAGGGAGTTGGATTCTTACGCAGTGTGGCATGACAAGTGAGCCCCATTTGACAGGTGTGCGTCAGGTTGAAGGGTAGATCGCAGCTGTCCAGACAACTGGTTATCAGCGGGCGAGGTCGTCTACATTCTGGCCTTGTGCCTATAAATACAAGTGTCATGTTTATTAAAAGAAACCAAATGCTCTGTATATGTGTCTCGTCCTGACTTCCTTATCCAGTCCAAATGTGTTTTGAATATTACGTTATTTTGAGCTCGTGGGAGCTATCATACTGTTTGATAACTTTGCAAGTCCTTCAGGAGGACATAGTCAGATTGACATGGGCTACTGATAGCCACAATTATTTTGTTGAGTTGTTAAAATCATACCCTTTATTTGAAATAAAAGCTTTTGTACAGTTCAAAGTTCTCGTCTTCGTTCTGGTTCATTTTTAAATGTCATGGTGGAGGTTATTGTGGGAGCATAATTTAGAGATCCTGTTGTCAACCCAATCCCCGAGATAATTTTTAAGAGGTAAGTAAAGGTAAGTATGAACTCCCGTCTATTTTGGTGTGTTCCACAATAATTTCTTGGTAACTTCTGTGCTCAAACCTCGGTAGTATCTGTCAGTGCCATTTTCATTGGTGTAGCTGAGCCGGTGCGATTGATTGTTGGCAATCCGATTGAGGCGGCGGATATCTGACAGCCTACTATTCGGGTAAACGGGGACAGAAAGATTGGCGCACCTAAAACGTGGGGCTGGTTCAACATAAGTGGATCACCAGGTTGAACGCCAGTAGGATTGGCAAACCTAAAACGTGTGGCTCGATTAGACTCAAATAAAGAGGTTGATTCTTTGTTAGATGTCTTGGCCAATTGTAGAATTTAAGAGTGTGATTATATAGGAATTAAATGTTGTATTGTATTAGGAAAATTACACTCAGAAAAGATCAGATCTTATACAACTTGAGAAAGGTTAAATAGGCTGGAAACTTAGGAAAATCGCCTATGATCTGGAATCTTATTTTATTTGACCGGCTTATGACATTTTAGTCATATTTAAGATAAAATTAAATTATTTGGATTGTAAATGTAAATTATTTGTGTTAGGATATTTTAAAATGGGCCAGGGAAATTTGAACATGTGCTTGAGTTTGTTTCAACATGAAGTGTCTACGAAGGTTAATTATAAGGTAGTTATAAGTTAGATTTAAGACAGAAAATTGATCAAATTTATATATGGTGAAAAGTGTTGCTCAGATGTTGTTATTTTGCTCTATTGATGTATGTCCCTACAGCAGTCTAATTTTTGAATAATATTGTAATGGCAGATGAAAGTCTGAGGATGATGTTAGAGGAGATGTCTGCTAACTTGAAAGCTAGCATGAATAGTAGTATGAAGCAGATGATTGAGGAGAATGCTAGTAATTTGTCTGCTAATATGAAAGTTCTCCAGACCAGTTCTGCTAACTTAGAGGATAATATGTCGCGTTTACAGATTAATACCCAAGGAATCGAGAATACTGTAACTGACATCCGCACAAATGTGTCTGATGTTAAAACTGATATTTCTAAGGTACAGAAAGATCTTACAATGTTGAATCTAGATGTAGCTAATGTCCGAGGTGATATTTCTTGTGCTAGGGCTGAAGTAGTTGTTGTTAAACATGATGTTGCGACTGTCCAAGACAAGGTTGAGGAATGTCTGAACTCTACAGTTCAGGAGAGCCCAGGAGAAGTGCCAATGCGACTTCATCTAGGAAGAAACCCAGAAAGGCCGTGGGATAATCTTTTCAACCACGTTCCTAGAGATCCCGACCTAGGAAGGCAGCAGAGGATTGACAAGGCGAAGGAACAACTCCAGAAAGCAGCAGAGAAACGATTGAAAAGAGTAGCTGGAAAACGTTTTGGTACACCCTTACAAGTTGGAAATCTTGTATTATTACGCAGACCTATCAAGGCTGATATGAGCAAGAAAATCTATCCCAAATTTGGAAATGTGTTCACGGGTCCGTTTAGAATTACGAATGCCTATGGAAACAACTGCTATGAACTCTACGATGATGAGAATAATGTCATTTACGGCAAGTTCAATGCTGGAAATTTGAAAAGATACTATCCTAGAGTAAGCCAGTAATAATTCAATTTCGTGTTCAAGAGAGTTGAGGTACTTGTAACACTGAGTTTAAAAACAATTTGCAACTGTTTTTAAAACGTGGTGAGGGGAGAATGCCCCCGTAAATTGAATTATATAGAGACCACGGTGGCTATATTGGAAAATTATAATGAAAGTTATGGCTGTCATAGTTATGACGTGGGTAGTCATGACGTAAGCACGGATGACGCAAACGTTATGCCAGCAGGCTACTTGAGCTGAGATTCTCAGTGACGTCAGCATTTATTCGAGAAAGATCCGAGATTTACGACGCAGTCGCAAGAAACGTGGAATTCTGCTGAGGAAGAAATTATGCTATTGGAGGGGAGACTCGAACCAATGAACGATAGTCTGAAGGAAGACGGAGATTGCTGAAACTATGGTATTTTTATTACTTTTTGGAATGCAGAATTGTGGAAATCCATTTGCAGTAGAGGCATTGTTTTGGAAATTTGGTGAAATTTATTTTCGGTTTTTGAATTTTGAAAATCCGTCATGTATTGACGAAGTTGGAACTTCTAGCGATGACGCAGTAACACGCTATGGAAGGGATGGATACGCCCCTCATGAAGTTTATAAAAGGCCTTGCGCAGAAGAGAGGATTCTCATTCTCAGATCATCGAAGCTCTAATCGTCAAATCGTCAGATCTTCAGTCTCAGTTCTTATATAGTCATTTCGGTGAGACGTCGAGTGAGATTAGTAGAAAGAGTCGTCTTTATAACGCGTGGTGAAGCCACTGCATTAAACGAGAGTCGAGCATACAAGCAGTGCAAGTTTACTGTGAGTAAAACTAGGTGAAGTTAAAACGAACATTATAACGCGTCTACAAGATTAGCTATGAACAGCTAGCGGTCGCCTATAAGCTAATTCTATTGTGCAGTGCTACATTAAGGAGTGTAGAAAAGTTGAACAATTTCGAGGAGTTATTTTGGAAGATATTGGCAATTTTAGACGACTGACAAAAGTGTTTTTCTCGCCATCTGAGAAGCACTTTGTATCGTCAGATTCTACGCCACGGCTGACACGGCTAGTGAAATAGGGAGACTTCAGATTGCTTTTGTGACACAACGCTACAGTATTATGGAGCAGTTTAATATGGCAGTTTGTTCTTCTATTACCATAACCGAAGAGAAGATGGAAGGCTAAAGGACTTTAATGCAATTGGGACATATTTCAACGGAGTAAGATAGCAGCATGGAACTTCGCTAATTGCCATTCCACACAAGCGAACATGTGGTGAACAACCATCTACACCCATGTTTCGTGGTTCAACGCTGAATACTATCAAACAGCAATGGAAACGATTTCATACTCACTGAATATGAATATTTCTTCGGAAATTACTACAAAAACTTCATGGCGATTTTCTACTGGAACTTCAGGGATTTTTCAAGAGAGGTCAGGGTTGTCCCGACTCACAAAGAAGAATTTTGCCGGAAGGATGTCTTTTGTCTTCACGGAGCAGTGCAATTTCCGGAGGAGGAAGCAGTTCGATTCTCCGAGGGTGCTGTTTCCTGTTTCGAGGATGGAGCTCATCTTCAAGTTGGTGAAATGGATCCATCAGCAGTCTTCTTTGGGGAATTTTCCTCTGGAACTTCAACCAGCAGATAAGGTAGTCGTGAACGTTTATTGTATTTGAGAATTTTAACGATATTTGAGCAACCATTTTCCCATATTTTTTGTCCTCATGTATTTTGCCCTATATTCTTGTTTGAGATTCCTATTCTCAGTACACCTTGATGAGTTATGCCTTTTTCGACGATTTATTAAGACATTGTTATGTCATGGGCATAGTTAAACGATTTTGGATCAGTTGAGACTGACATTTAGATTTTTCAGTAATTTGCTTATATTTTTGTAGTCACGATTTGACTGTAAGTTAATGATCTTTATGGCAGATTTAAATTCAGACAGCGTGTCACTTTATTAAAGTAATTCTACCCCAGTTTAATTACTTTGACCAATTTTCTGTCATCATCAAGAAGGAAGAACATTTAAATGATTTTAGAGCGTTAAAATCCATTACGTTGTCGACGATCTTGGAAATACTAGTCGTTATTTGAATTGATTGCAACACAGACATTTATCGTCAGTTATGAACGACCATTGCATCATAGACCATTTTGTGAAAGATGAACTTTAATTATGAATTATTGAATGCATTAAAGTCATGAAGTTTTGTTAGGAGTTTTTTCTCAATTAGAAATTTATATAATGATGTTTGCATTCCCCAGTCTAATTGGATTCTATTCGACTATTTTGCAGTTTAGTCGCTCTTTATTTGATGATAGTATTTTTATACTACAATACTTTGAAGATGTTAATCTTAAATTTTGATAGACCAGAGAGGCGTATATAAGCGTATTCACTATTAAATTTGTTTGTGATTGGCAAATTTTTACTTCATTTCGATTCATGAATGAAATCCACGAAGGTTAAATGACAACAGTTTTGAAACAATTAATGATTATAAGAATTTTTGAAGTGGAACTATGAATGTATAATCGCTAGTGCAGCGGACGTGTTGAAAGTCGCTGATGTATAATGCCCTTGAATAAATGAAGGAGGTTCCCACAGTAATTAATGATGTTAAAGAATTTGTTAATGGAGGTTTTTGTAAATTCTGTGGAAGATTTTGATGCCATATATATTAATATATGATGAATTTTGGGCCTATTTTTAATGCAGTTTGTGCATTATTTTGTAAGCGAAGTATTTTCCGCTGGAGTGTATTGTCCTAATCCTTTGAAAATTAATCAAGTGAATTTACTGTTATAATTAACAAGAGTATTGAAAGAATTTGAGATAAGATTTTGAATGAAGATTACCGTCACAAATAAGTATAATAATTATTACAACCTTTATTAAACCAGATTGTGACATTAAATGTATAACTAACCTTCATTGGTCGATTATATTGACACGATTATGAAATTACCAACCGGATGAACATGTGGTTAAATGTATTTCTTAAATTAATAATTTGAATAATTTAAATGTTAATATTGTAAATAATGATGTAAATATCTTTGACAATAATGTGGAACGAAAGTAATGTTAGAGGCGTGTTTAAAATTTTTGTAATTATCTTCGACAATTTTATAAACAATTTCTAATTGTTATAAATAATTTATGTGATTTTGTTATAAACATTTAAGAGTGTGTTTTATACTCTAAACTATGCTTATTAAACATTTGGATGATAATTTAACAAGTTTAGGGATTGTCAGAATAATCCAGTGGTATGTGAGTCAACCATTTGAAAGATTTGCGTCAATATATATGAGTTGTCTTGCGGACATTTAAAGCTTTTGAGAGGGAGTTGGATTCTTACGCAGTGTGGCATGACAAGTGAGCCCCATTTGACAGGTGTGCGTCAGGTTGAAGGGTAGATCGCAGCTGTCCAGACAACTGGTTATCAGCGGGCGAGGTCGTCTACATTCTGGCCTTGTGCCTATAAATACAAGTGTCATGTTTATTAAAAGAAACCAAATGCTCTGTATATGTGTCTCGTCCTGACTTCCTTATCCAGTCCAAATGTGTTTTGAATATTACGTTATTTTGAGCTCGTGGGAGCTATCATATTGTTTGATAACTTTGCAAGTCCTTCAGGAGGACATAGTCAGATTGACATGGGCTACTGATAGCCACATTTATTTTGTTGAGTTGTTAAAATCATACCCTTTATTTGAAATAAAAGCTTTAGTACAGTACAAAGTTCTCGTCTTCGTTCTGGTTCATTTTTAAATGTCATGGTGGAGGTAATTGTGGGAGCATAATTTAGAGATCCTGTTGTCAACCCAATCCCCGAGATAATTTTTAAGAGGTAAGTAAAGGTAAGTATGAACTCCCGTCTATTTTGGTGTGTTCCACAATAATTTCTTGGTAACTTCTGTGCTCAAACCTCGGTAGTATCTGTCAGTGCCATTTTCATTGGTGTAGCTGAGCCGGTGCAATTGATTGTTGGCAATCCGATTGAGGGGGCGGATATCTGACAGCCTACTATCCGGGTAAACGGGGACAGTACCTACTGTAAGGCCACGGCCGCCTCCTTCCCTCTTCCTTGCCTATCCATGCCAATCTTCCATCCCTTCCCATCCCTCATGAGGCCCCTGTTCGCGTTGCACGTGCGGCCGCCTGGGCGAAGTGCTGATCACACCTCCCCAGTTGTATCCATCCCGACCAGATGTTCCAAGCTCCAGGACACTGCCCATAGAGGCGGTAGAGGTGAGTTCCCTCGCTGAGTCCGTGGGAACCACCAACCTAGAGGGTAAATTGACTAAATAAAAAATAAAAAAATAACTTGGTATGCCATTTTCCTTCCTTTTTTCTTTATCCCTAGTCCATTTTAATGATTGTCTACCCATATTCCCAATTACTACACTTCCACTGGCAATACCAATAACACTATACAGCAAAAGCGATCACACGCAAATCACATGTCATATGAGCACTGGTAAGTAGCAAAGAACATAAAGCCTCATCTCCAAGCGTATACTGGTTCTATCTACTGGCCAAAATACCAACTACCGTCAAGCATAGAGAAGCGGCCAATTTGAATCCAGATAATTATTACAAAATCCCGCTACAGCTGAGAGAACTGGGACTTTTACCTTACAGCCATAGCAATTAAACTAATTGAGATATCATCATGAAATAAGTTGATTTTGATAAAGCAATATAGTGGCCTGTAAATGAGCCAATAAAATAAATGGATATTGTAAACAAATGTAAAACAAAAATATTGAAATGCAGCCGAAATAAATCAGGAACCTCTATGGACATCAAATAGGCAGGTGAAAAACTAAAGGAAGTAGGAGACTTCTGTTACTTAGGAAGCAAAATAACCAGTGATGGACGAAGCAAAGAGGATATAAAAAGTAGGTTAGCTCAGGCAAGGAAAGCATTTCTACAGAAAAGGAATCTGTTGACATCGAATATAGATTTAGGTATTAGGAAGTAATTTTTGAAGGCCTTTGTCTGGAGCGTAGCGCTCTATGGATGTGAAACTTGGACTATTGGTGCAGCAGAAAATAGGAGAATTGAAGCGTTTGAAATGTGGTGTTACAGGAGAATGATGAAGATCAGATGGGTAGATAGGATTAAAAACGAAGAGGTATTAAGACTAGTGGAGAGATGTTTCTGGCGACTGCTAATGAAGAGAAGAGATAGGTTGGTAGGACATATATTAAGACACCCAGGAATAGCAAGTTTAGTTATGGAAGGAAGGGTCAAGGACAAGAACTGTAGGGGTAGACCATGGTTAGAATATGTTAAACAGATTGCCTCGGATGTAGGGTGTGGTAGCTATATAGAGATGAAACGATTAGCTGAGGACAGGGAGGCATGGAGAGCTGCATCAATTCAGTCAAAAGACTGAAGACTCAAACAACAACAATAACGCCCCCTTAAATGGGCATACTTATGTCAGGTAAGACATGTGTTCAACGTGCAAAATTAGGCATATATCCATGAATTAGTATGGCCATTACATGCAGTTGAACATTGAGTATTACCTGTGTACCCATGAATATGTTCGTAGCACTAATTTTTACGATTTACTCTCAATTTGTCTAAAAGATCCTGGATTTACACTGAGCTAAGTTTGAAGTTTTTTCCGTACAGCTATTCCGAGATATTGAGTCTTGAGATCATTAATACATAGTTGGCAGCCCTCGTAACTCGTATACTAAGCACCGTTATGAGTTCTAAATGAGCCTCCGTGTCTTAGGTGGCAGCACGCCGGCCTCTCACCGCTGGGTCCGTGGTTCCAATCCCGGCCACTCCATGTGAGATCTGTGCTGGACAAAACTGAGGCTGACAGGTTTTTCTCCGGGTAATCCGGTTTTCCCTGACACAAATTTCATTCCAGCAACACTCTCCACTGTCATTTAATTTCATCTGTGATTCATTTAATCATTTCCCCAGGAGAGTGCAACAGGCTTCGGCAGCCGGCACAGTTCATATCCTCGCCACTAGATGCGGGCTTCATTCCATTCCCTGACCCGGTCGACTGGTAGCAGGCTGTGGATTTTCATTTCATAAGTTCTAAATCGTACTTTGCATGTATGAATTGTATGGAAGTTACACGCAGTTAAACATTGAATGTACAGAATGTTCTCCGCAGTGGGTACGTGCAGCTGTGAGTGGTTGAGTCATGAGTTAAGTTGGCTGCACTGCACTGTATCCTTGAAAGCAGGACTACCCGTGTGGGATGTCAGTGTGAATTGCGATAAGCGCGCTAGCCTGCAGGTCTTCAGCGTGTATTACAGTCAGCGAGCGTTCGGATAGATTATTATTGGAAGAGTGCAACACTAAACAGGCCGTTATGTTTACTACTGAAGAGAGAGTTTTTTTTTGGCGGAATAGGTTTTTTGCGAAGGCGATCGGTTTACAGAAAAAAGAAATTAATATAAAATGGGGCGGTTTCCTAATTCAAAGTGTCCAAACCGTGATACCGTTCGAGATTTGGTAGGTACATTTCGTGTGACTGGCTCAGTTCACGATGCATCGGGAACAGGCAGGCCTACGCTTTTAACAGGAGAAAAACTTGATGAAATCTCCAATATAGTGCTGTGTAGTCCAAGTAAATCAACACGAAATTTAGCTCAACAAACAGGAATCTCTAAATCGGCAGCACATAAAGCTGTAAGAGACAAGCTTCAGTTGTTCCCTTATAAATTTACCGTGGTTCATGAATTAAAACAAACTGATTACGGAAAAAGAGTGATGTACTGTGAATGGTTCCAGCATCTGTTATGAATGGCTGTGGTGAGTACAAGGTTTACTGTTTATTTGTTATGATGCAAGTGGCAGCCGTGCTACCAACGTAACTGCTGTAGCTAGCTCTCGCAGATGCATGTAGGCGCTGTGGAGAACATTCCCGGACTCACTGTATTAATGCGCGTAGAATCATGTTGGCAACAGTGTCATGCACGGGTTGCTCAACATTATTCTTAATTATTATGATGCATGTTTGCCAATTTTGGATGATCTATTCGTTAGTATTG
Organism: Meconema thalassinum; assembly: GCA_946902985.2. Taxonomy (NCBI): domain Eukaryota; kingdom Metazoa; phylum Arthropoda; class Insecta; order Orthoptera; family Tettigoniidae; genus Meconema; species Meconema thalassinum. The sequence continues at coordinate 62,636,177 of OX336389.2, read as the reverse complement.
AAGTCACCTGCAGTTAAACATAGCACCTGTCAGGACACGTAGATTAATGTTGGCAGCACTGACATGTATCTGATATTTCATGATCTATATGTGTGCAAAGTTTAGAACTGTTGGCATGTATACTTTCTGATATATTGGGACTAGGGCTCAAAATTATAGAGAGCATTTATCAACAGTTGGCAGCACTGGTGACTGTGAATTCATGCCTAATTTCAGCTCTTAAGATACACAGTGCACGTGCAAATTTTGGTTGAAGTTCAATAGATAGTTTGGACGTTATACGCAATTAAACATTAAACATATCAGCAATATTGTAGAATCGTGTTGGTAACACTGTCGTGAATGGGATGCTCAAAATTAATTTGAAATGTTATGATCTACAGTATATACACAGTATGTGCAATGTTTGGAAGAAATCCATTTGATATTATGGAAGTTACATGCAGTTAAATAGTGGACTTATCAGGACAGGTAGAATCAAGGTGGTAGAAGTGTAGTGTACAGGCTCCTGAAAATTGATTTAAAATATTACGTTCTACGAGGGCTGTTTTTTAAGTAAGGGCCATTTTTTTAAGCCCGTAGTTTGTCCGCACGCCGCAACAAGCGTGCGCGCTACCTCCCGGCATCCTTTGCGAACAAGCAGGCGTCACTTGCAGCTGTGTAGCTAACCTGTACGCTGAACTGTGCATCTTTACAATGTTCAAGATTATTGATTCGCCCGCCGCGTGTGAGGTACGATCTGTGATACGTTTTTTGAGTGCAAGAAACATGTCAGCTGCAGACATTCATCGTCAGCTTTGTGAGGTGTTTGGTGATAATGCAATGAGGGAAGGTAAAGTGCGAAAATGGGTACGCGAGTTCAAAAGTGGCCGTGAAAAGATTCATGACACTCAGGTCGACCACCTGTGATCACAGACTGCAATTGACCGAAGATTCACGATAACCACTCTATCATCTTGGTGGGAAGCTCTTCGCCGACGATGAAGAAGTGAAAACAGCCGTGAATTCTTGGTTGTGAGAGCAGGCGCAAACTTTTATGCAGAGGGATTTCAGAACTTACTGTCGACCAAAGTATTATGTGCACTCGAGTTTGAAGGTTGTTTGTGAAGTAACTAATAGACCTATATAAAATCCAATAACATCATCATTTTCGTCGTTCTATTTTACGTTAGTTCATGTAGGTTTGGAATTTTTAATTTATATTTTAATATTTTTTATCGCAGTTGGAACACAAAATGTGCCCGTTTTTAAGCGTGTTTCAACCATGCGTCACATTTAAGAATTATTATCTCAAAACTCCGTCATCAGATCGAATGAAAATTTTAACACAATATACATTGGTATGTTGTATAACTGGTTTATTAATTTCAAAATTTTGTGTGTCCAAGAAACAAAGTTGTTATCATTTTTGTAAGGTAACATTTTGTCAGCTCGGGGTGGTTGGAAAATAAAGCTCTTGGTCGCGTTGTAATCCTTATACATCAAGAAGTTAGGCTGTATGACTGTACAATACGTAAATTAATTCACTTATTTTATATTGGTTTGTATTTGTTCGTGGAAATAAGGCAAGATTCACCAGCCAGCCGCTGCGGGGTAAGCTGTACAGCGTTGCCGAGATGGAGCCCATCACTGCCGAGCGAGGTGAGGTCGTATTTCCCCGTTCAAATATAAACCGATATAAAATAAGTGAATTAATTTGCGTATTTTAAAATCATACAGCATAACTTTTTGATGTATAAGAATTACAACGCGACCAAGAACTACATATTCCAACCACCCCAAGCCGAGAAAACGTTACCTTACACAAATGATAACAACTTTGTTTCTTGGACACGCAAAATTTTGAAATTAATAAACCAGTTATACAACATTCCAATGTATATTGTGTTAAAATTTGGATTTGATGTGATGACGGGTTTGTGAGATAATAATTCTTAAATGTGACGCATGGTTGAAACACGCTTAAAAACGGGCACTTTTTGTGTTCGAACTGCGATAAAAAATATTAAAATATAAACTAAAAATTCCAAACCTACATGAGCTCACGTAGAATAGAACGACGAAATTGATGATGTTTTTGGATTTTATGTATGTCTATTGGTTACGTCACAAACAACCTTCAAACTCGAGTACACATAATACTTTGGTCGACAGTAGTTTTAAGGTATGACAGGTGCCTAAGTAAACAAGGCAACTATGAAGAAAAATAGAGGAAGGTATGTAAAACCTAAAAATAAATGTGGTTTCAAAATAAAATGTTCGGTTTATTTAAAAGAAACGGCCCTTACTTAAAAACCAGCCTTCGTATATGTGTGCCAATTTTGGAACGCTTCCCATGCATACCTTTTGAGATATACAAATTTAATTTAATACTCCTCATCAGTTGGTAGCACTGGCGTCATTATCAAATATGGATTTCAGATGTCCTGGTTGAGATCTGTACTTTTACCGAGCTTGGTTTTGATAGCCGCAGCGGTTTAGGAATTGATACCGGCGCGGTGAGGGCAAGGACAGACACCGGACAGTCAGAAGGACAGTCAGACACACAGCTGTCCGGGTGATCTCATAAGTCCTTTTTTTATTTGCAAAATGTGAAAAGTAGGCTAATGAACAGCAATACTAGGTAGCCTTATTATGATTAGACTGCTTGTAACATGCATATTCCTCTATGCTAACAATTAGTCTATGCTAATTTGTATGTCATGGTTGTTAAACAAAAAGGCTGTATTTTAGTTTGTTTATTAAGTTGTTGTTTCATTGGAGGGATTTATATATCGTGGCACATCTAGTGGGGCGTGAGTTGGCGACCACGGGACCCCAGCTGAGTCTGGCTATGCTTCCACTTACTTGTGACTGGCTCCTCTCCTTCATCTTTCCTGTCGACCTCTCTTGATCAACTCTTGTTCCCTTCCGACCCCGATGGTATAAGGGTATCCGATGCCTAGGGAGTCTTTCACTTTCCCACCTTTATTGGCCCTTGTCTCATCTTTCCTGATACCCTCATTCTTCGAGGGGTCAGCCTTCTTTCCTTTCATGTTATCTCCTGCCTTCTGCACAAGGCTTTCAAGGAGGCAGGGTGTGTGTAGCCCCACCACTTCTGGTGCACCCTGGATAGTGCTACACCCTCAAGGGCTCACGGCAGGTGAGTTTGGGAGTTGGCGACCCCGAGGGATTCTTGAGCTAGGTCCGTTTTGTCCCCTTCTTCTTCTGGCGTTGGGGTGGACCCTGTCCTCTTTCCTTTGTCTATCTGCCTTTCATGGCTCTCCTTCCTTCCAAGTACCTCAATTCTCATTTTTCGAAGGTCGAGGGCATTTCTTTTCTTCCTGTCCTTTATTTTCCATATCCTTTATTTGTTTACCATTTCTTCTTCTAGTATGTAAGTCTGTAGTTAGTATTAGTTATAGTTTTCATTCTCATCTCATCTTTCACTATCACCCAAACCATTAGGGGCCGATAACCTGGATGTTAGTCCCCTTAAAACAACAATTATTATCATCTATATAATTACATATATCGTGGTCATTCAGCCCCGCGCACTTGGGTGTGTAGAATTTGTCTGACTCTGTGGTATCTGTAGTAGTGTGTGTATTTGTAAATCAGGTGAGGATTGGGAAGGAGGCGGCCATTGCCTTACATTAGGAACCATCTTGGCATTTGCCTGGAGTAGAAGTGGGAAATAACTGAAAACCACTTCCAGGATGGCTGAGGTGTGAATCGAACTCATCTCTTCTCAGTTTTCCCTCACGAGGCTGAGTGTACTACGTTTCAGTCCTCAGACCAGAACAAAAGTCATTGGCAGACCCGGGAATTTGAGCCCGGACCTCCGGGGCGATGGCCAAGACTGCTGGCCGCTACTCCAGGAAGTTGACTTTGTTTATTGGTTAGACCTTATAATGTAGGTTATGTACCATACCGAAAGTGGTAGATACGGTTGCTAACGCGCAGTGCTAGGCCGTGGGGCCAAGTATGTACAGTATCTGTGGACTCGGTAGACGTGGTTTCGACCCCCTCTGCTGGCCATCCTTGAAATGGTTTTCTGTAGTTTCCCCATTTTCAGCTCTAGACAAATGCTGGGACGGTACCTTCTGACAGGCCACGACTGCGTCCTTCCACATCTTTGCCCGGTTTCATTCAGGGTTAGCTCATCCTACCATTTTACCCTCTTGCAATCATCATGTTCGAAGCCGTATCAGGAAGGCAAATGCTCTGCCTTTTCAATAGCAACGTAAAGTCGATTCTTCTCTACGGCTGTGAAACATGGAAAGTCACTAAAAATATCAACAACCAGCTACAAGTGTTCATTAACAGATGTCTGCGTCGCATCATGAATGTGAGGTGGCCGGACATAATCTCAAATGAAGATATTTGGACCATCACCAATCAACAACCGATTAGCATCCAGAAATCCAGATCAAGGAGAGGAAATGACGCTGGATTGGTCACACACTAAGGAAGCCGGACGGAGCTGTTGAGAGGGGGTCGCTAGACTCGAATCCTCAAGGCGCCAGGAAGCGAGGTCGACCTAAGAAGACCTGGAAGAGGACGATCGAAAATGAAATTGCAGAGGTGGTCCAGAACTGGAGTCAAGTGAAGAGAATGGCCAGGAACCGTACTGCGTGGAGAAATTTCGCCAAGGCACTATGCTCCGGAAGGAGCGGCAGGAATTAAGTGAAGTAAGTGAATCATCATCGGCCCATGTTGCATGTTCGTGGCATCATTCTCTTCATGCTAACGCGTTCTTAGTGGTAATCAGTTCGAAGTTCGCAACGTGGCCAGGGATGTTTTGCGCAGCTCCGTTGAACATTTATTATAGCAACAGGTTATTCAAGATGCTGATTGACAATTAATACCATTTGTGTCACATTAGCTATTCAGTTCTTCAAGAAAACCCTCCTCAATCCTCAGCAGTCCCTATCTCTGATGCTTAGATTTCGTTGACTATCACTCTTTGCTGATAATGTTTTGCCACGGGTTGTGTATGCAATATAACTGTGTACATTATTTAGATCGTAGGCTTTCGCGGCCGGTGTCTAGTTTATCATCTAGGCTTACAGGACAGAGCCGCGTTGTGTATCGGTGATTGTTTCCCGACGTTTTGGCTGTCATTGCAGCAGCCTTAATCATGGGTAGGTACGAGTTGGTGTCCGTATTCAAACTAACGATTATTGCCAGTCAGAGGTGCTTGCTTGCCCTGCATTGATGTCAAGCTCCTCCCTGATTTGTTCGCGCCCCTGGCAGTCGCGCGTTAGGAGAACTTTCCAAATGTTGCTAAGTTTGAAACCATCTTCGCGATTGAAATTATTGGGATGCTTCACGACCTCTATTGCCTCTCTAATTAACCTGTTTTGATATCCGGGAATTTTAGCAACAATCTCGGCCTTATTAAATTTGACGGCGTGTCTCGTGACGTCAGCATGTTCAGCTATTGCAGATCTGTAGTTTATCTGTTTTTTTTTGTCTCGAATGTGCTCTGAAATCCTAATGGAAACGTCGGGAAACCATCATCGATACACGACGCGGCTCCATCCTCTAAGACCTTGATGATAAACGTGTACACTATTACTCTCGAGACATTTACCACAATGACTGTCATCGATATGCACAGGTTATGTGAATTCATTTGAGAGACTTGGGACATCTTGGTCATCAGCCCCGTGCACCGGAAAGGAAAAATTCCTGTAATTTTTATAAAGCAGTGCTGGGTGCTTAGCATTTCATGTGATGGCATAAAGCACCACATTGTTACTCGACTTAAACTGCAAGACGATTCTTGTTCGGATAGCTGACAGTTATTAAAATGTGTTACTCCGAAATATTGTACTGAATTTTAAAATTATTTCGTTTTTACTAACAATGTTGTAAATGTTGTCGTTGCCATTTAACGCACTGCATTGTAAGGTTATAGTTGTTCGGAGATTAGCTTGGTTGTCTCTTCTCAACTTCTTCCAATTGGTACCTTTGATATATCGTAAATCACATTTATCTTTTCAGTTTTTACATTAAACTTAACTGCTAGGAAGGTGAACGCATTGCTATATCACTATATTTAATTGAACTTGTTCTGTTAAAATCGAAGACCATTCCAAGAACAGATATTTCCACTAGTGTGTATCTAAATCTGAAATCATAGTTCTTCACAACGTTGTCGTGGAGATATTTGTAATATATTATACGGTCATTGGGTAAGAAACGTTTAAAGAGTCGTGTAGAGTTGTGTGCTAGTCTAAGAATGACTTCTGCAAGCTCTGAAAAGTTTGCTATTGTTAGCGTTCAAACGTTGCCGTTTTTGTAACTGAACTGGAGATTTTATTTTTCTACACCATGTGAGCAGAGAAAGCCACATACGCGTACTACGAAGCAAGCTGGTAGAGTCAAGGCCGGGAACCTTTTGTTTACGACTTGTTAATTGCACAGTAGATCCTACAGCATTCCACGCCAACGCGATCACTTACTGTCAACCAAAATATTATGTTCACTCGAGTTTGAAGGTTGTTTGTGAAGTAACCAATAGACCTACATAAAATCCAATAACATCATCATTTTCATCGTTATATTTTACGTTAGTTCATATAGGTTTGGAATTTTTAATTTATATTTTAATATTTTTTATTGCAGTTGAAACACAAAAAGTGCCCGAGTTTAAGCGTGTTTCAACCATGCGCCACATTTAAGAATTATTATCTCACAAATCCGTCATCAGATCGAATCCAAATTTTAACACAATATACATTGGAATGTTGTATAACTGGTTTATTAATTTCAAAATTTTGTGTGTTTAAGAACGAAAGTTGTAAGGTAACTTGTTTTCGGCTCGGGGTCGTTGGAAAATGTAGTTGTTGGTTGCGTTGTAATCCATATACATAAAAAGGTTATGCTGTATGACTGTGAAATACGTAAATTAATTCACTTTTTTATATCGGTTTGTATATGTACGGGGAATTAAGACATGGTTCAACAGCTAGCCGCTCCGGGAAATGCTGTACAGCGTTGCTGATATGGAGCCCTGCACTTCCGAGCGAGGCGCGCCATGACGCGTGATGGAGCCCATCTTGGCAACGCTGTACAGCATTCACCGGAGCGGCTTACTGGTGAACCATGTCTTAAATCCCCCTACAAATACAAACCGATATAAAATAAGTGAATTAATTTACGTATTTCACAATCATACAGCATACCTTTCTGATGTATAAGGATTACAGCGCGAACAAGAACTACATTTTCAAAGCACCTCGAGCCGAGAAAAAGTTACCTTACAAAAATGATAACAACTTTGTTTCTTGAACACATAACATTTTAAAATTAATAAACCATTTATACAACATTCCAATGTATATTGTGTTAAAATTTGGATTCGATCTTATGACGGGTTTGTGAGATAATAATTATTAAATGTGACGCATGGTTGAAACACGCTTAAAAACGGGCACTTTTTGTGTTCCAACTGCGATAAAAATATTAAAATATAAATTTAAAATTACAAACCTACATGAACTAACGTAAAATAGAACGGCGAGTTATTGGATTTTATGTAGGTCTATTGGTTACTTCACAAACAACCTTCAAACTCGAGTACACATAATATTTTGGTCGACAGTGCTGTGCTACACCGGTTCTTTTCCCCTCCCTCCCACCCTTCATTCCTCCCGGTGTAGTGGCGGTAGCAGAGTCAGACTTGGATGATGAGCAATGGATCGCTGACCTCGCTTTTATGAAAGACATCACGGGGTATTTAAATTATTTCAATATGTCGTTGCAAGGCAAAAATAAATTAATCAGTATTGAAAGTTTCAAATACCAGCTTGTGCTTTTCCAAGTCAGCTTCATGAAGGAAATTGGGACAATTTTCCCTCTCTAAAATCCTTGAATTTGAGTACCTATGGACACATCATGTGATGGTCCCAATTTGAGACCAGAACGAAATAATTTTATATATTATTATTATTATTATTATTATTATTATTATTATCAATATTTTTTAAGTTTACATTTTACCTTTTATTAGTTATTATGTTAACTAATATATTTATATCTATTATTATGCGGTAATGTAGAATATTATGGCAATTGAAAGGATTTGGAGCGATACACATTATATTTGAAATTAGTTTGACGCTTGACTGAATATTATTTCTGAAGAAAATTCGAACAAGAGAAAAAGAGGGTGTTCATAGAAGGCGGCTTCTTGGAAATGACATAAATAGACACTTATGTCTGTCACATCAAGTATTCTACCAATATACAAATCATACTAAGAAAAGATTCTAAGAAGACTTACCACTAACAATGCTGGGCCGATGAATGAATCCTTTGCAACTATATACAGAGGGTGGGCTAGACCTCCCGAGAAATACTACAAAGAAGTATTGTCATTGTTGATATATGAAAGGCGGGCTTATATCGCCTAGCGACTTCTGAAGAGGGGTCATACACGTGCTTTACCTGGGAACGTTATATATATGACGGCCGCCCAAATGGAATTATTATTATTGAATTGCTGGAGGAGAAGGAAGGATGCTGAGTGGAGCAGAGAAACTTGTATCGAGATGGAGTCTATAACGCAGTTCTAAACTAGACAGTTGACTATTAAGTATGTGAATTTGATAAGACATTCTGTCTCATCAAACTGTGACATGGTTGTGTACGAGGCTATTGTCACAGGGATGATTTTTGGAATTTATTCCGTCATCCACATATAAATTAATTACTTTGAGGATGATCAGGGCCACCTGGAACTCTCTACGCAACAATCCAACTACAAAGATCTTCAATGCGGTGAGCGATGTAAACAGTTATACTCCAGTCAAATCAGAAGGCTATCATGCTTATTAAATTCAATATATTCTATTCAATTAACTCAGTATACTCCAATTTCTAATCAAGAACCATAACAAGTAAATTCAGTAGATTCTTTAATTTAAATTTATTATTATTATTATCTTTAGTATTTTATATTTTTTTGCACTTGTTGTTTTATATATATTAAATTCATTTTAAATTCAAATGCTTGACTGGTTTCCTTTAGTAGCTAGAAATTACTATAAGGCAACACCATACTCCTGAACTAATTATCGTAAGGTTAGATTACGTAAGTTTCACTACGGCTGGAGATAGGAATTTCGATGCTCTACCTCTGTGTAACCGAGGTTTAATATATTATTTTGATCATGATATATAAATGATCTGGCGCCCTGGCAATACATATGATTTTACACATTATGTACTTTTTTAGTGAAGCTGACAACAATACAGATACACTATTAGATTAATACACAATTAAATGTATCATTTTGATCACCCAGAAGTGGGCGACTATTTAAATAATGAGCTTTGCATATTAACTTTTTTTTAATTAACTTTATTCTTATTAACAGAATCAAGTTTAAATATCTCCCAAACCATTACAAATAACGCCCAACTAGCGGAGCGCTTTTCTTATTATTAATAGAACCCCATTAAGCTCTCACAACCCATTACAAATGGCACCCAACTGTGCGGCACGAAAACCTAACGATATTTACGGAAGGAGCGAGTGTAATTTCAGTGCAAATTGTCAGTGATTTTGGGGGAAAGTGAAGTGAATTAGTGTATTATTAGTGATTGAATTTGGGGGAAAGTGAGGTGAATTTTGGAACGATAAACTTTATACGGTGTACTTCGAGATGGCGGATGAGGAACAAAGGAAATTGAGGAGTAGGGGTAAAGGCGAGAAAGCTAATTATACGAAAGTTGATAGTGGTACTGAGGCTGAGAGTGTAGAGGATTATACCAAGATGTCGGAGGTAAATCTTGAGAGTAGTCCGGAGAATAATCCCGAGGTTAACCCTGAGACGAATATAGAGGTACATCCTGAAATAAATCCTGAGACTAGTGGAGGGAAGGAGAAACAAAAGCCTTTGGATATTTTGGAAAACAAATTAGATGAGATCATGGGAATGTTTCTGGAGATGAATAGGCAAAATCAGGAGATGAATAGGCAAAATCAAGAGATAAGCAAGGCAATAGACAAGAAGCTAGAAGATAGCAATAAAAATAATCAGGAGATGAGTAGGCATAATCAGGAGATGAGTAGGGAGATAAGTAATCAAAATCAGGAGATGAATAGGCAAAATCAGGAGATGAGTAGGGAGATAAGAGAGGAAATAAGTAGGCAAAATCAGGAGATGAGTAGGGAGATGAGAGAGGAAATAAGTAGGCAAAATCAGGAGAGGAGTAGGGAGATAAAAGAGGCGATATGTAAAGATAATAAAGAAATTAATCAGAAGCTAGATAAAATGGAAAAGGTGAATGAGGAGTTAAGTAAAAAGTATGAGAGGATTAAGGAGAATATGTCAGAATTCAAAGAAATAATAAGAAAGGAATTGCAAAGTGAGTTAAAGAAAACCATAACTGAAGTTAGGATAGAAGTGGGGGAAAAGTTTGAAGTTATAGGCAAGAAAGTAGAAGAGATTAATCAAAAGGTAAGGGAAAGAGTAGAAGACGTGAAGGTAGAGATTATGGAACGTAGCAAGAAAGAAGAGATGAAGGTTAAAGACAAGATAGGAATAGAAGTAGGAAAAATAAAGAAAGTGATAAGCACTCAAGAAATAAAAATGCAGAAAATTATAGAGGAACAAAATAGGCAGACAAGGGAAGAAGTCAGAGCCTATATAAAGGAAGTCAATATGAAGTTAACAGAGATAGAGAAGCGTGCGTTAAGGCCCAGTCAGAAAGACATAATTATTGAACAAGGAAAGCAGAAAGCTGAGATAAGTAATCCAAAGCATAGGAAGAAAAAGCACAAGCAGAGCGCGATGATGGAAGAAATGGTGGAGAGAGATAGTGTAGAAGACGAAAGAAGGACGGATATAGAAGAAAGCAGAAGCAAAAAGCAACAATTAGAACGGTCGTTAAGCTATAGTAGTGGAGAAATGAAGGAAAGGCATGAAATTAGTAAGTCCAGAAGTAAAATGAAAGGGGAGAAAATGAAGTTGTTAGTGGAAATAGAAAATATAATGAAAGAGAGTGAGAAAGATTATGAAGTGCAGTGGCGTGCCATAGAAGATAGAATAGGGGAAGTAATAGGGGCAAAGGCGAAATACAGTGTTAATATTGATAAATATAATACGGGGGAGGAAGAAACTATTGTTATGAGGAGAGAAGAGAGCGTAACTATAAATAAATATAGAAGCAAAGAAGAAGGTGATAAGAACTTAAAAATGCCAGATATAGTAGTTATGTAAGTCGGTATTACTATTTTGAGCGAACCGTATGACCTAAATATCCGTAGTGATTTATTAAGTGAATTTATGGATGTATCTAAAGAATCTACCGTTATTAATTTTAACTCAGTGTTAAAATTACAAGTGTTAGGGGCGTGTATCGATACACTTTTTGACAGTGGCTGTCAGGTTTCTTGCATCAGTGCAGCATTTATAATAATAGGAAGGAAAATGGTATTAAAATTGAGGAAATTCCAATTAAAACTACTTTCGTGTTAACTGCGGTGGGAAAGATATTCCAAATAATTTCTAAACAAGTGGTTGGAGAAATTTTAAAAGAAAGTAAGATTGGAACACAAGTATGTTTTTTTTTGATTCCAAATCTGATATATTCACTAATTATGGGTTCGGACAGGATGTCGCAACATTCTGCACAGCTATATTATAAGGAGGGTAGTGTTAAATTCAGATGAATGGGTGGAGATATGATCATGTCATTTAATAATTGAAGTAAGTTTTATGGTGGTTCTAAGAATATATGTACGCTTGAGGAGGTATTAATGACTAAAGGAGTCGATATTTGTAGTGAGGTGGTGAGTGGTGAGATTGTAGGGGTATCTCTTGAGAGGGAACCTTGTTTTTTACATTTTTAGGCAGTATGATGACGAAGGATTATCTAGAGGATTCCTTGCGTGAGGCTGCATTACAGAGTGCGTTAGAGTGTGATCGTGTGGATCGAGTGTTGAGGGTGTTGTAAGAGAATTAGTATATATTTGAGAACCGTATTGGATTAGCTAATTGCTATGAACATTCATTAAATGTACATGATCGCAGTATTTTTGTAGGTCATCGCTACCCCGTGCCTTACAAATTTCAGGAAGCTGTGAGAAGGCAGATTGAAAGCATGTTGCAGAATAAAATTATAGAACCCTATATTAATTAACCCATATATTAATTCGTTAAGGGTAGTTCCCAAATCAGAAAGGAAAGTAAAGCTATATTGTGATGCCCGTAATTTAAGTAGGCAGATTGAAAGCATGTTGCAGGATAAAATTATAGAACCCTATATTAATTAGCCCATATTAATTCGTTAAGGGTAGTTCCCAAATCAGAAAGGAAAGTAAAGCTATATTGTGATGCCCATAATTTAAGTAGGCAGATTAAAAGCATGTTGCAAGATACAATTATAGAACCCTATATTAGCCCATATATATATTAATTCGTTAAGGGTAGTTCCCAAGTCAGAAAGGAAAATAAAGCTATATTTTGATGCCCGTAATTTAATTAGGCAGATTTTTGTGAACAGTTAATATTTCAGTAGATAGGATGGTTAATAAAAGGATTTAAAGGTAATTCATTTTTTGTACTGGAGAAATTAAATTTTATCGGTCATACGGATTCCGCGAAAGAAAGGTATTATGAAGAAGAAAGAAGTATAATTTTGAGAAATAAGGTGAGTATCGACAGGTGATTAAGATGTGTAATCTTGAATAGAATGGAGTGTAATGTTGAGAAATAAAGTAAGTGAATACGGATTTAGCGAAAGAATGGTAACCTGAAGTATAAAGAAGTGCAATTTTGAGAAATAAAGTAAGTGAATACGGATTCCGCGATAAAGAGGTGTAATCCTGAATAGAAAGAAGTATAGTTTTGAGAAATAATGTGAATAACTACGGGTGATAGAGAGGTCTAATCTTGAATAGAAAGAAGTATAATTTTGAGAAATAATGTGAACAACTACGGGTGATAAAGAGGTGTAATCTTGAATAGAAAGAAGTATAATTTTGAGAAATAAGGTGAGTATCGACAGGTGATTAAGATGTGTAATCTTGAATAGAATGGAGTGTAATTGTGAGAAATAAGATCAGTAATTACGGTTAAAAAGGTGAGTAATTAGAAGACGCAGGAAAACGATTATACAGCACTTACAATGTGAGATCCTTAAGGAAATATGTGTCATGAGTAATAGAAGTGAAGTTGATGATAAGTAAGGAAAGTCGCTTAATAATAAGTGAATGATTGTGGTCTGAACGAGCAGATAATGGCGAGGGTTTGCATCAACCTATGATATTGTGTGTCTTGAAGAGCACAGAGGAAATATAATGCGTATTTTGTCGGCTATAAGCTTGTGTATTTGAGTGTGATATATATATACATATGTGGGGTAATTTAGCGCACTACATTTGCACTGAACGATGTTGCCTTAGATAATACAAGCTAATAAAGTTTCATTTTTTCTATAATATGCCTGTGTTACTAGATAAATATAATTCCTGAGAGACTGGAGTAGATCTGGTGACTCGCATCACATACCAAGTGTTGTGAAGTGATAAAGTGAATTAATCAGTTGGCAGTCCCACCAACTAGCCATAGGGTATTCAGTTCGACACCAGGCTGAAAATTGAATTCTACGTCCTCAAGATATAAAGCAAAGGTGTATGCCACCCAAATATACATAAGTGCAACGATGACTTATGTCCAAAACAAGAATATAAAAGTGAAGGGTATTTTGATGTACATTGTTTACAGGTCGCTTTAATTATGTAAAGAAGAAAGAAAAAGACATTATGAACAGTGAATGACTGAAATGATGAGATTTAAAAATATATATACATAAAACTTGAAGGGTATAATTTTTTTATGTTGGTAATTGCTTTGAAGGGTATAATAATGTCGATGTTTGTAATTTCTTTGTAGGGTATAATATTTTATATTTGTACAAGTGTTGAAGAGAAGTATGGTGATATGATTGTTGACATATACCATAATTCTTTGGGGCGAATATGTGATGGTCCCAATTTGAGACCAGAACGAAATAATTTTATATATTATTATTATTATTATTATTATTATTATTATTATTATTATCAATATTTTTTAAGTTTACATTTTACCTTTTATTAGTTATTATGTTAACTAATATATTTATATCTATTATTATGCGGTAATGTAGAATATTATGGCAATTGAAAGGATTTGGAGCGATACACATTATATTTGAAATTAGTTTGACGCTTGACTGAATATTATTTCTGAAGAAAATTCGAACAAGAGAAAAAGAGGGTGTTCATAGAAGGCGGCTTCTTGGAAATGACATAAATAGACACTTATGTCTGTCACATCAAGTATTCTACCAATATACAAATCATACTAAGAAAAGATTCTAAGAAGACTTACCACTAACAATGCTGGGCCGATGAATGAATCCTTTGCAACTATATACAGAGGGTGGGCTAGACCTCCCGAGAAATACTACAAAGAAGTATTGTCATTGTTGATATATGAAAGGCGGGCTTATATCGCCTAGCGACTTCTGAAGAGGGGTCATACACGTGCTTTACCTGGGAACGTTATATATATGACGGCCGCCCAAATGGAATTATTATTATTGAATTGCTGGAGGAGAAGGAAGGATGCTGAGTGGAGCAGAGAAACTTGTATCGAGATGGAGTCTATAACGCAGTTCTAAACTAGACAGTTGACTATTAAGTATGTGAATTTGATAAGACATTCTGTCTCATCAAACTGTGACATGGTTGTGTACGAGGCTATTGTCACAGGGATGATTTTTGGAATTTATTCCGTCATCCACATATAAATTAATTACTTTGAGGATGATCAGGGCCACCTGGAACTCTCTACGCAACAATCCAACTACAAAGATCTTCAATGCGGTGAGCGATGTAAACAGTTATACTCCAGTCAAATCAGAAGGCTATCATGCTTATTAAATTCAATATATTCTATTCAATTAACTCAGTATACTCCAATTTCTAATCAAGAACCATAATACAAGTAAATTCAGTAGATTCTTTAATTTAAATTTATTATTATTATTATCTTTAGTATTTTATATTTTTTTGCACTTGTTGTTTTATATATATTAAATTCATTTTAAATTCAAATGCTTGACTGGTTTCCTTTAGTAGCTAGAAATTACTATAAGGCAACACCATACTCCTGAACTAATTATCGTAAGGTTAGATTACGTAAGTTTCACTACGGCTGGAGATAGGAATTTCGATGCTCTACCTCTGTGTAACCGAGGTTTAATATATTATTTTGATCATGATATATAAATGATCTGGCGCCCTGGCAATACATATGATTTTACACATTATGTACTTTTTTAGTGAAGCTGACAACAATACAGATACACTATTAGATTAATACACAATTAAATGTATCATTTTGATCACCCAGAAGTGGGCGACTATTTAAATAATGAGCTTTGCATATTAACTTTTTTTTAATTAACTTTATTCTTATTAACAGTAATCAAGTTTAAATATTTCTCTAACCCATTACAATGACGCCCAACAGTGGAGCGCTTTTACTATTAACAGTAACACTCTCTCTAAATATCTCCCAACCCATTACAATCAGTGGGTACACAAAAGTGTTACAGTCATTGCATAAAGAATTTGAAGATAGGTTTGAAGAAATAAAACAAGTAAAACCAGCAGTCAAAGTTTTTTTGACGCCTTTTTCGGTGCGCCCAGAGGATGCCCGATGAAGTCTCCAAGTGGAGCGGATAAAACTACAGTGCGATCAATTTTTACAGACATTATAATGGCGATTTTATTTCATTTTATAAAGGCATCGAGGAACAAGAATTCCCGAGGATTCATGCCCTTGCCCTGAAATTTGTTGCTATGTTCGGAACAACGTTCGTTTGTGAACAAATGTTTTCAATTGTGAATATTAACAAAACAAAAACAAGGTTAAGTTTGTCTGATGCTTTCCTGGAAGCTATACCTCGGATTGCAACTGCCAAAACGATTGTTCGAAATATGGGCAAATTAGTGGCTTCAAAGCGATGCCAAAGATAAAGAAGGAATGTTGAAAACTAGTGCAAAATCACGAGCGTAATAAAACTATTATTTCTGTCTGTACACAAAATTGGCATTATTATTATTATTTGTTTTGATACCGGTACGCCGCCTGACGCGCGCTGATTTGCCCAGCCCCATTCACCAAACAACAACACTAGTCTACTCTCGCCTCGCTAAGCGCTGTCACTACACGTTCCTCTCCTACAGCAGAGCACCGGTGCTTTTGCCAGTGACGGCCGGTGCTCGCGAAGCACCTGAGTTGGCGTGGCCTGTGCTAGAGCGATGTGCTTTCCCCTTGCAAGACGAGGTAGAATGGCACTGCGCGCTCAGACCCTTGGGTTGTCTTTCTTTCCTAGCAGGAAGCCCTTGCTTGTACAGTACGTCTCACCCTTGCTCAATTGTCCAGACTCCAGAGCATGTTTGTGGCTCATTTCAACAGTTAAGTTGGCAACAACTGCAGAGGGGATTCTGAAAATAGTGGAAGAATACAACCTAAAAGTATAAAGTGACGTAACATTTTGTAGTTATGGTGAAGGAATCGGTCAAACAAGTCGTTTGTTTCTTTTTGATGTGTAACATCTTTCCGCTCGGTTGCTGGATAGTTTTGTGGGAGTGATTTTAAAAATTGGGGACGGAAGTGAATCGGGCGGAAGTGGATTGAACGGAAGTGAAGACGCACTGCCAGAAAAATGGGATGGAAGTGAATCGGGCGGAAGTGGATCGAACGGCAGTGGATCGGACGGAAGTGAAGACGCACTCCAGCTGGATGTACAATTGAAAATGTGTGTATTGGAAACAAGGCAGTGTGTGCTCTGTAGCGCGAGAATGTTATGGCAATACAGTAGGCAGTGCATTTAGCAGGCACTGGTTTGACGAGCACAGTGGCAAATGTTTCACCGACTTTCATTTGTCATTGAGCAGGTTATGAAGCTTCACGTTCAAGGTTGAATATCACATGGGGTAGGACAAAGACGACAAATGACATTTAAGTAAGCGGCATTATTGTCAAGCTGTGGGTGAGTAGTCAAATATTAAATGCATAACAGAATGTTGTTATATGAGTGGAATAAAAGCTGTATTTTCATCATATGTGAGACTAGGTCATTTCATGATTGTAGGAAGCCATGTTTTGATTGTTTACGACGAACTGTATGAGAGCCTTGAGAATAATGAATGTTATAGTTACTAAGGAATGTGCTCACAGTATTTGAGAGTACTGTCGACGTTGTGTGTCAGTTTGTTATTATGAATTATTGATGTAAAAAGAAGGATGGAAGCTTGTAGTTTTGCGTGTCCGTTAATCTCACGATCATGATCCACGGTACCTCCCTTTTACGTGGAATGTGAACCACAGGACATGGCATTTCAATTCGAAAATCTCACATGTATTGACCGGGAATCAAACCTGGTCTACCTTGGAGAGAGACTAACAGCTTGACCGCTGCCCCACAAATGTGACAGTAGCATATCTCCAATTCAATCTATACATTCATAATAATAATAATAATAATAATAAATCATATTTTTGTTTTTACGTCCCTTTTAACTACACTGGCTTTTAGAGACGCCGGGGTGCCGGAATTTTGCCCCGAAGGGGATCTTTAACGTGCCAGTAAATGTACTGACACGCCTCCCTCGCATTTGCGCACCCTCAAATGCCAGCTGACTGCGCCAGGTTTCGAACCTGCAACCTTGGGCTCAGCAAGCGAGAACGTTACCCCTGAGTCACGCAGCCAGCCGCATTCATCATAGTACCAGTATGAAAATGGAGTGTAAATTAACATTTTAAGAATGTCCAAGCTGTGTAGTATACGAGTAGGATAACATGTCAGATGTTACACGTCATATGTGACTACTGTAAGGCTCGTATCTTTTTTTATTAAAGAAAATCAAACACAACTTAGAGATGATTTTGTTTTAAAGAGAAGAATTTGCTAGAATTATCTGCGAAACTTTAAGAAGCTAACGTACCATTATCGGAAGTTTCTCACACTATCGTTGAGAAACTTTGGTATACCGGGTGAATCACCTAAAACTTGCACTGTAAATATTTCTGAAATGGAAGGTGATATTGATATGCGGTTTTAACCTAATGAAATTGTAACCAAGGGCTCGTATTTGTAGCTGATACACTGATATTTATAATTTTTAGAAAGTGGTTTTATTTACAACAATTACAATTTTTTAAATGGAACAATACTCATTGACATTAAAAAAATAAAAGTAGAACACATTAGAATTCCAATGGTGTCTTTTGCACGATTCTAGTGCAAGTAGTTTACGAGATATTGTTATTTGTACACAATGGGACAATGCCTAGGACAAACTAAAGAAAAACAAATATGAATGAAGTAATTCTGTGGTTTCTGACAAGTACAGTGTACCCTCAAAGCTTGTGTTCAAAATGACGACCACCAGCCTCAATACAAGCTTCCAGTCTGCTATGTAAAGATTGCTGCACACGTTCTAGCATTTCAGAGGAAATTTCAGCGCAGGCAGCAGTAATACGCCGTTTTATATCATCTGGTGTAGTTGGTTTGTCCTTGTAGACAGTGTCTTTTAGCTTCCCCCACAGAAAAAAGTCTAAAGGAGTCAAATCTGGTGAACGCTGTCGTTCTACTTGACGCAGCCAACGGGGATTTTCAACAGACCAATAGTGCATGTTTCTAAGATTGACTTGGCCATGATTAGAAAATGTTGCTTCATCAGTAAACAAGATACATGACGAATCTGGAGTATCACGTCTTAATGCCCATGGACAAAAGTTAGCACGATTCTCAAAATCATTACCATGCAGCACTTGATGGAGAGAGATGTGATACGGATGGAACTTATGACGATGGAGAATGCGTAGTACACTTGCCTGACTCATGCCGCTTCCATGTGCAATTGCACGATAACTAATTTGTGGATCTACTGCAACAGCAGCCAGAACCTTAATTTCTCCCTCTTCTCCAGTCACTTGTTTGTCTCTGTTACGTTTTCTAGGCGTTATACTACCACTTTCACGTAATTGATTGAAAAGGTTCACAAATAATTGCCGAGATGGTTGACGTCTAATGGGATACTGTATGTTTCCGCGTACACGGTACAAGAACGAACGGCATTCTTCCTACATTCGCCATAAACCATGAGCATGTCGGCTTTTTCTGCAATGGTAAATCTCATCCTGCAAGCACGTCCTACTACTTGAAGTATCACACAATAACTGACTGGAAAGTCGCAGTGCACTCAGTGTACACAAACCACAACCTCAACAAACATAACAACATCGTAACCTCGCCACTAAGCACTTGGTTGTTAGTGCGTACAATTTTCGAATAACAATCAATATCTCGTAAACTACTTGCACTAGAATCGTGCACAAAACACCATTGGTATTCTAATTTGTTCTACTTTTATTTTTTAATGTCAATGGGTATTGTTCCATTTAAAAAATTGTAATTGTTGTAAATAAAACCACTTTCTAAAAATTATAAATATCAGTGTATCAGCTACAAATACGAGCCCTTGGTTACAATTTCATTAGGTTAAAACCGCATATCAATATCACCTTCCATTTCAGAAATATTTACAGTGCAAGTTTTAGGTGAATCACCCTGTATATAAGTTATCATTTGATTGTGGTAAGTCATTTCACAGTACATGTAGGCCTATACATCTTGCAGAAGAAGATTTACAGTATGTGTTTAGTATCCCTGGACACCATATCCTGAGAATGGTTTGAAATAACTCAGTTTATTACGTGTCAGGATATAAAATGTCTTCAAAATAAATACTTAAATCTCCAGCACTGTGGGGATTATTGGCTGATATGACGGCAACAGGTGCGTGGCGTACAGTCGTCAAGTTGGACAAAATCAATGTTTAGTCATGCCACATGACAATAATAACGAGAAGTAACTTGATACAGTAAGATAAGGACAAGCAGGACACACGTCAACTGTATGTGTGGATGGTAATATATCATAGAATGCTTTACTACGCAACACTAAGAAATGGCAATTCATTAGATAAGTGGTGGAGCTAGTCACTTAGCCCCCTATTCCATACAAAAAATAAATAAATGTGTGAACATTGTAAATATAAACAGCGTATACAATGCTCGAGTCATAACAGACTAAAACTAGCGACGAACAAAAAATAAACACTTGAGACACATAATGTACCGACATGTTTCGAGATTAGAATGAAAATTATGAAGGAAGATAACTCTGGCATTTCACCCCATGGAATAAGTGAGATTATATAGGAGTCCATATCAATACTATTCCATGGGTTCGGGAGTCAAAGAAAATGGTGTCAACTGAATTTCACGATCTCACCTTTTTCGCTTCCGACTGAGAACATAATGTACAGAATGACGTCACTCAGGAGGTTCGTCTGGAAACCACTGTCATTATCAAGCGTTTCAAGCCGCCTCATCATATACAGTGTGGTCCACCCGCCCCTTATTATTTAGTTTTATGAAACCCAACTAACACTGCATTTCCCCCGATGGTCGATATTGCTCTGCGCTCTGACTGTGTGACAGCAATGTAATTGGGTCATGGGTCTAGCAAAGAAAAACCGACCTTAAACTTTTCCCCGCCAAATAGTATGGCCCATTCTACTAACATATGACTTACTGCTCCTTGAAATAACACACATACACGTAATACGATCGAATTAATAGCTTACGCCACGTGATCTGTAATAGTAGAAAGTTAAATCAACACCATAAACCGTGATTGAAGACTTTGAGATGGATTTAAACGTTTGAGGTGGACGGCTACAGTAACAAGTGCAAGTGCAGCGCGCGCTTTCTACCATGCACTGGTGGCCGATGCGGTTAAAGCATGGCCGTAGACGGCGGGCGAAAATTGGTAGAATAGTGCATCGAATCCAGTGGTTGGCATACTTTTTTGAATGAAAGCCCACGCTCCATTTTAGTTGGGATGTAACTACATTGCCACATTCATTCCCTTACATGTATTTTTGTGAAGGGTGGGTTGAATTTTCCTGATTTATAAAGAGAATACGACCGAATTGATAGCTTTTGCCACGTGACCTGTAATGGCAGAAAATTAAAAAAACTGTCATGGATATTAACATAACATATCGACGTGTCGCTCTGGAGGTCCAGGTTCGATTCCCAGTTCTGCCAAGAAATCCAATACTGGTCTGAGGGCTGAAATTGGATACACTCAGCTTCGTGAAGCAAATCTGAGAAGAGTTGGGTTCGATTCCCACCTCAGAACCCTGGAAGTGGTTCTCTGTGGTTTCCCACTTCTGCTCCAGGCTATTGCCGGGACGGTTTCTAACTTAAGGCCCCGGCCGCCTCCTTCCCCATCCTCACCTTAATTGCTAATACATACATTATACAGACACCGCTATAGACAGGTTATCATAGGAATTCTACACACACACACCCAAGTACACGGGGCTAAATGATCGCGATGTTCTAGCCCCTCTAATGAAACAAGATTCTGATCGCCGGTATACGTATTCTTTAAAATTTTCCGTGGTATTATTTTGTTTGTCGCCTCCGTAGCGTAGCGGTCAGCATGGTTAGCTGCCGCCCCGGAGGTCCTGGGTTCGATTCCCGGCTCTGCCACGAAATTTGAAAAAGTGGTATGAGGACTGAAACGGGGTCTACTCAGCCTCGGGTGGTCCAAATGAGTAGAGGGGGTTCGATTCCCCCTCAGCCATCCTCGAAGTGGTTTTCTGTGGTTTCCCACTACTTCTTCGGGCAAATGCCGGGATTGTACCTTCTTAAAGGCCACGGCCGCCTCCTTCCCTCTCCCTTGCCTATCCATCCTCACCATCCCTTACCTTCCCTCATGAGGCCCCTGTTCGCTTTGCAGGTGAGGCCGCCTGGGCGAGGTGCCAATCCCACCTCACCAGTTGTATCCCTTCCGATTCGATGTTCCCAGCTCTAGGACACTGCCCGTAGGGGCGGTAGTGGTGAGTTCCCTCGCTGAGTCCGTGGGTTCCACCAACCTGGAGGGTAAACGACTAAAAAAAATAAAAATATATATATATTCGAACATAAATATTCATACATATCTGTCGAGATTTCGCAAGTTTTATGTACTGTGCCACTGCGCGAGCGATTGCGAATGTGGTGGCAACAGGATGGGGCCCCACCTCACGGATCATTAGTCGTCAGGAACCATCTTCATGATACATATCCAAATAAATGGATAGGAAGAGGAGGACCCTTTCACTGGCCTGCCAGATCACCCATTCTTACGCCACTTGACTTCTTCCTGTGGGGTCACTTAAAGCAGGTAGTATATGCACATGAGCCTGAAGATCCTGACCACCTTCGGCAACTAATCACCGAGGCATGCCAAGCTGTTACACCTCAGATGTTACAGCGTGCAAGACTGTCTGTAATACGTCGTGCTGAAATCTGCATCAACCAAGGTGGTCAACATTTCGAACACTTGCTACACTGAATATGCAGAGTACCTTGCCTTATTCCTACAGGGGGGTGTGGTGGCGCAGCGGTCAAGCTCTTCGCCTCTCACCAACGCCATGTCCTGTGGTTCGAATTCACGTAAAATGGAGATCCCGTGGCTTATGATCGCGAGATTAACGGTCACGCTAAACTACAAGCTTTCTTCCTACATACCATTATGTCATCGTCTAACCTGCCTACGTAGCATCGAATAAAAACGGTCCTTTTCAGGACCAAATAAAAATTCATTTATGGAACAGGTAGATATGTGTCCGTAGTGCAGCTACTGTAAACAGCATTAAGCAAAAAAAAAAAAAAGAACTTATTTGCCTTGGGATCGAACCTGCTACATTGCAGCATGACTGACGTTACGGCAGAGAAGCACGATTTAACCATCTTAGCTACCGTGAGCCGTGGTAGGGTGCTGTCACGTAGAGTTTATTTGTAGTCCTCATAGACACTTCATGTCTTTCGTTAGGCAGTGTTGTTTGGATGTGTCGATTTACACATTCGTTATAGTTGATGGCATTGAAATAACACTGCTGCCAATAATTTCGACTTTAATCGCGAGCATGAACTCAACCGTAAAGCTGTACCAGGCCAAGTACTAATGTTTTTAGGACGACTATGATATACGCGTTAGTTGGGTTGCCTTCCTTAAAAAAAAAATAAGGGGCTGGTGGACCACACTGTATATTATTTCAGTAGTATAGATCCCTCTGCGGCACTCACAAGCGACCGATCGTGAATATGATCATTGAAATTAAACAGAATAGACATTAGCAGTGACGAGTTGCACTCTAATTCCATAAATATCAATTATTTCCTAAAAAAATGA
Source organism: Meconema thalassinum (assembly GCA_946902985.2). Lineage (NCBI taxonomy): Eukaryota > Metazoa > Arthropoda > Insecta > Orthoptera > Tettigoniidae > Meconema > Meconema thalassinum. The sequence goes on along the minus strand of OX336389.2, from coordinate 62,612,861 downwards.
CTTTTAAAACATGTACGAAGTGTGCGATTTGCAGATACTGTTGATGTATGAAAATACGCTCCATAATTTCTGTCCACTTCATGTGGCGCCCGCTTCATGTCATTTTAACATTATGAGGTGTTTCCTTTATCATTTTGGATGGGTTTCAGAAACAGTAAGTCAAAGGAATGAGTACTCAAATCGTATAATTTCATAAATATCGAATAACCGGTGAGTGTTACAGCACACTCAGCACACAAATGACATTATCAGTGACAAATTGCATTCTAATTTCTTAAATATCAATTTTTGTAAGAAGTGTTCGATTTGCAAAACCTATTGGGGAAAGTGTGGTTTATGAACATGCTAGATTTCTCGCACGGGTTCGCTAGTCGGAATTTTATTTTGGAGTGTAATTATGCTCTAAAGTGTAAAGCAACTGAAAGTCAGTGACGATGTGGCAGTCTTGAAGACAGATAAAGGCAATGCTACTATGGTGGTGGACACTATGACAGTAACATTGAGGACCTACTCAATGATCTGTATATTAGGTAGCCTACTCGAGCGTAATCCTACCGACACCACTGAAAAGTAAAACAGTCACTCTCCATCTCGAGTGACGTTTATCATGGTCTCAATCAACTGTCTTCTAAAAGCTTCTAAGCGGCTTCGGTGGTGGAGTCGGTAGCATGCTGAGTTTCTATGCCCATGATTGCAGGTTCAAACCCGACCGAAGTCGCCGGATTTTAAAGAGCGTTAAAATCCTTCAGTGTGCCTTCCTTCGGAGGTACCATATTATAGATTTATGGCAAGTAAAAGAACCTTCCACTAATTAAACTTGTGTGAAGCTAAATATGCAGGTTAGATTTCGTTGAAACGCTCTATCAAAGTTCCAACGTTCACCACTAGGAGTCAGTGAAAGTTGGAACTACTTGAAATTGAACTGAACTTGTAGCTCACCTCATGGGTGTCCGCATTAAAGCAGCTACAGCCTCTGGCGAGCCGAACATGTCCTCGGGCACTTCCGGCACTAAAAGTCATAGGCCTACGCTAATAAAAAAAAAACACCATGCTTGCCACAAACCAGCTGTTCATAACTTTCGTGTCATTTATTAGTTCACTGAGTATGTATTCTTCTGGAATGCCTTGGCCAGGAACTCAAGTTTACCATCTAATTTATCCTCTTCACACACCGTCCTGTTCTTTGGTACCTTTTCTTCATCCCTCCTTTGCTCATCCCTCTGTAATCAAGAAAGCTGTTGGTACTTTAATGAGTCCTTTATCCGCCAGAACGCCGTACGTCTGCAGCATTGACACCACGTGGGCACTCCCCCTCCAATCATTCTCCAAACTTCCTCAACTCGGTTACTTTCCTACCACTCCTGCCCCCAGGTACTGGTTGGCTCACAGTATTACCACAGCTGACAATGCCTTAAGTCTAGGGTCGTGAACTCATCGGACACATGCCTTTAGCACACATTGTCTGCCATATACAGGATGAGGCACTTAAAACTGTTTTTCAGAATATTTGGAAAAATACAAATAGGATGAAAAAAACAGTTAAAATAAAAGAGGGGCATCCATTGACATAAAGTTCGACCCCCACCTACACCACCCCCGGGGGCGGGAGAGGGGGTGACTTTGAAATCTTAAATATGAACCCCTATTCTTATTGCAGATTTGGATTCTCCGAGAAAAAATATGTAACTTTTGTTTCATGGTCGTTTTGCATAGTCAAAATTCCCAAGCATTGTGAAGACGTAATCTACTGTATGTGACCGTATTAGTTATGGCGTTTCGTTTTTGCTTCTATCCAGCAATTAATTCGAGAATTCTTATTCCGGAAAGCCAAATTTGAACATTTTGAATACTCACCAAATTCGACGCAAGATTCCTTAAACATACAAACATATTTAATTGGAGTACTGTGGTTTATTCCGCACTACAAATATCTATCAGACGTATCATATCTACAATCCTGTGATCATGAGGCCGAAACTATTTCATAGTTGCTCTGGTGCAGCCGTAATAAATTATGCAAAATACCCGACACGCAGTGCTGCACGCCCTACTAACTTTTCAGTATACCTGCCTACGTTTTGAACGTTTTTGCAGATCTGCTGACTAATCCCTATATCCCTATATAACTTTATATAATTATTACAATTGTGAAAGTTTGTGTGTGAGTGTGAGTGTGTGAGTGTGTTTGTTACCGCTTTACACTAAAACGGCTCAACGGATTTGAATGAAATTTGAAATGAAGATAGCTTATACCCCGTATTATCGTATAGGCGGCCTGTCATCCATATATATAAATCTCACTGTTCGTAGTTATGCCCTTTGGCACAAATCTATACCGTTTTACCGATCTGAACCAAACTTCAGGTTCTTACACTTAGGAACCCGACGAGTAACACTGTGCACTTAAAATTTCGAACAGCCCACAGCATTCCCTACATTTAGGCCCATTGGCACAAATGTACACCGTTTCACTAATCTAAACCAAAGTTTACGTACTTAGCCTTTGGATTCCTGCAGATAGCACTGTCCACTTGGAATTTCGGACAGCCTTCTCCATTTCCTACAATTAAGCCCTTTGGCACAGAACTACACAGTTTAACCGAACAGAACCAAATTTTACGTAATTATCTTTTGGAACACTGCGTATTACACTGTTAGCTTATACCCTGGATTAACACATAGGCTGCCTTCCATATGTATGTATATATGTATATGTATATATATGTATATAAAGCTCAATATTCGTAGTTAGGCTCTTTGGCACAAATCTATACCGTTTCACCGATCTGGACCAAATTTTACATACTTACCCTCTGAAACCCGACAAGTAACACCGTCCACTTCAAATTTCAAGCAGTCCTCTCCATTTCCTGCATTTAGGTCCTTTGGCACAAATCTACACCGTTGCACCGATCTGAACCAAAATTTACGTACTTACACTTTGGAACCCGATGAGTAACACTGTCCACTTGAAATTTCGGACAAACCGCTGCATTCCCTATATGTAGGCCATTTGGCACAAATCTCCACCGTTTCACCGATCTGTATCAAATTTTACGTACTTACCCTGTACAGGTGTTACACGTGGAACGATACAATAAAATATTGGCAAATCTGAGCTCAATGAACTGTTGTTCAGTATTGACCTGGTGTTAAATCTGCAAAACCTTTCGGTACAGGTTACACGGCCCATGTTCGTAATATGGAATGTTTTCCTTTGACAATGCATCTACAGTATGTTCGAGGGCAACCTCTACCAAAGATCTCTAAAAGCACAATAATCAGGAATTTTCAATATTTAGAGAGGCATGTGAGGCAAAAGGGTTGTTGGAGCAGTTCAATCCCTGGGATGTTACACTGGAAGAGGCTGCATAATGTACATCAGCAGCCAAAGTGAGAGCTATTTAACTATAGGTCTTAGCGACATGTTGACGTTCAAATCATCAATAGCTGTGGGAAGATTACACTGTGAATAACTTATCGAAAAATACTTTTAATTCCTCATATTCCGATAGATTTGCCATTCCAGTGCGCAAGAGTGCAGATATTCGCAATTACTATTAACAAAGCACAATTACACACACTTAACAGCAGCAGGTGCACATTTATACAAAACCATTTTTTCAGAAGGGCAACTGTAGGCTCCTGTGCTCCCGATTATCCAGACAACAAAATCGTTATGTCTCAGCAGAACATGCCAAAACCAAAAACGTAATTTAATAAGAAGTTCCGTGACGAACTAAAGAGCCTACTTTTCTTAAAATTTAAGATTTATGCCAATGATTAATCTATATGAATCTATCTAGAATAATGACGAAATTAAGTTGCTAATATCGAAATTTCTAATTAGTTCGAAATACTGTATACCTGGCATAATGTAGCCTAATAGAGGACTACAGTTGGCAGCCCGGGTGACTGAATATATTCTTAGTTCCATCTCTTATGGTACTGTATCCGTTCGTCCTGGGGATGCGATGACCCATCTGCTATTACATCGCATTCCTGGATTTCCAGGACAGAGCGGAGTTAAATGAACATGAAGTCAAATAAGGAATGTGTCGGAAATTCAGTTGAAATATCACAAAAGCAGAGGGTAACACGAGATAAAGTATCTCCAGGGTCGTTACGGGCTTAAATTTAATAAAAAATACAAATATAAATGGGCGCCATCAACTGAATCCCTAGCAAACCACATCCTTCCTGGTTAAGCCTTAATTAAGACAAGGAAAGAAATAGGAAAATCATCAGATCACAACTAAGATAAAAACAAATTTATTCAACTTTGATAGTCAGACAGACATATTAAACACTCATCCTACCTAAGAGCATGGTCGAATGCCAACGTTAAATTGTCATTGTCCAGAAAATCGAACCATCTCTATTCTACTCAAAGTGTATTTAATCCACATAAAATAGGAAAAATTTCTAAAGTTCACTTGGGTTCTCAGGATCACCGTAGCACTATGTCATTGCGTCACTGACATTCGTGATACCTGAGACCTAACTTCTCTTTAAATTAACATCATGAATGTGGATGTAAAAATATTAATTAATCTGTCTAAACATATATATTCTAATCACATATTTAAATATCACATAATTTATGGCTTGCATGGCATTATTCAAATGCTGAATATGTTAGTAAAATGCTCCTAAACATCGAATAATTAATTTACACTATTTACACTGTCATTGATAATTGCTTGTTTGTGAATCACAGAAAATCCACTACTCATTGGTTATAATCATCATCATCATCAAAATTAAATATTTCTCACATTAGTTCTCATCTAAAAATTCAATATATTCATGTCAGAATAATTAATTCATCACCATTAAATCATTTAAATGAATATTATAATCATCACTTTATTATACTTTCTAATTATTCACACACTCTCATTTCATCATCTCCTTCAGATTAAATCATCTTAAATCATCAATATAAATTGTTTAATTCATCAACTCAAGTTGCAATTCTTCAAATCATTCAAATCATATCTCTCAATTAAATTTATTTAAATCCATTTAAATTTATTAATCATCAGCTTCTTTAATTAATTATCACCTTCTAATTCAGTTATTCATCATCTATTTAATCATCTATTAATTTATTTAAATCAGCTTATTTATTCAAACTTTAATTCATCCAGTTATTTAATTCGTTGATTTATTCCAAAATTTAATTTATCAATTTATTTAAATTTTATTCTTCGGGTTATTTAGATTTTTATTATTTCATCTAGTCATTCTGATTTTTATTTCATTAGATCAGATAATTAATATGCTTAAACTTCAGATTATTATTTCATTAATTATTATTATCAGAAAATCTTGTATTATCAACATTATTTATTTGTTTAATTTCCTAACAAATTGTTTAATATGGGTTATAGAACGTTGTCTTACAGTTTTATCACTTCCAAGTTATATCTCGTATTCAATTATCATGCCAAAAAAAATATTATTGCCTTCACAAAATCACGTTGGATCTCACTATCCACAACTTCATCATCTACTCTCACTTATCAATTACCATATTTGAATATCATAATTATTCCACAAAACTCCATAAATATTCAGCGCACAGCATGAATCTCAAAATTATGCTAGACTGGGTTCGACAACCTCATGTCTGCCTCAAAATACATTAGCAATATTGCAACTTCCACTTGGCAACTTCCACAAAATGCCTATCACAAACTTCACTTAATCACGTTGCATGATCTACAAAATATATATAACTGGCTTCAAATTATCAACGCACACAATCTCCAATAACTGTAATTAATCTGATCACATCTAGACAACTTCTTAAACAATTAGGAAAAATATTACCTTAGTAATCGAAATCCAATTCAAGATCTGCTTTCAAATAGCATAAATTCTCTTAAAATTCTCATAATTCACTTCACAGAAAAAACACCAATGTGTTATAATCTCTCACATCAAAATATGCAATACTGATCTGCCTCAAAATAAATCTGACCATTAATGATTCATCTTACAAGATTCAATTACTAGAAATCCTTCTCAAAGGTATTAAACTCAATCATAAAAATTATCAAAAGCATCAACTGTATCAGCTGTCAAATGAAAGTACTCTCAAAAGAGTATAGCAACAAAATATTGGATTGGCAAACAAGAATTACAAAATGTAACCCTGCTGACATTTATTTTTAATTTATTTAACAAAATTCGACTGATATGTGACTAGTAGTTTCTTGTTTGATCCTCTTACAATCTCAAGTACACTCGGTTGATAAAAATGAGTTCCTCAATGGCAAGTTAGGTGTGTACCACCACGCAATCGTATAAATACGAAAGGCCTTGCCTCGTAGACTATCATGATAATGCCCTGAGCGATGGGTAAGGATGTGTACCACCACGCAATCGCCTAAAGCGAAAGGCCCCATCTCGTCGTCTAATGAGTGAATGTACCAGATTGGAATCAACAAGTCTCTAGTTGTCACATAAAAGCGATATTCATTCACTTGAGTGAATAACATCTTAATATCTCCAAACAATCCAATGGAAAAAATCCCTACTGATAAATAATACACACTCGCTAGTATGCAATGAACTGACGAAGTAATTTAAATAATCCAATTGCAGATCACGAGTTCGAAATACTCGCCACAAAAAAAAACTATCCACGAAAACTATCCTTACTGGAAAATGTCTAAAAGACCAAACATCTGCTTAATAAAGCCAACCAATGGTGAGAACTTCGTATAATGGTGCCTGCCATATCATATGGTAACGCCATATTCTAGCAAAAATTGGAGCAAATAATGTCTAAGCCATGTCGAAATAATCGTAGAACTCCTACTAGAAATATATACAAGTATGCCCAGTGTTCATGAAAAAATCATATCAGAAAGTCATAACTCTTACAGTACCTTCTCATATCAGCTGTTAATATATTTCAAAGATCGTCGATTATCCTCGTGTGTGCAATAAATTTCTCGAAAGATCGACGGGAATCTCGTATCACCCACGCAATAACGATCGCCTTCATATCCCAAGTGAATCAGCTGTTGGACCTCCTCTTCTTCAGGAACCGAACCCATCGCTCTGTGGTGCCATCACGTCTCTGTCTCCGCTTACTCCGACATGATGAACTGCATGTTATCCATAACGGATGCTGTCCAAATTCTTCCGTAAAAGTTCATAAACGTAGCGTACCCCATATTCTTCTCCTATGTTACGCCACTGTCCCATACAATGTTCGGTTTGCTTGTGATAAAAGTCAATCTCCACAGCGGTTGAATCTCACTTGTAGAAAATAATTTTATTTATGAAAGTGTATAAGTTTCTGAAACACCCTGTAGCTGTGTTCGGACTGAAATTTTATAATAATTCATGAAAAAGAATTATATTAATGCACGTGCCAATGTTCATAAGTGCATATATTCGTAACATTTCGTTTGCCTAAAAGCGTTAATGTTGGCTTGACCCCCTTGGTCGCTTCAAATATTCCGTTATGAAATGCATAATTTGATAAGCCATAATGTCATTTGAATATCTAAGTTCATTTGAAGTTCACAATAGCAGTATATGATAACTATCTGCCTGCACAATTCGACTACTGAATACAAGTCCAACCTCATAAAGTTGTAACTGAATGTCGAAATGAAGTTCAGCTTCTTTAATGTTGCCTGCGTATAAAAGTCGGAAACAGCACGCTCTGCTCTACTGCACTGTTCCAGAATGATCGACGCTTAAAGCCGGCCTCGCCATACCGCTTCGCTGTGCTGTTCTGCGTTACAAAATGCAGCTCGAAATAAAGTTCCCAAATCTCGTTATAATGCTGTTTGTTCCTTAACATTTGAAAAAGCATTGCTGCCTCGCATAGTTGTAACTACGATGTTGGAAATAATGCTCTTCTAACACCGGTTCTTCTATTGCTTACACGGCCTGTACAGCTTGCCTCGATAACCGGTCCTCGCACCGCCTACCGTGCTCTGCTTGCCTTGACTCACTGACCTACTTTCCGTTCTCTCAGCTTATTGAAGTAATACTGTCGCTTTCACTCCACGCAACAAGTGTTGTACACCGCTCAACTTTGCCGTTCTCTCTGCACAACATGTGTTCTACTCAGCCCTGCTGGCTGAACTCGACTGCTGTCTCTAGACTGCGTTGACCAGCTCCTACTCCGCGCTGTCACGTGATGTTCCCCTACCTTCTGCGGTCATGCGTCACAAGTATAATCTCGACCACCATCATCTCGGCTATTAAGTTATACAATAACTTAAGGGATTATCTGTCTTTCTTCAAGTTATCACCATATATATTGCTTGACATTTCTTCTCTTCTGAGATGATATAATACTATGTTCCATATAGATCTTAATAATACTTCAATATTCCTCCCATAATTCCATCTGCTTGACTGGTAGTGCCATCTTTGTCCTTGGCCTTCTACGTCATTTCCTAACATTCTTCTCGACTCGATTTGAGCGCTATCTTTACAACTTTTCCCAGAAATCTCAACTACGGCTCAATGTCAGCTGGCGTAGCCGATAGCCTCAACTAGGTATCGGGTACAGTATAGAATACTAAATTTGGTTGAAGTCCAATGAATAGCATGGACGTTACATGCAGTTAAACATTGGATCTAACAGCACGCGTAAAATCATGTTGGCAACAATGTCATGCATGTAATGGTCAAAACTAATCTGTAATAATATGATCTATTGTTGTGCCAATTTTAAATGAAATCCATTAGTTAGTATAGAAGTTACATGCATTTTAAAATTGGACCTATCAGCAGGCTTAGAATCATGTTGGCAGCACTGACGTATATTAGTTACTCCAAAGTAATCTAGAATGCCAGGTACTATACGTGTACAAAGTTTAGAGCTATTGGCTTGCATACTTTCTGATATATTGATATTAGGGTAACAAAAATAGAGACAGTATTTATTAACAGTTGGCAGCCCTGGGTACTCTTAAGAATCGGCATATTCATATATGTTATGGTACACATAGCACACACGAAATTGGGTTGAAATCCAAATGATAGTATGGAAGTTACATGTATTTAAAGTTGGACATTTCAGCAGGCTTAGAATCATGTTGGTAGCACTGACGTATATAAGTTACTCCAAATTAATATAGAATGTCAGGTACTATACGTGTGCATAGTTTAAAGCTGTCGGCTTGCATACTTTCTGATATATTGGTATTTGGATAAAATAAATTAAGAGCATTTATTAACAGTTGGCAGCCCTGGTGGGTCTTAAGAATACGCTCAGTCATATCTGGTTATGTACACATACAACATACGAAATTTGGTTGAATTCCAATTGATAGTGTAGAAGTTATATGCATTTAAAAATTCGACCTATCAGCAGGCTTATAATCATTTTGGCAACACTGCCATGTATGGCCTCCTGGAAATTAAACTACAATATTATTATCTATAAGTGTGCCAATTTTGAAATAGCTCCCATTCATACTTTCCAAGATATCCAACACAGAGCTCAAATTTCAATTGCGATTTTTTAGCAGTTGGTAGCACTGACATCAGTTTCAAATATGGCCGTGAGATATTCAGGTATGGATCTTTACTCCTACCAAATTTTATTTCGATTGCTCCAGCCGTTTAGGAGTTGATAGGGGGACACACACACACAGCCAGACAGACAGCCAGACAGACAGACTGACAGACACACATTTGCCCGATCTTATAAGTCTACTTTTTCCTCATTTTTGCAAAATGTGAAAAGTAGGCTAAAAATGTGTTCACATAAGGTAACATCGTACCCTGTAGACTTTCTCAACTCTATGGTATTCCCATTTTGCGGCTCATCCTAATATACTGTAGGCTTCAGAATTTTCCGAATTGAAATAGACTCACCCAGCCGAGATTGCTGTAATAGAATAGACCAATTATCAGCAATAAGGCATGATCCCGTGGTCTTCATCGCGTGCGAAGCCGTGCATAGCTGCTAGTTTAAAAATAATTAATAGTGATTTTCATTTGCTGTTAACTCGATTTTGTAAAATATAGGCCTATCTGTCTTAAATAATTCCATATGTGATTGCAAGGATAAGGGAAAGCATCACAAGATTATTTCTACCAGCATTTGATACGACGTGGGACCATCTCATGGTATAGTGGCTAGCATTTATGGCTGTCACTCCTGAGATGCGGGTTTGATTTCCGGCTCTACCAAAATATGTAATTCTGGTCTGAGGGCTCGTAAGTCAAAACTGAGCAGAGATGTGTTAGATTCCCACCTCAGACATCCTGGAAGTGGTATTCCATGGTTTCCCATTTCTACTCCAGTCGAATGCCGGGATGGTTCCTAAATTAAGGCCACGGTCACCTCCTTCCCATTCCTTATCTGAATTACAACTAAACACACTAATGCAGCCAACACAGATTATCACACAAATTCCACACCCACCCAAGTACATGAGGCTACATGACCACAATGTCGCAAAGGACCTAAATGAATCAACAACAACAACTAATCAGGGAATGAGGAATCCACGGTGGCAGTGAAGTACTATAAATGAGTGTTTATCAAGTCAAACATTGCAAATCCCGATTGGACTGGCTGAAATCTGATTTGGTTGTTACATGTTTCACCACTCCTAATCATATCTACTGAAATCTTCCGTATTTCTGAGGCTTTTACTACTGGCAACATTTCTTGCACGTGTGGACTTGGAACTTATTCGTCATATTGTTATTGTTCCATTGGTAATTAGTCGAGTAAAGCAGGAATGTTCACAGTCCGAGCTCACTTGTTGGCTAAAGTTAACTAGGTATCGTCATGCTATTATGCCTTTAAAATTTAATTTCCTGTCGCAGTTGCAATCCAGGCTGATTTACACTATAATGATGACACGCACTCGAACTAATCGCACAAACAAGTAATGCCTGCAGTTACAAATCAACAGAATTTACAGTCATTTACATCAAAAACGCATCTCCATTTCCTGCAACTGCACCGCAAATGTCATTCATAGCTCAGCAACTGATAAAGAATATTGTGGACCGATGCATATGAAATGTCTCTCTTGGTTGCATGAATATTAAGGTAAACTCCTAACTGACTAATTCAATTCTAGTGAACATTTTACGAGGAAAAATGAAACTTTAGAAGTTCTCCTTGTGACTGATTTTGTGAATGGTTATTCAGGGGCAGACTTCGTCTGACAGCCCAATTCAAGCACGCACCAACTTGTTTGGCACACAGCCCTTAAGGGGACCGGTACAGTAAACGACCTTCAATTTTTGACATTTTAAATAATTTTTATCTCAGCTCCTAATATACAGTATGTACAGCAATGAACATTTCTAAATAAAGCATCCTATATATTTACTAGTAAGCATATATCTCTGAATTGATTTTGACTCGCTAATTAATTATTCAAAATGGCGACAGTTTGCGTGTCGGTGCTGAGCGTTTTATTCATAGCTAGACCATTTATCAATTTACCGTATTAGTGTTCTGCTTTTTAAACGTACTGTTAAAAGTTACAGCTACAAATCTGACCACTTCCATAATTATATGTTCAAAATTAGTATTTTAATTTTGTGTTACTAAAAAATTGCATATTTTGGTCAATTTTTGGGATGTAAAAAATTCCTTAACCCAATAATTATCAACCCTAGGAACATTAATTTGGTCAGTTGTGTAGTCTCTAACACTTAGATCATTAGAGAAAAGTAGCTATTATTGTAATACTGTACAATGCATAATTTAGGAGTTACAAGTAAAACGGATTTGAAAAATATAGTTTTAAGAAAATGAAACGTTAAGTACCGCAGAGCTCTTTAAATAGCCTATGCAATATCTAGCATTTTAAATCATAACTCCTAAACTATTGCATATATTAAAATAATTCTTTCACCAAAATGAACTAGATGAGTGGGGCTGTACATTAAGAAATACATTGAAAAATCGAAATCTTGAAGGTTGTTAACTGTACCGGCCCCCTTAACTGATCCAACAGATGCTAAATGCTTCAACTCCTTCGGACAACTTCGCGTGCTTTGGTATATAACCGATCCGTATATGATGATGTAATCTATAACCGCTATCAGCCTTCCGAATGAAGTGGGCTTGGCAATAATGAGCATGCTGGAGATTTTAATGAGTTGGCTCGCAAAATCCTGGGGACTGTACTTCTGGCAAACCTGACGAGTCTTATTCTAGCGCAGGAGTTCTCAACCTCTTAGACACTGCGACCCCCCAAGTTTTAAGGATGCTTGTGCCGACAAATTTTTGTATAAGTATTAAAAAGGAATACCCAGAACTGTCCACAACAGCGTCAAAAACTTTGATGCCATTTTCTACATCTTACAACTGTGAACAAGGATTCTCCATAATGGTGAATTTAAAAACAACTCAAGAAATCGTTTGACACTGAAAAATTACATTGTTTTGTGTGGTACAAAAATCATTCCAGGCATTCAAAAATTGGTTAATTCCAAACAATCTCAAGTTTCTCAATAATAGAATAAAAAACATAAACGTTAAGTACAATGTGAGTGTATTCTTTTTTAAAAATAAAATACTACAACAATATAGTACATTATGCAACGAGCCTATAACGGCAATAATTAAGACACGAGTATGTTTATAAAACGAGCGTATGCGAGTTTTGTAATTTCCATACGAGTGTCTTAGTTACCATTATTGGTATGGAAATTATAAAACTCGCTTCGCTCGAGTTGCATACGACTGTTATGTTCGACGATAATTACAACTTTATTATATGTTTCAACATAAATATTCATAAATATCTGTGGGATTCAGTAACTTCAGTTAGTGAACAGAGCGCGCTGGGTGGTTTTCTGACTGAACAGAGCGCATGCGTGGGTCAAGTATTTCAAAAGCAGAGACCATTTACTGTGCATGGCAATGCTATTGTTTACAGCCTGCATGATGTCTAGTGCCGATCAGAACTAGCATTCACTATTGTTGTCACGGAAGTCGTTTGAAAGCAATGCGCTGTGTAGAAATTGGCGTTGGGGATATTAAGGTACAGTGCTATTTCTTGTCTCATATTCGCCAGTTTATTTACGCGAACATATGGGACGGTGCACTTTCCATGTCGGTAATTTATATAGAAGGATGCTGTATTGCTAACTTCTGGACGTAGATTCATAACTTTCTTGCATATGTCATAGTATTTTCTTGTTACCGTAAAGGTTCATGCTGATTTTGTCTTTGTATTTGGGATTGCAACTACAATGGTTGATCCGATATCCAATTTGAACTTTCAAATCATGTAATTCATGTCCGACATGTTGGATTTTGAGCGCTCGCGCGTAGCTATCCTTACCTAATTGGTCAATGAATGAGTTCTGATTGGCTGGAGAAACTGTTTGATAATGAAGAATAGTACTACAATGACCCTCATTATGATACAGTTTTCTGACATATAATATTTAAATTTCGACATCGCCGAACATAATAGTACATTATGCAACGAGCCTATAATGGCTATAATTAAGACTCGAGTATCTTTATAAAACGAGCTTTAGCGAGTTTTATAATTTCCATACGAGTGTCTTAATTACCATTATAGGTGAGTTGCATACGACTGTTTATGTTCGACGATAATTATAACTTTATTACATGTTTTAACATAAATATTCATAAATATCTGTTCAGTAACAAGAATTTTGTGATCGGGTGGTGCGCTAGGTAGCATATCTCCATGCTCCAAGCTCTCTGAACGACCGACGCATGCGCTCTGTGTGCTTGCAATGCCATATGCAGGCCATATGTTTACATCTGCCGCCCCTCAGTAATATTGTCACCGGAGTCGTTTCAAGAAAAAGTTTTTTTTTTAGAAATTAGGGTTGGTGATTCTAAGGTACAGTGCTATTGCTTGTCTTATATTCGCCAGTTTATTTACGCGAACATATGGACAGTGCGTATTCCATGTCGGTAATTTATTATAGTTCGATGTTGTGTTTATGTCCGACATGTTGGATTTTGAGCGCATGCGCGAAGGTATCGTTACCTAATTGGTCAATGAACGAGCTCTGATTGTCTGCAGAAATTGTATCATAATGGAAAACAGTGTTATAATGACCATCATTATGATACAGTTTTCTGACACATAATAGTGAGGGTCGAACATAAACTAACTTTTTAAACTTTTTATCCGTATCTCGCGACCCCCAGGGGAGGGGGACGCGACCCATAAGTTGGGAACCCCTGTTCTAGCGCAAGTCCTTACACAGGGCAGGGTGTTCACCTCACAATGAGTCCCACTCACTCTCATATAGGCTCACAGTGAATGTGTTGCGGGTTGCGGCACCTCTCACCAAGCGGCAGCGTGAATCGCCTGGATGAGATTTAACACACAGCTTTAAACGCTCCAACTTTTCCTGAAGCCTCCAACCCCCGGCCCGTGGGGATTTTAATCTCCTGTGCTTAATTTCCTGATGATGATAATTGTTGTTTTAATGGACCTAACATCTAGGTTATCGGACCCTAATGGTTTGGGTGATAGTGAACATGAAAGATGATCAATTGAAACCTACAACTAACTACTCTCTTACAAACTAGAAGAGGAAATGGGAAACTAGAAGGAGAAGAATGTAAATAAAAGACAGGAGGAAAGGGAATGCCCTCAACCATCGAAGAATGAGAATTGGGGGACTGGGAAGGAAGGAGAGCCAAGAAAGGCAGCGTGGAAATGGAAAGAGGAGAGGGCCCGGCCCCAAAGGCAATGGAAAAAGGAGGAAAACTTGACCCAGCTCAGAAACCCCTCGGGGTCGCCAAATCCCGAACTCACCAGCCGTAAGCCCTTGAGGGTGTAGCACTATCCAGGGTGCACCACACACAGCCTGCCTCCTTGAGGGCCTTGTGCAGAAGGCAGGAGATACTGGGAGCCCTTGAGGGTGTAGCACTATCCAGGGTGCACCACACACAGCCTGCCCCCTTGAGGGCCTTGTGCAGAAGGCAGGAGATACTGTGAGCCCTTGAGGGTGTAGCACTATCCAGGGTGCACCACACACAGCCTGCCTCCTTGAGGGCCTTGTGCAGAAGGCAGGAGATACTGTGAGCCCTTGAGGGTGTAGCACTATCCAGGGTGCACCACACACAGCCTGCCTCCTTGAGGGCCTTGTGCAGAAGGCAGGAGATACTGTGAGCCCTTGAGGGTGTAGCACTATCCAGGGTGCACCACACACAGCCTGCCCCCTTGAGGGCCTTGTGCAGAAGGCAGGAGATACTGTGAGCCCTTGAGGGTGTAGCACTATCCAGAGTGCGCCACACACAGCCTGCCTCCTTGAGGGCCTTGTGCAGAAGGCAGGAGATACTGTGAGCCCTTGAGGGTGTAGCACTATCCAGGGTGCACCACACACAGCCTGCCTCCTTGAGGGCCTTGTGCAGAAGGCAGGAGATACTGTGAGCCCATGAGGGTGTAGCACTATCCAGGGTGCACCACACACAGCCTGCCCCCTTGAGGGCCTTGTGCAGAAGGCAGGAGATACTGTGAGCCCTTGAGGGTGTAGCACTATCCAGAGTGCACCACACACAGCCTGCCTCCTTGAGGGCCTTGTGCAGAAGGCAGGAGATACTGTTAGCCCTTGAGGGTGTAGCACTATCCAGAGTGCACCACACACAGCCTGCCTCTTTGAGGGCCTTGTGCAGAAGGCAGGAGATACTGTGAGCCCTTGAGGGTGTAGCACTATCCAGGGTGCACCACACACAGCCTGCCTCCTTGAGGGCCTTGTGCAGAAGGCAGGAGATACTGTGAGCCCTTGAGGGTGTAGCACTATCCAGAGTGCACCACACACAGCCTGCCTCCTTGAGGGCCTTGTGCAGAAGGCAGGAGATACTGTGAGCCCTTGAGGGTGTAGCACTATCCAGGGTGCACCACACACAGCCTGCCTCCTTGAGGGCCTTGTGCAGAAGGCAGGAGATACTGTGAGCCCTTGAGGGTGTAGCACTATCCAGAGTGCACCACACACAGCCTGCCTCCTTGAGGGCCTTGTGCAGAAGGCAGGAGATACTGTGAGCCCTTGAGGGTGTAGCACTATCCAGAGTGCACCACACACAGCCTGCC
This sequence comes from Meconema thalassinum, assembly GCA_946902985.2. Classification (NCBI taxonomy): domain Eukaryota; kingdom Metazoa; phylum Arthropoda; class Insecta; order Orthoptera; family Tettigoniidae; genus Meconema; species Meconema thalassinum. The sequence goes on along the minus strand of OX336389.2, from coordinate 62,596,809 downwards.
TCCTTGAGGGCCTTGTGCAGAAGGCAGGAGATACTGTGAGCCCTTGAGGGTGTAGCACTATCCAGAGTGCACCACACACAGCCTGCCTCCTTGAGGGCCTTGTGCAGAAGGCAGGAGATACTGTGAGCCCTTGAGGGTGTAGCACTATCCAGGGTGTACCACACACAGCCTGCCTCCTTGAGGGCCTTGTGCAGAAGGCAGGAGATACTGTGAGCCCTTGAGGGTGTAGCACTATCCAGAGTGCACCACACACAGCCTGCCTCCTTGAGGGCCTTGTGCAGAAGGCAGGAGATACTGTGAGCCCTTGAGGGTGTAGCACTATCCAGAGTGCACCACACACAGCCTGCCTCCTTGAGGGCCTTGTGCAGAAGGCAGGAGATACTGTGAGCCCTTGAGGGTGTAGCACTATCCAGAGTGCACCACACACAGCCTGCCTCCTTGAGGGCCTTGTGCAGAAGGCAGGAGATACTGTGAGCCCTTGAGGGTGTAGCACTATCCAGAGTGCACCACACACAGCCTGCCTCCTTGAGGGCCTTGTGCAGAAGGCAGGAGATACTGTGAGCCCTTGAGGGTGTAGCACTATCCAGGGTGCACCACACACAGCCTGCCTCCTTGAGGGCCTTGTGCAGAAGGCAGGAGATACTGTGAGCCCTTGAGGGTGTAGTACTATCCAGGGTGCACCACACACAGCCTGCCCCCTTGAGGGCCTTGTGCAGAAGGCAGGATATACTGTGAGCCCTTGAGGGTGTAGCACTATCCAGGGTGCACCACACACAGCCTGCCTCCTTGAGGGCCTTGTGCAGAAGGCAGGAGATACTGTGAGCCCTTGAGGTTGTAGCACTATCCAGGGTGCACCACACACAGCCTGCCTCCTTGAGGGCCTTGTGCAGAAGGCAGGAGATACTGTGAGCCCTTGAGGGTGTAGCACTATCCAGGGTGCACCACACACAGCCTGCCCCCTTGAGGGCCTTGTGCAGAAGGCAGGAGATACTGTGAGCCCTTGAGGGTGTAGCACTATCCAGAGTGCGCCACACACAGCCTGCCTCCTTGAGGGCCTTGTGCAGAAGGCAGGAGATACTGTGAGCCCTTGAGGGTGTAGCACTATCCAGGGTGCACCACACACAGCCTGCCTCCTTGAGGGCCTTGTGCAGAAGGCAGGAGATACTGTGAGCCCTTGAGGGTGTAGCACTATCCAGGGTGCACCACACACAGCCTGCCCCCTTGAGGGCCTTGTGCAGAAGGCAGGAGATACTGTGAGCCCTTGAGGGTGTAGCACTATCCAGAGTGCACCACACACAGCCTGCCTCCTTGAGGGCCTTGTGCAGAAGGCAGGAGATACTGTTAGCCCTTGAGGGTGTAGCACTATCCAGAGTGCACCACACACAGCCTGCCTTCTTGAGGGCCTTGTGCAGAAGGCAGGAGATACTGTGAGCCCTTGAGGGTGTAGCACTATCCAGGGTGCACCACACACAGCCTGCCTCCTTGAGGGCCTTGTGCAGAAGGCAGGAGATACTGTGAGCCCTTGAGAGTGTAGCACTATCCAGAGTGCACCACACACAGCCTGCCTCCTTGAGGGCCTTGTGCAGAAGGCAGGAGATACTGTGAGCCCTTGAGGGTGTAGCACTATCCAGGGTGCACCACACACAGCCTGCCTCCTTGAGGGCCTTGTGCAGAAGGCAGGAGATACTGTGAGCCCTTGAGGGTGTAGCACTATCCAGAGTGCACCACACACAGCCTGCCTCCTTGAGGGCCTTGTGCAGAAGGCAGGAGATACTGTGAGCCCTTGAGGGTGTAGCACTATCCAGAGTGCACCACACACAGCCTGCCTCCTTGAGGGCCTTGTGCAGAAGGCAGGAGATACTGTGAGCCCTTGAGGGTGTAGCACTATCCAGAGTGCACCACACACAGCCTGCCTCCTTGAGGGCCTTGTGCAGAAGGCAGGAGATACTGTGAGCCCTTGAGGGTGAAGCACTATCCAGGGTGTACCACACACAGCCTGCCTCCTTGAGGGCCTTGTGCAGAAGGCAGGAGATACTGTGAGCCCTTGAGGGTGTAGCACTATCCAGAGTGCACCACACACAGCCTGCCTCCTTGAGGGCCTTGTGCAGAAGGCAGGAGATACTGTGAGCCCTTGAGGGTGTAGCACTATCCAGAGTGCACCACACACAGCCTGCCTCCTTGAGGGCCTTGTGCAGAAGGCAGGAGATACTGTGAGCCCTTGAGGGTGTAGCACTATCCAGAGTGCACCACACACAGCCTGCCTCCTTGAGGGCCTTGTGCAGAAGGCAGGAGATACTGTGAGCCCTTGAGGGTGTAGCACTATCCAGAGTGCACCACACACAGCCTGCCTCCTTGAGGGCCTTGTGCAGAAGGCAGGAGATACTGTGAGCCCTTGAGGGTGTAGCACTATCCAGAGTGCACCACACACAGCCTGCCTCCTTGAGGGCCTAGTGCAGAAGGCAGGAGATACTGTGAGCCCTTGAGGGTGTAGCACTATCCAGAGTGCACCACACACAGCCTGCCTCCTTGAGGGCCTTGTGCAGAAGGCAGGAGATACTGTGAGCCCTTGAGGGTGTAGCACTATCCAGAGTGCACCACACACAGCCTGCCTCCTTGAGGGCCTTGTGCAGAAGGCAGGAGATACTGTGAGCCCTTGAGGGTGTAGCACTATCCAGGGTGCACCACACACAGCCTGCCTCCTTGAGGGCCTTGTGCAGAAGGCAGGAGATACTGTGAGCCCTTGAGGGTGTAGTACTATCCAGGGTGCACCACACACAGCCTGCCCCCTTGAGGGCCTTGTGCAGAAGGCAGGAGATACTGTGAGCCCTTGAGGGTGTAGCACTATCCAGTGTGCACCACACACAGCCTGCCTCCTTGAGGGCCTTGTGCAGAAGGCAGGAGATACTGTGAGCCCTTGAGGGTGTAGCACTATCCAGAGTGCACCACACACAGCCTGCCCCCCTTGAGGGCCTTGTGCAGAAGGCAGGAGATACTGTGAGCCCTTGAGGGTGTAGCACTATCCAGAGTGCACCACACACAGCCTGCCTCCTTGAAGGCCTTGTGCAGAAGGCAGGATATAACATGTCGTTTCCTGACACCAACCTCACGAGAGGAGTTACTGAGAGATGAAATCAATGAATGGAAGTTGAATTTCAAGTAGTTCCAACTTTGGCTACCAGATCCCACTGTCACTGACACCTAGCGGCAAACGTTGGAACTTTGATAGAGCGTTTCCTAACCAGCCAAATAAAACCTACAAATTTTGCTACACACCACCAATTGTGGTGGTAGGTTCTTTTACATACCATAAATCTATGACATGGGCCCGCGTCCTTGGGCACAGCAGTTCAGCATGCTACCGACTACGCCACCCATGCCGCAAAATTTAAATCTTTCTGTTGTTGTTTGTTCATTCTTTAGGGGCTTAGCGACATCGTAGTCATGTAGCCCCGTGTACTTGGGTGTTTGTCAGATAACCTGTGCCACTGTGATGTCTGTGCTAGTGAGTATATTTGACATTGAGGTAGGATTTGGATAGGAAGCGGCCGTGGCCTTAAGTGAGGTACCAAACTGGCATTTGCCTGGAGTAGAAGTTGGAGAAACTACGGGAAACCAATTCCAGGATGGCTGAGGCATTTTTCCTCACGAGGCTGAGTGTACCCCGTTCCAGCCCTCAGACCAAAATTAAATTTTCATAGCAGAACCGGAAATCGAACCCGTGCCTCCTCGGTGACAGCCAAGAATGCTAGCCACTACGCAACGAGGTGGACTTAAAATCTTTTTGCAAACCACTCCGTATAATTATGTAGCCTTGGATTACGTGGTTGGTACGGCATTCAGTTCATTTGGCGTGGTACATGATTCCATACACTAGCGAGTCCACTTAACATCTCTTGCATGCTATTAATGCCATCGACTGTCAGGCAAATGATCCTCATTATAAATATAGGCTACATCGTTCCACTCATATTATACCTCTTGTATTCACATTCTGACCACTTGAGGCTGGGCTTGGGGTTTCGCGACGACATCAAAGAGACTGAAAATCGATAGCATAGCAAATGACTACAGACGCAGAACATTCATGGATATCATGTATCCTGATTGTTAAAGGGAAGGAGATACTACAGCTTATCATTTCTGTAAGACATGTCAACTTCTACGGAACATCCATCAAGCCTGTCCTTTCTTTATGCTCACTTATAATACACACAGTGCACTACCTACCTTCTGTATCTAGGTAAATATTACTAGTCATTACATTAACACAGGTTATTACAGAGGTGTGCAAATTATTAGACCGAACGCCGGTTTTCCAACGTTTCAGTTTAACGTTTTTATGAATTAAAGCACTTAAATTGTTTGCAAGGTGGTGAAATTACTTCAAACGTTTAATTAATAGTCGCTTGCCACGGTGGGTGAGTGGTCAACGTGTCGGTCTACAAATCCCCAAGCTTGCAGGTTCGCTCCTGGCCGTGGTAAGTGATTTTTGAAAGGCGGCAAAAATTACGACACCATGTCATACGATGTTGGCATGTCAAAGAACCCATTTGAATTCAGTAGGGCGTGTTCATAATGGCAAAATTAACCTCGGGAGTTTCCGCCAACACAAAGTTCCTCATTTCTCTACTAGAAAGCGCTATAGTCTTCAAGGAGCTTAGATATTTAGCCTCCTTGACTTTCATAGTGCTTCAAGAAACAACGGAATTCGACATGCAAGCTACCCTTTGGGTGTCAAATAACTAAGTTTGCACCCGGCACCCGAGGCCATATGATATTATTATTATTATTAGTAGTAGTCTTAATTATATTTTCTTTTAAGAAACCGACTAAAATGATTTTTTATAACTTCCAGTAAAACAGGAGGCTTGTTAATGCAGAATGTCACACGTTTCATTTTGATTACCGGTACTTTATTCTACTGTCGACCAAAGTATTATGTGCACTCGAGTTTGAAGGTTGTTTGTGAAGTAACCAATGGACCTACATAAAATCCAATAACATCAACATTTTCATCGTTCTATTGCAAGTTAGCTCATGTAGGTTTGGAATTTTTAATTTATATTTTAATATTTTTGGTCGAATTTGGAGCACAAAAAGTGTACGTTTTTAAGCGTGTTTCAACCATGGGTCACATTTAAGAATTATAATCTCAAAAACCCGTCATCAGATCGAATCCAAATTTTAACACAATATACATTGGAATGTTGTATAACTGGTTTATTAATTTCAAAATGTTGCGTGTCCAAGAAAAAAAGTTGTTATCATTTTTGTAAGGTAACTTTTTCTCGGCTTGGCGTGGTTGAAAAATGTAGTTCTTAGTTGCGATGTAATCCTTATACATCAAAAAGTTATGCTGTATGACTGTGAAATACGCGAATTAACTCACTTATTTTTATAACGGTTTGTATTTGTAGGCGAAAATAACACATCGTTCACCACCTACCCGCTCCCGGAAAAGCTGTACAGCGTTGCCGAAATAGAGCCCATCATGCATCATGGCGTGCCTCGCTCGAATGTATATTGTGTTAAAATTTGGATTCAATCTGATGACGAGTCTTTGAGATAATAAATCTTAAATGTGACGCATGGTTGAAACACGCTTAAAAACGTGCACTTTTTGTGTTCCAACTGCGACAAAAAATATTACAATATAAATTTAAAATTCCAAACCTACATGAGCTAACGTAAAATAGAACGACGAAAATGATGATGTTATTGGATTTTATGTAGGTCTATTGGTTACTTCACAAACAACCTTCAAACTCGAGTGCACATAATACTTTGGTCGACAGTAGTTCTTGTGTGAAGTTAGAGCAAAGGAATTTGAAGACTTTTGTTACTGAAGGACCAGTCTTGAACTATTCAAGGATTCGTGGGCAATGGATTGAAATCACCTGATTTAAATGGTACATTCCAAAGGAAATGGAAAATGAAAAACGGACCCAGCTCAGGTGCCCCTCAGAATTTCAAATTTTGAAAATTCCCAGACGCAATATCCTATGGGAAAAGTTGTAATTCCATGGAGTAGAAAGCATCAATAACAAGTAAGTAGGGTAATAAAAATAAAATAAATGATTTTAAATAAAAATGTGTGACTGATTTACATTCTTTATTTAATCCAATGATTTGCACATCTCTGTAGACGAATGCCATACTTACACAAGTACAGGGTCATTATCTATGTGCGCCCGATAAACACGTCAAGCTAAACCGGATGTGACTGGCACAGATCGTGGGCGTGCATACACAGTTCAGCCGGTGGTGGCGCGCACTTTCACACGTTTACCAATCATGTTCAATAATGTGTACTTACAGTGCTCATAGCCGATGCTGAAAATGTCCTCCCTCTCTTGTAAGACACACCTGACATCTTCTGATGAAAGAATGTCTGTCAACTCTTTTATTATTTACGGAGCCCGTTTCCTTGAATCGTTTAGCGAGCCTCCTAATTGTACTGGCATTAGCCACAGGTCTTCCTGCAAACTTGATTCGAAATTTTCGTCTCGTTTCAGAATAAGATTTTCCGCTTTTCATATACGAATTATGGATATACACACGTTCGCGCAATGTTAATTGGTGTCTAGGCATGACCAACAATCACAGTAATCACAATACTCACGTGTGAATAAAATTAACGATATGAGTCAGCGGAGCGCATCAACCACCGGTTGAACCGGCTACGCACGGCCGCGATCTGCGCCAGTCACAGCTGGCTTAGCGTGCCGTGTTAACTCGCTTGCACATATTTAATGACCCTGTAACTGATGACCAAATATATAGCCTACTAAACCACCAACCGGCCATTGCGGCCGAGAGCGCCGACGCGCTAGCCGTCCTGAAAATGGGTTTCGTGGTTTCCCATTCTCACCACCAGGCAAATGCTGGGACGGTTTCTTTCAACTGGTCCTCGGCCGACTTCCTTCCAAAATCCTTTCCCTCACCCTTCCTTAATTGAGCCAAGTTAGCGATCGCCTGTCGCCATCCCCAGTTCTATCTGCTGACGGAGTATGTTCAGCTCCCAGACACCGACCTTGGGATCGAGGAGAACTTGGTCAAAATAAATTCTCAAAGACGTTAACAGAATTTTCAGAGTATCAGTAAAATAATACACTCCATCGGGCCTTCACACCAAAGACTCTCAGGGCAAACCTTTGTTGACTTTAAGAAGGCCTATGACTCCGAGGAAAGGCAAACCTTAGGTGAAATTCTTGAGGAATTTAGACGGGATACCAAAACCTGAATACTTTTTCTAAAAATCCTGACTGAATCACACTCCAAGGTAAAATTCAGAGGCGACATCTTGGAAAGCTTTGAAAACAAAACAGGCGTTTGACAAGGCGATGAACTTTCCTCACTCCTCTTCAACTGTGTTCTTGGAATGGCGCAAAAAGCAAGCAAACATGGGTGTCTGGCCTTTGGAGACAACATGGCACAGATCCTTGAATCTCTGAAAAATATGACGATTCTGGTCAACTGTCACAGAAGACATGCAGCCAAATCGGGACTCCAAGTGTCACTGGAGAAACTAGAGTAATTTACCAACATTAAAGAGGCTGACATAGAGATGTTACTACAGCAGAGTAATATCTCACGAAGAGGAATTGTAGGTACCTCGGTGATTGGATTGAACCCAACTTGTCAGAGAAAGCAGCCCTCTGTCTTACCGTGAGATTCAAAACACCTTCATCAAGCGATGCTTTTCACGCATTCTGAAGTTGAAACTGTCATCCTCCCGGAATCTCTGTAGGTCATTAAATATACATGGCTAGAGTGAAACAATGGAAGTCAGAGAGCTAGAAGAATTCAAGGAAGGATCTTGGACCCAGTAATGGACAATTCAAAAATTTATTCCCAGATAGAGAGACTCTTAATGTGCCAGGAAAAAAGGGAAGTTTTCTAGGTTCTTCATAGTCTGAGGAAAGATACCGAAGAAGATGTGTCAGTACCGGGCGATGATCAAAGTGTTGAACGATCTTGGCTCACAGTAGGCCAATAATAATAATAATAATAATAATAATAATAACAATAACAATAATAATAATAATCGTTTGGCCTCGATGCCGGGTGCAAGCTTTGTAATTTGACACCAAGAGGGTAGCTTGCATGTCGAATTTCGTTGTTCCTTGAATCACTATGAAAATCAAGGAGGTTAGATATCTAAGCTCCTTGAACACTATAGCGCTTTCTAGTAGAGAAATGAGGAACTTTGTGTTGGCGGAAACTCCCGAGATTAATTTTGCCATTATGAACACGGCCTACTGAATTCAAATGGGTTATTTGACATGTCAACATCGTATGACATGCGTGTCGTATTTTTGCCGCCTTTCAAAAAAAATTCACTTACCACGGCCAGGAGCGAACCTGCAATCTTGGGGTTAGTAGACCGACACGCTATCCACTCGCCCACGGTGGCAATAATAGTAATAAGAATAGTATGAATAATAATATAAAAAATTACGAGACTTACAGCAGTCGCATATGATGTGTAACATCTGACATAGCAGAAACCTCACGTGAAATTGTTGATGCACCGGTATTTTATAATATTATTGGCACAAATATTAATATATTGTAAAAGGGAGTGTTTTACAGATATTGTAGTTTATAATACGGAAGTCATTTTATTAGATGATTTGTAGCTCCCACCAGCACTAGCCTAAATAAAGAATACGATATGGATCAACTAGATTAATAGACGCGACACCGCTCATAACCTTAAATTCCTTATAAACAGGTCCTCTTCATTCACAGACCAACACGTAATTTCATATGGATTCTGTTAAAATGAGTCATATTGATATGATAAATATCGTTTAAAATGATAATCTGGTAGCTATAATATCTACCCCGTCCGGGATTCAAACCCAAGATCCCTAGATTAACAGTCATAAGCACTAACCCCACAGCTATTCCGACTACGCAAATTTTCTGCACAAGATGGTCACTTATTTCCACCTTCCAATAATACTGCATTACGGAATTAAGTTTCATTTATATTTTGCTTGTTTCGACAATGTTCCTGCGTGAAATTGAGTTTAAAATGCCTTATGAATAGGCCCTCTTTTGAGTAAAGGGAATGTATTCAGTAATATTTCACGAAGGCTTGCTCAATTCTCATATAACCACAACGATTATATTATATTGATGACTGCATTACCGTTATGTGGGTTAATATTTGAATAGCCATTGTGCAGAAACATAATACCGGCAATGCCGACTACTTACAATGTTTGATATTAAGGCATTTTACGATTTAAATACTGATACGAAGACTTCGAACATGTACCATGTTATTTGTTTCAATCACTTGACACCACAGTTCGCATGAGCGTTTTCCGTTCAGTATGTCATATTATTATTATTGTTATTATTATTATTATTAATAATAATCAATATTACATCCAGCAATACAAGAAAATATATACACACATAGCTTTTTAAGTATTAGGACATACGTCCGTACATTGTTCAAGAAATCGCTTGTGCTATATACACGTTGTCCTTTGCACTACAACATTGTATAAGTCACTTGTTCTCTTGATCACTGGAGTCCCGTTATATTAAATATGTACAATCTTCATCATATCGTAACTTTAGTCTATTTCTGATTATTATCTAAGTAAACGTATTGGTCTAAAAATGTACATTCTGAGATCCATGTGATGAATATCAAATTCAGCCGAGTTAGGGAAGAATACATGTAAGCTATACCACGTAAGGCTAGGCCTTGTGGGTGGCATATTAGGTCTACTTGCCTAATTATAACGTTAAGTGTTCATGTTAAAAATATATTACATATACTGTATATATTAAAATAAGCGTTGTGAAATAGCTAGGTGGCAATGGTAATGCTAATTTATAGATTAAGTTACTTTAATATATCTTTAATGAAGAAGCCTCCGTGGCTTAGGCGGCAGCACGCCGGCCTCTCACCGCTGGGTCCGTGGTTCAAATCCCGGTCACTCCATGTGAGATATGTGCTGGACAAAACGGAGGAAGACATGTTTTTCTCCGGGTACTCCGGTTTTCCCCGTCAACATTTCATTCCAGCAACACTCTCCACTATCATTTCATTTCATCTGTCATTCATTTAATCATTGTCCCAGAGGAGTGCGTCAGGCCTCGGCAGCCGGCACAGTCCATATACTCGCCGCTAGATGGGGGCTTCATTCATTCCATTCCTGACCCGGTCGGAGACTGGAAGCAGGCTGTGGATTTTCATTTTCAATATATCTTTAATGACATTTTTATTTTCTCGAACAAATATCTTTGCGTTACGTATAAACTTTGTAGATGTATGTAACTGCTCTTTTATGGGTTTAGGAAGGATATTGTAAAATTTAGGAATAAAGTATTGAAAATTACGCTTTGCAATAGATAGATTTGATTTGAAGAGGACAGACATATTTCCTGTTCTACCTCTTGTTTGGTAGGTGTAGCTCATGTTTATGACTGATATATTTATAGACTTCCGTCACGTAAAGTTGTCCTATATTCATGACGTTTGCTTCCGCATACAATTCATTCGTAGGATTCCTTTTTATACATGATACGCAACACCAAGTTTTGCATTACTTGAGCTTTTTTTTTTTACAATAGTTTGATAATCTCCTCCCCATGCAATTATTCCATACGTGAGAGTAGACTGAATAAGTGCAAAGTTGATATCTCTCAGTAGTTTAATATTGAAAATGTGTATCAGACAATGAAATACATAAACTGTCCTCCTTATTTTCTTTGTGATGAAATTAATGTGCGATCTCCACTCCATGTCTTCATCAAAATAAATTCCTAGGTATTTTATATTTTGTGTGCGGTTGATTTTTATGCAGTTGCAGCTTGTATTACAGTTTTCCCGATGTACTGTAAGCTCGTTGAAGCAATTTTGATTGTTTTTTAATGTGAAAATAATAAATTTTGATTTATTTTCATTCAGAAACAATTCATTATTATCCAGCCATAATTTAATCCCTTTTAAAGCTTCGGTTGCTTCTTGCCTGACTATTTCCCATGTATTCCCTTCAACAAATATAGCGGTGTCATCTGCATAAGTGATGATAGAACTATTTTTTGATTATTTATTGATTTTTCTATGTCATTAATGTATATAATAAAAATAGTGTTCCTAAGACTGTTCCTTGTGGTATGCCCCTTTTTACTTGCATCGGTGCACTCGATGTGTCATTTATTTTTACATGTTGGATTCTGTCAGTCAGGTAACTTTTGATGAGATTAAGAGCTGTGCCTCGAATACCATATTTTTCAATTTTTTGGAGGAGAATATCATGTGATACAGTGTCGAATGCTTTAGTAAGATCTAAAAATATTCCTAGTGATGGTTTGGAGCAATTTAATTTTTTCTTGTATTTGTTTAGTTAGTGTTGCAATTGCATCCACAGTACTTTGACTTTTTATAAATCCATATTGCCTTGCTGATAGAATGTCATGTTTCAATAAAAGCTGGAAAATATTGTTCTTGATACATTTTTCAAATATTTTTGCTATTATTGTAATCAGAGATATCGGTCTATAATTTTCCATATCTATAGTATTGCCTGCTTTTAAGATTGGTTTAACTATTGTTGACTTCAGTTGCTTTGGAAAATATCCTTCTGTAATAGATTGATTTATGAGATTTAAAAGCGGTTTCTCTAATGATACTATATTTTGTTGTATAACCTTGGCTGAAATATTGTCTATTCCTATAGCTTTACTGTCACTTATGTCACCTAGGATTTTTTTCAAATCAGTGGAATTTACCGGGGCCATGAAGCATGAGCTCTTATTGCTAGTTATATTAAGTGTGGGGTTTCCACTTTTCTTTATACATTTGGACATCTCGGTTGTCTTATTTATGAAATATTCATTAAATTTATTCGCAATTTGCGTGTCACTTTTGTAAATTTCACTCTGATACCTTATTTCACTAATTTGCTCTTTTTGATTAATTCTCTGAGCTACCTCATTAACTATACCCCAAATCTTTTTAGGATTTCCTGAACTAGCATTTACTAAATGTCTGTAGTAATCTATTTTTGCCCAGTTTATTAGCTCATTTAATTTGTTTCTGTATTTTTTGTATTTCTCTCTTAATTCTTCATTATTTTTATTTGCCATTTAATCGCGGTATAATTTATCTCTAGTATTTATGGACTCTACCAATGCAAGGGTTATCCACTCTTTTCCTTTTACTCGCTTTGAGTTTAACTGTTTAGTAGGTTCATGGATGCAGCTTTGTATTGTTTCAATAAATATATTTACTTTAGTATCCAAATGTCCTTCTCCAAGTTTATTATCCCAGTTGATGTTGTTTAACTTCTGTTTTAGTTCCACATAATCTAATTTATATCTTTGATAATTCCTAATGTTTGGTTTATTTTTCTGGCAACTAACTTGATTAAATTTTAGGCTAATTATTGTTGTATTGTGATCAGTTATTTTGCTTTCCGAGATGATAAAGAGAATATTTTCATTCGAAAGCCTACTTTTAAGAAATGCGTGGTCAATGCATGATTTACTAGTTTCAGTTTCCCTAGTTGTACCATTGATTATAGATCTGAAATCAAATTCATTAAGAAGGTTTAAATAATCATCTGAATCTTGATTTTCGAATAAATTAATATTCATGTCACCAATTATTAATTCATTTTCTAGCTGACAATTTGTTTTTATATAGTTATTTAAATTCTCCAGGAATAATGTTTTGTTGTATTTTGGTGGTTTGTACACCCCTATTATTGCTATTTTGTTGTCGCTTTTATTAACAACTACTCAAATAAATTTGAAATCTTTATATGCTACACACTTAATTTCATGCTGTAATCCATCTTTTATCATGATGACTACTCCATCATTCTGATTTATTTCACTTTCATTATAGTACGATTTATAGCAGCTATGTTTAGTAACATTTGCGTTATTTAATTTCCACGTTTCCGTTAAGACCACAACAACAAATATATTTTCATAAGCCTTCAGAGTAACGTCTAAGCTATTCTTGTGTTTTGCAAGACTTCTAATATTAGAATGGATTACTTTTAAACTATTGTTATCTTCATGTCTATCTAAGAAGTATTTACACTCACCTATACTCTTCCCCACCTCTGACCGAATTTGATATTTTACATAATCATCTGCATATGTGTTCATACATTCCACATGGCCGAGAGTACGTCATGGTATCAATTTCTGACACTGCGCGCTCATTGTTTCTCGTACCACTGCCAGCTGGGTCTTACCACTGCTCGCTGGATCGATCGATCGATCGAGCAGGCAGTGCATACTTCCGTTTTCCACCACTGCCAGCTAGTACACTTCCGTTCGATCGATCGAGCGGGCAGTGCATATTTCCGTTTTCCACCACTGCCAGCTAGTACACTTCCGTTCGATTGATCGAGCGGGCAGTGCATACTTCCGTTTTCCACCACTGCCAGCTAGTACACTTCCGTTCGATCGATCGAGTGGGCAGTGCATATTTCCGTTCGATCCACCACTGCCAGCTCGATCGTTCCGATCCACTTGCGTCCCCAATTTTCAAGATCACTCCCACAAAACTATCCAGCAACCGAGCGGAAAGATGTTACACTTCAAAAATAACCCCTGGTACTACCTGCACCTCTTTACTGCGAGAACTAAAAGTATCAAGCAGCCATAACCTCCCTATGAAGGCTTCCAAAAAGATGGTATATTGTCTTTCACGGCCAGTGAATTAAATCTCACCAATGTTCCTAGGTTCGCGCCATGTCTTGTGTCCGGAAAGCTTCGATATAATCCAAGGCTACAAACTATCGACTGGGATTTGGAAGTGATCCCAGTTCTTGTATCATTCGATTAGAGATGTTTGTTTTACCGATTCCACGTGCGAGCTAAACAGATCTCTGAGCTTAACACTCACTACTGATTTCACTGATGAATCACATGTCACTGGAGAACTCTAGGGCAATTAACCCGTATATTATTTCTATGCTACCCACCCTATGACAACAATTTCCAACTCATCCTATCCATCTTCATTAGAATATTACACCCGTTCATAAAGTAAAGGCCCCAACCATGTGGTTGAACGAATTGGGATTGATCTAAATCAAATGGCAGCTCCAAAGTCCTGATCTAAACCCCATAATTGACTATATCTGGGCTGAGATACAGCGCTTGTTAACTGCCAGACTGCACCACCCCAAAACGACTACAGAAGTGTTCACCATTTTGTAGTAGGAATGGAAGAAATTTCCTGGATCTACCAAATTCTTCGTAGAAAGTGTAATGGCTGTGATAGCAATAAATGAGTGGCTCAAGTCCGTATGAAACCATAAGAGCTCCATTTTGCAATTTTCTGCGGAAGGCCACAGATTGATAGCAATGTAGTGTGTATCCTTCCATTAATGTGTTCTTTCTGAACACAGCTACACAGTTAAAATATACAAATGCACTGGAAGTAAAGGAATGATGCAACTTATCTGGTTTTTAGAGATGATTCTTGTGGTCCGGTTCTACTGCGTGACACCGAATGTTCCCAACTTTCCGAGCACTTCCTACTCACTTAAAAACCTAATCATTCGTCTCGAAACCAGGAACGGAACAGATAAGGTGACTGCACATTCCTGCCTTCAATCCCTCGTTATACATAATTTATTACATTTTAGAGATCCGTGGCCCAGTGACCTGACAATGACTAATAATTCAAGGGTTCCCTGAAACATTCATTGAGTCCATTATCCCGTCTGCTGTTACTGACAAGTTAATTTATTTACGAGCATTGATGTGTGACGCCTGAAGAGCCGCTAGATATTCTGTGTTACTTTGCACATGAGTTCGAACGCCCACTACCAACACTCATGTGTGGCATTAAGAGTGAAGGAACAAGTAATATATCTTCACGACCAATTGAATACCAAGAGAGGTTTTACACCTATTAGTTCATATTGTATGGTTGAACCTGGGAAGCTTGGGATTTTCGGCTCAATATTCTATCCAACAGAGCTACCGCGTTTAAACCCTTAGACCTATCTCAGCTGGACATGCTAGGCCCAGTATCGGACTGTAATAGGTACGGTATTATATTTTCACAACCAGTTTGTTGTGTATATGAAGTATAAGCCATAGGGGTGTCAACTGTCAATCATAGATATTATCTGGAGCAGGGGTGTCCAACCTTTTTTTAACTAACAAGCAAACCTTCTGTTTGGGGCAGACAAGAATTGTATTTTTTCTTCTTTGGTCATGTTTAGGATGCCAAAATATGTGCTCTCGCAAATTTTAGCAACAGGAGGGCAATTAGTGTGGGAGATATATGGGAATACATAAGGGGGAAGTTATGAGTTCTTGTAGGCTTGTGAGTCGTTTGTACGGGAAACAACAATTTTAAAAATAGGATTAGTCTGGAACAAACAGATTGCAGTAATGGTAGTCTATAAAAAGTGCATAAAACATAACTTTTCTGTACACCAATCACATCTAATTATTGCTACTGCATCACATTTATTACACTGTCCTCTCAAATTCTTGAAACAAAAATCTGTAGTTCAAGGCTAGTTCATCTTGGCTGCATCGTTTTAAAATGCGCTATAATATAGTAAACCGTAAAATAACATCATTTGTAACAACATGGCAAGTTCGAGATACAGTCCATCAAGAACAGATAATACAGGCTTTTAGAGATGACTGCAAAGTAATCATGGAGTCATACTCCAATGACCAAGTTTACAATGCCGATGAGAATGGTTTTTATAAAGAAGTGCCCTTGGGGAGAACTTTATAGTTTAAAGGTGCATGTGACATAAAGGGAGCAGTGCAATCGAAAGGAGCAACCACACATTCGTACACAGACATGTCGATAGTGTCTTCATCGGGGAAGCTAATGCCAAAATTATTTGTGATTTTATACTAACCAACTGGCATAAGTGACAAAGTTCAAGAAAAAATGTTCAAGCCAGACAATTTAATAAAATTGTGCAATGGAGTTCGTCAGGAAAAATGACAAGGCAGTTGTTCACTACGTAAATTGTAAATAGCTGTAAATAGCTGGGGGACCTTGCGGGCCAATAACATTCCGGGGGGGGGATTTTTAAAGAAACTATAGGTACAATATGGTGAGTTTTGTGGCTGTCTGAGCGTAATTTCCATAGTATTGTTGCCGTTTTCTATATTTATTTATAGTGGTTAATAAATATAAAACACTAAACAAAAATTAATTAATTTTAATTAATCCCTCTAAAATAGAAGTACGATGATATTCAATACACTCATACAGCATGAATGACAATGAGTGAGAATTTATGTTCATTTAACACAATTATTATTAATCAAATTATGAAATAAAGTTCACGATAATGAAGTTTAGTGCGACGACTGGAAAAGCTTTGTACGGGTACTAAACATTTCTCTCGACTTAGGATCGAACTTAGTTGTAGCCTACCAATCATTAATAAGCATTTTAAGTGTTCATCAGTGGGTCAATGACCGTGGTTAGGTCTTGTCCAGTTGGCTTCAGTTGTTTCAAAGTTTTGGCGACATGGCGCGGACGCCGAGCGGCATAGTCTCACGGGCCGTATCCGGCCCGCAGGCCGTAGGTTGGGCAGTCCTGATCTAGAGCATTGAAGGCCCCAGGCTCAAGTCCTCGTTGTACCAGATATTTCAATCCCTTGCTTATAGGCTTCAGTAAAAAGAGAACCCAATATTGTTGGATTTTAGTAACGACAATCGGCATCATTATAATTATGATTTTTCTCAGTGTAGTCTTACATTTAGCCTTCCACATAGATGTCCAAGGGTCGATTCCTGGCAATGACCTGCACGATATTAATATTGGTATGTGAGTGTAGTCGTCTTTGCGAGGAAAACTAAGAAGACAGATTGATTAGAATCCCAAAATTGGCAATCGATCAAGACGTTTTACGTTGTTCTCACTTCAGCTACAAGCAAATGTTAGTATGGTATGGCCATGGCTGTTTCATTTGCGTTTCTAGCCTCAATTACTAGTGCACACATTGCCACCGTTGCCAGAAGAATACAGGTTAGCTGAAATAGGTTTCACACGGACCAAAGTACTGCCCCCGTAATTGAATTATATAGAGACCACGGTGGCTATATGGGAAATTATAAAGAAAGTTATGGCTGTCATAGTTATGACGTGGGTAGTCATGACGTAAGCACGGATGACGCAGACGTTATGCCAGCAGGCTACTTGAGCTGAGATTCTCAGTGACGTCAGCATTTATTCGAGAAAGATCCGAGATCTACGACGCAGTCGCAGGAAACGTGGAATTCTGCTGAGGAAGAAATTATGCTATTGGAGGGGAGGCTCGAACCAATGAACGATAGTTTGAGGAAGACGGAGATTGCTGAAACTATGGTATTTTTATTACTTTTCGGAATGCAGAATTGTGGAAATCCATTTGCAGTAGAGGCATTGATCTGGAATTTTGGTGAAATTTATTTTCAGTTTTTGAATTTTGAAAATCCGTCATGTATTGACGAAGTTGGAACTTCTAGCGATGACGCAGTAACACGCTATGGAAGGGATGGATACGCCCCTCATGAAGTTCATAAAAGGCCTTGCGCAGAAGAGAGGAGTCTCAATCGTCTGATAGCTCAATCGTCTGATATCTAATCGTCATTCTCAGATCATCGAAGCTCAGTTCTTATATCGTTATTTCGGTGAAACGTCGAGTGAGATTATTAGAAAGAGTCGTTTTTATAACGCGTGGTGAAGCCACTGCATTAAACGAGAGTCGAGCATACTAGCATTGCAAGTTTACTGTGAGTAAATCTAGGTGAAGTTGAAACGCACATTATAACGCGTCTACGAGATTAGCTGTGAACAGTTAACGGTCGCCTATAAGCTAATTCCATTCTGCAGTGCTACAGTAAGGAGTATAGAAAAGTTGAACAATTTCGAGGAATTATTTTGGAAGATATTGGCAATTTTAGACGACTGACAAAAGTGATTTTCTCGCCACATGAGAAGCACTTTGTATCGCCAGATCCTACGCCACGGCTGACACGGCTAGTGAAATAGGGAGACTTCAGATTGCTTTTGTGACACAACGCTACAGTATTATGGAGCAGTTTAATACGGCAGTTTGTTCTTCTATTACCATAACCGAAGAGAAGATGGAAGGCTAAAGGACTTTAATGCAATTGGGACATATTTCAACGGAGTAAGATAGCAGCATGGAACTTCGCTAATTGCTATTCCACACAAGCGAACATGTGGTGAATAACCATCTACACCCATGTTTCGTGGTTCAACGCTGAATACTATCAAACAGCAATGGAAACGATTTCATACTCTCTGAATATGAATATTTCTTCGGAAATTACTACAAAAACTTCATGGCGATTTTCTACTGGAACTTCAGGGACTTTTCAAGAGAGGTCAGGGTTGTCCCGACTCACAAAGAAGATTATTGCCGGAAGGATGTCGTTCGTCTTCACGGAGCAGTGCAATTTCCGGAGGAGGAAGCAGTTCGATTCTCCGAGGGTGCTATTTCCTATTTCGAGGATGGATCTCAGCTTTAACTTGGTGAAATGGATCCATCAGCAGTCTTCTTTGGGGAATTTTCCTCTGGAACGTCAATCGGCAGATAAGGTAGTCGTGAACGTTTATTGTTGTATTTGAGTTTTGTAGTGACATTTGAGCAACCATTTTCCCATATTTTTGTCCTCATGTATTTTGCCCTATTTTCTTGTTTGAGATTCCTATTCTCAGTACACCTTGATGAGTTATGCCTTTTTCGACGATTTATTAAGACATTGTTATGTCATGGGCATAGTTAAATGATTTTGGATCAGTTGAGACTGACATTTAGATTTTTCAGTAATTTGCTTATTTTTCGTAGTCTCGATTTGACTGTAAGTTAATGATTTTTATGGCAGATTTAAATTCAGACAGCGTGTCACTTTATTAAAGTAATTCTACCCCAGTTTAATTACTTTGACCAATTTTCTGTCATCATCAAGAAGGAAGAACATTTAAATGATTTTAGAGCGTTAAAATCTCTTACGTTGTCGACGATCTTGGAAATACTAGTCGTTATTTGAATTGATTGCAACACAGACATTTATCGTCAGTTATGAACGATCATTGCATCATAGACCATTTTGTGAAAGATGAACTTTAATTATGAATTATTGAATGCATTAAAGTCGTGAACTTTTGTTAGGAGTTTTTTCTCAATTAGAGATTT
Organism: Meconema thalassinum; assembly: GCA_946902985.2. NCBI lineage: Eukaryota > Metazoa > Arthropoda > Insecta > Orthoptera > Tettigoniidae > Meconema > Meconema thalassinum. The sequence goes on along the minus strand of OX336389.2, from coordinate 62,577,619 downwards.
ATATAATGATGTTTGCATGATAGTATTTTTATACTACAATTCTTTGAAGATGTTAATCTTAAATTTTGATAGACCAGACAGGCGTATATAAGCGTATTCACTATTAAATTTGTTTGTGATTGGCAAATTTTTACTTCATTTCGATTCATGAATGAAATCCACGAAGGTTAAATGACAACAGTTTTGAAACAATTAATGATTATAAGAATTTTTAAGTGGAACTATGAATGTATAATCGCTAGTGCAGCGGACGTGTTGAAAGTCGCTGATGTATAATGCCCTTGAATAAATGGAGGAGGTTCCCACAGTAATTAATGATAAAGAATTTGTTAGTGGAGGTTTTTGTAAGTTCTGTGGAAGATTTTGATGCCATATATATTAATATATGATGAATTTTGGGCCTAATTTTTAATGCAGTTAGTGCATTATTTTGTAAGCGAAGTATTTTCCGCTGGAGTGTATTGTCATAGTTCGTTGAAAATTAATCAAGTGAATTTACTGTTATAATTAACAAGAGTTTTGAAAGAATTTGAGATAAGATTTTGAATGAAGATTACCGTCACAAATAATTATAATTATTACAACCTTTATTAAACCAGATTGTGACATTTACATGTATAACTAACCTTCATTGGTCGATTATATTAACACGATTATGAAATTACCAACCGGATGAACATGTGGTTAAATGTATTTCTTAAATTAATAATTTAAATAATTTAAATGTTGATATTGTAAATAATGTTGTAAATATCTTTGACAATAATGTGGAACGAAAGTAATGTTAGAGGCGTGTTTAAAATTTTTGTAATTATCTTCGACAATATTATAAACAATTTCTAATTGTTATAAATAATTTATGTGATTTTGTTATAAACATTTAAGAGTGTGTTTTATACTCTAAACTATGCTTATTAAACATTTGGATGATAACTTAACAAGTTTAGGGATTGTCAGAATAATCCAGTGGTATGTGAGTAAAGCATTTGAAAGATTTGCGTCAATATATATGAGTTGTCTTGCAGACATTTAAAGCTTTGAGAGGGAGCTGAATTCTTACGCAGTGTGGCGTGACAAGTGAGCCCCATTTGACAGGTGTACGTCAGGTTGAAGGGTAGATCGCAGCTGGTTAGACATCTGGTTATCAGCGGGCGAGGTCGTTCACATTCTGGCCTAGTGCCTATAAATACAAGTGTCATGTTTATTAAAAGAAACAAAATGCTCTATATATGTGTCTCGTCCTGACTTCCTTATCCAATCCAAATGTGTTTTGAATGTTACGTTATTTTGAGCTCATGGGAGCTAACTTATTGTTTGATAACTTTGCAAGTCCTTTAGGAGGACATAGTCAGATTGACATGGGCTACTGATAGCCACATTTATTTTGTTGAGTTGTTAAAATCATACCCTTTATTTGAAATAAAAGCTTTTGTACAGTTCAAAGTTTTCGTCTTCGTTCTGGTTCATTTTTAAATGTCATGGTGAAGGTTATTGTGGGAGCATACTTTAGAGATCCTGTTGTCAACCCAATCCCCGAGATAATTTTTAAGAGGTAAGTAAAGGTAAGTATGAACCCCCGTCTATTTTGGTGTGTTCCACAATAATTTTCTTGGTAACTTCTGTGCTTAAACCTCGGTAGTATCTGTCAGTGCCATTTCCATTGATGTAGCTGAGCCGGTGCGATTGATTGTTGGCAATCCGATTGAGGGGGCGGATATCTGACAGCCTACTATCCGGGTAAACGGGGACAGAAGGATTGGCACTCCTAAAACGTGGGGCATGTTCAACATAAGTGGATCACCAGGTTGAACGCCAGTAGGATTGGCAAACCTAAAACGTGTGGCTCGATTAGACTCAAATAAAGAGGTTGATTCTTTGTTAGATGTCTAGGCCAATTGCAGAATTTAAGAGTGTGATTATATAGGAATTAAATGTTGTATTGTATTAGGAAAATTACACTCAGAAAAGATCAGATCTTATACAACTTGAGAAAGGTTAAATAGGCTGGAAACTTAGGAAAATCGCCTATGATCTGGAATCTTATTTCATTTGACCGGCTTATGACATTTTAGTCATATTAAAGATAAAATTAAATTATTTGGATTGTAAATGTAAATTATTTGTGTTAGGATATTTTAAAATGAGCCAGGGAAATTTGAACATGTGCTTGAGTTTGTTTCAACATGAAGTGTCTTCGAAAGTTAATTATAAGATAGTTATAAGTTAGATTTAAGACAGAAAATTGATCAAATTTATATATGGTGAAAAGTGTTGCTCAAATGTTGTTATTTTGCTCTTTTGATGTATGTCCCTACAGCAGTCTAATTTTTGAATAATATTGTAATGGCAGATGAAAGTTTGAGGATAATGTTAGAGGAGATGTCTGCTAACATGAAGCAGATGATGGAGGAGAATGCTAGTCGAATGGAGGAGAATATGAAAGTTCTTCGGACCAGTTCTGCTAACTTAGAGGATAATATGTCGCGTTTACAGATTAATACCCAAGGAATTGAGAATACTGTAACTGACATCCGCTCAGACGTGTCCAATGTTAAAATAGATGTGTCTAATATGCATAAAAATGTTGCTGATGTTAAAATTGATGTTGCTAATGTGCATAAAGATCTTACAATGTTGAATCTAGATGTAGCTAATGTCCGAGGTGATATTTCTTGTGCTAGGGCTGAAGTATTTGTTGTTAAAAATGATGTTGCGACTGTCCAAGACAAGGTTGAAGAAGTCCAAAAAGAAATCCAAAATGTTAGAACTGATGTATCCAATGTTCAGGTTGATATTAATAACATTCATTCGGATGTAAATGAGGTGCAAAGTGACATAACTAAGATTCAAGTAGAAGTCAACACAGTTTTCGTAGATATTGCTAGAGTCCAAACTGATGTAAATAAAGTCAGGGAAGAGATAGAAAATTCGAAAACCCTTTGTACATGTAATATAAGTGCATTAACGACTAGATTAGTTGATGAGTCAGTTAGAACGACAGCGTCTTTAGCAGGTTTAAAGTATGATGTAGAGGTCATGAGAACCCAAGTATTAGACCATAATAAAGTATTGAAAGAAGATATCGAAGTAGACATAGCAGAAATGTTAACGGCAAATGTAGCAGTATGGAAAGACGAGTGGAATAAGTCAAGTGGGGAACATGTAACCCAAATTCAGGAACGTATTGAAAGAAAACTTGCCAGTACTCAAATAGATATTAACAATGAAGTAGTACAGATTAGGAAAGATTTAAGCGTCAGGGTGGATTCGCTATCCGAAAGACAAGTTGAAGATAGAACACAATTAGATCAGGATGTGCAAGCATTAAAATCTGCATTAGAGGAACAGATTCATAAAGTTGTCTCTGATGTGAATGAAACGACGAGCAAACTGCAAAATTTGAAGATAGGAGAGGCTAGTTTGATGGAGACCTACAAAGAAGAGTTAATCAAGAAAGTCTTAACGGAAATCACTGACAAGGATACAGAAGGCTTGGCTTGCGAAACCAATAGGAATTATGTCAGAAGATATAACCTAGATCCAGAAGAGAGAGACGTGACTCCTGAAGAACGTATATCCAGATTCAGGGAGGAGGATGACGAGAGGAATATGGAACCTGAGTGGAACTATCGAGATAGTGGGAAAAACTACCCGGATTCATATCCGAGGAACGTGACGGTCATCAGGAATTTTGAAGACAAACCGCAAAAATTCAGTAACACTGATAGTTTGACACCTATAGAATATGTAAGGAACCTCAAAGATTATTTCATCGAAGCTCACATTCCCAGAGAGAGAGAGATGAAGATAGTGGAGAGATTTTTGATTGGAGGACCCCTCGAATGGTTTTGCGCATTTAGATACACATTCAGTAACTTTGACGAGTTTGCAGAGGCATTAATCAAACGATTTTGGTCCATAGAAGCGCAGAATTCGTTAAGAGCGGAGGTGTATTCAAGAAAATACTCAGGTACTCTTCCAACGCGGTACGCTGATTTCTTTACGAGTCAATTATCCCGCTTGAGATTTTTGCAACCCCCATTGTCAACGGAGCAATTAATTGATGCGATTTCTCGTATGCTGCCTGTGGAGGTGAGGAGACTAATTATTTCGTCAAACATCAGGGATTTAACCAGCATGGATGAATTACTGAGGAGATTAGACTACACAAGTCCAATGCCTAACGTGGTACAGAAAGGTCAAAGGCATGACTTCAAAGAAATAAATACTGTATATATGGACCAAGTCCAACAAACTGACAAGCCAGATGAGGAGAAAACTGACAATGTAGGTCCTCACAGGAATAATCAGTTTCGAAATAACAGATCGCAAGGTTACCGTCCGTATCAACAGAGAAGAGGCTGGAACTATAATTGAGGAAATTACAACAATGGAAGAGGCAGATATTACAACAATAATGGTTATAACAGAAATTATAATAGGAATAGCCAGAACCAAAACAGAAATCAGAATCCTCAAGGTCAGGTTATGACCCCCGATCAGTATCAGGAAAGAGAGAAGGAAAGCCAGCAATACCTAAAAGAATTAAGGGAAAAAGAAGCCGACAACCAAAAGAAAAGGCAGGATGTTGTAATTGATCCTGGGCCTTCTACGAGCCAGCAGAACTTAGAAAATAGAAATACTGGACAGAAGAGAAAGTAGAGAGGAGAGAATGCATTTAACCACACACAACCCAGAGTAGAAGAGATTTATGATTAAGGAACATAGAGGAAATATCATCCTAGAGTAAGCCAGTAATAATTCAATTTCGTGTTAAAGAGAGTTGAGATACTTGTAACACTGAGTTTAAAAACAATTTGCAACTGTTTTTAAAACGTGGTGAGGGGAGAATGCCCCCGTAATTGAATTATATAGAGACCACGGTGGCTATATGGGAAATTATAAAGAAAGTTATGGCTGTCATAGTTATGACGTGGGTAGTCATGACGTAAGCACGGATGACGCAGACGTTATGCCAGCAGGCTACTTGAGCTGAGATTCTCAGTGACGTCAGCATTTATTCGAGAAAGATCCGAGATCTACGACGCAGTCGCAGGAAACGTGGAATTCTGCTGAGGAAGAAATTATGCTATTGGAGGGGAGGCTCGAACCAATGAACGATAGTTTGAGGAAGACGGAGATTGCTGAAACTATGGTATTTTTATTACTTTTCGGAATGCAGAATTGTGGAAATCCATTTGCAGTAGAGGCATTGATCTGGAATTTTGGTGAAATTTATTTTCAGTTTTTGAATTTTGAAAATCCGTCATGTATTGACGAAGTTGGAACTTCTAGCGATGACGCAGTAACACGCTATGGAAGGGATGGATACGCCCCTCATGAAGTTCATAAAAGGCCTTGCGCAGAAGAGAGGAGTCTCAATCGTCTGATAGCTCAATCGTCTGATATCTAATCGTCATTCTCAGATCATCGAAGCTCAGTTCTTATATAGTTATTTCGGTGAAACGTCGAGTGAGATTATTAGAAAGAGTCGTTTTTATAACGCGTGGTGAAGCCACTGCATTAAACGAGAGTCGAGCATACTAGCATTGCAAGTTTACTGTGAGTACATCTAGGTGAAGTTGAAACGCACATTATAACGCGTCTACGAGATTAGCTGTGAACAGTTAACGGTCGCCTATAAGCTAATTCCATTGTGCAGTGCTACAGTAAGGAGTATAGAAAAGTTGAACAATTTCGAGGAATTATTTTGGAAGATATTGGCAATTTTAGACGACTGACGAAAGTGATTTTCTCGCCACATGAGAAGCACTTTGTATCGCCAGATCCTACGCCACGGCTAACACGGCTAGTGAAATAGGGAGACTTCAGATTGCTTTTGTGACACAACGCTACAGTATTATGGAGCAGTTTAATACGGCAGTTTGTTCTTCTATTACCATAACCGAAGAGAAGATGGAAGGCTAAAGGACTTTAATGCAATTGGGACATATTTCAACGGAGTAAGATAGCAGCATGGAACTTCGCTAATTGCTATTCCACACAAGCGAACATGTGGTGAATAACCATCTACACCCATGTTTCGTGGTTCAACGCTGAATACTATCAAACAGCAATGGAAACGATTTCATACTCTCCGAATATGAATATTTCTTCGGAAATTACTACAAAAACTTCATGGCGATTTTCTACTGGAACTTCAGGGACTTTTCAAGAGAGGTCAGGGTTGTCCCGACTCACAAAGAAGATTATTTCCGGAAGGATGTCGTTCGTCTTCACGGAGCAGTGCAATTTCCGGAGGAGGAAGCAGTTCGATTCTCCGAGGGTGCTATTTCCTATTTCGAGGATGGATCTCAGCTTTAACTTGGTGAAATGGATCCATCAGCAGTCTTCTTTGGGGAATTTTCCTCTGGAACGTCAATCGGCAGATAAGGTAGTCGTGAACGTTTATTGTTGTATTTGAGTTTTGTAGTGACATTTGAGCAACCATTTTCCCATATTTTTGTCCTCATGTATTTTGCCCTATTTTCTTGTTTGAGATTCCTATTCTCAGTACACCTTGATGAGTTATGCCTTTTTCGACGATTTATTAAGACATTGTTATGTCATGGGCATAGTTAAATGATTTTGGATCAGTTGAGACTGACATTTAGATTTTTCAGTAATTTGCTTATTTTTCGTAGTCTCGATTTGACTGTAAGTTAATGATTTTTATGGCAGATTTAAATTCAGACAGCGTGTCACTTTATTAAAGTAATTCTACCCCAGTTTAATTACTTTGACCAATTTTCTGTCATCATCAAGAAGGAAGAACATTTAAATGATTTTAGAGCGTTAAAATCTCTTACGTTGTCGACGATCTTGGAAATACTAGTCGTTATTTGAATTGATTGCAACACAGACATTTATCGTCAGTTATGAACGATCATTGCATCATAGACCATTTTGTGAAAGATGAACTTTAATTATGAATTATTGAATGCATTAAAGTCGTGAACTTTTGTTAGGAGTTTTTTCTCAATTAGAGATTTATATAATGATGTTTGCATGATAGTATTTTTATACTACAATTCTTTGAAGATGTTAATCTTAAATTTTGATAGACCAGACAGGCGTATATAAGCGTATTCACTATTAAATTTGTTTGTGATTGGCAAATTTTTACTTCATTTCGATTCATGAATGAAGTCCACGAAGGTTAAATGACAACAGTTTTGAAACAATTAATGATTATAAGAATTTTTAAGTGGAACTATGAATGTATAATCGCTAGTGCAGCGGACGTGTTGAAAGTCGCTGATGTATAATGCCCTTGAATAAATGGAGGAGGTTCCCACAGTAATTAATGATAAAGAATTTGTTAGTGGAGGTTTTTGTAAGTTCTGTGGAAGATTTTGATGCCATATATATTAATATATGATGAATTTTGGGCCTAATTTTTAATGCAGTTAGTGCATTATTTTGTAAGCGAAGTATTTTCCGCTGGAGTGTATTGTCATAGTTCGTTGAAAATTAATCAAGTGAATTTATTGTTATAATTAACAAGAGTTTTGAAAGAATTTGAGATAATATTTTGAATGAAGATTACCGTCACAAATAATTATAATTATTACAACCTTTATTAAACCAGATTGTGACATTTACATGTATAACTAACCTTCATTGGTCGATTATATTAACACGATTATGAAATTACCAACCGGATGAACATGTGGTTAAATGTATTTCTTAAATTAATAATTTAAATAATTTAAATGTTGATATTGTAAATAATGTTGTAAATATCTTTGACAATAATGTGGAACGAAAGTAATGTTAGAGGCGTGTTTAAAATTTTTGTAATTATCTTCGACAATATTATAAACAATTTCTAATTGTTATAAATAATTTATGTGATTTTGCTATAAACATTTAAGAGTGTGTTTTATACTCTAAACTATGCTTATTAAACATTTGGATGATAACTTAACAAGTTTAGGGATTGTCAGAATAATCCAGTGGTATGTGAGTAAAGCATTTGAAAGATTTGCGTCAATATATATGAGTTGTCTTGCAGACATTTAAAGCTTTGAGAGGGAGCTGAATTCTTACGCAGTGTGGCGTGACAAGTGAGCCCCATTTGACAGGTGTACGTCAGGTTGAAGGGTAGATCGCAGCTGGTTAGACATCTGGTTATCAGCGGGCGAGGTCGTTCACATTCTGGCCTAGTGCCTATAAATACAAGTGTCATGTTTATTAAAAGAAACAAAATGCTCTATATATGTGTCTCGTCCTGACTTCCTTATCCAATCCAAATGTGTTTTGAATGTTACGTTATTTTGAGCTCATGGGAGCTAACTTATTGTTTGATAACTTTGCAAGTCCTTTAGGAGGACATAGTCAGATTGACATGGGCTACTGATAGCCACATTTATTTTGTTGAGTTGTTAAAATCATACCCTTTATTTGAAATAAAAGCTTTTGTACAGTTCAAAGTTCTCGTCTTCGTTCTGGTTCATTTTTAAATGTCATGGTGAAGGTTATTGTGGGAGCATACTTTAGAGATCCTGTTGTCAACCCAATCCCCGAGATAATTTTTAAGAGGTTAGTAAAGGTAAGTATGAACCCCCGTCTATTTTGGTGTGTTCCACAATAATTTTCTTGGTAACTTCTGTGCTTAAACCTCGGTAGTATCTGTCAGTGCCATTTTCATTGATGTAGCTGAGCCGGTGCGATTGATTGTTGGCAATCCGATTGAGGGGGCGGATATCTGACAGCCTACTATCCGGGTAAACGGGGACAGTACACGGTGAGTGAAACTACGATGCAGCAAGCTTCTATCTGAAATGACAACTACGCTATCCTTTTGCTTCAGAGCTTGGAAAATGAAAAATACCTAACTCATGCACAAGTTCGTGCGTAAACAGGAATAACAATAACTAGCGGACCCGTGCGAGAACTCTGGCATGTGAACAAACCATCCGCCTGGCTTTACAGTTATGCGGGCTTCTGTAATATGTTTATTTGTTTAAACGCACTGTCGCTGTTGATGAAATCAGAGAGCAATTCATCACTGCTGCTGGTTGTGTGCGCCCCATGTGTACATACTACCCGCCCGGCTCTAGTGCTATGCGGCCTGTACGAAAAACAGTTCTGCCAGGGGCTATCGTCTTGTTCATTTGTTTTAAAAACACTTTATATTCAAATAAATATATTTCCGTTTACTTTTCAGAAATGCAAGATATTTCCTGTAGGCTTACTATTGAGACGATTTGGAAGATTTTGGTACAAACCACACCTTCTAACTCCCTCTGGTTAAGGAGCTTGAGTTTTGTGAAACATACACCTTAGGGTATTTAACATAATAGATACTAATAATTAGTTACCCATTTAGCAAGAAAGAGAGTAGGCCTACTGTGAATATAATTCTCTAAAAAAAAGAAAAGGATCAACGGTTTTATGTTAACGTGAAACGTATGTTGCAACGAAATGGTAAGGAAAAATTGCAGCAGTTGGGCAGAACAAGTTGTGTCTGTGTCCTCTCCTCTTGGAGTGGCGATCCGGGTAAGACATACTTGTTAAAATGTAATGTTTTGATGACAGTTCTTTTTTGTCATGTGGCCTCCTGAGAGGCCAAGTGCAGGTATTTCTAGTCGACGCCCGTGTGTGACCTGCGTGCCGGGATGAGAGATGGAATGGATGAAGATGAAAGAAACTGGGCAAGGATGTGGAAGGAAACGGCCGTGGCCTGTCAGTGTGTGCCGTCCTAGCATTTGCCTGGTGTTGAAAATTGGGAAACCACGGAAGACCATTTCAAGGACAGCCGACGGTAGGGCTCGAACCCATGCGTCTACTGAGTCAGCAGAGAGCTTGGCCCCTTGACCTATCGCTGCACTTTAGCGAGCGTAGCCACTGCTGTCGGTTTTTGATGACATGAAATGACTGTTATAATAATAATAATAATAATAATAATAATCTTTCTTTCTCTTTACATCATTCCCACTCCTATGTGGGGTCGATGTTTCTGACAGCTCTCCTCCATTTAGCCCGGTCATGCACATCCTCTTCTGGCAACTGTTTTTCTCTGAGGTCCTCCTGTACACAATCCATCCATCTTCGTTTAGGTCTGCCTCGCATTCTCACTCCCTGAACTTGCATGTCTAGCATCTTCCTCCCCACGTAGGATTCCTCCCTTCTTCTCACATGCCCGTACCATTGAAGTCGCTTTTCTTGTATCTTCTTAGATATTTCCACAACCTTCAATGTTCCTCTTATAATAATAATATAATAATAATAATAATAATAATAATAATAATAATAATAATAGATGCAACCCGTTAACATTTTTATTAAACAATAGAATGGCCTGTACTCGACCTCTCTAACTGCAATCTGGGTCAAATGTATCATTGGGTCAATTTCATATTTGACAGCGTTATAATGGACTGAAGTCCTTGTGAAAATCAGCATTCATTCATTTCCGGTACTTTATTTGCAAATGGGGGTAATTCCCCGGTGACAAATTGTACATTACAGAAAATTACCAGCAATAATATCAATCACACTTAATGTACACTAGGGTTAGCGCGCCTGTCTCACAACCAAGGGCGCTGGGTTCCATTCCTGGCTCAGTCAGGGATTTTAGAAACTGACGTGAGGGTTGGAACGGGGTGCACTCATTCTCGTGAGGACAATTCAGTAGCTGACTACCGGGTGAGTTAGCCGTGGTGGTTACGGCATGACTGCTGGCAGTCGCTCACATCCGGGAGGTGAGGAGGTTCGAATCCCCCCGCCGGCAACCTTGAAGATGGTCTTCTGTGGATTCCCATCTTCCTTCCAGGCAAATGCCGGGGTTGGTCCCTAACTATAGGCCACAGCCGGTACCTTCCAACTCCTCGTCGTTACATTCCAACTTCCCTCCTTCCCTCCCCAACGGTACTTGTAGCTCACCCATTGGGTGTCCGTCTCGAAGCAGCTACAAAACTGGCGAGCCGAACATGTCCTCGGACACTCCCGGCACTAAAAGCCATACGCTAAAAAAAAGTAGCTGTCTGACAGTGAGGTAGCACCCAAGTCACGGAGACCAAGACAAACGGCCGAGGGGACCCGACGCGCTGATCTCGCGTCAGACTGTAGTGCCACGTTGTTTAGCCTACTTTCGATTTTTGCAATTCTTTGAAACACGATGAAACCGAATTGAACGAAATTTGGTGAAGAGGTAGCACTAGCAAAGGGCACCTCAGTGTCATGTTTTATATTGCCGCCATCTTTACCAAAACTTAATGGCGGTCACTCTAACGGTCAAAACTTAACATTAAATTACGACCAAACTGATCATCGTATCTTTACGAAATTTGGTAAAAAAGATACCTTCACATGAGACGCGTCCTGAGATAAAACTACAAGGTCATCAGCCGGACTGTTTAAAGATAGCAGCCGTGTGAATTATGCAAACATTGTAGTCAATAGCTTAGGATCCACCAATTCCGATTATCAAGCCGAGGGAGGTTTAAGCTAACCAAAAGGACGTGACCCTTTATTTATTATGATTTTATATTATAATATTACACTTAATCATTGACTTGAATGAGCTGAGCCGTCTCTGTCACATGACAAGATGGCAGCTGACTTCTTGTGCCTGTCCTATATTTCAGTAGTTTGAGTATATTGCCTGCAATATAGCCTACTGATAGAAATAATATAAACTTTGTATGAAGTGGAAGATGCACTGCAGTGAAGAAATCGTTTATTTCATGACATTATTTGCTAACACGTTGTATCTAAGTCGGTTAATAACACTGAGATATTATGGACATGTTTGCTCTGTGCCAACGCATTCTTCTCTCACGCGGGCGGTTGGGGTTTGGAACCGACAAAAGTTAACGTTTTTTTACTTGAATTCTCTTACAAATGATGTGGACGAGCTCTTTTCACAGATACTAAATAAAATGTTATTTAGCTCAACGGAGAGGCTATTGTATACACTCGTTTATTAATAATCACAGCCCCGGCATCGCACATTAACAGAAGACATTAGAAAAAGGAGAATAGAAGAACAAGATACACGTTGTCATCAACCACAGCCTTCTCAATTCCTCCGAACGGTGCTGTCTTCTTGCGGGTTACGTGGGTAATTGTTCCAAACATTCCACTTTATAAATCCCTGGCCTCCTGAAGTGGATTTTTTAAGGGGAAAATACCTGAAACGAATGATTCTTAAGTTTGGAGGCTTAATATCGAGATTAACGGACGTGAATGCATTGCTATAAGTTAGTAGTTTTGTTATTCAATCATCACAAAGTATATAATATTGATTTAGACACATACTTAGTCTACTGGCTAATTATCAATATAAAATAAAACAAACAATACATGGTGGTGGAGGTGGTAGTTTTAGGATACACATACATTTAGGAGGAAGTAGGCTATATGTTCTTTGCTGAACATCTTGTTTTAAATGTACACAAGTCGCGATTTGGGAAGTATAGTAATTACATCGTAGTATTATTTACAAAATTACAGTCTTCTCTTAAACAATTCAAAATGTTTAGGGAAAGGCTCTAGGACTGAATATACCAGGTAATGAGTTCCAATTATCAATACCACGGTTAATGAAAGAATATTTCCCACAATGAGTAAGCTGCGATCGGCCTATAACGTTATGCGGATGATCAGTCCTGCTCAGGTAGGTGGGATTCAAATACAATGCAACACTGTCCCCGCTGCTCAAATTGGCGACGGGCGACGGGGAGATGAAAGGTGTATTATACAAGTTAAACTGCTTAACAGTACTGTGGTTTGCCTGCTTAGCCGAAACTTAGGGGTCCCTTATCCCCAAAGAAATTTTGATCAACCGATCACAGCTAAGGGCATCTCCCTTTGGGGTACAGAATCTCCACCAATAGACGGCCGGCATGTTTTGTGGTGAACAGGGAGAAGAACATGAGTAATGGGAAGCAAGGAGTGATTTAAAGGATGGGGTCATAACTTATTTGGATGTGATTCAATCACTAACGCTTTCGTCACAATTAGAATAAGAGCTACATCGCGCCGTTCCAAAGCTTCCTAGTCCACCTTGAGACGTCATAATCCGGATTGTAACGTCCAGGATGTCGTTCTGTTCATTCCGGTACATAGACGACGCAACGTTCAGTCCGGTTCCAAGTTACTAAAGTTACGGGTACAGCCTCCTCCACCGCTTCAGTTACCAGGTTTGGTTTCGCTTTCTCTTACGTTCCAGGTAAGGTAACGTTATTGAAATGGACAGCGGTAACGTTACGCTTGGAAATAATGTTCGCGATAACAGAACTTGTCCGTTGCTCAGGATCAAGCGTTCCGTTACATGTTACTTTCTTTTATGGATCCATGCCCAAAACAACGATAAAGATTGAAAGAATATTTTGATGTGTTTGTGCGTGCATAAGTGTTTATGAGCGTGTGTATGTGTGTATGTTTCTAGCCCTGGAATGGCACTCTCACAAAGCACATACGTAAAAAGCACAGTGGGGTCTGCTCTACCCAATCATATTGCAGTCATTAATATCATATCCTTTGAATTTCACGACTTGTTCTTATTCTAGCTGTCTACTGTATAGTTAGATGACACCGGTAAATGACTATTATAATCTCTAGTGCTTATCTATTTTAATTAATTAATTATAATTACAATAAAAGAGTTACAGACTGAAAATTAAAGACATACATAAACATGCATTTCTCGCCGGCACAGTAGACAACTATCGTCAAGTTTTGGAACATTTTTACAGTACAGTTATTAAACAGCCACTACAAATTAATATCACTGATAGTTCGCATTAGCGACAGGTTACAAAATGTTTCACAGGAGACGTTCCCAATCTACACATACCATGGCTCTGTCAGAATGGTTTCGCACTACCTAATGTAACAATTTGATAGTCCTTCCTTGGAATTGGTCATTCCATACACTGTCTGTAGCACTAAGGAAACACGTGTCAGCTTGTTAAGCACATAGCAAGAACTGCAGCAGGAAGGCACACACCAGTAAAAGACAACTGTAAATGGCACACTGGGGTTTCCGTGACACTGAGCTATATTTACGTTTGTCCCACGGACGTTTGCTTCCGCTGACAGATCTGAATGACACTATCTGAGTGTGACAAGGTGCTCACGCAATTTACAAACATGACTCGGTAGCCTGCAGTTTCATTTAAGAGATTTATTCGATAATTTGTCTACCGCAGGGTCTCTGAGACCCCAGTGTGCCATTGCAGGGCTAATACAATCTAAACAACTATAGTGAACTCATTGAAAGTCAATAAGGATTTACTATTGCTTTTAGTCCGACCTCGACCGTGCCTTTCAAATTGTATTAAGTTTCACCAAACCAACATGGTGGCCGCGCGAAATATTTCACCGGCATTCGATATCTCCTAAACTATTAATGACATCAACTTGAAATTTTGTATGGTGACAGAGATGTTCTTGTATATTACTTGAGAAAACCTGATAAGCACAAAGCAAACATGGGGGCCAAGCAAAATTCAAATATTTACTTTCTCGATTTCATTTGAGCGCAATGAAACTCGACATGGTAAATCTTAATACCAGGTTTAATGCATTGGTATCTTAATTTAATTGTATCGTTTCGAATAACTCAAGATGGAAGCAGTACGAAATTTTAAAATTATGAGGTGCGTTCAAAAAGTAACGAGCCGGAGGCATAATCACAGAAACCAGTACCTGTATGTTAGAAGTATTGGTCCTGGCTGTTGAGGCACTTGTCCCACTGTGACACGAGGTGGTGAATGGCTGTCTCATAAAATTCCCTGGGCTGCGATGTGAACCAGGGTGTCGGAGTGCCGCGACTGTGTTGGCTGTATGAGGTCGTGCATTGTCGTGGAGTGACCTCGGCGGCTATGGCGTTCACTGTCACTCGGCGGTCCTGGGTAATGAGAGCATCAACCAGCTGGACTTTGTCATCGGTAATGCAGGGAGGTGCCTTAGACCGGGCATCATCGGCAAACGACATCCGTCCTTCCCTGAAGCGCTTGTGCCACGCCTTGACCCTTGCGAGGGACATGCAGTGTTCGCCGTACACTTGTGACATTCGGCGATGAATGTCCGTTCCCCCTACTCCTTCCGCTGTTAGAAACCGAACAACACCTCTTTGCTCTTCGGTTGACGCCTCCATGTCACTGTTTGCAATGCGACTGGCAGCGTTGGACGATTGATGCATGCTGCTGCTCGCTTTGTATCGTCACGTGACGTGCACGCGTGCCCTCTAGCGACGGGCTGTGACCTTCCCCGCTCTGGTCGGAACCACACCTCATTTCGCACGCCACGATTAGCCGATGTCGTCACCGGTTTGCGCATTCCAGCCTCCGGCTCGTTACTTTTTGAACGCACCTTATATGTTTTATATCGTGTACTAATTAAGCGATCGAAATGAATGTATAATTAACCCACACAATAATCTTCATCAACTGGAACATACAGTAACTCTATGGCCAACATATAAAGCAATCCAACAATTCACTGGTGTTCAATATCTACGGATCAATCACAGCAATCCTACTGAAATATTGTATATTGATAGAAGTCATTAACGTAATTTCACCTATGTGTGGACTATTAATAACCTGATGAGCATAAAAACAACTTGTTGGCCATACGAACATTAAATATTTAAAAGGGCTTTTATCACGACGTAATAATTCGATCGCAGTTAAACCTGGCGAGGTAAACCTTTATGCAAGACTTAATATACTGGAATCTATTTTAATTCAATCTTCGTGAGAAATTCAAAATGGCGGTGGTATGAAATTTTTAAATCCAGTTTTATTTTGTTGTGTCCTAATCAAGCGATCAAAATGAAAGTTTGTGTACTGCCATTACCTTGAGCCACATGGTAATATTTGTAAACTCTGCAAGGATATCGTCAACAGTGTCTTGGACAAGATTCCTCTCCATCAGCTGTATGACATGCCAAGTCAAATGTTGTTTTATTGATGTGTAACATCTTCCCACTCGGTTGCTGGATATTTTTGTGGGAGTGATTTTGAAAAATGGGACGGAAGTGGATCGGAACAATCGAGGTGGCACCAGCTGGCACACTTCCGTTCGATGGAACGGAAGTGTGCTCGAACGGAAGTGTGCTAGCTGGCAGTTGTGGATCGAACGGAAGTGTAAGACGCACTGCCAACTCAATCGATCGATACAGCTGGCAGTGGTAAGATCCAGCTGGCAGTGATAAGAGAATCAATGAGCGCGCGGTGTCGGAAATTGATACTATGACGTACTCACGACCATGTGGAATGTATATGACATACTGAACGGTATACGCCCATGCGAACTCTGGTGTCAAGTGATTGAAACAAAGCACATGGTACATGTTCGAAGTCTTCGTAACAGTATTTAAATGGTAAAATTCCTTAATATCAAACATTGTAAGTAGTCGGCATTGCCGGTATTATGTTTCTGCACAATGGCTATTCAAATATTAACCCATATAACGGTAATGCAGTCATCATTATAATATAATCGTTGTGGTTATACGAGAATCGAGCAAGCCTTCATGAACTATTACTGAATACATTCTCTTTACTCACAAGAGGACCGATTCATAAGGCATTTTAAACTCAATTTCACGCAGGAACATTATCGAAACAAGCAAAATATAAATGAAACATAATTCCGTAATGCAGTTTTATTGGAACGTGGAAATAAGTCACCATCTAGTGCACAATGTTTGCGTAGTCGAAATAGCCGTGGCGTTAGCGCCTATGACTGTGAATCTTGTGATCTCGGGTTCGAATCACGGACGGGGTAGATATTATAGCTACCAGATTATCATTTTAAACGATATTTATCATATCAATATGACTCATTTTAACAGAATCCATATGAAATTACGTGTTGGTCTGTGAATCAAGAGGACCTGTTTATAAGGAATTTAAGGTTATGAGTGGTGTCGCGTCTATTAATCTACTTGATGAATATCGTATTCTTTATTTAGGCTAGTGCTGGTGGAAGCTACAAATCATCTAATAAAATGAGTTCCGTATTATAAACTACAATATCTGTAAAACACTCCCTTTTACAATAGATTAATATTTGTGTCAATAATAGTATAAAATACCGGTGTATCAACAATTTCACGTGAGGTTTCTTCTATGTCAGATGCGAATACTGTAAGGCTCGTAATTTTTAGCCTACTTTTCACATTTTGCAAAAATGAGGAAAAAGTAGTCTTATGAGATCGATCCGGGAAAATGTGTGTCTGTCTGTCTGTCTGTCCTTCTGTCTGTCTGTCTGTCTGTCTGTCTGGCTGTGTGTGTGTCCCCCCCCTATCAACTCCTAAACGGCTGGAGCAATCGAAATAAAATTTGGTAGGAGTAAAGATCTATACCTGAATATCTCACGCCCATATTTGAAAATGATGTCAGTGCTACCAACTGCTGAAAAATCGCAATTGAAATTTGAGCTCCATGTTGGATATCTTGGAAGGTATGAATGGGAGCTATTTCAAAATCGGCACACATATAGATAATAATATTGCAGTTTAATTTCCAGAAGGCCATACATGGCAGTGTTGCCGAAATGATTATAAGCCTACTGATAGGTCCAATATTTAAAGGCATATAACTTCTACACTATCAATTGGAATTCAACCAAATTTCGTATGTTGTATGTGTACATAACCAGATATGACTGAACGTATTCTCATGAACCACCAGTGCTGCCAACTGTTAAAAAATGCTCTTAATTTCTTTTATCCAAATACCAATATATATGAGAAAGTATGCAAGCCGACAGCTTTAAACTATGCACACGTATAGTACATGACATTCTATATTAATTTGGAGTAACTTATATACGTCAGTGCTACCAACATGATTCTAAGCCTGCTGAAATGTCCAACTTTAAATACATGTAACTTCCATACTATTATTTGGATTTCAACCAAATTTCGTATGTGCTATGTGTACCATAACAGCTATGACTATGCGTATTCTTAAGAGCAACCAGGGCTGCCAACTGTTAATAAATGCTGTCTCTATTTTTGTTACCCTAATATCAATATATCAGAAAGAATGCAAGCCAATAGCTCTAAACTTTGCACACGTATAGTACCTGGCATTCTAGATTACTTTGGAGTAACTAATATACGTCAGTGCTGCCAACATGATTCTAAGCCTGCTGATAGGTCCAATTTTAAAATGCATGTAACTTCTATACTAACTAATGGATTTCATTCAAAATTGGCACAACAATAGATCATATTATTTCAGATTATTTCTGACCAATACATGCATGACACTGTTGCCAACATGATTTTACGCGCGCTGTTATATTCAATGTTTAACTGCATGTAACGTCCATGCTATTCATTGGACTCCAACCAAATTTTGTATTCTGTACCTTAAGAGATGGAACTAAGAATATATTCAGTCACCAGGGCTGCCAACTGTAGTGCTCTATTAGGCTACATTATGCCAGGTATACAGTATTTCGAACTAATTAGAAATTTCGATATTACCAACTTAATTTCGTCATTATTCTAGATAGATCCATATCGATTAATCATTGGCATAAATCTTAAATTTTAAGAAAAGTAGGCTCTTTAGTTCGTCACGGAACTTCTTGTTTTCTCTGTTATTGCACACTTCTAAAATTACTTAGCTTAATATGAATCAGATATTTAATATGTTAATTATTATCATTCTATTAGGACATTACCAAGAATATTTCAATTTCGCGTCGCCGCGATGTTGGATTTGTGCTCACCAGGTTATTGAATGTCCCATAGGTGCCTCTATCAACATACAAAACTTCAGTTTGATTGCTGTAATAGATTCGTAGATATTGAGAGCCGTCTAAATATTTCGGATGGTCGCCATGTTGGATTGTTATATATGTAGGCCATAGAGTTATGTGTGATTAGATGAAGATTATTGCGTAGGTTCATTATTCAAACGTTCACTTCGATCGCATGATTAGGACACAAGAAATAAAAACTTAATTTTGAAAATTCGCATAGTCGCCATCTGGTGGTTATGTAAACAATTGATATAATATAGATGTGAGTGCATTACAATGTGCATAAACATTTGCTGTGCCATGTTTCACTGCACTCAGATGGTTAAATCGCGAGAGAAGTCTATTTAAAAGTTTGAACTTCGCTTGGCCACCATGTTCGTTTTGTAATTAACAAATTTATAAAAGTTACATATATTAACTTCTAGTAGTATCTTTTATCACCGTAAAGAATTTCAGGGTGATATATGCTACTCTTGCGGAGATATAGAATGAACGTGAAATATTTCGCGTGGCCGCCATTTTGGAATGGTGTACAATTTGAAAGAGATGGTCGACGTTGGAGAAGGTAGTAGTATGCATATACCGAGTTTCATTGAATCGCTTCGGCCGTTTAGATTTTATTAGAGGGGGGGGGGGGGGAGGGGAGACACACACGCACATGGACAAAAGGTGATCTCATAAGCCTATTTCTTTCATAAATGAAAATAGGCTGAAAATTGCTTCCAACATGATAATAGTAACTGAATGTGAATAATGATGTGGTTGTCTAACCAAACGGGAGCGATTACTATTTCCAACTATATAATATTATCGCAAATTAGTTCCTTCTACCAGGCTTATGCAGTATGTGCAAGAAACAATCACACGCACAAACAGGCTTTCTGCTTTATAGATATCAATCTAATGTGTTATGTAATGTCCTGTTCCTGGTGGCGCAGGATACAGGCAATCAGAGGCAGGCACATTTATCATTGACATTGTGACTCAATAGCAATTTACTGTGACCTTACTCTTGTACTTTATGGAAATTTGTCCACTAATGTTTCACAGTGACCCTCTTTCAATAATCTGCTACACTACTGCATTCAAATAAACAACAAATTACGAGAACTAATTTGCACAAGTGACGCACTTCCTCTCAATTGTCCCTGACTTCCGTTGCCAGTAAAGTAGAGAAGGCAGACCCCAGCCGAGTGGTGAGTTCACCCCGACCCTCCAACATGAAGCGATCACTGGTACTCCTCTTGGTGGCTGCGTGCCCTGCGGCCATCCTGGGCCTCTCTATCCAGCAGACCTCACACAAGGTGAGTTTCTGTGTAGGCTATATCCCACAGCCAGTCTAGAAGGATGACACCTACTCCCTAATAACTACTATAGTATGGTGTTAGAAGCCATTTTTCAGTGTCGCCTTGGTAAACAAAAGTTTGGTGCTTTTCAGTCGGTCATCATGATTGTACCCAAATGAGATGGGTTATTCCACAATCCTGAAAAAATTACATGATATTAATAAATACACTTGGATGAACGGTTTCGATCGTCAAGCGATCATCATCAGATCCATTACACTTAGGCTATGTAATCTGTGTCTGAAAGTATGGGTGAAAATATTTACAATATGTGCAGTTATTTAGTTGCAGTATTATTTGAGATAATGCAACTCATCAATAGTTGTTAGTTGTGGTCTATGTGATGATTTGTTTTGATACTGGAAGTGGTGATTGACCTCAGGAATTGGCCTGTTTGGAGTGAATATGTGGTTGTTGTAAATAGTCATTTCAGATTGTATTGTACAGGCTACTTATTTGATTGAGTCTTGCGCGGTCCTGTTGAGAGCAGTTCACCTGGTCACTTATTGCACTCGACTGAATGGAAATTCCTGTGTGTGAGGGTCCATTATCTCGCTGAGCTGTTCCCCCTCTCGCATTCCTAAGTGTTGTGTGTTCCTCGTGCAAGTGGTGAATGCATCCCGAACCTCCGACCCAACAACTCATTTGGGTACAATCGTGTTGACCGACTGAAGAGCACCAAACGTTCTTTAACTACTACAGTCACATGGCACAGGTTATTAGGCATAGGCCTGTACCGTATACACACAAGTACACGAGGCTGACAAACAAAGATGACCCAAGGTCCTAAATAAATCAAAAAGTAAAATGAAAACTCTTAGGGTGATTTTCGGAAATCTTGACACATTTATCTATGTGCACATTGTTCTTACGTTCCTTGATTGTTTTCTTAATTATGACCGACTGGTAAACTCTCTTTCACTAGCGGACCCGTGCGAGAACTCTCGCATGGCCTTACTGTTATGCGGGCTTCTATAAATAGATATATTTGTTTAAACGCACTTTAAAAACAAATAAATATATTTCCGTTGCCTTTTCAAGAAATGCAAGATATTTCCTGTACTATTGAGACGATTTGGAAGATTTTGGTACAAACCACACCTTCTAACTCCCTCTAGTTTAGGAGCTTGAATTTTTTGAAACATACACCTTAGCGTATATATATGAAGCGATGCGCCGAAAAGGGATCTAACCGACAATTTTTCCGAAAGTGAGGTTTCAACGGAATAAGGATCTATAAGCACGTTCCTGCATAGTGGCGTTGCCATGTGGAAGAATTCGGAACTTGTTGCTGTGCTAGAGGGTGGAGAACTTCCGCCTCGCGCGGAAAAGGGATCTAACTCCAGTCCAAGATGGCGGAGCATAGCTCATTGCTTGTGACAGCGAGTGCATTAAAGCATTAAAAATCAAGTACGAAACGCAATCGTAATGTGAATGAGTGGAAGGACGTCAAGCGCAAACATCTTAGGAATGCTGGCTTGGCATATACATCAAAGAAAGGTGCCGCAGTTCCAGGGAGAAAAGCACCAGAGCCGGTGTCTTTTTGTTGTAAATAATTTCTTTTTTACGTTGTTCTAGGACTGTCTAATGGTCTCAATCATCATACTAGTTACCAATCTGTACATTATGGCACAAATTATACATAAATTTCGTTTAACAGTTTTTGGTGGTTACACCATGGTTAGACCCCTATTCGGCGCATCGCTTCAATTTTATTCAGGCGTAGTCCCTGAATTTTCGTTTAGATGACCTGCTTAGACGAGCTGTAACTAAGAACTAATGCTGCGAGCGGCCGTCCGGTAGTCATCTCTTCGTATTCCGTTGTTGTTTTTGTTTCATTTGAGAGGCTTAGACATCGTGGTCATTACCCTGTGTACTTGGGTGTGTTCATTTTGCCTGGTAAGCTGTGTCATTGTGATGCCTGTAGCAGTGTGTGTATTTGTAACTCAGGTGAGGATGGGAAGGAGGCGGCCGTGGCCTTAGGTTAATAACCATCGCAGCATTTGCCTTTGCATTTGTTATTCTTAGAGTTAAGTCTTAGTTACTATAGTGTTTTTTCGTACAAAATGCTATATTTAGTGTATAGTAAGTTAGACCAAAGCGACCCATGCTGACAAAGACCTCATTGAAGGGTTGATAACATGTTACAACAAGTAGTTCCGTGAAGAACTAGAGCCTACTTTCATATATCCTACTTATGATAATTGCCTCTATCAACATACACAATTTCAGTTTGATTGCTATCATAGATTAATAGATATTAATAGATATAGATATACGCGTATATTAATAGATTAGATAATAGATACTATTAGATGACAATTTTTGCGTAGGTTCATTATTCAAACGTTCACTTAGATCGCATTACTAATACACAAAAAATAGAAACTTAATTTTAAAATTGCGCACAGCCGCAATCTTGAGGGTATGTGAACAATTGAACTAAATTAGATGCCAATGCATTACAATTTGTATGAACATTTACGGTACCATATATCACTGCGCTCAGATGGTTAAATCGCGAGAAAAGTCTATTAAAATGTTCCACCTTCTCTTGGCCGCCATGTTCGTTTTGTATTTTGCAGGTTTTTGGAAGTCTCATGGCTAAACGTCTAGTAGTACCTCTTATCACCGTACACAATGCCAGGGTGATATCAGTTATAGTTTCGGAGATATAGAATGCCAGTGAAATATTTCGCACAGCCACCATGTTGGATTGTTGAGACGTAATAAAATTTGAAGGGCACGGTCGTGGTCGGCCGTAATAATACTATGACCTTACTGAGTTTCATTGAAATCGCTCAAGCCGTTTAGAAGTTATTATGGGACACACTCACACACATATACGCACACACACTCGGATAAAAGGTGATCTCATAAGCCTATTTTTTCATAATATGAAAATAGACTAAAAGTAAATATTATAACATAGTATTAACAGGTGTCCTTAGTAAGTTTAATTAACAAATATTGCTCTATTTGCTCTCACAGTCCTTAGTCATTAGTCCTGATATTCCACAGGAACATGATCCAGTGATAACCAGTCCAGATCTCTCTCAGAACGCCATCCCATCACATGTGAAAAAATCGTATTGGCCACAGTGCTATAGAGGGTTGTCTGTGAGAGGTTTGAACACGTGTTTCTAGCACTAGGGGCCATCACTCTCGATTGTCGCTCGTCACGCATCGACCCAGTAAATGATATTGAACTGCTTGCACCGTGGAGTATTTATACAGTACCACTCTAATTTAGAAATGCATGTCTACACGCTAGAGAGGAAAACCATCAAGTTTCACGATCGTCCATCCCCAGTCAAAGTCAACGCGCGGACTATTAACTAAAATGACCCAGTAGAGTAGAGAGTAATGATGATTTCACATTGGAAAACAGTTTTGAAGGTAATTAAAGCCATGGATTACACTTCCAGGACAATCTCATTAGAAGCCACTGCTTGATGTGTGTAGCGGGAGAATATGGGCCTATTCTACGGGCAAAAGCTGCAGATTCAGTCACTCAAAGCTTTTGCCTCTAGACAGATTTTAAGCAGTGAAGTTGCCAACGCATCAAGCGATTAGGCTGCACTATTCCGAAGCTCCTATCACTGTAGGCAGGCTTAGTAGTTCGACAGAGCCGGGAACCCAATACGGACCTCAGAGTGACAGCAAATATTGCTAGCTATCACACGAGGTAGTTTGATAGAGACAGGAACCAAACCCGGACCTCAGGAGTGACGACCAATATTGATAGCCACGACACTAGGAATTGGTTTGGCAGAGCCAAAATTTGAACCTGGACCTAAGGATGACAACCAATATTGCTAGCCACGACACCATGAGATGATTATCCGATTACCATTTGTCCCGATCTCTACAAATGTATATGATCAGTTAATCTCTGTGCAGTTTCGACGACAGATCTTCTTCTAGTGGGCCTAAGTTGGCCTAAGTCGTTGAGAATTAACGTGTTTCCTGAAAAACATTGTATAGTTTCCAGCTATGGAGATGCTTGGGATTTTCCGGACCACTCGAGCGTATGTGAGCTAAACTGAGTAATCTGTAGGAATTGTGTAGTTCTTAGCTAAGCCTTTATAGGGAGGTGAAAGGCTGCTTGAGCTTATATTTCTCGCAGTTTGAGGCACAAGTGCGCTTCGTAAGAAGGGAGAGAGTGCACAGTTCGCTACTCCTGTGGGGGTCCGGGCGGGGACACCAAGAGCCCGCTGATGAGCCAGCTTGGTGTCCTAGGCGAAACCCCACACAAGACACGGCATAGACCTAGAAAAGTTGCTGAGTTTTAGAAATAACGTTACTGTTTGATTACAATAGGTGAAACGTTGTCATTGCATGCATGAGACTTGAAAGGTAGCCTACTTCGTGTGCGGTAGAATAAAAGCTTCATGTATTAGGAAAGCTTGTATGCGATGCGGGATCATCATTGTTGTTTGTATTGACTAGATGTGTCGTTTTATACAACGTGATGTGACTAACAGACAATAATAATAATAATAATAATAATAATAATAATAATAATAATAATAATAATAATAATAATAATGAGAGTACTATTTGGGGACTGGGGTCCCTTCTAGCTCTCGTTGTGAACAGAGTGCCAGGCGTTTGCCCTGAATGGATATGAAAACAATACTTTTACAGGAACGAAGTCGTTACAATAAACCACTTTTAAATACCGCTTGATTCAGCCCAGATCGAACCTGAAAACTTGAGGTTTGAAGAAAACACTCGATGAGCAACGCCACTCAGTCCAACTATGTATCTGGGGAATACTAACTTTTTGGAAATTATTCTTCAACCTGATAGTGCGAGAGGCTCCCAACAGTCTGCCAGGCAGCAGTATAAAACTAAAGTGGAACAGTGGATTATTCAGGAGTAAGAAGAACTTGCGACAGAATACCTGGAGCATCGTCTACCTTTAAATTTGTTGCGAGGAATGTGGTTGAGAAATTAATAGAAATAACCGCTGATACTGAGCAGCTTGTGAGTGCGGAAATTACACGGGACATTAAAGCTGGCAGAACAAGCCAAGTGTTTAAGATAGCGTTAGGATGGAGAGCCAGCTCAGGGAAGGCGACGCGATGCCACGAGAATATGGGAACTAAGCATGTAAATCTATGTCTAGACCGGCCATCACCTGGCTGCGTGGCTCAGCGGTAACGTTCTCGCCAGCTGTGCCCAAGGTTGCAGGATCGAATCCCGGCGCAGTCAGTTGGCATTTGAGGGTGCGCAAATTCGAGGGAACCATGTCAGTAGATTTACTGGCACATTAAAAATCCCCTTCGGGGCAAAATTCCGGCACCCTGGCACGGCGTCTCTAAGAGCCACAATAGTTAAAATGGACCTAAAACCAATAATATTATTCCATTATTATTAACCTATTATAGTCCAGTGACGTGCCTGAAAGACCTTAGGGTAATGATCACTTCCCCGGACTACTTTTGCACTTAAAAGCAAACTTAAAAAAAAATAATCAAAATCACTTAGTTTCTACCATGTCCGCAGTGAACTAGTAAGGTAAATAAATAAATAAATATATAAATAAATAAATGTATGATTATTATGATTATTATTACCGTATTATTTTAATTATTATTATATTCATTATTAGTATTATTATTATTATTATTATTGTAGTCGTCTATTACTTCACTATGGGTTGATGCCACGTCGTCAGAATAGTAACCATTCACGGTAAACAGATCAGAACACAAAGTAAATCATGAGTTTCTAAGAAGGTAGGCTATGCGTTCAGAAGAGAACATCTTGTTTGAGGTGCAGCAAACTGGATAAACTACGTTCCCCTTTCACTGTCATACAACAGCGGAACAGAAGCCAGTGAAAGTCTTTAGCGTATGACATGATAGACTCCAAGGATCGTGAATTTTATCCGCTTGAAACTGGATCTCGACCTTTAGCTCTATACTACTATCTGCTACCTCTTTCAGGCCTTACCAGATTGGATTTTACTGTCGGTCTTTAAGTTAATATGGGTCGTTGTGTATCATCCATGATATAAATTTAATCTATAATCTGGATAACTTTCGAAACATGAACGTGCAATGGACTGAGTAATGCACGCCACTAAGAGAAATGTACAAACAAAATCGGACGGTTTTGTCTGAATGTCTAAGTTATGCCTTAAACATTTAAGCCGGAGTTGAGTGACATGTTGTTCAGAGAGAATAGAAAGTTTATATATTTCCCTCGAAATAAATTAACACTGTACATGTTCATTACGAAGGCATAGAATGACTATTTTTCAAAAAAGAAATCTTGAGGTGACATTTTCACATCAACCAATTGCAAACTTAATGTTCAAATCTGTGAGAAGTCGAATCGACTGAAGATTGATAAATCAAGAAAAAGGGAGATATATAAGTTCTTTTCTTTTCTTTTTTCTTAGTCGTTTACCCTCCAGGTTGGTGGAATCCACGGACTCAGCGAGGGAACTCACCACTACCGCCTCTACGGGCAGTGTGGGTAGATTATTGGCTGAGGAATAACCTAACCACCAAGGGAAGATGATAAAGAAAAGGAGGTGGGTTTCGGACTGGAGAAAAAGGATAGAAAAATAGGAGGAGAGTCCCACAAAAGTTATGAATTTAACTTTAAATGCACTTAGAGGCGGTTGCCACTGCAAATCCGTTCTCTGATACCTAAAGTGGGTAAAGGACCTGGTCGAAGCTGACGGGAAACGCAGCTAGGACTTGGGCGGTTTGCAAGAGAGTGGCTTTAGTATATTCACTCTCAAGCATGCATCTGCCTACTATGGGGAAGGGTGATGGTCTGGCAAGACAGAGAGTAACAGATTTATTGTATGTCTGTTCAAAGAAATTCGTTTTTGCAAAGTAATTCGAAGAATACCAATAATTTGAATCAGGTTTGGTATTTCCAGTTTTCGAAGTTATAGAGTTCCTGAAAAAGCGACCAAGTGCTTCCAAGAAGGATAGTGATAAAAAATTATACCTTGGGGAGTAATTTTGGTAAGTGAACCAATAGTTGCATTTGGAAATGGCTAAGCTTTTACTCAGCAAGGAGCCGGCTAAAAGTTTAGACAAAGAGAAACACTTATCTTTCGGAAAACCAACCATAAGTTTTCGGAGAGGATCTCCACAAGCAGGTTGCTGGCGTAGCGAGCTGTACTTGCCTTACTGGCCAGTTAGAATTAGCTATTAAAGCTAAGAGAAACTTTAACAAGATTACCACTGAGAGTTCTTGCTCAAATGCAACGAGTGGTGAAAGCCCTATCAATAGATTTAATGGCATTGAGTAGGAAGAGCCAAGGAAGACAGGATCTTGCCTAACCGTTGTATTAGAGAAATGATGAGTCGAAAAGGAAAGTTTGAATTTATTTAACAATGCAAAAAAGTCTAATGAATTTGACAAGTATATAGTTTCAATTTTTAGTAACAATTTGGGGTCGCAGACCTCCTAACATTTAAAGTTTGCTCCAGGCAATTAACAATTCTTTAGGTTTCAAACCTTTATAAAATCCTAGCAAGGATTTAAAATAGCGAAGATAAAAATTCAAAATTTAAAGACTATTAAGGTTATTAAAGTTAAACAATAAATAGAGTACAAGGTGTGTACTATAAGAAATTTCTGAGAAAACATTCTAGAGAAAGTAACCACTTCGAAAATAACAATAAGAAAAAAATGAAGAATAAGATAGAAGTTCCTATAACTTCTTATATTTGTGCAGAATTACTTTTATAACAATTATACAAAAGAGGGCAGGTCACTTACTGTGAAACCTGAAGAGAAAGTCAAAAGGAAGGTTCTAGACTTCCTATGTTTAATTAGGAATCACGAGACTAATGGGGCAAGTTTCCCTTTCGTGAAACCTAGAAATAACTCACTCCTGAGTTGAAAGAATTGTATTCCCTGATTATAAGGAAGAAACAATGTAAGCTTGAACCGTGTATAAAACACGTAGTTATGCAGAAATAAATTAATGATAAACAAGCAAGATGGAAGGGCACTTCGTTAGAGTGACACCTCATTGAAAATGATCTAGAGTAACAATTTTATTAATATGGTTTGTTAGTAGAAGGTTTAGGAAAGATCAATTGGGATTTAGGATAAATGTTCATGGCCTTATTTATGGTAATCGGACGATCGCGACGCGGTAGAAATGTTGAACAAGCACTAGTTTTCAATATAGTCTGTTGAATGGATGAAAAGTTCACTGTAGTAACACGAAAGTTTATGGCAAAGAAAGTTATTGCAATTGTGAAAAATGACTGGTTGCACTAGATAAGCGAAAGTCTATTGCTTGAGAAAGTTGTGGATTACAATTAAATGCGCCATAGAACATTCCAACGGTGGAAGAAAATTAGCTATTGAGCTTTAATTCAGAAGGAAGATTCTTCAATTTTAAATAGTATTCTCACAAGTGAGTGAAAAATACATGGCGGCAAGACTTGTAGATAAAGTACAGGATCTGGAAGGTTCCAGAACGATCCTAATAGAAGAATGGGGCCAAAGTTAATCCAGCGGTGGAACGAGCTTAATATTTTATGGACAGCGGGTATTAGATAATATCCCACGTTGTGAGAAGATCTCTCATTCAAATAGCTTAAGAAAAGCTACTTTCTATTAAGGTTGGCTTAGACAGACAAAAGCTCAACATGGCAAATCCCGCGAAGAATGATTACCGCCCCAAATAAGTAATCTCACGCTGTCTATAAAATGATCAATAAAAGCCTGTAGATAATAAAACTGATGAAGATGAGGTTAAAACCTTAAGTCTGTACTTATCTTGGTTGCATGTCGAAGGTGAAGTTCCCTTTGACGAATACTTAATGTGCCAACATGGCGTAGAATGTAGAGAGTGCCTCTTGGTTTGAGGAGACTGGCTCTAGTTGAGCCTTGACTGACCGAGTCAACTGCCGACTTACAAGTGAGACCCACTCAGCGAAGCACGGAGGATCCAAGGAAGGGAAAAGAGTGGGGGGTAGGAGACAAAAGGAGAACATATAAGCATGACCAATATTGTAAACTTAAATTCTCTTGAGGAAATGGTCTTCAAAGAGTTGATAGCAGGCGATACTAGCACAGCCTGGTGGGTAAAAGAGTAGACGAAGTTCTCTTGATCACGGAGATAATAGCTGGCGATGGCAACGAGAACTGGTGGCCAGATGGAAAAGGAAGTCCTCTTGCACCAGGAAGAATTGAGGAGCTTCAGAGATTCGCTGCTAGATGACGCTAGGTGGGTCATGGAAGATATATATCTAGAACAGACTCACAAAGAATATAAGAGACATGACCAACAAAGAGAAAATAGAAGATCACTGTTGGTGTTTGATAAAAAGGAAGAAATGAACAAGCAAAGAGCATTAAAAAGAATACTCTATCTTACCGTGTATTCCAAGAGTACACCATACTGGGAGGGGCAAACACCAACAGAGAGCAGGAAAGACGATTAAACATTTAAAGGTAATGAAGCAATTGAAGACAGTGGTCTTGTGATATGACCATTAGTGGTCAAGATTTTGGCCACCCTGACTCTCCCATCCCTTCCAGGATAACACTCGGTCACTCTACCAGAAATCCAGACCAGGGGAGGAGAGACATCCCTAACCAAGACCAAGTCCCCCACTTTGATGTCGGGACTGGAAAGAAACCACTTCTGTCTCCGTTGCAAGGAAGTTAAATATTCCAAGTTCCACCTCTTCCAAAAAGAATTACGGAGGGCTTCAAGTTTACGCCAAACGATAGGTAAATTAGAATCCCTGTAAGAATTGGGAAGAGGAGGAGGGGCAGAAAGAGAAGTGCCGATAAGGAAGTGACCAGGTGTAAGTGGAAGCAGGTCATCAGGGTCATTGGAAAGAGGAGTTAAAGGGCGAGAATTAACAACACCTTCAATCAGAACGGATAGTGAATTGAATTCCTCGTAAGTCAAAATGCGATTGCCTAAGACCTTTCTTAAATGACGTTTAGTCAGCTTTACGCAAGATTCCCTCCTACCACCGTGATGAGGAGCGTAGGGAGGTATAAAGCGCCATTTGAAACCCTTTGAGTAGGAAAAATTAGAAATTTGTTCCATGGCAGGAGAGGAAGTGAGAGCTTTCTTCCACAGGGAAGCTGCGCCCTGAAAAGTGGAAGCGTTATCAGAGAACATCTCTGAAGGAAAACCACGCCTAGCAGTGAAGCGAGAGACAGCTGATAAAAAGTAAGAAGTAGAAGCATTCGTTACTAGTTCCAAGTGGATTGCGCCAGTAACCATGCAAACAAAGAGAGAAACATAAAGCTTACCAAACAATTTGCGTTTAGCTTCTGGGGAATTTCGTTGATATTGGAACGGACCCATATACTCCACACCAGTTAGAGCAAATGGGCGTATAGGAGAGGAGCGAAAAGAGGACAGATCGCTCATTAATTGAGTATTGATTTTAGGTTTCGCTTTGAAGCAAGGAATGCACTTGTGAATTACAGAAGAAACTTCATGAATTCCATTTATGATCCAGTACTTTTCCCTTAAGAGGCAAAGCAGAGTGCGTGTGCCAACATGCAGATTACGATAATGAAAGTCACGTATAATTAAAGAAGTTACGTGATGTTTAGAAGGCAAAATAACGGGATGCTTTTTGTCCTCAGAGAGCAAAGATTGCGAGAGCCTTCCACCTACCCTGAGTAACCCATGATCATCAAGGAACGGGGCTAAAGCACGAAGACGACTGGATTTGGGAAGATCCCTTTTAGAAGAAAGTAAAGACAATTCAGAATAAAAGGCTTCTTGCTGTGTCAGTTGTAAAACCTTAATGGTAGCGAGATTCAATTCATGATTGGTAAGGTGTGGTTTGGGGAGAAGAGGTTGGTCAACCACAAAATATTTCCATCTAAGGAGATAGGCGACGATTCGAAGTAGTTTATGAAAGGAAGAATAGCGGGACAGCAAGGGATGAGAAGCGTTGGAAACAAGACACGAAGGAATAGATAGAGGTACTTTAGCGTCAGGCAAGTTGGAGTTTGTAGCTGGAGGTTTAGAAGGCCATGAAGAAGAGTCTTTGATTAACCACGAGGGCCCATGCCAGTAAAACTGGGAAGCTGCCAATTGAGAGGGTAAACAACCACGAGAGATAATATCGGCTGGGTTATCAGCACTGGGCACATGCCTCCATTGACATCCAGAAGAAAGAGTTTGAATTTTGGAAACTCTGTTTGCAACAAACGTTTGCCAGTGAGAGGGGTTCTTGGCGATCCAAGAAAGGGTGATCATGGAATCGCTCCAGAGATAGATTTGCGAGAATTCGACTTTTAATACTTCCCGTAATTTCTTAACAAGTTCTGCAGCCATGAGTGCAGCGCACAATTCAAGCCTAGGCAAAGTGATAGTTTTAAGAGGAGCGACCTTCGATTTGGCACAAACAAGGTTGGAAACTGAAGATCCATATAATGAACCGCGATAAACTAAATATGCGCAGCAACCATAAGCTTTTTCGGAACTGTCCGCGAACACATGAAGGAAAAAAGATGCATTAGAATGAGAGCTAATTAAATTCCTGGGAATTTCAATAAGGGAAAGATCCAGCAAATTGCTGCGAAACGAGAGCCAACGATTAAGAAAAGAAAGAGGAACAGTGTCATCCCATTCACATTTGAGCGACCACAGCTCTTGCATGAAGAGTTTGGCTATGACGATAACTGGGGCCAGGAATTGAAGCGGATCAAAAATTTTTGCAATTTCAGAGAGAATTTGTCTTTTTGTGTTAGGAAGCTCTTCTGCGAGCGAAACTTTATAGATGAGAGTGTCAGTGCCAGTGCACCAATGAACTCCTAGAGTTTTTATGGATTCGGAGTTTCCACAAATTTCGACAGAAGAAGGATCTACGTCTTCGATGGGAAACTGGGCGAGAAACTCAGGGGAGTTGGAATTCCACTTATGAAGTGGGAAACCTCCATTCCTTAGCAATGCCTGAAGTTCTAAAGACACAAAAGAAGCTTCCTCCAAAGTGGGGAAGGACTGCAAATAATCGTCAACATAGAATGACGTAGTTAGTGCTTCAGAGGCTTTGGAATTAAATAAATGACCATCTTGTGAGGCTAGCAAGTGTAGGGATCGGATAGCAAGGAAAGCAGAGGGGTTTAAGCCATAAGTAACCGTTTTTAAGCGAAATACCTTAATGGGCTTACTGATTTCATCACGCCACAAGATTCTTTGGAGATCTCGTTGTTCCGGTTGAATTAAAACTTGGCGGTACATCTGTTTTATATCAGCTATGACAGCTATGGGAAATAATCGAAAGTTAAGAGTATAGCAGATAGATCTGACTGAATAGCAGGACCAGGGTAAAGGGTGTCGTTAAGGCTGTTGCCATTAACGTCGGGCGATGAACCATTGAAAACAACTCGGATTTTATCTTTTACAAGAGGGTTTTTCCACACGGGATGATGATTTAAATAAACCGTTTCAATTGGGGGGTACAATTCATCATCAGATTTGTTAACAACTTCCATATGATCTAAGCTTTCATACTCATCCATGAAATCAGTGTACTGCTGTTTAACAAGAGGTTCTTTCTTGAATTTGCTCTCGATAGCAAAGAGAGCTTTTCTAGCTTTGGGCTGAGAGTTAATAAGTTTGGGAGGATTATGTAACCTTGGCATTTGAACAACGAACCGGCCATCAGAAGAACGAGTGGTGGTGTTCAAGAAATGTTGCTCACAGAATTCATTTTCTGAAGAGGTTACGTTAGGAGGATCAACGCTTTCAAGCCTCCAGAACTGTTCCAGGTCAGTATTGGCAAAGTAGCATTGCGATGCAGGTTGGGGGGAATAATGGGGAAGTTGACCTGTGACGATCCATCCAAAATTAGTGTCTCTGGCGACTACGTTTGAAGATAACTTGCGAACCTGTTTACGAAGGCAATTCCAGAATACATTGGCACTAAAGAGTATGTCAATAGGATTTTGTATGTTGAACAAAGGATCGGCTAGCCTTAAATGCGAGGGAATGTTTAACCCTGAAATATCCACAGAGTGACTTGGAGTGTCTTCTCCAATGCTATTGACAATTAGACAATTCAATTTAAGAAGGTTGTTTCTGTGACAAATGTCTCTTATGGTTAGCTTTGAGAATTGTAAAGCTTGCGATTTTGAGCTGTTGATGCCCGACACGTTAATAGAAGTGGGGTTTACAGGTAGGCCTAGTTTTCTAATCAAGGAATTAGACACAAAATCATGAGTTGCCGCTGAATCAAGAAGACCGCGTGCACGGACCCAGTTGCCAAAGTTATCCTGAACTTCGATTTGGACAGTAGACAACAATACTTGGGCACTACGAATGGACTTGGCATTTTGAATATACGATGAAGCATTGGAATTGTTAGCACTATCATTTTTCGGAGAAGTAGATGCTGTCGATGACCTTGCCTGATCATGACGATGTAGCAAAGTGTGATGAGCCTTTTCACAATGGTAGCAAAGTCTTGTGGACTTGCAATTAGAAGCAGAATGAGTAGGCGCTAGGCAATTGAAGCAATGTTTGTTCTGGGAAACTAATTTTCTTCTGTCGTCGACTGACATTTCTTTAAAGGATTTACAGAGGTATAGGGCATGGGGATCTTTACAAAGTATGCACTTTAAAGGTTCGTTTAAACTCTTGCGGGGTTCACTTTGAGTGTTTAAAACAATAGAGCTAGCAACACGACGTTCACTAGACCTACTTGGGTAACCAGTAGTGTTTGATTTAAATTTAGATGAGCTGGACCCGGGTTTTTGGGTATTAGACGCTAAGCGTTCGCTTTTAGATTTGATAGACATTAATTCAAATTTAGAACTAGGAGATGAGGGTTCACTTTGATTAGCTAAAGCGGTTAAGAGCTGGCATCTGGCATTTATGAAAGTGACTAAATGCTCGTAAGAGTAGTCGTCTTCTTTAGAAAGTTCAATTTCCCAAGCTTT
Organism: Meconema thalassinum; assembly: GCA_946902985.2. Lineage (NCBI taxonomy): Eukaryota > Metazoa > Arthropoda > Insecta > Orthoptera > Tettigoniidae > Meconema > Meconema thalassinum. The sequence continues at coordinate 62,543,615 of OX336389.2, read as the reverse complement.
GAGGGTAGCAGCATCAACTTTAGAAACCACTAAATGTATTAGGAAAGTATCCCAGTGTTCAGTAGGTTGATCTAATTGGGACAGAGCCTTAACGTGAAGCGGAGTAGTATCAATGAGAGTACGCAAACTAGTGACGTCATTGTGCTGTGACGCAGGTAGGTTGAATAAAGCCTTCATATGGCGTTGAATACGTAACCGTAAATTTCCATATCTTTCTTTTAATAAGTTAAAGGCAATGGGGTAATTTTCGGCACGTAGAGGAAGCGCTTCGACTAACTGCAAAGCTTGACCTCGGAGGATAGATCTCAAGTAATGAAACTTGTATATGACTTGAATTTCTTCATTGTCATGAACAAGAGAGCAAAATAATTCATAGAAAGAATCCCAAGTAGATTCATCTCCGGAGAAATGGGGTAAATCAATTTTAGGTAAAATTGGTTTTGGCTTGTAAGTACCATCACGGAAAGAAGTTTGTGGTTCGTGAAGGGAACCAAGAACAGAAGCGTCCTTTTTCTGCTCCTCTTCGAGTTGGCGTATTATTTTGAAAGCAGAACCTATGCCTTCGTAATATTGGTTTTCTACTTCGACTCGATCTTCGGTTTGATTGAGCATACAAGTTTCTGTTTCAGTTTGGATGTTGCAATAATTTTCATAAGAACGTTCAAAATCCCTTACACGATGTTTCAACAAGTCTAATTGAGCTTCTGAGGGATCTAACTCTTTTATGTACTTTCTGAATCGGGTAATTTGCCCTTTATAGGATGCTCGTTTAGAAGTAAGTTTTTCATCCTTATACTTTTCAGTAGGAGCCATGTCAAAGAAAATAGATTAAAATGTAACTCACGAAACTGTGGAACCTTGGAAATGCTGTCAAGCTGGCAGCAGCAAATAAGTTGAAAGAAAGGGACACACCACGGGAGACAGGAGCGGCCTTTTTCCCCTTCACAGGCTTTGCATGATGTAGTTATAGCTGAAAGATTCAAAGCAGATATTAATAATTTGCAATGTATTGCCAAATTATCTTTAAAAAAGAATATGAATAGAAAATGGACTCTCCCGGGTTTCCGGGACCAAATTTTGGTTAGATTATTGGCTGAGGAATAACCTAACCACCAAGGGAAGATGATAAAGAAAAGGAGGTGGGTTTCGGACTGGAGAAAAAGGATAGAAAAATAGGAGGAGAGTCCCACAAAAGTTATGAATTTAACTTTAAATGCACTTAGAGGCGGTTGCCACTGCAAATCCGTTCTCTGATACCTAAAGTGGGTAAGGACCTGGTCGAAGCTGACGGGAAACGCAGCTAGGACTTGGGCGGTTTGCAAGAGAGTGGCTTTAGTATATTCACTCTCAAGCATGCATCTGCCTACTATGGGGAAGGGTGATGGTCTGGCAAGACAGAGAGTAACAGATTTATTGTATGTCTGTTCAAAGAAATTCGTTTTTGCAAAGTAATTCGAAGAATGCCAATAATTTGAATCAGGTTTGGTATTTCCAGTTTTCGAAGTTATAGAGTTCCTGAAAAAGCGACCAAGTGCTTCCAAGAAGGATAGTGATAAAAATTATACCTTGGGGAGTAATTTTGGTAAGTGAACCAATAGTTGCATTTGGAAATGGCTAAGCTTTTACTCAGCAAGGAGCCGGCTAAAAGTTTAGACAAAGAGAAACACTTATCTTTCGGAAAACCAACCATAAGTTTTCGGAGAGGATCTCCACAAGCAGGTTGCTGGCGTAGCGAGCTGTACTTGCCTTACTGGCCAGTTAGAATTAGCTATTAAAGCTAAGAGAAACTTTAACAAGATTACCACTGAGAGTTCTTGCTCAAATGCAACGAGTGGTGAAAGCCCTATCAATAGATTTAATGGCATTGAGTAGGAAGAGCCAAGGAAGACAGGATCTTGCCTAACCGTTGTATTAGAGAAATGATGAGTCGAAAAGGAAAGTTTGAATTTATTTAACAATGCAAAAAAGTCTAATGAATTTGACAAGTATATAGTTTCAATTTTTAGTAACAATTTGGGGTCGCAGACCTCCTAACATTTAAAGTTTGCTCCAGGCAATTAACAATTCTTTAGGTTTCAAACCTTTATAAAATCCTAGCAAGGATTTAAAATAGCGAAGATAAAAATTCAAAATTTAAAGACAATTAAGGTTATTAAAGTTAAACAATAAATAGAGTACAAGGTGTGTACTATAAGAAATTTCTGAGAAAACATTCTAGAGAAAGTAACCACTTCGAAAATAACAATAAGAAAAAAATGAAGAATAAGATAGAAGTTCCTATAACTTCTTATATTTGTGCAGAATTACTTTTATAACAATTATACAAAAGAGGGCAGGTCACTTACTGTGAAACCTGAAGAGAAAGTCAAAAGGAAGGTTCTAGACTTCCTATGTTTAATTAGGAATCACGAGACTAATGGGGCAAGTTTCCCTTTCGTGAAACCTAGAAATAACTCACTCCTGAGTTGAAAGAATTGTATTCCCTGATTATAAGGAAGAAACAATGTAAGCTTGAACCGTGTATAAAACACGTAGTTATGCAGAAATAAATTAATGATAAACAAGCAAGATGGAAGGGCACTTCGTTAGAGTGACACCTCATTGAAAATGATCTAGAGTAACAATTTTATTAATATGGTTTGTTAGTAGAAGGTTTAGGAAAGATCAATTGGGATTTAGGATAAATGTTCATGGCCTTATTTATGGTAATCGGACGATCGCGACGCGGTAGAAATGTTGAACAAGCACTAGTTTTCAATATAGTCTGTTGAATGGATGAAAAGTTCACTGTAGTAACACGAAAGTTTATGGCAAAGAAAGTTATTGCAATTGTGAAAAATGACTGGTTGCACTAGATAAGCGAAAGTCTATTGCTTGAGAAAGTTGTGGATTACAATTAAATGCGCCATAGAACATTCCAACGGTGGAAGAAAATTAGCTATTGAGCTTTAATTCAGAAGGAAGATTCTTCAATTTTAAATAGTATTCTCACAAGTGAGTGAAAAATACATGGCGGCAAGACTTGTAGATAAAGTACAGGATCTGGAAGGTTCCAGAACGATCCTAATAGAAGAATGGGGCCAAAGTTAATACAGCGGTGGAACGAGCTTAATATTTTATGGACAGCGGGTATTAGATAATATCCCACGTTGTGAGAAGATCTCTCATTCAAGTAGCTTAAGAAAAGCTACTTTCTATTAAGGTTGGCTTAGACAGACAAAAGCTCAACATGGCAAATCCCGCGAAGAATGATTACCGCCCCAAATAAGTAATCTCACGCTGTCTATAAAATGATCAATAAAAGCCTGTAGATAATAAAACTGATGAAGATGAGGTTAAAACCTTAAGTCTGTACTTATCTTGGTTGCATGTCGAAGGTGAAGTTCCCTTTGACGAATACTTAATGTGCCAACATGGCGTAGAATGTAGAGAGTGCCTCTTGGTTTGAGGAGACTGGCTCTAGTTGAGCCTTGACTGACCGAGTCAACTGCCGACTTACAAGTGAGACCCTCTCAGCGAAGCGCGGAGGGTTTAAGGAAGGGAAAAGAGTGGGGGTAGGAGACAAAAGGAGAACATATAAGCATGACCAATATTGTAAACTTAAATTCTCTTGAGGAAATGGTCTTCAAAGAGTTGATAGCAGGCGATACTAGCACAGCCTGGTGGGTGAAAGAGTAGACGAAGTTCTCTTGATCACGGAGATAATAGCTGGCGATGGCAACGAGAACTGGTGGCCAGATGGAAAAGGAAGTCCTCTTGCACCAGGAAGAATTGAGGAGCTTCAGAGATTCGCTGCTAGATGACGCTAGGTGGGTCATGGAAGATATATATCTAGAACAGACTCACAAAGAACATAAGAGACATGACCAACAAAGAGAAAATAGAAGATCACTGTTGGTGTTTGATAAAAAGGAAGAAATGAACAAGCAAAGAGCATTAAAAAGAATACTCTATCTTACCGTGTATTCCAAGAGTACACCATACTGGGAGGGGCAAACACCAACAGAGAGCAGGAAAGACGATTAAACATTTAAAGGTAATGAAGCAATTGAAGACAGTGGTCTTGTGATATGACCATTAGTGGTCAAGATTTTGGCCACCCTGACTCTCCCATCCCTTCCAGGATAACACTCGGTCACTCTACCAGAAATCCAGACCAGGGGAGGAGAGACATCCCTAACCAAGACCAAGTCCCCCACTTTGATGTCGGGACTGGAAAGAAACCACTTCTGTCTCCGTTGCAAGGAAGTTAATTATTCCAAGTTCCACCTCTTCCAAAAAGAATTACGGAGGGCTTCAAGTTTACGCCAAACGATAGGTAAATTAGAATCCCTGTAAGAATTGGGAAGAGGAGGAGGGGCAGAAAGAGAAGTGCCGATAAGGAAGTGACCATGTGTAAGTGGAAGCAGGTCATCAGGGTCATTGGAAAGAGGAGTTAAAGGGCGAGAATTAACAACACCTTCAATCAGAACGGATAGTGAATTGAATTCCTCGTAAGTCAAAATGCGATTGCCTAAGACCTTTCTTAAATGACGTTTAGTCAGCTTTACGCAAGATTCCCTCCTACCACCGTGATGAGGAGCGTAGGGAGGTATAAAGCGCCATTTGAAACCCTTTGAGTAGGAAAAATTAGAAATTTGTTCCATGGCAGGAGAGGAAGTGAGAGCTTTCTTCCACAGGGAAGCTGCGCCCTGAAAAGTGGAAGCATTATCAGAGAACATCTCTGAAGGAACACCACGCCTAGCAGTGAAGCGAGAGACAGCTGATAAAAAGTAAGAAGTAGAAGCATTCGTTACTAGTTCCAAGTGGATTGCGCCAGTAACCATGCAAACAAAGAGAGAAACATAAAGCTTACCAAACAATTTGCGTTTAGCTTCTGGGGAATTTCGTTGATATTGGAACGGACCCATATACTCCACACCAGTTAGAGCAAATGGGCGTATAGGAGAGGAGCGAAAAGAGGACAGATCGCTCATTAATTGAGTATTGATTTTAGGTTTCGCTTTGAAGCAAGGAATGCACTTGTGAATTAAAGAAGAAACTTCATGAATTCCATTTATGATCCAGTACTTTTCCCTTAAGAGGCAAAGCAGAGTGCGTGTGCCAACATGCAGATTACGATAATGAAAGTCACGTATAATTAAAGAAGTTACGTGATGTTTAGAAGGCAAAATAATGGGATGCTTTTTGTCCTCAGAGAGCAAAGATTGCGAGAGCCTTCCACCTACCCTGAGTAATCCATGGTCATCAAGGAACGGGGCTAAAGCACGAAGACGACTGGATTTGGGAAGATCCCTTTTAGAAGAAAGTAAAGACAATTCAGAATAAAAGGCTTCTTGCTGTGTCAGTTGTAAAACCTTAATGGTAGCGAGATTCAATTCATGATTGGTAAGGTGTGGTTTGGGGAGAAGAGGTTGGTCAACCACAAAATATTTCCATCTAAGGAGATAGGCGACGATTCGAAGTAGTTTATGAAAGGAAGAATAGCGGGACAGCAAGGGATGAGAAGCGTTGGAAACAAGACACGAAGGAATAGATAGAGGTACTTTAGCGTCAGGCAAGTTGGAGTTTGTAGCTGGAGGTTTAGAAGGCCATGAAGAAGAGTCTTTGATTAACCACGAGGGCCCATGCCAGTAAAACTGGGAAGCTGCCAATTAAGAGGGTAAACAACCACGAGAGATAATATCGGCTGGGTTATCAGCACTGGGCACATGCCTCCATTGACATCCAGAAGAAAGAGTTTGAATTTTGGAAACTCTGTTTGCAACAAACGTTTGCCAGTGAGAGGGGTTCTTGGCGATCCAAGAAAGGGTGATCATGGAATCGCTCCAGAGATAGATTTGCGAGAATTCGACTTTTAATACTTCCCGTAATTTCTTAACAAGTTCTGCAGCCATGAGTGCAGCGCACAATTCAAGCCTAGGCAAAGTGATAGTTTTAAGAGGAGCGACCTTCGATTTGGCACAAACAAGGTTGGAAACTGAAGATCCATATAATGAACCGCGATAAACTAAATATGCGCAGCAACCATTAGCTTTTTCGGAACTGTCCGCGAACACATGAAGGAAAAAAGATGCATTAGAATGAGAGCTAATTAAATTCCTGGGAATTTCAATAAGGGAAAGATCCAGCAAATTGCTGCGAAACGAGAGCCAACGATTAAGAAAAGAAAGAGGAACAGTGTCATCCCATTCACATTTGAGCGACCACAGCTCTTGCATGAAGAGTTTGGCTATGACGATAAATGGGGCCAGGAATTGAAGCGGATCAAAAATTTTTGCAATTTCAGAGAGAATTTGTCTTTTTGTGTTAGGAAGCTCTTCTGCGAGCGAAACTTTATAGATGAGAGTGTCAGTGCCAGTGCACCAATGAACTCCTAGAGTTTTTATGGATTCGGAGTTTCCACAAATTTCGACAGAAGAAGGATCTACGTCTTCGATGGGAAACTGGGCGAGAAACTCAGGGGAGTTGGAATTCCACTTATGAAGTGGGAAACCTCCATTCCTGAGCAATGCCTGAAGTTCTAAAGACACAAAAGAAGCTTCCTCCAAAGTGGGGAAGGACTGCAAATAATCGTCAACATAGAATGACGTAGTTAGTGCTTCAGAGGCTTTGGAATTAAATAAATGACCATCTTGTGAGGCTAGCAAGTGTAGGGATCGGATAGCAAGGAAAGCAGAGGGTTTTAAGCCATAAGTAACCGTTTTTAAGCGAAATACCTTAATGGGCTTACTGATTTCATCACGCCACAAGATTCTTTGGAGATCTCGTTGTTCCGGTTGAATTAAAACTTGGCGGTACATCTGTTTTATATCAGCTATGACAGCTATGGGAAATAATCGAAAGTTAAGAGTATAGCAGATAGATCTGACTGAATAGCAGGACCAGGGTAAAGGGTGTCGTTAAGGCTGTTGCCATTAACGTCGGGCGATGAACCATTGAAAACAACTCGGATTTTATCTTTTACAAGAGGGTTTTTCCACACGGGATGATGATTTAAATAAACCGTTTCAATTGGGGGGTGCAATTCATCATCAGATTTGTTAACAACTTCCATATGATCTAAGCTTTCATACTCATCCATGAAATCAGTGTACTGCTGTTTAACAAGAGGTTCTTTCTTGAATTTGCTCTCGATAGCAAAGAGAGCTTTTCTAGCTTTGGGCTGAGAGTTAATAAGTTTGGGAGGATTATGTAATCTTGGCATTTGAACAACGAACCGGCCATCAGAAGAACGAGTGGTGGTGTTCAAGAAATGTTGCTCACAGAATTCATTTTCTGAAGAGGTTACGTTAGGAGGATCAACGCTTTCAAGCCTCCAGAACTGTTCCAGGTCAGTATTGGCAAAGTAGCATTGCGATGCAGGTTTGGGGGGAATAATGGGGAAGTTGACCTGTGACGATCCATCCAAAATTAGTGTCTCTGGCGACTACGTTTGAAGATAACTTGCGAACCTGTTTACGAAGGCAATTCCAGAATACATTGGCACTAAAGAGTATGTCAATAGGATTTTGTATGTTGAACAAAGGATCGGCTAGCCTTAAATGCGAGGGAATGTTTAACCCTGAAATATCCACAGAGTGACTTGGAGTGTCTTCTCCAATGCTATTGAGAATTAGACAATTCAATTTAAGAAGGTTGTTTCTGTGACAAATGTCTCTTATGGTTAGCTTTGAGAATTGTAAAGCTTGCGATTTTGAGCTGTTGATGCCCGACACGTTAATAGAAGTGGGGTTTACAGGTAGGCCTAGTTTTCTAATCAAGGAATTAGACACAAAATCATGAGTTGCCGCTGAATCAAGAAGACCGCGTGCACGGACCCAGTTGCCAAAGTTATCCTGAACTTCGATTTGGACAGTAGACAACAATACTTGGGCACTACGAATGGACTTGGCATTTTGAATATACGATGAAGCATTGGAATTGTTAGCACTATCATTTTTCGGAGAAGTAGATTCTGTCGATGACCTTGCCTGATCATGACGATGTAGCAAAGTGTGATGAGCCTTTTCACAATGGTAGCAAAGTCTTGTGGACTTGCAATTAGAAGCAGAATGAGTAGGCGCTAGGCAATTGAAGCAATGTTTGTTCTGGGAAACTAATTTTCTTCTGTCGTCGACTGACATTTCTTTAAAGGATTTACAGAGGTATAGGGCATGGGGATCTTTACAAAGTATGCACTTTAAAGGTTCGTTTAAACTCTTGCGGGGTTCACTTTGAGTGTTTAAAACAATAGAGCTAGCAACACGACGTTCACTAGACCTAGTTGGGTAACCAGTAGTGTTTGATTTAAATTTAGATGAGCTGGACCCGGGTTTTTGGGTATTAGACGCTAAGCGTTCGCTTTTAGATTTGATAGACATTAATTCAAATTTAGAACTAGGAGATGAGGGTTCACTTTGATTAGCTAAAGCGGTTAAGAGCTGGCATCTGGCATTTATGAAAGTGACTAAATGCTCGTAAGAGTAGTCGTCTTCTTTAGAAAGTTCAATTTCCCAAGCTTTGAGGGTAGCAGCATCAACTTTAGAAACCACTAAATGTATTAGGAAAGTATCCCAGTGTTCAGTAGGTTGATCTAATTGGGACAGAGCCTTAACGTGAAGCTGAGTAGTATCAATGAGAGTACGCAAACTAGTGACGTCATTGTGCTGTGACGCAGGTAGGTTGAATAAAGCCTTCATATGGCGTTGAATACGTAACCGTAAATTTCCATATCTTTCTTTTAATAAGTTAAAGGCAATGGGGTAATTTTCGGCACGTAGAGGAAGTGCTTCGACTAACTGCAAAGCTTGACCTCGGAGGATAGATCTCAAGTAATGAAACTTGTATATGACTTGAATTTCTTCATTGTCATGAACAAGAGAGCAAAATAATTCATAGAAAGAATCCCAAGTAGATTCATCTCCGGAGAAATGGGGTAAATCAATTTTAGGTAAAATTGGTTTTGGCTTGTAAGTACCATCACGGAAAGAAGATTGTGGTTCGTGAAGGGAACCAAGAACAGAAGCGTCCTTTTTCTGCTCCTCTTCGAGTTGGCGTATTATTTTGAAAGCAGAACCTATGCCTTCGTAATATTGGTTTTCTACTTCGACTCGATCTTCGGTTTGATTGAGCATACAAGTTTCTGTTTCAGTTTGGATGTTGCAATAATTTTCATAAGAACGTTCAAAATCCCTTACACGATGTTTCAACAAGTCTAATTGAGCTTCTGAGGGATCTAACTCTTTTATGTACTTTCTGAATCGGGTAATTTGCCCTTTATAGGATGCTCGTTTAGAAATAAGTTTTTCATCCTTATACTTTTCACTAGGAGCCATGTCAAAGAAAATAGATTAAAATGTAACTCACGAAACTGTGGAACCTTGGAAATGCTGTCAAGCTGGCAGCAGCAAATAAGTTGAAAGAAAGGGACACACCACGGGAGACAGGAGCGGCCTCTTTCCCCTTCACAGGCTTTGCATGATGTAGTTATAGCTGAAAGATTCAAAGCAGATATTAATAATTTGCAAGGTATTGCCAAATTATCTTTAAAAAAGAATATGAATAGAAAATGGACTCTCCCGGGTTTCCGGGACCAAATTTTGGTTAGATTATTGGCTGAGGAATAACCTAACCACCAAGGGAAGATGATAAAGAAAAGGAGGTGGGTTTCGGACTGGAGAAAAAGGATAGAAAAATAGGAGGAGAGTCCCACAAAAGTTATGAATTTAACTTTAAATGCACTTAGAGGCGGTTGCCATTGCAAATCCGTTCTCTGATACCTAAAGTGGGTAAGGACCTGGTCGAGGCTGACGGGAAACGCAGCTAGGACTTGGGCGGTTTGCAAGAGAGTGGCTTTAGTATATTCACTCTCAAGCATGCATCTGCCTACTATGGGGAAGGGTGATGGTCTGGCAAGACAGAGAGTAACAGATTTATTGTATGTCTGTTCAAAGAAATTCGTTTTTGCAAAGTAATTCGAAGAATGCCAATAATTTGAATCAGGTTTGGTATTTCCAGTTTTCGAAGTTATAGAGTTCCTGAAAAAGCGACCAAGTGCTTCCAAGAAGGATAGTGATAAAAAATTATACCTTGGGGAGTAATTTTGGTAAGTGAACCAATAGTTGCATTTGGAAATGGCTAAGCTTTTACTCAGCAAGGAGCCGGCTAAAAGTTTAGACAAAGAGAAACACTTATCTTTTGGAAAACCAACCATACGTTTTCGGAGAGGATCTCCACAAGCAGGTTGCTGGCGTAGCGAGCTGTACTTGCCTTACTGGCCAGTTAGAATTAGCTATTAAAGCTAAGAGAAACTTTAACGAGATTACCACTAAGAGTTCTTGCTCAAATGCAACGAGTGGTGAAAGCCCTATCAATAGATTTAATGGCATTGAGTAGGAAGAGCCAAGGAAGACAGGATCTTGCCTAACCGTTGTATTAGAGAAATGATGAGTCGAAAAGGAAAGTTTGAATTTATTTAACAATGCAAAAAGTCTAATGAATTTGACAAGTATATAGTTTCAATTTTTAGTAACAATTTGGGGTCGCAGACCTCCTAACATTTAAAGTTTGCTCCAGGCAATTAACAATTCTTTAGGTTTCAAACCTTTATAAAATCCTAGCAAGGATTTAAAATAGCGAAGATAAAAATTCAAAATTTAAAGACAATTAAGGTTATTAAAGTTAAACAATAAATAGAGTACAAGGTGTGTACTATAAGAAATTTCTGAGAAAACATTCTAGAGAAAGTAACCACTTCGAAAATAACAATAAGAAAAAAATGAAGAATAAGATAGAAGTTCCTATAACTTCTTATATTTGTGCAGAATTACTTTTATAACAATTATACAAAAGAGGGCAGGTCACTTACTGTGAAACCTGAAGAGAAAGTCAAAAGGAAGGTTCTAGACTTCCTATGTTTAATTAGGAATCACGAGACTAATGGGGCAAGTTTCCCTTTCGTGAAACCTAGAAATAACTCACTCCTGAGTTGAAAGAATTGTATTCCCTGATTATAAGGAAGAAACAATGTAAGCTTGAACCGTGTATAAAACACGTAGTTATGCAGAAATAAATTAATGATAAACAAGCAAGATGGAAGGGCACTTCGTTAGAGTGACACCTCATTGAAAATGATCTAGAGTAACAATTTTATTAATATGGTTTGTTAGTAGAAGGTTTAGGAAAGATCAATTGGGATTTAGGATAAATGTTCATGGCCTTATTTATGGTAATCGGACGATCGCGACGCGGTAGAAATGTTGAACAAGCACTAGTTTTCAATATAGTCTGTTGAATGGATGAAAAGTTCACTGTAGTAACACGAAAGTTTATGGCAAAGAAAGTTATTGCAATTGTGAAAAATGACTGGTTGCACTAGATAAGCGAAAGTCTATTGCTTGAGAAAGTTGTGGATTACAATTAAATGCGCCATAGAACATTCCAACGGTGGAAGAAAATTAGCTATTGAGCTTTAATTCAGAAGGAAGATTCTTCAATTTTAAATAGTATTCTCACAAGTGAGTGAAAAATACATGGCGGCAAGACTTGTAGATAAAGTACAGGATCTGGAAGGTTCCAGAACGATCCTAATAGAAGAATGGGGCCAAAGTTAATACAGCGGTGGAACGAGCTTAATATTTTATGGACAGCGGGTATTAGATAATATCCCACGTTGTGAGAAGATCTCTCATTCAAGTAGCTTAAGAAAAGCTACTTTCTATTAAGGTTGGCTTAGACAGACAAAAGCTCAACATGGCAAATCCCGCGAAGAATGATTACCGCCCCAAATAAGTAATCTCACGCTGTCTATAAAATGATCAATAAAAGCCTGTAGATAATAAAACTGATGAAGATGAGGTTAAAACCTTAAGTCTGTGCTTATCTTGGTTGCATGTCGAAGGTGAAGTTCCCTTTGACGAATACTTAATGTGCCAACATGGCGTAGAATGTAGAGAGTGCCTCTTGGTTTGAGGAGACTGGCTCTAGTTGAGCCTTGACTGACCGAGTCAACTGCCGACTTACAAGTGAGACCCTCTCAGCGAAGCGCGGAGGGTTTAAGGAAGGGAAAAGAGTGGGGGTAGGAGACAAAAGGAGAACATATAAGCATGACCAATATTGTAAACTTAAATTCTCTTGAGGAAATGGTCTTCAAAGAGTTGATAGCAGGCGATACTAGCACAGCCTGGTGGGTGAAAGAGTAGACGAAGTTCTCTTGATCACGGAGATAATAGCTGGCGATGGCAACGAGAACTGGTGGCCAGATGGAAAAGGAAGTCCTCTTGCACCAGGAAGAATTGAGGAGCTTCAGAGATTCGCTGCTAGATGACGCTAGGTGGGTCATGGAAGATATATATCTAGAACAGACTCACAAAGAACATAAGAGACATGACCAACAAAGAGAAAATAGAAGATCACTGTTGGTGTTTGATAAAAAGGAAGAAATGAACAAGCAAAGAGCATTAAAAAGAATACTCTATCTTACCGTGTATTCCAAGAATACACCACAGTGTCCTAGAGCTGGGAACATCTAATCGGAGTGGATACAACTGGTGAGGTGTGATTGGCACCTCGCCCAGACGGCCTCACCTGCAAAGCGAACGGGGGCCTCATGAGGGAACGTAATGGATGGGCAGGATGGATAGGCAAGGAAGAGGGAAGGAGGCGGCCGTGGCCTTGAAGAAGGTACCATCCCGGCATTTGCCCGAAGACGAAGTGGGAAACCACGGAAAACCACTTCGAGGATGGCTGAGGGGGAATCGAACCCCCTCTACTCATTTGGGCCACCCGAGGCTGAGTAGACCCCGTTCCAGTCCTCGTACCACTTTTTCAAATTTCGTGGCAGAGCCGGGAATCGAACCCAGGACCTCCGGGGCGGCAGCTAACCATGCCGACCGCTACGCTACGGAGGCGACTAGATATATAAGTTACTAAATATTAAATAAGTACTAAGTACTTACACAAAGATGTATTTTACAAAAATATGTTAGGATATAAAGGGAGGAGGAACGTCGAAGGAGAAGAAGAAAAATCGTTGGGATAATGGTCTGAGATCTGAAATGCTTATACTTACTAAATGAAAGATTGACTAGGACTAAGTTTTAACCAAGAGTTAATATAATTTGGTTGTAATCAATTCTCTTGCTTAGGTATACTCGCTGTCACAAGAAATGAACGCCCTGAAAAGTTCAGGTCTGAATAACAAGCCACGACTACAGGACGCCAGGGAATGTTCTCCGCAGTGCCTACAAGCTACTGCGAGAGATAGCGTCACCAGTTACGTTGGCAGCACGGCTGTCGCTTGTATAAAAACAAACAGTAAACTTTATACTCACCACGGCCATTCATAACATACTGTTGCACTGTTCCACTGGCCGATAACCTAGATGTTAGGCCCCTTAAAACAACAATTATCATCATCATCATCATGTTCCAATAATCTAACTATACATACTGACGATTTCGACAGCCCACAGCCCACATATGTGGCCTTCACCCTATCAAGGACACCGTGCTGCCAACTAAACTGATGACGCAACTTCTCGCAGCTGCACGTAGCCACTGCGGAGAACATTTCCTGGCGCCCTGTAGTATCACACGCAACCATTCTGTTCTGATCCTAGTTTGATTCGTAGGGGGTAATGAACAGTATAAAGTAGGCTACATGTTGCCATCAAAACAAGAATTTCTTAGAGTTTTGGAACCAGTTAGATGGCATATTTCCTGTAAATGGTCCAAAATAAAGGTGGAGGGCAGCAGACGGTAGATGTGGTTTGGCTGAAGGTGTCTCTCTCCTCTGTTCCGGCCCTCCTGTGTTCCAGTAGGATACGGGGAATGGCACTGTCAAGCAGATAATTAACATGCTCTATTTGACTTGAAATCGCCGCCCATTCAATGGAGAAAGGTGCTCATGACACGAGCGAAGTGCACTCGTAAACTATCGTCTTGAAGACAAACCCACCACCCACAGTAGCCTATAGCTAGAGCCCTGCGCGGAGAAACCAAACGTAATCCGCATCCGCCCCGCATCCACGTGACTTTTATCCGCGTCCGCACGTTTGTTATCCGAATCTACTGGCATTACAATAGTATTTCCAATTAGAAAAAAATATTAAAGCAACACATTCAGTTTTCAGGAGAAAGTCGTTTCTTTAGGCAATGTATGACAAGTTCTATGTTTAAAATGAATGTTATACAGCCAGAGTTGCAACCCTTTTCAGTTCGGAGTGTTAATTGTGCTTCATGACATAATTTGAATGAGATTAGCGTAAATCATCATCTTACATTTGTCATGAAAAAGAAAACATAACGGAAAAATATTATATGTCATAAACTTCCGGGCCCTAGTAATGATATTCAACAAGTTCGGATTGTATTCTAAAAACTATCCGCAGCTTATCCGTTATCCGCGCAGGGGGCTTTACCTATATGATTGCGGTAGACTGGACAGAGGGCTGGAGGATCCTGCCTCTACTCGTATACTTTGGTGCCATCATATTACCTTTGACGACGATGAGCGACATCCAATGACCATACATGGTGCCCACCCAAAACATTTCCGAACCACGTCCGTACTGAATGTGAGGAGTGGTATGTCGGAGTCATACATTCGTACCAGGCTTCCTCCACATTCTTCTCAGGCTTCAGAAAAATCCCGCAATTGTCAGGAAAGTGAAACTTACGGCATTGTTGACGGTTCCAGTGTATGTTCTTATTTCCCATTCATTCCTGGCGCCACGGTGCTGGGATATTAGTGGTGGTTGTCTTGTTTGAGGTTTGGTGACTAAGTTGTTCCTTGTGGATGTGGCGTCTTCCAAAGTGGGTTGACGTAGCGTTCTCCGTTGCCTCCAGGAAGGAATCGCACAGGACCGTGGCGATAGGAGCATCTGGAACATTTTGCTGGCAGCTAGGCTACGTTCACGTTGCTATCGTGCGATGGTTTCGTGAAAGAAACAACTGGAAGGATCAATAGTGGAGCATCGTGTTTAGTGATGAGCGCAGTTTCCATCTCACCGCCAGTGGTGGGACATCGATCAGGTGTAGATTGCATCTGATCCCTCTATTAATGTCCCTAGTTTCCAGAGCTATATACATATGAGTCACGGCTCTCTCACATTCACGCAACCCGTGCATGAAATGCGGCAATGTTGGGATTCGATCCTGCACCTAGTATACGGTAAGCAAGTTCCAACTGTGGCTTTAGCTAGGATCCCTAGACATCGTGATCATTGGCCCATGGCTCTTGGGAGTGTGTGTGTGTCCGACAACCTGTGTCTTTAGTATCTGTATTAGTGTGTATCATCATCTATTAATCTTCCTTTCAAATATGAAACACAATAAATTCACTGCTACAAACCAAGGCCATGGCGACAACGAGACATAACATGTACAGTATTGCCGCTGTTGAGGAAGATGGTTATAGCCATAGCAGCTGACCCATTATCAACCTCACAACTCTCACAGGCATGCACCAAGTATTAGTACTGTCAAACCAACATTAGACCGACAGTGCATAAAATTAATAAATCAATCATGAAAAAGTAAGATTCCTACTGACAAAATATCACTCCTACAATCATTATAAATAATGAAGCGGGAGTGACAAATTAAACAAGTAGTTCTGTGAAGAACTAAAGCCTACTTTCATATATCCTACTTATGTTAATTGCCTCTATCAACATACAAAATTTCAGTTGGATTGCTGTAATAGATTCGTAGATATTGAGAACCGTCTAATATTACGGATGGTCGCCATGTTACCATGTTACCTCGAAATAAATTAACACTGTACATGTTGGATCTTTATATATGTAAGTCTTAGAGTTATGGGCTATTGCATGAAGGTTATTGTGTACGTGTGGTATTCAAACATCAATCGCATGATTAGGACAGAAGACGTAAAAACGAGAGTTTAAAATTTCGCACAGCTGCCATCTTGTGGTTATGAAAACAATTTAAATAAATGAGATGCCAGTGGATTAACATTTGTATAAGCATTTACCGTATAAAGTTTCACTGTACTCGGATGGTTAAATCGCGAGAAAAGACCATTTAAATATATATACTTCACGTCACCGCCATGTTATTGAACATGTTTATAAACATAAAAAAAATCAGTTTGATTGCTGTAAAAGATTTGTAGATATTGAGAACCATCTAAATATTTCGGATCGTCGCCATTTTGGATTGTTATATGTATATGCCATAGAGTTAAGTATCATTAAAGGAAAATTATTGCGTAGCTTCATTATGCAAACTTTCACTTCGATCGCATGATTATGACACAAGAAATAAAAACTTAATTTTAAAATTTCGCTCAGCCGCCATCTTTAGGTTATGTAAACAATTGAACTAAATTAGAAGCCACTGCATTACAATATATATAATCATATACTGTGCAATATTTCACTGCGCTCATATGGTTAAATTGCGAGAAAAATCGAAAAAAAAATTCAAATTCGCTATGCCGCCATGTTCATTTTAGTCTTTACAGGTTTTTGAAAGTTACATAGATAAATGTGAAGTAGTGCCATTTATCATCGTACAAAATATCAGGGTGATATCAGTAATAGTTTCGGAAATATAGAATGCCAGTGAAATATTTCGCACAGCCACCATCTTGAGGATATGTAAACAATTGAACTAAATTAAATACCAGTGCATTACAATGTATATAAGCATTTGCTGTACCAAGTTTCATTGCGTTTGAATGGTTAAATCACGAGAAAAGTCTATTTAAAAGTCGCAACTTCGCTTGGCCGCCATGTTGGTTTAGTAGATACAGGTTTTTGAAAGTTCCGTGGGTGAACGTCTAGTAGTGCTCTTTATCACCATACAAAATTTCAGGGTGATATCTGTAATAGTTTCGGATATATTGAATGCTGGTTAAATATTTCGCACAGCCGCCATGTTGAATTGGTGAGACGTAGTGAAATTTGAAAGACACGGTCGGGGTCAGCCAAAATGGTTCTATGACTTTACCGAGTCTCATTGAAATCTCTCCAGCCGTTTAGAAGTTATTAGGGGGACACACACACATACGCTCACACACACACACACGTACAAAAGGTGATCTCATAAGTCTATTTTTTTTTCATAAAATAAAAATAGGATAAAAACCAAGAACAAATCATTATAACCAAGCAAAGTAAGTTCCACTAAATCATAGTGAAAGGAGCCCTTAAGAGTACCAGACTCTATATTATTTCATCGCACATTAGCGATATTGAGTGACTGAGAGTATGCCTACTACTACTAATACTACTACAACCGGAGACCATGACACAGTGGGCTTAATCCAGTATAGCACACAATCAGCCAACTGTTCTAAAGTGAAACGTAATTATTGTGTCTCCACAGGTTCCTCAGCGCGAATGGAAAGGTCTCGAGGGGCGGTCAGTTCGCAAGCTGCTGGCGACACCATCATTTCCTGGTGAGTAGTCATCCACACATACGCTCTTAATTAGACTTTGTTATTTAAAATTCCATCATTAATCTGATATGGCGTTCCTATGAGATTTGTCGCAAGCATACAATGTTTTGGAACATTTTAAAGCGATCATAAAATGAAGTATTCGGTGTTTACAACTATGATGCGCGACGATATTTGAGTGTGACAACGTATTCTCGGACTGATTTGTTTAAGCTGTCACTCTTGCGAAATTTCAGCTTTATATATATTTTAATTATTTTGCGGAACGGAAAGTTCACAGGCGAAATGAAGAAAAGCCGAGTTGCACTTCATGGGACACTCCAAACACAACCACTCTTCTCTGAAGTTTTAACTCAACACGACTCGACAGTTTGCTGCTGGCAGTACCTGGGGTAATATGTTCGCCCGCTAGCTAGGCTGTAACTGGGGTGATAGACTCACCCCTAGCCAGCTCGTAAACTGTCGCCCCAGTAATTGAATGCAGATTGTTGGAAAAACTGAAAACGTTAACACCCTTATAGTGGGCGATGTATTGAAGATAGAGATATGCTCTCGCGGACTTCTTTGTAGAACTTTTCATGCTGAACAATTCTTACACTCATTGCATATATAACGGTTTGCCCAGCGTAAGCTTAAAAAGCGCACGGACGCTATGTGTTTTTATCGACTTTTTCACTGAAATCGTTACTGCTCGGCTTCCTTTATTCATAAATAAATTATTTTCTACATAAATCGTCCTTGTGATATCCTTTACAGAATGGTGAATACCGCATCAAAATTCATCCCGTGGTTCACCCGTAACATCCAAAAACGACATTAGCGACACTCGAGCGCAGCGACAGAAGAGACAGAGAGAGCGTTGCAGCAGAAGAGAGATAAAACGATATCATCACCTTTCACTGTAACACGAACGTCACTGTGTTCCAACAATTTATTTGACGTTGTCACGACAATATGGACACAGTGAAGACTCAAAGTTTGCAGATAGAAACAAGCATGGAACTAATTTGGTGATCGCGCAACATTTTCAAACTATAATTGTTACTTCTTGCAACCTGCTCATCCTTGAGTTGCGAAACTTTGTTGGAAGCTCGTGTATTAAGATCAAGATATATCATTCCTTTTATTTACTTTAAAAGCTTCAAGGATTGAAAAAAGGAAGATTGTAGTTTAACGTGACCGTTAATCTCGCGATCATAAGCAACGGGACCTCCTTTTTACGTGGAAGCCGAACCACAGGATATGGTTTTCACTTCAAAAATCTCTCATGCATTGACCGGGAATTGAACCCGGTCCGCCTTGGTGAGAGGCATACAGCTTGACCGCTGCGCCACCATGCCCCGGTTCAAGGATTGAGACTGCGTGGATATTGTAAATATTTTCAACCACACTTTCAGACATAGATTTTATAGCCTAAGTGTAATGGATCTGATGATGACCGCCTGACGATCAAAACTGGTCATCCAAGTGTATTGATTAATCTCATGTATTTTTTCAGGATTGGGGAATAACCCATCTCATTCGGGTACAATCATGTTGACCGACTGAAAAGCATCTTTGTTCCAAAGATTCTTGCGTTATGATTTGTAAACTTCAGACACTTGGTAAAATTTAAAAGTGTTGTTTATTGTAACCTAACCCTGTAACAACAATCGCACGTTGCTACTAGTGGGGTCTGACAATCAGCGGCGTAACCACGGGGGGTGGTCAGGGGGATCTATCCCTCCCCCAGAGCCAAATAACAAAAAATATTCAATTTGTTAAGTTTTTAATTTTGAATACAACCAATCTTCGGATTGATGGCTAAAGATTGGAAGATGTACAGTAAGTTAATACTTACTAATTTGAAATCATTTCTTTTCACTCGTTTGAAATATTTAGATGAACTGTTTGCCAACTTTTGATGAATGCAGTACATTTGCATTTGTCTGTTGGCACAGGCTAGAGTAAAATGTGGCTTTCCACCGATGTCTCAGTCTCACTCATGGCTGTGATTATATGGAAGCTACTGAGGTATGGGTGGTGCTTAGTAATGACATTCAGGGTACAGTCAGTGCCTGTGGATGCTGTGAAAGGTTCTACTCATAGGGTTAGTACTACCGTTCTGACTCAGTGAGGAAAGCAATGACAAACTACCTCACTTCTCATCATGCCTAGTACGCTTCAATATAGGTCTGCCTTAGGTTTTTGTGGGTGTCTACCCAGATAACCTAACGGTACTTTTTGAGGATCCAACCAGCCTTCTGGGTGACTACCCAACAGACAGACAGAAATATTTAGCGCTACCCTAACTTAAGACTTAATGAATGAGCTGTTCAGTTTGCCAGAGAAGAAGCAATGAGGTAGGTGAGCAGTAATTTTCCTCATCCCTTGCCAATAATACACTACTTGTCAGTTGCCTTCCTGTTAGTATCCGAGTGTGAGTGTGATTTTGGAAAATAAATACCGGTAGTATTGTGTTAAACTTTAGTTGGAAACATTAGTTTATCAATATTTTATTCATACAATGCCGGGAAATACAAAGGGCCAGATGATTTCGCGAAGAAAACCGGATATTATAATTTAATACCAACAAAATAGTAAATTTTCGATAATTTGTACATTTGATAAGTGCAAATACTGTACAACGTATCAAATGCTAATGAAATAAAACATCAAACATGTAGGTAGGAGGCTTTGAAATTTCAGGTTCATTTACTTGCTTTCATTATGCCCGAGTCCTGGCCTCTCAGTGTAATTTTGACTAAGCTCATCCCCCTCCAGAAGCAAAGACCGCTGACAATCCTCGTCAATCTATTTATTTAAAACGCTCAGGTGCCTTTTGTTACCCCGAGACTGAGATAACGTCTTAACCGATTGACTTCGTAATGCATTCTAACGGGAGCTCTTGCCTTGTAGATTTGCAGAGTGTGTGTAAAAGGAAAATACAGTATATGTTAGGGTACCGGTCTATTTTTAAATTATTAAAGAAACATGTAATATTTGTCACTCCCGCGCTTGCGCACAATGGCTCTATTCCACCAGAGAAATGGCGGATCCTGCGTCTTACTGAGATCTTTGTTTATCAGAATTAAAAAGGGGGGAAATATTGCTGTGGCTCTATGGCTCAAACTTTTAGAGTAAGTATATGTGGAGGCAAATCACTTAATGGGCAGAGAGCTATTATCCTTGGACTTGATTTAACATCTTCCAATAAAACACTTCAATTTTCTAATTTCCAATTCGATTGGCGTACTTAATCACAATCAATAAGCTCAAGGGAAACTCTGCTACGTGTAGGTCTCTATTTGCCTCATCAATGTTTCAGTCATGGCCAGTTATATGTAGCGAAGTCGATTTTTCTACGGCCTTAAATTTGCAACAGTGTAAAAAAGCAATCTTTCAAAAAATGCATACTGTATAAGAGAATCTTTCAGTAAATATTTTCCCAATGACCATCATCTTTTGACGGGTATCAACTAGTATTTAATAATTTCGATCGATCATGACCAACGATAGCTACATTTCTCATGTCTACGTTGGCAACTAAGCAGTGCAAGTAAAACAGATACACATAATTCATTGATATGGGCGTACTAATTAGTGAGTAAAAATAGATAGCGATTTATTGCACGAGGAAGTTACGAGCGCAACCGGAAAGAACCACCTTATTAAATGCCACACTGGTGCTACTGTGACAAACAGAAGGATGCTTTGTGCTTACTTAATGAGAAGGTAGCGTTTTCTGACACAGTTATGCGTCACGTTGTTGAAGATACGTGCATCTGTGGCAATATTGCAATTGTATCAAACGGCCTTCTCAGCAATTACTCTAAAATGTTGACAGACCCATTGAATACTTCAAATGAAATTAAGAAAAGTCAATTGTTAACACTTGCACAAGTTTCTTGCCATTTAGTTGTATTTTATTGATGTGTAACATCTTTCCGCTCGGTTGCTGGATAGTTTTGTGGGAGTGATTTTGAAAATTGGGGACGGAAGTGGATCGGGCGGAAGAGGATCGAACGGAAGTGAAGACACACTGCCAGAAAAATGGGACGGAAGTGAATCGGGCGGAAGTGGATCGAACGGAAGTGGATCGGACGGAAGTGAAGACGCACTGTCAGCTGGATGTACAATTGAAAATGTGTGTATTGGAAACAAGGCAGTGTGTGCTCTGTAGCGCGAGAATGTTATGGCAATACAGTAGGCAGTGCATTTAGCAGGCACTGGTTTGACGAGCACAGTGGCAAATGTTTCACCGACTTTCATTTGTCATTGAGCAGTTTATGAAGCATCACGTTCAAGGTTGAATATCACATGGGGTAGGACAAAGACGACAAATGACATTTCAGTAAGCGGCATTATTGTCAAGCTGTGGGTGAGTAGTCAAATATTAAATGCATAACAGAATGTTGTTATATGAGTGGAATAAAAGCTGTATTTTCATCATATGTGAGACTAGGTCATTTCATGATTGTAGGAAGTCATGTTTTGATTGTTTACGACGAACTGTATGAGAGCCTTGAGAATAATGAATGTTATAGTTACTGAGGAATGTGCTCACAGTATTTGAGAGTGCTGTCGACGTTGTGTGTCACTTTTTTATTATGAATTATTCATATAAAAGGAAGGGAGGAAGCTTGTAGTTTTGCGTGTCCGTTAATCTCACGATCATGATCCACGGTACCTCCCTTTTACGTGGAATGCGAACCACAGCACATGGCATTTCAATTCGAAAATGCACATGTATTGACCGGGAATCAAACCCGTTCTACCTTGGTGAGAAACTAACAGCTTGACCGCTGCGCCAGAAATGTGACAGAAGCATATCTCCAATTCAATCTATACATTCATCACAGTACCAGTATGAAAATGGAGTGTAAATTAACATTTTAAGAATGTCCAAGCTGTGTAGTATACCAGTAGGATAACATGTCAGATGTTACACATCATATGCGACTACTGTAAGGCTCGTATCTTTTTTTTATTAGTTAACTTTATGTGAGATTAATTTATCAGCTTTATCGTTTTATTTGATTAATTGTTAAATGACTTACATCAAAATCTCGTCTGTCACCTATACGCACCTACCCCCGACCATACATATTAGTGAATTTCTTTCCAATAATGAAAATGAAAATCCACAGCCTGCTTCCAGTCGACCGACCGGGCCAGGGAATGGAATGAATGAAGCCCCCATCTAGTGGCGAGGATATGAACTGTGCCGGCTGCCGAAGCCTGTCGCACTCCCCTTGGGCAATGATTAAATGAAGGACAGATGAAATGAAATGACGGTGGAGAATGTTGCTGGAATGGAATTTTCTGGCAGGAAAAATCGGAGTACCAGGAGAAAAACCTGTCTGCCTCCACTTTGTCCAGCACAAATCTCACATGGAGTGACGGAAATATGAACCACGGAACCCACGATAGGAGGCCGGTGCGCTGCCGCCTAACTCACGGAGGCTTTTCTTTCAAATAATCCGATATCAAATTAGAATATGAAGAGACAGGTTAGGCGCTTGGTCGGACGTAAGAAGCTGGTGAGGCGGTGTTGCAATTCGGTCTGGCCGAGGCCTGGTTTTATAGTTATATGTTGTTATAGTATACTCTAGGTAACCTTGCTACAGCCCATGACGGGCTTAGGCCTACCAAGCGACCTCTGCCAAGCCATTTGGCCAGCAGATATTGGGGTGACGCGTGGTCAGCGCATCGGGTCCACTCGGACGTCAATCTTGGTTTTCGTGACCGGGGCGCCAGCTCACTGTCAGACAGCTACTCAATTGTCCTCACGAGGCTGAGTGCACCCTGACGGAGCCGGGAAGTGGGTGAGAGGCAGGCGCGCTACCCCAACACCATCATACAAACAAACAATTTCATTGGAGACTATTAGCCTTTCAGCATCCAGTCTAGTCTGCAAGCCTCTGTTTGCGAAGAAGTCGCCTCTATGATTCCCTATTAGCAGTTAGCACTGCGGCCTCCTTTGTTTCTAAAATCTCATTTCGAAATCGTTCAACACTGAAACTAACCACCACTTTTTAGGTCTACCTCTCCTTCTGTTACCCTCTACAGCCGAACTCATTAACCTCTTAGGTAATCTCTCCTGCCCCATTCTATCCATATGACCCCACCATTTCATTTCATTTCATATTTATTTATCAGTGCTTTACACTATATTTACAGTACACTGAAGGGAATCTCTGAAAAGAGCAAAGCCCCACTTCGCATTCGGGATGCGTCAGAGCCCCCAATATATATACACTGGGTTATATTTACATATGTACACAAGTTGGCAATTAGTGAGACCCGAGCAATGATTACATTATTTACAGTATGCATTAGGGGGATGGGAAATTAACATTTATATAGGATAAGGGAGGAACAACAAGAGAAGAGATCAAATAAATATTGCAAAAGGTGATACACGGGAAACACTAGCACAACAAAGAATCGAGGCTTAATTTAATGAAGAACAACCTACTTGTTGAACAAATAACACCGCAGCTTCCTCTTGAACTGAACGGCATTATTGTTGCTGGCCTTCAGAGAACACGGTAGGCCGAGTCGTCTCATACGAACAGCTTCATCTAGCTTATTCATTTCGAACTTATCTCTTCATTACAAGAACCTTCCTGTCCTGTTCCCATCTATTTGTCCCAGCAATCATTCGTGCCACCCTCATATCAGTCACATCTATCTTATGTATCAGATATCCTGAATCTACCCAGCTCTCACTTCCATACAGCAAGGGCAGTCTAAATACCGAGCGATGTAGGGAGAGTTTCGTCTCTACACTAACTTCTTTCTAGCAGAATACAGTAGATTTGTTTAAAATGAACTCCGGTGACTCGATACAGAAATATTCTCTTCTACGGGATGGGTCATAGTTACCCGACACTGTAAGTTACTCATTCGAATCCATAATTTTTATTGTATAAGGTGCGTTCAAAAAGTAACGAGCCGGAGGCTGGAATGCGCAAACCGCTGACGACATCGGCTAATCGTGCCGTGTGTAACGAGGTGTGGTTCCGACCAGAGCTTGGAAGGTAACAGCCCGTCGCTAGAGGGCACGCGTGCACGTCACGTGACAATACAAAGCGAGTAGCAGCATGCATCAATCGTCCAACGCTGCCAGTCGCATTGCAAACAGTGACATGGAGGCGTCAAACGAAGAGCAAAGAGGTGTTGTTCGGTTTCTGTCAGCGGAAGGAGTAGGGCGAACGGACATTCATCGCCGAATGTCACAAGTGTACGGTGAAAACTGCATGCCCCTTGCAAGGGTCAAGGCGTGGTACAAGCGCTTCAGGGAAGGACGGGTGTCGTTAGCCGATGATGCCCGGTCAGGGGCACCCCCCTGCATTACCGATGACAACGTCCAGCTGGTTGATGCACACATTACCCAGGACCGCCGAGTGACAGTGAACGCCATAGCCGCCGTGGTCGGATTGAGCGTCGGAAGTGTGCACACCATCATGAAGGAACGACTGCACTTGCGCAAAGTGTGTGCCCAATGGGTGCCCCACAGTCTTCAACCACACCTGGAAGCATGTCGAATGTCCTACTGTCTTGGTCATCTGCAGCGCTATGCGAGGAAAGGGAACGGGTTCCTGGCACGAGTGGTGGCTGGAGATAAGTCATGGTGTCATCACTTCGAACCAGAATCCAAACGACAAAGCCTCCAGTGGAGGCATCCAGGGTCACCATCACCCAAAAAAGGCAAGGCCATCCACACGAGTGCAGGAAAGGTATCCTCCGGCTCGTTACTTTTTGAACGCACCTTATAGTAGTGGTTATTTTTTAGCCTACTTTTCACATTTTGCAAAAATGAGGAAAAAGTAGACTTATGAGATCGATCCGGGAAAATGTGTGTCTGTCTGTCTGTCTGTCTGGCTGTGTGTGTGTGTGTGTGTGTGTGTCCCCCTATCAACTCCTAAACGGCTGCAGCAATCAAAACCAAATTTAGTATGAGTAAAGATGTGCAGCGGAATATCTCACGTCCATATTTGAAAATGATGTCAGTGCTACCAACTGCTGAAAAAAAACACTAAAAATTTTAGCTCCATGTTGGATATCTTGCAAGGTATGCATGTGAGCTATTCCAAAATTGGCACACATGTAGATAAGTTAAATTTCCAGGAGGCCAACCATGACAGTGTTGCCAAAATAATTTAAAGCCTTCTGATAGGTCCAATGTTTAAATGCATATAATTTCTACACTATCAATTGGATTTCAACCAAATTTTGTATGTAATATCTGTACATAAACAGATATGACTGAGCGTATTCTTAAGAGCCACCAGGGCTGCCAACTGTTAATAATTGCTCTCTCTATTTTTTAAAATCCAAATACCAATATATCAAAAAGTAAGTAGCCAACAGCTTTAAACTATGCACACGTATATTCTGACATTTTAGATTAATTTGGAGTAACTTATATACGTCAGTTCTACCAACATGATTATAAGCCTGCTGATAGTACCAATTTTTAAATACATGTAACTTCTATACTATCAGTTGGATTTCAACCAAATTTCGTATGTGCTATGTGTACCATAACAGATATGACTATAAGTATTGTTAAGAGCAATCAGGGCTGCCAACTGTTAATGAATGCTGTCTATATTTTTTTACCCTAATATCAATATATCAGAAAATATGCAAGCCAACAGCTCTATACTTTGCACACCTATAGCACCTGACATTCTAGATTAATTTGGAGTAATTAATACAAGGCAGTGCTGCCAACATGATTCTATGCCTGCTGATATGTCCAATTTTGAAATACATGTAACTTCTATACTAACAAATGGATTTCATCCAAAATTGGCACAACAAGATATCATAATATTTCAGATTATTTCTGACCAGCACACGCATGGTATTGTTGGCAACATGCTTTTACGCGTGCTGATAGATCCAGTGTCTAACTGCATGTAACGTCCATTGGACTTCAACCAAATTTTGTATTCTGTACCTTAAGAGATGGAACTAAGAATATATTCAGTCACAAGGGCTGCCAACTGTAGTGCTCTATTAGGCTACATTATACCAGGTATATTTTGAACTACTAACTAACTAAAGTGGGTTATTTCATTACCACGGCCGCGCGAAGCTCGGCAGTGGTCGGGCCATCGGCTAAACGAGTAGCCCTTAGGCCATAGAAAAGGAAATGATCTGATGAATTAGGAAAGAGATTGATCGAAAGGTATGTGTCGTACATACATAAAAGGAAATGTGAATGATGAACTGGCACAGAGGAAAGCCGGACCACCGGCAGAACCCCAGAGGAGACCCCACACTCCACCCGCCAGGGAAGAACCCCCCAAACACCCCCATTTATTGAAAAAGACAAAATACAGAGAATATACATTTACAGATATACACAATGTGGGCAAAAAGATAGACACACACAGATATAAAAGTAAACAGAGCAAGAGTAAGCCGTCTGGCGAATAAGAATGATAAATGAAGTGGAGATAAGGAATTTTAGTAAGAGGAGACACAGTAGACAGCTGAGCGAGAAGGAGAAAGGAAGATCGGAAGCGGGAAGACAGAAATCGAGTGAAGAAGGAAAAGAGAGAAATAGACATTAGAGCAGGGAGAACAAAGAGAAAAGGAAGGGCGCCGAAGAGGCGAACAGGAGAGAGGATAGCGTATGAGAAGTATGAACATGTGCAAGTAAAAACCATATAAATCAATAAAAGTTCAGAGTGTTCATCAATGTTCTAATATCACACACGTAACACACGAGGCACAATCGTAGAAATGTGAAAGCGTGAGCACACGGTATGGGAGATGAGAATAAGCACGCAAGGGAACGTAGCACTGGTGGCAAATATGCCGGGACGACTTTGGTGGCACAGGGGAGGCGCCGTGTCCCCAGGAGCAAAAGCAATATAGTAAGTGAAGAAAAAGCAGCACAAGTGTATCAACTGGGGCGGGGCACGGCTGGATTAATGTTAAGTGATAGGCGGAGGGAAGAGGTGAGAAGTGGCAGGAGTACGAGTATCGTCAAGGATAGCGCGGGCTAAGGGGGAGGTGGCAAGAGCGTCAGCGAAATCGGGAGAGTTGCGAAGGAGAGCGGCGGAGAGATACTTATGACGAAGAGAGTGGAGATGAGAGAGAATAGGGGGGAAGGAATAATATGGTTGGAAATGGGTGTTGGTGGTATCGGGGGGAAGGCGGTGAGCAATTCGGATAGCATGACGATCGAGGCGGTGAAGGCGATGATATTGGAGAGGAGTGGCAGTGAGCCAGGCGAGGGAAGCATACGTAAGGACGGGGCGAAGAAAGGTGCGATATATATTGAGGAGTTGGGCGGGTCGGAGGCCCCAGGTGGGGCCGGTGAGGGATCGGAGAGCGTAGAAGCGGCGAAGAAGTTTACTGTACACAGAGTTAAGGTGATGGGTCCAAAGAAGATTGTTTTGAAAGATGATACCGAGGTAAGTAAGCGTAGGAGTTTCTAGGAGAGGGGTGTTATAAAGGGTGAGTTGAATTTTATGGCGGGGACGGCAGAGGCGGGAACGGCGGCGGAAGACAACGAGTTGAGTCTTGGCGGGATTGATCTTAATATGGGATTCGTTGAACCAGTCTTGGAGGATGTCGAGGTAGGCTTGGAGCTTTCGGGTAAGGGTGGGAGCGGTATTGCCAAGGGCTAGGATGGCGAGGTCGCCGGCGTATTGGTAAAGTCACAGAGGGGGATCGGGATGTGGAATATCGTAAGTAAAAAGGATGTAGAGTAAAGGAGAGAGAGGAGAACCTTGGGGAACACCAGCAGTGAGAGAAAAAGTAAAAGAGGGGGTACGGTGAATAAGGATTTGGGCAGTGCGATGGTGGAGGAAATTGTATAGGAGACGAAGAATAGTGGGGGGAAGGGGGAGATGGCGAAGCTTGAACATGGGAACTGCGAGGTAGACGGTGTCAAAGACTTTGGCAACGTCGAGGCAGAGGAGGGCGGCAGTGCGGTGAGGTTTAACGAAGGCGTGGAGAGAGGAAGTGAGGTGAAAGAGATGATCTTGAGAGGAACGATGAGGGCGAAAACCAGCTTGGGATTCAGGCAAAAGACGGAGAGACGAGAGGTAAGTGGAGAGGCGGCGGGCAAGAATAATTTCAAAAAGTTTAGAGAGGACAGGGAGGAGGCTAATCGGACGGTAAGAGTTGAGGTCAGCAGGAGGTTTACCAGGTTTGAGAAAGAGAAGGATGTTGGCATGGCACCAATGAAGGGGATAAGCACCTGTGTAAAGGAGAGTGGTATAAATGGTACTAAGGAGGTCAATAAGGACTGGCGGGGCTTCTTGAAGATGGCGATAAGTTATGGAATCAGAGGAAGGAGCAGTATTAGGGCGATGACGAAGAGCAGTGAGAATGTCTTGAGGAGTAATCGGGGCATTAAGAGGATGAGAATAATCAACGTCCGGAAAATGAGTGAAGGAAGGTTGGAGAGAGGGAAGAGCGGGGTCACTAAGACGATGGAGAAGAGGTTCCTGAGGGTGGTGAAAGGAAGGGTCCTGTACGGGGGAAAAGACACAAACATAGTGAGAGGCAAAGAGATCAGCTTTCTCTTGGGCAGTGACAGGGACAAGGGTAGGAGTGATAATAGGGTATTTGGGCCGGGGAGGGGTATTTTTAGTGAGACGGCGGAAAGTAGACCAAAATTTGGAAGGATCGGAAGTATGGGAAAGATTGGTGCAAGCGGTAGTCCAGTTTTTGCGTTTTATGGCATTAATGTAGGATTTGGCATGGTGAATAGTGCGGCGATGTTGGCATAGAGTGGCAGGGTCAAGAGTCCGGAGAAAGTTTTTATAGAGGGCATGGGCGAGGTTGAGGAGAGTGAGGGCCTTGGGGGGTATAGGAGGTTTGGAGGGATAGTAGGAATGACGAGGAATGTGCAATTGGTCGGCGGTTTGGATAGCAGTTTCGATTTCATGAATCAGGGTGAGGAGATTAGGAAGGGAGGTAGGGGGAGTAGGGTGGAGAAGTAGGTTGGCGATAGTGTGGCGATAAGCATTCCAGTCGGTGAGGTTATAACGACGAGTAGGGGGGGGGGGAGGATTAGGATTGCGAGGAAAGATATGGGGAATGTGAATCAGAGCGGGGAGATGGTCGCTACCAAGGGAAGGAAGCATGTGGATAAGAGGAGTAGGGGTGAGAGAAGGGGTAAGGATAATGACATCAGGGGTAGAAGAACGTGTAGGAATAGTATGGGAAGGAAAATGAGCACGCACGCCACGGATGTGAGTAAAAAGATTCTGAAAAGCAAGAGTATCGGCCACGGTATAAGACGTAATGTTAAGATCGGCAGCTAAGATATAAGTAGGAAAATTTCAATCTAAATAAGTAAGAAAAGCTATGGGGGGAGGGGAACGCGGAGCAAGATAAATAGTGGCCAAGATAATAGATTTACCAGGAGTGAAGATTTCAACGATTAAATATTCTTGAAAACGATTGGGAAAAGTATAAAAATGTTGGCGGGTGGTAATATGATTACGTACACCAATCGCAACCCCCCCCCCCCCTCACCGGCCTATCGGCACGGAAGAGGGTGAAGCCGGGCAAGTGCGGCCGTCGGTGAAAAGTATAAAATGTTTCATTGAACAGAAAAACATCCTGGGCGTGCTGGGAGAGGGTCAGGTCAATGAGCGCACGATTAGAATTGGCAGAGCGAGTATTGCCGTATAGAAGCTTTAGTGACATACAGTTTACGGAACCAGAGGATTGTTACTCAGGGGAAAGAATGCAAAGTGCATGCGATTCCCCGAGTAAGCTATGTCCACATGGGTAGAAAAGCAGAGACGTGCGGCCAATTGGACCTGTTGGGCGATGAGGGAGCGTTGGAAGGGAAGGACGTTCTGGAGAACCATCGTGAGAAAACGCACGATGTTCTCCGAACTGGGGGAAAGGAGGACATAGGAAGGTTGGGAAGTGGGAAGATCCTGAGAGATGACCGGGGTCACCGCCTCAGGTTGGGTCGGGAGGGGAGCGGGTTTGCTCTTACACTTGTAAGAGAAGGCAGGATGGGGATCACCACAGTTGATACACTTTGGTTGAGACTTATTTTGACAGAAATTAGTGGGGTGCTCCTGGGAGCAGAAGGCGCATACCTGGTCATGTTGGCAGGGCTGGTTGGGCAGGTGGTCGTAACGCTGGCACCTGTCGCATCGGATGCGCTGGGGCGAAGATGAGCGCGCCATCTCGAAGAAGGGCGTCGAGCGTGGCGGTATCCCTGGTGAGTATCCGCACCAATGATGTTGGACCAGCAGCATTCCGGATGCGGGCGACGCGGTAGACCAGATGGCCTCCCTGCATGAGTTGCTGAAGAACCTCATCCTCTGTGAAGTCGCGATCCACCCAGTAAGCCACCACCGAGAGTAATGGTGTGGGGCGAGCTGGAGGGGCGGGGGGAAAGCTAGGTAGGCGGTTGGGTTGAAGAGAAGTTACCCTGGCACGAGGGCCAAATTGGGCAACCCCAACCTTAGTGGAGAGATGAGTGAAGAAGGGCTTGCTGGTTTTGAGATGGTAACTGTCCTTGGAACGCTGGATTTCAAGGTTGTAGGAGGATAGATCTGGGGTAAATTGAGAAAGAATAGTAAAAATGGTACGGGCGTTTGCCTTGGCCAATTCAACTTCTGACAGTTTGATAATGTAGAAGGTAGGAGGGGGAACGATAGTAGGAGTGACGACACTGCGTTGCCGTACCTGCGGATAGAGAGCCGGGTTACATGCCACCTGGGCGTAGCTTCGTACATGAGTAGGCATGTACGTGGCCGGATTGAAGGTCAACGTCGGAGAGAGTGGCGGCGGAGGTTGGTAAGGCGCCACGTTGCCGGAGGCCGGTTGTAAGACGTCGATGCCCAGGATGGAAGACGTCTGAGACGCGGCATAGGTACTGCCAGTAGTATAGGTAGATGACCCATCTGACTGGTCCTCAGCGCAGATGCGCTTGCGGCTCTCAGGACTGGAGGGTTCAGTATCGGCAAGTCTGCGGGGCTGTTTGATGGATTCAGCCTCCATGTCCCGGTAAACGCCTGGATCGCCTGAAGTCGAAGTTAATGGAATAGAAAGCGGCAGAAGCGGCGGTGGAAGTTTGGAAGGATCCATTAGGATCACGCTCAATTCGATGGGTCTGGAAGGTTCGAGAAGCACTGACGCAACACATGATAGCACTGATGACGAACTCAAGAAAATATGAAGAATGACGTATACAGTTGAAAATATGTGTGATAAAGATGAATACACTGACGGGCAGAGTGACTCCACTGTGCTTATAATAACCAAAGAATAGTGTTTTTTTAAACTAATTAGATATATATGCAGTCGTTTCATTCCGCCGCATGGCTATTGCCCCTGCGGCGGCGGGCCCCCTTAGACGGTTTCGCCGTCTCTTCGGGCCAACGGGTTAGGGTGTTTAGGAGAGGTGGAAATTTTGGTGATGGGTCGGTTTGGTTTTAGGATTTGGAAGAAAGTGTGTGAGAATTTTGGTTGGGGCATTGCGGGGGCAATTTGGAGAAGGGTGCTGGGGGCGATGTTCTGTTTTGAGAAGGGAGAGTTTGATGCAGGAAGGGGGATGTGGAGGAGAAGGGTGACTGCTTCATTGTGCGTATGTATAATTTTAAATGTCGGAAATTTTTATGAAACAAAGAAAACACGGAAACCACGGAAAACAACTGCCGCAATTGCCAAAGCAGACGAAGGAACTTCTATTGCTCGCTCTGAGATTAATATGAATTTTAAGTTTATTGGGGAAAAAGAAAAGGGGGGCTGTGTTTAAGTCCAGATCATAAGGTGAAGTTTTTTATTTTTTATTATTATATATTTTTTCAAGTTTTTTATTTTTTTTATTTTTATTTTTTTATTTTTTATTTTTATGGTGATGAGAAGGGAGTATTGAAAGATGTGCGGTGAGATGAGAAGGGGAGTGTTATGGTAGTAAAGAGACAGGAAGAAAGAATTATATAGCTGGTAGTTTGAGGAAATTAAATGATGTCGATGAGAAGGGAGTAAAGAATGATGTTTGTTGAGATGCGAGAGCGGTATTCGTGGAGCGAGAGAGAAAGAAGAAGAAAGCAGAAAGAAAGAAAGAAAGAAAGAAAGAAAGAAAGAAAGAAAGAAAGAAGAAGAAATGCATAGCTGGTGATGTGAGGATGGTGGCGATTTCACAAGTTGAGATGGGGGGGGGGGGGGGGGGGGGTTTGAAAGCGAATGAATTGAATGGGTAAATGAGGAGTGATGATGTGAACGATGTGAAATTTTACGGTGAATGTGTGTGAAGGTGAAGATGTTGAAGGTTTTTTTGTTTTGTTTTTTTTGTTTTGTTATTTGAATTAATTGATTGTGTTGAGAAATATGGTTGTTGTCGCTATTTCGAAGCCGGCGAAGTTGCCGTCAGTGTCCAGTGGAGTGGCGTTCGTAAGAAACATAATCGGAGACGAGGTTGTTAGTCGGGTGCTGGAAGAAGTGCCCTGAGGCTGTAGATGCCGAGCTTAGTACGTACCGGGGCACGGAGCGGCTTGGTTAGGAGAGGGCACACAATGGGGTTGTTGGTTGCCTGCGCCCGTTTGAGGTAGCGGCGTTGAAGTAACTCGACGTATGTCGTTAGTGGAGGCAGTGGCATTCTGTCGACGAGGTCTGCTGTGCGGTAGGTGAATGGAAGTCTCATCGCAACGCGGACTAGGCGGCGTTCCATTGAGAGAAATGGTCGAAGGGGGCAGTCTGGGAATCCAGCCCACGCAGGATGGCCGTACACCAAAAATGTGCGTATGAGTACTTTGTAGGTATGGAGCAGTAGTTTCTCATTCAGTCCCCAGGTTGTTCCAGCCAGACGCCGGAGAAGATACGCCCGCTTTCGTGCCACAGGGAGTTTGGTTTTAAAGAAGGGGCGGAAGGTGAAAAATTGGTCGAAAAGGAGGCCGAGGTATCTTATGGTAGGGGTGGGGGCTAAGCGGCGGTGATGTAGGTGAAGAGTGAGATTCGCGGGATTGCGGGTTGGGGCGAGAGATCGCCTGCGTGGGCGGAATAGGATGGTCTGTGTTTTTTCTGAATTCAGGCGCAGATGCCATTTGCCACACCAGGAGGTGAAAAGATCGAGGTAGGGCTGGACATGGGTGTTGATATGTTGAACAGTGGCAAACGGTGCGACGATAGCAGTGTCGTCGGCGAACTGTAGAAGTTGCATGGGAGGGGAGGGTTGGGGGATGTCAGCGACGAATAAGACGTAGAGAAGGGGGGAAAGGACGGTGCCCTGCGGGACGCCCTGTTCGAAGGGGATTGGGCGGGAGTAGTGGCCATTGATGGTGATGCTTGCGGTGCGGTTCCGGAGGAAGGTGTTTAGAAAGCGGATGTAGGTATGGGGGAGGTCGAAGTAATGTAGTTTGACGACTAGGGCGTCGTGCCAGACCGTGTCGAATGCTTTCTCGAAGTCGAAGGCGATAAATAAAGTAGGAGCTGGACGGTTGTAGTTTTCCGCTACCATGGCAGAGAGGCGGAGGAGTTGATCCTGCGCGGAGAAATGGGGTCTGAAGCCACATTGTGAGAGGGGAAGGAGCTGGTGGTGACGGAGATGGGTGTGGATTCGTTTGGTGAGGATTTTCTCGAAGGTTTTCGAGAGGACAGCGGTGAGGCAGATGGGACGGTAAGAATCAGGGGAGAAGAGGGGCTTGTCAGGTTTAGGAAATAGAAGCATCGTGGCATGGCGCCAGGGTAATTAGATATTTATATATATATGCAGTCGTTTCATTCCGCCGCATGGCTATTGCCCCTGCGGCGGCGGGCCCCCTTAGACGGTTTCGCCGTCTCTTCGGGCCAGGGGGTTAAGGTATTTAGAAAATGAAAATCCACAACCTGCATCCAGTCGCCGACCGGGTCAGGAATGGAATGAATGAAGCCCCCATCTAGCGGCGAGGATATGAACTGTGCCGGCTGCCGAGGCCTGACGCACTCCTCTGGGGCAATGATTAAATGAATGACAGATGAAATGAAATGATAGTGGAGAGTGTTGCTGGAATGAAATTGTGACAGGGAAAACCGGAGTACCCGGAGAAAAACCTGTCTGCCTCCGTTTTGTCCAGCACAGATCTCACATGGAGTGACCGGGATTTGAACCACGGACCCAGCGGTGAGAGGCCGGCGTGCTGCCGCCTAAGCCACGGAGGCTTCGGTTAAGGTATTTAGGAGAGGTGGAAATTTTGGTGGTGGGTGGGTTTGGTTTTAGGATTTGGAAGAAAGTGTGTGAGAATTTTGGTTGGGGCATTGCTGGGGAAATTTGGAGAATGGTGCTGGGGGCGAAGTTTTGTTTTGAGAAGGGAGAGTTAGATGCAGGAAGGGGAAGTGGAGGAGAAGGGTGACTGCTTCATTGTGCGTATGTATAATTTTAAATGTCGAAAATTTTATGAAACAAAGAGAACGCGGAAACCACGGAAAACAACTGATGCAACTGCCAAAGCAGACAAAGGAACTTCTATTGCTCGCTCTGAGAATAATATGAATTTAAAATTTATTGGGGGAAAATTAAAAGGGGGCTGTGTTGAAGTCCAGATCATAAGGTGATTTTTTTCTTCTTCTTTTTTTTTCTTTTATTATTTTTTTTGTGATGAGAAGGGAGTATTGATATATATGCGGTGAGATGAGAAGGGGAGTGTTATGGTAGTAAAGAGACAGGAAGAAAGAATTAAATAGCTGGTAGTTTGAGGAAATTAAATGATGTCGATTAGAAGGGAGTAATGAATGATGTTTGTTGAGATGCGAGAGTGGTATTGGTGGAGCGAGAGAGAGAGAGAAGAAAGAAAGCAGAAAGAAAGAAAGAGAGAAAGAAAGAAAGAAAGAAAGAAGAAAAACGCAGAGCTGGTGATGTGAGGATGGTGGCGATTTAACAAGTTGAGATTGGGGGAGGGGGGTTGAAATCGGATGAATTGAATGGGTAAATGAGGAGTGATGATGTCAACGATGTGAAATTTGACGGTGAATGAGTGTGAAGGTGAAGATGATGAAGGTTTTTTTTTAAATTTATTAATTGATTGTGTTGAGAAACATGGTTGTTTCGCTATTTCGAATCTGGCGAAGATGCCATCAGTGTCCAGTGGAGTAGCGTTCATAAGCAAAATAAACGGAGACTGGGTTGTTAGTCGGGTGCTGGAAGAAGTGCCCTGAGGCTGTAGATGCCGAGCCTAGTACGTACCGGGGCACGGAGCGGCTTGTTTAGGAGAGGGCACACAATGGGGTTGTTGGTTGTCTGCGCCCGTTTGAGGTAGCGGCGTTGAAGTAACTCGACGTATGTCGTTAGTGGAGGCAGTGGCATTCTGTCGACGAGGTCTGCTGTGCGGTAAGTGAATGGGAGTCTCATCGCAACGCGGACTAGGCGGCGTTCCATTGAGAGAAATGGTCGAAGGGGGCAGTCTGGGAATCCAGCCCACGCAGGATGGCCATACACCAAAAATGTGCGTATGAGTACTTTGTAGGTATGGAGTAGTAGTTTCTCATTCAGTCCCCAGGTTGTTCCAGCCAGTCGCCGGAGAAGATACGCCCGCTTTCGTGCCACAGGGAGTTTGGTTTTAAAGAAGGGGCGGAAGGTGAAAAATTGGTCGAAAAGGAGGCCAAGGTATCGTACGGTAGGGGTGGGGGCTAAGCGGCGGTGATGTAGGTGAAGAGTGAGATTTGCGGGATTCCGGGTTGGGGCGAGAGATCGCCTGCGTGGGCGGAATAGGATGGTCTGTGTTTTTTCTGGATTCAGGCGCAGATGCCATTTGCCACACCAGGAGGTGAAGAGATCGAGGTAGGGCTGGACGTGGGTGTTGATATGTTGAACAGTGGCAAACGGTGCGACGATAGCAGTGTCGTCGGCGAACTGTAGAAGTTGCATGGGAGGGGAGGGTTGGGGGATGTCAGCGACGAATAAGACGTAGAGAAGGGGGGAAAGGACGAAGCCCTGCGGGACGCCCTGTTCGAAGGGGATTGGGCGGGAGTAGTGGCCATTGATGGTGATGCTTGCGGTGCGGTTCCGGAGGAAGGTGTTTAAAAGCGGATGTAGGTATGGGGGAGGTCGAAGTAATGTAGTTTGACGACTAGGGCGTCGTGCCAGACCGTGTCGAATGCTTTCTCGAAGTCGAAGGCGATAAATAAAGTTGGAGCTGGACGGTTGTAGTTTTCCGCTACCATGGCAGAGAGGCGGAGAAGTTGATCCTGCGCGGAGAAATGGGGTCTGAAGCCACATTGTGAGAGGGGAAGGAGCTGATGGTGACGGAGATGGGTGTGGATTCGTTTGGTGAGGATTTTCTCGAAGGTTTTCGAGAGGACAGCGGTGAGGCAGATGGGACGGTAAGAATAGGGGGAGGAGAGGGGCTTGTCAGGTTTAGGAAATAGAAACATCGTGGCATGGCGCCAGGGTGTGGGGTAGAACCCGGTGCGAAGAAGATGGTTGTAAAGATGAGTTAAGGCTGTGAGAAACGATGGAGGTGCCTCCTTGAGATGCCGGTAGCGAATGGAATCAGGACCAGGGGCGGTATTGGTCGTGCGTGAGAGAGCTATGGAAATGTCCAGTTCGGTGATAGGGACATCGAGAGGGTGCGGCGAGAAGGCATGTGTGGTTGAAGGCTGAAGGTGTGGGCGTAGAGGCACTGTGGCGATGAATTCGTCTTCGTCGTATGTAAATGTGGGGTGAGGTGCATCGCGGAAGACGCGAGCGAGTTTATTGGCAAAGATGGTCAACTTGGCAGGATCGTCGGGTGGTGCGGTGTCGTTGTAGATGATGGGGTACGACATAGGAGTAGATTTACCCGTGAGGCAGTTGAGATGTCGCCAGAACTTGGTGAGTGAGGGAGACACGCCGTTCTGCCTGGAGCAGGTCTTATGCCAAGTGAGCCTCTTATGGGCCTCGATGTAAGACTTTACTTGTCGTAGAGTCTGGCGGTGCTTTTGTAGGAAATAGCGATCCCTGGTGCGGAGAAATGTTGCGTGATAGGAGTGGGAAAGCGCGAGGAGGCGTCGGGCCTTAGGGGGGATGGGGGGTCGGGAAGGGGTGTATGGGGTAAGGGGAATATGACGCTGTGCCGCCTGTTGTAAGGTTTCTTGGAGATGTGTGGTGAATGCATCCACAGAGGATTGCGAGCTCAAGGGCTGAGTGTTGGTCTGCAAGTGTTCGGAAATGTAATTGCGGTAGGCCGGCCAGTTGGCCGCACAAAAGTTCTGTACCATCCGAGGTGGTGGTGTTGGGGTGTTACGAGTGGGAACGTCGAACTGCAGAAGAACTGGGGCATGATCACCCCCGATGAGTGGAAGGACGGTGACATGCACCAAATGAAGTAGCGAGTTGTGCGCTATTACGGCGTCAGGGGTAGTTTGGGAGGAGGGACGTGTGGGCTTAGGGAGGGGAACCAGCGAGGCGTTAATGTGGTTGAGATATATATCCAGACTGCGGAGTTCCCGGGCCGAGCGGTCGTGGAGGTTTAAGTCTGCCATTATGAGGAAATGAGGGAAGCTTTCGGCCACGTGTGCTATGAAAACTTTAGGTAGGGGATGGCGAGGACGGGTGTAAATTGTGGCGAGATGGAGAACTCGGGATGGGAAGTAGACCGTGGCGATGAGGCTTTCCGGAAAATGAAGGGGGGGGAATGTGGTGTCTGATGGGATAGCGTGGGAGGTAAGCTAGGGCGGATCCGCCTCGACCTAAGTTGTGGGGGCGATCAGCTCGAAGGAGAGTGTAGCCCGGGAGGAGCGCGTGGTCAACTCCACGGAAGAAGGTCTCGTTCAAGAGAGCGACGTCAATGTGATGAGTGGCGAGGGTATGGCTAAGTAGGGTACTGCCCCCGTAAATTGAATTATATTGAGACCACGATGGCTGTATTGGCAAATATGAGTAAAGTTATGGGTGTCATAGTTGTGACGTGGGTATTCATGACGTAGGCACGGATGACGTAGACTTCATGCAAGTAGGCTGGTTGAGCTGAGATTCTTGGTGACGTCATGATTTTGTTCGAGAAGGATCTGAGAGTTACGACGCAGTCGCAGGAAACAAGGTATTGTGCTAGGGAAGAAGTTACGCTATTGGAGGAGAGACTCGAACCAATGAACGATAGTTTGGAAGGAAGACGGAGATTGCTGAAACTACGATATTTAATTACTTTTGGCATGCAGATTTGTGGAAATCTATTTTCAGTTATGGCATTGATTTGGAATTTTGAAGAAATTAATTTTGAGTTTTTGAAATTTGAAAATCCGTCAAGTATAGCCAAAGTTAAAACTTCTAGCAATGACGCAGCAACAGGCTATGGAAGGGATGGATACGCCCCTTAAGAAGTTGATAAAAGGTCGTGCACAGAAGAGAGGAGCTCTCAGAACTCATACTCAGAACTCATACGGATCATACCGCTGATACCGCATATATATTTCAGAGGTCATATAGTCATTTTCGAGTGAATAAGTGAAGCAAGTTGCCTTTAGCGTGTGGTTAAAGCCCGGCGCATCGAACGAACACGGAGCAGTTCCATTTTACGCTGCTCGAAACTAGGTGAAGTTGAAGCGCTCAAATTAACGTTTCTACCAGATAAGATATCAAGAGTTGGCTTCAGCCTTTATTATAATTCAATTGGGCAGTACAACATTGAGGTGTGTAGAAGATTTGAACAATTTCACAGTTATACTTCGAAAGATATTGGCACTTTAAGGCTGCCAACAAAAGTGATGTTCTCGCCACATGAGAAACACTTTTAAAATTCCACATTATACACTACGGCTGACACGTGGATTGCAACAGTGATATTGGAGAATACGTTTGGTAATACAACGATACAGTCTACTATGGAACATTATAATCTTGCAGTGCTTTCAGTGATTATAACAGAAGTTGAGATGGAAGGCTAAGGCTTTAATGCAATTGGGACATCTATCGCTGGAGTGAAATAACAGCATGGAACTTCGTTAATCGTCTTTCTACAAAAGCGAGCATGTAGTGAACGTCCAACTACACTCATGCATCGTGAATCCATCGCTGAATTATACCAGATGACAGTGGAAATATTTTCATACTCCACAACTATGAATATTTCTGCGGAAATAACTGCAAT
Organism: Meconema thalassinum; assembly: GCA_946902985.2. NCBI lineage: Eukaryota > Metazoa > Arthropoda > Insecta > Orthoptera > Tettigoniidae > Meconema > Meconema thalassinum. The sequence continues at coordinate 62,504,177 of OX336389.2, read as the reverse complement.
AAACTTCATGAAGAATTACGACCGGAACTTCAGGGAACTTTCAAGAGAGGCTAGGGTGGACCCGGCTCACAAAGAAGAGTTTTGCCAGAAGGATGTTTTCGTATCCACGGAGCAGTGCAATTTCCGGAGAAGGAAGCAGTTCGATTCTCCGAGGACGCTGATTCCAGGTTCGAGGTCGGAGCACATCTTCACGCTGGTGAAATGGAACCAACAGCAGTTTTCTTTGAAAACTTTCCTCTAGAACTTCAATCAACAGATAAGGTAGTCGTGAACGTTTCTTGTATTATTTGAGTCTTGTAGCGATATCTGAGCAACCATTTTCCCATATTTTCTGTCCCATATTTTTTTTGTGCCCCATTTTCTTGATTAACATTTCTGTACTCAGTACACTTCGATGATTGATGCCTTTTTCTATATTTGTTGAGACATTATTATGTCATTGGCATAGTTAAATAATTTTGGATCAGTTGAGACTGATGATTTAGATTATTTCAGTAATTTGCATATTTGTGTAGTCACGATTTGACTGTAAAGTTAACAATTTGCTATGGCAGATTTGAATTCAGACAGCGTGTCATTTTATTAAAGTAATTCTATTCAGTAAATTACTTTGACCAATTTTCTGTCATCCTCAAGAAAGAAGAATGATTAAATGATTTTAGAGCGTTAAAATCTATTACGATATCGACGATCTTTGAAATACTAGTCGTCTTATGAACATGATTGCAACATAGACATTTATCATTGCATTATAGACAATTTTATGAAATATGAACTTTGATTATGATTTATTGAATACACTATAGTAATGAACATTTGATAGGAGTTTTTCTCAATTATAGATTGGAACAATAATGTTTGCATTCCACAGTCTAATTGTATTCTATTCGACTATTTATACAGTTTAGATGAACTTTGATTGAAGATAGTATTTTTATACTGCGTTACTTTGAAGATATTAATCTCAATTTTGATAGACCAGGGAGGAGTGTCTAATCGTATTTGCTATTAAATTTATTTGTGATTGGCAAATTTTTACTTCATAGCGATTTATGAATGAAACCCACGAAGGTTAAATAATAACAGTCATTAATACAATTGATGAATATAAGAATTTTTAAAGAGGAACAATGGATGTATAATCGTTAGTTCAGTGGACATGTAAAAGTCGCTGATGAATAATGCCCTTGAATTATGAAGGAGGTTCCCACAGTAAGAAATGAAGTTGATGAATTTATAAGTGGAGGATTTTTGTATGGAGTTTGGAAGATTTTTATGCCATATATATGAAGATATATGATGAATTTTGGGCCAATTTTGTGCGTCTTGAGCGAAGTATTTTCCCGCTGAATGTATTGTTCTGGTTCTTTGAAAGTTATTCATATGAAGATACTGTTAAAATTAACAAGAGTGTTAAATAATTTGAGATGAAGATTTTGAATGGAGGTTACCGTCACAAATATTAATAATTATTATTAAACCTTATTAAACCTGAATTTGACATTTAAATATAAATAACCTTCATTGGTCGATTATATCATCACGATTTAAGTAATTATCAACCGGATAAACGTGTGGTTTAATGTATTTCTTGTATAAATAATATAAACGATATAATATTGTAAAATAATTTTGTAAATATCTTTGTTAAATAATTTGAAATGAAAAGGATTAATAGAGGCGTGTATAAAATTTTCAATTGTCATTTGACATTGTTATAAACAATTTTATTATTGTTATAAATAATTAATGAACTTTTGTTATTAACATTAAGAGTTTTGTTATTATACTCTAAACAACACTAGTTAAGCAAGTGGTTTGAACAATTAAACATGATGTGGGATTATTGGAGGAATCCACTGGTGTTTGAATGGAGCATTTAAAACATTTGCGTGATAATATTTCAGTTGAGATGTGAACATTTACGTGTTTTGAAAAGGAGAGCCAAGCTCTGAGGTAACTCGCTTATGCTAGGGTTGAACGAACGGGGTGAGTCCGCTTTGACGATGCAGGTGCATTGCAGCTGGCCCGGACAACTGTATGACAGAGGCCAAGGACGTATCCATAATAGCCTTGTGGCTATAAATAAAATGTGAAGTATATAAACACGCAAAACAATTGATATATGTGTCTCGTCCCAAATCCCGTTTCCATTCCAACTGCATTATTATTTTTACGTTGCTATGAGCTTGAGAAAGCTGAAACATTGTATGTAGAGTATACAAGTCCTACAGAAGGACATGGTTATATGGACGATGGCTTCTGATTGCCACGTGGATTTTGTTGTTTTATTTTTGTTAAAATCATTCTTTATGTGAAATAAATTATTGTGCAGTTTAAAGTTTCTCGTCTTCGTTCTGGTTCATTTTAAATATCATGGTGGAGGTTATTGTGAGGGCATACTTTAAGTGATCCAGTTGACAACCCAGTCCCCGAGATAAATTTAAGAGGTAAGTAAAGGTAAGTAAGAACCCCCGTATATTTTGGTGTGTTCCACAATAATTCCTTGTTAACTATTGTGCTCTAATCTCGATAGTGTCTGTCAGTGCCATTTTCATTGATGTAGCTGTGCCGGTGCGATTGATTATTGGCAATCCGATTGAGGGGGCGGATATCTGACAGCCTACTATCAGGATATCGGGTACAGTACGACGTGCGTGAAAGGAGCAGACATTATGAAAGAGTATGGAGATATGCCGTGGAGGTCGTTGTCTTGTCGGTTGCGCTGCCATGTGGGGGTTATACGGCGGTGACACGGGGGTGGGGGAAGAAGGTGAAGTGGGCTAGCGGCCCCGAGAATGATGGCTGGAAGCATACTTCGAATATCTGCTGTGCCGCCATCTGGAGTTGGATAAGTATGAGGGGTCGTTGATAGGGAAGGATGTTGTGGATGGATACCACCATGAAGCGGATGAGGTCTTCAATGGAGGGGGAAGGGAACTGTGATTGCGCTTGAGGGTTGGGGGGATCTATGGACTTGATGGGTGCAACTGTTTCGGGGCGGTTGGGAATGGGAGCGGGTTTTGACTTGCATTTGCGTGAATATGTGGGGTGCGCCTCCTGACATTGGTGGCAGCGAGGTGGGAGGGCGGTGTTAGGACATTTGTTGGTGGTGTGAGATGGCTGGGAGCAGTGGCCACAGCGTGGGGAAGCACGACATTGCTCGGTGGTGTGGTCATTGTAGACCAAACAGCGGTTGCATCGCAAGGCTACTGGGGGGGGGGGGGGGGGGGGGAGCTTTGGAAGGTTCCACACGATGGTGGTATCGGTAGAGGTAGACGCCATTAGTGAGAAGCCTGTCCACTTCCGCTTGGGTCACCAGGAGAATGCGAACCATCCACGTGGGACCGTCCGCATTCCTGATGCGAAATGCCTTGCGTGCATCGATCTGCTCCAGGTGGAGTTCTTGCAAGACCGCCTCCTCGGTCAGATCCAGTGGCGTTTTCTCCAATACCACGGGGTAAGCACCGCTTACCTAGCATATTCTCATAAGAATAAAGTATATAATATCACTTTCTAACGCGCAAGCAACTGCAAAAACGCCGCTTTGAATGACGTTTCTCGTTCTCTACCGCAGTTCTCCACGATCAGCCAGTACTACTTTGGAGAGAAAGAAGAAAGAGTGCGGCTGGTCGCTATGACAACGGCTTGTTTACCTCCAGGAGCCTTCTGGCCCGGACACTGCTATGGCCGATGGAGTGGTACACCAAGAACGCCAGGTCGTCCTTGATTGGCTAAGACAGGGGGTGTGGCGTTCCATAGCCACAGGACTGTCGGCGAGACAAGTCAAAGCGGGTAGCAAGGTCTGCTTCGGTTGGAGCGGCTTACCCTAGCGAGCCTGGACACCAGCACTGCTTAAAATTATTTGGCGCGCCTCTCCAGTCCCCACCCTCCATCTGACCATCAGACCCGACCTTTGCTGGGCGCGGTAGTTAAAATTCTTCTTCGTCCGGTTAACTCACAACTCTATGTTTTTGAGTGCAATTAGCAAAATTTAGTATACCGTAATTACTGTTGATATTATTGTGTTGGGAGTGAACAGTGCGTTGGAATCTTCAGAGTGACCCATCAACCCGAAAAGTTCCTCTGATTATCATTCAAATTATATTCAAAGAGTAGGTGTAAAGGATACATAATTTTAAATGTATGTACATCCGTATAATTTGAATAATGTTTTAAAGACCTATCACATTATTTAAAAAAATATTCGGTAATTAGGGCAGGTAGGGTCTATCAAATTCTCATTTGTGCAAAATTAATTAATGCCACTATTTACTGTACCTTGGCGGATCATTTGTAGCGAAGTTCAATTCTTCTCTCCCTCTTAGCGAATTCATCAATTACATGGTCGTGAAAATCAGTGTTCCCCTGAAGGCTGCACAATAACACCTTTTCAATGGAAAGAAGCGCGAGATGTGAAAGTCCTTCTTGATGCATTGAGTTTCGGGTGAAGGTTTTTATACGTTTCATGGTAGAAAACATTCTTTCCACTGATGCACTAGACGCCGGAATTGTCAGTACTAGTTAAAAAAAAGAAGGAAGCTTTTAGTTTTACGTGACCATTAATCATGCGATCATGAGCCACGGGACCTCCTTTTTCTGTGGAATCAGAACCACAGGACATGGAATTTCACTTCGAAATCTCACATGCATTGACTGGGAATCGAACCCGGTCCACCTTGGTGAGAGGCCAACTGCTTGACCGCTGCGCCACCATGCCCCCCTTAGTACTAGTTTGCATAGGTTATAGGCCTACGCCCCAATTAAGTCATTCAAACTAATGAAGCCGTGAAAACTTACATCAGTACAATTTGAGTGATATTTGCAAATAAATATTAACTGAACATGCAATACAATGACATAAGAATATCTATTAGTCTACTAATAGCATGTTTATTATTTTAATGTTCACTTAGGTCTCATAATAGAAAATAATAATAATGTTATTGGTTTTACGTCCCTGTTAACTACTGAGGCTTTTAGAGACGCCGGGGTGCCGGAATTTTGACCCGAAGGGAATCTTTAACGTGCCAGTAAATATACTGACACGGCTCCCTCGCATTTGCGCACCCTCAAATGCCGACTGGCTGCGACGGCATTCGATCCTGCTATCTTAAGCTCAGCAAGCTAGAACGTTACCGCTAAGCCACGCAGCCGGTCATAATAGAAAATTTACGGGTAATAACCTAAAAGTTTAGCTCCTTAGGCCAAGAAATGCGAACAACAAAAACACAAATTGCCACACTGTTCAATCGTCAAATGATACACGATAAGAGAAGCTCGCCAACCCCATTGTTGAATAATTTTCTCCGCACTTAATGTACATGGATTGGCATGCCTAAAGTTGAAAAGGGAAAAATGAGCTGTGCTGTATTACAATTCTTTCTATTTTTATTTTTTAAATGTGAAAGACTAATAATTATGTGTGTAGAGTAATTGTTGCTACTTCAGATATCAACCTCAACATTGACAAGGGCATAGCTGGAACCGGGTGCTGAAGTTGCTTTATGGTGTAAGTCTATATTTAGAGTCTTCTTCACAGCTTACCCTCGAAAAAATTCCACGCCACGCCACTGGTCAGATCGGGATCGACGCCCCGAATCACGCACGAGAAGTGCGGGTTGCGTTGAGGAGGAGGAAGGGTAGGGGGATTTTGTCTGGCCCGGAGAGGTTCCGCAATCACCTGTGGGCCGAGTTGCTGCACCACTTCCGGGCTATGAAACACGGCGGCGGTGGCGTCGTCGTTTGTTTTCACGTAGACACCGTTCGTGGCTGCAGTGGCGGAGAAGTTGGAGTGCCCAAGTATGCGGCGAAGTGCATCCGTAAATTGGTATTTCGTGGAGAAGGTGTGTCCACGGAACAGGAATACATGTTTAAATGGTGGCTCGGAGGCCTTGGAGGCGTATGTAGGTAACGACGGGGGAAGGGATGGTGGTGCAACTGTAGCGGGGGTAAAGTTGGGTACGGGTCCCGTGACGGGGAGTCGGGGGTCGTTGGGTGCAGGGAGAAAAGGAGTAGTGGGCGGCGGGCTACAATGGCGCCTGGAGGCGGTTTGAGACTCGTCCATTCCCTCATGGACCCGTTGACGAGAGCGGTGAGCCCCCCCCCCCCCACCGTGTCTGAGGTGTCGGACCCTGGGCGTTTCTCGGAGCGGCTGGGAGTTTTAGGGACCAGCGGTGGGAGGTTCGGATGCGTCCCCAGGGTGGTTGAGGTAGCCGGGTTAATAGAAGTTGTTGATTTAGGAATGGCACCTTTGGAGCTAGAAGAGGAGCGGGTGGGCGGTTGCTTAGGGGGAGGAGGGGTAGGTGGAGTGGTCTTGCCCTTGCCTCTGCCCATGGCGAAGGAGAATGTGGGTATTTATTGGTATAGTGGGTAAGGCCAGTGGCTATGCGACTCACTGTATGTACAATGGAAGATGGAAAGAATAAAGGAGCGGGCGAAGCCGGTGGTCAGGCGTGGGGATGTATGAGGAATGATGTGGGGACCGTAGCGGGCGAAGCCGGTGACTAAGCGAGGCAAACGGCGTGATGGATGATATGGGGTTCACTCCTTAAAAGAGCGGGCGAAACCGGAGATGAACTATGAAATGAACGTGATGAATGCAGTGGGTAGAATGTATGAGAAAGTCAGGAGAGAATATCTCCAGACGAACAGTGTAAAATGGGTGAGGTGATGATGTCAGACCAGCTGGAAGAATGTATGAGAAAGTCAGGAGAGAATATCTCCAGACGAACAGTGTAGAATGGATGTATGAGTGTGGGATATGAATGTGATGAATGTAGTGGGTTGAATGTATAAAAAAGTCAGGAGAGAATATCTCCAGACGAACAGTGTAGAATGGGTGTATGAGTGTGTGAATCGAGTATGAATGGTGACGTCAACGGCGGAGAATTAAATAAAGTGGAAAAATACTGCTATGACAAGTGGTAGTCTGGTACGATAACCACCTCAATGCAGCACGAAGGTAGCCAGGTACTGCGGACGCTGTGTATTGTATGAGCCCCACTCACTGGCAGTGAAGTAGAACGTGAAGTTGGAGTTGCTAGTAAGCCTGGCTGGTGTGACGACTGAAGCTGTGATGAGAGCCTGAGCGAAGTAATGTTGCAGGCGATGATATCGAAGAAACGATGAAAACCAGTGAAGTGAGCTCGAAGATTGTAGTATGATATTTTGTCGACAGCAAAATGGCTGCCAGGCTCCAGCACGTGGTCGAAGTCACTCTGACGAGACTCGAGGTCAGGTGAGGTGATGACGTCAGACCAGCGTGAAGAATGTTGCTCGTGATGTACTAGATATTCTTGAAGTAAGTTTTAACGATGATATATAATGCGCTGTTTCTCGATGGAGATTCGGGCAGAGATTCGTTCCGAATTCACTATTAAGAAGAAAAGATGTTAGATATTTCGATATTACCAACTTAATTTCGTCATTATTCTACATAGGTTCATATTCTGTAGAATAATCATTGGCATGAAAAGTAGGCTGTATAGTTCTTCACGGAACTTCTTGTTAGAGTTGAAAAGTTGAAAACACCAGGAAAACAGACTGTTACTGAACCAGAAAGATTCATCATTTCATGGAAGTGATTCATATGTCTCACTGCTTGTTGGATACACACTGCTGCAAGTGCAAGATTACCCTGCCATCAGTCGGCCACAAGCGAAACTAATTGGTAGCCTGTGGTAACTGCTAGCGGTTTCATCGCTGTATATTGGAACTACTAAAACGAGTTGGTTTCAAAACCTTCATAAGAGTTTCAGCAACGCGAAATGCATACCAAACGTTCGAAATACCTCAACACTTTTCTGGTTTGGCCGAAGACTACTATATCGTTCGGCGAAAAATAATTATATGGTTCTAACAGTTTCATAAAAATAGAGTTTATAAGTGAAAGCTAAGAGCATTATGACTTTCAATTATAAACACCAGTATGTTTCGGATCACATTTGAGGAATAAGTAAGGCGATATAAAGGATTACAGTATACTTGCAAAAGAACGAAAGGGTTCTTTAATTTTTGAAGACTAGGATTTGCCTCTTATCTGGTGAACGGCCTGGTTAAAACAAGAATTTAAAGTTATTCGCTGATTGCTCTGTGGTACCTTACTTCGGGTGGGGTGAAGATGTAAATGAGCATACTGTTACTGCTCGAGTCCAAGCTCTGTAAATTTGCGGGGTGAGGGCTAAGAGAAGGGTTTGTCAACAGCCCGCCGTGATATCCGGTATTCCAATTTTTTCCTATTCTGCTAACATAAGGCCGTTGCTCAAACCACTGTGGTATTAGGAATGAGTGAGTCACCGACCATTGTATGTGGTTCTGTACTATGCTTGGACCGGGAGACCTCATCTCATAGTCCGCGATGCACATTCCTCTCAGGTTCATGCAGCTTAGACCCGAACAGTTCTTTATTCACCTGTATTTAGAAACTTAACATTTTCCATGTTTTCCATACTGTAAACTAGGCACGGTTGGATTTTAAGATGGAACCGCATGTGTTATCAAATATTGCTATCTTGCCATACCAGGAGCTGGAACATGTACCGGTATTTCAACTTAGTATAAAACAAAGTCCCCGATTTTTGGATGCCACGGGTAATCTCGAGAACCACTGGATGGATTTTGATGCGGTTTTCACCATTCTGTGAAGGATATCTCGAGGAAGGTTTCAGTAGAAAATTATTTATTTATAATCAAAGGAAATCAAACAGTAACCATTTCAGTGGAAAAGTCGAAAAAACCTGTCGTCCATGCGCTTTTTAAGCTTACGCCGGGCAAACCATTAAAAATATCAATATACTATGAGTATAAGAATTGTTCAGCTTGAAACGTTCTACAAAATAGTCCCGGAGAGCATATCTCTATCTTCAATACATCGCCCACTATATGTGTTTTTCGTTTTCATTCCTTCCTTCAATTACTGAACCGAACGTTTACGAACTAACTAGAGTCGGAAATGGAGATGTACCGGTCATTGACGGGAAAATTACCCTCAGTCACGATTTCTGTGTTTCAGTAAGCAGCATTCAAGAATTGATTGATAGCGTTTACGTGGAATCCGAACCACAGAAGGCAATATTTCCCTTAAATAATCTTACATGCATTGATCAAGCCCGGTCCGCCTTGGTAATAGGCAAGCCGCTGGACGGCAGCACCATCACGCCCCTCTAAAAGTAAAAGATCTACTCATTGTAAACCTAGTTCAACAGTATACTGTAGTAGATGGCAGTACGGATGCAACGGTTTAGTATACATGGATACATACGCAACTATTTGGAGTTTTTAATCTCTACTTAGTATAAAACTAAGTCCTCGATTCTTGGATGTCACGGGTAATCTCGAGAACCACTGGATGGATTTTGATGCGCTTTTCACCATTCTGTAAAGGATATCTCGAGGAAGGTTTCTGTAGAAATTTATTTATTTATGATCAAAGGAAGCCAAGGAGTAACGATTTCAGTGAAAAAGTAAAAAAAAAACCTGGCGTCCGTGCGCTTTTTAAGCTTACTCTGGGCAAACCGTTAAAAATATCAATATACTATGAGTGTAAGAATTGTTCAGCATGAAAAGTACTAGAAATAAGTCCGGGAGAGCATATCTCTAACTTCAATACATCGCACACTATAAGTGTTTTTAGATTGGACGGAAGGGGATTTGTGTTTCATGCACCTCGCCATTCTTAAATTACGTCTGACAAGAATTCGTTGCACATGCTTCTTCATAATAATATGATTAATAGTCCAGTCAGTGATTTTGACCCATCATGCCGAGACATAAAACGGATATAGGCCGTAGTTCATTGACATAGAGAGAGAGAAAAAAAAAAAAGAGCATTCATAACTGTTCCCGGGCGAAGCCGGGATGGGTTGCTAGTATCTTTTGTTATTTTTCTCTCTGATTGAGGGAAAAAAGGATTACGTACGAATGAGCCACATTTTCCTTGATTTTTCTGCTTAATATTAGGGATGGATACAGTAGTTAAATATAACATTTTCTGAAATTTGTTTCTTTTTTTTCACCTCACCAATGACAAAAGTTTACTTGAATCTAAGCGCTGATTAATAAAGTTAAAATGATTTTTATGTTCGACCCTGACTATTATATGTCAGAGAACTGTACTATAATGAGGCTCATTATAACACTATTTTTCATTATGAAACAGTTTCTCCCACCAATCAGAGCTCAAGAAACAGTTGTTTGACCAATTAGATAATTAGATGCGCTGAGTTCCATGACCTTCTAATGTAAATTTCACTGCCTGGCCTAGTGTCATAGTAGAGTAATCGAGGTGGCCATGGTCAAATACAAGGCATTCCCTGCGAAGAAGACACTCGTATGTAAATTATAAAACTCGCATACGCTCGTTTTATAAACATTCTCGTGTCTTAATTATTGCCATTATAGGCTCGTTGCATAATGTACTATTATGTGTTAGCAATTTATTTTATTTTCCTAAATATCGCTTTGGGTTGGCAGGTAGCCTACTTATCGCTTTAAAGAGGTTTGAATAATTTGAATTATTACGGTATGTTTGTATGGTATAAGTGGGCCACTCCTTCTTGACCAGTACAATGAACAGCCTGTTCCGATTCAACACGGAACTGTAAAAAGGGGTTGCTTACCCACCTGCAATTGGCTTGAAATCTGCTCGCTGTGCGTTAGCGACGGGGCTGAGTTCATTTCACTGATTGCCGCCTTCTTATGCAGCATTGCAAAGTATTTTGCTCTTTCAAAATATATTTACACAGGCTTCACAATAAGTTTGAACGATTTCTGTTTCAGAACTTGTCATTTTACGCTTCTGTTAGCGGCTTTTGCAGAGCATTTCTATGAAATAAATTTTTATTCTTACAACATAGTTTATTACATCACAATGTATTATTTTTTGCATCACAATGTATTATTAGCCTACTTTTCACATTTTGCAAAAATGAGGAAAAAGTACACTTATGAGATCGATCCGGGAAAATGTGTGTCTGTCTGTCCTTCTGTCTGTCTAAACGGCTGCAGCAATCGAAACCAAATTAAGTATGAGTAAAGATGTATACCGTAATATCTCACGTCCATATTTGAAAAGGATGTCAGTGCTACCAACTGCTGAAAAAACGCACTAGAAATTTGAGCTCCTTGTTGGATATCTTGGAGGGTATGCAAGGGAGCTATTCCAAAATTGGCACACATGTAGATACGACTATTTCAGTTTAATTTCCAGGAGGCCATACATGACAGTGTTGCCAAAATAAGTTTAAGTCTTCTGATATGTCCAATTTTTAAATGCCTATAACTTCTACACTATCAGTTGGATTTTAACCAAATTTCGTATGTGCTATGTGTAACATAACAGATATTACTATAAGTATTCTTAAGAGCAATCAGGGCTGCCAACTGTTAATAAATGATGTCTATATTTTTCAACATAATATCAATATATCAGGAAGTATGCAAGCCAACAGCCCTACACTTTGCACACGTATAGCACCTGACATTCTAGATTAATTTGGAATAATTAATATAAGCCAGCGCTGCCAACATGATTCTATGCCTGCTGATAGGTCCAATTTTAAAATACATGTAACTTCTATACTAACAAATGGATTTCGTCCAAAATTGCACAACAAGATATTATAATATTTCAGATTAGGCTATTTCTGACCAGCATACGCATGACATTGTTGCCAACATGCTTCTACGCGTGCTGATAGATCCAATGTCTAATTGCATGTAACGTCCATTGGACTTCAACCAATTTTTTTAAAATTCTGTCACCAGGGCTGCCAACTATAGTGCTCTATTAGGCTACGTTATACCAGGAATATTTCGAACTAATTGGACATTTCGATATTACCAACTTAATTTCGTCATTATTCTAGATAGGTTCATATACAGTAGATTAATCATTGGCATGAAAAGTAGGCTCTTTAGTTCGTCACGGAACTTCTTGTTAAGGGTTGACATCGAGATTATCTGTCTGAATTTTGTAGGGTAGGTACCACAAATTGTAGATTATACGCATGCTAATATTTGATGAGGAACGTACCTTACTGATGTCTTATAGAAGCAGTCTTCGGGAAAGTAGAAAACCTAATATCATTAACTAAATATTCCACTATTTAATTATTTAGTATTGTAACCACGTATTGAAGATAGCACTCCATCATAAGCCTTTGGACATATATTTTACAGTGCTGGAGGAGTGTTGATGTGAGTTGCCTAGGGCAGCGGTGAAAGCTTTGGTTCAACCCTATATGGGATAGTGGTATCTATATTAACCACTTGTCATAAGGACAGTTTATGCTTTTAAAAAGGCTGATAGTTGAATCTTTCAGCCACATTTTGGTGAATTTTCATGCCAAAGTGCTAGTATTTCTAAAAATCAAATATTATATAGGTATCTACTTGACGTAATGTGTTGGATAAAATTAAAATAAAAAAACACGTTATCAAATAAAGTGTAAAAATAAAATAGAAATACGGAAATAAAAATCATAAAAATAAAATTACCATAATAAAAGAAATATAAAACTTAAAATAATAATCATAACTATAAGCACATGAAAATAATTGTAAAAATGAATTCGAAATTAGCTACTTAATTAACTCAATAAAAAATCAAAATTAAGAACATAAATTGAAAATTAAAAATAAATATATAAACATTTAAGTTAGGGAAATAAAAATACATTATTTATAATTATAATAAAGCCTCCGCTGGGTCAGTGGTTCAAATCCCGGTCACTCCATGTGAGATTTGTGCTGGACAAAACGGAGGCAGACAGGTTTTTCTCCGGGTACTCCGGTTTTCCCTGTCAACAATTTAATTCCAGCAACACTCTCCACTATCATTTCATTTCATCTGTCATTCATTTAATCATTGCCCCAGGTGAGTGCGACAGGCTTCGGCAGCCGGCACAGTTCATATCCACGCCGCTAGATGGGGGCTTCATTCATTCCATTCCCTGACCCGGTCGGTCGACTGGAAGCAGGCTGTGGATTTTCATTTTCATAATTATAATAATTAAATTAAATTAAAATGTAGAAACACAACTTCTTCTTCATTTCCCGTTTCCAGTTCCCTGGGTCGGGTTGCAAATCAAGGACCTCCACAGTTGTCTATCCCTCCACCATTCATTTCCTTCTTTCAATACTTCTTTTTCTTTACTCCTCTTTTCTCTATGCTTTCCTTCACCGTATCGATCCACCTCTTTCTGGGCCATCCTCGTGGTCTTCTTCCTGGTATTTTCTCCATAAATATTCTTTTTGGTACTCTCCGTGTCTTCCATTCTCATCATATGTCCGTACCACTTCAGCTTACTGGTTTCTATCTTGTCTTGCAGCTTTGGGAACCCAGTTCTCTTCCTAATGTCCATATTCCTGATTTTATCCCTCCGTGTCTTCCCAATTATTCCTCTAAGGAACTTCATCTCGGCTGCTTGGATTCGGCTTTCATCGCGTTTTGTTGTGGTCCAAGTACCTGTCAAAATTGGTGTGTAATACATTGAGAATAGAACTTTCTTGCATTTCTCTGGGACTTCTTGGTTCCATTCTAATCCTCTCAAACACTGGTAAAACCCATTAGCTTGTTGGATTCTCTTTCCAATTTCTTCAGTTATTGTACCATCTTCTGTGAGTATGCTCCCCAAATACTTAAAGCTTTTTACCATTTCCAATGGATTTCCATTGACTTCAATATTCTGTCTTCCTTTTCTCTTGTTTCTTGTCATCACTACAGTCTTACTCTTCTCCACACTTATTTTCATTCCATATTTCTCTCTCTCTCTTGATTCCATACAGTAACTTGTTCTTGCACTTCTATTTCATTTTCTTCCCATATTACTAGAAACACATAAAAGTAAAAAATAAATAAAATGTTTTGCCCTATAAGGGGCAAGCATAGTGAGCCAATTTTACTATCATAACATGTTATTTTCAGGTTTATTGCATGAAATTCTACAGTGTTCGTGTTTGAAATGTTCGATCACAATGAAGGTCACGTACCAACCTCTATTTTGCCCATCACATGGAACATTTATTTAATTGACGGGAGAATTTCGAGATAGCAAGGAGCTATGGTTGTTATCCACGTAACTACGTGCTTTACTCTAAGTGCAAAATAATCGACCTTTCTGAATTAGGAGAAATTATATTTTTCTCAAAGAAATTATTCAGTCAATCATGTAGCCTAAAGGCCTATTTGATTTGTGCAACCACTTTAAATGTGATTCATGAAAAGGAGGCCTTAGCAATTCGAGTCCAGTATAAATGAAATTCATATTATTCAAATACAAGAGTACTGCAATAACTTATTGAAGAACATTAGTTCAACATTATCTCTCGCTCCGCTAAAATGTCATTAATATGCATCACTCGCTAAGCATGTACATGATATGCTCGAAATGAGACATAGGTAGGCTTCAGCCCTCCACCCCATATGTTGCAAGAGCCACGGAGAGCGGGTCTACACGTGCGTGAAAGTTCTACGTAGCATTTCAATTCAGTAACTGAACTACAACTAGTCCTTGCAACTAAGAGAGGAACGTGAAACGTTGCACGTATGTTGAACAGACCATATGGAAAACATCCGTGATTCATTCGGGCCATCTTTCGAATACGGGCGCGAGACTTGAGCAGTTCAGGTATGAGTTATCATATTCTCTACGACCTATCGCACTGCTGCAATTACTTTCCCTAGCTCCTTTCCTTGGTATACAGTGGAGTGATATAAGTAGTGCGATTTTTGAGAGAGCTCAGTGCACACCGATCCAAGTGTCTCAAGGAATGATTACCATCACAAATGTGACCTGGTGCAATCGGAGAGTTTATGTTCCTGAGTTGCTGGCTGCTTAGGGCGAGTTTCATCAAGCAGAAGGGTTTAGTGAAGAGAAAATTCATCAAAAGAACAATTAGTTCCGTGACAAACTAACTAGCTTATTTTCATATATCCTTTTTATGTTATTTGCCTCTATCAACATACAAAATTTCAGTTTGATTGCTCTAATAGATTCGTAGATATTGAGAACCGTCTAAATATTTCGGATGGTCGCCATGTTGTATTTTTAGACTACTTTCGATTTTTGCAAAAAAATAAAGTAGACTTATGAGATCTACACAGGGCCAAAAGTTGTGTGTGTGTCTGTGTGTGCCATTTGGTATGTTTGTCCCTCCCTATCAATTCAAACACGGTGACACTGAATTGAACGAAATTTGGTACGGTGGTAGCACTAGCAAAGGGCACCTCAGTGTCATGTTTTAAATCGCCGCCATCTTGACGGTAACGCAATGGCGGTCACCCAAATGTTCAAAGCTTAAATCAAATTACGACTGACCTAATCATCTGATCTCTTCAAAATTTTGCGAAAGCATACCTTCATGTGGGAAGCGTCTTTTGACCAAATTACAAGGTCATCAACCCAAGAGTTTGAAGATGGCGGCCGTGTATGTGTGCAAATCAATCCCCCCTATCAATTCAAACACAACGAAAACAAGTCGAACCAACTTTGGTACAGAGGTAGCACTAGCAACGGAACATCTCCATGTGATGTTGTATATCGACGCCATCATAACAAAAGAGAAATGGCGCCCTCCCAAATGTTCTGAGTTTAAATCAAATTATGACTAACCTAATTATCCAATCTCTACCAATTTTTGCAACAATATACCTAAATGTGGGAATCGTCTTTTGCCCAAACTACAAGGTAATCAGCCAAATAGTTTCAAGGTGGCGGATGTATGAATCATGCAAGTACAGTATTATAGCCTAACCGTAACTTACGATTCAACAAGGCCTGGCCTTACCAAATACGCTCATCGTACATTGGGAGGTTTTAACTGTCCACAACGAGGTGACTGGAAGGATATTAGTATTAAAAAATAAAATATGTAACCGCAGTAGTGACTAACAGTTCAGCCTGACCGTGCTTGTCCGTGCCGTCCCGTTGGGTCAAAATGGCGGGTATTGTTTGCTCATAAATCCATATATTTCCGTAACTTTGTAAGTTTATATCATTTTAGGAATGTACTAAACAAAATAATACATATTCAGTATCAATAATGGTTTATAGAAACAGCAGAATACAATAATGAAATCGTTGATTGCAAGACAACACAAAATATCATGGAGTTATACTAAACCAGTTGTTTACCAAATATTGTTAAGGCCCAAGGGTCCCTACACCCTTAGGACCTTACACCCCCAAGAGGGATATAGCCATACACCCCTGTATCTACAGACGGCTTTGCACATCTAAACATTATCCTTCAACTATGACTCCAATTAATACATCGATAAGCATCCATAAACACATCGACAAATCTGGCCAACATCATACACCCTTTCACCCCATAAAACATCCCCCAGGCTAAAGTAAGAGCCTCGATAGACACTAAGCTGGCACAGCTAACCACGGCTGTTGACCAATGCTTGCATCACATCCAAAACAAGTACAAAGGAACTGGCTGCAATACAGCAACATTGGGCAATGCGCAGTCAGCAATCTGAAAAGCCTTATAAGAACCTGCATTGGAGAGTGGAGCCCCGGTTTTACGCCGTAGGCTCCGCCCAGACGCATCCTGAAACCGCACCGCCGACATCCGGTAAGTGTACTCTCAGAACTCACACACACAAGTTGTACTCCTGTCCGTCACCACACCTTGTTTAATTGTACCAATTGTACACTTACATTTTGTGTTTGAATCCCGAAATCTGGGAACAACATTACCCTTTTGGGGGCCTCAGTAAACAACTAATATCACTCATCCCCAGTGTTATCCTTTGTTTACCAACACCTGTTTTTATCGCCGACCTCCCAGCTCCTCAATTGCACTTGACCTAGCGTTTCATTGATTCGAGTACCGCTGTGTAAGCTGATAGCTAGGGCCCGGATTTATAGGCACTAAAAAACCTGAAAATATGCATGAAAATATGCACTAAAATGTTAGAATATATGCACGGAAAATAATGAAATATGCACTTAAAACATGCAATTTTATTCACTTACCTATTTACAGGTATCATTTGTTGCAAAAAGAAGCATCACAATAGGTTACTAGTAGTCTTTCAATGTTTTATGGAGACAAACTATGTCTATTGTCCGTCAAAATGAGTTTATAGGCTGAGAATGATCGTTCTACATCAACTGACGTGATTGGACAGTACTTATGCACGGGCACCAAAGTTTCGGAGCATACATCTGGCAAGGATACCCTAGTTCCACTCAAGTATTGACTAATTAACTTAATCTTCTTCAGTCCTGGGTTCGAATTCAACACCTTTTCTAGCTTGCATTTACTCTTCTCTCCAATTTCGCCTGGAGCGGAATTCAATGAAGATGCAGCTTTCTCAACGAGATCAAGTGATTCATGGAGGGGAGTACCAGAAGATTCTAAGCTCTCAATGGCTTTTGGAAGTTTAGAAAAATGTGCATGAATGAAATTCACATCTTGATAAACAGTAGCGGTTTCAAACACAACTTTTGCATCACGGACACACGCAATATGCTCATCTTCAAGTTTTGTAACCACTTCTATCACTTCATTAAAATTCTCCTGATAAAATGATACTGCAGATAACCATGTCCCCCACCTAGTCAGGACAGGTTCAAGTGGCAAAGGAACTTCAGGTAGACAATCTTTGTAGAACTGGACACGAGCTGGTGCTTTCAGAAACAGCTTCTTCCCACATCCAATTAAATTGTTAACAGCTGGAAACTGTGTGCGTATTTCTTCTGCAATGCGGTGTAATCCGTGCGCTAAACAGTTGACGTGTATGGGTTTCGGATAAAATACTTGGAGGGCCTTTGCTGCTTTCAACATACTGTATACGAAGCTGCATCTGTGAGCAGTACAAGCACTTTACAACAATTATCCTCAATTTCAGATGGCCACAATTGTCGCAGAGAATCATTTACAAATCTTGCTATTGTGCTATGGTTGGTTTTCTCTAGTACTTTACAAGCAAGAAGATGCAGCTTACCGGGTTCGTCTGGATGTAATTTACCAACCACGAAATTTGCTATGTAACGGCCACATGAATCCGTTGTCTCATTCACCGATATCAGACATAGTTCCTTCCGATATCAGAACGGATCAATTCCAGGGTAGATTCATATAGCGGAGGTAGGTAATTTTTCCTATGAGTTGATTCATCTGGTATTTTTTGATTTACACAATATTTCTCAAGAAATGATCGCAGAACTGGATTGTTTAATTTATTCCATGGAATGTTGCTGCAAACGAAAGCCCTATAAAGATCATTTGAAAATGTATTAAGAATACCGGACTTAGGCTTTACCTGCGTAAGAAGTAGTTGTTGTGGTGTGCTGTTCTCTCCTCCTTTGCTTTAATATGTGCAGTTGTCTTTGAATGCTGTTCAAGCTGAAATTTCTTTTCACATTTTACTTCCTTTGAGCAAACTTGACAGTACACGATGACACCATCTGTTGAATAGTCCCTATTACCCGACACCCACTGATTTAGTAAATCTCTTCTCCTGCTCTTTTCCTTAGGCATTTTTAGAAACTAACACTTGAGATGCAGGGCATTAAACTGGAACGTAACTAGTGAACTGAAGATACTTCTGTCCTGACCAATTGCCCAACCCCCTGAGATTATTATCTACTGTGGTAGAGAAAGGAATTCCGGGAAGTCCAGCCAGCCTGCCTACCCATACCTAAGCTATCTGTTGCCATTGTCAGTTGTGAAAGTAAAGTGCCGTTACACAGAGAGTCGAAAACACCAATTAGTGAGGGATGCACATAATATAGGCAACTATCTAGGGATGCACAAAACAGATTTATTTTAGTAGTTCTTGTAATTGTCCTTAAATTCAGACATATATACCGGAATATAGCCTCCGTGGCTTAGGCGGCAGCACGCCGGCCTCTCACCGCTGGGTCCGTGGTTCAAATCCCGGTCACTCCATGTGAGATCTGTGCTGGACAAAACGGAGGCAGACAGGTTTTTCTCCGGGTACTCCGGTTTTCCCTGTCACAATTTCATTCCAGCAACACTCTCCACTATCATTTCATTTCATCTGTCATTCATTTAATCATTGCCCCAGAGGAGTGCGTCAGGCCTCGGCAGCCGGCACAGTTCATATCCTCGCCGCTAGATGGGGGCTTCATTCATTCCATTCCTGACCCGGTCGGAGACTGGAAGCAGGCTGTGGATTTTCATTTCATACCGGAATATGCTGTTACGCCTAGAATATGTACTAAACCTCAAAACATGTCAAAATATGCATATGCATATGCGCATAAGCATTTAAAAAAATCCGGGCCCTACTGATAGCTCACTGCCAGGCGCTATCTCTATCTCTCTCTCGCTCACACCTCAATTGTTTCGTCGCGCTAGCAATAAGCAGGCAGCTTGCTCCACACAGACTCAGCTTGCAGGCAATAGCTCCCTTCCAAAGTGCACTTATTCGACTACAACCCGTTCGCTCAGCTACTACGCCCCAACGTCACTTCGCTCTTAACTCCCAGTCTTAACAACACCTCACACTGCCCCTAAATTAGAGGCCACCCTCCAGACAATTGCACACCCTGTTCGTACCCCACAGCAAGGGTACAGAACAATATGCTGTACGGCATCTGTGGCGTAGAGGTAGCAAACTGGAGTCATAGTCTGGAGGTTTCGTGGATCGAATCCCATCAGGCTCAATTTTTTTTTTGTATTTATTGATTTATAACTACTCACACGTTATAATGATAAACATATATTGTGTGTATTTGCAATCGAAAATATTATATACTGTATATACTTATAACACCACATATTTCAACACTCAACTAAAGCGATTAAAATTCGTTGTCCTTGATCCGCGGTAGAGTCTATTGCTGTTGATTCTCTAGGGGTTTTGGCATAGCCCCCTATAAGGAAGGCCTTGCCCATAGCAGAGCGGCAACACCGCGCACTCGTCTATGAGGCGAGCGGTAAGCATGGTGATGAATGGTGCTGAACGTGCGACTCCGTACTAAATTGCATATATTCTTTTAAGTTTTACAATAGTGTTTAAAGTAGACCCAAGAAGGAGGGCTAATCATCTGGTAAACGTACGTACAGCTCCTAATTCAACGTCGTTATTCTGTAATATTAAATAGTACTAGTAGTAGTAAGCTCTCGAATCTTATTAGGCCTACACTTGGTTGCTCTTCTGTGTTGTTTATTGTAACTTCACCCTGTAAAAACAATCGTACGTTGATACTAGTGGGGTCTGATAATCAGTGACGTAACCACGGGAGGTGGTCAGGGGGATCAATCCCTCCCCCAGAGCCAAATAATAAAACTATTAAATTTGTTGAAGTTTTTAATTTTGAATAAAACCAATCTTCGGATTGATAACTAATGATTGGAAGATGCAAGTTAATGCTTAAACATTTGAAATATTTTTTTCACTCGTTTGACATATTCAGCGCTACTATAACTTAACACTTACTGAATGAGCAAAGTAGTCAGCTGTTCAGTTAGCCAGAGAGGAAGCAATGAGTTGGGTGAGCAGTATTTTCCTTCATCCCTTGCCAAAAATACACCACTTGTCAGTTGCCTTCCTGTTAGTATCCGAGTGTGAGTGTCATTTTGGAAAGTGAATACCAGTAGAATTGTGTTAAACTTTAGTAGGAAACATTAGTTTATCAATATTTATGCAATGTGGGGAAATAAGGCCAGATGATTACGGGAAGAAAACTGGTCATTGTAATTTAATATCAACAAAACTGTTAATTTTCGATCATTTGTACATTGATAAGTAACAAGTAGTTCCGTGAAGAACTATACAGCCTATTTTCATATATCCTATGTTAATTGCCTCTATCAACAAACACAATTTCAGTTTGGTTGCTGTAATATATATATTCGTAGATACTGAGAACCGTCTAAATATTTCGGATGGTCGCCACGTTGGAATTTTATATATGTAAGTCTTAGAGTTATGTACTATTGCATGAAGATTATTGTGTAGGTGTAGTATTCATACTTCAATCGCATGATTAGTACACAAGAAATAAAAGCGAGATTTTAAAATTTTGCACAGCTGCCATTTTGTGTTTATGAAATCAATTGAAATCAATTAGATGCCAGTGGATTAAAATTTGTATAAGCATTTACCGTACCAAGTTTCACTGCGCTCGGATGGTTAAACCGCGAGAAACGTCTATTAAAATGTTTCAACTTCGCTTGGCCGCCATGTTCGTTTTGTACTTAACAGATTTTTTAAAGTTACATAGATAAACTTCTAGTTTATCACCGTAAAATATTTCAGGGTGATATCAGTAATAGTTTCGGAGATATAGAATGCATATAGAATGCAGGTGAAATATTTCGCTAAGCCACCATGTTGGATTAGTGAGACGTAATAAAATTTGAAGGGCACGGTCGGGGTCGGCCAAAATAGTGCTATGACCTCACCTAGTTTCATTGAAATCACTCCAGCCGTTTAGATTTTATTACTGACACACACACACGGACAAATGGTGATCTCATAAGCCTATTTTTTACATATGAAAATATGCTAAAAATACAACGTATCAAATGCTTATGAAATAACATTAAAAAGTGTAGGTAGGAGGTTTTGAAACTTCAAGATCATATACTTGATTTCATTATGTCCGAGCCCTTACCCCTCAATGTAATTTTCACTCAGTTCATCCCCCCCCCCCCTCCCCCCAGAAGGCAACACTAGTTACGCCACTGCTGACAATCCTCGTCAATATTTAATAATTTCGGTCGATCATGACCAACGATAGCTACTTTTCTCATGTCTACGTTGACATTTTATGAGTGTAAGTAAAACAGATACACATAAATCATTGATATGGGCGTCTTAATTAGTCAGTAAAAATAGATAGCGATTTATTGCACGAGGAAGTGTTTTCTTGATACAGTTATTTCGTCACGTCGTTGAAGATACGTTTATCTGTGGCAATGATTACAATTGGATCAAACATTCTTCTCAGCAATTACTCTAAAATGATGACAGACCCATTGAATACTTCAAATTAAGAAACGTAGACTGTTAACACTTGTACGTTGTATATCAGGGGCGTATGTAGGGGGGTGGGGTGCTGAGGGGGCTCCAGCCCCCCCCCCCGCCGAAAAAGCCAATAAAAATTAAGAAAGTGCTGCTTTGGTAAGAGCATAAAATAATTGTAAATATGGTTGTATCCTAATCTTAACTTATCGGCCAAGTTATAAACAATATTAAAATTGAAATTATACTAACTCGTGGTGTAGTGGGTAGCATACTTCGCTGCCGCCCCGGAGATCCGAATTCGATTCCCGGATCTGCCAAGAAATTTTAATTCTAGTCTGAGGGCTGGAACGGGGTGCACTCAGCCTTGTGAGGTAAAGAAAGCTGTGAATTCCACATTATTTTTTTGAGAAATACATGTAAAAAAAACTGTTTACCTTTCTGCTTAGTAAATTGACAAATATTTAGATATATGCCATTCATACTCCATAGATCATAATAGAAAGTTCATTAAGTATAAAATTTTATTTGTGTGTTGTATTTTACAACTTTGTTTGTATTGCCAGTAATAATTGTAGGCTATATAAACTTTGTATCTTATCTAAAATAATTACACAGAGTTATATGCTCTAAGGTATTGGTTGATATTTCTGGGTATTTTGCGGTGACAATCCCCTGAGAATACTCACAATTTTCCAGGATAGTCAGCCCCCCCCCCCCCGATTTTTTTCCATATACGCCCCTGTTGTATATATTTGTTTCTTGCCATGTTCTTGTATTTGATTAAATGTTAAATAACTTACATCAAAATCTCCATTTGTCACCTATATGTAACTAGCCCCGTACATACATATCAGTGAACTTTTCAATAATCCGATATCAAATTAGAATATTAAGAGACAGCCTAGGCGCTCGGTCGGACGTATGAAGCTAGCGAGACGGTGTTGCAATTCGGTGTGGCCACGGCCTGGTTATAGGTGGCTATGGTTTTGCGGTATCATGGTCTTGTAGCCCCGTTTACTTGGGTGTGTGTAGAAGTTGTCTGTGTGACTGTGATGTCTGTAGGCTTACTGGTGTGTGTACTTTTATACGAGGAAGGATTTGGGTAGGAAGTTGTTGTTGTTGTTTCATTTGAGATGCATGTACATCATGGTCATTTAGCTCCGTGTACTTGGGTGAGTGATGAAATTTGTCTGATGACTTGTGTTATTGTAATGGCTGAATTAGTGTGTGTATATATAATTCAGGTGAGGATTCAATAAATCAACGTATAATATCTGTATTGCACGTTGGATTTCAACAAGCTACTACAACCAACATTCAATTTAACTCCTTGAAAAGGACAAGGAGTTGTAACTATACCCATGCATTTAGGAGAAAGTAGGCTATATGTTCTTTACTGAACATCTTGTTATATATGTAGGCCAAATAGTTATGTACTATTAGATGACGATTATTTCGTTGGATCATTATTCAAACGTTGACTTCGATCGCATGAATAGAACACAATAAATAAAAACTTAGTATTTAAATTTCGCACAGCCGCCATATTGCGGTTATGTAAACAATTGAACTAAATTAGCTGTCAATGCATTAAAATGTGCATAAACAATAGCTATACACTGTTTCAATGCGCTTGGATGGTTAAATCGCGAAAAATGTTTAAATGTTTCAACTTCGCTCGCTCGCCATGTTCGTTTTATACTTAACAGGTGTTTAACAGTTACATAGGCGAAGTTCTAGTAGTGCCCTTTATCACCGTACTCAATGTCGCGGTGATATCGGCAATAGTTTCGGAGATATAGAATACCGGTGAAATTTCGGACAGCCGCCATGTTGGATTGGTGAGACGTAATAAAGTTTCAAGGGCATGGTCCGGGTCGTACAAAATAGTACTATGTCCTTACCCAGTTCCATTGGATCAGCCGTTTAGATTTTATTAGGGACACAAACACACATACATATACGCACACACACACACACATACACAAATACACACGGACAAAAGGTGATGTCTTAAGCGTATTCTTTCATAAATGAAAATAGGCTAATGAGTTCTTCTGATTGATGACAACGCCTGTCCTCACAGTGCTGCTGTAACTCAGTTGCTTCTTCAGCAGTTCTGATAGAAAGTTTTTGAACACTCAGCGTATCGCGCCAATTTAGCGTCAAGAAACTTCTGCTTCATTCCCAAAATGAAAAAAAGTGGCTAGGAGCATAGAGATTCCAGACTGATGACGTGCTTAGGCTCATGTCCAATCACTGGCGGCAGCATTCTATGAGGAGGGAATTGGAAGACTCATCCACAGATGAAGCACAAGAAACGCACATCTGTACATATCTTAACATAATTTCATTTTGCTATCTACACTTGTCTTCTCTTTATGGACCATCGGTGGTTGAAGAAAAATCGTTCTTGTATATATTTTAAATTTTTAACTTCCTAGATTCGTTTGTAAACAGGTCATGGGACACTGTGTGTGTGCGCCATGTATAAATTCTGTTTAGATATATGGTAAATACATAAATAAATAAATAAATAAATAAATAAATAAATAAATGATTGATATTGTATGTGCGTTTCAGTGTTTCCTTATGACCATCATGTGGCTGTCTCAGAGCTTGGAGATGAATCTGCTACTGACCGGACCAAGAGGAGTCCCGATGATGAAACTGAAGAGAGCGGTGAGTCACTAGCAATGCCCTTATTCCCCAGTTCCCGGCGTGTTTGAAAGGAATGAACCTGAAACCATTGAAGAATAATACTAGGAAGTGAAATTCCCATAAGGCCAATGGTTATCACTTCCTAATTTTGATCTTCAACTGTTACACCTTACTGCGCTCTGGTGACAGTAGGGCAAAGCACCGCAAAATGGTGCGGCAGTTGAATGACGAATGTATGCTAAATTTTGACGTTAGGTAGTTGCTTTAGCAAGTATTTGAGATAACAGTATCCATATTGTAGTTTTAGAACTGCCTTCGTCACGTGGATATGTAAATCACATTCCTATAATTATTTTATTTCTCCCGCGAGTGTTTTCGAAGTCCCAATATACAAAGGTTCAATACAACTACTTATTTTCCTCCACAAACAACCAGCATACTCATAATCTGGGACAAAAATCAACGATCCAACCAAACTGTTGTCACACATTAGGTTATACCGTACAAATAATAGCACCTGCATCATAATTTACTCATGTACATCTTTAAGGCATAATAACATAGGATGAATGAGGTAGTTTTGAAGGAAATAAACAAATAAAATGAAGATATATCAATATTTTAGGCAAGTACATATAATGTACACATTATACAGTCTTTTATGTAAGTGCATACTATGCCAATCATCAGACTGGAGATAGCCCTCCACACATCTCATCCTCCTGCTCCTCCTTGAGTATCTGAAATGGCATCCAGCGGGCCAAGACAAGACAAGCGACTTGCTAATGTTTTAAACTCCTGTTACACAATTATTGACGGTAAATATTTTTGGAACCAATTGTGTTTGGTAACGCTTCGGGAGTGATGAACCTAGTACAAAACTACTTGAATTAGCTGAAATACCTTGATGAATAATACTTGTGTAAATGATGTTGTATTAGATGTTTTCTCCCCCATTGTACTCGTATATAAATTGACTGCGCTTTTGCGTCAAGTCGTTGCATTATCCATTCATAAATGATAGCCAACTATGCCATGGCATAGTAAGTAACTGGCAATTACTGTCGACCAAAGTATTATGTGTACTCGAGTTTGAAGGTTGTTTGTTAAGTAACCAATAGACCTACATAAAATCCAATGCCATCAACATTTTCTTTATTCTATTTTACGTTAGTTCATGTAGGTTTGGATTTTTAAAATTTATATTTTAATATTTTTTTATCGCAGTTGGAACACAAAAAGTGCACGTTTTAAGCGTGTTTTAACCATGCGTCACATTTAAGAATTATTATCTCAAAAGTCCGTCATCAGATCGAATCCAAATTTTAACACAATATACATTGGAATGTTGTGTAACTGGATTATTAATTTCAAAATTGTATGTGTCCAAGAAACAAAGTTGTTATCATTTTTGTAAGGTAACTTTTTCTCGGCTCGGGGTGGTTGGAAAATGTAGTTCTTGGTTGCATTGTAATCCTTATACATCGAAAAGTTATGCTGTATGTTTGTGAAATACGTAAATTAATTCACTTATTTTATATCGGTTTGTATTTGTACGGGGAAATAACACATGTTTCACCAGCTAGCTGCTCCGGGAAAAGCTGTACAGCGTTGCCAAAATGGTGCCCACACGCATCATGGCGCGTCTCGCTCGGAAGTGATGGGCTCCATCTCAGCAACGCTGTACAGCTTTTCCCGGAGCGGCTAACTGGCGAACCATGTGTTATTTCCCCGTACAAATACAAACCGATATAAAATAAGTGAATTAATTTACGTATTTCATCGTCATACAGCATAACTTTTTGATGTATAACGATTATAACGCAACCAAGAACTACATTTTCCAACCACCCCGAGGCGAGAAAATGTTACCTTACAACAATGATAACAACTTTGTTTCTTGGACACACAAAATTGTGAAATTAATAAACCAGTTATACAACATTCCAATGTATATTGTGTTAAAATTTGGATTCGATCTGATAACGGGCTTTTGAGATAATAATTCTTAAATGTGACGCATGGTTGAAACACGCTTAAAACATGCACTTTTTGAGTTCCAACTGCGATAAAAAATATTAAAATATAAATTTAAAAAATCCAACACTACATGAACTAACGTAAAATAGAACAACGAAAATGTTGATTGTATTGGATTTTATGTAGGTCTATTGGTTACTTAACAAACAACTTTCAAACTCGAGTACACATAATACTTTGGTCGATAGTAGTTGACGATGCTCTAGAAAGGGCTGTACACGTTTGACGACATTTCGTTTTTGATTTATAAGCTTACATGTACTAACGCATGTATTCTCATTGTTATATAAACCCATCATCATCATATTTTTGCTATTTTTACAATAGTGGACCATTCGTGTCAATCTACATCTGTTGGCAGCAATGGTGTGATCAACTCCTGTCAAAACGCAATCGTGCACTACTCACAATAGATATCGCACTAGTCGAACACATGTGCTGCCGTCTATAAAGGAACGCGAAAAGGTCGAAGCTTCACTTCTTACAATTTGTATTCTTGTTCCATGCTGAAACCCTGTAACTTAAGGCTAAGAGTAAGGAATGACGTAAACCTAAGAAGAACCTTTACTGGGATACTCAAGATGATGATAAAAATTTACTACCCCTTTGGATTTTCTTGGCAACTCTAGCTACAGATCAGTCTGCGAGGATATAAACTGGTACGGTAGCCTACAGTTTGACTCATTTAGTGCCAATGCAGTTTCTGACTCTCGAATAAACGATGTGTGGGGGAAATGACAGACATGCCGGGGGCAGAATCGATCAATGGGCATCCCACATCTCAGACAGCAAAGAAATTCAATTTACAAATAAGAGCATAGTCTTTCTTTACGGTCTCACAAGGTTAAGTATTCATTACGTTTATATGATGCCAATTGACGTAGCTATGGGATATTATTGGGTGACATATCCATTCTTATTTTCTGCAATATAAATATGTTTTGGATAAATTAAAGGGAGATGTGCAGGATAATTCATTGGCTTTCTAAATTCTCTGTAACTCGAACGCTATTTGGAGAGCTTATTTCCAAAGTGACGTAAATCCAAAATTGATGTTTTTTCAGTATTTTCTTTCATAAGCAAGTTTATAGGTTCTCTCAACGTATAGCAAAGGTTTTAAGTCGCAATACGTCGTACTGAATATCCCATATTAACAGAGATCTAAAAACTAACTTTATTTGCAAAGTGACGTAACTCCCACGTGTATTTATTTCCAACGTGTCTTATATCCATGTTGACCAATCCGATGGCTCTCTGGACATCGCGTGTTAAATCAAGGCCATGGCTAACTTTGAAGAATATGTAGAGCATCATTTTGTGTTTGTTGTGTTTAAACCATTTAAAGGTTCATAAATGCCACTCATAACGTGTGTCAATATATGATTTATTTCCCAAACGTCCTAACTCCAAAATACAGGAGATGATTACCACCATTGCCATTGATAGGAGATTTTTAGAGCACAGTGTCAGGATGTGCATAAAAGTAATGCATGAAATTACATTATATTCATATATGAATTTAATTATACGAAGAAACAAAAACGCGATTTCTGAAGTTTTGCATTTCATGGATTTACGTCACTTTCATTTGAGTTAGAATCATGAAACCTTGCACACAAATTTAAAATTTGTTGTCATTAGCTACTAATCAGTTAATTTAGACAAAACGTTTTTGAAAAAAAAAAAGTTTTTCAAATTTCAATTTGGGTTATATAGATATATATCTTTTGCTCAGTAATAGAGGCCATAACCTCGATGTTAGGACCCTTAAAACAACAATTGTCATTATCATCATGTTAAGTAATGCTGAGGTCCTGGACCGTGCAATCTTTTTAAGGGATATCTAAGACCTTCGTAACTTAATCCCTGCAGGTGTTTTTGATTTCATGATTACTTCAATTTTTAGCCTATTTTCATTTTATGAAAAAAAAATAGGCTTATGAGATCACCTTTTGTCCGCGTGTATGTACGTGTGTGTGTGTGATGTGTGAGTGTGTGTGTGATGTGTGTGTGTGTGTCCCCTAATAAATTCTAAACGGCTGGAGCGATTTCAATGAAACTCGAAAGGTCATAGCAACATTTCGGTCGACCCTGACCGTATCCTTCAAATTTTATTACGTCTCACCAATCCAAGATGGCGGGTGTGCGAAATATTTCACCAGCATTCAATATCTCCGAAACTATTACCGATATCACCCTGAAATTTTGTACGGTAATAAAGAGCACTACTTGAAGTTCATCTATGAGACTTTCAAAAACCTGGTATCTACAAAACCAACATGGTGGCCAAGCGAATTTGAGACTTTGAAATAGACTTTTCTCGCGATTTAAGCATCGAAACGTAATGAAACTTGGTACAGCAAATGTTTGTAACATTGCAATGCAATGGCGTCTAATTTAGTTCAATTGTTCACATAACCTCAAAATGGCGGCTGTGCGAAATATGTCAATGGCATTCTATATCTCCGAAACTATTACTGATATCACCCTGATAATTTGTACGGTGATAAAGGGTACTGCTGCAAGTTTATCTATGTAACTTTCGAACACCTGTAAAGTACAAAACGAATATGGCGGTCAAGCGAAATTGAAACATTTTAATAGACTTTTCTCTCGATTTAATCATCTGAGCGCAGTGAAGTGTGGTACAGTAAATTATTATACTTAATGTAATGCACTGGCATTACATAACCTCAGGATGGTGGCTGTGCGAAATTTCAAAATTAAGTTTTTATTTCTTGTGTCGTAGTCATGCGATCGAAGTGAAAGTTTGAATAATGAAACTACGCAATAATTTTCCTTTAATGGTACATAACTCTATGGCCTATACATATAACAATCCAAAATGGCGATGATCCGAAATATTTAGATGGTTCTCAATATCTACGAATCATTTACAGCAATGAAACTGATTTTTTAAAATGTTCATAGAGGCTATGAACATAAGTTCACCTATAGGAATTTCAGTAACCTGGTGAGCACAAATCCAAAATTGCGGCGACGCGAATTATAAATATTTAAATGCATGTTTCACGCGATTTAACCAACCGAGTGCAGTGAAACTTTGTACGTTAAATGCTTATATACTTGTTAAATCACTGGTATCTAATGTATTTCAATTGTTTTCAATACCACAAAATGGCAGCTGTGCGAAATTTTAAAATCTCGTTTCTTACTTCTTGTGCCCTAATCATGCGATTGAAGTTTGAATACCACACGTACACAATAATCTTCGTGTAATAGTACATAAATAAGAATCCAACATGGCGACCATCTGAAATATTTAGACGGTTCTCAATATCTACGAATCTATTACAACAATAATACTGAAATTTTGTATGTTGATAGAGGCATTTAATATGAGTAGGATATATGAAAATAGGCTGTATAGGTCTTCACTGAACTACTTGTTGAGTTGTTAATTTTGATGACCGGAGAAAAGTTTAGTCGGACTTTGTACAGTCATCCAGCGTCTGACCGCGTCCAGTGGGCCTTAACTGTTATTTTGTACTGGTAGTATTTTTTGATTGGTGTATGATGTAGTGAGGTTGAGTTATTGTTAGTTACTATTTTTGTTTGCGAGGTGTATTGTGTATTGTGGTGTCCGTATTAGATGTCTGCTTTTTGTAGGATTTGTTTGAGTATTAGTATGAATTTTGGTTTTCGTTTTCTGGTTGTGGTGGGGTTAGGTTCATATCTGTCTAGTCGGCGCATGAGTGGATTGGTGTTTAGGGTGGTTTTGAGGTAGAATTTACGAGTGAGGTTGCCAACAAAGTCAAGGAGGTACGGGATTTTAGTGTTTTTTGTTCATGTCTGTAATGCGCAGTTTACATTCGGATTTTACTGCTAGGCGTAATAGCCAGTTTTGGATAGATTGTAATTGTTTGAGATTGCAGAATCAAAGAAAGCCTATTGCTGGGAATGCGTAGATGAGGATGGGTCGTATGAGTGCAGTGTGCAAGTGTAAGACATATTTAGCCTATTTTCATTTATGAACAAGAAGTTCCATGACGACCTAAAGAGCCTACTTTTCTCGAAATGTAAGATTCATTAATCTATATGGACCTAATTAGAATAATGACGAAATTGAGTTGGTAATATCGAAATTTCTATTTAGTTCCAAATATAACTGGCATAGAGCACTACAGTTGGCAGCCCTGGTGTCTGAATATATTCTTAGTTCCATCTCTTAAGGTACAGAATACAAAATTTGGTTGAAGTCAAATGGATAGCATGGACGTTGCATGTAGTTAGACATTGGACCTATCAGCGCGCGTAAAATCATGTTGGCAACAATGTCATGCATGTGTTGGTCAGAAATAATCTGAACTATTATGATTTATTGTTGTGCCAATTTTAGATGAAATCCATTTATTTGTATATTAGTTACATGTATTTTAAAATTGGACCAATCAGCAGGCGTAGAATCATGTTGGAAGCACTGTCGTATATTAGTTACTCCAAATTAATCTGGAATGTAAGGTATTATACGTGTGCAAAGTTTAGAGCTATTGGTTTGAATACTTTCTGATATATTGATATTAGGGTAAAAATAGAGACAGCATTTATATACAGTTGGCAGCCCTAGTTACTCTTAAGAATACGCATAGTCATATTTGTTATAGTACACATAGCACATACGAAATTTGGTTGAAACCCAATTGATAGTATAGAAGATACATGCATTTACAATTGGTCCTATCAGCAGGCTTAGAATCATGTTGGTAGTAGCCTACTGAGGTCCATTAGTTACTCCAATTTAATCTAGAATGTCAGGTACTATACGTGTGCATAGTTTAAAGCTGTCGGCTTGCATACTCTCTGATACATTGGTATTAGGATAAAACAATAGAGAGTGCAGTTATTAACAGTTGGCAGCGGTGATTGCTCTTAAGATTACGCTCAGTCATATCTGTCTATCTACACATAGCACATACGAAATTTGGTTGAAATCCAATTGATAGTGTAGAAGTTATCTGCATTTAAAAATTCTACCTATCAGCAGGCTTAGAATCATTTTGGCAACATTGTCATATATGGCCTCCTAGAAATTAAACTGAAATATCATGATCTATATGTGTACCAATTTTGGTATAGCTCCCATGCATACCTTCCATGATATACAACATGGAGCTGAAATTCCAATTGCGTTTTTTCAACAGTTGGTAGCACTGACATCAAGATATTCAGATAGAGATCTTCACTCATGCCAAATTTGGGTTCGATTGCTACAGCAGTTTAGGAGTTGATAGGGGGGGGGGCACACACACAGCCAGCCAGCCAGCCAGACAGACAGAAGGACAGACAGACAGACAGACAGACCCATCTTTTTCCCGGATCGATCTCATAAGTCTACTTTTTCCTCATTTTTAGAAAATGCGAAAAGTAGGCTAAAAAATAGGCTTATGAGATCACCTTTTGTCCGTGTGTCTGTGCGTGCGTGTGTGATTCGTGTGTGTGTGTGTGTGTCCCTAATAAAATCTAAACGGCTGGAGCGATTTCAATGAAACTCGGTAAGTTCATAGCACTATTCTGGACAACCCCGTCCGTGCCCTTCAATTTTTTTTACGTCTCACCAATCTAACATGGCGGCTGTGCGAAATATTTCACCAGCATTCAATATCTCCGAAACTATCACCGATATCACCCTGGAATTGTGTACGGCGATAGAGAAAACTACTAGAAGTTCACCTATGTGACTTTTGAAAACCTGGTAATTACAAAACTAACATGGCGGCCAAGCGAATTTGCGACTTTTAAATAGACGTTTCTCGCGATTTAACCAACCAAACGCAATGAAACTTTGTACAGTATATGTGTGTACACATTGTAATGCACCGACATCTGACTTCGTTCAATTGTTTACATAACCTCAAGATGGCGGCTGTGCGAAGTATTTCACCGGCATTCTATATCTCTGAAACCATTACCGGTATCACCCTGAAATTTTGTACGGAGATAAAGGCCACTACTGGAAGTTCATCTATGACACTTTCAAAAAATGGTTAACTACAAAACGAACATGGCGGCCAAGCGAATTTGAAAGTTTTAAATAGACTACTCTCACGATTTAATGATCCAAACGCAATGAAACTTGGTACACCAAATTTTTATACACATTGTAATGCACTGGTATCTAATTTAGTTCAATTGTTTACATAACCTCAATATGGGGGCTGTGCACATTTTAAAATTACGTTTTTACTTCTTGTGTCGTAATCATGCGATCGAAGTGAAAGTTTGAATAATGAACCTACGCAATAATTTTCCTTTAATGGCACATGAATCTATGGCCTATACATATAACAATCCAACATGGCGACCATACGAAATATTTAGACGGATCTCAATATCTAAGAATCCATTGCACCAATCAAACTGAATTTTTTAATGTTCATAGGAGCTATGAAATAAGTTCATCTATAAGACTTTCAATAACCTGGTGATCAAAAATCCAACATGGCGGCGACGCGAAATATAAATATTCGCATGAACGTTTCTCGCAATTTAGCCATCCAAGTGCAGTGAAACTTGGTACAGTAAATCCTTATACAAATGTTAATCCACGGACATCTAATTTATTTCAATTGTTTCCATAACCACAAGATGACAGCTGGGCGAAATTTTAAAATCTCGTTTTTTACTTCTTGTGTCCTAATCACGCGATTGAAATTGAATACTACACGTACACAATAATCTTCATGTAACAGTACATAACTCTAAGACCAACATATATATATATATATATATATAAAAATCCAACATGACGACCATCCGCAATATTTAGTCTGTTCTCAATATCTACGAATCTAATACAGCAATCAAACTGAAATTTTGTGTGTTGATAGTGGCAATTAACATAAGTAGGATATATGAAAATAAGCTTTTGTTCTTCACGGAACTACTTGTTGGTGTTCAGTTTTCTTTTGAGATTGATCAGTGGGTATACAGTTCTGATCTGTGTCTTGGAACGTTGAACAGTCGTTATTACGTGTTTGTAAGCGAGGACTATTTTGTTGCATTCATTTCCTAAATATATTATAGTATCAACATCATGTGCGGTCTAATATGGGGATTACAGCAATGCATTTCGTAATGTGGAATACTTGTGGAATATTTTAAATTGTTATAGTGCAACATAATGAGTCTCCATTAAAAATGTCCCCAGTTTTATAACTCTAAAGAGATCCGCAGGAAAAAAGAACACTAGCAAACCTCAAGCTGAATGAGAAATGCAGCGATAAGAAAGTTGTTCCTGATCCAAACGGTGCTGTAACCTTTAGTACGGTATTGACACTACAACATGACAACAAGGCGATCTCGCTGAGTTGAAGGGTTTCCCGCCCAACCAAGGTCAACCAATATGTTTTATGGCCTATTTCTGCGATTCTCTTTAAAGCTATAAAACTGGGGTCATTAACCTATTTTCATTTTATGAAAAAAAAAAAAGGCTTATGAGATCACCTTTTGTCCGTGTGTATGTATGTGTGGCCCCCTAATAACTTCTAAACTGCTGGAGCGATTTCAATGAAACTAGGTAAGGTCATAGCACCATTTAGGCCAACCCCGACCGTGCCCTTAAAATTTTACTACGCCTCACCAATCCAACATGGCGGCTGTGCGAAATATTTAACCAGCATTCAATATCTCCGAAACTATTACCGATATCATCCTGAAATCTTGTACGGTGATAAAGGATACTGTTAGAAATTCACCGATGAGACATTCAAAAACCAGGCGACTACTAAACCAACATGGCGGCCAAGCGAATTTGCGACTTTTAAATAGACTTTTCTCGCGATTTAACCATCCAAACGCAATGAAACTTTGTGCAGCAAATGTTTATATACATTGCAACACAGTGGCATTTAATTTAATTCAATTGTTTACATAACCTCAAGATGGCGGCTGTGCGAAATATTTCACTGGCATTCTATATCTCCGAAACTATTACTGATATCACCCTGAAGTTGTGCACGATGATAAAGGGCACTACTGAACGTTTATCTATGTAAATTTCAAAAACCTCAAAAGTACAAAACGAACATGGCAGCCAAGCGAAGTTGAAACGTTTTAATAGATTTTTCTCGCAATTTAACCATCTGAGCGCAGTGAAATATGGTTCGGTAAATATTGTTACGTGCCACCCCCCTAGTGGCACTTTTGTTAACTGGATTACGGTGGGTAGAAAGCACAACACCAATTACTGCTTGACAGGTCGCACTTATATAGCAGGCCGGTGACTCAATAAATGCTTCTAGATCCATCCAGGGTTCACGGCTTCTCGAGGTTTCCATCGCTGGCTCAGTCACGAATATTCTGGACCATCCCTTTGTCCTAGTAGCCCTGTTGCATAAGGCGCACGCAATACACGAGGCAGGGCACATCCCAGCCCTGGGGCAGTTGTGACTCATGCGGCGAGCGATGACACAAACTCACAGCCGTAACACCACCCCCTTCCTAAAAAGGCTGATCGTCCCGATCAATCATTGGTCCGTCTGTGCCCCTCCGTAGGCTGCCAGGCGATCTCGATGCACGATCTTCATCTTCGCCCTCGGGCTCCGCTGGATCCTGTAGACGACATCGTTGATCCGTTTCACGACTCGGTACGGGCCCTCCCAGGGCTTCTGCAGTTTGGGTGACAGGCCTTTCTTCCGTAATGGGTTGAAGAGCCAGACCAGGTCGTCCTCGTGGAATCCGCCGGCATCCGTCTGCTGGTCGTATCGGGTCTTCATTCGGTCGGTCTCGATCCGCAGTTTCCTCCTCGCGAACGCGTGCACGTCCTCCAGTTGGTCGACCAGTTCTTGACAATACTGGCTTACCGGGATCGGATCATTCCCAGGTCGGCCGAAGGCAAGATTGACAGGTAGACGGAGCTCCCTCCCAAACATGGCCCGGGCTGGTGTGCACCCGGTGGCTTCATTCACGGCGGCGCGGTAGGCAAGGAGAAATAGTGGAAGATGTTTGTCCCAATCCCTCTGGTGCTCGTTGACGACTATTCGGAGATGGTTCTCGATGGTGCGATTGAATCGCTCTACCATCCCGTCGGACTGAGGGTGTAGCGGCGTTGTCCTTGTCTTCCGGATTCCCAGCAGCTGGCATAGGTTCTGGAACACCTGCGACTCGAAGTTCCTCCCTTGGTCGGAGTGCAGCTCCAGGGGTACTCCGTACCGGCTGACGAATTCCTTCACCAGGGTCTCTGCGATCGTCGCGGCTTCTTGGTTAGGGAGCGCATACGCCTCAGGCCATTTGGTAAAGTAGTCGCTGACGACTAATATGTAGCGGTTCCCTGCCTCGCTTAACGGGAATGGCCCAGCAACATCGATGGCCACTCTCTCCATGGGGCCGCCCACGCTGTAGGTCTTCAGTGGACCCCGTCGTCTTCGTTCTGGGCCCTTGCTGGCTGCGCAATCGTGGCACCTCGCGCAGTGGTTCTCTACGTCAGTTCGGCATCCGATCCAGTAGAACCGCTCTCTCAGCTTCTCCAGGGTCTTCTTTATCCCTAGGTGTCCACCAGATGATCCTCCATGGACTTCTTTCAGGACTTCCTCCGTCATAGCCTTTGGAACGATGACTTGTTCCCGAGATGTCTTCCCGTCGGTGCTCTCCCAGGTACGGCATATGAGGCCATCCCTCACAACCAGCGAGTCCCACTGCGCCCAGTACGACTTAAACTTTGGGCTGCAGTCACTCACAATGTTCCACCCGGGTCTGGGGACACAGGCCCCCTTCCATTCGGCTATCAGTCCCAAGTCATCATCTTCTGCTTGTGCCCGCATGAAAGATTCGCGGCTCCAGCTCCCTTGAAGTTCCACGGTAGTCCTTCGGCACTGTATCCCGGTGTTCTCCTCCCTTCTGGCACAGAAGGTGCAGTCTTCGGGGCACGGTCTTCGTGACAGGGCGTCGGCGTTAGAATGCAGTTGGCCTTTCCTGTGCTGAATCTCAAAGTTGTACTGTTGAAGCCTCTCTAACCATCGCGCGAGTTGACCCTCGGGCTGCTTGAAGATCAGGAGCCATCGCAGGGATGCATGGTCGGTCCTGATGAGAAATTCTTGCCCGTACAGGTACTTGTGGAAGTGTTCAATGGTCTTCACGATGGCGAGCAGCTCCTTCCTGGTGACGCAGTAGTTCCTTTCTGGCTTTGACAGGACCTTGCTGAAGTAGGCCACTACTCTCTCCTCGCCGTCCACTACTTGCGACAGGATCCCCCCTATGCCAAAGTCGCTGGCATCGGTATCGACGATGAACCTTGTTCCAGGTCTGGGGTAGGCCAGAATAGGCGCGGTGCACAGAGCCTGCTTGAGTTGTTCGAAGGCACTGTGGCATTCTCCTGTCCACGTGAAGAGTTGGTCCTTCTCAGTCAGTCGATGTAAAGGTTTGACGATGTCGGCGAATCCTCTCACAAAGCGACGGTAATAAGTGCAGAGTCCCAGGAAGCTTCGTAGTTGGGACTTGTCCTTCGGAACTGGCCACTCCCTCACAGCTGCGGTCTTCTATGGGTCGGTGCGCACCCCTTCCTCGGAGACGATATGCCCAAGGTACTGGACCCGCTTCTGGAAGAGCTGACACTTCTTGGGGCTCAACTTCAGCTGGGCAGCCCGTAGCTTCAACAAGATCTCCTTCAGGTTGCTGTAGTGCTCCTCGAAGCTTCTCCCCAGAACGAACCCGTCGTCTAGGTAGACCAGGCAGGTCTTCCAGTATAGTCCCCTCAGAATGGAATCCATTAGCCTTTCGAAGTTCGCAGGGGCGTTGCACAGACCGAATGGCATGACGGTGAACTGCCAGAGCCCGCTGCCCACAGAGAACGCAGTTTTCTCGCGGTCCTTAGGGTGGACCTCCACCTGCCAGTAGCCACTCTTCAAATCCAAGGTGGAGAACCATCTCGACCCTGATATGGTGTCCAGGGTGTCGTCGATCCGGAGTAGAGGGTAGCTGTCCTTCTTCGTGACGTCATTCACCCGCCTGTAATCCACGCAGAACCTGGTGGAACCGTCCTTCTTCTTCACTAGCACGACTGGAGAACTCCATGGACAATGTGATGGCTCGATCACCCCTTGCTCCTTCATCTCTTCTACCATCCGGTCGACTTCGGCTTGCTTGGCGAGCGGGACACGTCGGAATGGGGCCCTAATCGGTGGGCTGTCCCCAGCGTCGATTCTGTGCTGAACCAAGCTTGTCCTGCCGAAGTCTTTGCTCCCCACGGAGAAGACGTCCGGGAATTCGCATAGCAAGTCCTGAAGTTGGCGTGATTTTTCCTCGTCTAAATGGTCCTGGGATCCTTGGTACAGCTTCTGTAGTTCTTCTGGCAGTGTGCGTCTTCTTCGGTTGTCCGTCTGCAGGTGTCCGTCCGTCGTATCTGTGATGCGGTCAAT
Organism: Meconema thalassinum; assembly: GCA_946902985.2. Classification (NCBI taxonomy): domain Eukaryota; kingdom Metazoa; phylum Arthropoda; class Insecta; order Orthoptera; family Tettigoniidae; genus Meconema; species Meconema thalassinum. Next base: position 62,466,143 of record OX336389.2, on the reverse strand, counting down.
CCAGGTAACGGGCTCGCCGACTCCTAGGTTGGTATCCCGGTGAACCGTAATGTCGTAGTCGTTCAGGTTGGACAGGCGGACGTACGGCCGAGACGTCGTGTTGATGAGAGTCTTGGCAACTAGCAATCCTTTTGTCTGGATGTCCTCATATTTTGGCTCGATGACAGCCGCCACTCCCTCAGCAGTTCCGTCGACAATTACGGCAGCGCTGACCTCCGTCCTGGCGGGAACGATGACGTCTTCTCTCAGCCTTACTCGTCGTGCGGTGATGGACTCGTGCGCAGGTTGCAAAGCAAGTTCCTCACCTCCGAAGTGCAGAGTGTTGGTACTCAGATCCAAGATGATGTTGTTCTGGTCCAGGAAGTCCAGTCCGATGATCACTTCATTTGATACGTCGGCCACAAGCACTGGATGCTTTATCGTCCGTCGACCAATGACGAACTCCAGTGATGCTTCGCCATGTACTGGTGCGGTCTCTCCGGTCGCGGTTATTAGCTGGAGGTTCCTTTGTGTGGGTTGCACTCTCCACTTCGGGATCACGGTGGGACTGACGTTGGTCCCCGATGCTCCCGTGTCGATAAGCATGGGCCAGCTCTCTCCGTTGACGACTCCGTCGACCATCAGGCTGCTATTATCCCTCCGTAACTGCGTCACACGAACTTGGACTGCCGGGGCTTGACGACTGTCACAAGGCAACCTTTGCCCCCCTAGGCTGGCTGATACTTGCTTTCCTGGGCCGCGCGGTTTCCCTACGACTGACTGTCCCGACGGAAACCCTTGGCGGCGGCGATCACCGCAGTCCTTGCTCAGGTGGCCTCTCTTACGGCAGGTCCAGCAGGTCGGTAGTCCTCTTCCGGGCCGCCTCTCCGGATGTCCTTCGGCTACGTTTTTGTTGGTGGTACTGCGATTCTTGAAGAAACGGCTTAGCGCCTCCATCAATTCGTCGGCCAGGGGCTTGGTCTCGTTGGTTTTTGCTGGTTCGTCGACGTCCACTTGACGCACCCGCGCGTGCATTCTAGATGCCTGTTTTGCCGTCTCGAACTCAAGTGCGTGGCTCAGCGCATCTGCCAGGGTCTTATTGCGCGCGAGTCGCAGCGCCTGTTGAGTGTCAGAGTCCCGTAGCCCGTCGGTGAAGGTCTGCGTCGCAATCTGTTCCAGAAAGTCGGCCGGCGCTGTTGGATAGGCGAGCCTTACTAGGCGTGCGATGTCCATCTCGAACTCCTGCAGGGTTTCCGCGTTCTTCTGTACCCGGGTCCGGAGCTGCATCTGGTAGACCTGCTGAAGATGGCTATCTCCATATCGGGACTCCATATGGGCGATTTGTGAAGCGTAGTCCTGGGATCCAGTCGGGATGGCCTGAAGGACGTTAAGGGCGTCCCCTCTCAGCGCTACAATGAGAGCTGTAGCCTTTTCCGTGCTGTTCCAGTTGTTTATTGAACAGGCTGCCTCGAACTGACGTAAATAGGTGCTCCACGGGACCTTTCCGTCGAAGGTTGGGGGCGTCACTCTGCTCTGTCCCGTTCCTGATATTCCCGGTGTACCGGTGGGCGGGCGTCGGCGCAGCTCGGCAACTTCCTCTTGAAGAGCGTTGAATCTCGCTTCCATCCCCGTCGACGGGCGTTGGTTCAGATCAGAAATTTCTTTTTGTAAAGCGTTGAATTTTTCCTCCACCCCCTTCAGTGGGCGTTGGCGCAGTTCGGCAACTTCCTCTTGTAAGGCGTCGAACTTCTTTTCTACTGCTGTGACTTCCTCACGTAGGCCCTGGCAGACGGTGTTGACTTCCTGACGCAGACCCTGTTCCAATTTCTTTTGACTTTCCTGTAATTTCGTCAGCAGACACTCTTCCAGATTTTTCTGGCCATCCAGAAATTTGGCGGTTAGGTCCTCTGCTAGCTTATTCTGACTGTCTTCTAATTTGGAAGTTAGGTCCTCGGCTAAACTTTTCTGGCTGTCTTCCATCTTCTTCAGGTCCTCCGCTAACTTATTTTGACCGTCTTCCATCTTCTTCTGGCCGTCTTCTAGCTTCTTCTGGCCGTCTTCTAATTTGGCAGTTAGGTTGTTGGTTAAATTCTTCTGGCCGTCTTCTAATTTGGCAGTTAGGTCCCTGGTTAAATTCTTCTGGCCGTCCTCCATTTTGGTTTCCATGCCATTTAACTTTTCTAGCAATGCTGCCAATTGCGCCTCCATTTTAGTTGTTTGTCTTGTAAAGGGCATGCACTCACAGGAAAATTAGAGAAAATGACCTGCTCGGGTTTTGAAACCAGGACCGTCAGGTGTTGTGCTTGAGTTCGTAATCCGGCTTCTGACACCAGTTGTTACGTGCCACCCCCCTAGTGGCACTTTTGTTAACTGGATTACGGTGGGTAGAAAGCGCAACACCAATTACTGCTTGACAGGTCGCACTTATATAGCAGGCCGGTGACTCAATAAATGCTTCTAGATCCATCCAGGGTTCACGGCTTCTCGAGGTTTCCATCGCTGGCTCAGTCACGAATATTCTGGACCATCCCTTTGTCCTAGTAGCCCTGTTGCATAAGGCGCACGCAATACACGAGGCAGGGCACAGCCCAGCCCTGGGGCAGTTGTGACTCATGCGGCGAGCGATGACACAAACTCACAGCCGTAACAATATTTATACACATTGTAATGCACTGATATGTAATTTAGTTCAATTGTATACATAACCTCAAGATAGCGGCTGTGCGAAATTCAAAAATTAGGTTTGTATTTCTTGTGTCGTAATCATGCGTTCGAAGTGAAAGTTTGAATAATGAACCTACCCAATAAATTTATTCCAATGGCACATAACTCTATATCCAATACGTATAACAATCCAACAAGGCGACCATCCGAAATATTTAGACGGTTCTCAATATCTACGAATCTATTATAGCAATCAAACTGAATTTTTTAAAGTTCATAGAGGCTATGAACCTACGTTCACCTATAGGACTTTCAATAACCTGGTGAGCACAAATCCAACATGGTGGCGGCGCGAAATATAAATTATTTAATTGACGTTACTCGCGATTTACCCATCCGAGTGCAGTGAGACTTGGTACGGTAAATGCTTACACAAATTTTAATCCTTTGGCATCTAATTTATTTCAATTGTTTCATAACTACAAGATGGCAGCTGTGCGGAATTTTTAAATCTCACTTGTATTTCTTGTGTCCTAATCATGCGATTGAAGTTTGAATACTACACGAGCACAATAACCTTCATGTAACAGTAGCCTACATAACCAAGACCTATATATATATAAATCCAACTTGGCGACGATCCGAAATATTTAGTCGGTTCTCAATATTTACGAATCTAATACAGCAATCAAACTGATACTTTTTATGTTGATAGTGTCAATTAATGTAAGTAGGATATATGAAAATACTGTCGACCAAAGTATTATGTGCACTGTAGTTTGAAGGTTGTTTGTGAAGCAACCAATAGACCTACATAAAATCCAATAACATCAACCTTTTCGTCGTTGTTTTTTACGTTAGTTCATGTAGGTTTGGAAATGTTTATTTATATTTTTTTTATCGCAGTTGGAACACAAAAAGTGCCCGTTTTTAAGCGTGTTTCAACCATGCGTCACATTTAAGAATTATTGTCTCAAAAACCCGTCATCAGATCAAATCCAAACATTAACACAATATACATTGGAATGTTATATAACTGGTTTATTAATTTTAAAATTTTGTGTGTGATGGGCTCCATCTCGGCAAAGCTGTACAACTTTCCCGTGAGCGGCTAGCTGGTGAACCATGCCTTATTTCCCCGTATAAATACAAACCGATATAAAATAAGTGAATTAATTTACTTATTTCAAGTCATACAGCATAACTTTGTGATGTATAAGGATTACAACGTGACCAAGAACTAAATTTTCCAACCACCCCAACCCGAGAAAAAGTTACCTTACAAAAATGATAACAACTTTGTTTCTTGGACACAGCAAATTTTGAAATTAATAAACCAGGTATACAACATTACAATGTATATTGTGTTAAAATTTGGATTCGATCTGATGACGGGTTTTGGAGTTAATAATTCTTAAATGTGACGCATGGTTGAAACACGCTTAAAAACGGGCACTTTTTGTGTCCAACTGCGATAAAAAATATTAAAATATAAATTAAAAATTCCAAACCTACATGAACTAACGTAAAATAGAACTTCGAAAATGATGATGTTTTTGGATTTTATGTAGGTCTATGGGTTACTTCACAAACAACCTTCAAATTCGAGTGCACATAATATTTTGGTCGACAGTAGGGTTTAGTTCTTCACGGGACGACTTGTTTCCCTCGTATTAGTCTGTAGCCACATTGAGAGGGAAAATAATAGCGTTCAGTATCGTTTGCAGGATATGCTTGCAGAGCATTAGCACCATACGGGATGCAGGCAGAGAAATATCGACCTTCCTGATAACAACGCTAGTTTTGCTGCATTGAACAATATTATTAGGGGCAGCTGATTCACCTGGATTATGACACTCTCAAGTCGATAAATTTACATATTTCGTAACTCCATTACAAGGAAAAGTGTAATAATGTTTAGCCTGCCTGTTTACCAAGCTTCAGATTAATATTTCCATGATAAAAGGTACATCTGTCATGGAACAAGGAAGTCCAGAAAATGACAAAGAATTTTAGGCTTCATATCTTTTGCTAGTTTCATCAGTCTTCTTCCGATCCTGTTCTAAATGTGCTCAGTGGATATACTTTTTATATTCTATTTTCAGGACCATAAGGGTTACTGTCCAGCACTGTCTTGAAAGTACTGAAGTCACCATCACATAAATACTTCATGTTCATACCGCATCCTTTTTTGTCATCCCTACAGGTTCTCTGCCACCACTTGAATCATTGTAGGGTTTTTGAACAATAACTTCTATTCTAGTTCTGTTCTATTCCTTTATTTTCATCTTTCTTCCTGTTTTTACAAATATGGCGCGCCTGGAAACAAGTAGATGGGAATTAGAACGGGACAACACACTCCATGAGAATCAGGACTCAAGAAGACTCCTTCAAGGTGGGTTCATGTGATCGGAGAAGAAGTGATAAGTGAGACTATGGGATATCAGTAGGGCTGGCTAGTGGAACCATGGCAGAGTTGGAGGAAAATGAACATCTAAAACTATATACAGTATGTCATATCAAAACCAACTTTCCGTGGTATTCTCCATGCTTGAGCAACCGGAAATGCACTTCACAGCCTTCTTCAATATTCCCAGGTGTGATACAATCAAATGCCTGACGAAACAGACGTAAAGAGTTCATGTGGAAATTTGAAGCCATTCTTTTTCCAGTGTTTCCTATACAAATTGTCTTCTCTGCTTTTCAGTCGGTCAACACGATTATACCCAATGAATTGGTCGGGTACAAAATTATGAATATGTAAACACACTCCTGGAAAAAATTAAATGTATTAGTTTATCACACTAATTTGCATATTTAAGTGTGATAACAAACTAATACATGTAATTTTTTTCAGGAGTGTGTTTACATATTCATAATTTTGTACCCGCCCAATTCATTGGGCACAATCGTGTTGACCGACTGAAAAGCAGTGAAGAGAATTAGTAAAGAGTTCAGTGAGGATGAAAAATAGCAATGCGTGAAAAACGGGGCGTGGCTTTTAAATGTTTCAGAGCAATTAGGTACTGAATTCAAGCAAATCCTTTTATCGCTAGATTCCCAAGATAATTATCTGGCAATTTCAGCAATAATTTGTTTTCATGTTTTAGAAAGACATCGTGCACGTCTCCCATAATATCTATTATACTTGTTTACTGAATCAAGAATATTGGAGTCTTTCCTCCTTGGTTTATTTAAAGCCTATTTGACGAAGAAAAACTCCAGATCACAGAGAAAGTAGCTTATAAAAGCTGCCAGATTGTGATAACTAATGGCTCCTCAAGTAAATGACGCATTTGTTTTGTTTTAAGTCATGGGTTAGAACATAGCTTATCGAGGGATATAACATGGATATCATACGCTTGGAAACAACAAATAGATGGGAATTAGAACGGGACAACTTACTCCATGAGAATCAGGACTCAAGAAGTCTCCATCAAAGTGGGCTCATGTGACAGGAGAAGAAGTGAGAAATGAGACTATGCGATAGCAGTAATAATAAGCTAGTGGAACCATGGCAGAGTAAGAAATCGAACCTAGGCCTTAGGTCTGACTGGCCGTTACACCACCACGTGGTCAATCTGAACATTGTTAGTCTTCTTTGTAAATCAGTATCTCCAGAATTGTGTGTTTCAACTATTCAAGGTTTCTTAAACCTCAAATGCAAAATGCATCTCCTGTTTTGTGGAGATTCGTTCATCACTTCGTTTGAAGTGTCGTGGGACAAACTGCCCTTCCATTAAGCTATGTCCACTTTATAGAATGTCTTCCAACTCAAAGCGGGGAGGATTTTTGTTACACAAAGAGGATGATGATAATTGTCGTTATAAGGGGCCTAACATCTAGGTTATCGGCCCCTAATGGTTTGGGTGATAGTGAAAGATGAGATGAGAATGAAAACTATAACTAATACTAACTACAGACTTCAAGAAGAAATGATAAACAAATAAAGGATAAGGCAAATAAAATACAGGAAGAAAAGAAATGCCCTCAACTCTCGAAGAATGCGGATTGACGGACTTGGAAGGAAGGAGAGCCATGAAAGGCAGATAGGCAAGGGAAAGAGGAGAGAGCCCGCGTCAAATTCAGTGGATAAAGAGGACAAACGGACCCAGGTCAGGAATCCCTCAGGATCACCAACTCCCGAACTCACCAGCTGTGAGCCCCTGAGGGTGTAGCAATATCCAGGGTGCACCTGAAGTGGTGGGGCTTCACACACCCTGCCTCCTTGAGGGCCTTCAGCAGAAGGCAGGAGATAACAGGAAAAGAAAAAGAAGGTTGACCCCTCGCAGAAGGAGGGTATCAGGAATGATGAGACAAGGGCCAATTAAGGCAGGAAAGGAAGAGACTCCCTAGGCCTCGGATACCCTAATACCATCGGGGTCGGAAATGAACAAGAGTTGATCAAGGGAGGTCGACAGGAAAGAAGACGGAGAGAAACCCGGCACAAGTAAGTGGAAGGAATACCTGACTCAGCGGGGGTCCCGTGGTCGCCAACCCACGTCCCACAACTTGTGAGCCCCAGGGGAGGGGGATACACAAAGAGACATGAACGTTGCGGGGAAACGCTTTATCGGTTGCGAGGGTAGAAAGACTTAAAATGTTTTCCAAAGATGAGGTTCTCGTAAAATACCACGTGTCGATTATCATTCCCTGGTCCTAATTTATAATGTTACCGGGAAAACATTCGCCGACGCCTGAATCAGAATTCACAGGTGTGTAATTGCCAATTAACAAACATGAGTATTGGTGAAAATTGCCAATTTATATGTGAGTGTTAAGCTTATTATATCCTTACATGGCGCGGAACTCCAAACGAGGGGGTAGTTTCCCTCTGAATGTAACATTTGTTGGAGAATTAAATTCACACCATCTTCTTTACAGAGTTTATCTACGACAAAGAAACTACAGGGTCATCGAAAAATAATGCCAACATTTAAAAAAATGATAGCACCGAAACCCTTTATGTTAAACGTGTAATTCTTTCACTGCACGCCAGCTAGTTAAAGTAAGTTTTGTTTTGGAGGGGACGTGACCTTGCAATGCGCACACTAGATGCGCAGTAGCCAAGGTCGGCCGGGGGCGCGCGTGCCAATGATGTCCTGACCTCACCCCTTTGGATTTTTTTTTTTCTGGGGGTACATTAAAAACTTTGTGTGTGCAGAAAAAAATCGGGATTTGGAGCACCTGCGGGAGCGAATTTCTGCCGCAATCTTGACAGTTACTCCTGAAATGATTACACGTACCAATCCAGCCATTGGGAAAGCGTGCGTTCAATGCTGATGTTGGTGGTCGGCCTGGCCTAGATTTTTTCTCTACAGTCCCTGTTTCCTTAAACTGATTAATCAATCGAATGACAGCTTTGTAATCAGGTGCAGTTTGTCGGGCGGTGCAGTCATTGGCGCGCGCGCCCCCGGACGACCTTGGCTACTGCGCATCTAGTGTGCGCATAGCAAGGTCACGTCAACTCCAAAACAAAACTTACTTTAACCAGCTGGCGTTCAGTGAAAGAATTACACGTTTAACATAAAGGGTTTCGGTGCTTGGCATTATTTTTCGATGACCCTGTATAATGTCAATTTCTCCTTTCAATTATTATCTACAATTACCTAAATAATGAAGATAAATGTATGTATACCCCTTATTATTCCCGTTGCCAACGGGCTCGGGGATGAGATGCGATGGAAGTCTATGTGGCGGATGGTTTTAACAGCTGGATGCCCTTCCTGACGCCAACCTCATGAGAGTAATTAATGAGAGCTGAAATGAATGGAGATGAATGGATATAGGCAAGGATGTGGAAGGAAGCGACCGTGGGCTGCCAGAAGGTACCGTCCCAGCATTTGCCTGCAGTTGAAAATGGGAAACCATGGAAATCCATTACAAGGACGGCTGACGGTGGGGCTCGAACCCACGTCTACCGAGTCTGCAGAGAGCTCGGCCTCATGGCCTAGCGCTGCGCGCCAGCGAGCGTAGCTACTGCTGTCGGTTAAATAATCATCATATATATTATTTCAGTAGTATGCATCCCTCCTGCGGCGCTCACAAGCGACCGATCGTAACAAATGAGCATTCAAATGAAAGAGAATAGACATTAGCAGTGACTTATTTCACTATAATATCATAAATATCTATAATTTCTTTAAAAAATTACTTTAAAAAAATTGTACGAAGTGTGCGATTTGCAAACACCGTTAATGTAGGAAAATACGCTCCATATTGCTGTCCACGGGTCGCTGTGACGCCTGTTTCATGTTATATTAACATTCTGAGGTCTTTCCTTTATCCTGAAATGTAAATAGTGTTCTATAATAATTTGGTTGAAATAAAAACATAACCTTTCTCTTTAAGCGACTCATTATAAACCTATTGGGGAAAGTGCGGTTTGTGAACATGCGAGATTTCTCGCACGGGTCAGCTAGTAAAGATAAATATCCAGCGATATTTTGTTGTTGTTGTTGCTTAACACTAGATTCCCAAGATAATAAGCCAGCAATATCAGCAATAATTTGTTTTCATATTTTAGAAGGACATCGTGCACGTCTCCCCAAATATCCATTTCTTTACTGAATCATGAATGTTGCAGTCATTTTAGGGACTACATGGTTATATACAGTAATTCGGTGCGTGGAATGAGTGTGACAACCTGTGTTATTATGATGACTGTATTAGTCAGTGTATTTGGAATTCAGATGAGGATTAGGAGGGAGGTGGCCGTGACCTTTTGTCAGGAACCAACCCAGCATTTGTCTGGGGGTATTAGTGGGAAACCACGGAAAACCACTTCCAGGATGACTGAGGTGGTAATAGAAACCCTCCTCTTCTGAGTTTTGGCGCACGAGGCTGAGTGTACCCAGTTCCAGACCCCTCAAACGATATTCCAATTCGATTGAAATGAAATCAGTCTTACGTTAGTTTTAATACTACAATATATTTCTTGAGAAACCCCACTCCACTGCCTAAATCATTAAAAACCTTTTTCAGGAGAGCCTACATAGAGCGACTGATACACGGGGCATCTGTCCGCCACGTTGCATAGTGGCTAGATTTTTTGGTAGTCAACGAGGAGGCCCGGGAGGAGGCCCGGGTTCGATTCCCGGCCCCGCCTAGAAATTTAATTCTGGTCTGAGGGCTGGAACGGAGTACACTCAGCCTCGTGAGACAAAACTGAGAAGAAGAGGGTTCGATTCCCACTCAGCCATCCTGGAAGCGGTTTTTGGTGGTTTCCCCACTTCTACTCCAGGAAAATGCCGAGATGGTTCCTAACTTAGGACCACGGCCGCTTCCTACCCAAATCCTATCTTATTAAAAATAATACACACACTAGTACAGACATCGCAGTAGCACAGGTTATGAGACAAATTCTACACACACCCAAGTACACGGGACTACATGTCACTAAAAGAATCACCAATAACACTGGGCATCATCGCCTGAAATCAAATAATAACGGGATATAATTAATGTTATTATTTTGTTTTACGCCCCCGTTAACTACTGCGTCTTTTAGAGACGGTGGGGTGCCGGAATTTTGCAACGAAGGGGATATTTTGCGTGGCAGTAAATCTACTAACACGGCTCCCTCGTATTTGCGCACCCTTAAATACCAACTGACTGTGGCAGGATTGATTTGATATATAGCAACAATATCCACTTTGCAATACAAAATGTTTTTATATGATGCCCTTAACTTTTTAGCCTACTTTTCACATTTTGCAAAAATTAGGAAAAAGTAGACTTATGAGATCGGGCAAATGTGTGTCTGTCTGTCTGACTGGCTGTGTGTGTGTGTACCCCCTCCCCTATCAATTCCTAAACGGCTGCAGCAATCGAAACAAAATTTGGTAGGAGTAAAGATGTGTACCTGAATATCTCACGGCCATATTTGAAAATGATGTCAGTGCTACCAACTGCTGAAAAATCGCAATTGAAATTTGAGCTCCATGTTGGATATCTTGGAAGGTATGAATGGGAGTTATTTCAAAATTGGCACACGTATAGATAATAATATTGCAGTTTAATTTCCAGGAGGCCATACATGGCAGTGTTGCCAAAATGATTATAAGCCTGCTGATAGGTCCAAATTTTAAATGCATATAACTTCTACACCATCAATTGTATTTCAACCAAATTTCGTATGTGCTATGTGTACATAAATAGATATGACTGAGCGTATTCTTAAGATCCACCAGGGCTGCCAACTGTTAATAAATGCTCTCAATTTATTTTATCCAAATACCAATATATCAGAAAGTATGCAAGCCGGCAGCTTTAAACTATGCACACGTATACTACCTGACATTCTATATTAATTTGGAGTAACTTATATACGTCAGTGCTACCAACATGATTCTAAGCCTGCTGGGAGGTACGACTTTAAATACATGTAACTTCTATACTATCATTTGGATTTCAACCAAATTTCGTGTGTGCTATGTGTACCATAACAGATATGTCTATGCCGATTCTTAAGAGCAACCAGGGCTGCCAACTGTTAATAAATACTGTCTCTATTTTTGTTACCCTAATATAAATATATCAGAGAGTATGCAAGCCAATAGCTCTAAGCTTTGCACACGTATAGTACCTGGCATTCTAGATTAATTTGGAATAACTAATATACGTCAGTGCTGCCAACATGATTCTAAGCCTGCTGATAGGTCCAAATTTAAAATGCATGTAACTTCTATACTATCCAATGGATTTCATTCAAAATTGACACAACAATAGATCATATTATTTCAGATTATTTATGACCAATACATGTATGTCATTGTTGCCAACATGATTTTACGCGCGCTGTTAGATCCAATGTTTTACTGCCTGTAACGTCCATGCTATCCATTGGACTTCAACCAAATTTTGTATTCTGTACCGTAAGAGATGGAACTAAGAATATATTCAGTCACCAGGGCTGCCAACTGTAGTTCTCTATTAGGCTACATTATGCCAGGTATACAGTATTTCGAACTAAGTAGAAATGTCGATATTACCAACTTAATTTCGTCATTATTCTAGATAGATCCATATAGTTTAATCATTGGCATGAATCTTAAATTTTAAGAAAAGTAGGCTCTTTAGTTCGTCACGGAACTTCTTGTTTGATACATGTTTCGGTTCTTCAGTCAAAACACATTCTCGTGTCAAAACACATTCTCAAAAAGTTAAGGACATCATATAAAAACATTTTGTATTGCAAAGTGGATATTGTTGCTATACAGTACTTTCATTTGTGGGGGCATTTGAAATCTCTTGTGTATCGAACCTCAATACAAGATGTCCAGAGTTTCCGTGCCCGTATTATGGAAGGCTGCGGAAACATACAAAATTCTTCAGGGATACTTCAGCGCATCCGAGATTCACTACGATGGCGGGTTGATGCATGTATCAATGCGCACGAAGGGAATATTGAACATCTCCTGTGAGAAAGAGCTGCATGTGGTATGCTGGTAGTTCTGTTCTTGTGTTTTTCCCATGATTAATGAGTTGGAATCAATGAGGTATAACATGGAAACAAAGCGTTTCCGGACCCATGTTCATATAACATAAATTCTTCGTCTACATGTGAGGAATGTGTCCTGGATTTTGTGCCATACATTTTTGTTACACCCTATATATGTAGAGGATTTTATAGAAGTCGAACAATGTAAGGAAGTAAGAACAATCTTGGACAATCTCGGAAGCCATTCAGAGGACAGTTTTTTTTGTCCATGGTTATCAATTTAGGACGACTTCTTTTTAGTCAATGTATCACAGTCCAACATTAGTGTGCCATTGCACGCAATAAACATACTTGGGTCCGCCGCGTTGCGTACGGCTAGCATTCTTGGCTGTCACAGTGGAGGTCCGGGTTTGATTCCAGGTACTGCCAAGAAATTTATTTCTATTCTGAGGGATGTATCGGGGTTCACTCAGTCCAGTGAGACAATATTGATAAGAGATGGTTTTGATTTTTTACCTCAACCATCTTGAACTGGCTTTCCATGGTCTTCCACTTCCACTCCAGGCAAATACTGGATTTGTACCTTACTAAAGGCCACGGCCGCTTCCTATCATATTTCAATTACAAATACACACACTAGTACAGACATTACAGTGTCACAGGTTAACAGACAAGAGTTATCTAGCGGTCAGAAGGAAACTCACTTTAACTAGCCAATCACAGGCAGCCATTCAAATTGATATATCACGACAAATCAAGTTTTGTTCGAGATGTCGCGATTTAGTGAACAAAACTCAAGCTTAGCTCTGAAACATCAAGTCGGTAGTAAAGATGGCTTTACTACGAGTGCTGTATTTTTTATCAAGTTCTGATGGACTGTTTAAAAATAACAGATTGACATTTCAAAACTGATTTTACTACTAAATGTTTGCTTGTTTTATTCTTATGTCTCAACATAATCGCCAAAACGATTGAAACATTTGTCGTATCGTTACACCAGCTTTCCAATGCCCTCGGCAAAATAATCTGCCGCCACTGAGGTGGGTTCGTCTGGACACTCTTCTGAAGTGTTTCCTTTTTGGCGAGGCGTTGCCGCCCAACCATACCTTCATTTCTCCAAAGAGGTGAAAATCATTCATGACCGCACTGTGCCAACTTTACGATAGTCTTTTTCAAAGAATTCAAGTATGAAGTTTTGGACCATCTGCCGTTTAGTCCAAACCAGCACTGAATGATTTTCACCTTTTTCGAGAATTGAAGGCGTGGTTGGGCGGCAACGCCTCGCGAAAAAGGCTGCACTTCAGGAAACTGTCCAGAATTCTTTGCCGTGGGCATTGGAAAGCTGGTGTAACGATACGACAAATGTTTCAATCGTTTCGGCGATTATGTTGAGACATATGAATAAATCAAGCAATCATTTAGTAGTAAAATCAGTTTGTTATGTCAATCTGTTATTTTTATACAGTCCATCGGAACTTGAAACAAAAATAACCCTCGTATAATAACTTGTATTCCTGTGGTGTCTCTAGAAGTGTGTGTAACTGTATTAGAGACAGAGATGGGGTAGGTGCCCCGGAAATTGAAATTAGGTACTATCCCGGCATTCACAGTGCCTACAGGGGGTGTGGACAAACCCTTGAGAATAAACACACTCAGGATAGCCGCTGTCAGTGCCGGGTTTCAAACCTCCAATCTCCGGACTTACTGCAGCTGCCCTTACGGCCGTGGTGCACGATTTAATGAGCACGGCTACGCTGTGGAACGGAAATAAATGTAACGGTTGGCAAGACATAATTACAACTCTCCATTCTGTTAGGTAGTCAGCCCAGAGGCTGGTTGGATTCTCAAATAGTGCCACTGTCGGTTATGTTGGCTAAAACCCATAAAAGCCAAAGGGAGAACTATAGAGGCATACTAAGCAGGGGCGTATATAAGGGGGTGCTGAGGGGGCTCCAGCCCCCCCCCCCGAAAAAGAAAGCCATTAAAAATTAAGAAAGTGCTGCTTTGGTAAGAGCATAAAATAATTGTAAATTTGGTTGTACCCTAATCTTAACTGATCGGCTAAGTTATAAACAATATTAAAATTGAAATTATACTAACCCGTGGTGTAGTGGGTAGCATTCTTCGCTGCCGCCCCGGAGATCTGAATTCGATTGCCGGCTCTGCCAAGAAATTTTAATTCTGGTCTGAGGGCTGGAACGGGGTGCACTCAGCCTTGTGAGGTAAAGCTGTGAATTCCACAGTATGTTTTTTGAGAAATACATGTAAAAAAACTGTTTACCTTTCTGCTTAGTAAATTGACAAATATTTAGATATTTGCCATTCATACTCCATAGATGATAATAGAAAATTCATTAAGTATAACATTTTATTTGTGTGTTGTGTTGTATTTTCAACTTTTTTTTTGTAATGCCAGTAATAATTGTAGGCCATATAAACTTTGTACCTTATCTAAAATAATTACACAAAGTTATATGCTCTAAGGTATTGGTTGATATTTCTGGGTATTTTGCGGTGACAATCTCCTGAAAATACTCACAATTTTTCAGGATAGTCAGCCCCCTCCCCGATTTTTTTTCTATATACGCCCCTGATACTAAGCAAGATGAATAGTGAAGTAGTTTGCCATTGCTTTCCTCACTGAGTCGGTACAGCCGCACTGACTATGAGTAGAACCTTTCACAGCATCCACAGGCACTGACTGTGCCCTGGATGTCATTACTAAGCACCACCCATACCTCAGTGGCTTCCATATAATCACAGCCATGAGTGAGACTGAGACATCGGTGAACAGCCACGTTTTATTCTAGCCTGTGCCAACAGACAAATGCAAATGTACTACATCCATCAAGAGCTGGTAAACAGGCACGACAACCCTCCAAAAAAAAATCCAATTTAGAAATGATGGAGCTGCGAAGGCGGTGCATTATCGTCCCAATCTGCTGTTTTGTTTTTGCTTTGTGTGCAGGTACCTTTCTGGGGACCTTCATGTGGCGTGTAGTGCGATATCTGTTTGCTCTGGTCAGAATGATGTTCAGTCCACGCAGCTACACCACGCCCGACGACTAGCTCACTGCTCTTCTGTGTACAGGCAGCGGTAGCGGTAGCGGTATCGGGGCCATCTTCCGCCGGCTGATGCGTGACCTGGTCTCCTGGTTGGGCTCCTTGTTCGGCCTGAAGCCTTCTGGTGAGTCCAACAGCGCGCCGTTCGACAGTGAAACAACAGATCCAGACGTCGAGGACGTGGACGCCCGAGACTCCCGCTGACACTTCTACTGAGTAGCTGAACATAGTCACACATTTCATAAGACTGTTGTAACACAAGGAGTTGATCTACTGTACATGACAAAAGAAAATAATAAATGCAATTTCTCATCCCCAATCAAATTTTATGGTGGGAAAATAACTAAGGGGAGGCAGGGCGGGCCCTAGAACAAGTTCTTCCGGGCCCCTTATTTTTATTAGCCTATTTTCATTTATGAAAAAATAGGCTTATGAAATCACCTTTTGTCCGTGTGTGTGTGTGTGTGTGTGTGTGTGTCCCTAATAATTTCTAAACGGCTGGAGCGATTTCAATGAAACTCGGTAAGGTTATAGTACGATTTTGGCCGTGCGCATACAATTCTATTACGACTCACCAATCCAACATGGCGGCTGTGGGAATTATTTAATCGGCATTCTATATCTCCGAAACTATTACTCATATCACCCTGAAATTTTGTATGGTGATAAAGGGCACGACTAGAAGCTCACCTATGTGACTTTTGAAAACCTGCTAACTGCAAAATGAACATGGCGGCCAAGCGAAAGTGAAACATTTCAATAGACTTCTCTCGCGATTTAATCATCCGAACGCAGTGAAACTTGGTACAGCAAATGACAACAAGTATACAAATTGCAATGCACTGACATCTAATTTAGTTCAATTGTTTACATAACCTCAAGATGGCGGCTGTGCGAAATTTAAAAATTAAGTTTTAATTTCTTGTGTCCTAATCATGCGATTGAAGCAAACGTTTGAATAATGAACCTGCACTATAATCCTAATCTAATAGTGCATAACTCTATGGATTACATATAATAAAATCCAACATGGCAACAATCTGAACTATTTAGGAGGTTCTCAATATCTATTAATCTATGACAGCAATCAAACTGAAATTTTGTATGTTGATAGAGGCTATAAACATAAGTTAACCTAAGGGACATTCAATAACCTGGTGAGCACAAATCCAACATGGCGACGATGCGAAATTTAAATATTTAAATGGACGTTACTCGCGATTTAATCATCCAAGCGCAGTGAAACTTGGTACGGTATATGCTTATATACATTTTAATCCACTGGCATCTAATTCATTTGAATTATTTTTATAACCACTAGGTGGCGGCTGTGCGAATTTTTAAAACCTCGTTTTTATTTCTTGTGTCCTAATCATGCGATTGAAGTTTGAATAATACACCTATACAATAATCTTCATGTAATAGTACATAACTATAACGCCTATTTACAAAAATCCTACATGGTGATCGTCCAAAATATTTAGACGCTTCTCAATATCTAGGAATCTATTGCAGGAATCAAACTGAATATTTGTATGTTGACAGAGGCTATAAACATAAGTAGGATATATGTAAAATAGGCTAAAGAGTTTTTCACGGACCTATTTGTTTAACTTGTAATATAATTTTGAAATTACGGCATTGAGCTTTCAAACTTTTAACCCCCTCAAAAAAAAAAACATTCCGTGGAATTGATCTTGACCAACTGAATATTAATTTACTTTGTTTTTAGTTATTCAGCCACTCTCCTTTTTTTTGTCTCTCATTCGTTGGTGTTGTCGTTGTTGCGTTTCAAGGTTTTGATCACTGTGCATTAAAATCCCATTTTCATCGTATCTAAACGTATTCAGGCGGCACCTAAGCCATACTCCTTTCAATAGTAATAATGTTTCTGGTTTTACGTCCATTTAACTACAAGGGCTTTTAGAGACGCCGGGTATCAGAATTCTGCCCCGAAGGGGGTCATTAACGTGCCAGTAAATCTACTTACATGGCACCCTCACATTGGCTCACCCTCAAATGCCAACTGACTGCGCCAGGATTTGATCCTGCAACCTTGGCCACAGCAGATGAGAACGTTATCGCTGAGCCACGCAGCCAGTCATAAGTCCTTTCAGAAATGTATGAAGTAAATAGCCATTTTTTTTCGAGATTGAATTAGAAATTTTACGCTCCACAAAGAGCTCTTGAACTTTAACACTTTATGAGAATATTTTGGACAATTCTGGCAACTTTGCCGTTTCTCCGGAAGAAAAATCTAAAACACAATGTTATTTATAAAATTAATTATATGTTCCATTTGTAATATGAAAATGAAAATCCACAGCCTGCTTTCAGTCGACCGACCGGGTCAGGGAATGGAATGAATGAAGCCCCCATCTAGCGGCGAGGATATGAACTGTGCCAACTGCCGAAGCCTGTCGCACTCCCCTGGGGCAATGATTAAATCAATGACAGATGAAATGAAAATATAATGGAGAGTATTGCTGGAATGAAATTGTGACAGGGAAAACCGGAGTACCCGGAGAAAAAACTCTCTGCCTCCGCTTTGTCCAGCATAAATCTCACTTGGAGTGACCAGGATTGGAACCACGGACCCAGCGGTGAGAGACCGGCGTGCTGCCGCCTAAGCGACGGAGGCTCTACTATTTGTAATATATTAGATACACACATCAAAAAAAGTTTTGCATCACCTCGGTTCCCAGATCTCCGGCATATAGACGTTGACTGTGTATATTGTATCCAAGATACAGTCCCTTTGACTGTTCATAGATGTCACTAAAACTGCTCAAAGATGTAAACAACCATGCATGAGCAGGGCCTATTAGACGGAGGGGGTACGACAGCCGATCAGTTCCAGTCATTCCACCAGGACGAAGGTACGCTGCTCATGTTGTCTGTAGTTCTACCATGCCTAGAAGGTCAATACCGCAGTTCGATCGCGTCCGCATTGTTACTTTGTGTCAAGAAGGGCTCTCAACAAGGGAAGTTTCCAGGGTCTCAGAGTGAACCAAAGCGATGTTGTTCGGACATGGAGGAGGTACAGAGATACAGGAACTGTCGATGACAGGCCTCGCTCAGGCCGCCCAAGGGCTACTACTGTAGTGGATGACCGCTACTTACGGATTGCCGCTCGGAGGAACCCTGACAGCAATGCCACCATGTTGAATAATGCGTTTCGTTCAGCCACAGGACGTCGTGTTTCAACTCAAACTGTGCGCAATAGGCTGCATGATGCGCAACTTCACTCCCGACGTCCATGGCGAGGTCCAGCTTTGCAACCCCGACACCATGCAGCGCGGTACAGATGGGCCCAACAACATGCTGAATGGACCCCACGGAATTGGCATCACGTTCTCTTCACCGATGAGTGTCGCATATGCCTTCAACCAGACAATCGTCGGAGACGTGTTTGGAGGCACCCTGGTCAGGCTGAACGTCTTAGACACACTGTCCAGCGAGTGCAGCAAGGTGGTGGTTCCCTGATGTTTTGGGGTGGCATTATGTGGGGCCGACGTACGCCACTGGTGGTCATGGAAGGCTCCGAAACGGCTTTACGATACCTGAATGACATCCTCCGACCCATAGTGCAACCATATCGGCAGAATATTGGAGAGGCATTTGTCTTCATGGACGACAATTCTCGACCTCATCGTGCACATCTTGTGAATGCGTTCCTTCAAGATAACGACATCGCTCGACTACAGTGGCCAGCATGTTCGCCAGACATGAACCCTATCGAACATGCCTGGGATATGTTGAAAAGGGCTGTTTATGGACGTCTTGACCCACCAACCACTCTGAGAGATTTACGCCGAATTGTCGTTGAGGAGTGGGACAATTTGGACCAACAGTGTCTTGATGAACTTGTGGATAGTATGCCACGACGAATACAGGCATGCATCAATGCAAGAGGACGTGCTACTGGGTATTAGAGGTAGTGGTGTGTACTGCAATCTGGACCACAAATGCTGAAAGTCTAGCTGTATGATGGTACAACATGCAATGTGTGGGTCTCATGAGCAATAAAACGAGCTGAAATGTTGTTTGTGTTGATCTCTATTCCCTTTGTATTTAAAGGTTCCGGAACTCTTGGAACCGAGGTGATGCAAAACTTTTTTTGATGTGTGTATAATTCATTGCCTGTATTTACATCGAACAGAGGCATATCTTCTTCTTAAGTATTCAATCCATGGATTGGTCTGCGGTAGTTCTCCAGTCGGCTCTATTTATAGCTTTCCTCTTCATCTCTTCATAGTTTCTGCATCCTACATCAGACATGATTTGCTGTACATATTGTAGGCGTGGTCTTCCTCGACATCTTTTGCCTTCAACCATTCCCTCCAATACCGTTTTCAGCAGGCTATCGTGTCTCAAAATATGTCCTATCAGTAGGGTGACCAGATCCAGTACTGTGAAATAGAGGACAACAAAGGAAAAATTTGAGGACATTAAGGGAAAAAAAGAGGACAAATCTAAAAGTAATGAAACCATATAAGATACAATAAAAATTGTTATGAACTTCAAAATGTATTAATTACATTAATAAACTTAGAACATTGCCACTGAAAATTTATATGGTTCTGAAATTAAAAACATGAAATTAAACTTTATTTGCATTTGTATTAATCTGAGGATGATATTCCTGCCAACAGTTTAGGTCTGTCCAAATTCTTTTGGCCACTTCATAATAAATTGGTTCAATTTGGGTGTGCAGTCCATTGATCTGTAGGAGGACTGATGACGAATGGTATGGAATGCTAATGTTCCTTCCACAGCTAAAACGCGATTCGTTAATGCTGTAGTTGATGTGGAAAAATGCTTCTCTATAGTTTGCGAACTGCCACAGCCTTGTACACTTTTTTGTGTGTTTATTTGAAGAAATGTGGCTATCCAAATTTTGAGAACGTACGAAATTAAAGGAAAATTTTATACAAATAACGCTGTTTTAATATTTATAATTTATTAACTAAAACAATAAATTATAGAACTTACCATGATTTGCTACCGAAACGAAAGTTACAGTTGGGCAAAATCATTACGTCCAAGCTTGAAAGCAGGATATTTGGTATTCAAAGCATCTGTAAACTTGCACTTTCTTTTAGGCATCTTGAATGCGATCAAATTTTAAACTGGCAAACACACAACCACGCCACAAGACTGCCATTCAACGGAGCACAAACACAGAAACACATTCCCAAACCCAGCGTAGACCGGAAACAAAGATAGTAGCGCTGCACATCGGTCAAAAAGTAAACTATTGCCATGGTGCCAATATAAACTGCGAAAAACTAAAACATACATACATTCATACGATAATATAGTAAATTAATAAAAAGGAGGACATTTAGACAATTTTAAAAATTGTTCGCGGACAGAGGACAGAGACGTAAATTGGAGGACATGTCCGCGAAAAAGAGGACGTCTGGTCACCCTACCTATCAGTCTAGTCCTCCTCCTCTTGATGCTCTTCCATAAGATATAAGCGGCATGAGAAAATACATTATGGTCTTTGAAGCCATTTTTCAGTGTCGCCTTAGTAAATAAAGGTTTGATGCTTTTCAGTCGGTCAACACGAGTGTACCCAAATCCTGAATCTCATATAATTGTTTTAAGGAATACAGCAAACTTTCGTCTGAAAACATAATAGTTCAGACATTAAATTAAAGAAAGCTCGGGTCCAGTGACAGCAGCTGTCGGGTCTGAGGGGAGCCACTCTAATCACCTGGTACAGCTCCCTGGTCTGTTGCACTTACCACCTAATCTACAGCAGTGGATACCACCAGAAGATCTACACGTCTGCAAGACATTTTATCGTTGGCTAGAACTCATGGTTCGGGTTCGACTCCGGACTCTGCCAATTCTGATCTGAGGGCAGGAACCGGGTACACTCCGCCACGTGAGGCAGAACTAAGAAGAGGTAGGTTCGATTCCAATCTCAGCCATCCTGAAAGTGTTTTTTTCCCCTTGTTTTCCCACTTCTACTCCAAGCAAATGCCGGGATGGTACTTAAATTAAGGCCAAGGCCGCCTCCGTCCCAATCCTCATCTGAATTTCAAATACACTGACTCATACAGTCATCTCAATAACAGAGGTTGTCAGACAAATTACACACACACACACTCGCAAGTACACGGGGCTACACGATGTCGTAAAGCCCCTCAAATCAACAACAACAGCAACATTTTATCGTAATTGAAGTAAAATAAAATGAAATTAGTCATACTTGATTTCATCAATACCATGAGACAGCGTTGTCAAGTGGAACAAGAGTCTACATGTTGGTAGGCGCGAGGAACGTGTTGCGGCAGCGAGCACCGGTCCTGCTGTGATGTTCAACGTGAAGGATTGGACAGGGTCATTATCTTTGTGCGCCCCGATAAACACGATGAGCTAAGTCGGCTGTGACTGGCGCAGATCGTGGGCGCGTCTACTCGGTTCAGCCGGTGGTAGCGCGTACTTTCACACTTTTACCAAACATGTTCAATAATGTGTACTTACAGTGCTCATAGGCGATGCTGAAAATGTCCTCCCTCTCTTGAAACACACACCTGACCTCTTCTGATGAAAGGATGTCTGTCAACTATTTTATTATTTACGGAGCCTGTTTCCTCGAATCGTTTAGCGAGCCTCCTAATTGTACTGGCATTAGGCACAGGTCTTCCTGGAAACTTGATTCGAAATTTTCGTCTCGTTTTAGAACAAGATTTTCTGCTTTTCATATACGTATTATGGATACACATACATTCGCGCAATGTGAATTGGTGTCTAGGCGTGACCAATAATCACAGTAATCACAATACTCACTAAACGTGCAACACTAACGTCCAAGCTTTGCAGATACACGTCCATATGAATGACAAAACACGTGTGAACTAACGATATGAGTCAGGGGAGTGCGCCAATCACCGTCTGAACCGCGTACGCGCGCCTGCGATCTGCGCCAGTCACAGCCGGCTTAGCTTGCCGTGTTTATCGGGGCGCACATATATAATGACCCTGTACTTGGCCTGGTCTCTCGCTTTAACAGCTAATAACACTACATCTCCAAGTAACCACGGAAATAGATTTATAAAAACAACTAGTTCCATGAAGAACTAAATAGCTCATCGCACTGGTCATTTCCATTAGAACTCTCCTGCCCATTAACACGATTTTCCATGCGATAGGTCTATACAGTATATTGAGCCTTGTTTGAAGATTTTCCGTGCTAAGTTTCACTTCGCTGGGATAATTAAGTCAAGAGAAATATCCATATACCTTTTTCAATTTTCGTCGCCGCCATGTTGAATTTACGTTCAAGTTATTGAGGTCAATAGGTGAACTTATGTCAATAGCCACTACCTACATACAACATTTCAGCTTGATTGCTGTAATCAATTCGCAGATATTGGGAACCTTCTAAATATTTCGGATGAAGGCCATGTTAGATTTTTCTATATGTTGGTCATAGAGTTATGTATCATTAAATCAATATTATTGCTTAGGTTCATCATTCAAACGATTACTTCGATCGCTCGATTAGGACACAAAAAATAACAAAAATAATTTTAAACTTTTGCATAGACTGACTAATAAAGTCATCACAATAACACGGGTCTGTCTGTTAGGTAGTCAGCCTGGTGTCTTCCTGATTGCGACCATTCCGGATTGCGTGCACCTCATTAGCAGTCCAGATTGCGGTCACTTTTCTTGGGAGACCGGTCCGGTTGTAACTCCTCTGGGGATTTCCTCACCTTTCACTTCCACCCCTCTTGCCAATGATGAGGTACATGCGATATGTCAGTTCTCTTTGGAATATTAATAATCCAAAAACTTCAAATGTTTGATTTTGTGTGTAGGAGGGGGCGGGGACAAACATTGTTCACAAAGGGGATTTAGAATCAAACGCAGAACAAATTACTTTTACGAGACGAATTTTTCGAGGTAATAAAAAGAAAGTTTTTCACTATGTACAGTACCTATTATAAAAATAGATATCTCGCGTCTCAAATGGGAGGAGAGGGGCAGAAATTAAAAATGATTCCCTGTAAGTATAAAATTTCCCGTTAAAACAATTTTGTTGAAAGTGAAGGTCGTTGATTCCGATCCTGAAACGTTTCTATTCTTAAGACTGAAAATGTTATAATCATTGCTTTACGAGGTGCCGTCATATTGGGAGGAGATTTGATTTTTTTAAGCGAAGTTTTACGGGGTGTGCTCAGCTGAACACTGAACTGTGTTCTTTGGTTAGGTAGTGAAATATCAGTTTCCCATGCTAACCACAAAACTTACGAAAGATATGAATCAGTCTGGAAGAACCAAGAACCAAGGACCGGTCTCCCAAGAGAAGTGACTGCAATCTGGACGCTGGAATGTTTATAGCTCTTCTCTAAAATTAAAGTGACCGCAATCTGGACTGCTAATGAGGTGAACGCAATCCGGAATGGTCGCAATCAGCACACAACCAGTCAGCCTGGAGGCTGGTTGGATCCTCAAAAAACACCACAGTACGTTATGTGGTAGAAACCCACAAAACCAAGGCAGCACTATAATGAGGCGTACTAGGCAAGGCGAGGAATGAGGTAGTTTGCCATTGCTTTCCTCACCGAGTCAGTATAGCAGCACTATATTGAGGCGTACTACGCAAGGCGAGGAATGAGGTAGTTTGTCATTGCTTTCCTCACCGAGTCAGTACAGCAGCACTATATTGAGGCGTACTAAGCAAGGCGAGGAATGAGGTAGTTTGCCATTGCTTTCCTCACCGAGTCAGTACAGCAGCACAATATTGAGGCGTACTAGGCAAGGCGAGGAATGAGGTAGTTTGCCATTGCTTTCCTCACCGAGTCAGTACAGCAGCACTATAATGAGGCGTACTAAGCAAGGCGAGGAATGAGGTAGTTTGCCATTGCTTTCCTCACTGAGTCAGTACAGCAACGCTATATTGAGGCGTACTAGGCAAGGCGAAGAATGAGGTAGTTTGCCATTGCTTTCCTCACCGAGTCAGTACAGCAGCACTATAATGAGGCGTACTAGGCAAGGCGAGGAATGAGGTAGTTTGCCATTGCTTTCCTCACCGAGTCAGTATAGCAGCACTATATTGAGGCGTACTACGCAAGGCGAGGAATGAGGTAGTTTGCCATTGCTTTCCTCACCGAGTCAGTACAGCAGCACTATATTGAGGCGTACTAAGCAAGGCGAGGAATGAGGTAGTTTGCCATTGCTTTCCTCACTGAGTCAGTACAGCAGCACTATGTTGAGGCGTACTAGGCAAGGCGAGGAATGAGGTAGTCTGTCATTGCTTTCCTCACCGAGTCAGTACAGCAACACTATATTGAGGCGTACTAGGCAAGGCGAGGAATGAGGTAGTTTGCCATTGCTTTCCTCACCGAGTCAGTACAGCAGCACTATAATGAGGCGTACTAGGCAAGGCGAGGAATGAGGTAGTTTGCCATTGCTTTCCTCACCGAGTCAGTATAGCAGCACTATATTGAGGCGTACTAGGCAAGGCGAGGAATGAGGTAGTTTGCCATTGCTTTCCTCACCGAGTCAGTACAGCAGCACTATATTGAGGCGTACTAAGCAAGGCGAGGAATGAGGTAGTTTGCCATTGCTTTCCTCACCGAGTCAGTACAGCAGCACAATATTGAGGCGTACTAGGCAAGGCGAGGAATGAGGTAGTTTGCCATTGCTTTCCTCACCGAGTCAGTACAGCAGCACTATAATGAGGCGTACTAGGCAAGGCGAAGAATGAGGTAGTTTGCCATTGCTTTCCTCACTGAGTCAGTAGAGCTGTACTAAGCCTATGAGCAGAACCTTGAGGTTATTAAAGCAATTGGGATGCCAGTAGTTTACATCATGTATAACTGTGTGCCGTACCATGTTTCACTGTGCTCAGATGATTAAATCGCGAGAAAATGCCATTTCAATATTTTAACTTTGCATGGCCGCCATGTCAGTTTTGTAGATAACAGGATTTCCAATGTCACATGGGTGAACTTAATATTCTCTATCACCATACGTAATTTCAGCTTGACATCAGTAATAGTTTCGACGGTATAGAATGCCGGAGAAATACAGTACTTCCCGTGGCCGCGATATTGGATGTTTATCTATGTACGCCATAGAGTTATGTACCATTATTCAAATATTTACTTCGATCGCATAACTAGGACAGAAGAAATACAAACTTAATTTTGGAATTTCGCACAGCGGCCATCTTGACGTTATGAATACAATTGAACTAAATTAGATACCAGCAGATTAGAATGTGCACCAAAATTTACCGTACCAAGTTTCACTGCGCTTGAATAGTTAAATTGCGAGAAAAGTCCATTTAAATGTTTCAACTTCGCTTGGCCGCCATGCTGGCCTTTCACGTAGTAGGTTTCAGAAAGAGAGGCACGGTTGAAGTTGGACGATGAATTAGTATGTACTTACCAGGTGTCATTGAAATTGCTTCGGCCGCGTAGACTTCATTGGGGGGGGGGGGGGGGGGGGAGGGGGGAGGACACACACACGCACACACGGACAAAAGGTGATGTCATAGGACTATTTTTTCACAAATGAAAATAGGCTAATAATAAACATAAGGAATATTTTTTTTTGTCGTGTAGCCTCCTGAGAGGCCGAGTGCAGGTCTTTCTAGTCGACGCCAGTGGGCGACCTGCGCGTCGGGATGAGAGATGGAATGGATGAAGATGAATGAAACTGGGCAAGGATGTGGAAGGAAGCGGCCGTGGCCTGTCAGAAGGCACTGTCCCAGCATTTGCCTGGTGTTGAAAATGGGGAAACCACGGAAAACCATTTCAAGGACAGCCGACGGTGGGGCTCGAACCCACGCGTCTACCGAGTCAGCAGAGAGCTTGGCCCCTTGACCTAACGCTGCGCTTTAGCCCGCGTAGCCACTACTGTCGGTATAAGGAATATGAAAACTCATTAGAACACCACTATTCTTAACGCCGTTAAAATAATATCTGATTACAAAAACAAGGTAAATTATCAGGACTATTATTGTTAATAATAATAATAATAATAATAATATACCGACAGCGGTATATACGTTCACCAGTGCGCAGCGCTAGGCCAAGGGGCCAAGCTCATTACGGACTCAGTAGACGTGGGTTCAAACCCACCGTCCTTCAAAAGGCTTTCCGTATGCTGTATCGACTCTTCTCTTCTCTCTTAGTCTTTTACCCTCCAGGTTGGTAGAACCCACGGACTCAGCGAGGGAACTCACCACTACCGCCTCTACGGGTAGTGTCCTAGAGCTGGGAACATCTAATCGGAGTGGATACAACTGGTGAGGTGTGATTGGCACCTCGCCCAGGCGGCCTCACCTGCAAAGCGAACAGGGGCCTCATGAGGGAAGATAATGGAGACGGTCACGATGGATAGGCAAGGAAGAGGGAAGGAGGCGGCCGTGGCGTTGAAGGAGGTACCATCCCGGCATTTGTCCGAAGACGAAGTGGGAAACCACGGAAAACCACTTCGAGGATGGCTGAGGTGGGAATTGAGCCCCCTCTACTCATTTGGAACACCCGAGGCTGAGTAGACCCCGTTCCAGTCCTCATACCACTTTTCAAATTTCGTGGCAGAGCCGGGAATCGAACCCAGGACCTCCGGGACGGCAGCTAACCATGCTGACCGCTACGCTACGGAGGCGACCATGCTGTATCGACAACAGTGTTTAAATGATGATGATGATCATTGTTTTAAGGGACCTAACATCTAGGTTATCGGCCCCTAATGGTTTCGGTGATCGTGAAGATGATAATGAAATGTAAACTGTAACTAAAGAAATGTAAACTATAACTAAAACTAACTACAAACTTACATACTAGAAGAAGAAATGGAAAACAAGAGGATAATAAGGCAAATAAAGGACAGGAGGAAAAGAAATGCCCTCAACCCTCGAAGAATGCGGATTGAGGGACTTGGAAGGAAGGAGAGCCATGAAAGGCAGATAGGAAAGGGAAAGAGGAGAGGGTCCGCCCCACAGGTAATGGACAAAAGGGGGAAAACCGGACCCAGCTCAGGAATCCCTCGGGGTCACCAACTCCCGAACTCACCAGCCGTGAGCCCCTGAGGATGTAGCATTATCCAGGGTGCACCAGAAGTGGTGGGGCTACATACACCCAGCCTCCTTGAGGGCCTTGAGCAGAAGGCAGGAGAGAACATGAAAATAGAAAGGAGGCTGACCCCTCGCAGAAGGAGGGTATCAGAAAAGATGAGACGAGGGCCAATTAAGGCGGGAAAGGAAGAGACTCCATAGGCCTCGGATACCCTAATACCGTCGGGGTCGGAAGAGAACCAGAGTTGATCAAGTGAGGTCGACTGGAAAGAAGACAGAAAGGAGTCCTGCATATGTAAGTGGAAGCAATGCCGGACTCAGCTGGGGCCCCGTGGTCGCCAACCCACGTCCCACTAGATGTGAGCCCCTGGGGGGACAGTGTTTAACGGTGCTGATGACCTAAATATCCCTAGTCCTTAACAACATTGTTATAAATGTTATGCTGTAGAAATGGAACTTCAGCTTCTCCATCATGTTCATGGAGAAATATAGCCTGGATACGTCACAGCTGAAGCGCTGACGGTTGCTTTCTTCCCCGTTCAAATCCCGGCCAGTAGCCACACGTACAAGTTTACAGTACTTCTCCCTGCTATAACTTCTTTCCAGGACTCAGCTGCAGCGGAAGAGGTGAAGTTGCTCAATACACGGTAAAGCTGGGTTTCCTAGGCGCGGAAGCGGAGAGTGGAGTCAGCTCTCCTCTCGTCATATGTAATTTTAATGGTACTGTTTTCCTAGCAGCGGAGCGGACTGCCGCTGGACGAGCGGAACTCGTTCCTCCGCGTTCCTCTGCTCCGAGAGCAGACGAGTCCGCTGTCGGCTGGCGGAGTGGCTGGACGTCTGTACAAGTTGTGTGTAGTTTTATTCAATTGTGTCCCTTGTGTGTTTAGTATAAAGTGTGTGCACCATGAGTGAGTGTCGGTTTACTGCTTTCTGTTATGAACCTGCGAGTTCAGTTCTTCTACATCTTTTATTTCTTAGTATAGATCATAGAACTCGTTTTTGGTC
The DNA here is from genome assembly GCA_946902985.2 of Meconema thalassinum. Lineage (NCBI taxonomy): Eukaryota > Metazoa > Arthropoda > Insecta > Orthoptera > Tettigoniidae > Meconema > Meconema thalassinum. Next base: position 62,437,938 of record OX336389.2, on the reverse strand, counting down.
AATCGAAAGTACTGTTTGAATCTAATTTCGTCATCAATTAAATGGTTATTTATAAGAATTTTAAACACTCCCTCATTTTCACGCGTTTTAAATATGACACTTGTACATTTTCGATCCTTCACTAAATGCAGTAGTAACTCTTCCTCCTCTTCCACGAGTAATAAAATAAAAAGTCTAGTTTCCACGTCCATATAGACCACACCTTATCACTCCTAGTATACAAATGAGCAACCGTTCCGCTCTCCGCCAGAGGACAAGTCCGCGTCTAGGAAAACACAATTCAGCTAGCTGATGCCTCACGAGCAGAGAGCCGACTCCGCTCTCCGCGTTCCGCTCTCCGCTTCCGCGCCTAGGAAAACCCAGCTTGTGTGTGTGTGTGTCCCTAATAACTTCTAAACGGCTGGAACGATTTCAATGACACTCGGTAAGGAAGCAAGGCTCTTCTACTGTGAACACACAGACAGTCTTAGGAAATCCCAAGTAAGATTATTGTCGCAAAATGAGGTCAAACCAACCAAGTAAGGTAACAACATAATAACATGAATATCACTTTAAGCATTGAAACTCGGATATTACAGGAGTTACATATCTTCAAAGACTGCAATTTTGTGTAAAATGTATTTGATCCTGTGCTCTTAATGTCATATTTAAATATGTCTTTAACATTATGGTGTTTTAAGCCATTTTCTGTGTTGCCTTAGTAAACAAAAGTTTGATGCTTTTCAGTCGGTCAACACGGTTGTGGGTTATTCCCTAATCCTGAAATACATAACATGAGATTAATAAATACACTTGGACGACCAGTTTCGATCGTCAAGCGATCATCATCAGATCCATTACACTTAGGCTATAAAATTTATGTCTGAAAGTATGGGTGAAAATATTTACAATATGTACAGTTTTTTAGTTGCAGTATTAGTTGAGATAATGCAACTCGTCAATATGTGTTAGTTATAGTCTATGTGATGTTTTGTTAAGTTACTGGAAGTGGTGATTGACCTCCGGAATTTGCTTGTTTGGAGTGAATATGTGGTGGTTGTAACCGGTCAATTCAGATTGTGTTGTACAGGCTACTTATCTGGTGAGTCTTGCGCGGTCCTGGTGAGAGCAGTTAACTTGGGCACTGTCTGCATTCGCCAGGGTGATCGCTGCCTGTCTGAAAGCTTCTCTTTAATTCTGCAGGAAGTATTTGGCGGCCACCGCGATCGCTCCGATGTATGCGAGCCTTAATGCAGCGACGAATCTCTCCCTACATCGCTTAGTATTTAGACCGAACTTGCCAGATAAATGCAGCCTTTTAACAATTACCCTACGCAATTCGCCAGTACCTACAACATATTCCTTATTTGACAGGCCCATTACCGCAGTTGCGCATCAGCGAGATCTCGGGGTCATATTCGACAACCAGCTAAGCTTTAAAGAACACATACAACATTCTTTATCCAAAGCCATGAAATTCCTTGGGATACTCTACCGCTTCTCAGAAATATCAAATCCCACAGCCCTACCTCTCGATAATCCAGCCCATTGCTCTTCCAATTGGACAACTTCTTGCCCGTCAAATATAGCTAAATTATACAGAATTCAATCCTTCTTTGTTGCCATTGTAAGGAATAGAATGCCAAGGTTTAGATACTTCACCACTCAGCAGGTAATTTCAGCCATAAACATCCCTCTCCTCAACACGACAGGTAACTGACCTACATTCTATTTTAAATGGCTATGACTGTTCGGACCACCTGCTGTCACTTTTCAACCTAAGAGCCCCTTCCCGTTCTACCAGTCTCAAAGATATTTTGCACATTCCACACACAAAAAATTCCATAATCCCAAGATCCTTCCAAATCCGCATATCATCCCTGTGCAATAGCATTGCAAGGAAACGCGAGTTGGACATATCCACAAACAAGAGGACGTTCCTGAAGCAGGCGAAGGTGAAGTTAAATTGTCATCTTGGCCACTGACGACACGGCTACGAGCAAGGACATTCTACCGGCTCTTGATCTGGACTTGTTTTGTTTGGTGATTTGTTAAATTTTATCTTATATTTTATTTTAAATCGTTATTTGGTTGTTATTTGTACAAGCTGTAGTTTGTGCTTTGATTCATAAATAAATAAATAAATTGTATGCAAGTGAGAGCTGAGATCTGATACATAAGCTAGAGGCACCGGAACTGATGTGAGGGTAGCACGAATTATTGTGGGACAAATAGATGGGAGATGTTATACTGCTATTAGTTTTATGTCTCTTTTAACTACTCTGGCTTTTAGCGACGCCGGGATGCCGGAATGTTTCCCGAAGGGGATCTTTAACGTGTCAGTAAATATACTGGCAAAGCTGCCTCGCATTTGCGCACCATCAAATTCCAGCTGACTGCACCAGGATTCGAGCCTGCAACCTTTGGGACAGCAGGCAAGGACGTTACCGCTGAGCCACGCAGCCAGTCATAGATGGGAGAAATGGCAGGAAAGTACTCATAATGAAGAGATAAAGGCTAAGTTAGAAATGAATACACTATACGAAGCTGGAGCTGACTCAGTTGGTAGGGGTCATGTGAAGAGAATGGGGCAGGAGAGATGGCCTAAGAGGTTAATGAGATTGACTTTAGAGGGTAAGAGAATCAGAAGTAGACGTAAAGGAAGAGGGGGGCGGCGAGGTTTAGTTTCAGTTTTGAACGATTTCAAAATGAGAGGCTTAAAGCAGACGAGGCAGCAGTACTAACTGCTAATAGGGGATATTGGAGGCGACTTGTTCGCAAACAGAGGCTTGCTTTCTAGACTGGACGATGAAAGGAGAAACAGTCTCAAATGAAAATGTTGTATGCAATTTTAAGTAGAAACATATAACTTACTGTAACGTGCACGGGATTCGTGCGGTTGCCCAGCGGTCGCCATTCTTTATCCTCGTAGTGACGGGCAGGCGGGGTGTGTGAGGAATGCAGAATAGCCAGTCCGGCCGGGCTAATTAGGGTAGCCCCTCCCCAAGGCCACCACCAATACAATAGCGCTACGAATCAGGTAGACTATTGACGCAAGGCTTCCAGACTATTCTGCTTCCGGAGACTACTGGGTGTGACAAGAAGGTACAGAACCTCGCTGGGAGTGGCTAGATAATTCTGGAAGCCAACCACGAGGACATACTCGACGCTACTGGAAGGAGCAAGAACTAGAACTTTCGAGACCAGATGGCTGACTGCATATATACGAGCAAGCTGAGGTGAGCAGGCAGTTCTGCGTGGGAGCGAGCGAGAGTGAGATCGGAGTCAGTGTTAGTTGAAGCAGTTTGCCGTGCCTAGCGCGATGAGTGGAAATAAATAATGGAGGACTGTAAATAGTGAAGACGGGGTGTGAAGATAAATGTGGAAATAAATAATGTAAATAGTGACTGTGGAAGATAAATAGTGACTGCAAGAGAAACTGACTTGTAGAGATCAGTGTTCATAAATAGTGACTTGTAGCTGTAAAAAGTGAGATTCTGTGTATGTGTGTGTGGAAGTAAGTAGGCTTAATTTGAATTAGTGTAAATAACATTAGTGTAAATAAAGTATTAGTGCATTATAGCCTGACCTATTTTTAACGAACCCTAAAAACGTTACAATTGGTGTCAGATGTGAGGGTCAGGCTATAGTGAGTGCTTCTGTATGAAACAGTGCGTACTTTTGAAAAGGCCTACTTTAAGGAAGTGTATAGTTAATTGCTAAGTGACTGTCTGGTGTGTACCATCTGTAAGCCTAGTTCATCGTGTGCTGACTGTCTGAGTGTCTCGAAGTTTGGACTGAAAAATGGCGACGAGGAAAGTAAAACTTTCAGAACTGAAGGTGTCAGAATTGCGTGAAGAACTGGAAGAGAGGGATGCTGATGCAACAGGAACCAAGTCTACGCTACAAGTGCGGTTACGTCAGTTACTGCTGGACGCTGGCGAGGATCCGGACGAATTTCTGTTCGAGATTCCTTGTAGCATGTGGGAGGTGTTGGAAAATGTTGAAAAGAAAATGTCAGAACATTTCGAAAACCTTGGAAATAAAATTACAGAACATTTCGAAAACCTTGGAAAGAAAATGGCGGCAACTCCAGAAAATTTGGAAAAGGAAACTGAGGAAAGTTCTGGAAATAAAGTGGAGCATTGTGGGCATGAAACTAGTCAAGACGAGCTGAAACCAGTCCTGAAGTCAAAACCGGAGTTTAACGAGCTTGGAGGCGGTATGGAAAGTGGCGCTACAGAGGGTGCTGATGACCGAGCCGAACGCATCGTGGAGTCCGGTGTTCGGAATGCTGAGCCAGATGGAGACGAGCCACTGGGAAGCATCACAGGCCTGGAAACCAGTCGGAGGCTTAGCAGCTCTGACGATGGGGACAGTGTCACGAGTGGAAGGACCCCGCACGTCGATGAGGCTACATCACGGCAGATCTGCGGGACCGGGTTCGACACTGTGGCAAACCATGCCGGGTGCACGCTGGAGGACGGAACAGCTGAGCTCATCACGGGACTTCAGGAACGCATGGCGGAGGTGCTACACGACATCCAGTCGGGGACCGGCCACAACGGGATCGTCGCGACGCTGGAGGAGCATCATGTGGTCCACCAGCTACCGCCCATGTACCAGCTACGGCTAGAAGATAAGGACAGGTGCGCGAGTAAGTCACTTCAAGAACTCGCGCTAGCTGGCTTGCCTCCCGAGCACGTACAACGAGAGGCGGCATACATCTTCGCGGATGAGCATCGCGACGCCATGGAACCTCAGCGTTCGATGCTCAGTGGAAGGCGATACCTGCGGCAGGCAAAAACCATCACGTGGGGAATGGCAGCGGCGAAGAGGACAGTTTGGTTGACGCCACCGAAGAGGAGTTCAGCCGCAAGAGACGATGAGGCGGTGGAGGTTGGCTATCCTCCACCAAAGCGACGTAAACCACCACCGGGACGCCGTCGCAGTAGAAAGGTCACCTGTTTGCTACGGGCTGGACGGGGCCATATGTCGCGAAAATGGCAGCAAGGAGCTGTCGCCCACCTAGCGAAACGAGAGATCGTCAGCCAAAACAGGCGCTTCTCAGCGCCCTCAATGCCACCCCCTTCGGACCTCGGATAGCCTCACGATAAACAACTCGAGGCGAGTTGCTTTGGGGAGAGGGGGCAGTGTAACGTGCACGGGGTTCGTGCGGTTGCCCAGCGGTCGCCATTCTTTATCCTCGTAGTGACGGGCAGGCGGGGTGTGTGAGGAATGCAGAATAGCCAGTCCGGCCGGGCTAATTAGGGTAGCCCCTCCCCAAGGCCACCACCAATACAATAGCGCTACGAATCAGGTAGACTATTGACGCAAGGCTTCCAGACTATTCTGCTTCCGGAGACTACTGGGTGTGACAAGAAGGTCCCGAACCTCGCTGGGAGTGGCTAGATAATTCTGGAAGCCAACCACGAGGACATACTCGACGCTACTGGAAGGAGCAAGAACTAGAACTTTCGAGACCAGATGGCTGACGGAGTCAGTGTTAGTTGAAGCAGTTTGCCGTGCCTAGCGCGATGAGTGGAAATAAATAATGGAGGACTGTAAATAGTGAAGACGGGGTGTGAAGATAAATGTGGAAATAAATAATGTAAATAGTGACTGTGGAAGATAAATAGTGACTGCAAGAGAAACTGACTTGTAGAGATCAGTGTACATAAATAGTGACTTGTAGCTGTATAAAGTGAGATTCTGTGTATGTGTGTGTGGAAGTAAGTAGGCTTAATTTGAATTAGTGTTAATAACATTAGTGTAAATAAAGTATTAGTGCATTATAGCCTGACCTATTTTTAACGAACCCTAAAAACGTTACATTACTAAGTAACACACAGGATATCTTAAGAATAAAAAAAACACTTTACGAGCCTTACAGTAGTCGCATATGATGTGTAACATCTGACATAGAAGAAACCTCACGTGAAATTGTTGATACACCGGTATTTTACAATATTATTGGCACAAATATTAATCTATTGTAAGAGGGAGTGTTTTACAGATATTGTAGTTTATAATACGGAACTCAATTTATTAGATGATTTGTAGCTTCCACCAGCACTAGCCTAAATAAAGAATACGATATGGATCAACTAGATTAATAGACGCGACACCGCTCATAACCTTAAATTCCTTATAAATAGGCCAACTTGCGAGTAAATGCAATGTGCACAGCAGTAGATCATGAAAGGCTTTCCCAGTTCCCGGACCTCTTGATTCACAGACCAACACGTAATTTCATATGGATTCTGTTAAACTGAGTCATATTGATATGATTAGCAGCAGAGTATCAAGAAGGCAGTGCGAGAACAATCAAGAAGGCAGTGCGAGAGTAGAAACATCAAGTAGGCAGTGAAGAAAAAAAGAGGTCTTGGAATTGTTATGTATTATTGGTATGTAAATAAAAAAGATTTTTGTGTGTTGATGAATGTCCAGGAGGGATACGATCCAGCTGGCAGTGCGTCTTACACACTTCCGTCCGATCCACTACCGTCCCATTTTTCAAAATCACTCCCACAAAAATATCCAGCAACCGAGTGGAAAGATGTTACACATCAATAACAAGCAGTTCCCGTATGAGCTAAGCCACCTATTTTCATACATCATTTTACTCCTTTCTTCCTAAGGTCTTATTCGAATCAAGCTACATGCCTCCCGCCAAGGCTGATCGGGTTCGATTCCTGGTTAATGCATGTTGGACGTTTGAGGTAAATATTACGTGATGTGGTTCACATTCTAAGTATAAATGATCCCGTGCTCTATGATCAAGAGCTTAACGGTCACGCAAACTACAATCATCCTTCAGTCAAACCAAGTTTCCGTGTTATAGCCTATTATCAACATTATAAAACAATCAGAACACTAATGTATAGGGGAAGATGACCTTGCTGTTCCGCCCCTTAAAACAATAATAACTTACTTGTAGCTCATAACTCCCCAATACCTATAGCCATTGTTTGCCAGACATACGGTTGGTACAAGGAAGTAACAAGATCTTATTGTGGTATTGGAACTTACTCCGTAATAAACCAAAGCTGCCACATTACTTTGAAGTGATTCTCATTAGTAAATTACCAGCATTCAGCGTTAATATTCTTACCAATTAACCTTGTAGTAGCTGGAAGCACGCCACAGCCTGTGCCAAGCAGACACGGCATACTGTTAGTTAAGATTTGCTGGGAGTGGAAACAGAGCACTTTTACTGCCAAAAATACCTCGAACTTTAATACTAATCTTTATTGCAAAATATGCTTTTATAGAACCCCACTGCACTTGGGCGGCGATACACTTCTGCTATCTTTCTTACCATTTTTAAAAAGAGCACTGGAAGCCATTTCTTGTCACCTTCATCAGATATATTTTGAATGCGTCAGTTTAAGCGAATGTCTACCATTTGAGAAACGATTTCATCTTGGAAAATATGTAATTTTGGGCTGAGGCTAGATCCGGAGAATATAGAGGTGCAGAAATACAGTAATATCTCGCTTTACGAGTTATTCGATCGCCTTGAGTAACCAATGTCCGTTCATTGTTGTGGTGGGGGACACAGTTTCTTCTTTCAGGCTTTTACTGACGCAGTGCATCTCTAAGGTGACGAAGAATAGCAGCATACCTATCCAGATTGACGGTTCGAACTTCAGAAATGATCCCTTTATATCGAAGAAAACTTCCAGAACATTTCCCTTGGATCTGTTTACACGAGATTGTTTTTGAGCTGAGGAGGACGACTGTCGTTTAAATTGTGGACCGTACAACAAAAGAACAAAAGAACCCATCGTATATTTCTCCCCTGACTAGTGCGTGCTCCTCCTGTTTCTCATCAGTAAATTAGTTTGGAACATCGTGGTCACACATACGCTGAATGTGCAAATAATTTGTGAGAATGGTATGAACTGATCATTGAGAGAGCCTGTCATATTTGCCAAGTTATCTACCGACTGTCTCTCAGACCTCTTCCTGAAATTTCGTGGTCTTTTCTTCCGTTGTTCTTGCTAATCAGGGTCTTCCGTAACGTGGATTCTCTTTGGAGGACTCGCAAATACTCGTATGTGTGAATCGTGCATGCAATCCGTGAACTTGGTCCCACGACAATGGCGAGCATCCTCCGCCTCTTTCATTATCTTATCCAGTTCTCTGGAAGTGCCATCTTATCATCCCAACGAACTGCAGTATTATCACTAGGTGGCCAACACCTTAAGGCTGTGCGGTCAAAAATTAAAATTTTATTTTTATTCTTAATCTCTAATGTAGGTCTTTGTGAGATATTATATGCGTTTTGAAGAAAATAACGACGGCTCGTTTGCTGAGGACATGGCTTCAAAGTGGCTATTTTGAGCGTTAAAGGTACAATCACCACGACGAAACTAATAATCGGAAGACACCGAAATTTCTGTACAACAACCCCTGTAGTAGTACCTGCAATAGGAACAATTCTTATTACGCAATTCAAATTTTGTATTAACCTCTTCAGATTTGAATACCATTTTTAGTGAGAAAAAAGTGTTGTATTAACTTCAAAGTTATATTAATTTGAAGTGGCTCTTATTCTGAGCAGTAGAAAGGTTCGATAAAGAAAATTGGTTTGGCGATATACCCGTGGTGCATGTACCTTTCAGACTCTACAAAACGCAGGCTGAATCAGTCACACACACGCGCGCGCACACACACAGCGGTAAGACAAGGTCTTGGGCAAGAGCGCTCTCGGGCACCTGCCTTCTTCTCTCCTTCAACACCTTTGCTATCGCAGCTTCCGCCCCCCTCCCTCCGTGACTCATCATGCCAGGCCACACGACCACAGTCTAGAGCAGAGTTTCCCAACCTTTTGAAGTTCACGGCACCCTGGGGAATAACATTAAACACTAGGCGCACCCTTCCTTGAATAAAAAAAAGAATTATGTTTCATATGTAAATTTATTGAAATATTTTATAAGTAACGTACACCATAACATAATACAGTCAACTTTACTACAGTCAGTGAGTAAAAATACATCAATAATTTTGTTCGATAAATCATTACCGTAATAATAATAATAATAATAATAATAATAATAATAATAATAATAATAATAATAATAATATCGTATGGCCTCGGGGCCGGGTGCAAGCGTTGTAATTTGACACCCAGGGGGTAGCTTGCATGTCGAATTTCGTTGGTCCTTGAATCACTATGAAAGTCAAGGAGGTTAAATATCTAAGCTCCTTGAACACTATAGCGCTTTCTAGTAGAGAAATGAGGAACTTTGTGTTGGCGGAAACTCCCGAGATTAATTTTGCCATTATGAACACGGCCTACTGAATTCAAATGGGTTCTTTGACATGCCAACATCGTATGACATGCGTGTCGTATTTTTGCCGCCTTTCAAAAATCACTTACTACGGCCAGGAGAGAACCTGCAATCTTGATAAATCATTAATGTGAAACTTGTGATTGATGCTTAGAGCACAGATACGTGATATCGGCCTTGCAGTTGACAATGAAACACGCAAATCATCCTCAAGGTTATTCAGTCTATTTCTTGCTTTGGATTTTATTGTCACAAGAGCAGAGAAGGCTTGCTCGCATAGATAGGATGTTGGGAAGAGCGAAAGTGTGTTAATTGCTTTCTTCATTAGGTTAGGATACTACTCTCTCCGCTGAAGACCAAAAGTAGCCACCGGCGCCTCATTCTCGGTGAACTAACCTTTGAGTGTGGAATCAGCACAAAGATCAATAAATTCATCTCGTTCGCAACCAGTGAAATCTATTTCCTCCGCACTATCTACGAAATCAAATGGTGAGACAACCCAGTCGGCATTCATAGTGGAAATAGATGGAAAGTATGTATCTATTGCATCTTGCAATCTTGATAAGTGATCACAAATGCGGTCTTTCAGCTTACCCAGATCGTTATCTACTGCCAGATGAAGAAAGTTTGAGAGATCTCCTTTCTGAACAGCAGACTTCCAAGAACTAAGTTTTCTTTTAAAATCTTTCATTTTATTGGTTGAGGAAATTATTGTTTCCTGTCGACCCTGCATTGAAACATTCAGTTCATTCAGTTTATGAAAAATATCTGCCAGATACGACAGTTCCAAGCACCAAGAATCAGTTAGTGCCTTGATTTTCATCCTTTAAAAGAGTTTTCACCTGTTCTCTAAGTTCAAGAAACTGCTTCAATACACGACCCCGCGACAACCACCTTACTTCTGTATGAAGTAACAAAGAGGTATGAGGTGCATCCGTTGCGAGACATAACTGTTTAAAAATCCTGCACATTAAAGGTCGAGACTTGGTGAACTACATCATTTTCACAACTTCGTTAAACATGCAGAAAAATCTTGAGCTCAGGCAGTAAAAACCTTTAAATTTCCCAGACATAGATTGTGCACCATCTGTACATATACCACAACAGTCTTTCCATGCCGGCCGAAGTCGTCGGATTTTTTAAGAGCGTTAAACATCCCTCAGTATGCCTTCCTTCGGAGGGGAAGTAAAGCCGGCGGTCCCATGTCATAGATTTATGGCATGTTAAAGAACCTTCCACTAATTACACCTGTGTGAAGCTAAATTGTATAGGTTAAGAATGTAAACAACGCTCTTAGGTTCCTACGTTCGTTGCCAAGAGCCGGCTGCGGTGGCGTCTGGTAGCTAAGTTCTGAACTACTAGTCGTTGACGGTGGCGTTTGGCAGCAAAAGTAGGAACTATCTGAAGAATTCAAAAGACACGGGGCTACATGACCGCGTTGTCGCAGCCCCTAAACTTAAGAACCAACCAACCAGTCTTTCCATGAAAGATCTTGGTCATTGAGAAAGGAATTAATAGAAACGAAAATATCATGGCCTGAGGTTGTAGTCTCCAGCGGTCAACAGAACAGAAACTGCTCTTTAATATCTGTATCATCAATATATCTGGTAAAACCAACGAGTTGCAGTTTGTCATCACTATCGATACTCTCATCTACTTGCAAAGCAAATGCTCTATCAGTTTTTATTTTCCCCATGACTTGTTCGTTGATATTGCAAACATTTCAGATATCCTGCAACTGATTGTGTTGTTGGAAAGAGGAAATTTCGAAATTTGATTAGCGGTTCCTTCACCAAGTATTGTTGAAACTATAACTGTCCATGCAGGAACTATGATTTCCTCTCCAAGAGTATGAGGTGTGTTTTTTTTGTGCTATCAGTTCTGCTACTTTAAACGAGGCTTCAAGAGCAGTATCACTTATGGTCATTCTCTTTACCATTCGCACAGCTGTTTTTTTTCTCCCCTTCTAGTACACGTGAAAAATACATCACACTCTTCCCTGACCCACTAGGATGCTTAATTGTGAGATGCCGCTTCAGTTTGCTAGGTACCATGGCCTCGTTGCTAAGTGTTTCGCCACAAACTAAACACACAGGGATAGGGTTTTCCTCGTTCTTATTCCACGTAAATCCATACACTACGTAACTGTCCTGGTATGTTCTTTCCTTTCATTTGTCTTCTTTATGTTGAATTCGACGGTTCGGGAGTAGAAGCCGACTGTCCAGGCGTTTACGTTTAACAATGAACTTGTCCATAGCTAAACACTGCTAATCAACGCCAAGAAAACAAGTTAAAGTGGCGTAAGAACGCGTACACTTTTATATCTATCTATATATATAAAAGAAAGTCGTGTTAGTTACACTATTTATAACTCAAGAACGGTTGAACCGATTTGGCTGAAAATTGGTGTGGAGGTAGCTTAGAACCAGGAGACGGACATTGGATACTTTTTTTTTATCCCGTGACGTGACATAAAACGCCAAAGAGAATACAAGTCACTATAAAACGTAAGGCAAATGACAGCTAAGGCAAGTCGTTTCAAGGAGACCGTAGCTATTGACGAGACACAGCCGACTGGATGCGAGTGGCACTCTCCACTACCGGTATAGAAAATGAGGCTTTTAACATGAAATTCCGTTAGTTACTCAACGTAATTTGTATAGGGGTAGTAAATCCAATTTACAATAGATGGCGCGAGTAGCTTCAACAAAATGGCGTGCGTTTGTTTGAAGAAAGTCACACATGCGTTCATATACCATTCATCCCATTGCGATGTAACTTGGGTGAGATGTTCTGTACACTTCAGGGAATGTTTCTGGCTTAGTAAATCCACTTTATAATAGGTAGCGCACGAGTAGATTCAACAAATGAGTAACGGCGCGCGAATCGTTTATACAAAATCCCGTAAGCGTTCATATGCCATTCATTCGATTGTGATGAAACTTTGATGAGTTGTTGTGTACACACCAGGGAAGGTTTTCGAATTAGTAAATCCATTTTACAATAGGTAGCGTACGAGTATATTCAACAAATGGGTGACGGCGCTCGAATCGTATCAACAAAGTCCCGTATGCGTTCATATGCCATTCATTTCATTGCGATGAAACTTTGTTGAGTTGTTGAGCACGCTCCCAGATTTTTTTTGGAGATAGTAAATCAATATTACAATAGTTTAGAGGTGGTTTACGGAAAAAGAAAAAAATATTGGGAATTCAAAAGCACTTCAACAAACAAAGTTACAACGCCAACACTTTCTTTGATTGGCATTGCAACGCATGCCGGGTACAGCTAGTATTTATATATATGTAAGTGACTGATGTGAAACAGCTATTGTCAAAGCATTTCGGCTCTGAGTGGCACAACAGAGAGGATCTAGGCTTCTACCGAGACTTGCTACTATGTGGCGAAGACATAGCTCGACAAAATGTATCTGATGAAGAAGACGACGACCCGATGGAACATGACGTTGCTGTGCAGTCCAATGGACTCTATTTCCCCTTAAAGTTTTAACAACAAATTGTATATCCACCTTAGTCAATACATAAACGAAAATAAATTATAATTACTCTTGCTCCTGGTACATAGTAGCGCTCCACTCATACATACGTCCTATTACAGAACTAGCTATGGCAATATTTATCATCTATTGCTACCATATATATGCGTGTTGGAATTGGCTACACCCATAAATTATTTACAATAATTTTCAAACATAAGACAATCTCTTCATAATTGATACCTTGACTTAACCTGAAGTAAGTTTTTCGAATATTATTAAGTTTGCATTCGTTCTATATCATTATAAATTAATTTTTATAGTTTTTCATAATTATTTCAGTCTATAAATTTCCCCTTGGTCCCTTTTATTATGGTGTTTGTTTTTCCTTTGCTTCTTTCAGGTTATGCATTGAGCTAACCTCATTGCTATTTGAAGTTGTTCCTTCCACGCTCGTCTAGTTCGTATGCAGGCATTTGATTTTGGACCTGTTGAGCATAAGGCTTCTTCATTGGTTATGTTCATATGGTGAAGTATTGTGATTTTTGCCAATTCAAGCTTCGACCAGTGTTTTGGAGCGGATTTACGAATTAACTGTCCACTGATTCTCTGTGTTTTGATGGCTGAATATCATCGCTATTATATATATGTTTTTAGTTTTGCTCAACATTTTCCTGTGACCTACTTATATGGTGCACCATATTAAGTTAAATAGGCATTTATTTTTTGAGTGCTACGCTATCTTATATCTTTCTTCGGATATTTGCCTTGGCTGATGAAGGGGATAAAAGCAATTAATCCCCGAAACATGTACCAGGAGCAAGAGTAATTATAATTTATTTTCGTTTATGTATTGACTAAGGCGGATATACAATTTGTTGTTAAAACTATTTAGTACGTCAATACGGAACCATCATGGAAACTAGTTTAAATAATAGAATCTATTTCCCCTAGTTTGAAAAGCTGTGAGCATATTGTGAATGGAAATTTAAGGTTGAAAGGTTGCTATTATTGTATAGTTTCTTTGAGAACTTTAAAATATAGCAATAATTTCACTTTCACATAGAAACCATAATTACTGACTTTATGAAACAAATCCAAAACTACTTAAGTCCTAGATCCTGTATCAAAACTGCTTAAGTGCAATATATTTCCTATTATTACGTAAAAACTGCTTTTACTGTATTTTTAAAACATACATAAAATGAAAACTAATCGTATTTTGTAACTATTATACAAACTGTTTCTATTTAAACGCGCACAGATAACTCACCACAGTGTTTTGCCCTTTCTCACAAATTTCATGAAATTGACTTCGGTAGTTCTGGAATTGGACGACTCATATACATATCTTTATAACCTCTGTTATTTATTTTATTTGTTATTTAATTTCCAATGAATTTGTTATTATTAAGTCCCTTTTTTTTGTTAAGTTTTATTGTTTGTTTTCTTACTATCAATACTTTATATTGTTATACAGTCAGTGTAAAATGGTGTACTTCATACCTGTATCAGACAGGTACATCATTGCCAAGATGGGCTACATCACGCGTTATGGCGCGTCTCGCTCGGAAGTGATGGGCTCCATATCAGCAACGCTGTACAGCATTTTCCGGAGCGGCTAGCTGGTGAACCATGTCTTAATTCTCCGTACAAATACAAACCGATATAAAATAAGTGAATTAATTTACCTATTTCACAGTCATACAGCATAACTTTTTGATATAAAAGGATTACAACGCAACCAAGAACTACATTTTCCAACGACCCCGAGCGAGAAAGAGTTACCTTACAAAAATGATAACAACATTCGTTCTTGAACACACAAAATTTTGAAATTAATAAACCAGTTATACAACGTTCTAATGTATATTGTGGTAAAATTTGGATTCGATCTGATAACGGGTTTGTGAGATAATAATTCTTAAATGTGACGCATGGTTGAAACACGCTTAAAAACGGGCACTTTTTGTGTTTCAACTGCGATAAAAATATTAAAATATAAATTAAAAATTCCAAACGGACATGAACTAACGTAAAATCGAACGACGAAAATGATGATGTCATTGGATTTTATGAAGGTCTATTGGTTACTTCACAAACAACCTTCAAACTCGAGTGCACATAATATTTTGGTCGACAGTAAGCTTGCTATTCCTGGGTGTCATAATATGTGTCCTACCCTCCTATCTCTCTTCATTGGCAGTCGCCAGAAACATCTCTCCTCTCCCACTCGTCTTATTACCTCTTCATTTGTTACCCTATCTACCCATCTGATCATCATTCTCCTGTATCACCACATTTCAAAAGCTTCAATTCTCCTCTTTTCTGCTGCACCATTAGTCCATTAGTACAGCTCAGCAACTTTTCTAGGTTTAAGCCGTGCCTTGTGCGGGGATTCAATGGCCGTGAAAGACAAAATACCAACTTTATTGAAATAAGTTTGCCCGATTCCTCAGTAAGAGTAATTAAGAAACAATAATAATTAATGTGACAGCCGGTAGAATACGACACATTCGACTGTGAATATACGTTGCAGATCATGGTTAAAAACGAAAAAAAGCAGATCAAAATTGGCAAACAAAAATATTCAGTTAACAAAAAACAAATTTATAAAGAAAATGAAAGCATACCGTGCAAAATAGAAAGTATCTTAACATTGTAAATTCGAGTAAACTTCTGAAAGCACGCTTACAACAACCAGCTGAAAGAGTATAAAATTAGACTCAAAATCACGATCGTATCCGAGCCCCAAAAGCAACCTCTATAAATAAAATATATCTCATTTTACGCGTATCAATGCGATGAGCAACGCTCGTGGTTAGAAGTGGGAACCGAACCCAGCGTTTTAAGGCCCTAAACGAACGGTTTTCGAGATATTGCCAGAAAACTATCCCCGGTCTGCGAAATTTCAGCGGTTGCCATAGTAACGTTGATCTGTTTCTCAGAGGGAACACAGTTATTTGGGAATATCTCCGAAACCGTTCATTTTAGGAACTTAAAAAGTGTGTTTCGGGGTCCCTACAGGACCTCCGACTATTGTTTCTCGTATCTGGCGCTTAAAATGAGCTAAATCCGAACTTTGTACCGAGTGTCCTTGCTCAGTGCCAAAGGGCCAAAAAAGTCACTTACAAATTGAATTTTCAAAAACCGTTTCTTAGTGGACCTCTACATACTCGGATCAACCAACATGCAAAAATTCAGCTTTCAAGGTCTAGTGGTTTGAGCCCTGTGTCGATGAGTCAATTTTGAATTGTCAATGCCAAAGGGCCGAAAAAAGTCACTTACAAATTGAATTTTCAAAAACCGTTTCTTAGTGAGCCTCTACATACTCGGATCAACCAACATGCAAAATTTCAGCTTTCTAGGTCTAGTGGTTTGAGCCCTGCGGTGATGAGTCAATTTTGGATTATATATAAGAGATGAGACTTTCCAAGTCGATTTGCTCGTAGAAATATGGATTACAGCTCTTTTTGCGCGTATCAAAGTGAGGAGCAATGTTCGTGGTTTCCACTTCGAAGAAGCTGGAACCGAACCCAGCGTTTCAAGGCCCTAAAACGAACGGTTTTCGAGATATTGCCAGAAAACTATCCCCGGTCTGCGAAATTTCAACGGTTGCCATAGTAACGTTGATCTGTTTCTCAGAGGGAACACAGTTATTTGGGAATATCTCCGAAACCGTTCATTTTAGGAACTTAAAAAGTGTGTTTCGGGGTCCCTACAGGACCTCCGAGTATTGTTTCTCGTATCTGGCGGCTTAAAATGAGCTAAATCCGAACTTTGTACCGACTGTCCTTGCTCAGTGCCAAAGGGCCGAAAAAAGTCACTTACAAATTGAATTTTCAAAAACCGTTTCTTAGTGGGCCTCTACATATTCGGATCAACCAACATGCAAAATTTCAGCTTTCTAGGTCTAGTGGTTTGAGCCCTGCGTCGATGAGTCAATTTTGAATTGTCAATGCCAAAGGGCCGAAAAAAGTCACTTACAAATTGAATTTTCAAAAACCGTTTCTTAGTGAGCCTCTACATACTCGGATCAACCAACATGCAGAATTTCAGCTTTCTAGGTCTAGTGGTTTGAGCCCTGCGGTGATGAGTCAATTTTGGATTATATATAAGAGATGAGACTTTCCAAGTCGATTTGCTCGTAGAAATATGGATTATAGCTCTTTTTGCGCGTATAAATGTGAGGAGCAATGTTCGTGGTTTCCACCTCTGCGGTGATGAGTCAATTTTGGATTATATATAAGATATATATATTACAATTTGCCTTACGTCGCAACGACACAGATACTGTAGGTCTTATGGCGACGATGGGATAGGAAAGACTAGGAGTAGGAAGGAAGCGGCTGTGGCCTTAATTAAGGTTCAGCGCCCATTTGCCTGGTGTGAAAATGAGAAACCAGGGAAAACCATCTCCAGCGCTACCGACAGCGGGGTTCGAACCCACTATTTCCGGAATGAAAGCTCACAGCTGCACAACCCTAACCGCAACCTCTCTCCGTCAATCATATCATACTATATCAAAATATAATCATAATAGGCCTATATCATAATATAATCTTTTTTATTGGGCTGGACGGAGGGAGAATGCCTATTATAGTCCACAAATTGGTAATACGGCTCGGGAAGCAAGTCTGGTTTGTTTTTCAGATGCAAAGCAACGCTATCAGTGTGTGAGAGAGAATACATTGAGTGACGAGGAGAAGCGGTGGGAGTAGGGGCGGAAGGAGGTGATAAGTGAAGGGTAGACACGTCACTAACCCAAATGCAGCGGCTGCCATCGGTAATACAGTAGTGCTGCCATCTCTTGCCTTGCGATTGACGGCGGTACCGGTCGCACAGCCTTAACAAAACCTACCTTGAGATCTGCATGAGCGATCTGTCTGCTGCTCATGTCATAGCATGTCCAAATGTGCGCCGTGGTGATCAAATAACCGTTTTTATCAAATGCATTGGTTCATTATACCAGGTGAACGAGCTGCCCTTGCCAATATTGCGTTCAGCTGACCAACACACGTGTGAGATTGTTGAAAGGTCGATATTTCTCTGATAATATGGTACCAAATACTAATGAACTGTAAGTACGAGTATACGCTGCGTACAATTCTTAACACTATTATCGTCCCCACTATGTGGCTATAAGCCGTTCGAAAATTATTACATTCTTTTAGTAATTTATCAAATGTCACTCTGTAATGTAACTATGCTAAGATGCCATGCAAAGAACAGGGAATCGCCAAATTTAAGTTTAAAACGACGATACATACACGTGGAAAACCTCGAAAACCGACAAAATCCAGTACTTTTTTTATTATACTGGTCAAAAAAGAAGCAAAAATGAGTTTTAAAGATACCTTTACCATCAATCGACGCAGAAATAAACACGGATGGTAATGACGTAATTTGTTTTTCTTTAGGTCTGTAAGTTACCATGCTATTTATCTTCGAGCACGAAAGCATGTAACTTCTGCGCCGACAGTAGACACAGACGAGTAAACAGCAGTAAATATTAATACTGTCAAGCAGTGCGTATAAATTCTAGTTTCACCCCTGGAAGTCACCAAAATATGCACCTGAAATGTAATTTTACCATACAATTGTGTCGATGGTGCCCTATTATAATATGCGCTCTTCTAGCAACAAAAACAATGAATACTACACAATCAGAAGAAAGATAATATATTTAAGTAAATCACCAGTATTTGGTTTCAGGTGATAAATGGTGTGGCCTCGCCGTTCACTCCATATAGCATGAAGCGCTTCACCTAGAGTGTCCACCAAGTCCAGAAAGTTTCATTGAAGGGATACACAACATCTTCAAAGAGCAGCCTATAATATGATCCCAAGTTCATGCATAACATGGCAAGATGTGGGGAGATGCTACGAGCAAGCAGAATTTGTAGGGCGCATGCAATCATGAAAGAAGTTCAGACCTCCACAGGGAAATTACATCAAACAACGCAAAGCGGAGGAATATTTAAGCGGCCGAAGAAAATAACTTGTGTAGAGATATTGGCAGATCGTAAAGTTATAGTCCGTTTGCCATTTTCACTCATGGCTTATTATACGATTTAAATGCAGGGATTCGACGGCCATCATTATTCTCGCTTCAGTGAGGGAATAAGAACATGATGTTCATCAGCTCCGTATACTTGCGTGGGTAGTATCAATCTCACTACCTGTATGATACTGCAGTTATTTGGTTCTAGAGTGGGGATAGTTTACAGAGGCACTACTAGAGCCCTGCACGGATAAGAAAAAACGTTATCCGCATCCGCACGACTGTTACCCGCATCCGAACTACTGTTATCCGCATCCGCCTCGCATCCGCACAACTGTTATCCGCATCCTCTCTGCATCCGCATGACCTTTTTCCACATTCGCAAGTTTGTTATTTAGACATTTGAGGAAAAATTCGTTCACCTAGGCTTTGTATGTCATGTGCTATGTTTAAAATGAATGTTACACAGCCAGAATTGTAACCCTTTCTTGTTCGGGCTGCTAATAAATTATGATTAATGAGTATGACATGATTTGAGTGAGATTAGCTTAAATCATCATCTTACATTTGTCATGAAAGAAAACATAACGAAAAAATATGATATGTCATAAACATCCGGGTCCTAGTAATGATATTAAACGGTCGAACATCAATTCCCCCCGATTTTCCTTAATTCCAAAAATAAGTTCCTCAACTCCGCTCAGGCAAAGGGGTTATCTCCAATGACGTAAACAAATGTCATAACCCTCCTGCTCGCATACCAAGGTCCGGATCAAAATATTTAGGGGATGAAAGGAGTTTCATCTAATGTTTTTTATAGGTCGTTGGGATAACATCTTCCCACCATGTATTTATATAACGGTGTTAGAGAGAGAATCTACCCACCCTTTTCATTTCAAGCAGTTCCACATGCATCCACAAGCTAGCTGCACAGAAATATTGAAAACCCATTAATTTGATGTAGACTGTCATCAGAAACCATAGGTGGGAAGCATATATCCCAGTGGTCTCCACAGTGCACGTGCTCGCCAGTTTGGTTGGGTTGAGTGAATGGAATGCATTGATTTACAGAAGAAGGTGTCTTTATTGAAGATAGGAGATTTGTGAAAGTTAGTATATAATTGAAATATTATGTTAATAATGGTTTTGGTCACTTGAGTAAATATATTTCAGCTAGAAAGGAAATAATTATCCTGTTTTGGGTGTTTTCCATAGAATTGAAGATTTTTAAAAACCAATTTTCTGTATTTTTAATAAATACTATTTTGAAATTATTAAATTACCGACAGTAGTGGCTACGCTGGCTAAAGCGCGCGGCGTTAGGTCATGGGGCCAAGCTCTCTGTTGACTCGGTAGACGCGTGGGTTCGAGCCCCACCGTCGGCTGTCCTTGAAATGGTTTTCCGTGGTTTCCCATTTTCAACACCAGGCAAATGCCGGGACAGTACCTTCTGACAGGCCACGGCCGCTTCCTTCCACATCCTTGCCCACTTTCATCCATTCATCTCATCTCTCATCCCGACGCGCAGGTCGCCCACGGGCGTCGACTAGAAAGACCTGCACTCGGCCTCTCAGGAGGCTACACGAAAAAAAAAATTAAATTATATTCGAATATAGTAACTTTTAAAATTCCAAAATCACTTTTATATTTTTTGTGCAGTTTTCGGCAAAGATGTTACTGAACGCGTGTTGGGTAGGAGTTACGCTTATAGAGCGTGATGTGTGCTTTGTATATACTATATCATGTTAAATATACCTCATTTTTGAGTGATAAACACCGTATCTCCGTAGCGTAGCGGCCAGCATGGTTAGCTGCCACCCCGGAGGTCCTGGGTTCGATTCCCGGCTCTGCCACGAAATTTGAAAAGTGGTATGGGGACTGGAACGGTGTCTACTCAGCCTCGGGGGGCCCAAATGAGTAGAGGGGGTTCGATTCCCACCTCAGCCATCCTCGAAGTGGTTTTCCGAGGTTTCCCACTTCGTCTTCGGTCAAATGCCAGGACGGTTCCTACTGTAAGGCCACGGCCGCCTCCTACCCATTTCCTTGCCTTACCGTCCCACTCTTCCCATCCCTTCATCAGGCCCCCTGTTCGCCTTGCAGGTGAGGCTGCCAGGGCGTAGTGCTGGTCACACACCCCAGTTGTATCCCTGACTCAGAGTCTCAAGCTCCAGGACACTGCCCTCAGTGGCGGTCGCTCCAATATCCCCTATTAGCAGTTAGTACTGCTGCCTCGTCTGCTTTAAGCCTCTCATTTTGAAATCGTTCAAAACTGAAACTAAACCTCGCTTAGTCCGTGGGAAAATCCAACCCTGGAGGGTAAAATGATAGAGAAAAAAAAGACACAGTATCATCATAATTTGGAAGTGGGAAATTATTACCCCATTGCTCATTTAAGAAAACATACTGTCGGGTATGGGCAGTGGGATTATAATTTCCCACCCCATATTTCATAAAATAGAATCCACACCTATAAGATTGTTGCATATTCCTACTCATCTATCACCCCCAACTACAAAATGTGCAAATATATATATTTTATTCCCCCAGTCTTTTGCCGTATAAAGCGGGATATTACACTCAAGTACATAGTCAGATCCCTCTAACATCAAAGCCAAGCCAGTAGAAGCTTCAATGTACCTGCAGATTAGACTATTTATCCCGCTCACTCTTGGGAATTGCTAGCGCTCATTTTTGGTCACTGCTAGTGCTATTCTGGTTGTCATACCGATGTATTTGTCAGGTGTTACTTGTAGTAGAGTGTCTTCAGATGCATGCTGGCCTTGTTCTAGCTGGCTTGAGCTTCCTGGGTCTGACATAGGGTATAGTCATCGCGAACACACAACACGACAGCTTATAACCCCGCACCGTTTCACCTGCACTGAATGGCAGACCTCAATACTGGACCTTAACAATCACGATTACGCACACTGTCATCACTCAGATAAATTCTACTCACTCGCAAGTATTGTGGGCTGATGACCACGTTGTCCCAAGTAACAAAATTCTCATTACGGATGAACACATGTTTCTCGAGTCCACTGAGGGAACACCATATCTCAATTGTAAATTACACCGCTTTTGCATGGGATTTGTTGCTTTGAAATAAATAAATAAATAAATAAATAATAGTTTCTGAATCACAATTGCCCACTGATTGCAAAAATTAATCCGTTTCAGTGTACCACATACCGACAGTAGTGGCTACGCGTGCTAAAGCGCAGCGTTAGGTCATGGGGCCAAGCTCTCTGCTGACTCGGTAGACGCGTGGGTTCGAGCCCCACCGTCGGCCGTCCTTGAAATGGTTTTCCGTGGTTTCCCATTTTCAACACCAGGCAAATGCTGGGACGGTACCTACTGACAGGCCACGGCCGCTTCCTTCCACATCCTAGCCCACTTTCATTCGCCTTCATCAATTCCATCTCTCATCCCGACGCGCAGGTCGCCCACGGGCGTCACCTAGAAAGACCTGCACTCGGCCTCTCAGGAGGCCACACGAAAAAAAAGTGTACCACATCAGAATTTGTCATAATTAAACATTTTATGTTTGCAATATTTTTCGTAATAATGAATAGTACTATTTACTTATGCTAGTCATTTATTTAAGACATGTTAGAATGGCACGTCAGCCTATATGTTTAACTTTTTTACATAATATGTGAAATAGTAGCCTATCTTTCCTTATGTATACTGTATGTTTATAGCTGGATTAACTGCTAAACGCAAGAAATATACTGTATTCCTATATGCTAACACTACTTTTCCATTCGGCCCAAATCTCATGGCCCTTGCATTCCTGTTCGGGTACCCCCAGAATTAAATGCATTGCTATCTGCATCCAGTAGCACTAAAGCCGAAACATCAGGGGATTGATATTTATGAGCCAGAATGTTATGATGTTAAATGTTTCAATCAGAGTGGGTTAATGATTTAGTGAGAGATTCAAATTTGCCTAAAGAATCAGTAGAACTGTTAGGCTACAGGTTATGGGAAAATAAAGTATTGGCTGAGGGTACATATTTTTCATGGTACAGGCATCGTGAGAAGGAACTTGACCGTTCTTTTTTCTTTTTGCTGAAAAATAAAATTTAGTGTGTTGTCAAATTTGCCGTCTTAAAATTTTATAACATAAACTATAATTCCAAAGAGTAGAGATTGTTCATACATTCTTCACTGAAAAGTCTTAGAGGGTTTTGTTTCATAATAAAATCATTCATCATTCCATTCCTGTGGACCACCCTTTTATTTTAATGGATGCAGTTTAATGCAACCAATGACCGTGAAATACAACTTAATTTCATTAAAAGTAGTCGAAGGGTAGATTACTAACATTAATATGCATTAATCTTTGTCTCTGCTATGCTGCAGCAGCGATTTTGTTCTATAGAAGCATTCATTAAAATGGTATCTTGCGCATGGTTTGTCACATACCTTACACACGCATTATGGTGAAGGGTTGTGATAGTCTGTTCTCCAGCAGAGTTTATGGTGGTATCAATGTACCGCCAGTCTTGTCACTGCCCTGCGTATCTTGTCACTTGGTCCTGTCCGTTTCTGGTCGCATAGGTTGCGTAAAATTCGGTCGGTGTTTCTTGTCTCTTCTGTTTTAATTGCGATTCTTGTTGAGTAGATGATGATGATGATGATGATAATCGTTGTTATAAGGGGCCTAACATCTAAGTTATCGGCCCCTAATGGTTTGGGTGATCGTGAAGATGATAAGAAATGTAAACTATAACTAAAACTAACTACTAACATATATACTCGAAGAAGAAATGGAAAACAAAAGGAGAATAAGGCACATAAAGGACAGGAGGAAAAGAAATGCCCTCAACCCTCGAAGAATGCGGATTGAGGGACTTGGAAGTAAGGAGAGCCATAAAAGGCAGATAGGAAAGTGAAAGAGGACAGGGTCCGCCCCAAAGGTAATGGATAAAAGGGGGAAAACCGGACTCAGCTCAGGAATCCCTCGGGTTCGCCAACTCCCGAACTCACCAGCCGTGAGCCCCTGAGGGTGTAGCAATATCTAGGGTGCACCGAAGTGGTGGGGATACATACACCCTGCCTCCTTGAGGGCCTTGAGCCGAAGACAGGAGACAAGATGAAAAGAAAGGCTGACCCCTCGCAGAAGGAGGGTATCAGAAAAGATGAGACAAGGGCCAATTAAGGCAGGAAAGGAAGAGACTCCCTAGGACTCGGATACCCTAATACCGTCGGGGTCGGTAGAGAACAAGAGTTGACCAAGTGAGGTCGACAGGAAAGAAGACGGAGAGGAGCCCGGCACAAGTAAGTGGAAGCAATGCCGGACTCAGCTGTGGCCCCGTGGTCGCCAACCCACGTCCCACTAGATGTGAGCCCCTGGGGGGCTTGTTGAGTAGATAGCTACAAGAACCTAGTTCGCAGATCTTCCATGAGGAAAGTTTCGCCTGATCACATGCAAGTAAGGATGGGGAATATTTCAAAATTCCTAGTGTGGCTTTAAGAAACATAGCTTTCACTCTTTCCAAGGTTTGAAGGTCACTGTAACTAAGGTCATTCCATATTATGCGTAACCCGTATGTGATGATAGGTAGTATTTTGGCCTCAAAAAGTTCCATGGCTGTTGCAAGTCACATATGAAAATGACCAAGTTTTTGTTACAAAACTTGTAGTACAAAAAAACCATCTATGGTCTATCAGTGAAGATTTGACTATAATTTGGTCAGCTGGCTGGTTTCACAAAATATCCTTGTTTCCTATGTGAATGGGACAGTAAGCTATGTCAGAACACTGGGTAAGGGAACAGTCGCCACATAGGACTAATTTAACGCAGGGTGAATAATTTATTAAAAAAAACTGAGCCTCTTACCGATCCCTCAAAAGTATTGTTGCTACCTCTTATTAGGTTTAATGAAACAGTATGCGAAAACTCTAAACAAAGGAAGTGAGTACGTAAAATACCTTTGTGTTTTAGTTCCTTCAATATCCTCTTAAAATTAAACTGCTGTATTCGTCGGCCCACAAATTCGAAAATTGATGGACAGTCAGTTGAGAATACCATGAGGTTGCCTGGAACGCGTTCAGAATTGGAAATGAAAAAGATCCGAATTATAGTGAAGTTTCAAGAAGATTAGTTACAACATGAGTATGGAAGTACATTCCCTTCATTATCATCTAAATTATGTTCCTTATAATTTAGGAGATTTACCGACAGTGGTGGCTACGCTGGCAAAAGCGCAGCGTTAGGTCATGGGGCCAAGCTCTCTGCTGACTCGGTAGATGCGTGGGTTCGAGCCCCACCGTCGGCCGTCCTTGAAATGGTTTTCCGTGGTTTCCCCATTTTCAACACCAGGCAAATGCTGGGATGGTACATTCTGACAGATCCCGGCCGCTTCCTTCCACATCCTTGCCCAGTTTCATTAACCATCATTCATTTCATCTCTCATTAACTCCTCTCAAGAGGTTGGCGTCAGGAAGGGCATCCGGCCGTAAAAACATCGCCACAATCACTTCCATCGCATCTCATCCCCGACCCCGTTGGAAAACGGCAATCATAAGGGGTAGACATACATAATTTAGGAGATTTTAGTGAGGAACAAGGTAAAATATTTCAGAAAATCAGGTATCATGGGAAGTGGTGTGTTAAAACGATGGTTGGCTATTGCTGGATGTTAAAAAGGGACTGATCTGCACAACATTCGAGAAGTTTAAAGAGGTGGAAATTTGATGGGCACGGTGATACTGTAAATGTTTTTTTTTGTCGTGTGGCCTCCTGAGAGACCGAGTGTAGGTCTTTCTAGTCGACGCCCGTGGGTGACCTGCGCGTCAGGATGAGAGATGGAATGGATGAATATGAATGAAACTGGGCAAGGATGTGGAAGGAAGCGGCCGTGGCCTGTCAGAAGGTACCGTCCCAGCATTTGCCTGGTGTTGAAACTGGGAAACCACGGAAAACCATGTCAAGGACGGCCGACGGTGGGGCTCGAACCCACGCGTCTACCGAGTCAGCAGAGAGCTTGGCCCCATGGCCTAACGCTGCGCTTTAGCGAGCGTAGCCGCCGCTGTCGGTAATGTGATTATGATTAACTGTTATTAATTAATGGTTATTGGCAAATTGTGGCGTGGTTTTGCTCAGAAAATTGTTATGGAAAATAATTTTTATAACGTTTTACAAAGCTGGACAAAGCAAAGAGGATATGAAAAGTAGGTTGGCTCAGTCATCTGATGACAACGAATATAGATTTAGGTATTAGGAATTCATTTTTCAAAGCCTTTGTCTGGAGCGTGGCGCTCTATGGAAGTGGATAGGGTTACAAACGAAGAGGTATTAAGACGAGTGGGAGAGGAGAGATGGTTCTGGCGACTGCTAATGAAGAGAAGAGATATGTTGGTAGGACACATACTAAGACACTCAGGAATAGAAAGCTTAGTTATGGAAGGAAGGGTCGAGGACAAGAACTGTAGGGGTAGACCAAGGTTAGAATATGTTAAACAGATTGCCTCGGATGTAGAGTGTGGTAGCTATGTAGAGATGAAATGATTAGCTCAGGACAGGGAGGAATGAAGGGTTGCATCAAACCAGTCAAAAGACTGAAGACTCAAACAACAACAT
Source organism: Meconema thalassinum (assembly GCA_946902985.2). Lineage (NCBI taxonomy): Eukaryota > Metazoa > Arthropoda > Insecta > Orthoptera > Tettigoniidae > Meconema > Meconema thalassinum. Next base: position 62,411,572 of record OX336389.2, on the reverse strand, counting down.
AACAAAGCAATGACTAGTTATTTATGATTTGCACAGGCACCTGACCTGTTGGGAAAAAATGGAGATTAGCCTATATTTGAACTCACCGCAAAAACTCCATTTAGAATCGCATATTGTGCCCGCTGGCCGAAGGTTTCGGGGGGCCACCGGTTTCAAATGACCCTTCCGAGACCCTCTTCCAGTTAACACACAAGTATAGGGGGACGATACATTCATAGGCTGGTGTAGCACAAAAGTCTGCACTCGGGGGTGTCGTGAATTAGTGAGGTTCGATCTTTAACCAGCTCAGAGGAATGCATCGATAACAAAACTAAACAAGAAAAGAGAGGTCAGGCTTAGGTTAAAATCACAAATAAATTTTATTCAGAATAGATCCCTAGCCTAGCATGAGAGTTGCAAACGGCTAGTCCGATACTATTCTGCCCTGAAAGAAATATAAAAAAAAGTCCTAAACAAGATCTAAATCACTCTCATGGTCCTAATAAAAAATTCGACAAAATGAACAAGCTAAGAGAATGGCACGTAAGATCGGCCCTAAGCAATTACATCGAAATAACTAACGGGTGGATCAAACATCAAAAGAATTTACAGCAAAGCAAGACATTTACTTGTTTACAAATACTAGAACATTTACATTTAGTAGCAACGGGAAAATATGTCCTATGCTATGATGGTGCCATCTCTAACATTTATCTTTAGAGTTAAGTGTTTAGCTAGTCCTAAATATCATTAATTTATAAACGAAATGCGTTTATCACTAAGAAAATCAAGCTATGTGCACAATGTTGCTGAATACAAAAAAAAAATGCTAATACAACACAAATGCATACAATAATTCAGCACTCCTATGGTTGTGCAATTGGCACTGCCTACGTACTCGATTCGTTACTGTTTGGAACAAACGGTCATAGTGTCAAAGTGTTAAGAAAATAGAAAATATAGGAAAGCCTGCAAATGCGATAGTAATTAAACAATTACATCGACTCATATTGCTACTAATCTGATGTGTGTGCTTCAGTTATCACATCACCAATTAGTGGTCGACTAATCATGTGAACATGTATCAAAATGTATCTACAATAGCTTAACAGCATCTAAGTGTTAACATTTGGTCCAGAAAAATAGTTTATTTTAAATGTTTATAAATTTTATTTAGTTTCAGGGGGAATTTATAAGATTCGTTAGTTTTCAAAACCCTATTTTTGATTATTATTAGAGTTTCACACAATTATTTATTCCTGCCAGTAAGCCTCCGTGGCTTAGGCGGCAGCACGCCGGCCTCTCACCGCTGGATCCGTGGTTCAAATCCCGGACACTCCATGTGAGATCTGTGCTGGACAAAACGGAGGCAGACAGGTTTTTCTCCGGGTACTCCGGTTTTCCCTGGCACAATTTCATTCCAGCAACACTCTTCACTATCATTTCATTTCATCTGTAATTCATTTAATCATTGCCCAAGAGGAGTGCGTCAGGCCTCGGCAGCCGGCACATTTCATATCCTCGCCGCTAGATGGGGGCTTCATTCATTCCATTCCTGACCCGGTCGGAGACTGGAAGCAGGCTGTGGATTTTCATTTCATTTATTCCTGCCAGTATTGTTGTTCAGTTTATGGACCTTTAAAAGCGTTCAGTGTATTCAGGTAACGTTTGTATCCAACTTAAGCAAATAACTCAATAGTTCAATAGTTTACGAGACACCCTGTGTCTTCACCAATATTTCATCACACTTATTAAAGATCCTATGTCTTCACCAATTACTTTACTCTTATTTCGGATCCATTGATCCAGGCGCCTTCGGTGTTTGGTACGACTTTAGTTAGTTCATTACCACCGATATAATCACAATAACAATTTCGGAGGTATTCATCCACCGTCACGACTCATATAATACTCTTAATTTACAAAAATGTGGAATCCTAATTGATACACGTTTGAATTGCTGGTAATAAAGATTATGTGTACAAAAACACATCCGGACAACGCTTTAAATAAACATAAAGGTTTCTGATAAAAGCTAACTGTGTGTGAGCATTTATAAAATTGCCTCTTCCCTGAATAAATCGAACCTGCGTTCATTAGGTTACAAAATACAATTTCATTCATTGCCTGTGTGGCTTCTATTAAAGAAATAAACCTGTTTTCAAGTATTGTTCTGGCCAATAAATGTGAGTAACGGAACTCTGCATTCCACTTGTAATAATGTCAAGAATCTCACAGCCTTCTAAAACAAAATATTAATCCACTGCCTAGAATCGAGTGTGCTGTGTAGTGAACTTGGCTCGTAACCTTGGCCTCGATTTAACATTGTCAAACTAGTTTATTTGTCATCAGCCTGACAAAATAAAAGTTGATAATACCTTTTTAAATGATACGAATGAGCATTGAAAATCCAGCCTTCCTGGCTTCTATAAATGTTTAATAAACTATTAATTTCCACACGCGTCTTATAATTAGCTACCTGCATTGTGCACTAAATAAATGAAACCAAAATAAACTAAGTCTACTGTTTTCCACTCTTACAATCTTCTTCTTCTTCCTTCGGCTTTTCCCAATTAATTGGGGTCGCCGGAGCCAACCAGGCTCATTTTGGTTTTGGCCGGGGATGTAAGGTCGGATGCCCTTCCTGACGCCACGTGATTTTTCAGGTGAAAATTCCACCCCGCTGTCACCGGGATTCGAACCCCGGCCGTCCGGGTGAAAGACGAGCAGCTTAGCCACTGCGCCATCACGCTCCCCTTTTCCACTCTTACAATACGCTATAAATATTTAATCTGACTTACAGATTCAGCGTCACTTGGTTCGAGTCCCGCCATGAGATGTTGTATGCGGTCTCGTGTATGGCTTTAGGATACCATTTCATTGTGTCTGGACATCCTCCGTCGCCAATTCCCCACGCATGATTTAGCAATCATATACCATCGCGCGGTTGGAGTTGTATCTGAAGATCTGCTGGTTTATCATTATTGCGATGTTAGCGTTGGTAAAAATGTAGCACATAATTAAGTAAAACTGTCGCGCACTGCAGCTAATATGCGGTAAAAAATTGCCCATTTCACTCCGCCACTGGCTCTAGTTTCTGTCGCTTGTGCGACACTCACTCGTGACTTGCACTGATATTTACACAAGAAAATATTAACAGAAAATAAATCAAAATCACTGCCCATCCGGCAAATAAAATTGTACTTGTAGATATTGTACAGTTACACAGTTAGTTAAATCAACAGTTTATAGAACACTGAAACATGTGTGTGTGCGTGAGAATGAGACCATGCGGTCGCAAAGTTTTCTTCATACAAGTCCTTCATTTCACCTCGGATAATAATAAAAAATATTTTGCAGTTTTCGTAGTGGTGAATGTCTTCAATCGTTCAATTATTACACAATGCCATGATGGCTATCCATATGAAAGTTATTCGCAGATTTTTCCTGCCACATGGTCTCCTTTCACTTGTGCTCCATCATGCACATGTTGTCTCTTCCACAGACGAATAGGAAAACGGTGTTACCAAATATGGCGTGCTCTCAGTACATGAGCTGGCCGCGTAAATTGATAGTTTCTTCGATTTACGAAGTATGCTGTACTTCAAATATGCAGAATTACTTAGTTATAATTATAGTAGATTTTTGGAATGTGAAAAATAAGTAAAAATATGATCATAAGCGATATTGCTTCAGCTTCTTCTCGCCGCTCGCAGGGTATGTTCTGTTACATTTCAGCATAAGTTTTCGTCTCTGTTGTCTGAGCAAACATGCGTCAACGGGCGCAATATCAAATGCAAAACTACAGAAGAAAGTTTCATAATGCAGAACAGTGTAATTCACAGAGTAGTGTGACGCTTAGAGACTCATTTTCCTGAAGTCCTGGGGTCGATTGCTGACTATGTCACGAAATTGCGTTCGGCTCTGAGGGTTTAAATCACGTGAAGACAACTGACAAGAGGTTTCCTACTTCTGAAAATTCCACAGCCTGCTTCCAGTCGACCGACTGGGTCAGGGAATGGAATGAATGAAGCCCCCGTCTAGCGGCGAGGATATGAACTGTGCCGGCTGCCGAAGCCTGTTGCACTCCACTGGAGCAATGATTAAATGAATGACAGATGAAATTAAATGATAGGGGAGAGTGTTGTTGGAATGAAATTGTGACAGGGAAAACCGGAGTACCCAGAGAAAAACCTGTCTGCCTCCGCTTTGTCCAGCTCAAATCTCACATGGAGTGACCGGGATTTGAACTACGGATCCAGTGGTTAGAGGCCGGCGAGCTGCCGCCTAAGCCACGGAGACTCACTTTCGTACTTCTATTCAAGCTAAATACTGGGGTGGTGCCAAACTGAAAGCCCCAGCTTCCTCGTTCTGAAAACTCACTCCAATGACAAGTACAAATACCCGTTCGAACACCACTATAATATGGCCCATCAGAGAGTACACGGAGCTGATGATCATTGTGACAAACATTATTGCATGAACGTCGAGGCGCTGCTGTGTGGAGGACTGCGCGGGAATTGCCGTGCAGTTGAACGCCGTAAATTAGATTTGGAGGATGAGCACAATAGACCCAACGTGTGGTTGGCAGACAGAACTGCATATCGGAGTCTGTTGAATGAGAGCCCCCTTTCACTTGATTCTGGAGAACATAGAGGGAGGACTTCCAGTAAAATCTACGAGTCAAAAATATTACTTCCGCCCTTGGTCATCATCTATGACAGGCACTGCTAGCTGGCCAATTTCCATATCCCCGCAATATTCTTGGGGTGGTTCTACATTTCAGTGCAGTACAGCTCCAACTCCCTGACGTTCCAATATACATAACGTTTCAAAACTAAGGTACTGTGTCTATTTCTCAGACATGAGACTGGATCACCGAGTTAAATCATCACAAACACCACTGAAATTTGAACACAATCAAAGAAAAATCCCATGCATAGGATCTAGCTGGGTAATAGACAAAAACGTCAAATAGCACGGTAGGCATAGATCAAGTAATCTCAGGGAGAGGTAGGTTTACTCAAACTTAATCCTTGATAATCCCATAAGATGAAACTATACGTCCTCAGAAATTACTAACTAATAACAAGTCAAAAATTTACATAAATCACTCCAACAGCCGGCCCCGTGGTGTTGGGGTAGCCTCTCACCCGGAGACCCCGGGTTCGATTCCCGGCTCCGTCAGGGATTTTAGAAACTGATGTGAGGGCTGGAACGGGGTGCACTCAGCGTCGTGAGGACTCATTGAGTAGCTGTCTGGTATGGGGCAGCGCCCTGATCACGAAAATCAAGATTAACGGCCGAGGGGACCCGATGTGCTGATCACGCGTCACCCCAATATCTGCAGGCTAAATGGCTGGGCAGCGGTCGCTTGATAGACTTAGGCCCTCCATGGGCTGTAGTGCCAGGGGTTTTTATTCTACTCCAACAAGTTCTTATTTCACAAACCAGATGCAAACAGAAAATCTACTCTATGAGATTCGTTCTAACTGAATTCCTGAAGCAGATATAAAAATATTGAAACACAATCAAATTTAATTTACGAGTCCAAGACTATTTAGAGTCCTATCTACAAATCTGAATACGAAGATCTTTAAAAAAATCATAAAGTTTAACACTAAAATTGTCATCTGAAACCAACAAATACTCTCTTGCTGTGGTCTGGTTCATAATTCTATCACATTATTTTAATTTGCTTTCAATTTATATACTTAGATCTTCTCCTGTATAACTTTTTAAGTTGATATTTTTCATTTAATATACATCTATGTGCAACACTGCAACAATCCTCAAATGCTGATACAATGGCTCTGTAGTCTTCTCATATAGATTCCAATATTTATGCTCTGAATTTCCAAATCAATTAATACTGTTCATCCTCATCTTGGATGTACTCAAGATATTAGAAATTGTCAAATCCATGAAATGTTCTCCTTGAATTATTAGACATCTCTACAAAAATTCCTTTCCTTGATTTGACATAATCTCCTCAGTAACTGACAAATCTTATCAATACTTGCAGTTTTGGATCATTATCTTAATTTAATCTATTCTTATAGAACAAATCTGCACACATTCATACATGGAATTGCTCTTAATCATAAAGCACAAATTAAAAAATCACCACCTTGTAGCACAATGAAATACCTCCAAATAGCACAAATAGTAACTCCAAAAACCCTTCAACTATTCAACATACTCCATACGTCACCTAATTTATAAATTTCACATACTCATATATACCAACGAGTCTGGACGCAACATATTTGTGCTCATGCATCTCATTATCCTATTAGTACCAATGTCCGGATCCATGGCTAATTGGTTAGCGTGCTAGGCTTTGGCACGACGCGTCCCGGGTTCGATTCTCGGCCGGGCCATTAGGGATTTTAATCTCCTGGGGTTAATTCCCGTGGCTCGGGTACTGGGTGTATGTGACGTCTTCATCCTCATTACGATGCGCGGGTCGCCCACGGGCGTCAACCAGAAAGACCTGCACTCGGCCTCTCAAGAGGCCACATGGGAAAAAATGTACCAATCACTATAATTATTCGTGCTCATTAATATAACAGTTATACTATAATGCAGAATCATTTCAATAATGATCTAATATACATTTCTCATCATTATCAGAATTTCAATCAATAATGCTGTCTCACGTAACATACTTTATGTTCGACCCTAACTATTATGTGTCAGAAAACTGTATCATAATGAGGCTCATTATAACACTATTTTTCATTATGAAACAGTTTCTCCCACCAATCAGAGCTCAAGAATCAGTTGTGTGACCAATTAGATAAGGATACCTTCGCGCATGCGCTCAAAATCCAACATGTCTATATAAATTACCGAAATTGCACCGTCCATATATTCGGGTAAATAAACTGAGACAAGAAATGGCACTGTACCTTAATATCCCCAAAATCAATTTCTACACAGCGCGTGGTTTTGAAACTACTTCGGTGACAGATTTACTGAATACTGGAGCACAATCTGAACATATGGCATTGAAGCACACAGAGCGCATGCGTCGGTTGTCCAGAGAGCTTGGAAAACAGAGATATACTACCCACCGCAGCACCCGATCACAACATTCTAGTGACTGAACAGATACATGTATTTATGAATATTTATGTTAAAACATGTAATAAAGTTATAATTATCGTCGAACATAAACAGTCGTATGCAACTCGCCTATAATGGTAATTAAGACACTCGTATGGAAATTATAAAACTCGCATACGCTCGTTTTATAAAAATACTCGTGTCTTAATTATGGCCATTATAGGCTCGTTGCAAAGCCTCCGTGGCTTAGGCGGCAGCACGCCGGCCTCTCACCGCTGGGTCCGTGGTTCAAATCCCGGTCACTCCATGTGAGATCTTTGCTGGACAAAACGGAGGCAGACAGGTTTTTCTCCGGGTACTCCGGTTTTCCCTGTCACAATTTCATTCCAGCAACACTCTCCACTATCATTTCATTTCGTCTGTCATTCATTTAATCATTGCCCCAGAGGAGTGCGACAGGCTTCGGCAGCCGGCACACTTCATATCCTCGCCGCTAGATGGGGGCATCATTCATTCCATTCCTGACCAGGTCGGAGACTGGAAGCAGGCTGTGGATTTTTTTCATAGGCTCATTGCATAATGTACTATTATGTTCGACCCAGACTATTATATGCCAGAAAACTGTACTATAATGAGGCTCATTATAACACTATTTTTCATTATGAAACAGTTTCTCCCACCAATCAGAGCTCAAGAAACAGTTGTTTGACCAATTAGATAATTAGATGCGCTGAGTTCCACGGCCATCTAATTTAAATTTCACTGCTTGGCCTAGTGTCATAGTAGGGTAATCGAGGAGGCCATGGTCAAATACAAGGCATTCTCTGCGTCTCATGCGCTCTATTCAGTACATAAAACTGGCGAAATCTCGACAGATATTTATGAATATTTATGTTCGAACATAAAATAGTTATAATAATTATCGTCGAACATAAACAGTCGTATGCAACTCGCCTATGTAATTAAGACACTCGTATGGAAATTATACAACTCGCATACGCTCGTTTTATAAACATACTCGTGTCTTAATTACTGCCATTATAGGCTCGTTTCATAATATACTATTCTAATATTATTGCCAATCATAACCAATTTAAATACTTAGTCTACAATTCCGTTCTCATGTCCCTTCATCATCCTGATATTTGACTATCATTTCATATATAAAATGCCTCAAGATTCAGATTATATAATTCATCTTGTCTGCTGTTAGGTAGTCGGCCTGGAGGCTGATTGGATCCTCAAAATGTACCGCCCCAGGTTAGGTCAGTAGACATCCACAAAACCTCAAAGCAGCACTATAATGAGGCGTACTAGATAAGATGAGGAGTGAGGTAATTTGCCATTTCTTTCCTCACTGAGTCAGAAAAGTAACTCAGACCCTAAGAGTTGAACCTTTCGCAATACACACAGGCATTGGTTGTGCCCTGAAGGCCATTACTCAGCACCACCCATACCTCAGTAGCTTCCATATAATCACAGCCACGAATGAGACTGAGTCATCGGTGGAAAGGCACATTTTACTCTAGCCTGTGCCTTCTTAAGTGTTACAATTCCTGTTAAAGCAACCATCGTATTCATTTGTCTACATTTCCTTCCTAAATGATATGCCAATCACATCTAGTAAATCGAAAAACAGTTCGAACAACTTCCTAAATAATAATGAAATTATACCGTAATGATATTCTAGTCTCAATTGCGTTCTATCAAGTGGATTAAATGGTGTTGTCAAACAATTCTAACTGCAAAATTAATCTACAAAACTTACATAATCAGAAGGTCGTTCATCTACCTTGTGCTGCTGTTCTGGATCTTCGTCCATTCTTCTTCCTCTTTTCTTCTTCTTCTTCTTCTTCTTCTTCTTCAAAACCTTGGTCTCCTGGGCTCCATATTATGTCGTGTGTGCTGCTGAGACATACTGTTGATATTGGTGTCGGATGATCTATCATTTCGTGTGGTTGTAGTGCACTCGACTGCTGAATCCTGATGCACTAATGCGACGTAAGTCATCATATTAGAATGCCCATCGTGGCTCATTTATATTTCATGATTATAAATGTTTCCTTTGAATATTACTCGTTTACGCAACTCCTAAACGTCACGTGAATATACTGTAGTTGGCTATATAGATGCAATTCACTATCGCGATTGATCAGCAATTAATGTTAATATAAAGGCTTAGGCTTTCATGGCCGGCCTTCGTAACTATGTTCAAGTTGTCCGGGCTTGCAATGCTTGTCCGGTGTTAACACAATCTTCAGAAATGTTCGAGAATCTGTAGAGTAGTGGTCCCATTCAACTAACGTACACATTGCTATGTCGTACTGCGTATGAATTACAAGTCGATATCCCTCCGCACACTCCAAAATGGTATAAGATCACAAGAAAACTCCAAGTCTTTCTTATGTGCATCGATTAAGTCAGACTATGAATATTACGAGATATATGGTACGTCCATACAACTCACAGTTCATAAAAAAAGTGCATGCATGTGATCGTGAAATAAACACGTGTTTGTCTCACTCGCTTATTAACGGTTCCCCGCTGTATACGGTTGGTTGGTTCATTAGTTTAGGGGCTGCGACAACGTGGTCATGTAGCCCCGTGTAATTTGGGTGTGTGTAGAATTTGTCTGATAACCGGTGTTAATAAAATTGTGATGGCTGTATTAGTGTGTGCAGACGATTAATTTTTTCAAGTAGTTCCCACTTTTACCACCAAATACTACCATCCACGATACCTAGCTGTGGACGTGGCTACTAAATGCCATTGCAGTCAGCACCCAGTGGCGAACGTTGGAGCTAATAGAGCGTTATCAAACTAACCTACAAATTTTTGCTTAATGGTATCACTAAAAACGCAATCACAAAATAACCAAACGTACAAAACAAGACCAATTTTTTTGCAAGCCACATGGATAGAAATTTGATGCGTTTAGCGCACCAAATATATTCGTACAAATGGCAACGGCGTATTACGCGACTTTTACATCGAGCTTCGAGAAAAGTATCAAGGTGCGTTACAGTTTCGGTAAGTCGAGTTGGTACCGACAAAGGGAGAAGGTCACAGCTTAAATTGCCAACGAAGCTTGCAGTTTGGACGTAGGCAAATTTTTTTGGTGCGAAAAAAGCCCCAAATTCCTATCCGTACATTGCTGCACATTCATCGTGACATCACTATAAACATCGATTCGGTAATCACAAGGTTTGCTAAACAAAATAGACGAGTTGATTTTGTTATATAAATCGTTTTTATATAACAGGTATGACGTTGTAAATATGTACAGTTGTAACAGAACATAATAATTGCAATAAAGATATTTTCAGTATTGAATAAAATAAAAACACCTGTTTTTCAGTTAAAATTCGTTAAGTTTTATTTGTCTGGTTATTGTGTTTTCGTTTTTTGAGTTAGCAAAAAAATTTGGTCTCCGTTGGGGGGGGGGGGGGGGGTTATGACCGCCCTGACCCCCACCCCGAATCCGCGCCTGGGGGTACGTCTTATAAATGCTCTCGGCTGGTACACTCGTATACTCCGTTAGCTGTTTCTACCACTCCCATAGAAGTGAGGCATTTTTCACGTGAAATAACCATATGGCTTACGCGTTGAACACCTGTTGATTGCATTGCCCGTGCCTTCACGGATACAAAGTCAAGTATAGCCTACTGGTTAGCCTTGATTTCTCGAAACGCAGGAAACGACTATAATATGGGCTAGCCACGACTAGGTTGAAATGCTAGCAGTTTGTTCACGACTGTAGATACAACAGCGATGACTGGGCTACTAGTACAGTACAGCTGGAATGGTTTTGTTCCAAAAACCGTGCTACGGTTGGCTTTTTGTAAATCGTTAGAAAAGCACAAAAAAAGCTTAACTCTAAATTTCGGAATAATTTGTAGTATCATGTTGTCGGAAAACTCAAACAAAATTTGAAAAGCGTTTTTCTCTGAATCTACGCATTTTAAAGAAACGTTTTTTAAACAAAAAATGTAGAGGACATTGTCACCTACAATTTGTCTCATTGAGGTCATGTCATACGTTTTCAAATGCAGAAGCTATGTGGCGCCAAAGTTTCAAAAAAAAGCGTTTTTTTTTCACTTTTTGTCCTAGAAAAAAAAGTTTTTTTTTTCACAAAAGACTGAATCAGAAATTTGTTCATCTAAAAATTGTCTGCAACATTTATTTAAACGTTTGTTTCCTCCGACTTAGCGTTTCAAAGTTATAGCGCAGCAAATGGAACGCTGCATAGTCAAGGCTAGAATTGTTACTGCGGAGAGAGCGGTGGGCATCGTTTAGACCAAGACCGGTGACGGACAATTTTCACACTTCGGCAGACTATAACTTTGGTACGGTAAGTCGGAGGGAAAAAAGTTTCAATACATGTTGTAGACAATTTTGAAAGGAACAAATTTCTGATTCGATCTTTTGTGAACAAAACATTTTTTCCAGGATAAAAAGTGAAAAATAACCACACTTTTTTGGAAATTTTGGCGCCACCTAGCTTCTGCATTTCAAAACGTATGACATGACCTCAATGAGACAAATTGTAGGTGATAATGTCCTCTACATTTTTTGTTTAAAGAACTTTTCTTTAAAATACGTCGATTCAGAGAAAAACGCTTTACATTTTTTTTAGTTTTCCGACAAAATGATCGTGCAAATTATTCTGAAATTTAGAGTTCTTGTGCTTTTCTAACGATTTACTAAAAGCCAACCATAGCACGGTTTTTGGAACAAAAGGGGTTCTTCTGTGCAGCTGTACTGTACTATACAGTATTGGAATTGCTGAAAACGCCCGCTCTATCGGCGGCTACAGCGACTTACAAGGGGACAACGCATACCTGTCATCACCGATTTCGTCCAAATTTATGGTAAATACAGGGCTTGAGCAGAAATGAAGGTGATGGAAGTGGGAGCTACAGATGGCCAAGCGCTTAGAACAAAAATACAATTTTTGGCGCGTGTCAGGCGAGTTATGAGCGACGTATGTTAGCGTAGTTTCCAGGCAGAGGTTGGCGCAGCGGAAAGAGTACAGGATGTTAATCTAAGGGTCGTGGAGTTGAGTCCCCATGCGGAAACTTATTTGTCTTTTATTTTTATTTATTATTGGTACGTTTAGCCAAAAAATCCACAATTATACGACGAGATTTTTCGAGATGAAAAAGGATTGCCATCGGGCAGTATTAGAGTGATTTCCTCCAAATGCACTCCACTGGTGCACCCCTGCTATGTCTATCTTGATCGTGAGGTAAAAATTTGATCAAAATGTTTCAAATCTGCTCTTATCTCATCGATTGATTAATTGGTTATTTAAGGATTGTATGCATAGGGCTAAGAAGCCCCATTTGCTGCATACAATCCGCTCTTTTTACACTAAATAGTATTACTTCTTCTGTTTCTTCTACTACTTCTACGCGATCAGGTCCAGCGGACCGTGCGCTGCTGCAAGTTTGCTTCTCCATCGTCTCCTATCCATAGCCGCCATCCGCCAACTGTCCACATGTATCGCTGCTTGTTGCAGATCTTCATGGAGTCCATCACTCCACCGCTTTCTTGGTCTCCGTGATGGCCTCCTTCCTGTGGGGATGAAATCCAGTAGCTTCCGTGGCCATCTGTGGTCTTCCATCCGGGCTACATGTCCAGCCCACTGCAGTCTTCTGGTTTTGATTGTTCCAGCTATAAGGTGCGTTCAAATAGTAACGAGCCGGATGCTGGAATGCGCAAACCGGTGACTACATCGGCTAATCGTGGCGTGTGTAACGAGGTGTGGTTCCGACCAGAGCGTGGAAGGTCACAGCCCGTCGCTAGAGGGCACGCGTGCACGTCACGTGACGATACAAAGCGAGCAGCAGCATGCATCAATCGTCCAACGCTGGCAGTCGCATTGCAAACAGCGACATGGAGGCGTCAACCGAAGAGAAAAGAGGTGTTGTTCGGTTTCTGACAGCGGAAGGAGTAGGGAGAATGGACATTCATTGCCGAATGTCACAAGTGTACGGCGAACACTGCATGTCCCTTGCAAGGGTCAAGGCGTGGCAAAATCGCTTCAGGGAAGGACGGGTGTCGTTAGCCGATGATACCCGGTCTGGGGCACCCCCTATGCATTACCGATGACAACGTCCAGCTGGTTGATGCACTCATTACCCAGGACCGCCGATTGACAGTGAACGCCATAACCGCCGTGGTCGCTCCACGACCTCATACGGCCAACACAGTCGCGGAAATACTGCAGAAATTCAAATGGAAGGTACTCGGCCACCCTCCATACAGTCCAGACCTCTCTCCCTGTGATTACGCCATGCTTGGTCCCCTGAAAAGGGCTCTGCAGGGCCAACGATTCACCTCGGACGCCGACGTCCAGCTGTACGTGCGGAACTTGTTCACATCGCAGCCCAGGGTATTTTATGAGACAGCCATTCACCGCCTCGTGTCACTGTGGGACAAGTGCTTCAACAGCCGGGGCCAATACTTCTAACATGCAGGTACTGGTTTCTGTAATTATGCCTCCGTCTCGTTACTTTTTGAACGCACCTTATATGTTGATATCATGGTACAGGTCTTCTACTTCGTGATTGTGTCTAATCCTCCATTCACACGTGTTTACATCCATCACTGGTTCGAAGATCTTCCAAATAAATTTTCTCTCAAATACGAGTAGTTTATGAGGCAGCAGTCCTACCAAATCTAATAACTCTCTCTAAGCATTTGAGTCGTAGACTCATAATATCTTAAAATCTCGGAATTAATATGCTTTGTTCTTCTCCTGAAAAATTATAAGAGCGGAACGAATACAAATACAACTGATGTCTCCCCCCATGGGCTCACGACTAGTGAGACGTGGGTTGGCGACCACGGGACCCCAGCTGAGTTCGGATTATTTCCACTTACTTGTGCCGGGTTCCTCTCTGTCATCTATCCTATCAACCTCCCTTGGTCAACTCTTGTTCTTTTCCGACCCCGACGGTATTAGGGTATCTGAGGCCTAGGGAGTCTTTCACTTTCCCGCCTTAATTGGCCCTTTTCCCATCTTTCCTGATGCCCTCATTCTTCGAGGGGTCAGCCTTCTTTTTCTTTTCACGATATCTCCGGCCTTCTGCTCGAGGCCCTAAAGGAGGCAGGGTGTGTGTGGTCCCAACACTTCTGGTGCACCCTGGATAGTGCTACACCCTCAAGGGCTCACGGCTGGTGAGTTCGGGACTTGGCGACCCCGAGGAATTCCTGAGCTGGGTCAAGTTTACCCCCTTTTTTCCATTGACTTTGGGGCGGATCCTCTCCTCTTTCCTCTGCCTTTCATGGATCGCCTGCCTTCCAAGTCCACCAATTCTCATTCTTCGAGGGTTGAGGGCATTTCCTTTCCTCCTGTCTTTATTTACAGTCTTCTCCTTTTTGTGTCCCATTTCCTGTTCTATTTTGTGAGAGAGTTGTTAGTTTGAGTTGTAAGTTTCATTTGATCATCTTTCATTTTCACTATCACCCAAATCATTAGGGGCCGATAACCTAGATGTTAGGCCCCTTTAAACAACAATCATCATCATCATCATCATCTGATGTATAGTACGAGAAGACACACAATTAGTGTACTGTGTTCTCAACCTAACCAAGTGTGAAATATCAAGAAAGGTTTGCTAATAACGGTAAGTTCACACTCGATTGCCAAGGTGACTGACATCCTTGCTATAGCACCGGCACAGCGATCCTCAGCGACCTTATCAGCGGTTTATGTATTGTAAACTCTCAATTAAGCAAGTACAGCGACAATCATGTAGGGCTGTGTTTGGACTGCTCTGACGAGAAGAGTCTTGGCTTCACTAAACTAGGTTCTTAGTTATTGTAATTAGATGTTGTCAAATGTGTATGAAATATTTTAGAAAACTACAGTATGAACGACTGATGAAGGCAAATTCATTTTTTATATTATTTATCGTATGGCTTTTAGTGCCGGGAGTGTCCGAGGACATGTTCGGCTCACGTGAGTCTATAGCAGCTTCCAGCGGACACCCTTAGGGTGAGCTACAAGTTCCGTTCAATTTCAAGTAGTTCCGACTTTCGCTACCAGATATCAATGATACCTAGTGGTGAACGTTGGAACTTTGATGATAGAGCGTTCCTACGAAATCTAACCTAACAATTTAGCTTCACACAAGTTTAGTCTGTGAAAGGATCTTTTACATGCCATAAATCTATGACATGGGACCGCCGCCTTTACTTCCCCCCCGAAGGAAGGCATACTGAAGGATTTTTAACGTTCTTAAAAAATCCGACGACTTCGCCCGGGTTTGAACCCGCTATCTCGGGCACAGCAGTTCAGCATGGTACCAAATACGCAACAAAAGCCGCTATGAAGGCATATACGTGCCTAAACATGTATCGTGTAGTTTAAAGTAAATAGAATAAAACGAAAATATATTGAAAAGTGGAAGCCATAGTTATTAATATAGATTTCAATTGTATGTCTTCCCCTTATTATGCCCGTTTTCCAACGGAGTAATATAGATTTCAATACGGCGCGAATATGGTAATTATGCCCACACAACGTAGACACTATGTGCATTCAGATGGTTATTTTGATTTTAATGTCTTTATTCTCGTTTATCCGCAAACCAATTACACTTACGGGAGCGAAAATCGATATCAACTATCTGGTCCACATTTCTAATGACCAGATATATACTATTGTTTCATAAATTTGCAAAATACAGTATGTACAACAAAGTTGGTGCGAGGGATAGGTCTTTATATTCCCGGAAACTGCATAGCGATATGTGCATTAATTTTCTGTCAGTTGCGTGAAACATTGCTCAATAATCATGCGCTCTTCACGATCGTCTCTCAACGGATGGCAGATGAGTGTGGAGTGCAAACAGATGACAATATGAACTATAATAGATATGAATCTATGAAAATGAAAGTCCACAGCCTGCTTCCAGTCGACTGACCGGGTCAGGGAATGGAAAGAATGAAGCCCCCACCTAACGGCGAGGATATGAACTGTGCCGGCTGCCGAAGCCTGACGCACTCCCCTGGGGCAATGATTAAATGAATGACAGATGAAATGAAATTAAATGCCAGTGGAGAGTGTTGCTGGAATGACATTGTGACAGGGAAAACCGGAGTACCCGGAGAAAAACTTGTCTGCCTCCGCTTTGTCCAGCACAAATCTCACGTGGAGTGACCGGGATTTGAACTACGACCCAGCGGTGAGAGGCCGGCGTGTTGCCGTCAAAGCCACGGAGGCTTAGATATGAATCTATAGGGATTATCATTATTGTTTTGATTTCCGCTAAAATTCCTTTTTGTATCTCACTCTTTTGTTCACTACTGCATCACACCAAGCTATTGCAGTACATGTTACAACAATGGCATTTAAAGAGAAAGCTTCCCCCATATACAGTTCTCAGGGTTGAGAGAGTTCAGTGGAAATCTTTAAATGATCTTTTGTACTTTTATTATATGTATTACTATGCACTAAAAGCTGAAGTTCATACTGAGGCAGTTCTCAAACATAACAAGCTCTAGCGCAACCTACAGGCATTCAAACTTTCCTACGTTCTTCCCCTCTCGACATTTCTCAACTTTGAAGGCAGCTTTACTACAGTATTTATAATTGGCTTATTGCATCGATAAGCGCAACAGTGGAGCATAATTGCCAATAAATACCTACAAAGGACACACAGCGACTGCTAGCCTAACATGTAGCGAGGTTATCACATGACCAGCTCTACTCCAGGGTGGTGGCATTCACTTGGACAACCATTGCCCGTACTTTATCAGTGAGGGCCTTCCCTAAAGCATGGAGCTACGCAGTCACCGCGTGACGGCCGGGGCACTGTTTTAGTCACCTGCCACGCACGGCACAGGCGTTAGCAGCAGCATAGTGCCCAACTAGTTTAACACATTTACACTTTTTACCGTACCGTATTTGATAATCATATTTACTTACATGCATTTCAAAGTACCGTAGTTGCTGGAAATACTGTCATTCATTTCCGAAACACACACTTTGCACCAACATAGGAAGTAATTTATCCTCACTGATATTTCGTACGGTGCAGTTATTGCGTTATCGAGAGCCTCCAGAGTACGCGCATTGTTTCTGTATACCTTTTGTTTGAGGTTCCCCCACAAGTACAAATCGCACGGTGCTGAAACTTACGAACAAAATTATTGCAAGACATCTTGAGAAGATGAGTTTCCACTAGAATTAATCGATGTTTTGTTTTATACTTAACCATATTCACGGGATACGAGGTAGGGTATAGTACTTCACAACAGATCTTAATTATCTCATTATGGTATCTTGCCAGCTGAGTACGTGATAAATGCTATGACGTAGTCTAGTAACTGGTGTCGTCATCTTTCAGCGTGAATCAAATACTGTATATTTGGTTTTTAAAGAAAGAAGACTACTTTTTTTTTATTTAGTCGATTTACCCTCTATGTTGGTGGTTCCTACGGACTCAGCGAGGGAACTCACCACTACCGCCTCTACGGGCAGTGTCCTGGAGCTTGGAACATCTGGACGGGGTGGATACAACTGGGGAGGTGTGATCAGCACTTCGCCCAGGTGGCCTCACCTGCAAAGCGAACAGGGGCCTCATATGGGATGGGAAGGGAGGGGAAGATTGGGATGGATAGGCTAGGAAGAGGGAAGGAGGCGGCCGTGGCCTTACAGGAGGTACCATCCCGGCATTTGCCCGAAGACGAAGTGGGAAACCAAGAAAAACCACTTCCAGGATGGCTGAGGTGGGAATCAAACCCTCTCTACTCATTTGGACCACCCGAGGCTGAGTAGACCCCGTTCCAGTCCTCATACCACATTTCAGATTTCGTGGCAGAGCCGGGAATCGAACCCAGGACCTCCGGGGCGGCAGCTAACCATGCTGACCGCTACGCTACGGAGGCGACAATACCACTACTTAAAAGATAAATAATCTAATATCTACTGATTATCATTAAAATTGTAATTCATCATAGGCTGTTATTAAGAAGTCCTTATGCGGCTTGGGTGGCCTGGTTGGTAGCATGCTGAGCGCTTATACCCAACGTCGCGGGTTCAAACCCGGCCGAAGTTGTCTGATTTTTTAAGAGCGTGAAAAATCCCTCAGTATGCCTTCCTTCGGAGGGGAAGTAAAGCCGGTGGTCCCATGTCATAGATCTATGGCATGAAAAAGATCCTTCCACTAACTATACTTGTGTGAAGCCAAAATTTGTATGTTAGAATTGATAACGCTCTTTTAGTTCCAACCTCCACCGCCAGGGGCTGACTGCGATTCCATCTAGTAGCCAAGTACGCAAGCTAGGTGTCGTGGACGGTAGCTCTTGGTAGCAAATGTAGGAACTACTTGAAATAATTGTCTGCAGTCCTTACTTGAAATAAATCAGGTAACACACACTAATACAGCCATCAAAATTAACACTGGTTATCAGACAGATTCTACACATACCCCAAGTACACGGGGCTACATGACCGCGTTGTTGCGGCCCCTAAACTAAGGAACCAACCAACCAACCAACCAAGCAACCAACCAACCAACCAAGCAGAAAATCCATAAATGTATGTAAAATCAACGTTTAACTAGGAAAGCAAATCTGTGACAAAATCGTTTAAGTATACTTACACTTTAAATGACTTTCCAATAAAAAACTGTGTTGAATTAACACTTTAAATGATAACTAGAAGACCCGTGCTATTCCGCAGTATTTGTTTCAACATTAGATTAGTACTTCTTTCCATACGACATTTACTGTTCGCTTGCCTTTTGGTTCTAGTTGAACGTTGACGTCTGGAAAGGATTTTCCTCACGATAGTGCGACATACAAGTGTCCATGGCTCAACACCGGTTGAGGTAAATAAATGTCTACTTGATCTGGTGTTTGACCTTGAGCTTTATTGATGGTGATACCAAAAGCCAAACATACTGGGAACTGCCTCCTTTTCATGGAAAATGGCATAGAAGTATTATTATTTAGCGTATGGCTTTATGTGCCTGGAGTGTCCAAGGACATGTTCGGCTCGTCAGAGTTTGTAGCTGCTTCAATGCGGACAGCCATGGGGTGAGTTAAAAGTTCCGTTCAATTTTAAGTAGTTCCAACTTTCGCTACCAGATGTCACTGACCACTATTAGTGAACGTATTATACCCAATAAGATAATAAGATGGCTGTAAATCGTGAGAAGTAATGGGAAGGACATGGAGCTTTAATGTGAACTGATAAGCAATGCTCCTCTGATAATGAATCTTTGACAATGTCCCGTAGCTGCCTTACATTTGAAGGGGTCTGATTGATACATAAGACAACAATTGTAACTGAGAAGGCATCAGAAATTGTGACGCTTGTTCCAAACACCGCTGCCATTCAGAATCATCAATCAGCAAACCTTGCTCCATAACTGTTTCTTTAAAAGTAGAATAAACTACGGCTTTATAATGTTCGTAGATCCTGGAAGCTGGTAGCACCTACGACGTGAAGCAATAATCGTAGTCGCAGAAGAATGACTTTTCAAGATATTTCAGTTTTAGTAATAGGTGAAATTCTTTCCCAATTATTCTAATAATTATATAAGATTTCTTCCAATTACAGTATATTAATAGACCGATCCGTTGCATAGTGGATAGCACTCCCAGATCTGCCAAGTAGTTTAATTCTGGTGTGGGGGCAGGAAAGGGGTATACTCAGCCTCGTGAAGCAAGAGTGGGAAGAGGTGGGTTCGATTCTCACCTTAGCAGTCTTGGAGTTGGTCTTCCGTGGTTTCCCAACTTCTACTCCAGGCGAATGCCGGGATGGTTTTATCATTTCAAATGATTTTGTCAACTTCGTCGTTATGCTTGGGTCCAACGTTATGCGTTACGGAGACGGAGACGGAAGTGACGTTATGCAGCCGCGCGGGAAGTGACGTCATGCAGCCTCGCGGGAAGCGAGTGCGTGACGTCATGCAGCCACGGGGGAAGCAGGAGCTAATGGTTATTGGAGTCTGTTGAACGAGTCCTGGGGCGTCCTGCAACCTGGGCCTTTGAGCGTAGCGAACACAAGAATACAGGGTGACTTCTAAAGAGATATACAAGATGCCATATAAGAATACAGGGTGCCTCCTAAAGAGGTGTGCAGGATGTCTGAGCAAAATACTGTACAAGATGCCAGATAAGAATACAGGGTGACTCCTAAAGAGATATACAAGATGCCAGATAAGAATACAAGGTGACTCTTAAAGAGGTGTACAAAATGGCAGAGAAGAATACAGGGTGACTCCTAAAGAGGTGCACAAGATGTCAGACAAGAATACAGGGTGCCTCCTAAAGAGGTGTGCAGGATGTCAGAGCAAAATACAGTACAAGATGCCAGATAAGAATACAGGGTAACTCATAAAGAGATATACAAGATGCCAGATAAGAATAAAAGGTGACTCTTAAAGAGGTGTACAAGATGGCACAGAAGAATACAGGGTGACCCCTAAAGAGGTGCACAAGATGTCAGACAAGATTACAGGGTGACTCCTAAAGAGGTGTACAAGATGTCACACAAGAATACAGGGTGTGCAGGATGTCAGAGCAAAATACAGTACAAGATGCCAGATAAGAATACAGGGTGACTCCTAAAGAGATATACAAGATGCCAGATAAGAATACAAGGTGACTCTTAAAGAGGTGTACAAGATGGCAGAGAAGAATACAGGGTGACTCCTAAAGAGGTGCACAAGATGTCAGACAAGAATACAGGGTGACTCCTAAAGAGGTGTACAAGATGTCACACAAGAATACAGGGTGACTTCTAAAGAGATATACAAGATGCCAGATAAGAATACAGGGTGCCTCCTAAAGAGGTGTGCAGGATGTCAGAGCAAATTACAGGGTGACACTTAACGAGGTGTACAGTATGTTAGATTCAATTCAAATACAGGGTGACCCTTACAGAGGTTTGCGAGATATCAGATTCAAATAATGGGTGACTCTTAAAGAGTTGTAAAAGATATCAGACACAAATACAGGGTGACCCTTAAAGAGGGGCCCGCGCGGGAAGCCTAAGTTAATGGGTAATGGAGTCTGTTGAAAGAGTCGTGGGGCTTCGAGCGAAGCGAGACGCCCTCCTGAGCCTTTCTAACATGTGTAGCATTTGTAGCATGCGTCATTTGAAATGATATAACGTCTAGTCTTTCAGACTGACTGTATTTTTTTTAAAACTTAAGGCCACGACCGCCTCCTTCCCAACCCCCATTTGAATTACAAATACACACACTAATACAGCCATCACAATAACACAGGTTATGATACAAATTCCACACACAACCAAGTACACAGTGCTACATGACCATGATGTCAGAAAGTCCCCAAAGAACTACACAAATGATTTCTAATTAAAATTCGTGCAGAAATTTGAACATTATAATTAAATTAGATGTATTGGAACACTAAGCATAAAAATAAAACAAAAATTCACAGGCAAAAGTAATCTTTTTTGGGGGAGGAGGGGAAGGGGGAGGGGGAGGGGATTCGAACATGCTGTCCTCTAGATCACAATTACACCGCATTATAATACCATTGGAACAATACTTGATAACGTACGTGAGCTTCAGGTGTGGCTTGTAATGTCGCCGAGCATATGCCCTTGATAATTTCGTTTAAAATCTGTCTGTAATAGCTATGCTACTATTAAGGTTATACATTCATAGGTTTATTTATAAGTTTACTAGCAACCCGACCCGGCTTCGCCCGGGAACAGTTATGAATGCATTACGTGATAAGCGATTTTTTTTCCAATGTCAATGAACAACGACTAATATCCATTTTAAGTCTCGGCATGATGGGTTAAAATCACTGACTGGACTATTAATTATATTATCATGGAGATGCATGTGCAACAAATTCTTGTCAGACTTAATTTAAGAATGGCGAGGTGCATGAAACACAAATCCCCCCTACCGTCCAATCTTAACTTGACTGTGAATTTTGCGGAACGAAAAGTTCACAGGCAAAATGAAGTAAAGCCGAGTTGCACTTTCAGGGAAACTCCAAACACAACCACTCTTCTCTAAAGTTTTTAACTCAACACAACTCGACAGTTTGCTGCTGGCTGTATCTGGGGCAATATGCTCGTCCGCTAGCTAAGCTGTAAATGAGGTGAGAGACTCGCCCCTAGCTAGCTCATAAACTGTCGCCTCAGTAACTGAATGGAGATTGTTGGAAGAAATTAAAATGTAAACACACTCATAGTAGGCGATGTATTGAAGATAGAGATATGCTTCCCCGGGCTTTTCTTGTAGAACTTTTCATGCTGAACAATTCTTTCACTCATAGTATATAGATATTTTTATCGGTTTGCCCAGCGTAAGCATAAAAAGCGCACGGACGCCAGGTTTTTTCGACCTTTTCACTGAAATCGTTAGTGCTTGACTTCCTTTGGTCATAAATAAATTATTTTCTACAGAAACCTTCCTCGAGACATCCTTTACAGAATGGTGAAAACCGCATCAAAATCCACTCAGTGGTTCTCGAGATTACCCGTGACATCCAAGAATCGGGGACTTTATTTTATACTAAGTAGAAATTTTACGCCAATCAGTATAATTTAATATAATATAATCCCCCTTCCGTCCAATCTTAAATTGACTGTGAATTTTGCGGAACGAACAGTTCACAGGCGAAATGAGAATTGCACTTCCAGGGAATGGCGAGGTGAATGAAACTCAAATCCCCTTTCCGTCCAATCTTAACTTGACTGTGTTTCACATGCGAAATGAAGAAAACCCGAGTTGCACTTCCAGGGAAACTCCAAACACAACCACCCTTCTCAGAAGTCTTAACACAACACGATTCAACGGTTTGCTGCTGGCTGTATCTGGGGGAATAGTTTCGCCCGCTAGCTAGGTTGTAACAGGGATGATAGACTCGCCCTTAGCTAGCTCATAAACTGTAGCCTCAGTAGTTGAATGGACATGGTTGGAAGAAATTAAAACGTAAAAACACTTTTAGTGGGCGATGTATTGAAGATAGACATGCTTTCGCGGACTTTTTTGTAGAACTTTTCATGCTGAACAATTCTTACACTCATAGTATTTGTCCAGCGTAAGCTTACACAGCGCTCGGACGCCAGTTTTTTTTTCGATTTTTCCACTGAAATCGTTACTGATCGGCTTCCTTTGATCAGAAATAAATTATTTTCTACAGAAAATGCGGTGAAAACCGCATCAAAATCTATCCAGTGGTTCTTGAGTTTACCCGTAACATCCAAGAATCGGGGACTTTGTTTTATACTAAGTAGAGATTGATCAGAAATAGGCAGTCATTGAATCACTGGGGCACTGTGAACCACCTGGTGGTTCAACATGGACCTTCGCCCAGCTGGAGTGCTGTGAACTACCTAGCGGTTAAAAGTGGTACTTCGTCCAGAAGAAATGAATAACTTTCTTCGGCTTTTCCCAATTAATTGGGGTCGCCGGAGTCAACCAGGCTCATTTTGGTTTCGGCCGGGGATTAAAGGCCGGATGCCCTTCCTGACGCCACGTGATTTTCCAGGTGAAAGTTCCACCCCACTGTCACCGGGATTCGAACCCCGGCCGTCCGGGTGAAAGGCGAGAAGCTAAGCCACTGCGCCATCACGCTCCCCGTCCAGAAGAAATGAATATTGCCTACGCAATTATTTCAATACTTGGGGAAGCCTCCGTGGCATAGGTGGCAGCACTCCTCTTACCGCTGGGTCCGTCGTTCAAATCCCGGTCACTCCATCTGTGCCTTAGAAAAAGGAGGCAGACAGGTTTTTCTCCGGGTACTCCGGTTTTCACTGTCAAAAAATTCATTCCAGCAACACTCTCCACTAACATTTAATCTGTCATTCATTTAATCATTGCCTCAGAGGAGGCATCTGGCACAGTTCATATCCTCGCCGCTAGACGGGGTCTTCATTCATTCCATCCCTGACCTGGTCGGTCGACTGGATGCAGGCTGTGGATTTTCATTTTCATTTCAATACACGGATGACCTAATCATGTAGGCTGAGGCTCAATCGATAATACGTGATATGCATCACATTTTAAGACAACGAACGTTGTCGTAGCGCAAATACTTCGCAATAGATTTCAGTTTTAGGTTTAGTAAAAGGTTAAATTTCTACCTGACTCTTTTAATATAAAGGATGAGTAGGTCTAGATATTAGATTATTTAGATTTATGGTAATGGGCTTTCATTAAAAATATACTTGATTCACGATGAAACATGACGACACCACTTAACACACTAATATACTCGCTTTACACAGCCACCATCTTGCTTTTATTCGAACAATTGAATTAGATGCCAGTAGATTAAATAGACATGAAGGTTAGGTTTCACAGCTCTCAGTGGACTAAATCACGAGAGAAGTCGTTTCAAATATTTTAAATTCGCTTGGCCGTCCTGTTGGTATTGTTTCCATTTTTACATATCTGTATTAACCTTATTATTCTCTATCATTGTACAAAATTTCAGGATGATATCGGCATTTTTTTTAGCGTATGGCTTTTAGTGCCGGGAGTGTCCGAGGACATGTTTGGCTCGCCAGTTTTGTAGCTGCTTCGAGACGGACACCCAATGAGTGAGCTACAAGTACCGTTGGGGAGGAAAGTTGGAAGGGAGGGTCGAGGAGTTGGAAGGTAGCGGCTGTGGCCTATCGTTAAGGACCATCCCCGGCATTTGCCTGGAAGGAAGATGGGAAACCACAGAAGACCATCTTCAAGGTTGCTGGCGGGGGGATTCGAACCTCCTCGCCTCCCGGATGTGAGCGACTGCCAACAGTCATGCCGCAACGACCTCGGCTAACTCACCCGGTATATCGGCAATTGTTTTGGAGATATAGAATACCGGTGAAATTATTCACGTGATCGCCATGTTGGATATGTGAAACGTATTCAAATTTAAAAGGTACGGTCAGGGTCGGGCGGGGTAGTAGTAGGCCTATTTCATTGAGATTGCTCGAGCCGTTTATATATTATGAGGGGGACACACACACACACACACGGACAAAAGGTGATCTTATAAGCCTATTTTTTCATATGATGAAAATAGGCTAAAAAGTCCACAAGGTGTAAAATGTTCGTTTTAGGACTATAAACAATCCGTTGATAATTTTAATATCTTACAATTCCTTCATTAATATGAAGTTTCCCTGCATGTTGCATGTGCACTGCTCTCTCATCTCATTCCTTCATCGTAATACAGTATTTTCCTCCGTGCGGTGGCTCCATAAAATGTTATAGTAGACAATATCCGAGCTCCAATTAGGTTGTAATTTGCCGTGACTTCGAAAATCTCAACAAGTACGACCTTTGAACGGGGACAGTATGTTGGAAACAGGTTAAAGGCAGACGTTTTCTAGTTCATTAGCTGACTGTAAGCCCACCACTCCTTTTGTCATCTCCTGGAATCCTTGAAGGAGCCTGATCAGTCAGCAGAGCTCTACGACGAGGAACTTAATTGTAAGTTGCCTCAAATAACCAGTGGTTACCGATGAAACTCCAATCGAATGAATTGTTGGGTTCAGCAATATACCGCACCATTCTTTTCTGTAAAAATGTCCTCCCTTCTTAAACAAAAAGAAGAAAAAAACAACAATGATATTTTGCTTTGCTAAAGCAAAACAAAGTGTTTGATTGTCAAGCATGACTATGCGTAAGGTTACTGGTAATTGCGAAGTCAAACAAATCCAGCCCGCGTACTCACTATCATGAAAGGTCATGGTTGTAGAAAAGGTGGATGGGATGTTCCAAGCCCCTTTAATCATTTATAGAGCAAAACTTTTTATGTTGTTTTTATGTGTTTTTACATTTAAATTTATTTTAATTATTATAATTATTATTAATAATGTTATTTTTTTGTTTCTCTCATTTTAATGTTTATATATTTATTACATTTTGATAGTTTTTATTGAATTAATTAATTAACTAATTTCGAATTTATTTTTACAATTATTTTCATAATTTTTAGCCTATTTTCAATTTTGAAAAAATAGGCTAATGAGATCACCTTTTGTCCGTGTGTGTGTGTGTCCCCCTAATAACTTTTAAACGGCTGGAGCTATTTCAATGAAACTCGGTAAGTTCATAGCACTATTCCGGGCGACCCCGACCGTGCCCTTCAAATTTTGTTACGTCTCACCAATCCAACATGGCGGCAGTGCGAAATATTTCACCAGCATTCAATATCTCCGAAACAATTACCGATATCACCCTGGAATTTTTACGGTGATAAACGGAACTACTAGAAGTTCACCTATGTGACCTTTGAAAACCTGGTAACTACAAAACCAACATGGCGGCCAAGCGAATTTGCGACTTTTAAATAGACGTTTCTCGCGATTTAACCAACCAAACGCAATGAAACTTGGCACAGTGTATGTTCATACACATTGTAATGCACCGACATCTAACTTCGTTCAATTGTTAACATAACCTCAAGATGGCGGCTGTGCAAATTATTTCACCAGCATTCTATATCTCTGAAACTATTACCGGTATCACCATGAAATTTGGTACGGAGATAAAGAGCACTACTGGAAGTTCATCTATGAGACTTTCAAAAACCGGTTAACTACAAAACGAACATGGCCGCCAAGCGAAGTTGAAAGTTTTAAATAGACTTTTCTCGCGATTTAATGATCCAAAAGCAACGAAATATCGTACAGCAAATGTTCATACACATTGTAATGCACTGGTATCTAATTTAGTTCAATTGTTTACGTAACCTCGAGATGGCGGCTGTGCGAATTTCGAAAATTAAGTTTTTATTTCTTGTGTTCTAATCATGCGATCGAAATCAACATTTGCATAATGAACGTACACAATAATCATCATCTAAGATTACATAACTCTATGGCCTACATATATTAAAATCCAGCATGGCGACCATCCGAAATATTTAGACGGTTCTCAATATCTACTTATCTACTACAGCAATCAAACTGGAATTTTGTAAGTGTATAGAGGCTATAAGCATAAGTTCACCTACGGGACGTTCAATAACCTAGCGAGCACAAATCCAACATGGCGGCGACGCGAAATTTAAAGATTCAAATGGACGTTTCTTGCGTTTAAACCATCCGAGCGCAGTGAAACTTGATACGTTATATGCTTATACAAATTTTAATCGACTGGCATCTAATTAATTTAAATTATTTTCATAACCACAAGATGGCAGCTGAGCGAAATTTTAAAATCCCGCTTTTATTTCTTGTGTCCTAATCATGCGATGGAAGTTTGAATAAAACACCTACACAATAATCTTTATGTAATAGTACATAAATCTAAGGCCTACAATGTAGAAATCCAACATGGTGACCATCCGAAATATTTAGACGGTTCTCAATATCTACGAATCTATTACAGCAATCAAACTGACAATTTGTATGTTGATAGAGACAATTCATATAAGTAGGATGTATGAAAATAGGCTATTTAGTTCTTCACGGAACTACTTGTTATAGTTATGTTTACTATTTTCGTTTTTATATTTCTTTTATTATTGTAATTTTATTTTTACGATTTTTATTTCTGTATTTATATTTTAATTTTACACTACCTGTTAATGTTTTTAGTTTTTTTTTTAAATTTTATCCAACACATTACGTCCAGTAGATACGTAGGTATATTTGATTTTTTGAAATACTAGCACTTCGATATGAAAATTCTCTGAAATTTGGCTTTAAGATTCCAGTATCAGCATCTTAGGAAGCATAAACTGTCCTTATGACAGGTGGTTAATATAGAGACCACTATCCCATAAAGGGTTAATGCATTAACAGCAACAACGAGATATCGTGGGCATCAGAATCGTGCATTTGATCGTGTTTAACAATCTATGTTATTGTGGTAGGAGCGTGCCAAGAAGGCAGCAATGGCCTTAAGTTGATAATAATAACAACAAAAATAATAAGGCTTTAACATCTTTTTGAACTGGAGTAGCGTTAGTGACGCCGGGGTGCCGGAATTTCACTCTAGAGGAGCTCTACCTTAATCTACCGATTCAAGATTTTCACGTTTACACACCCTTATATGCCATCGGACTAAGCCTGTATCAAACCCGCAATCTTGTGTTTTGAAGGCCAACGCATAAGAAAACGTAAGAAGAAATGTTAATACTAAGCCACTCATCACACGTCATAACTCTACACAACGTGTTAGTATTCAAAGGACGCACGGAAATAGGCTATACAAAATTATGTGAAGCTTATGATACCCTATACAGTGAGGAAATGGGCTGAGACGGGTTTATGATGGTATTGTTTGCAGTGTGCTATTATTCACCAGGGGTTGAGTCAGTAAGGGTAAACAAGCAGGTATAATAATATAGTATGGCCTCGGATGCCGGGTGCAAGCTTTGTTATATGACGCCCAGAGGGCAGCTTGCATGTCGAATTTTGTTGTTCCTTGAAGCGCTATAAAAGTTCAGGAGGTTAGATATATAAGTTCCTTGACACTATAGCGCTTTCTAATAGAGAAGGATGAACTTATGTGTTGGCGGAAAATCCCGAGATTGATTTTGCCATTATAAACACGGCCTACTGAATTCAAATGGGTTCTTTAACATGCCAACATCGTATGACATTGGTGTCGTGAATTTTGCCGCCTTTCAAAAATCACTTACCATGGCCAGGAGCAAACCTGCAAGGTTGGGGTTAGGTGTTTTTTTAGCGTATGGCTTTTAGTGCCGGGAGTGTCCGAGGACATGTTCGGCTTGCCAGAGTTTGTAGCTGCTTCAATTCGGACACCCATGGGCTGAGCTACAAGTACCGTTGCGTGTGGAGTGTTATCTGGGGAGGAAAGTGTGAATGTAAGGACTAGGATTTGGAAGGCAGCGGCTGTGGCCTATAGTTAGGGACCAACCCCGGCATTTGCCTGGAAGGAAGATGGGAAACCACAGAAAACCATCTTCAAGGTTGCCGGCGGGGGGATTCGAACCTCCTCGCCTCCCGGATGTGAGCGACTGCCTGCAGCCACGCCGTAACAACCACGGCTATCTCACCTGGTTTGGGGTTAGTAATTCGACACGATAACCTCTCACCCACCGTGGCAAGCAGGTGAATGCACGCCCTTATTACCTATTATTATTATTATTATAAATATTAATAAAGTGTTGGAGAAGTGAGCTCTGTGAGATTGACAAACAGGATCATTACCTACTTTCTGGAGGAGCTTGGTTCACTAAGATAGGCAAAGATTTACAAGAAATTGGGATTTCATGTGACGATGTGCAGGAGATTGTGCCACTTAAGATGAAACTAACAACTCACCAGAGTTTCCTAGAAAAACCTAAGCTTAGAACAGGATGAAGTGGTGGAAGAAAGGAAGCAACAACATCAAGAATTCATGCGACAGTACTGGGCGAATATTACAGCTCGACACAGAAACCAGTTGAAATAACGTGAACCTTAATTGGCCGAAACGCAACAAGAAGAAACTATTGGAAAACTATCTGCGAGATTTGGGAAACGGAGAGACTCTCCAACGGATGGACTTCTGCCTTTATTCACCCCCTTTATAAGAAAGGAGATAAAACAGACGTAAATAACTACCATGGCATTTATTTCCTTCTGATAACCTATACGATTCTCTCGAAAGCTCTCCAGACTAGGGTAAATATTTTTGAGGCAAAATGTCACGTCCAGTAGTTCAGATTCCACGGTAAAAGTGGGATCCATGGCTTATGATCGCATGATTAGCGGTCACATGCTTCCTCTCACCAACCTCATTTTAAATGACGGATGCTTCGGTCATGTCAATAGTTTAGACCGTTTCTAAACAGATGGCCACTTAAGGACCCACATACCCTCTCGCACACAACAAAATAATCACTTTTTCCCGGAATAGGCCTAATGGTGGTTTGTTTTACGTAAAATACAGAAGCACGGAGACTGCACGGTAGTTTCCGGTCCTATGGTTACACAAGATCTCAATGTACCAGATGTGAACGAGTATACACAAATTGGAAACACTGGACAAGGGGGATGTATTGGAATAAATCACGTCTCCCACCCCTTATCCCCCATCCGGGGATGCCGTGATGTGTCATCCGCGGTTCCGTCCCACGAGTTCCATTCCCGTGAGTTCCGACCGCGTATTCACGCCTGAGATAATGCGTCCCACTAGTTCCGAATGTTTCTTGAAAACGTGCATATTCCGATTGAAATGTGGAATTGCCATGGGAAGAGGCATAGAACAAATAACTCTGTAGAGGGTTGGAACCATAATCAGAATTTGAAATGCGAAAAACCCCATCCCCGTGTAAGAGACTTGGTGTTGTGTTTGAAGGAGTCTCAAAATTCAGAAGAAAAAATTATGCGGGCAGAGTTGAATTTGTAAGCCACAAAAAGGAAAAGAAAATATGTTGTAATGTATGACAGAATCCGAAGTGCAACTCAGCAGTTTGAAGAGACCGGGTATTTAACAGGATTTTGAAGAAATGTTGCGTTTGCTGAACATAGTGCTTAGAGTATAAAGAGAAGAACAATTCAGGTAAAAGATCAATTTGACGAAGCTACGTGCTGATTACTAAGTGACTTGTAAATAAGATAGAAACAGTTCAAGGACGAAGCGACATGCTGATACTATTTTAAGAACTTTGTAAATATTACTAAAAACTGATTATTTTGACGAAGGCGCATGCTGATACAGATACTGACAAAGCAAAAGCTGCTTATGGGAGCTACCGGTCCATGGCTTACCCCCCCCTCTGTTAGATGAGCCAATTCATTAAAGAGGGCACGCACTCCCGGCTGGCGCTAACAATGGACCTTATTTGTTTCAGCAATAAACAAATTAATACAATTTTCCAGTAGAAAACTAAGCTGGAACTCGTTCAGGTAGTGTTCGGGACTGATGGGACTTGCTTAGGTAGTGTAATTGGCAGATAGCTAATCCGCGAAAGGATTTGGAACTGGCGGGAATCGGAACTCATGGGAGGACATGGTCATCCTCAGCCAAGTGGTAGTTGGTTGAGGATTTTATTGTACACACTGCATGATGGAGTCCTTAAAGGTCCAAGAATGGGTTATTTACAACAGGGGCGTATGTACAATTTTTTCGGGGGGGGGGGGGGGGGGGGGATGGCTATCCTGGAAAATTGTGAGTATTCTCAGGGAATTGTCACCGCAAAATACCCAGAAATATCAACCAATATCTTAGAGCATATAACTTTGTGTAATTATTTTAGATAAGATTCAAAGTTTATATAGCCTACAATTATAACTGGCAATACAAATGAAGTTGTCAAATACAACACAACACACAAATAAAATTTTATACTGAATGAATTTTCTATTATGATCTATGGAGTATGAATGGCAAATATCTAAATATTTGTCAGTTTACTAAGCAGAAAGGTAAACAGTTGATAATTTATTTCTCAAAAGTACCGTACTGTGGAATTGACAGTTTTGCCTTACAAGGCTGAGTGTACCCCGTTCCAGCCCATAGGCTAGAATTAAAATTTCTTGGCAGAGACGGGAATAGAATTCGGACCTCCGGGGTGGCAACCAAGAATGCTAGCCACTACACACGAGTTAGTCTAATTTCAATCCAAATATTGTTTATAACTTAGCCGATAAGTTAAGATTAGGGTACAAACAAATTTACAATTATTTTATGCTCTTACCAAAGCAACACTTTCTTAATTTTTATTGGCTTTTTTTGGGGAGAGGGCGGGGGCCTGGAGCCCCCATCAGCACATCCCTTATATACGCCCCTGATGTACATGTCATCTTATGACCAAAACCGTACTTTTATTGGTAACAATGAAAATCCACAGCCTGCGTCCATTCGACCGATCGGGTCAGGGAATGGAATGAATGAAGCCCCCATCTAGCGGCGAGGATATGATCTGTGCCGGCTGCCGAAGCCTGTCGCACTCCCTTGGGGCAATGGTTCAATGAATGACAGATGAAATGAAGTGACAGTGGAGAGTGTTGCTGGAATGAAATTGGTGACAGGGAAAA
This sequence comes from Meconema thalassinum, assembly GCA_946902985.2. Taxonomy (NCBI): domain Eukaryota; kingdom Metazoa; phylum Arthropoda; class Insecta; order Orthoptera; family Tettigoniidae; genus Meconema; species Meconema thalassinum. The sequence goes on along the minus strand of OX336389.2, from coordinate 62,379,573 downwards.
CCGGAGTACCCGGAGAAAAACCTGTCTGTCTCCGCTTTGTCCAGCACAAATCTCAACTGCAGTGACCAGGATTTGAACCACGGATCCAGCTGTGAGAGGCTGGCGTGCTGCCGCCTAAGCTACTGAGGCTTCTATTGGTAACAATATACAGTAGGTTGAAATATTTCATATGTTTGGCAGGTTGCTGCATTGCTAAAGACGTCTTATAAAGCAATTACAGGGTATAAAGGTAATAGACACGCACGGCATAAATGCCATGCAGTACTGTATGTACAGTATGTAGGCTACTTTACTTGAATGTAGACGCACGTGTGCCCACATTCAGACCCCATACCACCTGTTGGACTACGCTGTCGAATGTGTGATATGCGGCAATGTCATTACCTGGCAGGTCCATACAGAAATAGGAAATAAAGGTGTAGGTCACTGTTTGAATGGCACAGGATATGCTCACTCGCTTGTCTTCCCGGAAGACAACAAAAAATGATATGTGATGTCATTTGAGTATAGTAGTACGGATGTGGCCTTACTTTTTCACATGCTCACAATGTTCATAACAGAACCTTGAATTCCTTGAATCTAGTAGTTATTACCCCAGTCTCGAACCTTTGATTGGTACTGAAATATAAAATAATTACGTTGCAATTTATCTTGTATCAAATATTGTGCAGTACTTGGTTTCCAACACAAATGGTTCTCACTAATAATAGTATTGCATTTGCGATCCGCATGAATGTTTCGGTGTACGCTGTGGTATAACAGTTTGCAGTTTTTATGTGTGATGTGATCAATTCTGATCTCCATTATCTTTTGATTAAATTGTATTTACGTACAAATCATTGTCATGCAACCATTTCATGTCATTCTTGCCACGGTGGGCGTGTGGTTATAGTGTCAGACTACCAACCCCAAGATTGCAGGTCCGCTCCTGGCCGTGGTAAGTGATTTTTGAGAGGCGACAAAAATCACGATACTCATGTCATACGTTGTTGGCATGTTAAAGAACCCATTTGAATTCATTAGGCCGAGTTCATAATGGCAAAATTAATCTCGGGATTTTCAGCCATCACAAAGTTCCTCATTTCTCTACTAGAAAGTGGTATAGCGCCAAGGAGCTTAGATAGGCTATCTAACCTGCTTGGCATTCATAGCGCTCCAAGGAGCATTAAATTCGACACACAAGCTGCCCTCTGGGTGTCAATTAACAAAGCTTGCACCCGGCATCCGAGGCCACACGATATTATTATTATTATGTCATTCTTGAAGTGCTATTGAAGTTTATCAAAAGCTGCTTTAGGGTCTTCGTGTGCGGTGGTGTCGACAGCATAAATTAATAGTTTACTATGTTTCAAGGATTTTATCCTTGTCGTTTACAATTAAGTTATGTAGTGTAGGTAAGATGATAATACCTTGAGGAGTAACCTGCATTCCTTCTGATTTGTTTGTATTAGTGTTATTGTTCTTAAATGCCAATTCCTTGCTTTCGAATAGTTTGAAAGGTGCACCTCTTATGCCGATGTTTTATAATCTACCAATATTAGTTTATATTGTCTTACGTCAAATTCTTTAGAAAAATCTAGGAAGAGCTCCGTAATACGATTGTTGATATTTATGGCATCTTTTATCATATTGGCAAGTCAGAATTAATTACCGTACGTAAATGTTTCCTTCCTAAAACAGACAGATTTTCCTTAAATATTACATATTTGTTTAAAAAAGTGTCAAACGTCGTATCTAAGCATTGTTACATTATTTTGCATAGGATTGATAAACAGCATATAGTTCTGTAACTACCAAAGTATACGTGATTACCTTTCTTATACTCTATATAGGTTTAATACTTGGGTATTTTAGGTAGTTTGTAATTACATTAGAATAAAATCTCGTATATCAGGCGTGTTATCAATGTTAGGTAGTTTTTGAGATATTGCCTTAATGTCTTTCAATCGTATAGCATCCACACCGGGCGATTTGCCTATTTTTAATATATGAATATTATTGTATATAATAATGTATGCTTAGTATATTCTCTATTTCAGATTTATACATTTGAAATTTCTGTCTGTTAGGAAGTCACCCCGGAGCGGGTCTGGAACCTCAAATATCACCTCCATAATTTGTGTGTAGAAATCAGCATAAATCCAAGGCAGCGCTATATTGAGGCGTACAAGGTAGTAGAGAGGAGCTCAGACTCCACCACAAGGGAGAACAGAAAGAAACTCCAAGCAAATGCTTGGATGAAATAACAACAGTTGAGAGCAGCAATTAAACTGAATATATAATAAGCGGGAAGTGGGCAAAGGTTTGTACCACCAGAACATCAAATATTAACAGAGATTTAAATTCACTGAAATATAGTTGTGACAATTCACATAAATTCTTTAAATTGATTTAAAGATTAACAAATGAAAAAATGTACATAAACACTTGAAGCAGTTTTTAGGACATGATACTTGAGCAAATAGGCAGGTCCTGAATACAGAAGCTCTTTTTTTAAGTGACATGAAAATACCTTTACATAACAAAGGGTTAAAGATTACAACGGTTAGCGCTAATATTTTAAAAATAGAATTACCTTAAGAAGTTGCTGGTAAGATGTGTTCTAGGATGCATCTTATTGTTTGGCGTGATGCGGAGTTCCAGAAGCAGAATGGGCCCACTCAGTGAAATGGCTTGCTTGAGCGATGACATTTCCATAAAACACCTCCCTACGAGTTAAGCGGTATCACAGACGTTTTGAGCATTGGTTAATGCTTGAGATGAACCGAAGACGGCGATGGTTTCATTGAAGTCGGCAGCCGTAGAATGAGGCGGCCGTGGCCTGGTTGAAGATTGTTGCGAGGGTGAAGTCAGTACCATGCTCATGGGAAGTTCCAACCCTGCATATGAAGTGGTCAAGTATAGTGTGCAAGATTTCTTCCTTACAGCGGTGGCAAATTATGTTGCTTTATTGCGGTGAATATGCGGCTAACATGCCGACTTGAAGAATGTGAAGAGTGCACTGTGTAAGCAACTCGTACTTCTGCAGAGCGTCTGTAGAATGTGCGAATAATTTACGACTGAAGTTTCTGCGCCGAATGAGCAGCTGGTAAATGCGCTGGTAAAAGAGCAGCGAAGTGGTGGCCAAAGCGACCATAAATAGGGTGAAAATGCCCAAAAACGTCCTTGTGACTAAATGCAGCACAGGGATAGGCTAATGCCGGTAGTGCGTAATGATGACATGACGTGAGAAGGGTCGAAGGAGACTAGCCATCATGCCAGCCAGATAGTCTGAACGTGCATTCAGCACAGGGCAGCAGTACTGCAACATTTACTTCAGAGAATGTTGAATGACTATATAATTACACATTTTCAATGGGTTATCCATAAATACTTACTGGGATTACATATAATTATTATTTTTCGGTGGTCTCGTATGCGATCGAAAAAAAAATGACCGTAAAGAGGGTCAATGAAAACCTAAAGGGAAAGTCTAAATAATTCGTGAAACATCACAAATGTGATCACAAAGCAATGTGAGAAGTGAGGTAGTTTGAAATTACATTCCTCACTGAGCCATGGCAGCAGTACTGACTTTTTGAGTTAAAAGTTTTATTAATTGTTGAGAGTAGGTACTCCTCCCTTTCCATAACATTTACAAGACAGATTATTGAAAATATATTATTTATGATTCACATACCTTTCTGGGAGTCATTAGAAATTGATTTCAATTTTAATTGTCACTGCTTCGCCGGAAATATTTATTTTATTGCGTAAATAAAGCATTTTTGCTCGTGTTCATTTTACGATCTCAGTGCCATGTTACATTGACGTTAGACAGTACGTCATACCCATTGTCACCCGTTGCCAACACGTCCGATACAAAATTCACCACACAACACGTGAACAATGAAATTAAAGGCAAAACCATTGGCTTGGATAAAGATTATTGATGCGTGACTACCCCCACTGTGCGTGACAAATACCAGGGCTTAAAGGTGTGGGCAATGTTGTATCTTCTCCCCAAGCCACCTCAACTTAAACTCCAAAGCAAATAGACACAAAACTATGGGTTAGGTTGATAGAGGAATCAAGATTAAAGTCAATCAAGTAAAAACTTCCATTATGCAGATGATGCCTTAATACAGTAGTTGCTAGCGATGTAGATGAGATTCGTGTTCTTCCATATAAGATCGATACTGAAAAGAAAGATTTTAGGTTCAAAATCAACTTTCAGAAGACAAAAATCTCGGTTTTGATAACCGAGATTTTTGTAGAATCGACAATCGTATATGATGGAAACATGATAAAGACTGCCTCGGCTTAAGTACCTCGGGTGATGGCTAATGAAATAATGGAATCCATGTGTAGTCATTGAAGCCAGAAATAACAGATTGAGTGGAGTATTTTAGAAGCTATAAGTTCTCGTTTACAACCCTGATCTGCTATTTGACATTATTTGACGTGTCGTGAAGTGCTACTATAAATCGTCGGGAGCACGATGTTGTAGGCTTCCTCTATATACCAGAATCAGTTGTAAGCGTTTGAATGTATCGTAGCATGTTGAGAGTTCTAGAGAAGACAACAACAACAACGATGAGGTAGTCCGCCGCACCACCAGCAGTGTGTTTTGGGGACATCTTACGGAATTTGAGTTATAGCCAATATGCATGCGACTGATAGACGAAAGCAAGGTAAAAGGAAAACGTGAACTTCAGTGAAAACAATTAGCTTTCATTTGGTTTGACACCCACGACGTCGAGCGCAAGACAGACGTGTGCAGAATTTACTCATCCACAGTGTAGCCAAAGTTACTCCATAATAATGGTGAGGCGACTGCACCACCATCAATCTTTCAGGATTCTCAGCATCCTTTCCCTGGATGCTCTATCGTTCGCCTTCTCTAGATCTACTATACACAGACACAACTGTCTATTCCTCTCGTAGCATTTCTCAATAACTTTGCGCATAGTAAAGACTTCATCTTGACATCCTCGTTGTGGTCAAAAGCCTGTGGCAATCCATCTCACTCTCAGCGAATGATTGAACTCTGCATTGTACGATTCCTGAGTACACTTTGCCCGGGACACTTATCAAAGAAATGCCTCAATTATTGCAATATTTTCTGTTACCTTGCTTATAAATAGGGGCGATTACTGCTTTCATCCAGTCAGGGGGTACCTTTTCTAAATCCCATGCCAATTCTATTATCCTATGCAACTATTTCAGCCCTGCTTTCCCACTATACTATACAATTTTTGGCCGAATTTCATCTACTGCTGCCGCTTTGTGATATTGTAGTTTATTTACCACCCTCTCTACTTCCTCAACCATGATTCTGTTCCTGTCCCCATTCTCCTCCTGCATAATTTCTAAATCTACCACAATGCCAGATTATGTCCCCATTAACATTCAGCAAGTTTTCGAAGTATTCCTGCCATCTTCGCAGTGCTTCCTTGGTATCTACAAACAGTTTGATCGAATAATCCAGAACACTGCTCATTTCTCTTTTTCCTCCGTTTCTAAGATTCTTTATATTTTTATTTTATTTTTTTATTTTTTTATTTAGTCAATTTACCCTCTAGGTTGGTGGTTCCCACGGACTCAGCGAGGAAACTCACCACTACCGCCTCTATGGGCAGTGTCCTGGAGCTTGGAACATCTGGTCGGGATGGATACAACTGGGGAGGTGTGATCAGCACTTCGCCCAGGCGGCCTCACCTGCAAAGCGAACAGGGGCCTCATGAGGGATGGGAAGGGATGGAAGATTGGGATGGATAGGCGAGGAAGAGGGAAGGAGGCGGCCGTGGCCTTACAGTAGGTACCATCCCGGCATTTGCCCGACGACGAAGTGGGAAACCACGGAAAACCACTTCGAGGATGGCTGAGGGGGAATCGAACCCCCTCTACTCATTTGGGCCACCCGAGGCTGAGTAGACCCCGTTCCAGTCCTCGTACCACTTTTCAAATTTCGTGGCAGAGCCGGGAATCGAACCCAGGACCTCCGGGGTGGCAGCTAACCATGCTGACCGCTACGCTACGGAGGCGACAAGATTCTTTATAACACTCAAAAATGTTTTCTTGCTGCTTGTACTGACTTTTCTAATTTATCCCCAAATTCTTCCCATAAGTACCTTTTGGTCTCCACTATTATTTGCTTGGTTCTGCTCCTTTCCACTATATATAGCTTTCTGTCTGACGGATTACTTGTTTGCAATCACTTTTTGTAAGCCTTCCTTTTACTTTTATAAGCAGACTTCACTATGTCATTCCACCAGGATGTTCGCTTTTTCCTGTCCTTACACTCTGTTGGCCCAAGACATGCCTTTGCTACTTCTAGAACTGCATCCCTGTATCCTGTCCACTCCGTTTCTATGTCCTGCAATTCTTTACCATCTACTCTTTGGAATTTCTCATCAAACATGTCCATGTATTTCTGCTTAAGTTCCTTATCCTGGAGATTGTCAACCCTAATCTGTCTACAACCGGACCTCACTTTCTGCACTTCAAGTCTAACTATGCTTAATACACAGCAGTTTGTGGTCTGTTTCATCAAAATAACCCCTGAATACCCTACAATTTCTTATCAATTTACAAAATTCGAAGTCTGTAATGATATAGTCTATTATTGATCTGGTTCCTCTACCCTCCCATGAGTATCTGAGTATCTCCTTATGCTTCGAGAATGAGTTCGCTACAGATAACCCCATGCTAGCACAGAAGTCCAGTAAACATTTCCCATTGGTGTTCCCTTCCCTGTCCTCATGCCATTATCTTCTCATATTCCTCTGTTCTAGGGCCTATCATAGGATGGTATCCTATACTATAAAACTTAGTTAAAGTCTAGGATAGGCACTCTGTATCAATTAGGATAGGATTAAGTTACAACATAATTAATAGCCATTATCAGTGTCATCCCAGTGTTAATCTATGGATGCCAAACTTGGTCATTTAGTATATGTCAGACAAGACTGCTCCAGATCTGTCAACGGAAAATGGAAAGGAGAATCCTAGGCGTTAAGCTAAGCGACAGAAACAGTAACACGGATCTGAGAAAAAGAAGTGGGTTGGAGGACACAGCAACAAGAGCTCGGCAACTGAAATGGCGCTGGGGTGGACACATATCCAGAATGCACCAGGATAGATGGGCCTACTCCACGACTATGTGGAATCCAAGAGCTGGCAAAAGAAGCTGAGGACGCCCCCGTCGCAGATGATCAGACGAATTTAGGTTCGAGGCAGGTGTTACGTGGACCAGAAATGCCAGGGATAGGAAACTATGGAAGGAAATTCAGATCAGTGTAATAGTGTAACAATGTAAATACTGTAGTAAGGATGTGTGTTAATTTATTTTTTATTAATGTGTGTCAATGTGTATTTAGGAAAGACATCTCTCAAGAACTGGCTCCTCTTGGGAGACTACTTGAGCCACCTCCTACCACTCCGGTAGGAGGCCCTTGCCCATCAGGGATCTACGGGCTTATCTTATCTTATCTTATCTTGATAATTGTTTATAACATTTAATATAATGTAAATTAGTTGTAGGTTTGTGACTTGTGTTTAAATTTATGTTGCGAGTTATTAATCTTACGGAGAAGGATTTTTGTATTAAGCTATTAGGGAATCGCTGTAACCACTGCAATAATCACATGTTGTAATAAATAATACTCTCGTCCCAATATTTGGTTATCCGAGATTTGCAACATAGGGTATTATATTCTATTCTAGTTTCTATCCTAGCATTGAAATCCCGTATGAATACTACACTATCCTTATTGTTAACCCTCACTACCACATCACTCAGTGCCTCATAAAATCCGTCTACTTATCCTGATCCACCCTTTCAGATGGCGCGTACTCTGAAACAATCCTCACCCGATTTCCTGACATTTCCAAATCTATCCACATGAATCGTTCATTTACGTACCCCACAGAAACGATGTTGAGCTCCAAGGTTTTCTTGACATACAGCCCTAGTCCACGCTTTGTCCTACCTCGTTTTACAACAGACAGGTACACCTTGTAATCTCCTACCTCCTCTCCATCTCCCTTTATCTGAACTTCACTAATCCCTAGAATATCCAAACCTATCCTACTGGCTGACTTGCTTACCTCTCCGTTCTTCATTTTATTACCACCCTCGATATTAATAGCACCTCATCGAACTCATCGAATACCAATTCGTTTGCCTGTTCATTTCTGGGGAGTCTCTGGTCTGTCAGATGGGAGTAGGCCTTCCTCACTCCCATAGGTACCGACAGTAGTGGCTACGCTGGCTAAAGCGCAGTGTTAGGTCATGGGGCCAAGCTCTCTGCTGACTCGGTAGACGCGTGGGTTCGAGCCCCACCGTCGGCCGTCCTTGAAATGGTTTTCCGTGGTTTCCCATTTTCAACACCAGGCAAATGCTGGGACGGTACCTTCTGACAGGCCACGGCCGCTTCCTTCCACAATTTCTCCAATTTCATTCACCTTAATCAATTCCATCTCTCATCCCGACACGCAGGACGCCCACAGGCGTCGAATAGAAAGACCTGCACTAGGTCTCTGAGGAGACCACTCGAAAAAAAAACAACTCCCATAGGTCGAGGCTTGGTCCTAACAATTTTTAGCTGGTTGAGATATAACAATTTGGTCTAATATAATATAATTGAATCGGTCGGAGCTAAAAAGCATTAAGTCAAAAATGGTCATTTTTTAAAGAATTAGAAGAATTAGTATTTTAAATGGCCAAGGTCCTTGGAACAGCACAGGAAAGAATTAAGTCAGCCTTCTGTTTAATCCAGAAACCACTGTTACATTTAGTGTGATCAGAGGAGAAAAGCATAAAGTCAATGACTTGCTGCCTTTCAGCACCGTATTCAGTACTTAATGTTGGTCGCCCTGCAAGATTCCCGCGTGTTGCAGTGCTATACGCTGCCGAAGTCGACGTCACTTCCGCTCCGTTGCTAAGCAACTGGAGCAATACAACATGGCTCCCTTGTAGCTTACTTCGTCTTTGAGCCGTCATTATTTCCTATTTGTATCGTATAAAACAGTACATGCATGGATGTCCAGAGGCAAGAAAGCATAGAAAAGTATATTTTCCACAGTACTTTAACATAGTTGTCCAATAAAGTTGTAAAATATTGCGTACGAGATGCACATTACGTCTTCGAGCATAGGTTGTAGAGATGTGGCCTACGATATTTAACTTAAATCAAGTGAAAACACGAAAATATAACATTTCTGGATGTTGTGAATCACGTCCCGTATGAATGATTAATACTACGGAAAATATAGAACCGTAGGCCCTACCAGTAAGTGGCGAATACAATGAACTTAAGGTCTATCAATGCTTAAGGGAACAGTTTAAAATATTTTGGATGAGAGTTTTGGCCAAATCTCATCAACGGCTTTAGAAGAAACAAAGACTGCATTTCAATACAATTTGTGTGTTTACCACAACGCCGCATTTGTTTGAAAACAAATCAAAATAACAAAGCCTAACCTGTGTGCTCACTAACAGGTTACAGCAGTCTAGGCCTGTCGTCCTACCTCATTCTAAATAATGGGTCACTTTTCCTATCGCAGCTCTATTCAGCCACTAAAACTGGCATGAAAATATCCGAGGCTCTCACCCAATAAGTACACCAAGCTCATGACCACATTGTTCCTTGCTCCTAAGACTCAAGCAGATTATCTCACTGTTTATTGTTACACATTAGCTGGTGTGCCACAAAGGAGCTAAATCACAACAAGACTTGCCACTCCATCACTTCAGAAATAAGCAGTATTAATTGGCTTGAATAATGTCACTATACGGTACTGTAACTTTGTTGCAGGGTGTAGGCCTACATGATAATTGTTTTCTGAAAGTGCAAAAAATAAAATATTTAGGCAGAAATGTTCAGTCTGGGATAGGCCTAATTGTTATTTGGAAACACAATTCACTGCTTAAATAAATTAAGTGAAAAATCACCACTCAGAAAAGTTGTAGGATAAAATTTATTGCTGTTAGTGAATCAGCTGTAAGGTTATGTAGGTTGTCGTTTATAATACTTAGAGTACAAACAATATTTAATTACAACTACTCTCCCCACATGAACCAAAAACCCCTTTAAGTGACATATATGTCCTAAATATCTCACTATATTAGATATACTGTATCCACTAAATGATGTTATAAATAAATATTTATAACTTGTAGTACCAGCAATGCAATTCTTGCCTCAGGAGTGAGGTCAACTTTATTCATACTAGCTCGCAATATTCTCGCACTTTATCCATAAAATGTCACTTCTTTTTTGTAGCTCCAACACTGTAGATGATCTTCATGGGAGGCGTTTGCCTTATTTCACGCATATTACACCTTTTTATCCACAAAATTCAAGACGCTGCGCAGCGTTAATGCAGCTTCCTATGTATAAAAAACCTAGCAACCAGTTGTTTGGGTCCAATGTGGCTGCGCCCATGCGGTTGCTAGGTGCGTCACTTCGGCAGCGTATTGTAAATTACATCTGTACAGGGTTTGGGTGGATTTTACGGTACCTGTTACAAATCCATTTTTAAATAAAATATGATGTGAAATATTCATTCTGGATGGCTTTATGCCGCAAAAACTGACCACGGAGCTGAAAGGCATTAAGTCACGTTTCAAAAATTGATTTGAAAAATTTGTTTATTAAATTAAAATTGATATTCCACTAACACAAATATAACCTGAATAGTTGCTTCACAACATAGATGACCAGTATAGTGTGTTTGTTAAGTTCTGTTCTGTCAATGAAGTTTTATCTGTCTCCGGAAAAGTAGTGAAAACTGACTTAATACTTTACAGCTCCGGTTGATTCAATTTATCCAGAATAATAAATTAGATATCGTACTGTAGAAAATGGAGACAGAAATAAATAGGAAACTTATCAACAATTTGCCACGAGAGCCACACATGCAGATTTAAAATATCTAACAATAGAAACATCTAATTGAAGGATTAGAAATTCGCATTTTGGACTTTGGTGGAATGTGATTGTTCAATAGGGGGGCTTGGATAACGTGGTCATTTTAAGGTCCGCGTAGGTGCTTGTGTGTAGAATTTGTCTAATAACCTCTGTTATTGTGGTGTATGTAGTAGTCTGTGCAGCTGTAAATCAGATGAGGATTGGAAAGGGGGCGACCATGGCCAAAGTTAGAAACAATGCCGGCATTTGCCTGGAGTAGAGGGATGTCTGAGGTGGGAATCGAACCCACTTAGGTATTCTCAGTTTTGGCTCACGAGGTTGAGTGAACCTCGTTCTACTCTTGAGAATAGAATTATATTTGTAGGAAGAGCCGGAAATTGAACCCGTACCTTCGGGGTGACAACCAATAATGCTAGCCACTACACCACTAGGAGATCTCAAGAAAATTGCAACATAACACAGGGTTAAATTTCAGCAGATTTCTCAGTTTAATTAATTAACCATTTCACGCTGGACTAGTAATAACATCTACGTGCCGCACACATTTATTTGGTACCACCACATGGTGAAGTGGCTAGCAATCTTGCCTGCCACCCCGGTGGTCCGGGTTTGATTCTCGCCTCTGACGAGGAATTTAATTCTTGTCTGAGGGCTGGATCGGGGCGCATTCAACCGGTGTCGAAAAACTGAGGAGAGAAGGGTTTGATTTTCATTTCAGCCATCTTGGAATTGGTTCCGGGATGGTTCCTAACTTGAGTCCACGGCCGCTTCCTTACAAATCGTCAAATTCCAAATACACACACGTATAAAGCCATCACAATAACACAGGTTATCAGATAATTTCTACATACACCCAAGTACAGGGGGATACATAACCACGATATCGCAAAGCCCCTAAATCAATCAACAACACCAAACATTTGTTTAAGCCTAACGTATTAGACGAGAAGAGGTTTACTTAATGTATGATAGCTTGGCGTAGTTGGGCTCTAAATATACATTTGAATTATTGTGATTTGAATGGTTATAGCCTACTGTATTTCACCACGATCTCTTGTATTCATAACGGTTACACTTGGGACATACACCATTTTATGACAACACAGTGAGACTATACACTTACAATAAATTCACGTCTGATGCAGCTAGGGCAGCCCTACAGGGGTTCACATTGCTCGATGACGTACTAGGGCAGGCCTACAGGGGTTCACATTGCTCGATGACGTAGCTAGGGCAGACCTACAGGGGTTCACATTGCTCGATGACGTAGCTAGGGCAGGCCTACAGGGGTTCACATTGCTCGATGACGTAGCTAGGGCAGGCCTACAGGGGTTCACATAGCTCGATGATTTAGGTAAGGCAGGTCAAGATTGGTTCACATTGCTTGATTATTAAGGAAGTGAAATGTAAGCCTATAAACGTTTTAAATGTTATTCATTTAGTTTTTTTTTAGTGGTAAAGTGCCGGTTGCAAGCCCGGGGCCTCATCTCGCAAGTGGAGAGGAAGGAGGAGCAGGAGGGGTATCAACCTCGTAAAAAAACCAGGGTCCATCTGGCTCCGGATGGTAGCACCCTGTCATAGGGCCCCTACCTAGGGTTACTAGGCGAAACGGGTCAACGGTCTCAAAGGCGGAAGAGGAAACAAAGTATTTCCCAACGGCAGAGAGAGCGGAAGAACCTAGTGGAGTAAACCACGAAAAAACAATCATTTCGGACTCACAATCCGACCTTACTTTGGAAGATAATTCCTCCCCTAACAAATCACAACTTTATTTGCAGAATGGAAAGTCCGCTGAAAGAAAGCACTACCCCAGGTGGTAGCTCGAAAGAGAAATCCACCATTGCGTTATGCAATGCATCGGGACCTAGGGTTCTGGGGAGTCCCAACAACTGCAACAAAGACGAGTCGCCGTCTTGAAATACCTTCCAAGCTGAGATTTAAACATAAGTACTTCATTGGGACCATAAATGTTAACTCGCTCCTCAAAGTAGGAAAGCAAAAAAGAACTTGAAAAGCTTTTAGACAAGAATCAAATCCAGATCCTAGCTGTGCAAGAGACCAGATTCTTAGACAAGAATGTTGTGGACACTGAACACTACAGAGTATTTAAAGGAAAGCCAGCAATAAAAATAATGGGAAACATGCCTCTACTAGGGACTGCCTTTTACGTAAACAAAAAGATAGTGACTAGTGTCACAGAATTCACATCGAAATCAGAAAGGCTATCGCTACTTACATTCAAGTGTAAAAACAAGAAGTACACGCTTATCAACTGCCATGCTCCCATTAATGAAGACAACAAAAAGAATCCACAGAAGGTGGACGATTTCTGGGATCTCTTAGACACTGAAATCTTGCAGATACCCGAGAAAAACATAAAAATTCTCCTGGGAGATTTTAATGCACAAATAGGAAAAGAGAGAAAATACAGGGACATCGTGGGAGATTACCCAGCGCATAGGAGGACAAACAGAAATGGGGAAAGGCTCATAAGACTCTGCAGAGCATTCCAGTTAAGAATAATGTCAACAAATTTCAGGAAACTCCCAAGAAAAGCGAAAACCTGGGTATCCCCAAATCCAAATTTAGGGGAATTCCAACTGGACCATGTAGCGATATCAAGAAAAAACGCAAAAGAGGTAATGAATGTCAAGGTGATTAGAAACGGTGACTTCGATTCAGACCACTACCTTTCCAAAGCCAAAATCCGCTTCCTTCCGCTACGACAAAAGAGAGACCCACCTAGAATAACCAAATATAACATGAGCAAATTGAATATTTCCCACGACATTGTTAAGAACTTTAGGGAAGAAATCCGCAGCACCAAAACGGAAAGTTGGCAATAACTCTGTACAGGAATCAATGACGCCGCAAAGAAGACACTGGGGTTGGCAAAGAGGAAAGGAGAAATCTGGTGGAACGAACACTGCGATGTAGCTCTCAGTAAGAGGTCTGAGGAATGGAGAAGATGGAAATCTTCTGAAAAAAGGGAACACTTGGAACAATTCAGACAACAGAGGAAAGAAACATCCAGAATTTTCCGTAGGACCAAGCGATCTTTTGAAGCAGCACAGTTAGAAAATCTTCAGAGCAACTTCGTTAAACACAACTCCAGAGACTTTTACCAGACATTCAAAAACAAACTTAAGGGTTACCAAGCCCCAAGTATGAGTTTTAGAAATGAGCAGGGAAAAATTGGACTGAACAACCATGAAAACTGCGAAATACTAGCTGGATACTTTCAAGATCTTTTGAACTGTCCAACCCCCACTTCTAGATTAGAAATAGCAGACTCACCAGCAAACTCAAAAGAGGATGCATCACCAACAAAATAAGAGATCAGGGATGTCATCAAGAACCTAAAGAACAACAAAGCAAGTGGAGAAGATTCGATAACAGCAGAAATGATTAAATGGGCTGAGCCAGAAATTCTAGACGACCTTCACAGAATCCTTGGTGCAGTCTGGGAAACCGAGAAAATTCCAGAAGAATGGAAAACAGCACTGATCCATCCGCTCCACAAGAAAGGGGATAAGCAAGACGTGAACAACTACAGAGGTGTGTCCCTCCTTTCAATTGCTTATAAAATTCTCTCCAAGATTCTTCTAAACAGAATAGAAGATACGCTGGACAAACAACTAGGCGAGTACCAAGGAGGGTTTAGGAAAGGACGCTCCTGTGTTGAGCAGATCTTCAACTTGAAATCAATAATCCGTCACAGACTGCTGAGTAATATGAAAATTGTGGTATCCTTCATAGACTTTAAAAAGGCATTTGATTCAGTGGACAGAGAGACCTTAGACAGGATCCTAAGGGAATTTGGAATCAAAACCAAACTAGCAAATATAGTCAAAGAGACCCTAACAAACACAACTTCCAGGGTGAAGTTCATGGGAGAGCTTTCTCGGCCGTTCGAAATTAAGACAGGAGTCAGGCAAGGGGATGGCCTATCACCAATCCTTTTCAACTGTGTCCTAGAGAAGGTTGTGAGAATTTGGAACTCGGAATTGGAGAGTCGAGGAATAAACCCAATCTGCCTCGGGAGGAAGTCGGTAGGAATTAAAGTCAACTGCCTGGCGTTTGCAGATGATTTTGCAGTACTATCGGAAACCACGGAAGAAGCAGTCATACAAATCAACCTCTTGGAAAAGATCGCTAGCCAAACAGGACTAAGGATATCAGTTGAAAAGACAAAATTTATGACAAATGACAAACATGGACCAAAGTTCCTTGACACGGAGATAGGACGGATTGAAAGGGTAAAAAAGTTCAAGTACCTAGGAGAGACTATACAGGAGAATGGGTTAGAAAAAGCAGCTGTTGGAGATCGAATTATAAAAATGGAAAGAGCGTATGGATTAACAAAAAATATCTACAACAAAAAGTGCATCTCCTGGAATGCCAAAATAAGGCATTATAACACTGTCGTAAAAACAGAGTGCCTCCTTGCCAGTGAATGCCTCTCGATGAACTATAGCCTCGAAAAGCTAGAAGTCATGGAAAGGAGAATTCTTAGAAAAATCATGGGTGCAGTTCAGACTGAAGATGGATGGAGACTGAGAAGCAACGGAGAAGTCTACCAGAACGTGGAAAGAATCTCCGCGTCTATGCGGAAGAGAAGGCTGACATTCCTCGGACATCTCTATAGAATGAACGACCATAGATTAACTAAACAAATATTCGACTATCTCTGGAAGAAAAAGACCACCACAACATGGATTAAGGAAGTTAGGAAAGATTTAGAAAAGTTAAACATCACAGAATCTCAAATGCTAGAAAGAAATGTATTTAAGAGCAAAGTGAACAATCTGGAAGGGTTTCAAGATGAAGGAAGACCTAAGAGAAGTGGACGAACTTGGACAGAAGACCAAAGAAAAAATGCCAGTGAACGCATGAAGGAATATTGGAGACAGAGGAAACTCCAGGCAAAGAATAAGAAAAAGAAATATAATTGTTGCGTGATCCTAAGTGGTCAATTCGCGTGAAAAAAAAGGGGAAATTTCGTTTGGTCTATATTTTTTCAAAGTTTTCCATGCGAGGTATTCCGGACCAAAAACACCCCGAATGCCCGATGGTGCAAGTTTTATAAAATTCAGAAATTGATTCCTTGCGTGGCATATAGATCTTTTATTAAGGAATGTACATTAGTTTCGCAGAAAACCAAAATACCGCAGTACATATACTAGAGTCAGGACCATACAAATTTGCAAATAGTTCCACATCAGTCAAGATATGTTTAATAGAGTACATAAGGTCTTCATATTCCATATTCCCAGAAGTTTCCAACATCCAAGGCAATCTGTATCCTCTGTGTAAGATGTTGGGCACAAAGAGCATTGAAGCCTGTGACTTGTGGTTTGTCGTTGTCCACATGCCAGTGCTGAATGAATGAGCGTGCTCGCTTCCGCTCGAGAAATGAATAACAAAGGTAACAATAGTGTCCTGTGTACGCTACGCTGACGTGCATACTGTCTCTCATAAACGCATTATTATACATCACAGTGTGAAACTGAATAGGACTACCATTGAGTTGCCATATGTGATATTTTACAAAGTTAGTTGGCTTGCATTATTCCCGACAACTGCGACGAATATTCAAAAATATAGGCCTATCGATTTATTACACATTGTATTCATCGGAAACATATTTTAACCCTTAGAAAGCTTTGTGTGGTCCCCGAGACTACTCTCAATTTTGTTTGTTTGCCCTGTACTGAACTCGAATTCTAAATGATTCAGGATGGACAGGATGCTATTTAGGACGTTTTGGTGAAATTTGGAGAAGATTGCGATATTTTTGGAGGAATTACGATATTTTTAAAATTTTAATACGAGAGGAAGCTTCAGATTGTGTTTGACAACAACAAAATGGCGAGCGAAGCCGCCCTTGGGCAATGCTGCGTAGTATTTTCGCAAGACCGCCCATAGCAACTTGTAAAGTTCGAAGAGAAATGCGTTGATTGGCTAATCCAATTGCCAGAATCAGTAAGGGTAGGAGAAATGAGCGCGCTTGATGAGAAGCTTCGTCGATTTATAAACTGCCATTTATTAAAGAAGAGAGAATCTGCACATTTGAAACTATTGAGAAAGGATCTAAATTAAAAGGATTTATGATAGTCACCCAGAGATGGAAGTTTGATAATCCTGTAAGAAGATATAAGTAATGATTGGTTTGCCGCTTTTTTTTTCATGACGCGCCATTCGATTGGTTTTGAGGTGCGTGGTGACGCGCTGCCGATCGAGGTCTTTTGTGCGGAGGTGACGAGAGGAACGGATCTGCGACAGGGGAGTTCCTGAAACTAGCGTGTGCGAGATAGGGGTCTCACGCGAACATAGTTTGTCGGCGAGGGAGGCAGTCCCGTCGGTCAGAAATTAACATGGGAAGTCCGGTGAAGATGTGGGAAACAGAATATCGTCATAATATCAGTTCTCGTGTGAAACTAGTATTGAGAGTTTGACTAAACTAAAGAGAAACGTCGTGTGCACATTACATGAAAGTTTCAAGACGACATTCGAAAGAATAAGATAGTTTTCTTTGTTGAAAGCACTTTCGTTAAAGAAGCACGTTTCGCTTGGTGCGTGTCAGCTATACAGGCGTGAAGGAAAGGCCCGTTATCTGCCTGTGCTAACATTTGTATGACAGCAGCACTCATTTATAGCAAGTCTCTGTTTAGTGACAAGCTTCTTATCGAAATGTTCGACATGCAAGCGTTAAGGGGAACAGTTAACATTGTGTTTAACGCAGTTGTGATCATGTTCTAAGCCAAGTTATGCGCAGGGAACGTGATGTTACACTGTTGGACTGGGATACCGGGCAACCGACATTAATCTTAAAATTATAAGATGTGGTGTAACGATTACAAGGCTACAATCCAACGTTACGAGATGGAACTTGATTACCGCGTCATGGCTAGATATTATCAGACCCGAAGCGAAGCAGTTCATCATACTTCGAGACTGGGGGATTCTTGCGGTATCGCTGATCGAGGCGAGCTCCGTGTTCGAAGCCAGCCAGGGAGATTGACGATCGGGGAGCAGGGTTCGAGTCGTGACAAGGCAGTCTTCCGAAGAAAGAGGATGAAGATTAGTAAGTGTGGAATTGCTGGTGTCGTTAGTAATTCCCTCCATACTTCTTCTA
The DNA here is from genome assembly GCA_946902985.2 of Meconema thalassinum. Classification (NCBI taxonomy): domain Eukaryota; kingdom Metazoa; phylum Arthropoda; class Insecta; order Orthoptera; family Tettigoniidae; genus Meconema; species Meconema thalassinum. The sequence goes on along the minus strand of OX336389.2, from coordinate 62,361,519 downwards.
CAAGATGTCATCGCAAGGTAGAAACAGATATCCTCATTAGTAGCTGTTGGTTCTTTTTGTAGTTAGTTGTAGAATAGAATATCAGAGAGCATGGCACCATTTCTACGCTAAATTATTTTGTTGTGTGTGAAATAGTTTAAGCCCAGAAATTATTTTTCAGCGTTGGACATTTAAACATTAATTTTCTTTTAGTGAGATTTTCGGATAGTAACATTTGGATTTTTGACATAGGTTTTGAGATTTAAGCTCATTTTATTAATAATTTCGTTTATCGAATTTCTTTCGATCCACGTATCTTTGGGAATTTTATTGTATATTATTGAATTTTATTGGGAATTTTATTGAAGTTTATTGAACATTATTGGAATATTATTGGAATTTTATTGGATATTATTCAATATTTTAGAAAATGGTATTACTTTACCCAAGCAACTTAGACTTTGAAAGGAATGTTTATTTGGAAATGAATTATTATTTGGACATTTCCAAGACTTTATAGTTATCTTCGAGTCTGACTTCGCTCAAGTAATTATTTAATCAAACATTTTGAATTGGTGGAAGGATGAAACACTATTTGGACATTCCACTTTAGCCAGTTATAACTAATAATAATTTATCTGTGGATAAATTATTTTATTTTATTTGAGAGATCTTATCTGCTCGGACAAATTAGCACATTTGAGTATTCTACGAAATTTTGCAACACTCTTGGAGATTGTTATTGACTTTAATTGCATTAACGCAATATTTTGGAAAGACCAGAGAGAAGTAACGAATGTTTATATTTATTAAATGTTAACAACAATTATTTGAAATCTAAAGTAACTTATACTAGTAAACCATTACGTCATCACTGTTTATTAGAGTCGACTATTATGTATTTTCACAACATCTGAAAGAGCTATACGCTGTAATTATTATAAGTAAATATATTATGAAAGCAAGGCATTATATGCAATTTAAATAAGTTGTTATGGCAGAATACTGTATTAAGAGATTGAAGTGAAGAATTATAGCAGCTATATTTGTTTAATATCAAGCTGAGGAAAATGTTATACGGAATTTACCTATGTAATTGAGAGAAGTCGTTGTTTAAGTATTCTGTGGATATTTGTTCAGTCTATTAGAGAAGGGAAGGTCATTATACGCGTTGTGAGCGTTTAATTGGAAATTATAAGTAAATATATTACAGTAAAGAATTAAGTAAGACCTTAGTTGTCCAGTATTATTGTAAAACGACTCTCAGTTGAATTGATTAGTTCTATTGGTGGAAAATATTTGGGAAACGGATTGAAAGTGAAAATGTTGTTAATTATTATTAAGATATTATCAAGGATAAGACATTAATTATATAAGCTTAACTTAACCGTTCGGCGATGTATTTATGCCCAATTTTGAAACGAAACATCTTTATTATGATGATAGCGATATGAAATTGTAAAAGTGACACTGTATTTAAGAGCATAAACATTTGGGATTGTCAGTAGTTGACCAGAGGAGGAAGGTTGGATGATTGAGAATCATCACGAATTATGTAAATAACATAAGACATTTGTTAACAATATTTAAATATAATACTATTAATAACTAGGAGAATTTAACGATATAATAAAGTTAACTGAATAACTTTCTTAATAAACATCTGATCCTAAAACAATAATAACAATATGGTTTATTATTTGGATTAACATGATTAATAATTATTTCTAATAATTAATAAACATTTAAATAACGAACATTTTACAAACTTAATTAATAATTTGGAAATATTAATAGTCTTTAATTAAATTATTTAATAATAATTTCTACCATTAATCATTAAATAATTTTGGGAACCTTAGTTGACAATTAAACGAAAGTTTAATATACTTTAATGTTTTTAAACGTTTAAACCATAAATTGGAGTGACGTTTAAAGAACGTGACGACGTTCTTTAAATACAGTAAGGTTGTTTACTGTTGTGTAAAGGTGATCTTATGGAAGATCAGTATAAAATTAATTTCTATTAATTTTACCAATGGATGACATTGGAATAGTAAGTAGAAATGTCATGGGAAGACATTGGATGTATTAAAACCGATCTTTGTTCATATATTACTAGGGAACAAGAGTAAAATTTAAGAGCTGTTGTGCAAACAGCTGATTGATAATTTGTTTATTTAATTTTATTTAAGAAGTGGAGTACTTCTAACGTCCATGGGACGATGATTTAATTTGATAATCTTATTATAGGAATTTTCGCAGAATCATTTGCGGATTACACGTAATTGTTATAGGAATATTTGTTAATTCAATATTTATTTATTATCACTTCGTTAATAAATTTATTTGTTAGTTTTGTAACTGCGTTTTGATGATTTATTTAAGTTATGAAGGAGGATTATGATTTGGTGCATTTGAGGTTTTATTGAACCACTAATTTCGCCCACTTAACCGAGAATAGTAAGTATCTCGAGCTCTTCGTTTATTTAGTTGATATACCCATTTTGCTTTACCAAAACATGATCTTAGAAAGTGTGCACCCCCCATTTAGCTATTGTTGGTAGGATTTCCAGGTTTTTGAGCCGGGGACCTCGAGATTCTGCAATCCAGCTGATCTTCGGATTCGACAAGCAGCTCAAATGGTTTAAACGGGTACACATTAAATGGCAGCCCAACGTTTAGGCTCGAACTGTGGTTCGTAGCGACGTATTTCGTGATGTCAGGCACGATTAGGCTTGTTGAGGCTTAATTGGGCGTGATTGGGTGCAATTGTTTTAATTTTGGAAGATTAGATTGAAAGAAATCCTGTGTAAGGAAGAATAAGTCGAGAAACAGAAAGCTGACTTATAATCTAAATCTGATGGTTGGATAATCCGGTTGTTGACATTTCAGTCACAGTCATGTAACGTAAATGATCAAAATTAATTAATAATAATAGAATTAGGACTTCATGATTTAAGTGAATCATTAACAGAATTACTCTAGGGTTTAGCATAAGTCTGGTAAACAATAAAATTCCCAAATATTAAGTTGAAAATGGTTGCTCTTTGGTGTTCTAGTTCTGCAGTGTATGTCATGTTCCCGTAGCAGTTGAAATATTTGTAATTGTTGCAATGGCAATGAAGATTGAAGAGGTATATAAGATGTTTTCAGATGTCCAAAATAAGATGGACAATCTGACAAAAGATGTGGAAGGTGTTCGCACGTACACCCAGAAAGGTTTTAAGAGTGTTAAAGAGGACGCTGAAAAGAAATTTAAGTCTGTTAGGGAAGAAGCAGAAAGAAATAGGGACACTATTAAAGAATCTGTAATTGAAAGCGTTAAAACAGAGGCAGATGCTGTTAAAGAAAGTGTTAGGGACACTATAGTAGAAAACATTGCTGACACAGTAAAGGAAAGTGTTAAAGACAGTATTAAACAAGATCTAGGTGAAATACAAGAGTCTTTGGAGAAATTACAAAGCAGTGCTACTTCCGTTAGCAGCGATGTTAATAAATTGCAAGTTAGTTCTACACAAGTCACGAACACAGTCGACAAGATACAGGGTAATGTTGACAAGATGCAGGAAAACGTTGAAAAGATACAGAGTAATGTTGACAAGATACAGGGAAATGTTAGAAAGGCCCATGATGAGTCTACATTACTCATAGAAAGAGTCATTAAAATTCAGAACAACACCGTCGATTTACAAACTAGACTAGGTAGTGTAGAGTCTAACACAGAAAAAGTTCAATCAAGATTAAGTATGATAGAGTCTAACACAGAACAAGTTCAATCAAGATTAGGTGGAATTGAGTCCAACATGCAACACAAGTTTAAAGAATTAGAAACAAGTAATGAGAATTTCCAGACTGAAATCAGAAAAGAATGGGAATCCAATAAACAACAAGCTGAGGGAAACACATCACAAACTAACATGAGGTTAACAGAACTTAAAATAGTTGTTGACAGTTTGAAAACACAAGTACAGGATCACAGTAAATTGTTGAAAGATGGAATTGATGTAGACGTGGAAAATATTGTCAAAAAAGTTTGGAAGCATTGAAGGATGATTGGAAGAAACTCAGTTCCGATCATGTTTCAAGCATCAAACGTGATATGGAAACCAAGATAGTTTCAACTGAAGCTAGATTAAACAAGGATGTTTCTGATGCAAGGGAGGATTTAATTAAAAGAATCAATCTTGTACAGAAAACTCAAAGTGATGATATGTCAGGAGTAAGAGCAGATCTCGATAGAGAAATGAATGAAACTAAGTCTTTAGGGGATAAAGTGAATCGAATGGATAATGACTTGACGGACGATAGGGAAAGGAGGTTAATTGAGCTTGAGGAAATTAAAAGGGGCATTCAAAATATTAACTTAGGCGATGCATTAACGGCAGAAGCTATTAAGATTTCATTAAAGGACGAACTTAGGAAGGAGATTCAGGAAAGCATAGGAAATCAGGTCGAGACCGAAAACGAAGTAAAGGAAACAGATCAAGCTAGGATGACACGATTAGAAGATGAAATTAGAGATGTTAGAACGAAACAAACTCCGATAGGACTTTCGATGCAACAAGATATAGATATAGGAGAGAATGATTTCGGGGTAGGAAGTCTAAGACAGGTACACCCTTCGAACAGAGCATCTAATGTCACTATCATTAGAAATTTTGAAGAAAAACCACGAAAATTTAATGACAAAGATGGTCTTACACCAATTGAGTTCGTTAAGCATCTCCGTGATTATTTTTATGAAAATCATATAACTCAAGATCGAGAAATGCGTATCGTGGAACGCTATCTCGAGGGATCACCTTTGGAGTGGTATCGTGCATTCAGGTATACGTTCGGAGACTTTGAGGAATTTGCCGAAGCTCTAGTCAAAATATATTGGAGTGTGGAAAGACAGCAAGATTTGAGAGCGGAGGTTTATTCTAAGAAATACTTAGGTACTCTCCCAACTAAGTACGCTGATTTCATTAATATGCAATTAGCGAAACTACGTTACCATCAACCCCCTTTGACACAAACAGAATTGATAGAAGCTATTTCTAGGCAGCTTCCGGTCGATGTCAGACGTAATTTAATATCGTCAGGAGTCAATGATCTTGCCAAGATGGATGAACTACTTCGTAGACTTGACTACACAAGCTCCATGCCTAATGTAATTCCTAGAAACAGGCAGGATAGTAGAGAGGTGAATACGATAGTCATTGATCAGACCCAACAAACGGAAGAAGTAACGAATCAAGTTCAAACTAAATCAGGTCCTGATAGGAACAATTACTTTAGATACAGACGGTATGAACCAAGGTACCGCCGATTCAGAGAAGGTAGACCTTACCAGCAAGAGGAGCGTAGAAATGGAGAAAATAACAGAAGGACAGGTTATTTCCGCAATAACAATAACTATAATAATAACAATTATAGGAACTACAACTCCAACCAACGAAATGATCAGAATAATCGAAACAATAGAGGTTATAGCCGCTATAAAAACTATAACGATGATGTATTCTCTAGACAGCAGTATAATGAGAGGTATCGTGAAGGTCAGGAGTACATTAGAAACGCTAACCAGAGGAATACAACTCGAGATTCCAGAAATAACAACAGGAGTGAAGTTGACCCTAAACCAGGTACTAGTCAACAGGGAAGAGCTGAAGAAACAGCCCCTGAACAAAAAAAAACTCCAATCACGAAGCGCAATTAAATGAAGGCCACTTGTCATATCACAATGTCACGATTAATGAGATTTACCAGGTCACTGACGAAGACTTACTCTTTGAGGAAGAAATTATAAGAGAGGAAAGGAAAACAGAATTACCCATTATCAATATTCATGTGGAAGAGGAGAAATGCAAATCTTTGGTTGATACTGGGGCAGTAGTTTCGATTTTGTCCGAGGAATGTTATTTGAGGCTTTTGAAAGGCAACAGTATGACGATTTTGCCAGCTTCAACGGTGAAGGTGAGGGGTATCTTTCAGGATAAGACGGTCAAATGTGAAGTACAAGTATTGTTAAATTTCAAGATCAATGAGAAAGAGTATGAACATGTCTTTATCGTGGTACAGAAAATCAACTTTGATATGATTGTGGGAATAGATTTTATTGGAAAAGTAGGAGCAGTTATCGATTTGAAGAATCGAGTGATGAAACTATACGAGAATAATTTGGAAGCGGAGAATTTGGAAGGACAGGAAATAAGTACAGATCTAGATACAGATTATAGGGAGGATGTTTTAGAAAACATTGTGAGTGAAGTGGAAAGAGAAAGAGAATATCATACTCAATCGATTGAAGGGTTCGAAGAAATCCAAGAAGAATTTGAAGATTTGATAATCGAATTCAAAGACATTTTTGATGAGAAACCAGGTCTAATTAAAGATTTCCAGTATCGTATTCGATTGACCAATGAAATGCCTTATCAGAAAAAGATATACCCTATTCCTGAAAAATATTACGAAGAAGTGAAAGGAATTATTAGAAAAATGGAAGAGGATGGAATAATTAGAAAGCAAGCATCATCCTATATCAATCCTATAACTGTTGTGAAGAAAAGCAATGGACAATTACGTTTATGCCTCGATGCAAGAAGTATCAACGCGTTGATTTTGCCGGAGACAGATAGACCACCGAGGATTTGAGATTTATTAAGAAGATTTAAAGGAAAGTCATGTTTCAGTGTACTGGATCTCACAGCCTCCTTTTATCAGATAGATCTCTCAGAAGATAGTAGACAGTATACCGGGTTTTTATTCGACCAATCGAGCTACGTATTTTTGAGATTACCTTTTGGTATTGTCAACAGTGGACCAGCTTTAATAAGAGCTTTGGACAGTAAGCTTAGTGACGAGGTGAAGGAAAACACAATGTGTTATATTGATGATCTCATCATTTCATCTGAGAATGAAAGGGAACATTTAAAGAAGTTGTTTTTGGATTTGAGAGAAGCAAATATTAAGGTAAATTTTGGCAAGTGCCATTTTTTGAAGGAAAGAATAGATTTCTTGGGTCACACCATTGATCAGTTTGGCTACCATCCGAATGAGAAGAAAGTAGAAGCTATTGTTCGATTCCCAAGACCTACTAAAGTGAAACAAGTTCGAGAATTTGTAGGCATGTGCCAATTCTTGAGTAATCACTGTAGCCGATATTCAGAGGTCATGGCACCATTGTATGATCTTCTTAAAAAGAATAATAGATGGAAATGGGGTCCCGCAGCAGAAGAGGTATTTGAAAAAGCAAAGGAAATGCTTAGAAATAATATTAAATTGGAGTATCCAGAGTTCGACCGTATATTCTATTTAGAATCGGATGCGTCGAGAGTGGGAATCAGTGCTGTGTTATATCAGAAAGATGAGAGTGGAAAGAAGCATTATATTGGATTTTGCAGTAGGAAACTGAGGAAACACGAGGAAAATTATTTTACCACTGAGTTGGAGGCGCTAGCTTTTGTAACGGCGTTGCAGCAATGGAAGAAAGTCCTGCTGGGACATCAAATTGTTATTTTAACTGACCATAGAGCTCTCCAGTTCATGATGCAGTCGGATTTATCCAGCGATCGATTAACAAGATGGACTTTGTTTGTTCAGCAGTTTAATGCGACCATAATCCATCAACCTGGTAAGGATAATCTTTTAGCTGATGCTTTATCGCGTAATCCTGTAGAGAATATCCAGATAAATGCGATACAATTGGAGCCGAAAGATCAAGAGACTTTGGTGAAACTTGAGAGGATCAATGTATCACAGAAAAGATGCACTCCAATAAGGATCATGTATCGGTTTTTGAAAGGTTATATGGATAATGCTGATCCAGACTATGAGAATATCCGAAGACGCTCGAATCGATATGTTTTGTCAGGAGACATTGTTTGCAAGTATGTCGATAAGGAGAAGACAAGAGTCAGAGTTATGGTTCCTCCCAATTTAGTAAAACCTTTGGTTTGGTTGACACACCACAGTATAGGCCACGGTGGTTTGGATAAGACTGTCAATACTTTACAGGAAATGTTTAATTGGAAGAAGTTGAGGAATTCGGTGGCTGAGATCATTCGAACTTGTGAGAAATGTCAGAAAGGGAAATATACATCGGAGCTTCTTAAGGAAAGACCTAGGTCCATTATACCATCTAAACCCCTTGAACTATTCGCCTGCGACATTTTTGGTCCATGTCCCAAGGGACATAGAGGAAATCAGTTTGTATTAGTAACGATAGACGTATTTTCAAAATTGGTATCTTTGGATCCGATCCAGAAAGCTACAACAAGGCAAGTTTTGAATAGGATTGAGAGACCAGTAATTCCGAAGGCAGGAAAGCCGGAATTTATTTTAACTGACCATGGGCCTCAGTTTACGTCTATGGGATTTCAGGAAGCCATGGAAAGGCTAGACATTAAGCATATATTTTCTAGTGTGCGATGTCCGGAGACGAATCCCAGTGAAAGAATTATGTCAGAATTTACAAAATTCTGTAGGATTTTTTGTCTTAATGATCATCGAAGTTGGGTTAGATTCGTTCCCATCATTGAAGAATGCCTTAATACAACGTTTCACGAGAGTTCGGCGGATGTTCCGTTGATGCTCCATTTTGATAGGAAGCCAGAGAGGCCTTGGAAGAATTTGTTTGATTCCATACCTAAAGATCCAGAAATTCCGAGAAGAGAAAGGATCGAGAAAGCCAAGGATAATTTAAGAAAGGCAGCAGACAAACGTATGAAGAGGATTCGGGGAAAACGATTCAGTGCACCATTTAACGTCGGAGATTTAGTCCTGATTAGGAAACCAACGAAAGCTGATGTAGCTCAGAAGATATACACGAAATTTTCGATCGTGTACATGGGTCCGTTTAGAGTGGGCACTGTTTTTGGAAACAACTGTTATGAAATTTTGGAGATTGATAGCGATAATTCTGTGGGAAGATTCAATGCTAAGAATCTGAAGAAGTTTTATGAGAGAGTGGATTAACAAACGAATTTAGAATTCTATTTCAAGGTTTGTTTTATGAAACCCGAATAAAAGCATTGGCCACGCTTTAATTCAAGCGTTAAGGGGAAAATAAACTCGAATTCTAAATGATTCAGGATGGACAAGATGCTATTTAGGACGTTTTGGTGAAATTTGGAGAAGATTGCGATATTTTTGGAGGAATTACGATATTTTTAAAATTTTAATACGAGAGGAAGCTTCAGATTGTGTTTGACAACAACAAAATGGCGAGCGAAGCCGCCCTTGGGCAATGCTGCGTAGTATTTTCGCTAGGCCGCCCATAGCAACTTGTAGAGTTCGAAGAGAAATGCGTTGATTGGCTAATCCAATTACCAGAATCAGTAAGGGTAGGAGAAATGAGCGCGCTTGATGAGAAGCTTCGTCGATTTATAAACTGCCATTTATTAAAGAAGAGAGAATCTGCACATTTAAAACTATTGAGAAAGGATCTAAATTAAAAGGATTTATGATAGTCACCCAGAGATGGAAGTTTGATAATCCTGTAAGAAGATATAAGTAATGATTGGTTTGCCGCTTTTGGTTTCATGACGCGCCATTCGATTGGTTTTGAGGTGCGTGGTGACGCGCTGCCGATCGAGGTCTTTTGTGCGGAGGTGACGAGAGGAACGGACCTGCGACAGGGGAGTTCCTGAAACTAGCGTGTGCGAGATAGGGGTCTCACGCGAACATAGTTTGTCGGCGAAGGATGCAGTCCCGTCGGTCAGAAATTAACATGGGAAGTCCGGTGAAGATGTGGGAAACAGAATATCGTCATAATATCAGTTCTCGTGTGAAACTAGTATTGAGAGTTTGACTAAACTAAAGAGAAACGTCGTGTGCACATTACATGAAAGTTTCAAGACGACATTCGAAAGAATAAGATAGTTTTCTTTGTTGAAAGCACTTTCGTTAAAGAAGCACGTTTCGCTTGGTGCGTGTCAGCTATACAGGCGTGAAGGAAAGGCCCGTTATCTGCCTGTGCTAACATTTGTATGACAGTAGCACTCATTTATAGCAAGTCTCTGTTTAGTGACAAGCTTTTTATCGAAATGTTCGACATGCAAGCGTTAAGGGGAACAGTTAACATTGTGTTTAACGCAGTTGTGATCATGTTCTAAGCCAAGTTATGCGCAGGGAACGTGATGTTACACTGTTGGACTGGGATACCGGGCAACTGACATTAATCTTAAAATTATAAGATGTGGTGTAACGATTACAAGGCTACAATCCAACGTTACGAGATGGAACTTGATTACCGCGTCATGGCTAGATATTATCAGACCCGAAGCGAAGCAGTTCATCATACTTCGAGACTGGGGGATTCTTGCGGTATCGCTGATCGAGGCGAGCTCCATGTTCGAAGCCAGCCAGAGAGATTGACGATCGGGGAGCAGGGTTCGAGTCGTGACAAGGCAGTCTTCCGAAGAAAGAGGATGAAGATTAGTAAGTGTGGAATTGCTGGTGTCGTTAGTAATTCCCTCCATACTTCTTCTACAAGATGTCATCGCAAGGTAGAAACAGATATCCTCATTAGTAGCTGTTGGTTCTTTTTGTAGTTAGTTGTAGAATAGAATATCAGAGAGCATGGCACCATTTCAACGCTAAATTATTTTGTTGTGTGTGAAATAGTTTAAGCCCAGAAATTATTTTTCAGCGTTGGACATTTAAACATTAATTTTCTTTTAGTGAGATTTTCGGATAGTAACATTTGGATTTTTGACTTATAGGTTTTGAGATTTAAGCTCATTTTATTAATAATTTCGTTTATCGAATTTCTTTCGATCCACGTATCTTTGGGAATTTTATTGTATATTATTGAATTTTATTGGGAATTTTATTGAAGTTTATTGAACATTATTGGAATATTATTGGAATTTTATTGGATATTATTCAATATTTTAGAAAATGGTATTACTTTACCCAAGCAACTTAGACTTTGAAAGGAATGTTTATTTGGAAATGAATTATTATTTGGACATTTCCAAGACTTTATAGTTATCTTCGAGTCTGACTTCGCTCAAGTAATTATTTAATCAAACATTTTGAATTGGTGGAAGGATGAAACACTATTTGGACATTCCACTTTAGCCAGTTATAACTAATAATAATTTATCTGTGGATAAATTATTTTATTTTATTTGAGAGATCTTATCTGCTCGGACAAATTAGCACATTTGAGTATTCTACGAAATTTTGCAACACTCTTGGAGATTGTTGTTGACTTTAATTGCATTAACGCAATATTTTGGAAAGACCAGAGAGAAGTAACGAATGTTTATATTTATTAAATGTTAACAACAATTATTTGAAATCTAAAGTAACTTATACTAGTAAACCATTACGTCATCACTGTTTATTAGAGTCGACTATTATGTATTTTCACAACATCTGAAAGAGCTATACGCTGTAATTATTATAAGTAAATATATTATGAAAGCAAGGCATTATATGCAATTTAAATAAGTTGTTATGGCAGAATACTGTATTAAGAGATTGAAGTGAAGAATTATAGCAGCTATATTTGTTTAATATCAAGCTGAGGAAAATGTTATACGGAATTTACCTATGTAATTGAGAGAAGTCGTTGTTTAAGTATTCTGTGGATATTTGTTCAGTCTATTAGAGAAGGGAAGGTCATTATACACGTTGTGAGCGTTTAATTGGATATTATAAGTAAATATATTACAGTAAAGAATTAAGTAAGACCTTAGTTGTCCAGTATTATTGTAAAACGACTCTCAGTTGAATTGATTAGTTCTATTGGCGGAAAATATTTGGGAAACGGATTGAAAGTGAAAATGTTGTTAATTATTATTAAGATATTATCAAGGATAAGACATTAATTATATAAGCTTAACTTAACCGTTCGGCGAAGTATGTATGCCCAATTATGAAACGAAACATCTTTATTATGATGATAGCGATATGAAATTGTAACAGTGACACTGTATTTTAATTGCATAAAAATTTGGGATTGTCAGTAGTTGACCAGAGGAGGAAGGTTGGATGATTGAGAATCATCACGAATTATGTAAATAACATAAGACATTTGTTAACAATATTTAAATATAATACTATTAATAACTAGGAGAATTTAACGATATAATAAAGTTAACTGAATAACTTTCTTAATAAACATCTGATCCTAAAACAATAATAACAATATGGTTTATTATTTGGATTAACATGATTAATAATTATTTCTAATAATTAATAAACATTTAAATAACGAACATTTTACAAACTTAATTAATAATTTGGAAATATTAATAGTCTTTAATTAAATTATTTAATAATAATTTCTACCATTAATCATTAAATAATTTGGGAACCTTAGTTGACAATTAAACGAAAGTTTAATATACTTTAATGTTTTTAAACGTTTAAACCATAAATTGGAGTGACGTTTAAAGAACGTGACGACGTTCTTTAAATAGAGTAAGGTTGTTTACTGTTGTGTAAAGGTGATCTTATGGAAGATCAGTATAAAATTAATTTCTATTAATTTTACCAATGGATGACATTGGAATAGTAAGTAGAAATGTCATGGGAAGACATTGGATGTATTAAAACCGATCTTTGTTCATATATTACTAGGGAACAAGAGTAAAATTTAAGAGCTGTTGTGTAAACAGCTGATTGATAATTTGTTTATTTAATTTTATTTAAGAAGTGGAGTACTTCTAACGCCCATGGGACGATGATTTAATTTGATAATCTTATTATAGGAATTTTCGCAGAATCATTTGCGGATTACACGTAATTGTTATAGGAATATTTGTTAATTCAATATTTATTTATTATCACTTCGTTAATAAATTTATTTGTTAGTTTTGTAACTGCGTTTTGATGATTTATTTAAGTTATGAAGGAGGATTATGTTTTGGTGCATTTGAGGTTTTATTGAACCACTAATTTCGCCCACTTAACCGAGAATAGTAAGTATCTCGAGCTCTTCGTTTATTTAGTTGATATACCCATTTTGCTTTACCAAAACATGATCTTAGAAAGTGTGCACCCCCCATTTAGCTATTGTTGGTAGGATTTCCAGGTTTTTTGAGCCGGGGACCTCGAGATTCTGCAATCCAGCTGATCTTCGGATTCGACAAGCAGCTCAAATGGTTTAAACGGGTACAGTACCATTCCTTTTTGACCTCGCAAGACCGGTTACGTAAATTTGTGCGTTGGTGTAATTTTCTTTTGTCGCTGTACGAAATTCGTTTTGAAGTGAAAACTGTTAAAAACCTAGAACGTCAAAGTTATATACTGGAAGTGCTTCATTGAAAATATGTGTTGACAATATAGTTTGAATGCATCAGGGACGTGAAGGATTTTGATTTTATTTAGATACAGTAAGGTTGTGTGTGTTATTACATATGAATTTCAAAGGATATTAAGGCTAAATGTCCCGACACTTTGGTAAGATTATATTTCAACAGATGGCAGCACAAGCGAAGCTGAATTTATTTATTTATTTTTCTATCGAAGGGGAGCTCCGATCTGCGATCTGAAAACTACTATGCCCTCTGTCTAGTAGCAGAATTGATATTAATTCACTGCTTACTTTTTAATTTAAAAAACAGAAAAGTTGCCGTTTGTGTTTCAAATATCTGATTAAAATTCGAAAGAAAACGGGTAATACGAAAGTTGAGTTTTACTCACTGATTCCAAAGCCGCATCGAAAACCTAAATCGATTGAATAGAACCGTCGGGATCAATTTGGGAAGTTTGTGAATAAAACTGTTACTGTATTTGCAACAAGGCGCGGCAAGAGAATAAGGTCATGGAGAGCGGGTTGGTGGAGGGTTGGGGGGAGGGGAGTAGAGCTAGAGTGATTTGAGAGAGCGATAACCTTGCCAGACGGTATGGAATTCCCGAGCATCTTGTCCAATATTGAGATTGACTGTGCTGGTTAGTTCTGAATTATTGTCAAGGTCTGGATATTTCTGAGTGATCCTTTGATATTTTACCAGTTCCTAGTTATGACTTCTTGTTTTTAGTTCATCGATCTCATTAATTACTTTTTATTTAATTTATTTTACCTGCAACAGTATTATTTTTTAATGCCCGTTAGGTGTTCTATTTTCTGCACTTTAATTTTTGGACAGTATTTCTGGTAGAATAGATTTTTTCTTTTAGTCAATTTTACCCTCCAGGTTGGTGGTTCCCACGGACTCAGCGAGGGAACTCACCACTACCGCCTGTCCTAAAGCTGGGAACCCTTCGTCGGATTGGATACAACTGGGGAGATGTGATCAGCACTTCACCCATGCGGTCTCACCTGCAAAGTGAACAGGGGCCTCATGAGGGATGGGATGGGAAAGGAAGATTGGGATGGATATGCAAGGAAGAGGGAAGGAGGCGGCCGTGGTCTTACAGTAGGTATCATCCCGGCATTTGCCCGAAGACGAAGTGGGAAACCACGGAAAACCACTTCGAGGATGGCTGAGTTGGGAATCAACACCCTCTACTGATTTGTACTACCCAAGGCTGAGTAGACCCCGTTCCAGTCCTCATACCACTTTTCAAATTTCGTGGCAGAGCCGGGAATCGAACCCAGGACCTCCGGGGTGGCAGCGAACAATGCTGACTGCTACGCTAGGCCACGACTGGTGGAGAGCATTACGGTCATCACGTGAAGTTATTTTTTCGCTTTTGTTGAAAAATGGAGCCACCACCAAAAGCGATTCAAGGGCGTTCCACTAAATCGCAGAGGAGATTGCGACCAAGAAAAGGAAGCCAGCCCCCCCCCCCCAAAAAAAAAAAACACCCGTAAGTTTGTTTTTCCTAGTTTATATTTGAAATTATATAATTCTTTACGCTTGCATTAGAGAATCAGTAATGCTCTGAGCAGTTATGATTTCACTTATATTTTACAAGTTGGATGAGTAAACATCATCCCCCAATCTGCAGGCTACATGGCTGAAGGCGCAGTGGTTGCTTGGTAGGCCTAGGCCTTCATGGGCTGTGGCGCCAAGGGTGTAGTTTGTTTTTTACTTCTAATACATAAGTGTAGGAGTAAAAAATCACGAACTATTCAGTGTCAACTTTTTTCAGAGAAGCAAGTTCGACTTCAAATGAAAACAATGCGTTGTGTTGATAAATAAAGGCGTAACGAATGTGAAAATGGAAAATTGGTTTCCGGAAATACTGGATTAGATTGGGATCCATAAAGACTGCAAACAGTACTTTTGAAATACCAGTGGGCAAGGTAAAGACAAACAGCTAACTGCAACCAAACTTATGCGTTATTGCTTGCAGCCCCTAATTGCAAAAAGTTCCCAGCTAGTATCAAACATCACCAACAATGGTGCCGAAAATTATATGTCCCTTGTTGCAAAATTCACGGGAGATAAGCAGATTTTTGTTGTTGTCGTGTAGCCTCCTGAGAGGCCGAGTGCAGGTCTTTCTAGTAGACGCCCGTGGGCGACCTGCGCGTCGGGATGAGAGATGGAATGGATGAAGATGAATGAAACTGGGCAAGGATGTGGAAGGCAGCGGCCGTGGCCTGTCAGAAGGTACTGTCCCAGCATTTGCCTGGTATTGAAAATGGGAAACCACGGAAAACCATTTCAAGGACAGCCGACGGTGGGGCTCGAACCCACGCGTCTACCGAATCAGCAGAGAGCTTGGCTCCATGACCTAATGCAGCGCTTTAGCCAGCGTAGCCACTACTGTCGGTATAAGCAGATCAATCGAGGGAAACGAGGTTCCTTCACTTATAGAACCAAAGCTGCTGGACTGGCCTTTCAGTTTGGACCATCCTGGCACTATAAAACAATGAAATCCGTTTAGAAAAAAAACTGCCACAATAGTGAAGGACACTGCACTCAGCAGAAAGAGAAGAAGTGCAGCTTTCCGAAAAAGTTTATTTGCGTCGCGAGAAGGGAAAAGAATGTCCCGACCACAGTCTAATGAAATGAAACGTACTGTCTCACGTGATTATAGAAACCGATCAATGCAGTTGGATTTCGATGAGGTACTGTTGAGAGAGGTTAGTGATGAAAAGATCAAGCAACTAACGGTCAGTGAAGGCCATATACAAAAACAGGAAAAGGAAACAAGGGACCAAAGGGAAAATGAAAAGTGGCACACAGCTAGAAAGGACAGACTTACGGCATCCAATTTTGGACATGTATGCAAGAGGAAACCTACTTCGAAATGTGCTCCAATAGCAAAAAACATTCTGTACGGCGAATTTCACTCAAAAGCAATGCAGCATGGCTGTGGTAATGAGCGAATTGCAAAACGAAATTTAGAGGAGAAATCGGTAGAAAAGTCGAAGAATGTGGTATTTTCGTACATAAAACGTATGGGTTTTTAGGTGCCTCCCCAGACGGATTAATAGGAGACGACGCTGTAGTCGTAGTCAAGTGCCCTTATTTTGCACGGAATATGACCATACTGGAAGCCTGCAAAAAGCTAAAGGGATTTCGTTTGGCAGAATGTAAGCGAAAGAGAAAGCCAAAGAATGTCAAGAACAGTGCATAAAAGACACGGATAGTCAGTCTGAAAGACTAGACTTTATATCATTTTAAATGCTAGCAGCCGAATACCAAGGAGGCAGTGCACGAAAAAGTTTCAAGATTCTATTTTGTTTCTTCACTGCCTACTTGATTGTTCTCGCACAGCCTTCTTAAAACTCTGTTCTCGCACTGCCTTCTTGGTACTCGGCTGCTACATCGTACTATGACGTCACACACCTTAGTACATTTTCGGTACATTTCGTCCCGTCACCGTAACGTATCTCCAGACCTCAGCGTAACGCCGAAGTCGACATGATCATTTAAAATGATAATAATAATAACGTTATTGGTTTTACGTCCCTTTTAACTACTGCGGCTTTTAGAGCTCCGGGGTGCCGGAATTTTGCCCCGAAGGGGATCTTTAACGTGCCAGTAAATCTAATGACACGGTTCCCTCGCATTCGCGCACTCTCAAATGCCAACTGGCTGCACCAGGATTCGATCCTGCAACCTTGGGCACAGCAAGTGAGAACGTTACCACTGAGACACGCAGCCAGCCAAAGGTACTGATGACCAAGATGTCCCAAGCCCCTACAATGTATTATTATCAACATGAAGGTTAAAGGAAGTAAGAAAGGCATCTGTACGAACACATTGTGCCTACGTTACATATTGTGACACTACTACAGTATAATTTTATTGTTCAGATATTTTCCACGCCTAGGCACTTGTACACTTAACTCGCCGAACTCGAATATTTCTGACAAGAGGAAGACAACTCCTTCCTGTCGTCAAATTGTTCCCTTTTCCCTCCGCCCTGTCAGCGTGTTCATCATTTTCCTTGCGCAAGAGATCTTGTGGAGCCGTGCCGCCTGCCACCCTTTTCGAAACAATTCCCGAACTAATGCTGTCGGTTCCACTCACCTGATTTTAATTCTGAAAAATGCCTAGGAAACAGGAAATAAATCTCCATTTTCGTATTACTAGGTTTTTTTTCATATTTTAAGCAGAGAAACTGTTAGTAACTTTTTTTTTTTCACATTTTGGAAAATGCATCGAATTAATATCAATTCAATTGCAGTCTAGTATACATAGTGGGTTTCAGATCGCAAATACGAGCTTTCGTTCAAGAGAAAACTGAAAAAAGAAATTGTCTCACTTTGGTGCTGCTACGTGGTGTCAGAATTACAAACTAAACAAGAAGTTCCGTGAAGAACTATACAGCCTACTTTTCATGCCAATGATTATTCTACAGTATATGAACCTATCTAGAATAATGACGAAATTAAGTTGGTAATGTCGAAATATCTAATTAGCTCAAAATATACCTGGTATAATGTAGCCTAATAGAGCACTACAGTTGGCAGCCCTGGTGACTCAATATATCCTTTGTTACATCTCTTTAGGTACAGAATACAAAATTTGGTTGAAGTCCAATGGACGTTACATGCAGTTAGACACTGGATCTATCAGCACGCGTAAAAGCATGTTGCCAACAATACCATGCGTGTGCTGGTCAGAAATAATCTGAAATATTATGATATCTTGTTGTGCCAATTTTGGATGAAATCCATTTGTTAGTATATAAGTTACATGCATTTTAAAATTGGACATATCAGCAGGCATAGAATTATGTTGGCAGCACTGCCTTGTATTAATTACTCCAAATTAATCTAGAATGTCAGGTGCAATACGTGTGCCAAGTATAGAGCTGCTGGCTTGCATACTTTCTGATATATTGATATTAGGGTAAAAAAAATATATACAGTATTTATTAACAGTTGGCAGCCCTGATTGCTCTTAACAATACTTATAGTCATATCTGTTATGGTACACATAGCACATACGAAATTTGGTTTTAATCCAACTGATAGTATAGAAGTTACATGTATTTAAAATTTGTGTTGTTATTGGTTTTACGTCCCTTTGAACTACATTGGCTTTTAGAGACGCCGGGGTGCCGGAATTTTGCCCCGAGGGGGATCTTTAACGTGCCAGTAAATCTACTGACACGGCTCCCTCGCATTTGCGCACCATCAAATGCCAGCTGATTGCGCCAGGTTTCGAACCTGCAACCTTGGGCTCAGCAAGCGAGAACGTTACCCCTGAGCCACGCAGCCAGACTATTAAAAAAAAAAAAATGTTACCATCAGCAGGCTTATAATCATGTTGGTAGGACTGACGTATATAAATTACTCCAAATTAATCTAAAATGTCAGAATATACGTGTGCATAGTTTAAAGCTGTTGGCTTGCATACTTTCTGATATATTGGTATTGGGATAAAAAAAATAGAGAGAGCAATTATTAACAGTTGGCAGCCCTGGTGGCTCTTATGAATACGCCTAGTCATATCTGTTTATGTACAGATATTACATACAAAATTTGGTTGAAATCCAATTGATAGTGTAGAAGTTATATGCATTTAAACATTGGACCTATCAGAAGGCATAAAATTATTTTGGCAACACTGTCATGGTTGGCCTCCTGGAAATTAAACTGAAATAGTATTATCTACATGTGTGCCAATTTTGGAATAGCTCCCATGTACACCTTGCAAGATATCCAACATGGAGCTCAAATTTCTAGTGCGTTTTTTCAGCAGTTGGTAGCACTGACATAATTTTCAAATATGGACGTGAGATATTCCGGTGCACATCTTTACTCATACTGTGCCCGTTTAGACCGGAGTCCGCACGACCACATATGCATTTTACCAATAATCAGTCAGCACGAGAGTCAAAATATCCCGGAGCGCCAGATGGGTTAAAGCAAATCGCAAAAACGACATCAAATTAAAAAAATGCTTTACTGATTTTTGGCTCAATGCAGCAATAAGGATAGAAGGAGATTTAATTGGGAGAAACACATCTGGTAAAATTATCTCAGTTTATTTTAAAGTTAAAATCTGACTGCAAGAATGCTCAAAGCAGCATCATCCACGTGTGGCGATCCACACTCTTATTTACACACAATATACAGAAATCTTCCAAACACATTTGACAATCTTTTTGGAAACACAAGTCCGATTAATAGTCCTGTGGACTGTGTTCCAAAATTATTAATATTTAATTCCAGTTCAAAATGAATTGTCCATACTGGAAATAACGTAGAACACTGTTTGACTATTTACATGATATTAACACTCGTAGAATAAATGTTTATAGAATTTTTAAACTTTCACTTGTTTTCCAGTTTTCAAAAATATATCGTCGAAAATATTATCATAGAAGCAACACAAATTATTAACACATATTAATAACATCTGAAAAGTATTTGACCTTGAGCATAGCATCGAAGAACTGTGCGAAGCACAACAACAATTAATCGTTCTTCTGACATTAAACATTCGAGAAGTGACTCGATTATGAACTTCAAGTTCCAAACAAAACATATGATTTCTGAATCATCAACTTGATCAACAAATGGTTGAACCATTCAACTATTAGATTTTCCACTTGGAATCATTATAAAAATATTTATGTTTATGGCCATTCTTAGTAACTTTCACAACTTGCAATTCTTCGACAGAATGCGGAAATAAGAATTGTAGTTTTATAATGAATTCATTCAGTTCATGGCACTAGCATTGAAAATATCCTTCAAATTATTCGTGGTTAAAGAATTATTTTTAATTGGCAGTGGCCCATTCTATTATTTGTGTAAGAACACAATATTATAACAACAACAACAACGGCAAAGGTCTTCCTCTGAAGAAGAATAAACTACTATCATGACAAATCCGGGTTCTAGCAAAATCAAAGTCTAAATGGAATTCGTAAACAAGGTTGAAATAAGAACTGATGGTTTCAAAGAAATAACCTTCGGGTTATTCATACGACGAAATGTGTGGCTCCAATACTCCTACTATAAACCTGAGCCATCGAACCTGCTATTTGATTGATGCTCGAAAAAACCTTCATTCCTGCGACTTAACATGCGCACCTGGGAATGGCATTTCAACTACTCCACACACATAAATTATCTTCCCAAAATTTATACAATAAATCAAGCCTCTGCTTGTTATCAACACTGGAAGATTAATAAACTTACAAGTTTATTTTATTTTACCATTCAGTTCAACCCGTGAATTTACCATACTTATGAAAAGCTTCATTTCACTTTCGAAGTGTATTTACGTCATGATTTTATATAAATACAAAAATATCCTATTCGATACAAATATCAATTGCTTCCCATTTCATGCCTCTCCGTATTATCTGAAACATATACTTTGCTCATTGCAAATATCAACTGTTCAACCAGAACTGAAATGTTGGTTGAATGCGGGCTTGCGCTAACCTCTCTCCTTCGGAAAATCTCCTGTTTCAAACTAGAAATGTTTAAACTACTTCATAGGCTCTTTCTCAATACATATGATTATTATAAAATATAATATCCAAGAATTATTTAGAAAAATTATAAAAATTATTATTATTATTATTAGTGGATTTTTATTATTATTATTAATTATATCATTTTAAATATGTTTAATTATCATCTCATTATGTGAGAATCCACATGTTCGAACCTTCGAATATGGAAAAAATATCCATTCCTCAACAAAAATAAATTTTAACTTTTACAGTTACATCGGGGGTTTTCCGTGGTTTCCTTAAAATATGAAAAATTCAAATAAATGCTCGAAATGCTCGGTCATCGATCCTAAACTGTTCTGAGTGCTGAAAATGCTCAGAATAACTCTAATAAGTCTTGCGTAAATCATTGCAAGCTTTAAATACGACGAAAAAATGTGTTGGTCATCTGCAGAAAAATAGTTTGTTCCAATTAGCTAAGCATAAAATAATTCAAATGTGGCTTACATTTCTTGATGGTCTTGAAGCGTAGTAAACCTGGTCTGTACCAGATTTATCCATAGACATGCCCTATCGGACAAGCACGTATAATCCTTGTATCGGCCGCCATTGTAGACCCACAATTAGTCTAGTCAGACATAGTGGTAGTATCTTTCGACGTTTGAATAAACTGTGGTTCCATTATAATATGGGCTTCTATCAAAGCCATAACAGTTTGTTGAAATAGGGTCAGATCTAAGTGATCTCTTCTTAGATATGTCAGTTGTAACATAACTCACTGTAATCTCATCAGTACAAGAAAAACATTGACAGTCTAAGCAATTAACGGCTGTTCTGAAGATCGTTCCCTGGGCATGGTTTATTAATATCACCATCTGCCATGCGCTAGACAACTTGCAGTTTCCCTTGCGTAGACTAATGAACGCCACCGTTTTAGACTAGTCTTCAGTGTACTGACAGATCGAAGTGGTTAACTAGTTACAAATAATGAAAACTGACTTGCAAATGGATTTAAACATCCAAGTATTAAGTTACTAATGGACTGTGACAAAATACTATTTTCTAGACAGAGTCTAGCATATGTCCTTTTGGAAATATAAATATTTCCACCAATGTCTGTAGAAAAACAATCACCTCAGTGATTCTCCTCACCAGAAACTTACTAAGTTCCAACTCGCTTGCGCAGCACTTCTCGTGACTATCACGACTTGAAAAGAACTTCTGCGTAGATGCGGCAACCATGTGCCTTGGCTCAGCGTAGACGCAACTTGCTTGCCAAGTGCTTGTGTTGAAGTGAGCTACCCATGCCTCCTCCAGCTGGCTTTTATACAAAACGGTCAGGGTCACGCATCATCGCCTGATATCTAGAAATCCTCATATCTCTTGAATCCCTGGTCCGATTTACTTGATACTAATTGCGTTCTCTTTCATTTGGCCGTGCCAGTAATCTGATCCCTGTCTCAAGTCTCTACTCCATAGTTAACTATTTAATCAATAAATAGCCTCCACCTCTGCTGTTACTCGCTACGTCACTTGCCATCCAACTATCGGTAAAATTCTTCTAAATGCTTCGAGAAGCAATGTAGCGCGATATTCAAATATCTGAACTTTCAAAAGCGGCTACAGCCTTTCCCTTGATATCTAGGTGTCTGAAACTTGGAATACCCATTCCTAGATTTGGGCACATCCACCCCACACCTAGCAAAAAAAATAAAAATTGAAAAAATTTTTATTTTTCCTATCTACACATTAAATCATCTGGTTCTTGAATAATAGATCTTCAAATTCGATGCATTATAAGTTCCCACGATGTTACCAGTTCGTGTATTGGCTACTTCATAGCTTCCATTATTGTTTACTTCCACAATACGGTAGGGTCCAGCGTAAAGGCTTGCAAATTTCGAGTACACTCGATTTTGCACGTCAGAGGGTGTAGGTCTTTTCACTAACACAAGAGTTCCTACGCGCAAGGGTCTGCGAAAACGCTTTCCTCTCACTCTGCGCTCTCTCTTCTCAGCTTGACTCCTCTTCCTTCAGCTTCATGAAAAATCAGAGACCATTGAGCATCTCCCTCGATGTCCTCCTCTTCTTTTCCCTCGAAGTTTATCTCTTCGGTATTCTTGAATTTAATCGTCTCTGTCTTCATATCTATCACTGCTTGATATTTCGGAATGAAATCTGCTCCCAATATCATGTCAAAAGCCATGTCCTTCATTACAACAAACACATGTCGGAAATCATGTCCTCCAATCGTAATACATAAGTATAATTGTGTTTTACACAGAGATATTTTATTGGGTATTATTCCTTGGATCTTAATTCCTGATACTGGAATTTCCTCTAAATTCTCTTTGAGCTTCCACAGAATATAAAGCTTCTCACTTACCAGACAAAGCATAGCCCCAGTATCGATCAAAGTATCGACAGGCATACCAAATACTTCGCATGATATGATTGGCATTCTAATTCTGGTACCCATTTCTTTTCGTTCGTCATTCTGTTGAATTAAATCATCATCCTCTGCTTGCCATTTAATAATTCTGGAAGTGAAAGTATTCAAAATTCTATCTTCTACTGTGAATTCGAAGTTTTTTTTTTCATTACCATTCCCCCGGGATTGTTGTGTTCCCGATGGACCTGGATCATTGGGCCTCTGCTCCACAAATTGCAAGTTATCTTGGTGTCTTGCTTCCAAATTTTTCCTCGTTTCCTTGTTAAATTCTTCGTTGAACTGACGAGTATCTACATTCCCTCTGTTGTTGTAGTTATTTCTACCATAGGATCTTCTTTCCTGGTACCTTCCTTGAGTATCACGTGGTCTTCTCCATCGAGTGTTGTATCGATTACCACCATCTGGTCTCGCATATGGTTTGTAACTGTATCTGTTACTGTACTGGTTCCATCCTCTCTTATTCGGATCTTCCCTCGGCGATTTCTCTTCTCGCTCCTCTCGAATCTCTCGAGGTGTCTGAGAATAACTATCAGCCATAACAGCATACACAGCGTTGTTATTCTTTACTCCCTTCTGATGGAAGAATTGTGCGTTTGTATGATCCAGCTTCTGTAATACTTCATCAAATTGTTCCATATTATAGATATCAGCAGCGATCAAAGTCCTCTGGACGTCTGCTGGAAATTGACGTATCAATGCAGTAATCAACTCGTTATCTGGCATCGGCGGATCTAAATGTTGGAGTTTAGACAGCTGTCCAGAAAAGTACGTAGAGTATCGAGTAGGTTGTGACGTCGAGAATCTCTTCGAATATAACTCTGCTCTGACTTGCTGTTGGGTTTCCGGGGACCAAAACTTCTTCAAGAGCCCACGAGAAAACTCCTCAAAAGTGGTTAGAGTGGATCTAAATGCTCTAAACCACAAAAGTGCAGGACCTTCCAAGAACTTCCCTATCACTCGGATCTGTCTTTCTTTAGGGATCTTAGAATCTTTCAGGTAATCACCTGCTTCTCTCAAAAATTCCACGGGTGTTACAGAATCTCGTCCTGAAAATTTAGAAGGCTTATCCTCTATATTCTTAAATACAGTTATGGGGTTGGATTGAAATACTGTCCTGACCTCATCCTGTCTATCAGTCTCTCTAGCTGCTCCTAGATTTATCTGTATCTGTTCCTTTCCCCTTACATTTGGCATTTTCAACAGATGATCAGACTGTTTCTCATCCTTTATTTGAGTTTTCATAGCCTCAAGTTCCTTCTGGTTTTCTTCTGCCATCTTCTTGATTGCTTCAGTCTCTTTACAATTGTCCTTAACATCAGTGGATATCTGGTTCATAACAGCCTCATGACTTTTCAATGACCCTGTCATATCTGATATGTCCTTCTGAGTTGCTTGGATATCTTTGGCAATTACTTCAATATGGGATGACAAAGATTCCCTAATCTCCTTGATTCCCTCTTGATTCTCCAGCTTGAGTGTGTCTTTAATTTCATTGACAACTGTGGTCTTGATTTCAGTTTGCAATTCACTAATCACACCTTCTCTTATTTCTCCCATGACAAGTTCCTTGAATTGTTCCGTTAAACGTTGAACAACTAGAATTCCCATCTCGTTACTCTCCTTCTTCACTCTGACTTCCAGGTTGACCATGTCTTCACCAACTTTCCTAAGACCATGTTCTATCCTATCAGCTAAGCTTTGGGATCGAAGATCGGCATCGCGAAATTTTTCGTCCATTAAACTTGCGTTAGTAGCTAATGAAGTTTCGAGCTCATGTGTTTTATCGCATAATTTATTCATTTTACTTTCAAGTGTCATTTTCAAAATTTCAGAATTATCTTTAAATTTACTTTCCATTGAATTAAATTTACTATTTAAATTTTCCTTTAAGTTATCTTTTAACCTGCTTTCTAACAAGTCGGAATTTTCTTTGAGTTTATCAGAACTTTCTTTAAGTTTATTTTCCAAAGACTCAGAATTTTCTTTAAGTTTATTTTCTAAAGAATCAGAATTTTCTTTAAGTTTATCATTCAAATTTTCTCTAAGTTTATTTTCTAAAGAATCAGAATTTTCTTTAAGTTTATCATCTAAACTTTCTTTCAAATTATCAGAATTTTCTTTAAGTTTACTTTCTAAAGAATCAGAATTTTCTTTAAGTTTCTTTTCTAAAGCCTCTGTATTTTCTTTCATAATCGCGGCTACACGCCGTCCAGCTTCCTTTGAACTCTCCTCCAAACTCCTCATCATCCTCATCATTTCTTCCATAATTTCAATTATTATTCAAAACTTAGGGGTATACAACAGTGGCAAACACAAGCTTATAACTAGAACAAGAAATATGAATAGCTAATTGGAACACTATAATAAAATGAGATTTTGTCCTAATGTCGACGTGATGGAAAAACAAAATTCTCTACTTTTACGAATTACATTTACCATAATATCACAAGAAAAATATGCAAGTTCTCAAATATCCTCCACCTGGATTCTAATAATGTGTATGTCCAGTCATCGAACGTTTACTACTGAATTTACTTGACGCCCTAATGGTTAAGCCATTATCAAAAATAATCAAACCCATTCTAATTATTAACCAAGTTAAATTTTTAATTTTCCCCACTAATTGGGTTTCCTACTAATTTATTCATCCAAACCAGACATCTCTCAACTCCCAAAATATTTCTATAAAAATTATCACAATTTCAAATCGGCATGCGATTGACCATGTCTAAATCGGTCCCCACGTTGGGCGCCATTTCTCTCTCTATCTTATTTTATGTGCCCGTTTAGACCGGAGTCCGCACGACCACATATGCATTTTACCAATAATCAGTCAGCACGAGAGTCAAAATATCCCGGAGCGCCAGATGGGTTAAAGCAAATCGCAAAAACGACATCAAATTAAAAAAATGCTTTACTGATTTTTGGCTCAATGCAGCAATAAGGATAGAAGGAGATTTAATTGGGAGAAACACATCTGGTAAAATTATCTCAGTTTATTTTAAAGTTAAAATCTGACTGCAAGAATGCTCAAAGCAGCATCATCCACGTGTGGCGATCCACACTCTTATTTACACACAATATACAGAAATCTTCCAAACACATTTGACAATCTTTTTGGAAACACAAGTCCGATTAATAGTCCTGTGGACTGTGTTCCAAAATTATTAATATTTAATTCCAGTTCAAAATGAATTGTCCATACTGGAAATAACGTAGATCACTGTTTGACTATTTACATGATATTAACACTCGTAGAATAAATGTTTATAGAATTTTTAAACTTTCACTTGTTTTCCAGTTTTCAAAAATATATCGTCGAAAATATTATCATAGAAGCAACACAAATTATTAACACATATTAATAACATCTGAAAAGTATTTGACCTTGAGCATAGCATCGAAGAACTGTGCGAAGCACAACAACAATTAATCGTTCTTCTGACATTAAACATTCGAGAAGTGACTCGATTATGAACTTCAAGTTCCAAACAAAACATATGATTTCTGAATCATCAACTTGATCAACAAATGGTTGAACCATTCAACTATTAGATTTTCCATTTGGAATCATTATAAAAATATTTATATTTATGGCCATTCTTAGTAACTTTCACAACTTGCAATTCTTCGACAGAATGCGGAAATAAGAATTGTAGTTTTATAATGAATTCATTCAGTTCATGGCACTAGGATTGAAAATATCCTTCAAATTATTCGTGGTTAAAGAATTATTTTTAATTGGCAGTGGCCCATTCTATTATTTGTGTAAGAACACAATATTATAACAACAACAACAACGGCAAAGGTCTTCCTCTGAAGAAGAATAAACTACTATCATGACAAATCCGGGTTCTAGCAAAATCAAAGTCTAAATGGAATTCGTAAACAAGGTTGAAATAAGAACTGATGGTTTCAAAGAAATAACCTTCGGGTTATTCATACGACGAAATGTGTGGCTTCAATACTCCTACTATAAACCTGAGCCATCGAACCTGCTATTTGATTGATGCTCGAAAAAACCTTCATTCCTGCGACTTAACATGCGCACCTGGGAATGGCATTTCAACTACTCCACACACATAAATTATCTTCCCAAAATTTATACAATAAATCAAGCCTCTGCTTGTTATCAACACTGGAAGATTAATAAACTTACAAGTTTATTTTATTTTACCATTCAGTTCAACCCGTGAATTTACCATACTTATGAAAAGCTTCATTTCACTTTCGAAGTGTATTTACGTCATGATTTTATATAAATACAAAAATATCCTATTTGATACAAATATCAATTGCTTCCCATTTCATGCCTCTCCGTGTTATCTGAAACATATACTTTGCTCATTGCAAATATCAACTGTTCAACCAGAACTGAAATGTTGGTTGAATGCGGGCTTGCGCTAACCACTCTCCTTCGGAAAATCTCCTGTTTCAAACTAGAAATGTTTAAACTACTTCATAGGCTCTTTCTCAATACATATGATTATTAGAAAATATAATATCCAAGAATTATTTAGAAAAATTATGAAAATTATTATTATTATTATTAGTGGATTATTATTATTATTATTATTTGTATTATTTCAAATATGTTTAATTATCATCTCATTATGTGAGAATCCACATGTTCGAACCTTCGAATATGGAAAAAATATCCATTCCTTAACAAAAATAAATTTAACTTTTACAGTTACATCGGCTGATTACCGTGATTTCCCAAAAATATGAAAAATTTAAATAAATGCTCGAAATGCTCGGTCATCGATCCTAAACTGTT
Organism: Meconema thalassinum; assembly: GCA_946902985.2. Lineage (NCBI taxonomy): Eukaryota > Metazoa > Arthropoda > Insecta > Orthoptera > Tettigoniidae > Meconema > Meconema thalassinum. Next base: position 62,333,545 of record OX336389.2, on the reverse strand, counting down.
CTGAGTGCTGAAAATGCTCAGAATAACTCTAATAAGTCTTGCGTAAATCATTGCAAGCTTTAAATACGACGAAAAAATGTGTTGGTCATCTGCAGAAAAATAGTTTGTTCCAATTAGCTAAGCATAAAATAATTCAAATGTGGCTTACATTTCTTGATGGTCTTGAAGCGTAGTAAACCTGGTCTGTACCAGATTTATCCATAGACATGCCCTATCGGACAAGCACGTATAATCCTTGTATCGGCCGCCATTGTAGACCCACAAATCGTCTAGTCAGACATAGTGGTAGTATCTTTCGACGTTTGAATAAACTGTGGTTCCATTATAATATGGGCTTCTATCAAAGCCATAACAGTTTGTTGAAATAGGGTCAGATCTAAGTGATCTCTTCTTAGATATGTCAGTTGTAACATAACTCACTGTAATCTCATCAGTACAAGAAAAACATTGACAGTCTAAGCAATTAACGGCTGTTCTGAAGATCGTTCCCTGGGCATGGTTTATTAATATCACCATCTGCCATGCGCTAGACAACTTGCAGTTTCCCTTGCGTAGACTAATGAACGCCACCGTTATAGACTAGTCTTCAGTGTACTGACAGATCGAAGTGGTTAACTAGTTACAAATAATGAAAACTGACTTGCAAATGGATTTAAACATCCAAGTATTAAGTTACTAATGGACTGTGACAAAATACTATTTTCTAGACAGAGTCTAGCATATGTCCTTTTGGAAATATAAATATTTCCACCAATGTCTGTAGAAAAACAATCACCTCAGTGATTCTCCTCACCAGAAACTTACTAAGTTCCAACTCGCTTGCGCAGCACTTCTCGTGACTATCACGACTTGAAAAGAACTTCTGCGTAGATGCGGCAACCATGTGCCTTGGCTCAGCGTAGACGCAACTTGCTTGCCAAGTGCTTGTGTTGAAGTGAGCTACCCATGCCTCCTCCAGCTGGCTTTTATACAAAACGGTCAGGGTCACGCGTCATCGCCTGATATCTAGAAATCCTCATATCTCTTGAATCCCTGGTCCGATTTACTTGATACTAATTGCGTTCTCTTTCATTTGGCCGTGCCAGTAATCTGATCCCTGTCTCAAGTCTCTACTCCATAGTTAACTATTTAATCAATAAATAGCCTCCACCTCTGCTGTTACTCGCTACGTCACTTGCCATCCAACTATCGGTAAAATTCTTCTAAATGCTTCGAGAAGCAATGTAGCGCGATATTCAAATATCTGAACTTTCAAAAGCGGCTACAGCCTTTCCCTTGATATCTAGGTGTCTGAAACTTGGAATACCCATTCCTAGATTTGGGCACAATACTAAATTTGGTTTTGATAGCTGCAGCCGTTTAGGAGTTGATAGGGGGGACACACACACAGCCAGACAGACAGACAGAAGGACAGACAGACAGACAGACAGACATTTTCCCGGATCGATCTCATAAGTCTACTTTTTCCTCATTTTTGCAAAATGTGAAAAGTAGGCTAAAATCGGGACATTTAGCCTTAAGCATTTCGATTGAGGTGAATGGAGAAAGAACAGACTCACACGTTTGTTCTGAGTAAGAGATATTTAAATTTGCTGAAGTGTATGTTTGAATAAATATATGATATCGGTTTCTGAAATATCTAAAATGTAAAATGAGTTGTTGCCCCATAGAGTGGATCAAGGGAAGATGCCTAATTTTTTACTTTAAAATACAGTATATTCTTATATTGGAGAAATATATATGAAGAGTCCAAAGGAAACAAGATGTTCAGGAAATATCATATAGCCTACTTTCTCCTAAATGTATTGGTATAGTTTTAACCCTTTGTCCTTATCACCTCCTATTTTCTTCCTATTCGAAGTGCATATTGGCACACTGGATTAGAGCAGCGGCGTTCAAACCTTAGTTTATAATTCACCCCCGCATTTTACAATTTCATCAGCAAACACTCCAATCAACGTAGGAATTCAGTATATTAACACCGACTACTTACAGTAAATGAAACTTCGTTTGTCTAAACGTTTCACTGGGAGAAACACATTTAATATACCTACTGTACAGCTAATTTTTAAACGCACCTATCCCTGGGGGCGAGTGTGCTCTACCGGCAACAAGAGGATATTTTTCAATTACACCCTACGCATGTGTTCACTAACTGGCCGCTATAGAGCGCAGCTCGCATCTAGTAGGCCGTGGTTAGCTCCAGCATAGCTAAACTGGTTGCTAGTAGATGTCACTAGTGCAAATCCAGTGTTTAATTGAAATATATTTTTTCCATTGCAAAATGCACAATATAACGCTCAATTTTATAACGTCTCAGTATTCAAGAAGCAATAAATATAAAAAATCAAGCAAACAAATACAACTCTGGTAGGTTCTGAACCCCGGTCGGCTGGGTTAAATATCAAAGCTCTAACCACACAGCCAATCATGTCCTTCCAATCTAAACGTTACAATTGAGTTACATACAACGTCTTAGCAAATAATGACTTTGACTAATGGATTTCTTCACTGGAGTATATATCCATTAAAACCCATTTCATACAAAGTTCATATTATTTCTATTATTAGGCTATATTGCAAGCAACAAACCCAAATTAGTGAAATATAGGTCAGAACGAGAGATCAGCTGCCATCTTGTTTTGTAACCAAGACGATTCAGCTTTTTAAAGTCACTTCTACAATATAATATTACAATATAAACTTTTAATTTCTAACGGGCCACGTCCTTCAGAACAGTATAAACGATTCTCGGTTCGATAATAATGGGAACTGGTGGGTCCCATCTTATGGATTATAAAGTTTGCATAATTCACACGGCCGCCATCTTTAATTGGTACGACTGATGACCTTGTAGTTTGGGTACAAGAACGCGTCTCATATGAAGGTATGTTTTTACCAAATTTCGTAATGATCCAATGATTAGTTCGGACGTAATTTAATTTAATGTAATAACCATTTGAGTGGCCGCCATTTTAAGTTTTTGTACAGATGGCGGCAATATAAAATATGACACTGAGGTGCCCTTTGCTAGTGCTATCTCTGTACCAAATTTCGTTCAATTCGGTTTCGTCGTGTTTGAATTGATAAAGGGGGACAGACATGCAGAATACACACACATACACACACTCACAGACACACAAAGTTTTGGCCCTTTATAGATCTCATAAGTAGGGCTCGGATTTTTAGGTAAATACGTATTTTAAACATTTTGTCTATAAATACATAAATTCTTGCTTTTCACGTATTTGCACATGAAAAGACACAATATTTACATTTTTAAAAATCAGTATACTAGAACGTTCAGTGTATTGCGTTTCAGTGCTGTGTTAATTCAACGGGGAAGAACCTGTGAGCTATCTAATCTTCATGCAGAGCGTATGTCGGCTTGCAGCTGAGCTTTTCTTATCTTGTCGCCCCGTCCCACTCACTGTGGAAGCCGGCAATTCCTAAAGTAAAAGCAACTACAAGTTATCGTCTGCAACATTATGTTGCAGCATTTAAAGATAATTTTACTTCTGATGGGGGCGTTCTGTTCTGCCAACCATGTTGGTAAGCAATCAAGGCTGAACAGCGATCTCAAGTTACACAACACCTCAAGGGCAAGAAACATATTGCCGCAGTTTCGCGCAAGCAGAAGAAGTGTTTCGCGATAATCGTCGGTCATTTGTGATGGACAACCTGAAGATGTATCTCGTTGTGTATTGTAATTCTTCAGCAGTCAGTGAGGCATAGCATAAATTGCATTCGTTTATATTGTCATTAACATACTAAATTATAATTAAATATTTTTACTTTTTTGTCACATATTTCAGAAATATTTAATACATAAAAAATAAATATTTTCCCGATTTTTAGCACCTAAAAATCCGAGACCTACTCATAAGTCTACTTTCATTTATTGCAAAAATCGAAAGTAGGCTCAAAACAGCTAACCCAATAGCATGTAACTTTCCAGGAGAGCCATTTTAAAGTTTGGGTACCTAATTCTTCCACTGAACACTGTTTCTTCAAACTTCGCGAACTACAGTAAGTGGATTGATTTGTGTTTCGCGTTTGGTAGGCCTATTGGATAAAAAGTATTGTAGTCAACAGGTGCTCGTGAGCACAAGCTCCATTCTTCAATTCAAATTGTTTTGCACGAGCAGGAATAATAGTGTTTTCATTACCAGTTATGAGAGTCAGACATTTTATAATTTTGTGAAATATAAATAATATAAATAATTGGACATCCCTATTTTATGAGCAACACGAAAGATGCTGATTCCACTTGACTGTCCACATGTAAACTTACCGTACCTACATGAGTCAGTTGCAGTTGTAGCATGCTAGGTGAGTGGTGAATCCCTACCTATTTCAGCACTTCTGATGCAGGGAGAGAGACATCGGAAAAGGAGAGAAACAAGCATGCAATCCCTAGCATTATTGTTATTATTATTAAATTCGATTCAACTAGCGGACCCGTGCAAGAACTCTCGCATAATGGGTTGTGTGCTCCCCATGTGTACAGACTACCCACCCAACCCTAGTGCTATGCGGGCTTTACGCGACACAGTTCGGCAAGGGGCTATCGTCTTGTTTATTTGTTTAAAAGCACTTAATAAACAAATAAATACATTTCCGTTGATTTTTCAAGAAATGCAAGATTTATCCTGTACTATTGAGACGATTTGAAAGATTTGGGTACAAACCACACCTTCTAACTCCCTCTGGTTTAGGAGCTTGAGTTTTGTGAAACATACACCTTAGCGTATTATATAATAAGATTATTATGACTATATTCGATTTAATGGCGCTCGGGTACTTGGTGTGGCATCAGGATGGTGCTCACAGTCTCAAATATGTTGAGAATGCCTGCCCTAAAGAAACAACAACTCTTTAAATATGCACGGTCACCCGGACGTCACAACACTGGTTACGTACCACAAGAGTCACGAGACTTGATTGGGATAAAAGCCCAAGTCATATAGATTGTGTAAACATTTAACAATAGGTTTATCTAACTAGCACATCTATCTAACGAGATAATAGTCAATGAAAACCCGTTTCCCATGTTAAAAAAGTAGCTCCATGAAGACTTTATAAGGCTATCATCATCATCATAGGTGCGTTCAAAAAGTAACGAGCCGGGGGCATAATTACAGAAACCAGTACCTGTATGTTAGAAGTATTGGCCCTGGCTGTTGAGGCACTTGTCCCACTGTGACACGAGGCGGTGAATGGCTATCTCATAAAATTCCCTGGGCTGCGATGTAAACCAGTTCCACACGTACAGCTGGACGTCGGCGTCCGAGGTGAATCGTTGGCCCCAGAGAGCCCTTTTCAGGGGACCACACATGGCGTAATCACAGGGAGAGAGGTCTGGACTGTATGGGGGGTGGCCAAGAACCTCCCATTTGAATTTCTGCAGGAGTGCCGCGACTGTGTTGGCCGTATGAGGTTGTGCATTGTCGTGGAGCGACCACGGCGGCTATGGCGTTCACTGTCACTCGGCGGTCCTGGGTAATGAGTGCATCAACCAGCTGGACGTTGTCATCGGTAATGCAGGGGGGTTCCCCAGACCGGGCATCATCGGCTAACGACACCCGTCCTTCCCTGAAGCACTTGTGCCACGCCTTGACCCTTGCAAGGGACATGCAGTGTTCGCCGTACACTTGTGATGAATGTCCGTTCCCCCTACTCTTACCGCTGTCAGAAACCGAACAACACATCTTTCCTCTTCGGTTGACGCCTCCATTTCACTGTTTACAATACGACTGTCAGCGTTGGACGATTGATGCATGCTGCTGCTCGCTTTGTATCGTCACGTGACGTGCACGCGTGCCCTCTAGCGACGGGCTGTGATCTTCCACTCTCTGGTCGGAACCACACCTCGTTACACACGCCACGATTAGCCGATGTCGTCACCGGTTTGCGCATTCCAGCCTCCGGCTCGTTACTTTTTGAACGCACCTTATATTTCAGTAGTAGCCTATAGATCCCTCCTGCGGTGCTCACAAGCGACCGATCGTGACAAATAAGCATTCAAATGAAAGAGAATAGACATTAGCAGTGTTGAATTACACTCTAATTCCATAAATATATATAATTGCTTTAAAAAAGACTCTAAAAATGTACGAAGTTTGCGATTTGCAGATACTGTAGGAAAATACGCTCCATAATTGCTGTACACTTCACATTTTGGCCACTGTGACGCCTGTTTCATGTCATTTTAACATTCTGAGGTATTTCTTTCATCATTCTGCAAGGATTTCAGAAACAGTAAATCAAAGGAATGAGTACTCAAATCGTATAATTTCATAAATATCGAATAACCGGTGAGTGTTATGATGATCCAATTTTCAGTGATTGCCTTCTTAAGTTAGGGAACGTAGAACTTGGAATTCTAACTGAAATGTAAATAGTATTCTATAAATAATTATTTGGTTGAAATAAAAAAAAATAACAACCTTTCGCCTTAAGTGTCTCATTATAAACCTATTGGGGAAAGTGTGGTTTATGAACATGAGATTACTCGCACGGGTCCGCTAGTCTTGATATAGTCCACTGGGCTGGATGCATGGCGCAGTAGTAACGCTTTCGCCTACTGTTACCAAGGTTGTAGGATCGAATTCTTGCCCAGTTAGTTGGCATTTGAGGGTGCGCAAATGCGAAGAAGCCGTGTCAGTAGATTTGCTGGCACGAAACATATCCATTTTGGGCCAAAATTCCGGCAACCTGGCATCTCTGAAGGCCTCAGTAGTTAAAAGAGACGTATTTATATTCTAGTGATCGTTTCCATTTCAAAATTCTTTCGCGAATTACAGAGGATTTCCAGTGAGTATTATTTGGTACATTATCTAGTGCCAAAATATCTGGAAACAATTTCAAACTCAAACCTCAATTAGACAATAGGCCTAACATAAGTAATACTAGCAGTAGTGCCCGGCTTCGCCCGGTGGATTTATTTATTTTAAGGATGATAATGAATACTACTACAGAACTGGCACCTGATACTTAAACTACCAGATTTTTATAAATATAACTTTTTGTGGTGGTGGAGGAGGTGGTGGTTGTAGTGAGGGTGATCAGCAGTACATTATAATGGACGTAACATTTAGGTCATTTTCCCCTGATGATAATAATGATAATAATGAATAGGGAAACTGCTATTAACTAACTAAGCACTGACACATGTAATTTACAAACAAATTTCTAAAAATGATTAGAAAGAGGAGTAAGTGAAATAAAAGACACTGCCCAGGGCCTATATCTCATTGTCTGTTAGGAATGTAGAGACCAATAGTGTCGTCTTTTGTCGCATAGCGCCGTAGGAAAATAATCAGAACACTTTCAAAAACTTCGGCTGTCCCGAGCTCCTAAGGTAGCAATAGTATCATTTATCGCCACATAGCGCTCAACGATAAGTTTCGGAACAGATTAAGATAAATTTAAAAGCACCAACGCTTATTGCAGCAGATAACCTCAATGTATTGCACCAACACCATTGCACTTATACAGATGCATAATATGTTCATGATGATAACAGCTTTAAGGGGGCAAAATAAATCTTTTTGCACTAATTACTCCCCGTGACTGCAATTTATAAGCAGCGCAGGATTTAACAATTTTCGCAATTCTGCACCAGAACACTGGTAGGGGTGACGTGATGCAGCGCGAATTGCCAGTCAACCAAAGAGTTATTACAATACTCTTACAGTTACACTACTACGGACATGAATGATTCTAGGGCCTTAATACATGGTTTTCAAGTTCAGTTTGTTTGTTATTCTAAATGTAAGGAATGGAGAGCGTTGTCCAAAATATCAAGTGGACAGTGTTACCAGCAGGGTTTCAAAGTGTATCTATTATTTGGTGAAATTAGTAGGAACGGTGTAGATTTGTGATAAAGGGCCTAAATGCAGGGAATGGAGTGGTCTGTCCGAAATTTAAAGTGGACAGTACCTGCTGTGTTCCAAAGGCTGTGTACACAAATTTTGGTTCAGATCGGTGAAACGGTGTAGATTTGTGACAAAGGGCCTAAATGCCGGGAGTGGTGTGGTCTGTCCGAAATTTCATGCTGACAGTGTTACTCCCAGGGTTCCAAAGGGTATGTATACACATTTTGGTCCACATCAGTGAAACGGTGTAGATTTCATGCAGACAGTGTTCCTCGTAGGTTTCCAAAGTGTAAGTATAGTAATTTTGGTTGAGATCGGTGAAACGTTGTAGATTTGTGCCAAAGGGCATAAATGCAAGGAATGGAGTGGTCTGTCCGAACTTTCATGTAAACAGTGTTACTCGCAGGATTCCAAAGGGGAAGTATACACATTTTGGTTCAGATCGGTGAAACGGTGTAGATTTGTGTCAAAGGGCCTAAATGCAGGGAATGGAGTGGTCTGGCCAAAATTTAAAGTGGACAGTGTTATTCGCAGGGTTCCAAAGGCTAAATACACACATTTTGGTTCAGATCGGTGCAAAGGTGTAGATTTGTGCCAAAGGGCCTAAATGCAGGGAATGGACTGGCCTGTCATAAATTTCATGCAGACAGTGTTACTCGCTGGGTTTCAAAGGGTAAGTATACACATTTTGGTTCAGATCGCTGAAACGGTGTAGATTTGTGCCAAAGGGCCTAAATGCAGGGAATGGAGTGGTCTGTCCGAAATTTAACATAGCCTAGACTATTCCTCTTAAATCTGGCTATCATATAAAAAAATAATTTTTCGAATCTGACTGGTAGTTCCAGAGATTAGCGCGTTTAAACACACAAACAAACACACAAACTCTTCAGCTTTATTATATTAGTGTAGATATAGATTGTGAGATCAATAGTACTGTGATTTCCAGTCTTAATACTGTCAAAAAGTTTCCATTGATGTTCAAATTGAGTCACATCTTGCACTGGAAAATACAATAGAAGAATAATACACTGGAGTATTCAGATGATAGTCTTGTTTTAAATTTATAAATTTAGGTCTTGTTCAATGAGGTGTCACTTCATAGCAAGTGCCCTCCCTTTATTGTCACGTTTTCCATAACTTAATTCTGTATAATTCGTGTCTTGCACACATCTCAAACTATATTGGTTTTCTCTTCTAACTAAGGAATTCAATTATTTCTACTCACAAGTGAGTTTTCTAACTTTTTTTCTCCAGGTTTCTCGATAAGGGTAACTTGCCCTATTTTTACTTAAAAATTCTCGTGATCCCTGTTTAAATATAAGAAGTTATAGAAACTTCTTCTTAATTTTCTCTTTTCTTGTTATAATTTCAAATTTATTGTCGGTTCATACTGTTAAGATTTCCACATAGGAATTCTTAAAGTGCCCACGTTATACCTTATTTATGGTTGAAGATTTAATTGCTTATTTTATTGTTGTTAAATTTTGAATTTGTCAATCTTAAGCACAACTTTTAGAAATCTTATGCAGATTTTAGTGCTTATAAGAGGTTTTAAACTTAAATATTGTTAATTGCCAAGTGCAAACTTTACCATTCTAGAGGTCTGAGACCATATACTTTTTTACATTTGTTAAAACCAATTATATTTCCATGCATTGTTAAATAAAAATGATCATATCTTTGCGCTTTATCCTTCGCATCAGAATAACGATTAGGCAAGACCGTATCTTCCCTGACTCTTCCTATAGGCTTAAGCCCTCTTTAATAAAATCAACTACCCAACTAAGCAAAGTTTTGCTTCTTGTTGCATTTGAAAGAAAACTTCTAGTATCATCTGTTTCAAAGCATCTATTAGCTGCTATAGCTAATTCTAATGAGCCAGTAAGGCAAGTAAAGCTAGCTCCGCAAGCTTCCTGCTTGTTGAGATTTTCTCTAAACTTGTGGTTTGTTTTCAAAATTCATAGTTTTTCTTCTGGTCTAAACTTTTAGTCGGCACTTTGCTGGGTAAAAGCTTAGCTATTCTTAAATGCAACTATTGTTTTTCTTACCTAAATTCTCCAAGAAAGCAACAAAATTATCCCCAAAAGCATAACTGCTTCATCGCTACCCTTTCTGGGAATACTAGGTCATTCTCGGGAAATCCTACAGTTCCAAAAACTAAAATCATCACGGCAAATTCAAATTATTTGCGCCTTTCAAAACATTCTTTTAAACTTAACTCCTTTGAAAGGATATACAGTAAATCTGCCATTCTTTGTCTTGCCAGACTACCACCCTTCCCCATAATATCCAAATTCAGGCTGGGAAGGGAAAGTACGATCGCTGCTTGTTTGCAAATAGCCCAAGCTCCAGCCGCATTTCCCGTTAGCTGTGTCCAGGTCTATACCCACTTTAGGTATTCTGCAGGCTCGAGCAGTGAAAATGGTGATTATACGTTCACTTTAGTTTAAGGTTATGCTTAGTGTTGGACTCTCTTCCTATTTACCCACACTTGTTCTTCACTCCGAAACCCACTTCCCTTTCCTTTTTTCATCATCTTCCCTGGGGCAGAGTTAATCTCAGCTAAAACCTACCCAACAGTACTACATTCATCACAGCAATACAGGTTATCCAACAACTTCAGCACACACCCAACAACATGAGGCTGATGAACAGGATGTCTTAAGCCCCTCAAATGAATTAACAACAACTCTACAAGTACAGGGTCATTATGTAAATAAATGTGCGCGCGAGTCAACACGGCAAGCTAAGCCGGCTGTGACTGGCGCAGATCGTGGGCGTGCGTACGCGGTTCATCCGGTTGTGGCGCACTCCGCTGACTCATATCGTTAGTTCACACGTGTTTTGTCATTCATATGGACGAGTATGTGAAAAGCTTATACGTTAGTGTTGCTCGTTTAGTGAGTATTTTGATTACTGTGGTTGTTGGTCATGCGTAAACACCAAATCATATTGCGCGAACGTGTGTATATCCTTAATTCGTATATGAAAAGCAGATAATCTTGTTCTGAAACGAGACGAAAATTTCGAATCAAATTTCCAGGTAGACCTGTGCCTAATGCCAGTGCAATTAGGAGGCTCGCTAAACGATTCAAGGAAACAGGCTCCGTAAATAATAAAAGCGTTGACAGACATTCTTTCATCGGATGATGTCAGGTGTGTGTTACAAGAGAGGGAGGTCATTTTCAGCATCGCCTATGAACACTGTAAGTACACATTATTGAACATGTTTGGTAAAAGTGTGAAAGTGCGCGCCACCACTGGCTGAACCGGGTACGCGTGCCCGCGATCTACGCCAGTCACAGCCGGCTTAGCTTGCCATGTTTACTCGTGCTCACATAGATAATGACCCTGTATTTTCATTTCATAGTAAGATATTATTACACAAGAAACGTTTCATGTGTTTTGGTCCAGAAATTTTCGAGTAGGCCTAATAGGCCTACAATATGCACAAAAGACCAAAACATAATTGTTTTAAAATGATTTTTTTTTACTGAAATGTCTTACTTCAATGGTAAATCTCGAGCATTCCGGTTGCCCTGACAGGAACAAAATAAACTCGAATCTATCTGTGCTACCAACATGAAGACTGCGTATCTCTTAACAAGAGTTAACATTTACAGAAGTCTCAGCAAAAGTGGGCATGTCCTCTCACGATGTATCATATTGATTTATGAGTTATGCAATACTCATTTTTATGTTTATTTAGGTTTTTCAACAAAATCCTGTGCTTTATATTGCAATTAGCCTTGAATGCCTAAAATATCATTTTCGAAGATTAATCTCACCTACCTAGGTCCTTCTTACCTGACAAATGCTACATGCAGCCGGAAAAAGGTTTAGAAGCTTACACTACACATGCGACAAAGTCATTCATTCGTAACTGGGAGCTAACCGTAATTCGGGGAATTGCTGGACATATAGTCTATTTACGTAATATGGAGCAACACGGCTGACGACCATCTCATGCTCAAGAAGTTAATAGCGATCCCATAATTAGTGTTAATGTACCCATATAATGTATTAAAACGCGTTATTTTTAATTAAAAGTAGATTAATTTACATATAACTTCTCTCCCGCCAAGAAAAGAAAACGAAAGCTATTATTGTCCCGCTAGGTGGGATTCAAAATTATTTGGCGCTAGCCTAAGTTAGAAATAAGCTATGTTTCACGGGGGAAAAGTTAGATTGGCAACCCTCGGAGGACGGAGTTGTATTACCACAGTCTAAAATACACAGTCGCGAAGCTGGCTGTGTTACGAAATTGCATCCTCGTGTTAGATTGAGCGACACTAGCAATCGCGGCGGCTAGCAAGCTGGCAACTGCCTTGAGCATGTTATTCACGAAACAGATGATTTCACTTTTGCAGGGGTTTTATGAATATTAACTCACCCGAGTGATGAATTCAATTGTAAACACGAAGTCATGTTAAATCACAAACTACTGCAGAAGAGAGAAGCCACAATGTTGATATACTGTACATTTTTAATTAATAGGAACATTTTAAAATATGCTTTGTTTTTATTAGTTCAGTCCTCTACAGGTATCCCTAGGTACAGTTGTATGAAGTATTTATGAGTCATACGTAGAATTAGTTATACTAGTTACAAATTCATGTACTTGTTTCAATGATAGTCGCGGGCATCTCTAGATAGTATAAAATAAAACAATGTCCCCGATTCTTGGATGTAACGGGTAATCTCGAGAACCACTGTATGGATTTTGATGTGGTTTTCACCATTCTGCAAAGGATTTCTTGAGGAAGGTTTCTGTTGAAAACATTCATTTGTGACCAAAGGAAGTCGAGCACTAACTATTTCAGTAAATTGAGTCGAAGGAAAACCTGCCGTCCGTGCGCCTTTTAAGCTAACGCTGGGCAAACCGTTAAAAATATCCATATAGGCTACTATGAGTGTAAGAATTGTTCAGCATGAAAGGTTCTACAAAAAAGTCCGGGACACCATATCTCTAACCTTAATACTGTACATCGCCCACTATAAGGATATTTACGTTTCATTTCTTCCAACAATCTCCATTCAGTGGAAATTTAAATTACCAACTTCAGAGCGAGTTTACGAGGTAGAGAGCGAGCCTATCACCCTAGCTTCGGCCAGCATCAACTGTCGAGTCGCTATTTATCAGACTAATTCTACACTTACCCAAGTACACGGGGCTAAATGACAGTATTGTCCAATTGATAAAGCCACAACTGCTGTGAGTTGTGCCAAGCACGTTCCAAGCAACATATATGTATCTTGTCTACCTCTTATTATTCCCTTTTTAAACGGATCCGGGATGAAAAGCGGCGAAAGTTAATGTGGCGGGTGTTTTATCTTCAGCCTGATGCCCTTCCTGACGCCAAACTCATAAGAGGAGTCAATGAGAGATTAAATGGATGAAGATGAATGAAACTGGCCGTCGCCTATTAGAAGGTACCATCACAGCATTTGTCTGGAGTTGAGAATGGGGAAACGACGAAAAACCATTTCAAGGGCGGTCGACGGTGGGGTTCGAACCCTCGTGTACTGAGTCCCCAGCCCCATGACGTAGGGCTGTACGTTAGCGTGCGTACAATACACACTGCTGTCACGTTCCAAGCCACATTAATGACTTCTTGATTGTTGTTGTTGATTCATTTAGTCCCCCAGGGGCTCACATCTAGTGGGACGTGGGTTGGCGACCATGAGACCCCTGCTGAGTCCGGCATTGCTTTCACTTACTTGTCCCGGGCTCCTCTCCGTCTTCTTTCCTGTCGACCTCTCTTGGTCAACTCTTGTTCTCTTCCGACCCCGACGGTATTAGGGTATCCGAGGCTTTGGGAGTATTCCACTTTACCGCCTCAATTGGCCCTTGTCTCATGTTTCCTGATCCGTCATTCTTCGAGGGGTCCGCCTTCCTTTTTTTCAAGTTGTCTCCTGACTTTTGCACAAGGCCCTCAAGGAGGCAGGGTGTATGTAGCCCCACCACTTCTGGTGTACCCCGGATAGTGCTACACCCTCATGGGCTCACGGCTGGTAGCTTGGGAGTTGGCGACCCCAAGGGATTCCTGAGCTGGGTCCGTTTTGTCCCCTTTTTCCTCTGACCTTGGGGCGGGCCTTCTCCTCTTTCCTTTTCCTATCCGCCTATCATGGCTCTCCTGCCATCACAGTCCCTCAATCCTCATTCTTCGAGGGTTGAGGGCATTTCTTTTCTTCCTGTCCTCTATTTACCTTATCCTTTCTTTGTTTACCATTTCTTCTTCTAGTATGTAAGTTTGTAGTTAGTTTCAGTATAGTTTTCATTTTCTTCTCATATTTCACTACCACCCAAACCATTCGGAGCCGATAACCTAGAATGTTAGGCCCCTTAAAACTGCAATTTTCATTATTTTTATACTGACAGTCGTGGCTATGCTCGATAAAGCGCAGCGATAGCCCATGTGGCCAAGCTCTCTGCTGACTCGGTAGACGTGTGAGTTCGAACCCCACCGTCAGCCGTCCTTGAAATGGTTTTCAGTGGTTTCCCCATTTTCAACACCAGGCAAATGCTGGGACGGTACCTTCTGACAGGCCACGGGCGCTTCCTTCCACATCCATGCCCAGTTTCAATCACCTTCACCCATTCCATCTCTCATCCCGACGCGCAGGTCGCCCACGGGCGTCGCTAGAAAGACCTGCACTCGGCCTCTCAGGAGGTCACACGAAAAAAAAAAAGATTCATTTAGAGACATTGCGACATCATGGTCATGTAGCCCCGTGTACATGAGTGTGTGTGTGTGTGGAATTTGTGTGATAACCTATGTTATTTTGATGGCTTTATTAATGTGTGTGGGATTGCAAAGGAAGCGCCCGTGGCCTTAAGTTAGGAAGCATCCCGGCATTCGCCTGCAGTAGAAGTGAGAAACCATGGAAAACCACTTCCAGGAAGGCTAAGCTGGGAATCAAATCCACCTCTTCTGAGTTTTGCGTCACGAGGCTGAGTGTACCCCGTCCCAGCCCTCAGACCAGAATTAAAAATCTTTGAAGAGCCAGGAATTGAATCCGGGCCTCCGCGGTGACAGCAAAGAGTGCTAACCACTACACAACAAGGCGGAGCATTGATGATTTAAATTTCGTTGTAGCAGGACAGAGATTGGAACCCAGGATAGTCTATAGGTGTGGACTATGCGAGACCACAGCGGTGGTTTGGAAATTTATTCATGAGTTTTCCCTTAAGAACTGGCGTGACAAAATATAACACGAAGACTGGCACCGGGTCATTTTGACCCATAGTGTTCACTCCCTTTTTTGTCGTAGTCGTACTGATGTGAATGTAGTAATTTTACACCTGGTGTCTTCCTATGAACTATTTCCAATATAAAATAAGTTTTTTAAAATTTAATATGCAGAAAAATGACAATACTTTTTGTAACAGTATAAGTGGCGACAAAGCAGTCATCTCAATTGTTTTGAACAACGGGGCTGATGATGGAGGTGTCCCTAGACCTTAAACATGGATCAACAAGAACGTGAGCTAAGTGACTGTACTACAACAAAATAGGTGGATTTCCCCCCTTATTTTTTACAGAATGTCCCGACTAACGTAAGCCAAAAACTGCCACGCGAGGACTGGCGCCATGGGTAAATCTGACCCGACCGTGAATAATATAGAAATAACTTGAAAGTTTAACAAGAAGTTCCGTGAAGCACTATACAGCCTACTTTTCATGCCAATGATTATTCTACAGTATATGAACCTTTCTAGAATAATGACGAAATTAAGTTGGTAATATCGAAATATCTAATTAGTTCAAAATATACCTGGTATAATGTAGCCTAATAGAGCACTACAGTTGGCCCTGGTGACTGAATATATTCTTAGTTCCATCTCTTAAGGTACAGAATACAAAATTTGGTTGAAGTCCAAAGGACGTTACATGCAGTTAGACACTGGATCTATCAGCACGCGTAAAAGCATGTTGCCAAAAATGTCATGCGTGTGCTGGTCAGAAATAATCTGAAATATTATGATATCTTGTTGTGCCAATTTTGGATGAAATCCATTTGTTAGTATAGAAGTTACATGTATTTTAAAATTGGACATATCAGCAGGCATAGAATCATGTTGGCAGCACTGCCTTGTATTAATTACTCCAAATTAATCTACAATGTCAGGTGCTATACGTGTGCAAAGTATAGAGCTGTTGGCTTGCATACTTTCTGATATATTGATATTAGGGTAAAAAATATAGACAGCATTTATTAACATTTGGCAGCCCTGATTGCTCTTAACAATACTTATTGTCATATCTGTTATGGTACACATAGCACATACGAAATTTGGTTGAAATCCAACTGATAGTATAGAAGTTACATGTATTTAAAAATTGGTACTATCAGCAGGCTTATAATCATGTTGGTAGAACTGACGTATATAAGTTACTCCAAATTAATCTAAAATGTCAGAATATACGTGTGCATAGTTTAAAGCTGTTGGCTTGCATACTTTCTGATATATTGGTATTTGGATAAAAAAAATAGAGAGAGCAATTATTAACAGTTGGCAGCCCTGGTGGCTCTTCAGAATACGCTCAGTCATATCTGTTTATGTACAGATATTACATACAAAATTTGGTTGAAATCCAATTGATAGTGTAGAAGTTATATGCATTTAAACATTGGACCTATCAGAAGGCTTAAAATTATTTTGGCAACACTGTCATGGTTGGCCTCCTGGAAATTAAACTGAAATAGTCTTATCTACATGTGTGCCAATTTTGAAATGCTCCCATGCATACCTTGCAAGATATCCAACATGGAGCTCAAATTTCTAGTGCGTTTTTTCAGCAGTTGGTAGCACTGACATCATTTTCAAATATGGGCGTGAGATATTCCGGTGCACATCTTTACTCATACTAAATTTGGTTTTGATTGCTGCAGCCGTTTAGGAGTTGATGGGGGGGGGACACACAGACAGACAGACAGACACACATTTTCCCGGATCGATCTCATAAGTCTACTTTTTCCCATTTTTGCAAAATGTGAAAAGTAGGCTAAAAATCTATGGACATGTCCGGGCGGAGACACCAAGAGCCCGCCGATGAGCCAGCTTGGTGTCCTAGGCGAAACCCCACACAAGACACGGCACAAACCTAGAAGAATTGCTGAGTTTTAATTCACTGGCCGTGAAAGCCAATGTACCATCTTTATGGACATGTTTCTTTTGCAGGGTGAAGTTCAAGGCTAGGAGGGAAGGTACAAGCCAGACGTTTGTTTTAGAAGATTGCCCTTGACCTTAATGCTTGCGGGTGAGCCTTTAATCACTCCATCGCTCTCTCGCTTCATAGTTGTCACCACCAGTCTGATATAAAGCGATTCCAGACTTGAGCATGTGACGACACCACCGTGGTGAAAGGTACAGTCCACATCGAAGTATTGTGTGACGCGGAGGTACACGTTACATAGTTACAAATAAAACACAATTATATTTGCCAACGACCGTACTTCAGCAGTAGCGTGCGATAGTTTTGTCAATCAACGGACCGCATGGGGCAGCTGATAACAACACAGGTACTGTAGTAACTCGCCTCCAGGCTTCCATTAGGATCTTTCACTCTCCTAAAACAAACTTCCGACCTGTACAGTAAGCGACAAGAAATAAGGGCTAACCAAAACGAAAATATAGAGCATTATTTAAGCCTCGGATCAAGAATCCCCATAGGCCGGTGCTCGTGGGTTAACAGTATTGGATTTCTCATTGACGATCATACGGTTTGGTGTCCTTATGATCACTTCCCCCTCCAACCCATCTGCCGAGGCGCTCTAAGTGGAGAGCATGTCATCAATCATTGACGAGCTCACTGCCTACCTACGCACTGTCATGGAAAGATTTATTGCTCATTAATTACTTAAGCACTGGATGCACTCGATCCACGTCCCCAGTCAAGGTGAATGATGATAACATGGCCATTCTCATCCATTCCACTTATGTGTGTAAAAAACACTTTACGAGCCTTACAGTAGTCGCATATCAGGCGCGGATCGAGAGTTTGGCTTTGGGGGGGGGGGGGGGGTCAGAGAATCGAAATTGTTAAGAAAAATGGTATCACTAAAAACGCAATCACAAAATAACCAAACGTACCAAACCAGACCAATTTTTTGCAAGCTACATGGATAGAAATTTGATGCGTTTAGCGCACCAAAAATATTCGTACAAATTGCAAAGGCGTGTTTTGCGACTTTGACATTGAGCTTCGAGAAAAAGTATCAAGGTACCGTACGTTACAGTTTCGGCAAGTCGAGTTGGTACCGACAAAGGGAGAAAGTCACAGCTTAAATTGCCAACCAAGCTTGCAGTTTGGACGTCGGCAAAATTTCTTGGTGCGAAAAAAGCCCCAAATTCATATCCATGCATTGCTGCACATTCATCGTGACATCACTATAGACATCGATTCGGTAATCACAAGGTTTGCTAAACAAAATAGACGAGTTGATTTTGTTATACAGTATAAATAATCGTTTTTATATGACAGGTATGAATTTGTAAATATTTACAGTACAGTTGTAACAGAACATAATAATTGCAATAAAGATATTTTCAGTAATGAATAAAAAAACACCTGTTTTTCAGTTAAAATTCGTTAAGTTTTATTTGTCTGGTTATTGTGTTTTCGTTTTTTGAGTTTGCCAAAAAAATTGGTCTCCGTGTAAGGGGGGGGGGGGGGGGGGGGGGGGGCATGACCCCCGTGACACCCCCCCCCCCCCTTGAATCCGCGCCTGTCGCATATGATGTGTAACATCTGACATAGAAGAAACGTCACGTGAAATTGTTGATACACCGGTATTTTATAATATTATTGGCACAAATATTAATCAATTGTAAAAGGGAGTGTTTTACAGATATTGTAGTTTATAATACGGAACTCAATTTATTAGATGATTTGTAGCTTCCACCAGCACTAGCCTAAATAAAGAATACGATATGGAGCAACTAGATTAATAGACGCGACACCGCTCATAACCTTAAATTCTTTATAAATAGGCCAATTTGCGAGTAAATGCAATGTGCACAGCAGTAGATCATGAAAGGCTTTCCCAGTTCCCGGACCTCTTGATTCACAGACCAACACGTAATTTCATATGGATTCTGTTAAAATGAGTCATATTGATATGATTATCAGCAGAGTATCAAAAAGGCAGTGCGTGAACAATCAAGAAGGCAGTGCGAGAGTAGAAATATCAAGTAGGCAGTGAAGAAAAAAAAGAGCCTTGGAATTGTTATGTATTATTGGTGTGTAATTAAAAAGATTTTTGTGTGTTGATGAGTGTCCAGGAGGGATACGATCCAGCTGGCAGTGCGTCTTACACATTTCCGTCCGATCCACTTCCGTCCCATTTTTCAAAATCACTCCCACAAAAATATCCAGCAACCGAGTGGAAAGATGTTACACATCAATAACCTGTGTTATTGAGACAGTGGTAGTGTATGTAACTTCAATTGTAAGATCAAGGATTGTGGAAGTTGTAGCGGGACTAGAGATAATGTAGTTGGTTGGTTGGTTCCTCAGTTTAGGGGCTGCGACAACGCGGTTATATAGCCCCGTGTACTTTGGGTGTGTGTAGAATCTGTCTGATAACCGGTGTTAATTGTGATGGCTGTATTATCTGTTTCTAACTCAAGTAAGGACTACAGACATTCAATTCTTCAAGTAGTTCCTACTTTTACTATTAAACGCCTCCGTCGACGACAACTAGTTGTGAACCTGGTTACTAAATGCCACCGCAGTCGGCTTCTGGTGACGAACGTTGGAATCTAAGAGCGCTGGTCAAATCTAACCTACAATTTAGCTTCTCACAAGAGTAATTAGTGGAAAGTTCTTTTACATGCCATAAATCTATGACATGGGACCTTCGGCTTTACTTCCCCTCCGATGCAAGGCATAATTAGGGATTTTTAACGCTCTTAAATAATCCGACGACTTCGGTCCGGTTTGAACCCGTGACCATGGGCATAGAAGCTCAGCATGCTACCACCGAAGCCGCCAGAGATAATGTACTATCGCGGCATTTGCCTCAACCACACTCAGGATAGCCGATGTCAAAGCCTGGATTAGACCTTCGGATCCCTACACATAGGGCTACACATTTAAGTCCTGGAGCCGGAGCCGGAGCCTGATGGGTATATGTACAGGCCGGACGTTTGTTTTAGACGAGTGAAAATTCTTAATGGAAGCCTGGAGGCGAGTTACTACAGTACCTGTGTTGTTATCAGCTGCCCCAAGCGGACCGATGATTGACAAAGCTTTTTCACACTACTCCTGAAGTACAGTCATTGGCAAATATAATGAGGTTCTGTTCGTAACTACGTAACGTGTACTTCTGCGTCACACAATACTTCGAAGTGGACTGTACTGTCTGCTCAAGTCTGGAATTCCATTACATCAGGTCGGTGGTGACAAGTATGAAGCGATAGCGTGAGAGAGTGAGTGAGTGTAGGCTCACCCACAGGCTTCAAGGTCAAGGGCAATCGTCTAAAACAAACGTCCGGCCTCTAGTAATGCTAGAGAAAGCAACAACAACGCTAATAATTCAGTGAGTTTGTAACGGTTTGACTGCCCCTAACTGTTGGGTGATAAATGTAACTGTAGACCTTTGCCTAAGCTATGTTGTTTTAATGGGCGCCAAGACCTCAACGCTATGTTGAAATCTAAATTTGTATTTAACAACGTCTAGCTCTGGTAGAACACCTTCAAGACTCTATTCACTCAGATCGTGGTATGATTTGATCATTAACCCAACAACAATTGTATCAGGAGAAGGAATTGGTCTTTATCTAATGCTACCTACTCTCTCTATTATTCTCTCTTAAATCATTTACTTCTGCAACTATTTGCGAGTGGACTTTCTCAATTCTACCCCCCAGCTGTTCTTTAACCTCTTTAGTAGCTACCTGAATTTTGTCAATTTCTCCCCCCAATTGCTTTTTGACCTGCTGTGTTTCCAGTTGCACTAGTTCTTTTAAATTTTCAGCCTGTGTACTGATTCTAATTTCTAACTCCTCCTGTACTTTTCCTAATTTTCTGTCTACATCTACAATAATCTCTTTAGCCTTCTCTTCCATCACCCCCCTGATCTCACCTCTAATCAGTTCGAATTTGTCACTCATTTCCCTACTGTTTTGTTCTAATTTAGCATTTAAAGTTTCAGTACTCTCTCTATTTTCCTTACTATTTTGTTCTAATTTAGCATTTAAAGTTTCATTACTCTCTCTATTTTCCCTACTGTTTTGTTCTAATTTAGCATTTAAAGCATCTGTACTTTCTTTATTTTCCCTACTGTTTTGTTCTAATTTTGCATTATTCTGTTCTAATTTTCTATTTAAAGCTTCTGTACTTTCTTTATTTTCCCTACTGTTTTGTTCTAATTTTGCATTTAAGGCATCACTACTAACTTTGTTCTGATACATAAACTCGAGAAGTAAAGTTTTTAATTCTGGTTGGCCGCCTATTCTCCCTGTTTCAGTATCGGGATTTACCTCCGCTACCCCGGTACTACCATCACTCGACATACTGCTCGTATCTTCACTCTCCAGTTGATGACCACTACGTAACCTCATCTGTCTTTCTTTCTCATCCCCCATAATGATATACACTGATACAGACAAATAACCCCCAAAATACAGGCACAGAAATATATATCCTTCTCCTTCCACAAATGTTATTAGGTTTTCAGCCCCAAGTTGTCGGCGACAAGTGTAACGGTTTGACTGTCCCTAACTGTTGGGTGATAAATGTAACTGTAGACCTTTGCCTAAGCTATGTTGTTTTAATGGGCGCCAAGACCTCAACGCAATGTTGAAATCTAAATTTGTATTTAACAACGTCTAGCTCTGGCAGAACACCTTCAAGACTCTATTCACTCAGATCGTGGTATGATTTGATCATTAACCCAACAACAATTGTATCAGGAGAAGGAATTGGTCTATATCTAATGCTACCTACTGAAAGCAAAGATTGCATGGTTAAAAGAAATGAATTTATTATATATAACAAGTATTGCAAAAATAATAATAAGTTTAAAATATATATATATATATATATATATATTGGAGCGTTGCGATTTTAATATTACCGATAGAGAATTACGTGAGAACGGAGTCGGATAAATTACTGATTTTACTCTTATTCCCAAGCTATGAAGTTACTAAAATACTGAATTTAAAACAAAGAGAAACGAGAGATTGCGCATTTCTGTGTCATTCGTGCTTACCACTGGAAATTGCCGAAGCATTTCCCTCGTACTGGATGTTGAAGTGAGCTTCCCACAGCCTCCTGGATGTCGTCATCTTCTTCGTTAGTTGATGATGTATATTTGTAGTTATGATGATTCTATGGTCCTAACATCGGAGCCAAACACTCGTACAACCACACTGGTTAAGTTTTACAAAGATAGTCCTCGCCTCCACTGAACATCGGAGCGACTCACACGTGCAACTATACTGGTCAAGTCTTACACAGATTGTCCTCCACTCCACGGAACATCGGAGCGACTCACACGTGCAACCGTACTGGTCAAGTCTTACACAGATTGTCCTCCTATTCCACGGCGCGCCAAACGATGTATGCCCTCGTCGGCTTCCCACTCCAGTGCCGACTTCCAGCTTACGTGGTCTCCACTGATTGGCTGCTCCCCACGCGCTACTTCCCCACCTCTGGCTCATTACACTCGGCGGGAGGGTGAAGTCGATTGCCGTTCCATACTATCCGCCTTTTCTTGACGCTGCAACCCAGCCTTGCGTAATGCTTCTTGACAAGAAGCAGCCTGTATCTGATCCCAGTGAGTCATGTCTCTCATAATACCCTAACTGACGAAACTCCGTAAAATTCCGTAATCACATAATTTTCTATGATAATGTCGTTCGTAATAATTTGCTTGATAGTGTTTTCTAAGACATAGAAAACCTATCTGTATGCTTATAATTTTATAAAATGCCCCGAAAAATACCTTAATAATAATAATAATAATAATAATAATAATAATAATAATTTAATAATAATAATAAATTAACATGGAAGCTTCTCTTGGCTGAACAATTTGCCGCGTAAATAAATATAGAATGGCTTCCTACTGACTTATGCCAGTGGCATAAAAACCCCTCGAAAAACACGTTACATAATCGCCTCGGACCATCGGATGATTTACCGTGACGACGGTCCATTATCCGATTATCCCAGACACGTTAATAATCCCCATCCAAAATACATATTACATAAATGAAATCACCCTAAATTACAGATATACACTCATAACTTTTCTTTACGCACTTTGCGTCAAAGTTTGTTGTCACTATGGATTGCACTTTGCAACCAGTCCAATGTTTTTCATATAGAATAATGTTCCACGGATATTTCCGCCTCTCAAATTTCTCTATGTTGGAAAAATTGACATAAATAATGTGTGAGCACTATGTATATAAGATGTCACATCACACGCATCAAGGTGTTCTGATATATGTATATCACCATAGAACTTCCTAATTTCACTGGAGGTTCCTTCCTTATTGTGAAATTTAATCCCACTTATCACTGAGCACACGATCACACTATTGTGGCAGCGCATCGTGACCATAATACTTAATCTCTCTTTATAACGGACGAAATTAATATTGACTTCTGAAAAAAAAAAACAGTAAATGCGCATTACATAAAACACCAAATATTTCTGTGCTGTAATCGCCCTGTCTTGTTAAGTTCCCGTATACCATATTCTACTTAATACTAGTTCTCAACTCAGACCAGTTCTCCTCACACAAATAATACCATTGTACAAATTACCTTAAATTACACACTTACAAATCTTACATGGCGAGGCCGTAAACAGAAATCACGTGTGCTGATATGTATGAGTTTCATGAAGGACTGTCTCGCCTTCTGATGGCCCATCTTTTATCTCGTGGACGCCTTAAGCTAACAAGCACTATACAAGCGCTCTCCCATCTCTTGGAGATAAATGGGAATCCATCAGCGCTACCATATTCTGGCCTTGGTGTATCGCGACATTTTAGTGCTCAAGAGCATCCGACAATCCCGTCATATTTCCCTGTACCTTAAAAACTCTCATTTACTTACATACTACCCCCCTGTGTGACTTCTGATACGCCTGCCTGGAAGACCAGATCTTCCCCCGCACCAAATACCACACTTACTCATTTGATAGGCTGGCTCGCCAGCTAAACATCCTCACTTTATGACACATACTTAATGTCATCACGTTGCTCCACTAGCATATTTCTCAGTCTGTAACGATGCCCTGTTGTTACTGTCCACACATGCACATATTAAAATACCGTCCTCTGCTTTAACCACAGGATAATCCCTACATAAATTAGTGTCCCTTGATAGCATGTCTGCAAGAATGTTGTCTTTACCTTTAATATATTTTACTGTGAATTCGTATTCCTGCAGAGCAAGAATCCACCTACGAACTCTGTTAGAACTGAGTTTACAAGTTCTCATATACAGTAATGCATGGTGATCTGTATGGATCTCAAATTTCCCCCCTACTAAATACATTCTAAATTTCCCTAAACTGAAAACAATACCTAAAAGCTCTATTTCAGTAATAGTGTATCTTTTCTCTGCTGCTGTCAGTCCTCGCGAGGCTAAAGATACAATGCACAGATTACCCTCATCATCTTTCTGACATAATACTCGAGCAATGCCTATATGTGAAGCTTCTGTCATAACCACATATTCCTTATCTTTTAAAGGATATTTCAGCACTACAGCTTTCTCAAAACCTTCCTTCAGCGCTCTAAAAGCCTGATCATGCTTGGACTCCCATCTCCACCGATTCCCACTTTTAAGCAATTCCCTGAATGGTTCTACCAACCCTGAGTATTTAAGAACGAACCTCCTGAAAAAGTTGCAAATTCCCAGGTAAGTTTTTAACTGTTTAACATTCTGTGGCACCTCTGCGTTAAGTATTTATTAACCCTAATTTATTCTGGTGTCACCCCTCTACACGACACTCTATGACCTAAAAATTTCACTTCTGACTGACAGAATGACGACTTAGACAGCTTCAAAGTGAACCCTGCCTGATCTAACTTCTGAAAAACTATATCTAAATGACGTAGATGCTCCTCAAAACTGCGTGAACTAATTACCATATCATCAATGTAAATGGTTACAAACTCTTCTGTGTCATCCCCTAATGCGATGTTTAAAGCCCTAATTAAAGCTGCTGAACTACTCTTTAATCCATAAGGTGTTCTACAAAATTGATAAAGGTTATATTTATGACTAAAAGCTGTACATGGTCTATCTTCGTACATAAGTGGCACTTACCAAAAACTGGAACTCAAATCTACACAAGTGAAATACTTCTTACCCTCAAATGTTTGCATTAATTCCTCTATTGACATAGATTTCAGCTGATCTGAACTAATTCTACTGTTAACCAAACGAGCGTCTAAACAAATACGAACTGTGCCGTCGGTCTTGGGTACTGTACCCGATACCTAGTTGAGGCTATCGGCTACGCCAGCTGACATTGAGCCGTAGTTGAGATTTATGGGAAAAGTTGTAAAGATAGCGCTCAGATCGAGTAGAGGAGAATATTAGGAAATGACGTAGAAGGCCAAGGATCAAGAAGGCACTGCCAGTCAAATAGATGGAATTATGGGAGGAAATATAAAGTTTTATTAAGATCTTTATGGAACAGTATATTTAATCATCTCAGAAGAGAAGAAATAACAAGCATTATATATGATAATAACTTGAAGAAAGACAGATAATCCCGTAAGTTATTGTATAACTTAATAGCCGAGATGAAGGTGGTCGAGATTATATTTGTGACGCACGACCGTAGATGGTGGGGGAGAATCACGTGACCGCGCCAGGTAGGATCTGGTCAATGCAGTTTTAGAGACATCAGTCGAGTTCAGCCAGCGAGCTGAGTGGTACACATGCGCAGAGCGTACGGTAAAGTCGAGCGGTGAACAGCACTTTTTACGTAAAGCGGAGGCGACAGTATTACTTAACCAAGCAGAGAGCAGGAAGTAGATCATTGAGCCAAGGCGAGCAACGCAGGGCGGACGGCGAGAGGACCGGTTCCGAGGCAAGCTGTACGGGCCGTGTACGGAGGAGAAAGGCCGGGGTTCAGAACAGCATTGTAATACGAGTTTGAGAACTTTATTTCGAGCTGCATTTTATAACGCAGAACAGTATAGCAAAGCGGCATGGCGAGGCCGGCTTTAAGCATAGTTCATTCTGGAACAGTGCAGTAGATCAGAGCGGGTTAGTTCCGACTTTTATACGCAGGCAACATTAAAGAAGCTGAACTTCATTTCAACATTCAGTTACAACATTGAGTTGGGACTTGTATTCAGTAATAGAATTGTGCAGGCAGATAGTTACAATATACTGCAATTATGAACTCAGATATTCAAATTATATTACGACTATGCATTTCATGACGGAATATGTAGAGCGACCATGGGGTCCAAACAACATTAACGCTTTTAAGCAAACGAACTGTTACAATTATATGCACTTATGAACATTGGCATTTGCATTAATAGAATTCTTTTTTCATGAATTGTCATAAAATACCGAGTACGAACACAGCTACAGGGTGTTTCAAAAAATTATACACTCTCATAAATAAAATTTATTTTCTGCAAGTGAGACTTAACCGCTGTGGAGATTGAACTTTTAACAAGCGAACCGAACATTATATGGGACAGTGGCGTAACATAAAAGAAGAATATGGGGTACGCTGCTTTTATGAACATTTACGTAAGATTTTGGACAGTATCCATTATGGATAACATGCAGTTCATCATGTCGGAGTAAACGAAGACAGAGACGCGATGGCACCACGGAGCGATGGATTCGATTCCTGAAGAAGAGGAGGTCTAACAGCTGATTCACTTGGGATATGAAGGCGATCGTTATCGCGTGGGTGAAACGATATTCACGTCGATCTTTCGAGAAATTTATTACACACAAATAATCGACGATCTTTGAAATATAATAACAGCTGATATGAGAAGGTACTGTAAGAGTTATGACTTTCTAATATGATATTTTCATGAACACTGGGCATACATGTATATATTTTCTAGTAGGAGTTATACAATTATTTAGACATGGCTTAAACATTATTTGCTCCGAGTATTGCTAGAATATGGCGTTACCATATGATATGGCAGGCACCATTATACGAAATTCTCACCATTGGTTGGCTTTATTAAGCAGATGTTTGGTCTTTTAGACATTTTCCAGTAAGGATAGTTTTCCTGGATAGTTATTTTTTGTGACGAGTATTTCGAACTCGTGATCTGCAATTGGATTATTTAAATCACTTCGTCAGTTCATTGCATACTAGCGAGTGTGTATTATTCATCAGTAGGGATTTTTTCCATTGGATTGTTTGGAGATATTAAGATGTTATTCACTCAAGTGTATGAATATCGCTTTTATATGACAACTAGAGACTTGTTGGTTCCAATCTGGTACATTCACTCATGAGACGACGAGATGGGGCCTTTCGTATTTATACGATTGCGTGGTGGTACACATCTTTACCCATCGTTCAGGGCATTATCATGTTAGACGACGGGGCAAGGCCTTTCGTATTTATACGATCGTGTGGTGGTTACTCATCTTACTTGCCATTGAGGAACTCATTTTTATCATCCGAGTGTACTTGAGATTGTAAGAGGATCAAACAAGAAACTACTAGTCACATATCAGTCGAATTTTGTTAAATAAATTAAAAATACATGTCAGCAGGGTTACATTTTGTAATTCTTGTTTGCCAATCCAATATTTTGTTGCTATACTCTTTTGAGAGTACTTTCAATTTAACAGCTGATTCAGCTGATGCTTTTGATAATTTTATGATTGAATTTAATACCTTTGAGAAGGATTTAAAGTAATTGAATCTTATAAGATGAATCATTAATGGTCAGATTTATTTTAAGGCAGATCAGTATTGCATATTTCGATGTGAGAGATTATAGCACATTGGTGTTTTTCTGTGAAGTGAATTATGAGAATTTTAAAGAGAATTTATGCTATTTGAAAGCAGATTTTGAATTTGATTACGATTACTAAGGTAATATTTTTCCTAATTGTTTAAGAAGTTGTCTAGATGTGATCAGATTAATTACAGTTATTGGAGATTGTGTGCGTTGAGAATTTGAAGCCAGTTATGTATTTTTGTAGATCATGCAACGTGATTAAGTGAAGTTTGTGATAGGCATTTTGTGGAAGTTGCCGAATGGAAGTTGCAATATTGCTAATGTATTTTGAAGCAGACATGAGGTTGTCGAACCCAGTCTAGAATAATTTTTGAGATTCATGCGTTGCGCTTAATATTTATGGAGTTTGTGGAATAATTGTGGTATTCAAATGTGATATTTGATAAAGTGAGAATATATAATGTAGTTGTGGATAGTGAGATCCAACGTGAATTTGTGAAGGCAATAATATTTTTTGGCATGATAATTAAATACGAGATATAACTTGGAAGTGATAAAACTGTAAGACAACGTTCTATAACACATATTAAACAATTTGTTAGGAAATGAAACAAATAAATAATGTTGATAATACGAGATTTTCTGATAATAATAATTAATGAAATAATAATCTGAAATTTAAGCATATTAATGATCTGACCTAATGAAATAAAAATCAGAATGACTAGATGAAATAATAAAAATCTAAATAACCAGATGAATAAAATTTAAATAAGTTGATAAATTAAATTTTGGAATAAATCAATGAATTAAATAAATGGATGAATTAAAGATTGAATAAATAAGCTGAATTAAATAAATTAATAGATGATTGAATAGATGATGAATAACTGAATTGGAAGGTGATAATTAATTAAAGAAGCTGATGATTAATAAATTTAAATGGATTTAAATAAATTTATTTGAGAAATGATTTGAAGAATTGCAACTTGTGTGGATGAATTAAACAATTAATTTTGATGATGATGATGATTATAACCAATGAATAGTGGATTTTCTGTGATTCACAAATAAGCAATGATTAATGACAGTGTAAATAGTGTAAATTAGTTATTCGATGTTTAGGAGCATTTTACTAACATATTCAGCATTTGAATAATGCCATGCAAGCCATAAATTATGTGATATTTAAATATTTGTTTATAATATGTGTGTTTAGACAGATTAATAATATTTTTTACATCCACATTCATGATGTTAATTTAAAGAGAAATTAGGTCTCATTTATCACGAATGTCAGTGACGCAAAGACATAGTGCTACGGTGATCCTGAGAAGCCAAGAGAACTTTAGAAATTTTTCCTATTTTATGTGGATTAAATACACTTTGAGTAGAATGGAGATTTTCTGGACAATGACAATTTAACGTTGGCATTCGACCATGCTCTCAGGTAGGATGAGTGTTTAATATGTCTGTCTGACTATCAAAGTTGAATAAATTTGTTTTTATCTTAGTTGTGATCTGATGATGATGTGATTTTCCTTTTTCTTTCCTTGTCTTAATTAAGGCTTAACCAGGAAGGATGTGGTTTGCTAGGGATTCAGTTGATGGCGCCCATTGATATTTGTATTTTTTAAAATTAAATTTAAACCCGTAACGACCCTGGAGATACTTTATCTTGTGTTACCCTCAGCTTTTGAGATATTTCAACTGAATTTCCGACACATTCCTTATTTGACTAGGTGTTCATTTAACTCCGCTCTGTCCTGGAAATCCAGGAATGCGATGTAATAGCAGATGGGTCATCGCATCCCCAGGACGAACGGGTACAGAGAGAGAGGGAAAATTGGCTTTACCCACCCGTGGGGCTTCGATTTTGTTTATTCTATGGAATCACATCAGATTTAGATAACGGAGAGATTGATCTCAATTTCATTTAATGGTGTTATAAAATTTATTAAACTTAGTTAGACAATATACTTGTATGCCCATTCCAGTGATCATGTTAATCATATTTGTATTATATCATGTTTAGTTATAAGTCATTTTTCTTATACCCAAGTGAATGCAGGAATTGATACATTGTGATGTGTTGTTGTCTAACGTCTCTGAATAAAACGTTCATTGAAAGATATAATTATGTTACCGGAAGATTTAGCTAAGGTGTTAGGAGAGTTACAGAATGGCATGTCTAGTATTGCAGTAACTATTTCTAAATATTCTTAATTTAAGAACAGATGTTATGTCTATTCAGAAAGACATTAAATCATATGTATCGAAGTTAAGATTCGACATTGATGGTTTAGTGTTAGATGTAGGCAAAATACAAGAGTGGTCTACTGAAGTATCTTTCGAAACTAAAATCAAAGGTCTAGAAATGAATCTCGGTAATGAAATCAAAGGTTTAAAGTCAGTAATTGGGACCGTTAAAGAGGAAGTCTTAGGAGAGGTTAATTCTAACTTAAAATCCTTAGAAAACCAATTGCAGATAGACATTAGGAAAATTGATGATGATATAGAGCAGAAAGTTAATGAAAACTTAGCTTTATTTAAAAATAGAGTCGGTGCAATAGTGGAAGAACGGTATAGTGAGGTCGATGCCGAAGCAAAAGAAAAACGTGCAGGGTTGGATGAGAAATTAATCGCAGGTATGGCGAACTTAGAAGCGAGATTTACTGAGAATAAGGAGGCGACGAAGATAGATTCAACTCAGTTTAGGACAGATGTTGATCAGTTAAAGGAACAAGTCGCGTCAGTAAAGACTACATGCGAAGACAAGATAGACAAATTGAAGGACGATTTAGAAAAGAGTAACAGAACGCAGAATGTTACGTCGGTAGATAATTTGGAAACTCAGGTCAAGACCGTAGAAAAAAGAACAGAAGATAGAATGACTAAACTAGAATCTATAATAAATAGTTTCACAAGTCAAAATGTTACAACGGGGGAGGTATCGATGAATCAGTCACCGATAGACCGCAGTATGAACAGTCAAGAGGTTAGCGTGGGAGAAGACCGTCAAACGCAACAGAATGTAACATTCGAAAGGGCTAGTTCAACCCCTCAAGATAATCCGAATGCGAATAGGAGTACGTTTGGTACGAGTGAACGATACTCAGGTCCAGTGACCATCATCAGAAATTTGGACGACAAACCAAGGAAGTTTTCAGGAAACACAGGAGTCACACCAGTCGAATTTCTGAGGGATATTCGCGATTACATGGCGGAACATAGAGTAGCCAAGGAAAGAGAACCAAGGATAGTCGAACGCGCCTTAGATGGGCCAGCGTTAACTTGGTTTCGCGCATTCAGGAGCAATTTTGCGAATATGGAACAATTTGCCATATCATTCTTAAGGAGATTTTGGAGTGAGAGGATCAGCTGAACGTAAGAGCAGAAATGTATTCGAAGCGTTACTCTACGTCACATCCAACGCATTATGCTAATTACTTTACTTCGCAATTGGCTAAGTTGCAGTTTTTGATTCCTCCATTGCCAGAAGAAGAGCTTTTGCAAGCTATAGCAAGACAGTTGCCAATTGAGGTGCAACGATCACTCATAGCATCGGGAGCGAACACACTTGAGCACTATGACGATATATTGCGCCGATTAGACTATACAAGCGCTCAAAGCACACCCAGAACTGCACGGAACGATAATCGAAACACGCAAGAGGTGAATGCAGTAGTTGTCGATAACGCAGCACAGACTGATAGAAGAGATTCCTGGGGGAAACAGAAGGAACGAAGGGAATAGAGGTAATATTCACAACGTTCGCGGGAATGATCGATATCGAAGACCATATGAGAGGCCATACGATCAGGACGCAAGAAACAGTAGATACAGGAACTATGACCAGAATTCCAGATACCAGAATAGGAATAGGTACAATAATAGATATCGAGGTCGATACAACTGGAACCAAGGTCAGCAGTCTAATCAGAACGATAGGCAGGATAGAAGAAGAAATGATCCAAATGAAAGACAAGACAATCGAGAATATGGAAGATCAAGGCAAGAAAGTAGACAGCCTAGTGCACCACCCGAAGAGGTAACTCGAGATGTTAATCGAGCAAGCACGAGTGGTGAAGGAAAAAAAAACCACAAATTAATTTCAAAGCAGAATACTAATCATTGGGAATCAATCATCATTGTTGAAACGTATCAGGTCAAGGACGAGGATTTAATTGAAGAGGAAGACGTAGTACATCGAGGGAATATACATGAATTGCCAGTTATCAGTGTGGAAGTCATGGGAAAGGAAATAAAGACATTAGTGGACACGGGGGCTATGGTGAGCTTGATATCCATAGGCTGTCTGGATGAATTGAAATTGTCAGGAGAAATTACGATGTTGCCAACTGTTGTTAGCAAAATTCAAGGGGTGATCCCAGACAAAAGTATGAAATGTAAAAGTCAGGTACTTTTAGATGTTGGGATTGGAACCAGATGTTTTGAATAGATGTTCCTAGTTGTGGGTCAACTACATTTCGATATGATCCTAGGAGTGGATTTTTTAAGTGAGAGGGGCCTGATCATAGATATGCAGAGTAGGCGCATGTACTTTCAAGAAGGGGTCATAGAAAATCAGGAATCCGAGATGACATTCTGTAGAGAGAATATATTGGATGAGATTGTGTGCAGCATTGAAAGGTCTATAGAGAATAAAACTAACACGAAGAGTAAGATAAATCCAGAAATCAAGGAGCAGTTTGATCAAGCAATTTCAGAATATGAGGACATATTCAATGATAAACCAGGACTCATAGAAAATTTTACCTACAGCATCAAGTTGATGGATGACAATCCATACCATTAGAATTTATATCCCATTCCGGATAAATGGAAGGAGGAAGTCAGTACAATGATAAGCGATATGGAGAAAGATGGAATTATCAAGAAGATGCCGACTGCTTATTTGAATCCTTTAGCTGTTGTCAAGAAACCTAATGGTAAGCTGAGGATTTGCCTAGATGCTAGAGCCCTTAATGAAAGAGTTCTTCCTGAACACGACAGGCCACCTGTTATTCGTGAATTGTTGCGCAGATTCAGAGGAAAGAATTTATTTTCTACCATTGATCTGACTAGTTCTTATTATCATATAGAGCTAGCAGAAGACTGCAAACAGTATACAGGGTTCTTATTTGATCATAAAACATATGTGTTCAATAGGTTACCTTTTGGAGTAAAGAATAGTGGTCCGGTGATGATCCGAGCACTAGATGAGAATTTATCAGATGCAGTTAAGGAGCATGTGGTGAGCTATATTGATGACCTGATTATGGCGTCTGAGACAGCGGAAGAGCATATCAGGCACCTTCGAATGCTTTTTGAAGATCTCCGGAAGACGAACTTCAAGGTGAATTTCAACAAATGTCATTTCTTTCATGAAGAAATCGAATTTCTTGGACATAGAATCGATGGAGATGGTTATAGGCCCAATCCAAAGAAGATCATGGCTATTTCAGAGTTTCCAACCCCAAGAAAGCTTAAAGAAGTACGGCAGTTTTTAGGAATGTGTCAGTTCTTTTCAACACATTGTCCTGAATATACTGAAACGATGGCAGCTCTGCAGGATTTGCTAAGAAAGGGAAATCGATGGAAATGGGACGATAGATGCAATCAAGCGTTTTTAGCAGCTAAGAACATGTTGATCCAGAATGTCAAACTTGAATACCCAGATTTTGCTAGAAGATTTTTTGTGGAGACAGACACATCCAAAATAGGCATAAGTGGGATCCTATATCAGTTGGACGATACCAACAAACACAGATATTTAGCTTTCACCAGTCGCAAGCTCAGGAATTGTGAAAAGAATTACTATGCAACCGAGTTAGAGGCATTAGCAGTGGTTCATGCTCTTAAGACGTGGAAGAAGGTGTTATATGGACATGACATAACGGTGATCACAGATCACAAAGCCCTCCAATTTATTATGAAGACAGACTTAGCAAGTGACCGCATCACTAGATGGGCTCTGTTCTCACAACAATTTAACCCAACTGTTGTGCATAGACCTGGGAAATTAAATCTGTTAGCGGATGTGTTGAGCAGAAACCCTTGTGAGGAGGTGATTGTCAACCATATAAATCTAATTCAAGAGGACCAGGGAACTCTAGAAAAGTTGAAGATGTTAGCGCAAACTCAGAAGAGATATGCACCTTTGCGAAGAATTTACCGTTTTTTGACACGCAGGATGGACAACGCTGATCCAGATTTTCGAAGAACTGAGATAGAAGCTAGAAAATATCACATTATGGGAGGTGTTATTTGCCAATATATCGATCAGGATCATACTAAACTTAGAGTAGTGATCCCACCCAAGCTTGTCAAACCAGTTATTTGGATGATACACCGAACCGCAGCTCATGTAGGTGTAGACAAGACTTTGGCTGTTGCCCATGAAACTTTCGTTTGGAGACAAATGGGACAAACGATCCGCGACGTCATAAAGACCTGTGACAGTTGTCAGCGAAGCAAACATTCATCTAAGCTAATGAAGGAAGTTCCTAGATCAATATTACCTAGCAAGCCGAGAGAACTTTTCGCTACGGACATTTTCGGTCCGATTCCTCGTTCGACGATAGGAAACCAGTTTGTTTTGGTGACAGTAGACGTATTTTCTAAATACGTATCTCTATGTCCTATCCAGAAAGCTACATCCAAGTACGTGATCAACAGATTAGAGAAAACAGTTATTCCAAGTATGGGGAAACCTGAAATTTTGTTGAGTGACCATGGGTCACAGTTCACCAGTATGGAATTTTCTACTGCGATGGAACGTTTAGGAATAAGGCAGGTATTTAATTCTGTGCGGTATCCAGAGGGAAATCCAGCCGAAAGAATTATGCCGGAAATTAGTAAAATGTGTCGCTTATATGTGTCAAGACAACACCATAGATGGATGGAAGTAATACCCATCATTAGCCAATGCTTGAATTCCACCATACATGAAAGCACAGGACAGATTCCGTCCATGCTTCATCATGGATTGAAACCTGATAGACCATGGGACCGAATCGTGAAGGCACCAGTAGATCCTCAACCTACACAAGAAAGAAGAGTCGAGATGGCAGGAGAGAGACTCAGAAGACAGGCGGAGAAGAGAGCGAGGAGACACGCAGGAAGGAGGTTTCACGAGCCATTTCAAGAAAATGACGAGGTGCTGATTAGGAAGCCAGTCACATCGAATCTTCAACTGAAGATCTACCATAAATTTGCGCCATTGTACGCGGGTCCATTCCGAATTGACGAAACGTACCGAAATAACAGCTACAAGATTGTCAGAATGGATACTAATGAAGTTGTGGGGACTTTTAACGCAGCTAGCATTAGAAAGTATCATTATGCTGAATAAGAGGATTATAGAGCTATCGCGTACATATGTTGTTTATAGAATGCCTGAGAGTGTATTTTTTTTCTCAAGCCTGATAAAAAAGGAGATGTACGGGAGAGATGTACCCGATACCTAGTTGAGGCTATCGGCTACGCCAGCTGACATTGAGCCGTAGTTGAGATTTATGGGAAAAGTTGTAAAGATAGCGCTCAGATCGAGTAGAGGAGAATATTAGGAAATGACGTAGAAGGCCAAGGATCAAGAAGGCACTGCCAGTCAAATAGATGGAATTATGGGAGGAAATATAAAGTTTTATTAAGATCTTTATGGAACAGTATATTTAATCATCTCAGAAGAGAAGAAATAACAAGCATTATATATGATAATAACTTGAAGAAAGACAGATAATCCCTTAAGTTATTGTATAACTTAATAGCCGAGATGAAGGTGGTCGAGATTATATTTGTGACGCACGACCGTAGATGGTGGGGGAGAATCACATGACCGCGCCAGGTAGGAGCTGGTCAATGCAGTTTTAGAGACATCAGTCGAGTTCAGCCAGCGAGCTGAGTGGTACACATGCGCAGAGCGTACGGTAAAGTCGAGCGGTGAACAGCACTTGTTACGTAAAGCGAAGGCGACAGTATTACTTAACCAAGCAGAGAGCAGGAAGTAGATCATTGAGCCAAGGCGAGCAACGCAGGGCGGACGGTGAGAGGACCGGTTCCGAGGCAAGCTGTACGGGCCGTGTACGGAGGAGAAAGGCCGGGGTTCAGAACAGCATTGTAATACGAGTTTGAGAACTTTATTTCGAGCTGCATTTTATAACGCAGAACAGTATAGCAAAGCGGCATGGCGAGGCCGGCTTTAAGCATAGTTCATTCTGGAACAGTGCAGTAGATCAGAGCGGGTTAGTTCCGACTTTTATACGCAGGCAACATTAAAGAAGCTGAACTTCATTTCAACATTCAGTTACAACATTGAGTTGGGACTTGTATTCAGTAATAGAATTGTGCAGGCAGATAGTTACAATATACTGCAATTATGAACTTAGATATTCAAATTATATTACGACTATGCATTTCATGACGGAATATGTAGAGCGACCATGGGGTCCAAACAACAATAACGCTTTTAAACAAACGAAATGTTACAATTATATGCACTTATGAACATTGGCATGTGCATTAATAGAATTCTTTTTTCATGAATTGTCATAAAATACCGAGTACGAACACAGCTACAGGGTGTTTCAAAAACTTATACACTCTCATAAATAAAATTTATTTTCTGCAAGTGAGACTTAACCGCTGTGGAGATTGAACTTTTAACAAGCGAACCGAACATTATATGGGACAGTGGCGTAACATAAAAGAAGAATATGGGGTACGCTGCTTTTATGAACATTTACGTAAGATTTTGGACAGTATTCATTATGGATAACATGCAGTTCATCATGTCGGAGTAAACGAAGACAGAGACGCGATGGCACCACGGAGCGATGGATTCGATTCCTGAAGAAGAGGAGGTCTAACAGCTGATTCACTTGGGATAGGAAGGCGATGGTTATCGCGTGGGTGAAACGATATTCACGTCGATCTTTCGAGAAATTTATTACACACAAATAATCGACGATCTTTGAAATATAATAACAGCTGATATGAGAAGGTACTGTAAAAGTTATGACTTTCTAATATGATATTTTCATGAACACTGGGCATACATGTATATATTTTCTAGTAGGAGTTATACAATTATTTAGACATGGCTTAAACATTATTTGCGCCGAGTATTGCTAGAATATGGCGTTACCATATGATATGGCAGGCACCATTATACGAAATTCTCACCATTGGTTGGCTTTATTAAGCAGATGTTTGGTCTTTTAGACATTTTCCAGTAAGGATAGTTTTCCTGGATAGTTATTTTTTTGTGACGAGTATTTCGAACTCGTGATCTGCAATTGGATTATTTAAATCACTTCGCCAGTTCATTGCATACTAGCGAGTGTGTATTATTCATCAGTAGAGATTTTTTCCATTGGATTGTTTGGAGATATTAAGATGTTATTCACTCAAGTGAATGAATATCGCTTTTATATGACAACTAGAGACTTGTTGGTTCCAATCTGGTACATTCACTCATGAGACGACGAGATGGGGCCTTTCGTATTTATACGATTGCGTGGTGGTACACATCTTTACCCATCGTTCAGGGCATTATCATGTTAGACGACGGGGCAAGGCCTTTCGTATTTATACGATCGTGTGGTGGTTACTCATCTTACTTGCCATTGAGGAACTCATTTTTATCATCCGAGTGTACTTGAGATTGTAAGAGGATCAAACAAGAAACTACTAGTCACATATCAGTCGAATTTTGTTAAATAAATTAAAAATACATGTCAGCAGGGTTACATTTTGTAATTCTTGTTTGCCAATCCTATATTTTGTTGCTATACTCTTTTGAGAGTACTTTCAATTTAACAGCTGATACAGCTGATGCTTTTGATAATTTTATGATTGAATTTAATACCTTTGAGAAGGATTTAAAGTAATTGAATCTTATAAGATGAATCATTAATGGTCAGATTTATTTTAAGGCAGATCAGTATTGCATATTTCGATGTGAGAGATTATAGCACATTGGTGTTTTTCTGTGAAGTGAATTATGAGAATTTTAAAGAGAATTTATGCTATTTGAAAGCAGATTTTGAATTTGATTACGATTACTAAGGTAATATTTTTCCTAATTGTTTAAGAAGTTGCCTAGATGTGATCAGATTAATTCAAGTTATTGGAGATTGTGTGCGTTGAGGATTTGAAGCCAGTTATGTATTTTTGTAGATCATGCAACGTGATTAAGTGAAGTTTGTGATAGGCATTTTGTGGAAGTTGCCGAGTGGAAGTTGCAATATTGCTAATGTATTTTGTAGCAGACATGCAGTTGTCGAACCCAGTCTAGCATAATTTTTGAGATTCATGCTGTGCGCTGAATATTTATGGAGTTTGTGGAATAATTGTGGTATTCAAATGTGATATTTGATAAAGTGAGAATATATAATGTAGTTGTGGATAGTGAGATCCAACGTGAATTTGTGAAGGCAATAATATTTTTTGGCATGATAATTAAATACGAGATATAACTTTTAAGTGATAAAACTGTAAGACAACGTTCTATAACACATATTAAACAATTTGTTAGGAAATGAAACAAATAAATAATGTTGATAATACGAGATTTTCTGATAATAATAATTAATGAAATAATAATCTGAAATTTAAGCATATTAATGATCTGACCTAATGAAATAAAAATCAGAATGACTAGATGAAATAATAAAAATCTAAATAACCAGATGAATAAAATTTAAATAAGTTGATAAATTAAATTTTGGAGTAAATCAATGAATTAAATAAATGGATGAATTAAAGATTGAATAAATAAGCTGAATTAAATAAATTAATAGATGATTGAATAGATGATGAATAACTGAATTGGAAGGTGATAATTAATTAAAGAAGCTGATGATTAATAAATTTAAATGGATTTAAATAAATTTATTTGAGAAATGATTTGAAGAATTGCAACTTGTGTGGATGAATTAAACAATTAATTTTGATGATGATGATTATAACCAATGAATAGTGGATTTTCTGTGATTCACAAATAAGCAATGATTAATGACAGTGTAAATAGTGTAAATTAGTTATTCGATGTTTAGGAGCATTTTACTAACATATTCAGCATTTGAATAATGCCATGCAAGCCATAAATTATGTGATATTTAAATATGTGTTTATAATATGTGTGTTTAGACAGATTAGTAATATTTTTACATCCACATTCATGATGTTAATTTAAAGAGAAATTAGGTCTCATTTATCACGAATGTCAGTGACGCAAAGACATAGTGCTACGGTGATCCTGAGAAGCCAAGAGAACTTTAGAAATTTTTCCTATTTTATGTGGATTAAATACACTTTGAGTAGAATGGAGATGGTTCGATTTTCTGGACAATGACAATTTAACGTTGGCATTCGACCATGCTCTCAGGTAGGATGAGTGTTTAATATGTCTGTCTGACTATCAAAGTTGAATAAATTTGTTTTTATCTTAGTTGTGTTCTGATGATGATGTGATTTTCCTTTTTCTTTCCTTGTCTTAATTAAGGCTTAACCAGGAAGGATGCGGTTTGCTAGGGATTCAGTTGATGGCGCCCATTGATATTTTTTTAAATTAAATTTAAACCCGTAACGACCCTGGAGATACTTTATCTTGTGTTACCCTCTGCTTTTGAGATATTTCAACTGAATTTCCGACACATTCCTTATTTGACTAGGTGTTCATTTAACTCCGCTCTGTCCTGGAAATCCAGGAATGCGATGTAATAGCAGATGGGTCATCGCATCCCCAGGTCGAACGGGTACAGTACCGTGATCAAAGAATTAACATACAGACTGTTAGAGTGCTCAATAATCCCATCTTCAAGCATCTG
Organism: Meconema thalassinum; assembly: GCA_946902985.2. Lineage (NCBI taxonomy): Eukaryota > Metazoa > Arthropoda > Insecta > Orthoptera > Tettigoniidae > Meconema > Meconema thalassinum. Next base: position 62,293,883 of record OX336389.2, on the reverse strand, counting down.
GTTAATTTGTGCCTCAACTGCACTCTGATAAGCGAAAGGTACATGATATCTATGTCCTGTGAATACTGACCTATCAATAACGTTCAATGAATGTGTATAGCACTTGGCCATACCAATGCGATCCTCAAAAACTCTCCTATTACACAATAACACATCATAGAGCCGAACGCACTGTTCATCCTCTATATTTCCCTGAAATGCAGCATCACGTAACGAGTCCTCTAGACTACCGTTCGTAATCACACTGCCCACAAAACATGGAGAACCCCGCTCTACGGCTGGCGATATCTCATTTAAAGTACAAATCACACCTACAACACTACTTCTCTGAATATGGTCATTGAACGCTATTTCTACTTCAGAATTTCTCCATTTAAATTTCAAACTCCCTACATCATAACATAAGTTACCAGACACTCTACGTAGCCACTCTGAACCCAAGATAACACTGAATACTAAATTTGGAATTACAAGGCAAATCTGCTTCTCTACATGATTATTAATTTTAATGTCTACTAAAACTTGCTTAGAAATTACTTTAGACCTCTTCCCAACAGCTGTGATAACAAAAGTGCTTTTAATTGGCATCTCCTCAAAATTTACTCCAGTTCCTTTCATTTTATCATAAAATTCACTACTTATGCAACTCTTCATACAACCACTATCAATTAAAACATCTGTGTACGCCTCGGACACGTTAAATTTAACTATGGGGCTCTTACTAACCACTTCCTGAATAATACCTTCATCATTTAGTTCATGTAATAATTCATTTCTTACATTTCGGTCATAGGGTTCATGTATAATTGTATGGACAGGGCATGCTACAGACTGAGATTCTGACCTTACTTCGCAGCCTGGTTCGCGTTTAAAGAACCGCTACAGCTGGCTGCAGTACTACTAACTACTGCACTGGTCTGGTTGTTCTGGGCTGTGTTGTCATTGTTTGGCTGTATATTACTACCACTAGGCTGTCCTCTTCCTTGACCCCTATTCTGGTTGTAATTATTGTCATTATAATTTCTCCCTTGATTTTCCCTGAAATCATTGTTTCTCCCTTGATTTCCCCTGTAATCATTATTTCTCCCTTGATTTCCCCTGAAATCATTGTTCCTCCCTTGATACTGATTACCATAGCCATTTCCTCTGTTCTGATTTAGTTGATTATTATTATTTCTATTTTGAGCGTTGGCCCCTTCGCCACCGTTCCCTTGAACTTCCTGATGCCTGGCTTCATTAGGCCTATTATTATTATTACCCTGGTTCCTATTGAAATTGTCCTCATAACCCCCTCTCCCTAGTGCATCAAATGTGCTTAACAAATTTTCTACTTGTGATATTGTCTTTACATTCTGGATAGAAGCAGCTCCCTTGATCCTATAGGGAAAGTGCCTAAGTAGCAACCTCACCACATCACTTTCCTCCTTCAAGCCATCAAGATATTTACACACTAATACCTGCCCTAAAAAGTATTCGATCATGGTGGAGCTTCCTTTAGGGTTATATTTACCACACACTACTCCCTCACGATGCTGCGACTGAATAACCTCATTCCAGAAATTTTCACAGAATTTCATTTTAAAATCATTAATATGAGTAAACTTGTCTCTGTAGACAGCAAACCAATTCCTCGTTTCCCCCACGAACACTTGTTCTAAAATTTCAACTACCTGGCACCACTCAATACTACCACTTTCCAACCTCTCCCCGAATTTATTTTCTATAGTATTCATGAACTCCATTGGGCACCCCTGTCGATTGCTGAACTTACCCGGTTCTACCTCCCTGTGTGCGCTATTCACAAAAACTGGCCTATTCTGACTATTTTCTTGCCTGATCCTAGCTTTTAATTTTAATTCTAATTCTGCGATTTTCTCCTCAGCCTTCCTCTCAATACTGTTTACTGTTAATTTAATGTTTCCTTCTGATTCTTCTACTTTATCATATAGCTTTGCTTGTTTCTCCTCAATCTTGCTAATGCTCTCTCTATTATTCTCTCTTAAATCATTTACTTCTGCAACTATTTGCGAGTGGACTTTCTCAATTCTACCCCCCAGCTGTTCTTTAACCTCTTTAGTAGCTACCTGAATTTTGTCAATTTCTCCCCCCAATTGCTTTTTGACCTGCTGTGTTTCCAGTTGCACTAGTTCTTTTAAATTTTCAGCCTGTGTACTGATTCTAATTTCTAACTCCTCCTGTACTTTTCCTAATTTTCTGTCTACATCTACAATAATCTCTTTAGCCTTCTCTTCCATCACCCCCCTGATCTCACCTCTAATCAGTTCGAATTTGTCACTCATTTCCCTACTGTTTTGTTCTAATTTAGCATTTAAAGTTTCAGTACTCTCTCTATTTTCCTTACTATTTTGTTCTAATTTAGCATTTAAAGTTTCATTACTCTCTCTATTTTCCCTACTGTTTTGTTCTAATTTAGCATTTAAAGCATCTGTACTTTCTTTATTTTCCCTACTGTTTTGTTCTAATTTTGCATTATTCTGTTCTAATTTTCTATTTAAAGCTTCTGTACTTTCTTTATTTTCCCTACTGTTTTGTTCTAATTTTGCATTTAAGGCATCACTACTAACTTTGTTCTGATACATAAACTCGAGAAGTAAAGTTTTTAATTCTGGTTGGCCGCCTATTCTCCCTGTTTCAGTATCGGGATTTACCTCCGCTACCCCGGTACTACCATCACTCGACATACTGCTCGTATCTTCACTCTCCAGTTGATGACCACTACGTAACCTCATCTGTCTTTCTTTCTTATCCCCCATAATGATATACACTGATACAGACAAATAACCCCCAAAATACAGGCACAGAAATATATATCCTTCTCCTTCCACAAATGTTATTAGGTTTTCAGCCCCAAGTTGTCGGCGACAAGTGTAACGGTTTGACTGTCCCTAACTGTTGGGTGATAAATGTAACTGTAGACCTTTGCCTAAGCTATGTTGTTTTAATGGGCGCCAAGACCTCAACGCAATGTTGAAATCTAAATTTGTATTTAACAACGTCTAGCTCTGGCAGAACACCTTCAAGACTCTATTCACTCAGATCGTGGTATGATTTGATCATTAACCCAACAACAATTGTATCAGGAGAAGGAATTGGTCTATATCTAATGCTACCTACTGAAAGCAAAGATTGCATGGTTAAAAGAAATGAATTTATTATATATAACAAGTATTGCAAAAATAATAATAAGTTTAAAATATATATATATATATATATTGCAGCGTTGCGATTTTAATATTACCGATAGAGAATTACGTGAGAACGGAGTCGGATAAATTACTGATTTTACTCTTATTCCCAAGCTATGAATTTACTGAAATACTGAATTTTAAACAAAGAGATACGAGAGATTGCGCATTTCTGTGTAATTCGCGCTTACCACTGGAAATTGCCGAAGCATTTCCCTCGTACTGGATGTTGAAGTGAGCTTCCCACAGCCTCCTGGATGTCATCATCTTCTTTGTTAGTTGATGATGTATATTTGTAGTTATGATGATTCTATGGTCTTAACATCGGAGCCAAACACTCGTACAACCACACTGGTTAAGTTTTACAAAGATAGTCCTCGCCTCCACTGAACATCGGAGCGACTCACACGTGCAACTATACTGGTCAAGTCTTACACAGATTGTCCTCCACTCCACGGAACATCGGAGCGACTCACACGTGCAACCGTACTGGTCAAGTCTTACACAGATTGTCCTCCTATTCCACGGCGCGCCAAACGATATATGCCCTCGTCGGCTTCCCACTCCAGTGCCGACTTCCAGCTTACGTGGTCTCCAATGATTGGCTGCTCCCCACGCGCTACTTCCCCACCTCTGGCTCATTACACTCGGCGGGAGGGTGAAGTCGATTGCCGTTCCATACTATCCGCCTTTTCTTGACGCTGCAACACAGCCTTGCGTAATGCTTCTTGACAAGAAGCAGCCTGTATCTGAATTCCCAGTGAGTCATGTCTCTCATAATACCCTAACTGACGAAACTCCGTAAAATTCCGTAATCACATAATTTTCTATGATAATGTCGTTCGTAATAATTTGCTTGAGAGTGTTTTCTAAGACATAGAAAACCTATCTGTATGCTTATAATTTTATAAAATCCTCCGAAAAATACCTTAATAATAATAATAATAATAATAATAATTTAATCATAATAATAAATTAACATGAAAGCTTCTCTTGGCTGAACAATTTGCCGCGTAAATAAATATAGAATGGCTTCCTACTGACTTATGCCAGTGGCATAAAAACCCCTCGAAAAACACGTTACAAGTTGATATCTTGAATGTTGGTGTAGCAGAACGTATTTGAATATGTTTCGCTTTCTCTCTTCGCCAATATTCATGTGACTTTTAAGCCACAAGTGCTCACCACGTTTTAGGCTGCCAAAACTTTGTGACAGAATTTACGGTTACACGAGGTATTCGAGACGTGACCAACCCTTTGAACTTACGACTATACAAGGTACTGCAGAGGTGACCAACCCTTTGAACTTACGACCAGTAGCGGCTCGTGAATTTTACCGACGGGGGACTCAACCATATAAAATACGCATATTTCAATAGCCTATAATTCTATTTATCTCACAAAAGCTCTCATTTGTAGTGGAACTCCATTATTCTGCACTTGTCAGTATCACTAATGAACTTCTCTATCACTATTTTTAAAGTTAGGAATTTCTTTCACTGTTTCTCAATTGACAGCATCCCTAAAGCTGTTAATCTGTCCTCCCCCATAGAATTACGTAGATATGATTTTATCAACTTCAGGGTCGAAAAACATCTTTCAGTTTCACATGTTGTCATTGGCATTGTCACTAATATTTTTAATGCCTTTGTTATTTCCTTAAAAACAGTAGTATCTAGTCCAAATGAAATAAGGAAATCAAGAGTTTTTAAACACCCGGATATGTTGCCATTTGGAGAGAACTCTGGCCGTGATTAGAAAACACCCAACTCGTGTACGAAATCATCTCTGTCAATTACAGGAAAAGCATCACAAAAACGGTTTACATCTTCAACAGGCAGCCGTTTCCTGTAGTCTTCATAGTTTTCAAGCAGAAACAATTTGGCTCCTGACAGATGATTTCTGAACTCAAATCTATCTTTCACCTCAGCGAGCATGTAATTACATATTTCTCTTGCGGCGGCATTTAAATCTTGTGCAGAGCTTCCACATCGCTTTTTTGGTAATGGCTCTTGTGTTGTCTGGTTTGAACTCGGCAAACTGTGTCTGATATTCTGCAATGAAGACTCAAAACAATGCAGTGCATGTTGTATTTTTGCAATGTCTGTTTCGACCTTTTGCAACTGAGCATATAAAATGTCCACATTAGGCATCACTTTATTGAAGAAATTCAACCAGAATAAGAAGGTATCATCATTCAGCCACTTAATAAATCCAGCAGCTTGTGACACTGTTTCAGCGGTATGAGGTTTTTACGCCTCAGATTGAATGTTTTCAAAGCACTGCAGAATTGAGTCTTTATTCTAAAAAATTGTCCTTACCAACCTCGAACGAAAATTCCACCTGGTCTCGCACACTCTTGGTATTCTTACGCTGCATACTGTGCCCGTTTAGACCGGAGTCCGCACGACCACATATGCATTTTACCAATAATCAGTCAGCACGAGAGTCAAAATATCCCGGAGCGCCAGATGGGTTAAAGCAAATCGCAAAAACGACATCAAATTTATAAAAAATGCTTTACTGATTTTTGGCTCAATGCAACAATAAGGATAGAAGGAGATTTAATTGGGTAAGACACATCTGGTAAAATTATCTCAGTTTATTTTAAAGTTAAAATCTGACTGCAAAGATGCTCAAAGCAGCATCACTCCACGTGTGGCGATCCACACCCTTATTTACACACAATATACAGAAATCTTCCAAACACATTTGACAATCTTTTTTGGAAACACAAGTCCGATTAATAGTCCTGTGGACTGTGTTCCAAAATTATTAATATGTAATTCCAGTTCAAAATTAATTGTCCATACTGGAAATAACGTTGATCACTGTTTGACTATTTACATGATATTAACACTCGTAGAATAAATGTTTATAGAATTTCTTAGACTTTCATTTGTTTTCCAGTTTTCAAAAATATATCGTTGAAAATATTATCATCATCGAAGCAACACAAATTATTAACACATATTAATAACATCTGAAAAGTATTTGACCATTGAGCATAGCATCGAAGAACTGTGCGAAGCACAACAACAATTAATTGTTCTTCTGACATTAAACATTCGAGAAGTGACTCGATTATGAACTTCAAGTTCCAAACAAAATATATGATTTCTGAATCATCAACTTGATCAATAAATGGTTGAACCATTCAACTATTCAATTATCCACTTGGAAACAATATTATAAAAATATTTATATTCATGGCCATTCTTAGCAACTTTCACAACTTGCAATTCTTCGACAGAATGCGGAAATTAGAATTGTAGTTTTATAATGAATTCATTTAGTTCATGGCACTAGGATTGAAAATATCCTTTAAATTATTCGTGGTTAAAGAATTACTTTTAATTGGCAGTGGCCCATTCTATTATTTGTGCAAGAACACAATATTATAACAACAACAACGGCAAAGGTCTTCCTCTGAAGAAGAATAAACTACTATCATGACTAATCCGGGTTCTAGCAAAATCAAAGTCTAAATGGAATTCGAAAACAAGGTTGAAACAAGAACTGATGGTTTCAAAGAAATAACCTTCGGGTTATTCATACGACGAAATGTGTGGCTCCAATACTCCTACTATAAACCTGAGCCATCGAACCTGCTATTTGATTGATGCTCGAAAAAACCTTCATTCCTGCGACTTAACATGCGCACCTGGGAATGGCATTCAACTACTCCACACACATATAAATTATCTTCCCAAAATTTATACAATAAATCAAGCCTCTGCTTGTTATCAACACTGGAAGATTAATAAACTTACAAGTTTATTTTATTTTACCATTCAGTTCAACCCGTGAATTTACCATACTTATGAAAATCTTCATTTCACTTTCGAGTGTATTTACGTCATGATTTTATCTAAATACAAAAATATCCTATTTGATACAAATATCATTTGCTTCCCGTTTCATGCCTCTCCGTGTTATATGAAACATATACTTTGCTCATAGCAAATATCAACTGTTCAACCAGAACTGACATGTTGGTTGAATGCGGGCTTGCGCTAACCACTCTCCTTCGGAAAATCTCCTGTTCCAAACTAGAAATGTTTAAACTACTTCATAGGCTCTTTCTCAATACATATGATTATTAGAAAATATAATATCCAAGAATTATTTAGAAAAATTATAAAAATTATTATTATTATTATTAGTGGATTATTATTATTATTATTATTTGTTATATGTTTAATTATCATCTCATTATGTGAGAATCCACATGTTCGAACCTTCGAATATGGAAAAAATATCCATTCCTCAACAAAAATAAATTTAACTTTTACAGTTACATCGGCTGATTACCGTGATTTCCTTAAAATATGAAAAATTCAAATAAATGCTCGAAATGCTCGGTCATCGATCCTAAACTGTTCTGAGTGCTGAAAATGCTCAGAATAACTCTAATAAGTCTTGCGTAAATCATTACAAGCTTTAAATACGACGAAAAAAATGTGTTGGTCATCTGCAGAAAAAATAGTTTGTTCCAATTAGCTAAGCATAATATAATTCAAATGTGGCTTACATTTCTTGATGGTCTTGAAGTGTAGTAAACCTGGTCTATACCAGATTTATCCGTAGACATGCCCTATCGGACAAGCACGTATAATCCTTGTATCGGCCGCCATTGTAGACCCACAATTAGTCTAGTCAGACATAGTGGTAGTATCTTTCGACGTTTGAATAAATTGTGGTTCCATTTTAATATGAGCTTCTATCAAAGCCATAACAGTTTGTTTGAATAGGGTCAGATCTAAGTGATCTCTTCTTAAATATGTCAGTTGTAACATAACTCACTGTAATCTCATCAGTACAAGAAAAACATTGACAGTCTGAGCAATTAACGGCTGTTCTGAAGATCGTTCCCTGGGCATGGTTTATTAATATCACCATCTGCCATGCGCTAGACAACTTGCAGTTTCCCTTGCGTAGACTAATGAACTCCACCGTTATAGACTAGTCTTCAGTGTACTGACAGATCGAAGTGGTTAACTAGTTACAAAAATGAAAACTGACTTGAAATGGATTTAAACATCCAAGTATTAAGTTACTACTGGACTGTGACAAAATACTATTTCCTAGACAAAGTCTAGCATATGTCCTTTTGGAAATATAAATATTTCCACCAATGTCTGTAGAAATCAATCACCTCAGTGATTCTCCTCACCAGAAACTTACTACGTTCCAACTCGTTTGCGCAGCACTTCTCGTGACTATCACGATTTGAAAAGAACTTCTGCGTAGATACGGCAACCATGTGCCTTGGCTCAGCGTAGACGCAACTTGCTTGCCAAGTGCTTGTGTTGAAGTGAGCTACCCATGCCTGCTCCAGCTGGCTTTTATTCAAAACGCTCAGGGTCACGCGTCATCGCCTGATATCTGGAAATCCTCATATCTCTTGAATCCCTGGTCCGATTTACTTGATACTAATTGCATTCTCTTTCATTTGGCCGTGCCAGTAATCTGATCCCAGTCTCAAGTCTCTACTCCATAGTTAACTATTTAATCAATAAATAGCCTCCACCTCTGCTGTTACTCGCTACGTCACTTGACATCCAACTATCGGTAAAATCCTTCGAAATGCTTCGAGAAGCAATGTAGCGCGATATTCAAATATCTGAACTTTCAAAAGCGGCTACAGCCTTTCCCTTGATATCTAGGTGTCTGAAACTTGGAATACCCATTCCTAGAGTTGGGCACATCCACCCCACACCTAGCAAAAAATAAAAATTGAAAAATTTTTATTTTTCCTATCTACACATTAAATCATCTGGTTCTTGAATAATAGATCTTCAAATTCGATGCATTGTAAGTTCCCACGATGTTACCAGTTCGTGTATTGGCTACTTCATAGCTTCCATTATTGTTTACTTCCACAATACAGTAGGGTCCAGTGTAAAGGCTTGCAAATTTCGAGTACACTCGATTTTGCACGTCAGAGGGTGTAGGTCTTTTCACTAAAACAAGAGTTCCTACGCGCAAGGGTCTGCGAAAACGCTTTCCTCTCACTCTGCGCTCTCTCTTCTCAGCTTGACTCCTCAACTTGTCTAAAGCTAGAGTTTCCCTCATCTGACGACTTGGTTCGATCTCAGGTGGAATAGAGATGATTCGATCCCATAATCGTGTTGGTTTAATTCCATGATGAAGCAACATAGGAATCTGTCCAGTGCTCTCATGAATAGTAGAGTTGATGGATTCGGATGCTAAAGAAAGAACATCCATCCATTTCCAATGCTCATTTGGACAATAGAGGCGGCAAAATTTTGCTATCTCAGCCATCACGCGTTCCGCTGGATTGCTCTCTGGATGTCTAATAGAACAAAACAATTGTCTAATCCCAAGATTATTCATGATGGTTCGAAATTCCAAAGGTGTAAATTGAGGTCCACGATCTGATAAAAGGAATTCCGGTTTGCCTGCTTCCGGAATCACGCTGTCTCTAATTCTCTTCGCACAATACTTTGCGTTTGCCTTCTGAATTGGATGTAACATGGTGTATTTGCTGAAAACATCCATAGTCACCAAAATATATCGGTTACCTCTTTTAGACTTTGGGAGAGGACCATATAAATCAGTCGCGAAGATTTCGCAAGGCTTAGAAGGAATAATAGGCCTTGGTAATTCTCTCAATAACCTAGAATTATGTTTACTCCTTTGGCATAAGTCGCATTCTCGAATAGTGTTTCTGACAGTTTGTCGCATTCGCTCCCACGAAAATTTCTCTTGAATCATGTTGACTGTCTTATCTACTCCAGCATGACCTGCGATTCTATGTGCCATCCAAATAATGGGTTTTTGCAATCGTGGAGGTATCACTACTCTCAGCTTCGTATGGTCGGGATCTGAAAACTTGTAGATTAAACCATCTAACATCATAAAATCTCTTGAAATTCTTTCAGTTTCCACAAAATCATCATCATTGGGATCCATGTTTCCCTGTAGAAAACGAAAAATGTTCCTAAGACGTCGGTCTCTCCTTTGGGATAAATGCAATAACCTTAACCTTCTCAAGGTATCTTCATCCTCCTGCGTCAGGTTAACTTGAAAAACCTTAGATGTAGACTCCACTGCTCTACTCAACAAATCAGCTCCAACGTTCAACTTTCCAGGAGTGTGTTCAATAACTAGGTTGAATTGCTGAATAAAAAGTGACCATCTAGTTATTCTATCGCTGGCAAAATTTGTTCTCAAAATGAACTCCAATGCGTGGTGATCAGTCCTCACAATGACTGAATGTCCAATTAACATTTTCTTCCACGACTCCAATGCGAATATTACAGCAAGTGCTTCTAACTCCGTGGTGTAATAATTTCTCTCTGATGGACGAAGTTTCCTGCTAATGAACGCCAGGTAATGTCTCTTGTGGTCTTCATCTTCTTGAAGTAGAATAGCTCCAATCCCTACGGTGGATGCATCAGATTCTATGATGAAATTCTTGGTAAAGTCAGGATACTCCAATTTCACACTGTTTACCAATAACCTCTTGGCATCTTGAAATGATTGTTCACAATCTTTATCCCATTTCCATTTATTTCCTTTCTTTAACAATTCCTGTAATGGCGCAACTGTCTTGGTGAAGTTCGGACAATGCCCTGCAAAGAATTGGCATGTCCCGAGAAAACTGCGGACATTCTTCACTCTAGTAGGTCTAGGGAAATTTGCAATTGCTTGTATCTTCGTCTCATTGGGACGGTATCCTTCTCCATCCAAAATGTGACCCAAAAATTTTATTTCCTTTCGAAAGAACTGACATTTTCGAAGGTTTACTTTGAAGTTCGCTTTTCTCAAATCTGCGAATAACATTTGAAGATGTAACAAATGTTCCTCCTTAGTCTCACACGCAATTAAGATATCATCAATATAACGAATTGCTATCTCTTTTACTTCAGGACTCAAATTTTGTTCTAGGGCTCTGATCAAAACGGATCCAGATGTTTTGACTCCAAATGGTAAACGGCGGAATACATATGTCTGCTGGTCAAACATAAATCCTGTAAACTTCTTAGAATCTTCACTAAGCCTAATATGATGGTAGGACGAAGTGAGATCAATATTAGAGAACCAGACCTTGCCTTGGAATTTCCTTAACAGTTCCCTAATGATTGGTGGTCTGTCATACTCTGGCAGTAATCTCGAATTCAAATTTCGCGCGTCTAAACATAGTCTCAGACTTCCATCTTGCTTAGACACTACTGCTAATGGATTGACATAAGATGTAGTATACTTTTCAATCACATTGTTGTTTTCCATTTCCTTGATAAGCACTTTTACTTTTTCTCGATGCTTTTCTGCTACTGGATACAATTTAGCATGAAAAGGTGCATCATCATTTACACGAATATGATATTCAAAATCCTTAATTTCACCAGGTTTAATGTCAAAAATATCATGATACTCTTCCAAAATCTTCCCTAGCTCTGGGGACTCCTTCTCAGTGTAGACTTCTCTTCCTTCAGCTTCATGAAAAATCAGAGACCATTGAGCATCTCCCTCGATGTCTTCCTCTTCTTTTCCCTCGAAGTTAATCTCTTCGGTATTCTTGAATCTGATCGTCTCTGTCTTCATATCTATCACTGCTTGATATTTCTGAATGAAATCTGCTCCCAATATCATGTCAAAAGCCATGTCCTTCATTACAACAAATACATGTCGGAAATCATGTCCTCCAATCGTAATACATAAGTATAATTGTGTTTTACACAGAGATATTTTATTGGGTATTATTCCTTGGATCTTAATTCCTGATACTGGAATTTCCTCTAAATTCTCTTTGAGCTTCCACAGAATATAAAGCTTCTCACTCACCAGACAAAGCATAGCCCCAGTATCGATCAAAGTATCGACAGGCATACCGAATACTTCGCATGATATGATTGGCATTCTAATTCTGGTACCCATTTCTTTTCGTTCGTCATTCTGTTGAATTAAGTCATCATCCTCTGCTTGCCATTTAATAATTCTGGAAGTGAAAGTATTCAAAATTCTATCTTCTACTGTGAATTCGAAGTTTTTTTTTTCATTACCATTCCCCCGGGATTGTTGTGTTCCCGATGGACCTGGATCATTGGGCCTCTGCTCCACAAATTGCAAGTTATCTTGGTGTCTTGCTTCCAAATTTTTCCTCGTCTCCTTGTTAAACTCTTCATTGGACTGACGAGTATCTACATTCCCTCTGTTGTTGTAGTTATTTCTACCATAGGATCTTCTTTCCTGGTACCTTCCCTGAGTATCTCGTGGTCTTCTCCATCGAGTATTGTATCGATTACCACCATCCGGTCTCGCATATGGTTTGTAACTGTATCTGTTACTGTATTGGTTCCATCCTCTCTTATTCGGATCTTCCCTCGGCGATTTCTCTTCTCGCTCCTCTCGAATCTCTCGAGGTGTCTGAGAATAACCGTCAGCCATAACAGCGTACACAGCGTTGTTACTCTTTGCTCCCTTCTGATGGAAGAATTGAGCGTTTGTATGATCCAGCTTCTGTAATACTTCATCAAATTGTTCCATATTATAGATATCAGCAGCGATCAAAGTCCTCTGGACGTCTGCTGGAAACTGACGTATCAATGCAGTAATCAACTCGTTATCTGGCATCGGCGGATCTAAATGTTGGAGTTTAGACAGCTGTCCAGAAAAATACGTAGAGTATCGAGTAGGTTGTGACGTCGAGAATCTCTTCGAATATAACTCTGCTCTGACTTGCTGTTGGGTTTCAGGGGACCAAAACTTCTTCAATAGCCCACGAGAAAACTCCTCAAAAGTGGTTAGAGTGGATCTAAATGCTCTAAACCACAAAAGTGTAGGACCTTCCAAGAACTTCCCTATCACTCGGATCTGTCTTTCTTTAGGGATCTTAGAATCTTTCAGGTAATCACCTGCTTCTCTCAAAAATTCCACGGGTGTTACAGAATCTCGCCCTGAAAATTTAGAAGGCTTATCTTCTATATTCTTAAATACAGTTATGGGGTTGGATTGAAATACTGTCCTGACCTCATCCTGTCTTTCAGTCTCTCTAGCTGCTCCTAGATTTATCTGTATCTGTTCCTTTCCCCGTACATTTGGCATTTTTAACAGATGATCAGACTGTTTCTCATCCTTTATTTGACTTTTCATAGCCTCAAGTTCCTTCTGGTTTTCTTCTGCCATCTTCTTAATTGCTTCAGTCTCTTTACAATTGTCCTTAACATCAATGGATATCTGGTTCATAACAGCCTCATGACTTTTCAATGACCCTGTCATATCTGATATGTCCTTCTGAGTTGCTTGGATATCTTTGGCAATTACTTCAATATGGGATGACAAAGATTCCCTAATCTCCTTGATTCCCTCTTGATTCTCCAGCTTGAGTGTGTCTTTAATTTCATTGACAACTGTGGTTTTGATTTCAGTTTGCAATTCACTAATCACACCTTCTCTTATTTCTCCCATGACAAGTTCCTTGAATTGTTCCGTTAAACGTTGAACAACTAGAATTCCCATCTCGTTACTCTCCTTCTTCACTCTGACTTCCAGGTTGACCATGTCTTCACCAACTTTCCTAAGACCATGTTCTATCCTATCAGCTAAGCTTTGAGATCGAAGATCGGCATCGCGAAATTTATCGTCCATTAAACTTGCGTTAGTAGCTAATGAAGTTTCGAGCTCATGTGTTTTATCGCATAATTTATTCATTTTACTTTCAAGTGTCATTTTCAAAATTTCAGAATTCTCTTTAAATTTACTTTCCATTGAATTAAATTTACTATTTAAATTTTCTTTCAAATTACTTTTTAAAGAATCAGAACTTTCTTTAAGTTTATTTTCCAAAGAATCAGAATTTTCTTTAAGTTTTTCATCTAAACTTTCTTTCAAATTATCTTTTAACCTGCTTTCTAAAGAATCAGAATTTTCTTTAAGTTTATCATTCAAATTTTCTTTAAGTTTATTTTCTAAAGAATCAGAATTTTCTTTAAGTTTCTTTTCTAAAGCCTCTGTATTTTCTTTCATAATGGCTGCTACACGCAGTCCAGCCTCTTTCGAACTCTCCTCCAAACTCCTCATCATCCTCATCATTTCTTCCATAATTTCAATTATTATTCAAAACTTAGGGGTATACAACAGTGGCAAACACAAGCTTATAACTAGAACAAGAAATATGAATAGCTAATTGGAACACTATAATAAAATGAGATTTGTCCTAATGTCGACGTGATGGAAAAACAAAAGTCTCTACTTTTACAAATTACATTTACCACAATATCACAAGAAAAATATGCAAGTTCTAAAAAATCCTCCACCTGGATTCTAATAATGTGTATATCCAGTCATCGAACGTTTACTACTGAATTTACTTGACGCCCTAATGGTTAAGCCATTATCAAAAATAATCAAACCCATTCTAATTATTAACCAAGTTAAATTTTTAAGTTTCCCCACTAATTGGGTTTCCTATTAATTTATTCATCCAAACCAGACATCTCTCAACTCCCAAAATATTTCTATAAAAATTATCACAATTTCAAATCGGCATGCGATTGACCATGTCTAAATCGGGACCCACGTTGGGCGCCATTTCTCTCTCTATCTTATTTTATGTGCCCGTTTAGACCGGAGTCCGCACGACCACATATGCATTTTACCAATAATCAGTCAGCACGAGAGTCAAAATATCCCGGAGCGCCAGATGGGTTAAAGCAAATCGCAAAAACGACATCAAATTTATAAAAAATGCTTTACTGATTTTTGGCTCAATGCAACAATAAGGATAGAAGGAGATTTAATTGGGTAAGACACATCTGGTAAAATTATCTCAGTTTATTTTAAAGTTAAAATCTGACTGCAAAGATGCTCAAAGCAGCATCACTCCACGTGTGGCGATCCACACCCTTATTTACACACAATATACAGAAATCTTCCAAACACATTTGACAATCTTTTTTGGAAACACAAGTCCGATTAATAGTCCTGTGGACTGTGTTCCAAAATTATTAATATGTAATTCCAGTTCAAAATTAATTGTCCATACTGGAAATAACGTTGATCACTGTTTGACTATTTACATGATATTAACACTCGTAGAATAAATGTTTATAGAATTTCTTAGACTTTCATTTGTTTTCCAGTTTTCAAAAATATATCGTTGAAAATATTATCATCATCGAAGCAACACAAATTATTAACACACATTAATAACATCTGAAAAGTATTTGACCATTGAGCATAGCATCGAAGAACTGTGCGAAGCACAACAACAATTAATTGTTCTTCTGACATTAAACATTCGAGAAGTGACTCGATTATGAACTTCAAGTTCCAAACAAAATATATGATTTCTGAATCATCAACTTGATCAATAAATGGTTGAACCATTCAACTATTCAATTATCCACTTGGAAACAATATTATAAAAATATTTATATTCATGGCCATTCTTAGCAACTTTCACAACTTGCAATTCTTCGACAGAATGCGGAAATTAGAATTGTAGTTTTATAATGAATTCATTTAGTTCATGGCACTAGGATTGAAAATATCCTTTAAATTATTCGTGGTTAAAGAATTACTTTTAATTGGCAGTGGCCCATTCTATTATTTGTGTAAGAACACAATATTATAACAACAACAACGGCAAAGGTCTTCCTCTGAAGAAGAATAAACTACTATCATGACTAATCCGGGTTCTAGCAAAATCAAAGTCTAAATGGAATTCGAAAACAAGGTTGAAACAAGAACTGATGGTTTCAAAGAAATAACCTTCGGGTTATTCATACGACGAAATGTGTGGCTCCAATACTCCTACTATAAACCTGAGCCATCGAACCTGCTATTTGATTGATGCTCGAAAAAACCTTCATTCCTGCGACTTAACATGCGCACCTGGGAATGGCATTCAACTACTCCACACACATATAAATTATCTTCCCAAAATTTATACAATAAATCAAGCCTCTGCTTGTTATCAACACTGGAAGATTAATAAACTTACAAGTTTATTTTATTTTACCATTCAGTTCAACCCGTGAATTTACCATACTTATGAAAATCTTCATTTCACTTTCGAGTGTATTTACGTCATGATTTTATCTAAATACAAAAATATCCTATTTGATACAAATATCATTTGCTTCCCGTTTCATGCCTCTCCGTGTTATATGAAACATATACTTTGCTCATAGCAAATATCAACTGTTCAACCAGAACTGACATGTTGGTTGAATGCGGGCTTGCGCTAACCACTCTCCTTCGGAAAATCTCCTGTTCCAAACTAGAAATGTTTAAACTACTTCATAGGCTCTTTCTCAATACATATGATTATTAGAAAATATAATATCCAAGAATTATTTAGAAAAATTATAAAAATTATTATTATTATTATTAGTGGATTATTATTATTATTATTATTTGTTATATGTTTAATTATCATCTCATTATGTGAGAATCCACATGTTCGAACCTTCGAATATGGAAAAAATATCCATTCCTCAACAAAAATAAATTTAACTTTTACAGTTACATCGGCTGATTACCGTGATTTCCTTAAAATATGAAAAATTCAAATAAATGCTCGAAATGCTCGGTCATCGATCCTAAACTGTTCTGAGTGCTGAAAATGCTCAGAATAACTCTAATAAGTCTTGCGTAAATCATTACAAGCTTTAAATACGACGAAAAAAATGTGTTGGTCATCTGCAGAAAAAATAGTTTGTTACAATTAGCTAAGCATAATATAATTCAAATGTGGCTTACATTTCTTGATGGTCTTGAAGTGTAGTAAACCTGGTCTATACCAGATTTATCCGTAGACATGCCCTATCGGACAAGCACGTATAATCCTTGTATCGGCCGCCATTGTAGACCCACAATTAGTCTAGTCAGACATAGTGGTAGTATCTTTCGACGTTTGAATAAATTGTGGTTCCATTTTAATATGAGCTTCTATCAAAGCCATAACAGTTTGTTTGAATAGGGTCAGATCTAAGTGATCTCTTCTTAAATATGTCAGTTGTAACATAACTCACTGTAATCTCATCAGTACAAGAAAAACATTGACAGTCTGAGCAATTAACGGCTGTTCTGAAGATCGTTCCCTGGGCATGGTTTATTAATATCACCATCTGCCATGCGCTAGACAACTTGCAGTTTCCCTTGCGTAGACTAATGAACTCCACCGTTATAGACTAGTCTTCAGTGTACTGACAGATCGAAGTGGTTAACTAGTTACAAAAATGAAAACTGACTTGAAATGGATTTAAACATCCAAGTATTAAGTTACTACTGGACTGTGACAAAATACTATTTCCTAGACAAAGTCTAGCATATGTCCTTTTGGAAATATAAATATTTCCACCAATGTCTGTAGAAATCAATCACCTCAGTGATTCTCCTCACCAGAAACTTACTAAGTTCCAACTCGTTTGCGCAGCACTTCTCGTGACTATCACGATTTGAAAAGAACTTCTGCGTAGATACGGCAACCATGTGCCTTGGCTCAGCGTAGACGCAACTTGCTTGCCAAGTGCTTGTGTTGAAGTGAGCTACCCATGCCTGCTCCAGCTGGCTTTTATTCAAAACGCTCAGGGTCACGCGTCATCGCCTGATATCTGGAAATCCTCATATCTCTTGAATCCCTGGTCCGATTTACTTGATACTAATTGCATTCTCTTTCATTTGGCCGTGCCAGTAATCTGATCCCAGTCTCAAGTCTCTACTCCATAGTTAACTATTTAATCAATAAATAGCCTCCACCTCTGCTGTTACTCGCTACGTCACTTGACATCCAACTATCGGTAAAATCCTTCGAAATGCTTCGAGAAGCAATGTAGCGCGATATTCAAATATCTGAACTTTCAAAAGCGGCTACAGCCTTTCCCTTGATATCTAGGTGTCTGAAACTTGGAATACCCATTCCTAGAGTTGGGCACAATACGGCATCGAGTGCGGCTGTTCTTTCTGGAGAATTCGAGAAGAAAACTGACATGCCTTTGAGATTAACAAAAAAAACTTTTACACTGGAAACACTCGATGACGCCTTTTCCAGGAGCCTGCTCAACTGATGTGCATAGCAGTAAATATAATACGCACTTTTATAGACATTTTTTACTATGACATTGACACCACCTAAATTTCCTCGAAATACTGCAGCGCCACCATATGTTTGTGCAATCAATTTTTCGGGATGGTCTTGTAATAAAAGTTGCAATTCTTGTAAAATGCATTTTGATAAACCTACTGCAGTATGGTTTTCTGCATTGAAAAATCCCCAGAAACGCTCGTGTACCGTTCCGTTCAATTCGTATCGAAACACAATCATTGTCTGGGTCCGAGTCGATACATCTGTAGTATCATCAACCATACAGGCTAAGAATGATGACTGCCTGATTTCGTTTGTTATGAAACCTCTACAAACTTGAAATATACATTCCAGGAGCTCGTTTTGAATTGTTTTTGAAGTACCCTTAAAAACTTTTGCATTTTCAAAATGTGTCAAAGGAAGAGATAATGAAGAATATTGGTTGATTCATAGATTAATAAAGAATAAGATCAGACAAGCCAAGGAAGCTTGGATGTCAGATAGGTGCAAAGAAATTGAAGAACTTAATAGTAAATATGATACTTTCCAGGTCCATAAGAAAATCAAAGAAGTTTCAGGTAGACACAGGAAATGAAACACAGTCAATTTAGTTGATAGTCAAGGTAACACGGTATTTGAAGTTGAAGAAAAATTATAGGTTTGGGATAACTATATACAAGAGCTTTTTAATGATGATCATCGTCCTTTCCGACCCGAAATTCCTTCAGTTGATGGACCCATGATCACCATGGTTGAAGTGAAATATGCGATTAGGATAACGAAAAATGGTAAGGCTCCTGGTCAAGATGACATTCCAGTGGAATTATTGAAGATCTTGGATGATGATAGCATTGTGACGCTCACTAATTTATGTAACAAGATATACAACACGGGCATATTAGCAGAAGACTGGCTCTTGTCTACATTTATTGCTCTTCCGAAGAAACCGATGGCTAAGTCATGTAGTGACTTTAGGACAATCAGTCTTATGAGTCATGTGCTCAAGATATTTCTCAAAGTTATCCATAATCGCATATACAGGAAATGCGAGATGAATATCAGTGACACGCAGTTTGGGTTCCGCAACGGTCTAGGAACTCGTGAGGCATTATTTGCGCTTCAAGTTCTTTTCCAGAGATGCCGTGAGGTAAATCAGGATGTATATGCATGTTTTCTGGACTATGCAAAAGCCTATGACCGTTGTCAGCATGATAAGTTGTATAATGCACTCAAGAACTCAGGAATAGATGAGAAAGACATTCGGATCATCATTAATTTATACTGGGGTCAAAAAGCTAGTATCAGAATTGATGGACATATATCGAGATCAGTGGAAATAATGCGTGGTGTGAGACAAGGATGCATTCTTTCACCGCTTCTTTATAATATCTATGCAGAACAGATTTTCTCTGAGGCACTTGATGGCATTCAACAAGGTATTAAGGTCAATGGTAATTATATTATTAATATACGGTACGCAGATGATACTGTATTGATTGCAAATAGTTTCGAAGGACTTAAAGAGATTGTTACTATGGTGTATCAAAAGAGTAAACAATATCGCCTTGACCTCAACATTAAGAAAACAAAATATATGATAATATCGCGAAAACCAGCATTGTCACAAGTCCTTTTAGTCGATGGACATCAGATTGAGCGAGTCAAGAGTTTGGTTTATTTAGGACAGAATATTAATGAGAATTGGGATACTTCGGTTGAAATAACATGCCGTATAGAGAAGGCTAGATCCATCTTTATGACAAAGAAACAACTACTATGCTGTCGAGATCTCAGTATGACGCTTAAGAAAAGAATTGTGAAGTGTTATGTTGTCTCCACCCTTCTTTATGGTGTTGAAGCTTGGACCTTGTCCGTAGCTACAGAAAAGAAGATTCGAGCTTTTGAAATGTGGATATACCGGCGGATTCTTAAAATCTCGTGGACAGAACATGTGAGTAATGCCGATGTTCTTCAGCGTGTGAGCAGCCAACCTGAGCTGTTAAACACAATTAAGAAGAGGAAATTGGAATACTTGGGACACATGATGTGGAATCCAAAATACCGTCTGCTCCAAGTTATACTTCAGGGTAAAATTGAAGGTCAGCGTGGACCGGGAAGGAGACGAATAACTTGGATGGATAATTTAAGAACGTGGTTTGGGCTGTCTTCCACGGAACTCCTCAGGATTGCACAGGATAAGAAGGTGTTAGCCATGGTGGTAGCCAACGTCCGTATCAGATAAGGTAGAAGAAGAAGAGAAGTACGTAACAGTGGATCAAGATTCTTGCTGTATTCTATTAACTCCAAAAATACACCTTTATTATGCGAGGAAGCCGATTCGTCGTGGCCACGAAGAGGCAGATTACACGCACCTCACAATTTCAGAATATCAATTATTTTTGACAGAACCTCCCTATTTTTTGTAACCAATTCATTATGAGCACGAACAGCCTCCATATGCGCACTACTTAAACTTTCGGCAATGTTACATCTGCCGAGAAGTTGGAAACTGACAGTATTATTCTGATGTCTAGTTGATTTCTCATGTTTCTTTATTTTCACATGTAGGTGTTTCAAATCATTTCCTCCTTCTTTTGTCCAATTGTCATCACCTCCATACAGTAAACACACAAAGCAGGAAAAAGCGTTACTGTCCTCACCCACACAACCAAAAACATTTATCATATACGGACGCATCAAATTTACGTGTAAACGCGCCACGGGCCCTACACGCAGCTTGAACTTGCGTTATATTCAATACTGGCACTGGACGACCACTGTTCTTTAAGTCAACTTTTTCAGGTAAGCCCAATGAGCTAAACACAGTTTCTTTTAGTTCCCGCATTTTCATGTTGGTACTAATACAATCCATGCGCTCCTTGCCTGTAGTTAGCTTGGCTTGAGACTCAAGCACACTGAGTCCACTTCCTGCCTGACGTAGCGGGGTGAGGGGATACATGGAGGAATTCGTTGTCATAGCAACGTAAATTACCAAGCGGGCGATTTCTACTGAGTCCAAACGAGTTCAGGAGCCATCTTCCGGCGAGAAGAGGAACTTGGTTGCGATGGCAAATCATTGAGTGCTCCCTAGCGGCAAGTAGAAAGAACATTGCAATTGCAGGAGGCAGTGGAGGGGCGGCGTCCTTGAGTCCGATAGCACGGGCCGCCTCTGCTTACGACTATACAAGGTACTGCAGAGGTGACCAACCCTTCGAACATACGACCGTTTACGGTTGTGGAGAGGTGACCAAACCGTTGAACTTACGATTTTACAAGGTATTGCAGAGGCGGCCAACCCTTCGAACTTACGACTATTTATTGTATTGGAGAGGTGAACAATCTTTTGAACTTACGACTATTTATGGTATTGGAGAGGTGAACAATCCTTTGAACTTACGACTATACAAGGTATTACAGAGGTGACCAACCCTTCGAACTTACGAACATTTACGGTTGTGGAGAGGTGACCAAACCTTTGAACTTTCGACTTTACAAGGTATTGCAGAGGTGGCCAACCCTTTGAACTTACGACTATTTATGGTATTGGAGAGGTGAACAATCCTTTGAACTTACGACTATTTATGGTATTGGAGTGATGAGCAACCCTTCGAACTTACGACTACAGTAGACTCTCGAAAATCCGGACCAATGTGGCGGACGGCCGATCCGGATTCCGAAAAATCCGGATTTCCCGGAGACAGAGTGACGTCGGTCGCGGCAGTGGTTTGCGTGCCGCGATCGCCGCCACTCCGTGCCGATATGTGTACTTTATTGTTACTCGCATAAAACAGTTCTGAACTGCAATTAACTGAACACAGGGGTAGAAAAAATAGATGGTTAATAGTATTGAACAACTTTAATAAGACTTAAGAATTTACATTACAGTACTACAGTATGCAAAATAAATGAAAATAAATCATCAGAAACAGTGTGTAAAAACAAACTTACACATGCTTGAAAAAGTCTTGAATATTTTTCTGCTTCACAGTTTCAGCACGTTTTCTTGCCGCAATGTCTCTTAACTTCATTAAACAAATGATGTCAGCTGAAGATATTCCATCCTGCTGAGTAATGTACTCTAGGGCTCGGTCCAACATTTTAAATCCTTCTGAATGTGGAATCAGGTTTATGTTGCTCTCAGGTAGTTCCTCTTCTTCCAAACAATCTTCATTTGTCACCATTCTGACTATATCATCGTCTGTTATTTCATTTTCGTCGTCATTGTTCATCCATTCATGGACATCATTATCACTCACTTCCTCACATCCGGGTATTTTTTCCAACAGTGTAACGACGTTTTCCCTTTCAAACTGATTTTCATCAACGGTTGAGCGGTCCGGATTTGCCGGAGTCCGGATTTTTGAGGTCCGGATTTGTGAGAGGCTACTGTATTTACGGTATTGGAGTGATGACCAACCCTTTGAACTTACGACTATACAAGGTATTACAGAGGTGACCAACCCTTCGAACTTACGACTATTTATGGTATTGGAGAGGTGAACAATCCTTTGAACTTACGACTATACAAGGTATTACAGAGGTGACCAACCCTTCGAACTTACGACTTTTTATGGTATTGGAGAGGTGAACAATCCTTTGAACTTACGACTATTTACGGTATTGGAGAGGTTACCAACCCACTGAGCCTGAACTTACGACTAGAACTGATATTTCAGAGCTGGCCAGAGATTGATCGATCTGTAATGTACAAACTGGAGTAAGTTACTGTGTGATCTATTCTTGAAGGTCTGTTAAAGAGAAGGCCCGAAATAAGTAAAGGCCTACCATCATAAGGAAATGCAAAGTTAGTAATCATTATACAGACGTAGATACGATATGTCAGACAAAAGTAATGTCTTAGCCTCGTGAAGGGTATTGAAACCAGGTCTGATACACAGCGAGGCTGAAACAATATTCCACTTTATTTCGTCACGTCGGAATATTTATAATCAGCTCCGAATGAATGATTGAATGAATGAATGAATGAATGAATGATTGAATAAATGCTATGCCTTCTGCCACGGAGCTCCCACATTTAATTCCCTCAAACGCCAACTGCTTGCACCGGGAATCGATTCCGCAACCTTGGACGCATCAGGCGAGAACCTTATCGCTCGGCCACACAGCCAGTCAGGAGTAATTCCAGGAGTGTCGAAGTTTTATCGGAAATTATACCTTCATTTCTGTGTTTTATTAAGGTAGGCCTAGTCAAAATAATTTAACATCATAAATCACAAATTTTTGAATTAATTGTTGGTGGTTCAAAAGGCATCCTTCAACAACTTCAACGTTTTATCTACAATGGATGATCTAAAAATTCTCCGGTATCTGCCGTCAAAGAAGACATCGATGTTGTCAGTTATCAAGGTATCACCAGTAGCTTACAAACTACTGTATGGCTAACGACCTGGGGTCTAGGTTCGATATTCGATATTCGGCTCTACAAAGACATTAAATTCTGCTCTGGGGCACACTCAGCTTGGTGAAGGAAAACTGAGAAGGGGCGGGTTCGATTCCTACATCAGTCATCCTGGAAGTGGTTTTTCTGTGGTTTCCCACTTCTACACCAGACTAATCCCGGGATAGTACCCAACATAAGGTCACGGCCACTTCCTACCCATATCCTCAAAAACTCAACAACAAATGCACACAGTAGTACAGATATCACAGCGACACAGGTTATCAGAAAAATTCTACACACACCCATGTACACAGGGCTAAATGACCACGATGTCACAAATCCCCTAAAAGAATCAACAGCAACTACAACAACAACGAATTTTTCCCGCAACCAAGTGCACGGGTCAGGGTGACCACAATGGCCAAACTCCTAAATGAAACAAATACTGTATGTATGCAAGTCTGCCCCTTATTTTTCCCGTTTCCCAACGGGGTCGGGGATGAGATGCGATGAAAGCTTTTGTAGCGGATGGTTTTTACGGCCGGATGCCCTTCCTGATGCCAACCTCATGAGAGGAGTTAATGAGAGATGAAATGATTGATGGTGAATAAGACTGTGCAAGGATGTGGTAGGAAGCGACCATGACCTGTCAGAGGGTACCAGCATTTGCCTGGAGTTGAAAATGGGAAACCAGGAAGAACATTTCGAGGACAGACGACGGTGGCTCAAACCATCATCTACCGAGTCCACGGAGAGCCTGGCTCCATGGCCTAGAGCTGCGCGTTAGCGCACTGTCGGTAAAAATGAAACATATACTAAATGGCCTAAATGTTGATATATCCTACTGGTCTCTCCATTAAAGACTCTCCCGGCTATTAAAGGTAATTTCCATGAGCTTTTGATACACGACCTATATCTCCACCAACACCATTGCATTGAGAAAGTAAGTGTAAGTGTAACGCGTCACCGGAGTTTAATTTAAGTTAAGTCAAATGCATGGCTTCTATGATTTACGAAATGTAAGCTACAGACTTTAGTGCCATTAGATTATGATTATTATATTAGGCTATCATACGAATATTCCGTTCAATTGCTAGAATAGGATAAGAGAGATAAAAGAAACCCACACAAGACACGGCATAAATCTAGAAAAAATACTGAATTTTAATTCACGGGCCGTGAAAGCCAAAATACATTCTTTTAGGGAGCCTTTATAGGGAGGTGAAAGGTTGCTTGAGCTTTAGCTCTTGCAGTTAGAGGCGCACGTGCGCTTCATAGGAAAGGAGGTAGGGCACAGTTCGCTACTCCTGTTGGGGTCCGGGCGCGGAACACCAAGAGCCCGCTGATAAACCAGCTTGGTGTTCCTGAGCGAAACCCCACACAAGACACGGCACAAACCTAGAAAAATTACTGAGTTTTAATGCACGGGCCGTGAAAGCCAACATACCATATTAAAAAAAATGGTTTTAAAATATCTAACTGTTGCCATCTTGAATTTTTAAAAACAATTGAACATGAGAGGTCTCTATACTAAGATCTAAATAAGGTTTCGGTGTTTTTAGTTTCATTGCTCTTGGTTGATTAGATCGCTGGAAGAGTCAAATGAAATATTTGAAAATCATTTGGCCGCCATGTTGCTTTTGTGTTTCTCAGGATTTTGAAGGTCACATATCTGTTCTCTATCACCATAAACTATTTCAGATTGATTGCTTAAACAGTTTCGGAGATATTGTGAACCGGTGAAAATATATGGCATGGTCATCAAGTTGGATTGCTTTATTGGCTACATAGGCTATAGAATTTTATGCCAGCAAATGAATATTATAACCATTGCTCATTATACCAAACTACATTTCAATCGCTTGTTTAGGACATGAGAAATAAAAGCCTGATTTTTAAAATGTTGCTCAGCCGCCATTTTTATGTTCTCATAATAATTGAATTTAATTAGACGCTAATATATTAAACCTTGTATGACGATTCAACATGCTAAATTTCACTGCGCATGGATAGTTAAGTCGCGAGAAATATCCATATAAATATTAAAAATTTCGCGTCACCACCATGCTGGTTTTGTGAACATCAGGTTACTGAAAAACCCATAGTTGAACGTATATTAATCCCCTCTATCAACATACAATAGTTCAGTTTGATTTCAATAATACATTTGCAGATACTGAAATCGGTGAATTACTTCGGTTGATCGCCATGTTGGAGTGTTCTATATCTAGGCCATATACCAGTAGATGACGATTATTGTGTTGGTTCATTAAACAAACGTTCACTTCAGTCGCATGATGACACAAAAATAATTAGTTAATTATACATTTTCTCACAGTTGTGATTTTATGAGTATGACGACGATTGAATTAAGTTATATGCCAGCAGATTAAATCTTATATAAACATTTATTTGCCAACTTTCACAGTGCTTGGATGAATAAATTACGAGAGTATTGCATTTAAATAATTGAACCTTACTTGGTCGCCATGTTGGTTTTGTACTTACAGGTTTTTGGATAGTTGAACTTATAGCGGTATCCTCTATCACCGTACAAAAGCTCAGGGTGAGATCAGTAACGGATTTGGAGATATAGTCTGACAAAGAAATATTTAGCGTGGCCGTCATATTGGATTAGTGAAACTTATGAAGAATTGAAAGACACGGTTAAGGTCGGATGAGGTAGTAGTATGACTTTACTGAGTTTCATTGAAATCGCTGTAGCCGTTTAGTTTATATTAGGGACACACACAGATCACATACACATACCCACACACACGCACATGGACAAAAAAGATCTCATAAGCCTATATTTTTCATAAGATAAAAGGCTAACGACAACAACCATAACAAAGTAAGCTTGATAAATTTGACAATCATTAAAAATAAATATTATACCACTTATAGACTGCGGAAAATCTAGAACACCTGAATTTAATAATGTAAATGCCTATTCATTTCTGTATTACTTACGCACATTTACCAATTTGTACGATACTGTGCAATTCCTGAAAGAATGGCTTCTATGATTCCTGCCCAAGTATACTGAGCTGTCTAGTGAAAGTAATTAAATCACTTGGATTACATAAACATTATATATCATAAAAGACGAAATTATAATCAGACATATTGCATCAATTAGAGTAATCATTATCAAAGAATTCCTCTTTAATATCGTTAAAATAGACCGATTTAAAGCAACACAGGAGCGTTCAGATTTCTGAGTGTGGAGGGCGTGGTGACGCAGCGGTTAAGCTGTTTGCCCCTCACCAAGGTGGAACGGATTCGAATCCCGGTGAATGCATGTGAGATTTTCGAAGCGAAATGCAATGTCCTGTGGTTCAGATTCCTCGTAAAATGGAGGGTACATGGCTCATGATCTCAAGAGTAACGGTCACGTAAAACTACACGTTTTTTTCTTTTCTGGTTGTGGAGGTAAAAACTTCACAGAGCTGACGTCCCATTGTTTGCAGTGAAGGTGATCCACCGTGCGTACTTTCATAACAAATTGTAGGCCTATTCAAGGTTGTGAAATGACGTCACTGAATATACGTTTTATTGTCATAAACATTGGCCTTGGTGTTCCCTATCTTCCAAATAAATCTCTGTGGAGGGAATCACAGTACCACATATACGATGATTTCATTAAACAGATACTATATGGGGGTACAGCAATTAGTTTATGTAATCAGTAGCGGATGGCCCTTTCGTAACGAAATAAAATAAATAAATAAATAAATAAATAAATAAATAAATAAAAGAATCCATAGCGTAGCGGTCAGCATGGTTAGCTGCCGCCCCAGAGGTCCTGGGTTCGATTCCCGGCTCTGCCACGAAATTTGAAAAGTAGTATGAGGACTGGAACGGGGTCCACTCAGCCTCGGGTGGTCCAAATGAGTAGAGGGGGTTCGATTCCCACCTCAGCCATCCTCGAAGTGGTTTTCCGTGGTTTCCCACTTCGTCTTCGGGCAAATGCCAGGTTGGTAGCTCCTGTAAGGCCACGGCCACCTCCTTCCCTCTTCCTTGTCTCTCCATCCCAATCTTCCCCTCCCTTCCCATCCCTCACGAGGCCCCTGTTCGCTTTGCAGGTGAGGCCGCCTGGGCGAAGTGCTGATCGCACCTCCACAGTTGTATGCACCCCGACCAAATGTTCCAAGCTCCAGAACACTGCCGTAGCGGCGGTAGTGGTGAATTCCCTCGCTGGGTCCGTGGGAAACACAAACCTAGAGGGTAAATCGACGTGACGATACAAAGCGAGCAGCAGCATGCATCAATCGTCCAACCAATACCAAGACAGTGGGCCATTCAACATGCTTCCTGGTGTGGTTGAAGACTGTGGGGCACCCATTGGGCACACACTTTCCGTAAGTGCAGTCGTTCCTTCATGATGGTGTGCACACTTCCGACGCTCAATCCGACCACGGCGGCTATGGCGTTCACTGTCACTCGGCGGTCCTGGGTAATGAGTACATCAACCAGCTGGACGTTGTCATCGGTAATACACGGGGTGCCCCAGACTGGGCATCATCGGCTAACGACACCCATCCTTCCCTGAAGCGCTTGTGCCACGCCTCGACCCTTGCAAGGACCATGCAGTGTTCGCCGTACACTTGTGACATTCGGCGATGAATGTCCGTACCCCCTACTCTTTCCGCTGTCAGAAACCGAACAACACCTCTTTTCTCTTCGTTTGACGCCTCCATGCTACTGCTTGAAATGCGCCTGGCAGCGTTGGACGAATGATGCATGCTGCTGCTCGCTTTATATCGTCACGTGACGTGCACGCGTGCCCTCTAGCGACGGGCTGTGACCTTCCACGCTCTGGTCGGAACCACACCTCGTTACACACGCTACGATTACCCAATGTCGTCACCGGTTTGTGCATTACAGCCTCCGGCTCGTTACTTTTTGAACGCACCTTATATATTACAGACTTATCGGTAAAACAATTCCCAGAGCACGAAGAAGTTAATAAATCAATATGAGGGGTGTTCAAGTGAAAAGGTACGAGACGATACTGTGGGCACAATTTATTCGTTATTCAAAAGTAATCACCACAGGCCTGGCACAGGTGCCCCATTGCTTCACTGGCCGCAGGATTCCCTGTTCCCAGAAGTCATGTGGTTGTGACAGGAGCCAATCCTGTACGGTGTCCTTTAGTTCATCGTCCGATTGGAAACGTTTTCCCATGAGATGTTTCTTTAACGGACCAAACAGATGGAAGTCGCAGGGTGACAAGTCCGGACTGTAGGGTGGAGGATCAAGTTGCTCCCACTTGAACGTGGCCAATACACCTTGTGTGACGGTAGAGGCGTGTGGGCGAGTGTTATCATGGAGCAGAATCACTCCCTCCGTGAGCAGTCCAGGCCGTTTGTTCTTGATGGACTTGCGTAGGCTACAATACACGTCACTGGTAATGGTTCGCCTCGAGGGAAAACGTTTCTAATCGGGCGACGAACAGAACGACACCATACAGGATTGGCTCCTGTTACAACCACAAGACTTCTGGGAACAGGGAATCCTGCGGCTAATAAAGCAATGGGACACCTGTGCACAGGCCTGTGGTGATTACTTTTGAATAACAAATAAATTGTACCCACAGTCTCGTCTCGTACCTTTCATTTGAACACCCATACTTATAAACACAAATATGTAACATTTTGCATTTTGGTGCGTGACTGTTGACAACACCTGACAGTGGCGGCAAATATCGGAACCGATCGGAGAGGCCAGGCTGGATCTCAACATAACGGCCCAAGTGATATACGCATGGGTTGAGAATGGACGAAGACTGGGCTGCTCGCCGTATGCTCATTCAAGGGCCAAGCACTCTGCAGTTGGTCGACCAGCTCTTACAAGGGAAGTATCAGGTAAGACCGGTCAAAACCTATCCTGAAACTTTGTGGACGCAATCGTTGTACTATAAGAGTAATCAGCGGAAAATCAAATGTCAGAATGAACTGCAAGTCTCCGAAATCGTAGCTGACATCCTGGTACGCAGGCATGACGGCATGCCATCCCTGCGGCACTTGGAGTAGTAGCGAGGCGGGGCGTATATGCTCACTGAAGCGTGCCGCTGCTTCCCACCGGGCCTTGAGCGCATGGGTCGTCAGGGCTGTCCCTTCCAACATGTATGGTACTCGCTACTTCCCATTGATTTATATGAGGGATTCACCACATAATTCGTCAGAAACCGAAAGTTCAAGAACTGGTTCTTTCATAAGCCTAAGCTTGTTAAGTCTCTTTTCACTTCACAATGGTCGTACGCTCTAAAGATTCTGTGAAGAATAACAGCTGTCCTAGCAATAGATACCTCAGTAGAAACCATTGATGCTACAGTGGCGAGAGTGGCGTCCTTCATCAAGTACTAGAATTTTGCTTCAGACATGAATTTATTAGAAATAGCAGACACCATCGCGTTCGCTCAGCACTGGTATTCTCACTCCGCTTCACAAATAGGCAAGTCTTTGAAGACGTTTGCTGCGTATCATCCTTCAGTTCTCAGTGAAGAGCGAACATTCAGGCAATAAACCAAATGTCCGGGCGAAACCTACACTCATCGATCAAAGGCGGTTGATTTAGAGAAAAGAGAATTTTATAAACCATGTCTTCCTAATCTGAGTAATTGTCACAATTACATGGACCACCTCGTGACGCACTGGTTATCATAAGAAGTCGGGGTTCGATTCCCGGCTCTGCCAAGAGATTTAATTCTGGTCTGAGAGCTGGAACGGGGTACACTCAGAATCGTGAGGCAATACTGAGAAGAGGCCGATTCGATTTCCACCTCAATCGTCTTAGAAGTGGGTTTTTGTGGTTTCCCATTCCTACTCCAGACAAATATCGCGATTGTTCCTAACTTAAGGCCATGTCACCTCCTTCCCAATTAACGCCTCAATTACAAATACACACATATTAATACGGAAAAAGTAATAATACAGGTTATCAGACAAAACCCGCGCGCGCACGCGCACACACACACGCAACCATAATGGCGGTATAAACGTGAGTGATAGTTCCTAGCCAGAATTGTTTTTAGAAGGTGACAAAGTAGAAGCTGTGCATTGCAAGAGTGATCAGTGAGAAGTAAATCAACAGCAGAACGTTCGGTGATAAACGCAGTAAGTTGAAATATTGCTGTTATTTTGATAAACAAGTATTAAAGTGTGTGGGAAGTTAGAGTTGAAAAGTACAAAATGACGGGCAAAGACAAACAAAAGAAGGCAGTTGACCGCAGTGGGGAGCGCGGAGTTCGTGAACAAACGAAGGGTGGACAGCGCAAGCAAGTGAAAGCAGACGACCCTAGCGCCCTAGAGAGGAACGGAGCAGGTAGCAGCTCGGGAGAACAATTGAAGACCGTGGATCGCAGTCAGGGTGGTGGTTGTCGCAATGCTAGCGAAGCTGGCGGCTCAAAAAGAAACTGGAAGGACAGTGGCACTACTTTTTCTTCAGCGGACCACAACCAAGCTACACAGGATGTGCGCCGAGACTCAGCTGACATTTTAAGCCTGCTGAGTAATACGAACCTAATCGAGGAGCTCGTGGATCGAGTTGCTAATAAGGTGATTGATAAACTAAAAGAAACAATAGATTTAAATCCCAGGTCATCAATGAACTCAGACAGGAATTTACCAGGCGAGACGACACTATAAATCAACTTGAGCTGCAACTGAATGATCGCACTGATGAACTTGAGCAGTACCAGCGTCGAAATAACTAGAGAATTTTTGGTATTCCAGAAACTCCAGGCGAGGACACCAACAGGTGTGCAATGGATGTTGCTGCCAAGTTGAATGTGACAATCGATCCCCAAAGAATAGACCGATCTCATCGTGTAGGATTCCGGGATGCTGGAAAGAAGCGGCCAATAATAGTGCGGTTCGTGTCATATGCAGATCGAGCAGCACTCTTCAGGTCGAAGAAATACTTAAGGAATACCGGCATAACTATAAGAGAAGATCTGACGAAAACCCGGACTGATATTGTAAAACAAGCAGTAAGCCACTTTGGGTTGCACGGTGTCTGGACTGCAGATGGCGTTGTTCTGATCCGCATTGATGACACGAGGCATCGTGTGAAAACTCTCCGAGAATTGGACTTTTTGAATAAAAAGTTTCCCGCTCCTCGTACGTAAAGGACCCTCATACGTGCCAGTGTGAGGGGGCTCAACTGATCAAAGTTACAAGTGTAAGCACAAACATGTAATATGGTTACTGGTGGAACTTTAACTACAGTGTCTAGCCAAAATACAAGCCGATATTATTGATTAATATTTAGAAAATAGCTTAAGTTTTAGATTTTGTAATTTTTGATATTTCTTGTTTAACAATTTTACAATAACTTTCAATTATCTTTTCCATGGATATTAGTACCAATGAGTATGATACGCATGCCTATCTTTGTGATATAGCTGATAGATTACCCAATGATTTTAAAGTAACTCACCTGAACACGCAGTCACTTAAAATGCTAGAACATTTCGCAGAATTTGAATACACATTTGTTAACTCCGGTATTGATGTAATCGCTATCAGTGAAACATGGTTCAATAAGTCCATTACTGATTCATCTGTAACCTTGCCAGGATATAATATCTACCGCAGTGACAGACAACGTAGAGAAGGGGGTGGAGTAGCAGTGTATGTTCGACAGCACATTAAGTGCCGGGTTATCTGCAAATCCCCAAATAATGAGAATTTCAGACCTGAGTACCTCTTCGTAGAGATTTGCCTGAAAGATACTAAATTATTATTTATTTGTGTTTATAGAGCACTCAAAGTCGGTTTTATGGAACTACTATTAAATGACATGCTTTCACACATTTTTAGTTATAAATATGTAATATTAGCCGGTGATTTCAATGCCCATTTTGGTTCGGCTACATTTGAAACGAAAAACATAGTAGGAACTCTAAATACTTGCAATCTGTCGTGGCTCCCGTATCAAGATACACATCACACTGCAAACTCCTCTTCTACTCTGGATCTAATAGCATCCAACTGCAATGAGCACGTGATTGAGTTTGGCCAAACAGCTGCTTCTGGCTTCTCAGCACATGATCTCTTATACGCAGTATATATCCTGTCAACTCCAAAATATAAGCCCAGTATTCGAACTTTTCGAGACTTCAGCAGGTTTAATTATGAAAGGTTTAAGGTTGATGCCATCTCAGTTCCATGGCACACTGTTCTCGAGCAGCAAACTATAGATGAGAAGGTCGAAACATTCAACACATTTTTAATTGATTTATATGATCGCCATGCTCCAGTGCGCGCAGCTAACGTGAGGTACACACCAGCTGCCTGGATCAACACAGAAATAAAAGATCTAATAAGATCTCGAAATAGAGCCAGAAAGAAGTGCAACAGAACACAGAAACCCGAGGACATTGTAGATTACAAAAGCTTACGCAACAGAACCCAGCAAGTTATTCGTAATACAAAGATACGTTACACTTATTCGCTAATTAATTCAGCTAAAAACTCTTCGGCTTTGTGGAGAGCTATAAAAACTCTCGGTGTTGGAAAACCCAGACACAAAAGCAATAACCCAACAATGAGCGCTGATGAGCTTAACATGCATTATTTAAACGTATCAACCGTTGTAGACGGCAATAGAGTTTTGTCAACTGTTGCTAACTACAGGGAAAAATTTACTGACCGACGGGAAGAATTTCATTTTGGCTATATATATCCAGAGGACATTCATTTAGCCATATTTAGGATAACTTCAAAAGCCATAGGACCAGATCATATATCTATTACGCTATTGAAAAGGAATATGGACCTCCTCATGCCAGTTTTATTGCATATATTTAACTATAGCCTGCAAATGGGTATTTATCCGACACAATGGAAGAAAGCCAACATCAAAGCAATACCAAAATTCACGAACGCCTTAAACTGTAGTGACTTTAGACCAATAAGTATATTGTGTGCAATTGGGAAAGCGTTAGAACGGATTGTTTTTGATCAGTTTTATCAATATATAAATTCCAACAATATCCTAAACCCGAACCAATCTGGATATAAATCAAAACATAGTACTCTGACAGCCCTTATCAAAGTCACAGACGACATTCGTCTAGCAATGGACCGGAAGGAAATAACTATATTATCTCTATTCGATTTCAGCAAAGCTTTTGACTGAGTTCACCATGAGATCCTACTAGTTAAATTAAGAAATCTAGGTCTTTCAAAGTCAGTAACGTACTGGTTTAGGTCTTACCTAACAGGCAGATGTCAGAGAGTAGTCCTAGCAGATGACAATGTTTCAGAATGGTGTGAAGTAACAACAGGTGTGCCGCAGGGTTCGTTCCTTGGTCCACTCCTGTTCTCCGTGTATATAAATGACCTTCCATCTGTCCTTAAATTCTGTCAACATCATATGTACGCAGATGACCTTCAGCTATATCTACACACGGATCTGAAATCCATTCATTTGAACGTAGCTCTAATTAACAGTGACATTCAAAGCCTATCTCAGTACGCACTCGATCATAATCTAATACTTAACTTCGAAAAAACGCAACCGATCATCATCGGCTATACCAAATTACTCAGTTCCCTACTTGACCCAGTACCACCTTTACAGCTTGCATCCCAAACAGTTCCGTACCAGTCAGCAGTAAGAAATCTGGGAGTTATTTTTGACTCTCGATTATCGTGGCAGGATCACACAAACATGATTCTGAAAAGGGTTGCATCGTCATTATATCAAATTAGGCGAACTTGCTTCTATTTGCCTCAAAATGTACGAAAGATACTGATACAGAGTTTGATATTACCAATATTTGACTATGGATCTATAATTTACCATGATATGGGAGAGGTCCTCAATACAAAATTGCAAAGAATGCAAAATGCTTGCTTGCGGTTTGTTCTCAATGTACCAAGAGAGTCTCATATAACTCCATTTTACGTCCAGATTGGATGGCTAAAGTTAAAGGAACGAAGACAGTATGCCATGGCTCTGACTGTGATAAAAATTCTAAAATTCAAAATTCCGTCTTATATTTACTGCACACTAACTCCCATGCAATCAGTGCATAACCGTGCGAATAGACACACTGCACAAATGCTCCAGATACCTCATCACAGAACCGAAAAATGCAAAGGTTCATTCCGTATTTCAGCTAGTATTCTCTGGAATAAATATAAATTGCACCAGTATTCAGGACTTCCTATCAGAGCGATAAAACACTCCCTTCATTGTAATCTATCAGCTATACAATTATCATGTTCAAGGTGAACGGATGTAAAAACAAGAACTTCTATTGTCAACTGTATGTTTAGGTTAAGTTTTTCCTTTCTTCATTTATTCTATTATATTTAACCGCCCTCTGAATGAAGAGAGCTGCATAAAGAGGCTTTGTAGCCTCAGTGGCCTGTATAAGAGAAACAATAAATTCAAATTCAAATTCAAAAATTCAAAATTCAAATCCACGTACACGGGGCTGAAATGACCATGATATTCAACAAAAACAGCAACAACGAGAACAGATAGTACATGGATATCTCTTCGGTGCAAGAGGTGGAATAAAGTGTGGTAACCGGTCAGAATTGGGTTCCGTTTTGCAGATATTCTGCGTGACGTCAATTTGTCTGTAGGGGCATTTTGAAGACTTTTCATCACCAATATGCAGTACTTTTAATTAATGACGAATATCCTGCTCGAAGTAAACGTTTAGTACAGGGGTTAACAACCCGCGCCCGCGGGCCGCTTGCGGCCCACAAAGTCAGTTTTTGCGGTCCGTGGATAAATATTTTATACTATTGAACTCATGAATATATATTGTGAATGATGAGATTTTCCCCATTATTGTAGGCCCTAGTTGAAATAAGAAAATTATGAAAATGATTAAGTGATACCCTATTGGAGGGAAACTTGCGCATTGCCAACTCTAACATTGAACCTGATATTGACAGACTACTGAAAAATAAACAATGCCAAGCATCACATTAGGAGCATTAGGCTACTACTTGTTTTGATGGTCAAGATGACGATACCTTATATTGATTTTCATTTTTATATACTTTGATTTTAAGGGGGGAGACCCAGCTTAACATATGAAAAATGGCCAATATTCATACGACTGTTAAATATGCTACACATAGGCTATTGTTGACAAATGCTGCACATATCCCAGCATTGGTATGCTTCCTGGCAACCAGAATCAACTTCAACAATGTAAAAATTCTAATTATAACATTTAAAATAAAATTGTCAAAATTTCCCGCCTTTTTGAGAATGTATCACTGTTTCCCTTAGAAATTCCAAGTTTATAATAATTTTCGTACTTTTCCTTTTTTAAAGTGTGTATCAAACCTCAACCTACAAAATGAACCTCAATCACTAACATACACTGTAATTTAGATATTTCTACAGAGTTATTATTTATTTTATTTTATTCAGGTACTCAGAATGATAACTCTATAAAAATATCTAAATCACAGTGTATGTTAGTGATTGAGGTTCATTTTTAGGTTGAGGTTTAATACACCCTTTAAAAAAGCAAAAGTACGAAAATTCTTATAAACTTAGAATTTATAAGGGAAACAGTGATACATTATTAAAAAGTGGGGAAATGTTGAAAATTTTATTTTAAAATGTTATGATTCGAATTTTGACATTATTGAAGTTGCTTCTGGTTGCCAGGAAGCACACCAATACTGGGATATGTGCAGCATTTGTCAACAATAGCCTATGTGTAGCATATTTAACAGTCGTATGAATATTGGCCTTTTTTCATCTGTTAAGCTGGGTCTCCCCCCTTAAGAATTCTGTTTTTTTAATAAAAATTTTACAACCTTGTGTTAGTATTATTTTATTTTATAGCCTATACCCCTAAACCTTTTCGGATTAGGATTAAGTTGATTGTAAATCAGTAATTTGATAACTTAATAACGTAATTTACAAAAAAAAACTTCAAAAATGGATTTAAACCATTTAGAGGACACAAAAATGGAATTGAAACACATTTTTTGTCTGCTGGTAAAATAGGTTATTCAGATAATAGTAAAATTAGCTTTAGCGGCAGGGTTTGGGAAGTACGGTCCGCCACTTATCATGTAAAAATAAACTTGGCCCTCACTTATAAATAGGTTGTGCACCCCTGGATAGAACATCAGTAAAAGATGTCAGCGACTCTTTCCAGAAATGTAATTCTTATCTAAGGATTGAATCGGGTTACACTCTGACCTTTGAACCAAGTTAGGAAGGGGAGGGTTCAATTTCCATCTAAGGAATGCTGGAAGTGGTTTATCGATGTTTCACACATCTACCTCACGCATTTGCTGGGATTTAACTCAATAACTCGTAGAGATACATACACTCCACAGACACCTTAATGACATATTGTGGACCCCTGCTAAAATGATCATGACGTCCAAGCCCTGAAATGAACCAACAGCAACGACAATTTCCAACTCCTTGTCCAGTTACATTCATTATCATCCACTCATATCTCATTAATTCCTCTGATGAGGTTGTTATAAATTGTAATTTTCCACCACACAACAGGGAAGACGAAACAAACGAGATCAAGAACGATTTGTAAGAGAAGAGAGGGGTTGGCTGCGGCTAGTTGTTCCTTTCTAAGGGAATTTTACAAGCAATTGATTCTTGTTAAGTTGTCCCAGAAATTGGATTCTACATCCAGTTGCAGGAGGAAGAGTTTATGGCTCAGTAATTACAGCTCGTAAACCTGCCAGTGGATGGAGCATGGGGGTGGTGTAACGGCACGTGGCCACCTCCTGAATATATCTTTCAGCGCCACCCTTGGGAGTTAGCAACACGTCCGACTGGGGCTCCGTGGGTTCTATGAGGCAGCCTTTCCTTAGAATCACCGGGTGTATCTCCAAACGTGCATAATTATGACAGTGGTGATTCCTCCATGTAGGACGTGAGGATCATCCTACAGTCAGCTCTCAGCTGTCACTGTTTAAAAAAATTAAATTGATTGTTTTGTAAAATAGTATTTTGGTGCTACCTTGCGCGCCCTCTCGATAAACCCTGTCTCACTGTCACTGTCAGTACTTGTAACTAGTTCTACATTTCACCCCTAGATGGGTGAAGTGTGACCTTCACCGCCCGGAGTAGAAAGCTGAGGAAGGAAGACTTGCATCCTCAAAGCATGTGTTTATAGCTTTAGAAATGTATGGGAACCCTTGAGGGAGAAGGGGCAGGTTTGGTCTGTTTAAATGGCGCTATGAGGACGTTGACTGAGATCCTCAAGTCTCGCTATTGGTTGAATTCAAACCAACACTACGGGCTTTTTGGTTACGATTTTGCGCGATCAGATAGGATAGTCTGTTTTCAGCGTGAGCCCGTCTTTGGAGAGGTATTCGATTGTATTGTATTGTGTAATGTGCTCGTAATAATGCTGTGCGACTGAATAATTAATATTAGACTGAGTCTAATATCTCAATGTAGCCCAGCTATAATAATTATCTTAAGTTAAGCCCACATATTACGTCCTACACATTATAAAAATCAGCAGTCCCCACTGGCTTATGAAGACATTTTCAAATGCGTTTAAATGACGTGTAATTAGATTCAGTACAAATAAAAACTGTACATCGGTTCAATCATACAACGTCTATGAGTAATATGAAATTCGGGCATTTAGGGACAGATGACCTCCCTGTTCTGCCCCTTAAAGGAACAATACGTAGCAAGTAAATAAGTGGGCATTAGGAGCAGGGGCTATGGCGCAAGAATGCTGCCACCTGATACATCAGGGGTGCCTACTGAACCCTGGAATCCTACACTTGTTTATCACAGACACTAAACCTACACTGGGCTATTCAGTGTCCCGAGAATAATAAGCCTGAATTACATATTAAAACCCAATATTTATTGAATTTAGTGTAACAACTGGTTAACTTGGTTTGATTAAGACTCACGGAAATAGTACATTATGCAACGAGCCTATAATGGCAATAATTAAGACTCGAGTATTTTTTATAAAACGAGCGTATGTGAGTTTTATAATTTCCATACGAGTGTCTTAATTACCATTATAGGCAAGTTGCATACGACTGTTTATGTTCGACGATAATTATTATAACTATTCTATGTTCGAACATAAAAATTCATTAATATCTGTCGAGATTTCGCCAGTTTTATGTACGGAACAGAGCGCATGAGACGCAGAGAATGCCTTGCATTTGACCATGGCCTCCTCGTTTACCCCACTATGACACTAGGCCACGCAGTGAAATTTAAATTAGAAGGCCGTGGAACACACTGCAGGTGCGATGCTATCCTTTATAAATAGTTATTGCAGCCAAGTGGCCATAATGAACAGTTATAAGGTGTGCTTACAAATAATTATTACAAGTAGATTAATCTTTACTGTATTCAACTACTGTATGCTCTTTGTCCGTTTGCTGCATGATGGGATGTGGTATTTGTCGCATGGGTTATTGCACAGAGAACATACGCATTCTTCATCCTTTATCTAATTGGTCAAACAACTGTTTCTTGAGCTGTGATTGGTGGGAGAAACTGTTTCATAATGAAAAACAGTGTTATAATGAGCCTCATTATAGTACAGTTTTCTGACATATAATAGTCAGGGTCGAATATAAAAGTTATTTTATATTACACTTTAACATTCTATACTAAAAGTAAAATAATATTAAAAAACGTACACATTTTTACAACATTTTGCAACACTTCACATTTTAGAGTGTTTTACTGAATGTCATCGCAACAATTGACACGACCAGATAAGATATAACCTTTGCATACAAACATCTTACACTCTGCACACTTCTTAAGGGTTTTGGTGTCCTTGGTTCGCGGAAAGTACACAACAAGAAACTTAACACTAATCCCACCCTGGGGTACTCAGTGCTCCAAAACCGGTCTATAGCAAATAAGCGATGCGTTACAACTGTGACTAACACGGCAACTTAAAGACTGTCAAGGACAAAGAAAAGTCACATGGCTGCTGGCTGTAAAGCCTAGTCCACACCGGCAGATTTGTTTGCAGACTGTATGTAGATTGTTTGCATACTGTATGCAAAATGTTTGAAAACTGTATGAAGACTGTATGTAGGCTATACTACTTTGGAGTCTGGAAACAGTCTCCAAACAAGTCTACATACAGTATGCAGACTGTATTGAAACATTGTATCCGATACAAGTATGTTACTTGTTTTGCGTCCACACCAGAATTAGACCCCTAGTCCACATTCATACCTTTACCACAGGGTGATTTCTTATAAAGTCTGCGAATGTGTAAATTGGGGGATCAAAGTGAAACGAACATGGTGGGAGGGGAATTGTGTTTAAATGTACCTCTTGTATTAGTCGAATAATTAACCAAAACACTCATTCTACTAATATTTCATATAACAACCGCTATTTTCTTTTTGTGGGGAGGGGGAGAAATTTGACACCCCGCCGGTAGCCCCACTAAACTACATTTTGTGGCAATATAATGAGAACACTGTGTGGTCATTGGTGGGACATGTTTCAAGGCCTAATTAGTTTTGGTCCCTTCATCAGCCGATATGAATTAATAAATGTCAAAGACACACGAAATGTATAGCAACAAAAGGTACCTTGTTATTAAAACTTATATGGTGCACCATAAAGAAGGATGGGAAATTGAAAGTAAATCAACACAATATGATGTGGAAAAACGTGGCTAACTGGATGCGTCTGTGGTTTGTATCCGATCTACAGTTTCAAAACACGTCCACACATGAAGACATGAGACAAAATACTTGTTTCTTGTATGCGTTTTTCCATTTCGTTGGAAAACAGAAAACATTGTACCTTGTATCTTGAAACACGAGATTTGTATGTCATTTCTATGTCAATTGTATGCAAACTGTATGCAGACTGTTTCCATACATCACTCGAGTCTCCCGATTGTATGTAGAATGTTTTCAAAAAGTATGCATACATCCCGCATACAAATGAGAAACATTTGGGAAACAGTCTGCATACAATGTTTCTGGAAACAAATCTGCCAGTGTGGACGAGGCTTAAGGGTTGCCATCACAAACATCGAGCAAAACGAAAATTCTCTGGGGCACCCAGTGCCTCAATGTAGGGTTCCAGTGTTAACAATGCGCCACCATCTTGGATTTTATTGGTTGCCAACTTAAACATAAGAGATTCCTCTTCCTCTCCCCCCCCCCCCCCCCCCGCTGACATTGCAAGATAGTTCCAGCTCTTTACCTCCTCACACCCCCCGCCTGGATGGTTAACGTTGGCAAAGGGATGGTTGCATTTTTTAATGTTTTTAATGTCTGTTACAAGAGGGCAGCTTTGATACGTGATTTCATTTTTGTTTATGGCAGATGAGACACTATAGTGGGGAGCACTCATGCAAGACGACCGCATTTTTTTGGTGCGTTATTTGAAATAAATGGTTTATGACTGATGAGCCTAAATGATTGCCTGTTGTCGCACCCTAAACCGCAGCATCAATCCATGATGTTTGACTTTGGC
The DNA here is from genome assembly GCA_946902985.2 of Meconema thalassinum. NCBI lineage: Eukaryota > Metazoa > Arthropoda > Insecta > Orthoptera > Tettigoniidae > Meconema > Meconema thalassinum. The sequence goes on along the minus strand of OX336389.2, from coordinate 62,252,746 downwards.
ATGCAATCAGAAGTTTGGTTATGCTTTGAATTTCAGTCTGGGGATGCCAGAAAACAGATGGGCCAAGTTGATGGTATTTTGTCTGTGAATCTCGCATCCAATTGGAGTACATAAATCGAAGATGGCTGTGCACTCCAACGATGCCAGGCAACACATGCACCAATGTGTTAGCCTTTTGTTTCTGAATCTCGCACCCTACTGTCGACCAAAATATTATGTGCACTTAAGTTTGAAGGTTGTCTATGAAATAACCAATAGGCCTACTGAAAATCCAATAATGCCATCATTTTCTTAGTCCTATTTTACTTTAGGTTACGTAGGTTTGGAATGTTCAATTTATTAGGCTATATAATTATTTTATCGTAACTTAGTTGAAACGCAAGAACTGCCCGTTTTGAAGCGTGTTTCAACCAACTTTAAGAAGTAGTTTCTCAGAAGCCCGTCATCTGATCGAATCCAAATTTTAACAAAATATACATGGGGATGTTTTACAAATGGTTTATTAATTTCAAAATGCAATGTCTCCTAGAAAACAGCTATCACTTTTGTAAGTTAACTTTTTTCGGCTCGGGGTGGTTGGAAAATTGCGTTCTTCGTCGCATTGTAATCTTTATATTTCTAATGGTTATGCTGTATGACTGTAAAATACGTAAACGAACTCACTTTTCTTAATCAGTTTGAATTTTTACGGGATAGAATGACATGGATCAGTTGCTAGGCGATACTAGAAAGGCGCTCTGTCAGAGGAGCAACCCCGTCTAGCTTCAGGCAGCAATGCCAGCTATACATATCACAAAAGAAATGAAAGCTGAACTCAACACGTCAAATATATGAATTCTTATGCTGAGTTATATTTGTGTTTCTAATTTACATTTTATTTATTTTATGTTTAGTTACCTAAATGTTTTCTTACATCCTTTTAAATGCGCATTGCAAAATCAATATTAGGCTATCGTATTAACTCATCCATGATGCATAACATCAGCATCAACATCATCACATCATCATCAGGTTCTGTTTTATTAGTGTTTGTGTTTCTCTATTATTTCCTTACTTTAGCAATAATTAACTAATTACAATAATTTTTCCTACGCCATGCTTACCAGCCATTATATGTATTGTGATCGGATCTGAAATGTATTCCTGTTAGATTTAAGTACCATTGTTAAGTTCTGCAAATATTGTAATAATGTATTAACTGTAAAAATCTGGTTAGATGGAAGAGAGGGCCCAATGGCCCTAATCTTGCCAGACAAAATAAAGTTACCTATCTGTACAGTGTTGCCGAGTTGGAGCAGAACACAGCACCAAGCCGCGCGAACTATTGAAGTTAATCACAGGATAATTTTAAATAACAGAGAAGCGGTGATGCAAATGTTCCATGCAATTCCAACACAGTACTGTATACAATCTTTACTTGGGCTAGCGTTACCTAACACAGTCAGAATACGGTCTGGACTTAGTCTGGCTCTAACACAGTCAGGACATTGATTAACTCGGTCTGGGTTTACGAACCACAGCTAGAAAGTACCTTGATAGCAAGGGAGAAAATGCGACAGGTGTTAAGTGATTCATCCTATATCCAAAACTTAACATACATATTTTATGGGCCATGAGCTTGGGTCTCTTTCTAATTCCAAACTTATCAGATGAATTAGATCAATTAAGCGAATGAAGATGCATTAAATTGGGTATGATTTCAATTTGTGGCCTTGGCCCATGAGAATGGTTCGGCCTGGCCTAGTTGTAAAAGTGAGGAAACACGGAATACATTTCGAAGACGGTTGTAGGTGAGGAGCGAACTTTCCATCATTCTTAATCTGAATATAACTTACGCTATCCACAAGTTGTTATATACCTAGGTACATACGTAGAAGACTACGATATGCATGTCTAAGAATACACTCCACACCATTTCACTGCCTGGACCATGGGTCATCGTTTCGAAACTTAACCCTCGAGGAGTGGCGCATGGGTATTTTTGACCCGAGGCTTAAATATTCGTTTTGGTCAGCCCTTATTTCCTGTCGCGTACAGTACTTTCCTTCCTAACCTTGAACTTCACCCTGATTTCCGAACATTCAAGTTATTTCTATATTATTTACGGTTGGGTCAGATTTACCCATGGCGCCAGTCCTCGCGTGACAATTTTCGGCTTACGTTAGTCGGGACAATCTGTAACAATAAGGGGGAAAATCCACCTATTTTGGTTCATCACAATTCATTCATTCATTCATTCAATCATATTTACGGTCTAGGGACACCTTGGTCATCAGCTCATTTGTTAAAAAAGAAATAACATGACTATTAAGGCCAATTATACTGTTGCGAAAATAATTGTAATTTTTCAGCATGTTTAATTTGAAAAATGCTTGCCACGGTGGGTGGGTGTGTGGTTATCGTGTCGGACTACCAACCCCCAAGCTTGCAGGTTCGCTCCTGGCCATGGTAAGTGATTTTTGAAAGGCGACAAAAATCACGACACGCATGTCATACGTTGTTGACATTGTTAAAGAACCATGTGAAGTCTGTAGGCCGTGTTCATAATGGAAAAATTAATCTCGGGATTTTCCGCCAACACAAAGTTCCTCATTTCTCTACTAGAAAGCGGTATAGCCTCAAGGAGCTTAGATATCTAACCTCCTTGCCATTCATAGCGCTCCAAGGAGCATTAAATTCGACACGCAAGCTGCCCTCTGGGTGTCAATTAACAAAGCTTGCACCTGGCACCCGAGGCCATACGATATTATTATTATTTGAAAAATATAAATAAAGCTCATTATACATTGGGAATAGTTCATAGGAAGACACCAGGTGTAAAATTACTTAATTAAAATACGCACGACTACGACAAAAATGGAGTGACCCACTATGGGTCAAAATGACCCGGCGCCATTCCACGTGTTATAATTTTTCACGCCAGTTCTCAAGGGTTAACAATATTTATACAAGTTTCTTATTTTTATTAATTAATATATTTGAAATGTGTTTACACTGTTAGTTTCGTGGTTTGTATTCAGTTTAACACTGAATCAACCGATGAAATAATTACCGTATCAAATACAATAGATGTATTTATAAATTGTAGCGAGCCAGCCACGCAAAAGAAATAAAAAAAAATAATAGCCGTGTGGTGAAATCTATTGCAATGTGGAGTGTTGCCACATATAATGTAGACGAGATAATGAATTGCAATCAGTAATTATTTACAGGAATTTATATTACCCGTTCGAATTCCAAATCGGCATCAAAGTTGAAAAACAATTCAAACGTGTGTAATATTCAAACTGAAATATAAGTTACTTCCACTATGGCAGAAGCAGCAACTCCAAACTTTTATACGCATCACACAGGAATATAATCCCTACTTTAGCCTATTTGCATCCTAAGAAATATAGGCTATGCGATCACTGTTCTCCGTGTGTGTGTGTGCGTGTTTGGGTCCCCATCCTAATAAAATGTAAACGGCTAGATTGATTTCAATGAAACTCGGTAAGGACAAACTACCTCGTCTGAACACTACTGAGCCTTTCAAATTGTAATACGTTTTACCAATCCAACATGACGGCCACGCGTAATATTTCTTGGCATTCTATATCTCTGAAACTGTTATAACTGATAACAGACTAAAAGCTAACATGGTAGCCAAGCAAAGTTAAAGTATTTCAATATAATTTTTTCACGATAGAATCATATGATTGTAGTGGTATTTGGCACGATACATTTTTATACAACAACTGCTCCACTTGTATTTAATTTAATTGAATTATTTTCATGAATTCAATATGGTGGCTGTGCGAAATTTTAATGAGTTAACGCAATAATCTTCATCTACGGATACATAACTATATCGCCTGGATGTAGAACAATCCAACATAGCGATCATTAGGAATTTTTAACCAGTTCTCAACATCTACAGCAATGAAACTGAAATTGTCAATGCCAATAAAATATGTTCTCCCATGGGACTTTCAATAACATGAAGAGCACCAAAAAAGCATGACAGCGACGCGAAATTTAAATATTTAATTGGATTTTTCTTGTGAGTTAATCATTCGAATGCAGTGAAACGTGGCAAGGCAAACCTTCATACAAGACTAATATATTTGCGTCTAATTTAATACAATTTTTATGAAAACGAAAAAATAGCGACTGTGCAAATTTTTTAGAATTACGTTTAATGTCTCGTGTCCTAAACAAGCAATCAGAATGTAGGATTGTTTAATGAACCATCATTATAATATTTATCCCGTGGCATATAATTCTATAGTCTATAATAAACACAATCCAACATGGCTTCATTGGGATATATTTCACCGGTTCTCAATATCTCCGAAACGATAACAGCAATTAAGCTGACATTTTGTAAGGTGATAGAGTACTATTACGCAAGTACTTTTGTGTGACTTCCAAAATCCTGGGAACTCAAAAACAACATGATGGCCAAGTGAGTTTCAAATATTAAAAATTATTTTTCTGGCGATCTAATTATCTGACAGCAATGAAACTCGGCTTAGCGAACCTATATTCAGAGCTTAGTTCAATCATGTTCAATTGCTTTAAAAAATTCAAGATGGTATCAGTTTGAAATTTTAAGATCTTATTTTTTTTATGTCTCGTATCCTATTCAAGTATTTAATGAGAAGATTCGTATGATGGGAAAACAATAACCATTATCTAAGGTACTAGAGCCACCGTGGCTTAGGCGGCAGCATGCCGGCCTCTCACCACTGGGTCCGTGGTTCAAATCCCGTTTACTCCATGTGAGATTTGTGCTGGACAAAGCGAAGGCAAACAGGTTTTTCTCCACGTACTCTGGTTTTCCCTGTCACAATTCCATTCCAGCAACACTCTCCTCTATCATTTCACTTCATCTGTCATTCATTTAGTCATTGCACCAGGGGAGTGCGACAGGCTTCGGCAGCCGGCACAGTTCATATCCTCGCCGCTAGATGGGGGCTTCATTCATTCAATTCCCTGACCCGCTCGGTCGACTGGAAGCAGGCTGTGGAATTTCATTTTCATCTAAGGCAGGGGTTCTCAACCTTTTTCAACCATCGTACCCTTTAAAAATTTAAACATCCTGCGTACACCCTACTAACCTTTCTTAGGCAGTAATAATGGTTATTAAAAATGTAAAAGGTATTTAGTTAGTATGATTTAACCTTTGTAATTTTATAAGGAAAGTTATTTTAATAAAACAAAATATAGTTGTTGTTTTTCAGTTCCTTTTCCCAAAGGGCGATTTTTGCAATCATTGCGTTAGTTTTCATTTCAACATAGAACATATCAGAAACACTACCTTGCATACACTTATTCCAAATGTTCAGTTTTTCAAAAATATCACTTAAATAGGCCAATTTTAAAAGCCAACCAAAGTCATTGAGTACTGATGATAAATTAGAATTGTGCTCGGTAAAGAAAAGATGCAAATCTTTGTGGAGTTCAAATACACGCGCCGTATGAAACTCACACAGTAGTCACGGCACGAAGCTCACTGCGCACGTGGATCGAGTAGAAGGATGGCCTGCCGCGTACCCCTAAGGGGGTAAGGGGAACGCGTACCACAGGTTGAGAACCCCTGATTTAAGGTATTAAATTCTGTAGCTAACTTGGAACAGAAGTTCCAGTGGTTTGGTTTCCAGGAAAACAGAAGACGGTCCTGTGGCTTATGATCGCTGGGCTTGGTTGCAGCAGCTGTATCAGTTTCTCGATGTATGGGCCAGTGATCACATTGTTCAACTTCCGGAATCCAGTGCTATAAGCTGACACCTCCCCAAGGGCGGCTCACTTCGCCATGAGAACACTCATCGTCACCTTCCTGGCCATCGGTCAGCTGTGCTGGGCTCTGGTAAGTGTTCAATCCTTTGCGGATTACCGCGTGAAACTAAACTGGTGTCGTTCCATTTAGGGTTTTGGGGCTAAATTACTTAATTATTTGCTTACTTGTTAGATCTCTGAATATTTTGTAACATTGCCTGTGTTATTGTGGTGACTGTTCTTGTAAACTTGTAATTATGGTAAAGATTAGACGCAGACCTCTATGGGCATAGATTAGCTGCTATATCTGCAGCTGCAAGGATCCAAACCATGAAGGATACTAGTAGTTAGACCAAGAGCAATATTCCAGTGAAGTACCGATATTTGAAGTGAGGAACATGGAACCACTTGTAAGATGGCAGAGAGTTGGTTTCTAACCCGCTGCTCTTCTTATTTGATATCAGGCAGCTGAATGCTCCTCAGACCAATTCACAAAATCTTCAATGGCATAATATTGGGAACCAAAATCTAGGAGAAAACTTTCATACTGTATTATATTTGCGACAACTTATTCCTGTACTAGCTTTTCGCATATCAAATATGATGCTAACACAGCTGATCTGAAGTCATGAATGGATTGCTTGTTTTTTGAGAATGTGATAGGCTATAATGGTGCTATGAAAATCCAAACACCCTCGCAGTACGGCTGCCATTGGAACACTGGTGTGTCATCAGAGCTGCACCGTTGTGTAATCTGAGCCATACGATTAACGAAAGTAAGAGGCTAATTTTAAGCATGTGTGGGTTCCATTTCATTTCACTTGTGAATGTTACACACTAAGCAAGTGATCACTTCAACATTTTCAGTGAAAACAAAATGACAAAATGTTCGTGTGTAATGCCAATAGCTTAGTGTACCCAGGGAATTTTGATAGGACTGGTTGAATTAATTGGAAGGTGCAAAGTTCGAAGTAAATTCTGTAAGTGTCTACTTTCGTAAGAAAGGACAGTTGAATGGGAGGAGTACTTTGACACTATTCCAAAGGACGAATGAGAATGGACATGTATGAGGAGATTATTCTCTATACGCATGATTTGTATGCTCTTGAGTCCGGAAAGTGAAATAATATAGTACAGAATTATATGAAGTACAGTCAAAGTTATTTAATACCATATGAGAGGGAATATCAGTAGGCTATATAGCAAACACATGTGTTGCCAATCTTCTGCTAATATGTGATGACTGGCGGACCCGTGCGAGAAATCTCGCTTGTTCATAAACCACACTTTCCCCAATAGGTTTATAATGAGAGACTTAAGGAGAAAGGTTGTTATGTTTTTATTTCAACCAAATGATTATAGAACACTATTTACATTTCAGTTAGAATTACAAGTTCTACGTTCCGTAACTTAAGAAGGCAATCACTGAAAATTGGATCATCATAACACTCACCGGTTATGCGATGTTTATGAAATTATACCGTTCGATTTGAGTAATCATTCCTTATTTACCGTACTGTTTCAGAAATGCATGCAAAATGATAAAGTAATGACCTGAGAATGTTAAAATGACATGAAACAGGCGTCACAGCGGCCAAAATGTGAAGTGGACGGCAATTATGGAGCGTATTTTCCTACAGCAACAGTCTCTGCAAATCGCACACTTCATACATTTTTAAGGTCATTTTTTTACAGAAATTATAGATATTTATGAAATTAGAGTGCGATTCGTCACTGCTAATGTCTATTCTCTTTCATTTGAATGCTCATTTGTCACGATCAGTCGCTTGTGAGTGCCGCAGGAGGGATCTATACTACTGAAATAATATATATGATGATGAGGCGCATTGCAGCTAATACCCAGCGATGGTTCGTCCGAATGGGACTGTTGTTCAGCCAGACACAAGTTTAAGGCGTTACTCTGCAAGCAAGACATATTGCCTGAGCATAGCAATGCGAAATATCGGCCAATATATTCACCCACAACGTTTCTCATTGTAGCATACTGGCGCTGAACCCCAGCCACGAGCCACCGCCCCTACTCCATATTCTACCCGCAGTGGTGGTCCTAGGAAATATGGTTAGATGAAGGGTTGGAATGTTTATAGCTCCAGTGGGCGTAGGCAGCTACTCGAACCGCTCAAATCCATCATAAATTCACGGCTCGTTTATGGTTGTTGTTGATTCCATTCTCACGTGCTAATTGCTCATCTCGAAAAATTACGACCATTTTCGTTAGTTCGTTACTCTCTCATTACCACAACTAGTAACGCGTCACTCCAAACCCTGCAAGACTCAATGAAGGTGTGAAGATTCGAGGCTCTCTAACACCGTTGGGATCGACAGGAAAGTTTAAACGCAGGAGTCTGCGTAATAGTTGGTGTTGTTGTTGTTGTTGATTCATAATCGGCATTGCGTAGTCAGGTAGCCACCTCGTACCATACGGGATGCAAGCAGAGCAGAGACAACAGACGTTAGTTGGGCTGCATAAAGCAATATTACTAGGGGCAGCTGAGTCACCTGGTATACAGTAAAATAGATTGTTATGACTTTCAGTTAGTCTAGCCGTTGGAACATGAATGATGAATGCCTGACTCATGATCCCAACAGCCCGGGTTCCATTCCCAGCTGACGACATTGGACCTTTCAAAGGTGGAAAAATGTCACGGTAATCTGAGACGTAAAAGATCTCTCGTATCCCATTTGAGACAGTGTTGCCACCATGCAGTGACAGAATTACCAAATAATTAACTAAATGTTAACCAATATTACCCTAAAATTCTCTATAATAAGGTTGTTGCTAATTCATGTTAGTGGCTTGGGACAACTTGTTAGTTAGTTAGTTAGTTAGTTAGTTATTGACGTTTTAAGGGGCTGAACCACGAGGTCATCTGCCCCTTTGGGACAACTTTACCATCATCCCCGTGTAGTTGGGTGTTGAATTTGTCCGATAACCTGTATTTATGTGGTGTCTGTAGTAGTAGTGCGTGTAACTGTATTATGGACAAGAATGGGTAGGAGCCCCGGGACTTGAAGTAAGGTACTATCCCGGCATTTGCCTGGAGAGAGTGTGGAAAGGGCCGGGAAATAACCACACTCAGGATAGTGATCTTCGAGTTTGCTGAAGCTGCCCTTGTGCCCGTGGTGCACCGCTACGCCGAGGGACCCATAATTAGGTAGGGATATTTATGAGAACATTAGCATGAAATACATTAGTTATTTCATAATTTGCATATTTGTTGGTAGCTTGAAGGTCATGTGATTCACAATTTTACAGGTGGTTTTGTAGCATAACTGACAAGGTCTACTGTGGCTAAAGTTGCGTGGTCAAATCCCACCAGAGTCGGTTGCTGTTTGAATGTGTTCAACTGCAAGAGGCCAGAAACAGTCAAATGTGACGTTTAAGATTCCCTCTGGGGTAATATTCCGTCACCACCTTAGCAATATTATCGCAATATTATCTGCACAAATCCGCAACATTCCTCGGCAAAACTATCTTGATACTATTTATTTCAGGTGTACAGTGGTCTGGAAGTAAAATTATTATTATTATATTTACCTTTAAAAGAAAGTATCACCACGGAGCTACATGACCGCGTTGTCGCATCCCCTAAACTAAGGAACTAACCAACCTTGCAAACTCCTGTCCCCTTATTTTAAAGTCCTTTGTACTTTGTAGGGGTTGTACTGTACATATTTTGCACAAACTGGTATAGATGCCAGCAAAACAAATTTGAATGGATTATATTCCACTCTACTTCTTCAAATAGCCTAGTTTATTGACTGTCAAACAGTTCAGTCAAAAGCCGTAATACTGTACTGCATTCCAAACCGCGTTTCTTGCTTCAAATCCCCTTCATTTTATTCGTCTCACTTAACTCTTATATAAATTACTTGGAAAGAATCTCGTTTGTTAACCAACTATTATCTGAAGATCAAAGGACATGGATCCTTTGTTGCAGACACAGGACGATTGTCTACTAATTAAGGCTAACGTGAACTCTGCTGCACAAGAGACAGCAGCAGGCCGATGTTTCACAGTAGTAAAATGCGATGAGTCCGGCTTCCTTCCATACATGTAGCCTACCAAGAGTGCAGTGCTATTAAAACTGATATAGGCTATGTAAGGCTTGCAATTAGGCTGCTTGACTACCGGGAACCACCACAATGTGCTGAGCACTTGACGTGAGTAGGAAGCAGACCATGTACGGAAAAGTTTCAACGAAAAATCCAATTATTATTTACATAGTGGAATACAAGAAGTGAGTATTGGTTGGAACTGTGGACGAAGTGCCTTTGATCAGAAATTCGCTAATTCGTAAGCCGAGAGTTGAACCGGCGCGGCGTCCCTATTGTGGTAAAGACCACGAAATGAAGTAAGCAGAGCAAGTGGTGCTGTGAAAGTGTAGAAATATACAGGAAAAGTGAAAATCAGTGCATTGGAATTCATAGGAGTGCAAGGCAGATGTAAATGGTAATTTTTAGCCTATTTTCATTTATGAGAAAAATAGGCTTATGAGGTCGCCATTTGACCGTGTGTGTGTATATGGGTGTGTGTGTCCCTAATAACTTCTAAATGGCTGGAGTGATTTCAATGAAACTCGACAAGGTCATAGTACTATTTTGGACGACCTTGACCGTGCACTTCAAATTTTATTACGTGTCACTAATCCAACATGGCGGCTGTGCTAAATATTTCACCGGCATTCTATATCGCCGAAACGATTACAGATAACACCCTGAAATTTTCTACAGTGATAAAGGGCGCTACTAGAAGATTTCCTATGCAGCTTTCAAAAAGCTGTTAACTACAGAACGAACATGGCGGCTAAGTGAAGTTGAAACTCTTAAATAGACTTTCCTCGCGATTTAACCGTCCAAACGCAATGAAACTTGGTACAGCAAATGTTTATACACATGGTAATGCACTGGCATCTAATTTAATTCAATTGTTTACATAACCTCAATATGGCGGCTGTGCAAAATATTTCACCGTTATTCTATATCTCCCAAACTATTAGTGATATCTCTCTGAAAATTTGTACGGTGATAAAGGGTACTACTAAAAGTTCCGCTATGAGACTTCCAAAAACCTGTAAAATACAAAACGAACATGGTGGCCAAGCGAAGTGAAACATTTTACTTATAATATACTTCTCTCGCGATTTAACCATCTGAGCGCAGTGAAATATGGCACAGTAAATGTTTATGCACATTGTAATGCACTGGCATCTAATTTAGTTCAATTGTTCACAAAACCTCAAGATATAATAAAAGGCTATCAGTAAATTCAGTGTGAGTGAGTGTAAAATTGAAAGCATAGCTATTGTTATCAAGAAGGATATGAAAGTCGTTATCAATCCAATGAGAGAGATTATGGAGGCTACGTAAGTTGAGATATTTTTGGCTTGATACAATTAAAGGTGGCATTAACCGGGAAAATCTCCAAAATATTTTTGCTATGATAATTTTACTTAGCAGGGTCTAATTCCCGACTGTATGCAACTTGAAATTCATACTGTATATCAGTATTTTCGTGTTATATTGACCATCTAAACTCGGTACTGACAGGCAGGGATTGGCAAGGGGGGCAAATGCATAGGGGTCCGTAAGTGGTGCACGTTAGTTTCAGTCTGTTATAGCTACTTTTGTATTACCGGTATACCAGGTGGCCCATTTGCGCCGTGCAATCTACTTATAAGTGTCCCGCATGTACGGGTGATGAACGGGAGGTCTAATAATTTAATTGCTAAGGGGTAACCTAATATGCAAGCAGGTTACGTCAGATTGCCAAGAGATAACAACCGGACGGCCGCACGCTGCATGTTCCTCAGTACTCCCGTCCAATGCGCCGCATAGCGGTATGAAGCCTCGCTGGCGAGCGTACAGTAGACGGCAGACGTCTATCTGGAAACACCAGTGTTTACCGTCTACGAGCTGCAACGGCATTACGACCAGTTTCTCCATAGAGGAGTGTTATGTCCATGTACTCATCGATGCTGAATACACCAGCCATCGTCAATATGTTGCCAGCTGCTGCCGTGTTGTTGAACCACGTATGAGTCTATTACGCTCTCAAATGATAGGCTCCAAAATGCAATGGGGTGCATTAGACGGGTAGCGCTGAGGAACATGCAGCAAGCGGCCGTCCGGTTATTATTCCTTCGTATTCTGACGTAATCGGCCTGCGTTCAGTGTGACCCCTGTGGAAATCAGTTAACAGACATCCCACACAGCATTAATGTATGCGGGACACCTAAAACTAGATTGCACGGGGCAAACGGGCCACCTGGTATAATGTTGTCAATAACCTGTTCGAGGCTTTGTAGAAATAGGATGTAGATTTATCTACAGCTCTGCAGATGATATCACATGTTACCATCTTTTAACTGTCAAGAGAAATGAGGCAGAAAAACACTTCAAAGGCAAATATGGCAGTGCGAAAATATTGACAGAAAGTGTTCACTTGGTAAAAGAAGTTCCTTGATTTTTAAAATTACAACAAAAAAAAGAGTAAAAAGAGTTTGATATACCTTATTCTACCTCATAAGAATGTTAAATTCTATATATGACAGTGAGTTAGAAGTTATAACTTTTTAGGAATAATCTACTTCAATTTAGTGTTGAATCTGCTATCAAACTAATGCGGAGTTTTAAAATGCTCCTCTGTTTTCATTACGTACTGGTAATTAAAGTGAAGATTTACAGAATTGCAAAATATTTCGCTATGCATGTTAACTGTATGAAAAATCCCAAATTGTTTTGTGCAGTTTGAAAAATGTATTACATAAAATTAATAATAAAAAGTTTTCTAAGAAATGAGATTTGTATATTGTGAGGTTTGAAGCCATTTTTCAGTGTTGCCTAGGTAAACAAAAGCTTGGTGCTTTTCAGTCGGTCAACACGAATGTACCCAAATAGAGCTGGGTTATGCCCTAATCCTGAAATAAATTACATGAGATACACTAGGATTCCTACTTCCATTAGCTTTTCATCTGCCAATTTTACGTCCATAGGGGTTTCTGATATGTTTCGGCTGCATTCTAATATTTTAGTTTTACATTACATATTTACATTAAAACTAAAATATTGGAATGCAGCCGAAACATACCAGAAACCCCTATGGACGTAAAATTGGCAGATGAAAAGCTAACGGAAGTAGGAATCCTAGTGTATTTATTAATCGCATGTAATTTATTTCAGGATTAGGGCATAACCCAGCTCTATTTGGGTACATTCGTGTTGACCGACTGAAAAGCACCAAGCTTTTGAGATTTGTATGTTTTTTTTAAATTTTGACTGTGCATCAGCTGCTTTTCTCAAAATGAATATCTGGTAGTGAATAGTAATAATTAACAGTATTTCAAGAGGGGGCGAGAAAAAATGCATAGGGGCCCTTAAAACCTGGTGTCATTTCATGTCATATTTTTAGACTTTTTACGTAATTAAACGATATAATCAAGAAAATACAACTCCATATGCCCAGAGGGGATTGTGATAAAGGAAACGACCGTGATGATGGTGCAGGAGATCTTTGAACAAAAGTGGTAATTTTCGGAAACAGACATAATTATGACATTGGTTGTTAATTAGTTAGTTAGTTAGTTAGTTAGTTATTGGAGATTTAAGGGGCGGAACAGTGTGGTCATCTGCCCTTCAATGATCCGTTGGAAAATATGGGGTGTAGAATGTCACTTAATATGCACTTTTTACATTCCCATCTTGACTTCTTCCCGAAACATGTAGGTGCCATAAGTGATTGTTAATAATTTATTTAAGAGCTTTGCGACATCGTAGTCAATTGGCCCTGCGTACTTGGGTGTTGGTAGAATTTGTCTGATAACCTGTGTTATTGTGATGTCTGTGGTCGTGTGGGTATTTGTAATGCAGGTTAGGATTGGGAGGGAGGCGGCCGTGGCATTAAGCTAGAAGCCATCCCGGCATTTGCCACTTCCAAGATGGCTGAGATGGGAATCGAAACCACCTCTTCTCAGTTTTGCCTCACGAGGCTGAGTGGAACTCCTTCCAGCACTCAGTCCAGAATTAGATTTCTTGGCAGAGCCGGGAATCAAACCCGGAACCCCAGACCAACAGCCAAGAATACTTGCCGCTACGCCAGGAGGTGGACGAGTGCCGTATAGTCTACAACGAGCAGGATGAGCACATTCACCAAGATATCCTTTCTATAGAACATCGCAACCAAGGGCACTGCAATCTTTCAAAGATGGCGACCTCTTCTTATGGAGTGGGATTTCTTTCCTTGGCTTTCCCCAATTAATTGGGGTCGCCGGGGCCAACCAGGCTCATTTTGGTTTTGGCTGGGATTGTAAGGCCGCATGCCCTTCCTGACGCCCTTGTATTTTCAGGTGAAAATTCCATCCCGTTGTCACCGGGATTTGAACCCCGGACGTCTGGGTGAAAGACGAGCAACGAAGCCACTGCACCATCACGCTCCTTTATTATGGAAGGTGATGAAACAGAATACAAAATAATCATCAATGGCACATTTTTCAAGTTTTCCTCTCACTAAGGTAGATCGGGTTCGATTCCCGATCAATACATGTGAGATTTTCAAAGTGAAATGCCAGGCCCTGTGGTTCAGATTCCACTTTAAAAGGAGGTCCGGTGGCTCATGATCGCGAGATTAACGGTCACATTAAACTACAAGCTTCCACACTTCCCAAAAGACAATAAGATTCACATTGTGAATTAAAGTTTAGGTCTTTCTGCTTCATGTCCACATGCGAGGGCTGTATTATTTTTTTCAAGCTCCGATGGTCTATTAAAAAAGACAGATTTTTATAACAAAATGATTTTATTACTAAACGTTTAGTTGTTATGTACTTATTTCTCAACATAATCGCCAAAACATTTGAGACAGTTGTTTCGTGACACCAGCTTTCCAATTCCCTCTGCAAAGAATGAGATGGGGACGTCAGGACAGTCTCCTGAAATTCATCGTTGGTGGCGAGGCGTTGCTACCCAACCATACCTTCATTTCCCGAAAGAGGTGAAAATCACTCCGTGCGAGGTTTGGACTAAACAGTGAATGGTCTAATTTTTTCCACTTGGATTGTTTAAGAAGGTCTTTCATCACGTTGGCACAGTGCGGTCGTGCATTGTCATAGATTAAAACCACGCCGGACGAGAGCCTGCTAATTGTTAGGCTCACGATTGTCACCGATCATTCTGTACTGCGCTGGATGCTTAATCTTAAGGACCCCAGCAGCAGGATAACCCGCTGGACACTAAGATAGTCAGAATTTGAGTATGAGTTAATTCATAAACCGGACAAGAAACACACGAACGCAGATGCAGTGAGTAGACATGCGCTTAAGACTAAATGTCCCGACGCTTTGGTATGAATATATTTCAACAGATGGCAGCACAAGCGAAGCTGAATTTATTTATTTACTTTTGTATCGAAGGGGAGCTCCGATCTGCGATCTGAAAACTGCTATGTACTCTGTCTAGTAGCAGAATTGATATTAATTCATTTCTTACTTTTTAATTTCAAAAACAGAAAAGTTGCTGTTTGTTTTTCAAATATCTGATTAAAATTCGAAAGAAACCGAGTAGCCTAATACGAAAGTTGAGTTTTACTCACTGATTCCAAAGCCGCATCGAAAACCTAAATTGGTTGAATAGAATCGTCGGGATCACTTTGTGAAGTTTGTGAATAAAAGTGTTACTGTATTTGCAACAAGACGCGGCAGTAGAACAAGGTCATGGAGAGCGGGTTGTTGGAGGGTTGGGGGGAGGGGAGTGGAACGGAGCTAGAGTGATTTGAGAGAGCGACAACCTTGCCAGACGGTATGGAGTTCCCGAGCATTTAGTCTAATGTTGCGATTGACTGTGATGGTTAGTTCTGAATTATTGTCAAGGTCTGGATATTTCTGAGTGATCCTTTGATATTTTACCAGTTCCTAGTTACTACTTCTTGTTTTTAGTTCATCGATCTCATTAATTACTTTTTGTTTAATTTATTTTACCTGCTACAGTATTATTTTTAATGCCCGTTAGGTGTTCTATTTTTTGGACAGTATTTCTGGTGGAATAGATATACAGTATGCACATATTGGTAGCCTACGACTGGTGGAGAGCATTACGGTCATCACGTGGAGTTATATTTACCTTTTTGTTGAAAAATGAAGCCACCATCAAAACCGATTCAAGGGCGTTCCACTAAATCCCAGACGAGATTGCGACTAAGTACCAAGAAAAGGAAACCAGGCCCTTAAAAATTCCAAGAAAATGACCTCTTCACACCCGTAAGTTATTTTTCCTAGTTTATATTTGAAATAATACATTTCTGTACGCTTGCATTAGAGAATCTGTAATGCACTGAGCAGTTATGATTTCACTTATATTCTACCTGTAGCCTACAAGTTGGATGACTAAACGTCACCCCCCAATCTGAAGGCTACATGGTTGAACAGCGCAGCGGTTGCTTGGTAGGCCTAGGCCCTTCATGGGCTGTCGCGCCACGGGTGTAGTTTGTTTTTACTTCTAATACATAAGTGTGTGAGTACAGTGTCAACTTTTTTCAGAGAAGCAAGTTCGACTTCAAATGAAAACCATGCGTTGTATGGAAAAATAAAGGCGTAGGGATTGTGAAAATGAAAAATTGGTTTCCGGAAATACTGGATTGGATTGGGATCCATAAAGACTGCAAACAGTACTTTTGAACTACCAGCGGGCAAGGTGAAGACAAACAGCTAACTGCAACCAAACTTATGCGTTATTGCTTGCAGCCCCTAATTGCAAAAAGTTCCCAGCTAGTATCAAACACCACTAGCAATGCTGCCGAAAATTATATGTCCCTTGTTGCAAAATTCACGGAAGGTAAGCAGATCAATCGAGGGAAACGAGTTCCTTCACTCATAGAACCAAAGCTGCCGGGCTGGTCTTTCAGTTTGGGCCATCCTGGCATTATAAAACAATGCAATCAGTTTAGGAAAAAAAACTGCCACAATAGTGAAGGACACTGCACTCAGCAGAAAGAGAAGAAGTGCAGCCTTCCGAAAAACTTTATTTGCGTCGCGAGAAGGGAAAAGAATGTCCCGACAACAGTCCAATGAAATGGAACGTAGCCTACTGTCTCACGTGATTATGGAAACCGATCAATGCATTTGGATTTCGATGAGGTACTGTTGAGAGAGTTTAGTGATGAGAAGATCAAGCAACTAACGCTTAGTGAAGGCCATATACAAGAAATTGGAAAAGGAAACAAGGGGCCAAATTGAAAATTAAAAGTGGCACACAGCTACAGAGGACAGACTTACGGCATCCAATTTTGGATATGTATGCAAGAGGAAACCTACTTCGAAATGGGCTCCAATAGCAAAGAACATTCTGTACGGCGAATTTCACTCAAAAGCAATGCAGTATGACTGTGATAATGAGCGAATTGCAAAACGAAATTTAGAGGGGAAATCGGTAGAAAAGTCGAAGAATGTGGTCTTTTCGTACATAAAACTTAAGGGTTTTTAGGTGCCTGCCCAGACGGATTAATAGGAGACGACGCTATAGTCGAAGTCAAGTGCCCTTATTCTGCACGGAATATGACCATACTAGAAGCCTGCAAAAAGCTAAAGTGATTTTGTTTGGCAAAGAGTAAGCGAAAAAAAAGCCTATAGAATGTCAAGAACAGTGCCATTCAGAAGAGAACAGATTGATAACTCTCTAACACTCACATGCTATTTCCAGAATCAGAGCCAGTTGGAAATAACATAGCGGAAAGTATGTTATTTTGTGGTATGGACGCCTAAGGACATTCACATAGAAACAATAAAGAGGGACGAAAAGTTCTGGAGACAAGAAATGCTTATGTAACTGACATTCTGCTACGAGAAAATCTTGTTGCCTGAGATCACTGATCCCAGGATGACCAGATCAATGGATATAAGAGAACCTAAGGTGAAGTAAAATACTGATTAGTGTGTGGAAATCATGAAACGTTATCTATGATGTAGAAAGAATTGAAGCATTGATTTCAAGAACAGGAAATACTTAGGTATAATATTTTGTTTTGTTTATAGTACGCTGTACTAGTGCCTATGCTAAGAATAGGCAGATGAGTACTTTAATCCTATATATGTAGGCCTACATAATAATTTTTCTCTTGGTATGCATTTTCATAATTTGTCTATTGTAATAAAATGTCCTACATAATGAACTTACTTCCCTGAAAGTTAAAGTAATTTATAGTGATTGGCCTCACGGAGTCGTTTCAGATCTCACGAAAAAAAAAGAGAATTCCATCCCTGACTCTAATACAGTTGCACACATAATCAACTACACGGGACTGATTATGATAATAATAATAATAATAATAATAATAATAATAATAATAATAATAATAATAAAGTTTTTGGTTTTACGTCCCTTTAAACTACTGTGGCTTTTAGAGACGCCGGGGTGCAGGAATTTTGCCCTGAAGGGGATCTTTAACGTGCCAGTATATCTAATGACACGGCTCCCTCGCATTCGCGCACCTTCAAATGCCAACTGGCTGCACCGGGATTCGATCCTGCAAACTTGGGAACAGCAAGCGAGAACGTTACCGCTGAGCCACGCAGCCAGCCAAAGAGACTGATGACCAAGATGTCCCAAGCCCCTACAATGACTATTATCAACAAGAATGTTTGAGAAAGTAAGAAAGGAATCTGTACAAACACATTGTGTCAACGTTATATATTGTGACACTACTACAGTATAATTTTATTGCAAAGATATTGTTCCACGACTAGGCACTTGTACATGTAACTTGCCGAACTATAATATTTATGACAAGAGGAAGACAACTCCTTCCTGCCGTCAAATAATTCCCTTCTCCTTCCGCCCTCCAACGGGTTCATCATTTTCCTTGCGCAAGAGATCTTGTGAAGCCGCGCCGCTTACCACCCCTTTCGAAACAATTCCCAAACTAATGCTGTCAATTCCATTCACACGATTTTAATTCTGAAAAATGTATTGGGATCAGGAAATAAATCTCCGTTTTCGTATTACCAGTTTTTTTCATATGTTAAGCAGATATATAAAAACTGTCAGTAACTTTTTTGTTTTCCACATTTTGGAAAATGCATCGATTTAATATCAATTCAATTGCAGACGAGTATACATAGTGGTTTTCAGATCGCAAATACGAGCTTTCGATCAAGAGAAAACTGAAAAAAGAAATTGTCTCACTTTGGTGCTGCTACGTGGTGTCAGAATTACAAACTAAAAAACGGGACATTTAGCCATGACGAATAGAAATAAACAGTGTCATCACTCCGCTACTTAAGCATTGTAGTTCGTGGTCCAGCCAGTTTGTGGCGCGGAAGTCGCGCCGAACCATAAGCACGTGTGACAGTAACCCACGAGGTTAGTACTGTAATATCCTGTGTGCGAGAAGTCATATTATTCGAGGGAATTTGTTTCTTTGTAATAGTTTACGAATGTCTGTGCAGTGCTTTCTGTGTGCAAACAACTAAGTTTTCTGTTGTTTCGGGAAAATGTCGTAATGTTTTGTTCCTGGAAGTAAATCGGGTTACGAAGTAAATCTGATGGTGGACATTTTTTCACACCGCCAAAAGAAACAAATCTGTTTGCGAAATGGGCGAGAGTTATTCCGTGGAAAGATCAGCAATTGTCGATCAAAAATAGAATCTGTGACGAGCGTTTTTCGGAAGATTTAATTATTATAAAGGCGGACTGTTTCGTAGTAAACTATGAGAACGTGGAAATTCCTCGCGTGAAGTGGAAATTAAAACCAGGATCAGTTCCTCACATCTTTCAAAATTTACCGAAATACCTATCCACTGATGTAAAATCACGAAAGGCGCCCAGTAGGATACGGAATGAAGGCAGCCTTCCCTGGTTACTTGTTCTATTTCGTGCCATCCTTACCTAAATCGAAAAAAAAAAATCCGTCTTAATAATAATAGGCCTAAAATAATAATAGTTGTTGATTCTTTGTTGCCACTTTGTTGACATCGTGGTCACGTAGCCCCGTGTGTTTGGGTTTGTTTAAAATTCGTCTGATAACCTGTGTCATTATGATGTCTGTAGTAGAGTGTGTATTTGGAATTGAGGTAGGATTTGGGTAGGAAGAGGCCGTGTCCTTCAGTTAGGTACTGTCCCCGTTTACCCGGATAGTAGGCTGTCAGATATCCGCCCCCTCAATCGGATTGCCAATAATCCACCGCGCCGGCTCAGCTACACCAATGAAAATGGCACTGACAGATACTACCGAGATTTGAGCACAGAAGTTAACAAGGAATTATTGTGGAACACACCAAAATAGACGGGGGTTTATACTTACCTCTACTTACCTCTTATAAATATCTCGGGGATTGGGTTGACAACAGGATCTCTAAAGTATGCTCCCACAATAATCTCCACCATGACATTTAAAAATGAACCAGAACGAAGGCAAGAACTTTGAACTGTACAAAAGCTTTATTTCAAATAAAGGGTATGACTTTAACAACTCAACAAAATAAATGTGGCTATCAGTAGCCCATGTCAGTCTGACTATGTCCTCCTATAGGCCTTGCAAAGTTAGCATACAACATGTTAGCTCCCACGAGCTCAAAATAACGTAATATTCATAACACAATTGGATTGGAAAAAGGAAGTCAGGACGAGACATATATACAGAGCATTTGATTTCTTTTAATAAACATGACACTTGTATTTATAGGCGCAAGGCCACAAATGTAGACGACCTCGTCCGCTGATAACCAGTTGTCTGGCCAGCTGCCATCTACCCTTCAAACCTGACGCACACCTGTCAAATGGGCTCACTTGTCAAGCCACGTTGCGTAAGAATCCAGCACTCTCTCAAAAGTTTTAAATGTCCGCAAGACATCACAAATATTGTTACGCAAATCTTTCAAATGCTTTACTCACATACCACTGGATTATTCTGACAATCCCTAAACTTGTTAAATTATCATTCAAATGTTTAATAAGCATTGTTTAGAGTATAAAACAAACTCTTAAATGTTTATAACAAAAACTCATAAATGTTTATAACAATTAGAAATTGTTTATAATATAGTTAAAGACAAAAAGAATTTTAAACACGCCTCTCACATTACTTTCGTTCCACATTATTGTTAAAGATATTTACATCATTTATTTACAATATTAACATTTAAATTATTCAAATTATTAATTTGAGAAATACATTAACCACATGTTCATCCGGTTGGTAATTTCATAATCGTGTCAATATAATCGACCAATGAAGGTTAGTTATACATGTTAATGTCACAATCTGGTTTAATAAAGGTTTAATAATTATTATAATTATTTGTGACGGTAATCTTCATTCAAAATCTTATCTCAAATTCTTTCAATACTCTTGTTAATTATAACAGTAAATTCACTTGATTAATTTTCAAAGGACAAATACAATACACTCCAGCGGTAAATACGTCGCTTATAAAAAAAATGCACAAAACTGCATAAAAAATAGGCCCAAAATTCATCATATATTAATATATACGGCATCAAAATCTTCCACAGAATTTACAAAAACCTCCACTAACAAATTCTTTAACATCATTAATTACTGTGGGAACCTCCTTCATTTACTTCAAGGGCATTATACATCAGCGACTTTCAACATGTTCGCTGCACTAGCGATTATACATTCATAGTTCCACTTCAAAAATTCTTATAATCATTAATAGTTTCAAAACTGTTGTCATTTAACCTTCGTGGATTTCATTCATGAATCGAAATGAAGTAAAAATTTGCCAATCACAAACAAATTTAATAGTGAATACGCTTATATACGCCTCTCTGGTCTATCAAAATTTAAGATTATCATCTTCAAAGTATTGTAGTATAAAAATACTATCATCAAACAAAGTGCGACTAAACTGCAAAACAGTCGAATAGAATCCAATTAGACTGTGGAATGCAAACATTATTATTCAAATCTCTAATTGAGAAAAAACTCCTAACAAAAGTTCAAGACTTTAATGCATTCAATAATTCATAATTAAAGTTCATCTTTCACAAAATTGTCTATGATGCAATGGTCGTTCATAACTGACGATAAATGTCTGTGTTGCAATCAATTTCGAATAACGACTAGTATTTCCAAGATCGTCGACAACGCAAGAGATTTTAACGCTCTAAAATCATTTAAATGTTCTTCTTTCTTGATGATGACAGAAAATTGGTCAAAGTAATTAAACTGGGGTAGAAATTACTTGAATAAAGAGACACGCTGTCTGAAATTAAATCTGCCATGAAAATCATTAACTTATAGTCAAATCGTGACTACCAAAAATAAGCAAATTATGGAAATATCTAAATATCAGTCTCAATTGATCCAAAATCATTTAACTATGCCCATGACATAACAATGTCTTAATAAATCGACGAAAAAGGCATAACTCATCAAGGTGTACTGAGAATAGGAATCTTAAAAAAAGAATATAGGGCAAAATACATGAGGACAAAAATATGGGAAAATGGTTGCTCAGATATTGCTAGAAAACTCAAATACAATAAACGTTCACGACTACCTTATCTGCCGATAGAAGTTCCAGAGGAAAATTCCCCAAAGAAGACTGCTGATGGATCCATTTCACCAAGTTAAAGCTGAGCTCCATCCTCGAAACAGGAAACAGCACCCTCGGAGAATCGAACTGCTTCCTTCTCCGGTAATTGCACTGCTCCATGAAGACGAAAGACATCCTTCCGTCAAAATTCTCCTTGTGAGTCGGGACAACCCTGACCTCTCTTGAAAAATCCCTGAAGATCTTGTAGAAAATCGCCATGAAGTTTTTGTAGTAATTTCCATTGAAATATTCATATTCAGTGAGTATGAAATCGTTTCCATTGCTGTTTGATAGTATTCAGCGTTGAGCCACGAAACATGGGTTTAGATGGTTGTTCACCACATGTCCGCTTGTATGGAATAGCAATTAGCGAAGTTCCATGTTGCTATCTTACTCCAACGATGTATGTCCCAATCGCATTAAAGTCCTTTAGCCTTCCATCTTCTCTTCGGTTATGGTAATAGAAGAACAAACTGCCTTATTAAACTGCTCCATAATACTGTAGCGTTGTGTCACAATTCAATCTGAAGTCTCCCTGTTATACTAGCAGTGTCAGCCGTAGCGTAGGATCTGACGATACAAAGTGCTTCTCAGGTAGCGAGAAAATCACTTTTGTCAGTCGTCTAAAAGTGCTAATATCTTCTAAAATAACTCCTTGAAATTGTTCAAATTTACTACACTGCTTAATGTAGCACTGCACAATAGAATTAGCTTATAGGCAACCGCTAACTGTTCATAGCCACTCTTGTAGACGCGTTATAATGTGCGTTTTAACTTCGCCTAGTTTTACTCACAGTAAACTTGCACTGCTTGTCTGCTCGAATCTCGTTTAATGCGGTGGCTTCACCACGCGTTATAAAGACGACTCTCTCTACTAATATCACTCGACGTTTCACCAAAAACGACTATATAATCACTGAAGATCTGACGATTTGAGATATGCGATATGAGATCTGACGATTGAGACTCCTCTCTTCTGCGCAAGGCCTTTTATAAACTTCATAAGGGGCGTATCCATCCCTTCCATAGCGTGTTACTGCGTCATAGCTAGAAGTTCCAACTTCGTCAACACTTGACGAATTTTCAAAATTCAAAAACAGGAAATAAATTTCACCAAATTCCAGAACAATGCCTCTACTGCAAATGGATTTCCACAATTCTGCATTCCAAAAAGTATTAAAAATACCATAGTTTCAGCAATCTCCGTCTTCCTTCAAACAATCGTTGATTGGTTCAAGCCTCCCCTCCAATAGCATAATTTCTTCCTCAGCACAATTCCACGTTTCCTGCGACTGCGTCGTAAATCTCGGAACTTTCTCGAATAAATGCTGACGTCATAAGGAATCTCAGCTCAAGTAGCCTGCTGGTATAACGTTCGCGTCATCCGTGCTTACGTCATGACCATCCACGTCATAACTATGGCAGCCTTAACTTTCTTTATAATTTCCAAAATAGCCACCGTGGTCTCACCATAATTCAATTTACGGGGGCAGTACCATCCCGGCATTTGCCTGGAGTAGAAGTGGGAAACCACGGAAATCCAATTCCAGGATAGCTGAGGTAGGAATCGAACGCGCCTCTTAACATTTTTTCCTCGCGAGGCTGAGTGAACACCGTTCCAGCCTTCAGACCAGTATTAAATTTATTGGCAGAGCTGGGAATCGAACCCGGACTTCCGTAGTGATAGCCAAGTGGCCAAGAATGAGTCGGACATATAATAATAATAATGGCCAACCTGCCAATAAAATAAACGGTCATCCAATTCTTCGCTTCCGTTACCGTCCTCCTGAATTTCGGATCTTGTTTCAACTTTGTCTTCAGTATCAGAGTCACAAATTCCTCTGAAATTACTGAATCATGAACTAGCTATTCGTTATCTTTCAGCAGAAGGTGACACGCTTCATCTGCAACCTTAGGTTTTCGTAAGGCGCAATCTCCTTACAGATATTAACTAAGGCAACATACTAAGCCAAATAATCGGTATGACAGCACACCTGCCACTCACTGACATAATGTAACATCATTGGGAGCGCTGGTACTATCAATCTCACGCTGACAAAATGTTACACGTGTTAAAGTTATTTTTAGGCACGCTATTTCACAACTCCAGAAAAATGCTTACTAAGGTTTGGTGTAAGATGTCACGAGACAATAAGATCATAACTTGAACTGTTGGCTTGATATTAAAACTAATATAACGAACCATGGAGCTGTCAGACCAATGCGCGACTAACGGAGGGTTTTAAACGATAGTTCTACATGGGGACAGAAAATATTAATACTGACTTATTGACAGTATTATTCATAAGTCTTAACACACAATTTGTTGTAATCAGCGTAACCGCAGTCTTCGTAAAGAGGTTTACGTAGCCCAGCGCGTATCCCACTATTGAACAGCTGACTGTGTAGCGTTGGGGATCAGCGCCGCTAGCGCTAGCCGAGCGGGGCGCGGTTGAACTCGGTGAGTGATAACACTATTTATTTCTATTCGTCATGATTTAGCCTTAAGACACAGGTTGAATATGTTCCAGTTATTGAGTTGGATCTCATTAGGCATGATCAGAAGAATGTCCCGGAAAGCCAGAAACTTAGGAATCGCAAAGGATTCAAGATGAGTCCCGAACAAATGATATATTACGAATATCGAGGAACGAAGTTAATTCTCGTTCCGCCGACTTCAAGAAAAATAATTTTGTCTCTTAACCACGACCTCCCAACAGTAGGTCACGCAGGGTCAAAGAAAACACACTTCTAGAATTTGGAGAAGTTCTTTTGGTTAAACATGGAAGCTGATGTAATGAATTACATACGAGCATTCCCTGAGTGCAGCCGTAGATCGAACTATGGACGTTGTAAAGCGCCATTAGGAAGGTTTGACGAACCCCAACTGCCATTTGAACGTATTGCTTGCAATATAGTAGGTAAACTTCCGACTACTACGTCTGGAAATAAATATATGTTTAGTGTAGTTGATCATTGCTTTGAATTGCTCTGCTTGCAGAAAACCTATCACACTCCTCAACTCACACTTGAGGGGAGTATCGATGGTAGCGGGCATGTTCAATAGCCCGCAGCTCGGCTACGACTGGTGCATTGGTTGTGAAGAGGACGTAGCGCACATACTTGCCTCCCACCTATCTCTTGTTTACATAGACGCATGATCGGAGGTTGGTATGAAACCAGCCCTCCTATAAACTTAACCAAAAGACTTTATTGAGTTTTGATTCTGCATTTCGTGGTTGTATTTAAATTAACAGTGTTTGCCAGCATATTTGTTTTAAATGATGCTGCGTACCTGTACCGTTACCTCATAGAGTTCAACTGCAGTTTCCATTGAATTCAGCAACTCAAAGTGAGGTACATCCACTTATTTATTAGTTCTAAATGAAAATATTTTGTTGTATTTGAAATTACGATTATTATTAATGTGCACACTCGCGGTATTTCAAGCCTTTTAGTCAGTGCTCTGCATCTGGGAAGCGATGGAGGAAATCGATTTTTTGCTTTGAATTCAGCACCCCAAAATTAGGAACAGGAATTAGGAATAGATGCTATTACGCTCTGCAAAGCATGTTTAAATCCAGAAATGTTAGTAGGAATACTAAAGTAAAAATTTACATTACAATACTAAGACCTGTGGTTATGTATGGATCGGAAGGTTGGGTTCTAATAGAAGAGAAGAAGACTGGCTGCGAAGATGGGAAAGGAAGATCTTGAGGAAAATATACGGGCCAGTGAGATAGGAGGAAGGTTGGAGAATAAGGACATATGTGGAACTACAGGAACTCTTCGGACAGGCAGATATTGTAGTGAAAATTAAGCAGGGGAGGATAAAATGGGCAGGACACGTACAGAGAATGCCAGAATCGCATAGTGTCAAAAAGGTGTTTACACAAAGACCGGATGGAAGAATGAGAAGAGGAAGACCCTGGAGACGGGGGTAGATGACCTGAAAGACGACCTTAGGAGTCTGGGATTCAGGAACTGGAGAAGGCAGGCGGAAGATAGAGATGAATGGAGGCAGGTGATAAAGGAGGCCAAGGTTCTTCAGGGGCGTGGTGGCACAGCGGTTAAGCTGTATGCCTCTCACCAAGGTGGACCGGGTTCGATTACCGGTCAATGCATGTGAGATTTTCTAATTGAAATGCCATGTTCTGTGGTTCGGATTCCACGTGAAAAGGAGGTCCTGTGGCTCATGATCTCGCGATTGACGGTCACGTTAAACTACGAGTTTGCTTTTTTTGGGGGGGGGGGGACTGTAGCGCCGACCAGTAAGTAAGTAAGTTAAATTAGGACCAATCACTACATTTCAAACCAGATACAGATGAAAAGTTGAAATTTGTTAAAGAATCTGTGTTACTGCGTTGTCTGTATCAGTGTGTGTATTTGTGTTTAAGGTGAGGATTGGGAATGAGGCTGCTGTGGCCTTATGTTACGATACATCCCGTTATTTTCCCAAATGAGTAGAGGGGATTCGATTCCCACCTCAGCCATCCTCGAAGTGGTTTTCCGTGGTTTCCCACTTCGTCTTCGGGAAAATGCCGGGATGGTTCCTACTGTAAGGCCACGGCCGCCTCCTTCCCACTTCCTTGCCTAACCGTCCCACTATTCCCATCCCTTCATCAGGCCCCCTGTTCGCTTTGCAGGTGAGGCCGCCTGGAGTAGTGCTGGTCACACACCCCAGTTGTATCCCTTACTCAGAGTCTCAAGCTCCAGGACACAGCTCTCAGTGGCGGTAGAGGTGGGATCCCTCGCTTAGTCCGTGGGAAAAGCCAACCCTGGAGGGTAAAACGATAGCGAAAAAATAAAAATTGAAAATTAAAAATTAAATTAAAAATTTTAAAAATGAAATTGTAAACAAGAAATAAACACAAGTTCTAGTCGCATTAACAGTAAATGAAGCATGATTTCTAATACTGTATTTGGTCACATCACGTAATGTTAGCTGGCACACCACGAGGTCGCCTGTAGCTCTTAGCTATCTTAGCTAAGCTAACATTTTGCAATTTATGTCATGCAGAATAAGAAAAAAAAAGCCGGCCCCGTGATGTTGGGGTAGCGCGCCTGCCTCTCATCCGGAGGCCCCGGGTTCGATCCCCGGCTCCGTCAGGGATTTTAAAACTGACGTGTGGGTTGAAACGGGGTGCACTCAGCCTCGTGAGGACAATTGAGTAGCTGTCTGACAGTGAGACAGTGCCCCGGTCACGAAAACCAAGGTTAACGGCCGAGGGGACCCGACGCGCTGACCACGCGTCACCCCAAAATCTGCAGGCCAATTGGCTGGGCAGCGGTCGCTTGGTAGGCCTAGGCCCTTCAAGGGCTGTAGTGCCACGGGGTTAGTTAGTTAGTTAGTTAGAATAAGAAAAATATTGTTTCATTAATGCGAGAGGACGTCACATTCCGGCTAGCACTCACAAGGGACGATGCAATCAGAATTAGCGGCAGAGCTTAGTTGAGCTGAGTAATGAACTTACACAAAGTATTGTAGCTATATAGCCTACTTATTGCAGTCCTACCTACAGACGATTCTCAGTGGGAATATTAAGCACTCTGGTTCGCTAATTACAGCCCATGTCATTTAGGACCAATTGGCAGGCGGTGTTCACTCTGCCTCACTGCTGTCCCTTATATTATGCTGCTCTGGTAGATAGAGCTAGCCACGGTGGGTGAGTGGTTATCGTGTCGGTCTATCAACCCCAAGCTTGCAGGTTCGCTGCTGGCCATGGTAAGTGATTTTGGAAAGGCAACAAAAATCACGACACGCATGTCTTACGTTGTTGGCATGTTAAAGAACCCATTTGATTCAGTAGGCCGTGTTCATAATGGCAAAATTAATCTCGGAATTTTCCGCCAACACAAAAGTTCCTCCATTCTCTACTAGAAAGCGCTATGGTGTCAAGGTGCTTCTTGGATATCTAACCTCCTTGACTTTCATAGCGCTCCAAGGAACAACAAAATTTGACATGCAAGCTACCCTCTGGGCGTCAAATAACAAAGCTTGCATCCGGCACCGAGGCCATACGATATTATTATTATTATTATTATTATTATTATTATTATTATTATTATTATTGGTAAATAGACTCGCGTACCGCACGGCGTAACTGTGCCCGTTGAATCGTGCACCACGGCCGCACGGGCAGCTGCAACAAGTCCGAAGGTCCCAGGTTCGAATCCCAGCGCTGATATCGGCTATACTTTGTTTGTTTTTCGCTGGGGTTTTCCACTCTCCCTCCAGGCAAATTCCAGGTTAATAGCTTACTTCAATTCCCAGGGCGCTTACCGCATCCCTGTCCCTAACAGTTGCACACACTATTACGGACAGTGGTTGCTACGCTCGCTAAAGCGCAGCGTTAGGCAATGGGGCCAAGCTCTCTGCTGACTCGGTGGACGTGGATTAGAGCCCCACCGTCGGCCGTCCTTAAAATAGTTTTCCGTGGTTTCCCATTTCCAACTCCAGCCAAACACTGGGACGGTACCTTCTGACAGGCCACGGCCGCTTCCTTCCACATCCTTGCCCACTTAAATCCATTCATCTCATCTCCTATTCCGACGCGCAGGTCGCCCACGAGCGTCGACTAGAAAGACCTGCACTCGGCCTCCCAGGAGGCCACACGACAAAAAAAGAAAAACAACATACACTATTAGAGAGGTGTGCAAATTATTAGACTCGTTGGCAGTTTTCCAACATTAATTTTGCTTCTATGCCCAAGGTCGTGGGTTCAAACCCGGCCGAAGTCGTCGGATTTGTTAAGAGCGTTAAAAATCCCTCAGTATGCCTTCTTTCGGAGGGGAAGTAAAGCCGGCGGTCCCATGTCATAGATTTATGGCATGTAAAAGATCCTTCCACAAACTAAACTTGTGTGAAACTAAATGTCTAGGTTAGGTTTCGTTGTAACGCTCAATCAAAGTTCCAACGTTCACCACTAAGTGTCAGTGACATCTGGTAGCGAAAGTTGGAACTACTTGAAATTGAACGGAACTTGTAGCTCACCCCATGGTTGTCTGCTTTAAGCAGCTACAGCCTCTGGCGAGCCGAACATGTCCTCGGACACTCCCGGCACTAAAAACTATACGATAAATAAATAATAATCTGATTTAGAGGATATATTCCAAAGTCAATGAAAAAAGAAAAAAACGGACCCAGCTGAAGTGTCCCTCAGAATCTACAATTTCGAAAATTTCCATATGCAATTCATTGTGGCAAAAACTGTAAGTCCACGGGGGAGAAAAAAATTACTAAGTAGGGCAATAAAAATAAAATAAAATGATTTTGAATAAAAAATCGTGAATAATTTATATTCTTTATTTGAGTCTAATAATTTGCCCACCTCTGTACATTCATCACTCAGTACAGGTTATCCAACAAGTTCAACACACACCCAACTGACTGGCTGCGTTGCACCTGCTGTTCCCAAGATTGTAAGATCGTATCCTGGCGCAGCCAATTGGATTTTATGGGTGCGCAAATGCGAGGGAGCCGAGTCAGTAGATTTACAGTCACGTTAAAGAACCTCTTCGGGGCGAAAGTCCGGCACCCCGTCGTCTTTAAAAGCCCCAGTATTTAAAAGGTACGTAAACCAAGTAACATTATTTATTTATTCATTCGTCAATTCCCCATAAGGAGAGCGTTACAACACAATCAATATTCATGTTATATTCTGGCCCTTTCTTCTTTTTCCCCAAAAACCTCTCATATACACACTATGCTTCCTCTTTCTCTCTTCTGCCCACTACTTTCCTGGTTGTCTCTCTTTGGGAGTTTGCTCAAATTTCTGTTGTCTAAGTTTTTCTCTGTATGTGCTCCTGTCTGCTTTCTGTAGAGATGTTTAGTTTCTTGAGGTCTTCCACGGTTTCCTTTACCCAATTGGTTTTTAGTGTACTATTCGTAACTGTAGTAAACATTTCTTAGTCAGTCTGTCTTCGGTCATCCTATGTATATGTCCAAAAAAAATTGCCCAACTTTTGCTTATGTTGTTTGTAATCGTCTCTGTTTGTACAGTTCTATTGTCAGTCTATTTATCCATATTTCCTCTTTCTGAACTGGCCCGTAGATCTTTCTCAGAATTTTTCTCTCATGCTTTTCTAATTCCTTGGTTTTTGTTCGTCCCTGGATAACATTATTATTATTATTATAATTATTATTATTAATATTATTATAATGATGAATATTAAACATACCCAACTACATGGGGGCTGTTGACTAAGACGCTCCATACCCCTCAAATGAATTTACAACAGAGAACAGACTCGCTTGAATTCATGCCATTACATTTAGTTATACAGGGTCTTTCACTCAAAGTGGGGCCGGCCACGCGGCGTGTGGAGGGTCGGACGAGCACATGACAACTCACTGAGCTTGGGGTCGAGAGAGCGCCCGTACGAATCGCTTGTTAATAACAAGCACATATATCACATAATAATAACACATAATCGAAGTAAAATCATTGCCACAGATGATGTTGGAAAATGTCTTCCACCTGCATCTACACATTTCTGGCATCTTGTAAAGAAATTTTGATTTACACGCTTTAGTTCATCTACCGAGATAGCATAAATTTCTCTCGTGATATTTAGTTTGAGTGCATCTAGTGTGTTGTTGCATAAACCTTATGTTTCAATTTCCCCTATAAATAAAAATTGAAGTACGGTAATAGGCTTTAACACTTAGCAATAACACGTTATAAAATTTTGAAACACAATAACAATTAAACAATAACCACGTACACACGTTATAAACTTATAACACGTGTAACTTAAAATAGGCTACACACGAAACGGTGAAGTCAATTAGTTTACTCGTCAAATCCTGTGTCATAAATGTCTCAGCTCCGTGTTGCAATGTTGTCGTCTGACCTTTGGCTCGACCTTATTACTGCAGTGCTGCGCCAGCCGTGTGGCCGGCCGCACTTTGAGTGAAATACCCTGTATTTTCAGGTAACCGACTCACTCGTGAATAGTACTGGGCATTGTTAGCTCATAACAGTATCCACTAAGTGAGTTTCTCCCGACATGGTATAGACGTCGGGCTAAACCTCTGGGAAGTCAAAAATTGAGCTATAGTCACGCATTACTTCACAGTTTCCTTGTGTAAGCAAATTTGAAGATAATTTCTCGCAATACAATTTAGGCATTCTGAAGTAGATTCAGAAAAAGTAAATAGGATTTATGTTGATACAATGGCTCGTGTTGATCGTGACTCTTCGATGTCCTAACAGCCACTTCTCCTTACAACATTCTCAATTTAAACATCCTTAAATCTGAAAGTCAAAGAACAGCCGAAACTATAGAAGTGCGCTGTCAGTGAAGGCTTTGATGAATCCCTGGTAATCGAATACCCATACCAGCTAGTGTGAATTGTGACGTCAAGGAGGAGGTAGGCAACCGTACGCTGATCCTGTGCTAAGGTTGCCCTACGTAAGTAGATTTCATACAATATTACGAAATTATTGTAACTGCAACTGCTACTTCATTAAATTCCGAAACATCATTCTGGACAGGTAATTTTGATATGATAACTCATTTCTCAGAGATGTTTAGGTGAGCCGAGGGATTAATAACACTAGGGTTCATTGTCGGACTGGTTGTTCTCAGAGCAGACAGATCTGGTCCGGACTTTCATGGCTTAGAACGGGACCACAACCAGTCCAGACTAGTCGTTCTCAGACCAGATCGTGTCCGGGAGGAGGAGACAACAACCAGTCCAGACTGGGCGTTCTCAGACCAGATCGTGTCCGGGAGAAGGGGACCACAACCAGTCCGGACTGGTCGTTCTCAGAGCAGATCCTGCCTGGACCTTCATGCCAGAGAATGAGATAATAATGTTATTGGCTTTGCGTCCGCTTAAGCGACTGCGGCTTTTGGAGGTGCCGGAATTTTGTCCCAAAGGGAATCTTTGACGTGCCATTAAATCTACTGACACGGCTCCCTTGCATTTCCGCACCCTCGAATGCCAACTGACTACGCCAGGATTCGATCCTGCAACCTTGGAGACAGCAGGCGAGAACGTTGCCGCTGCGCCACGCAGACAGTCACAGCAAGTTTTAAGGGTCTATTATCAGCGTCATCTTGCCGTAGGTTGGCTATGTTAGTCTTCCACCACCGCCAAACGACAGGGCCGGCGACTCAGCGTGTGGAGTGTAGAGTTCATATTTTAGATATTTGTATTCACAATTCACTGGGATCCTACATAACATTGCTTTTGGAGCAGATGAACTCGATTTTCCTCCCCTTAATACAACAAAGACGACCGTAAACCGATTCCTGCGGACCGTTCTGGGCATACGCTGGCCAGATGTCATTTCCAAAGTGGACCTGTGGCAGAGAACGGGACATCGTCAATGTGAAACCCAGATCGAAAGAAGAAAATGGAGATGGATAGGCCACACCCTAAGCAGGAGGCAACCCACAAGGCAGCCGGAAAAGAGACAGACCGAAGAAACCCTGGAGAAGAACTGTGGAAGAAGAACTTTCCACCATTGGGTGGTCCTGGAACGGGGTGAAGAAGATTGCTGTCAACAGAGTTCACTGGAAAGCCCTTGTGGAAGCCCTTAGATCCTTGGAGGAGCTTAAAAGACATAAGTCAAGTAAGTCAAAACAACGCCTATTGCTTTTCTGCTACGTGATGAATGCTTCACATGAGATGCCGAAACAGGAAATATAAAAACTTTTGGGGAAATTGGTTACTAATGCGTTATCCTTAGTGTGGGGGCATAGTCGTTATGTTCTAAATATATGATGTCCGACTGCCTGAAGTAGTGTCGGATCCTGGAACATGTATGGGGAACTACTTGAATGCCTTAATGGTATTGAAATAAACACACAATATTTATAATTAACTAGCTGAAGTTCTCGAGCTTCGCTGCGGGTCATAAATAAATTAAAATGTGAAGGTGACAGTTAAAACAGGGGATAGGCGTGGTGCTGCGCGGAGGGAGAGTGAGGATGGAACATTTTGTCCAACTACACCGCTCGGCGTTGACCGTGTTTTATAGCACAAATTTAGGTTTTACTCGCTAATCGTTGGAGATACACGGAAAGTGATAAGGACCTTTCGGATAGAAAATTACATTTTAAATCTCGTATATGCCATCAAAAGTTTGCTATTTCTTAGCGTTCTCTTTTCATTGGAAATGGAAATATGAAAATTTGAAATGAAAGGGTGTAGTTACGTCAGTAAAATGGTCGCCATCTTTAAATAGTACAAAGTATCGAAATCAAAAGTAGCCTATATGTTAACCAGGTAAATCAGCTACTTCCATGTAAAATTTCATGTGAATCGGACCAGCGGTTCTTGCGTGATTAATACACAGACCCACACCATCTTATTTTTATATATTAGTATATATATCATATATTACCAATAGTTGCATCGTTTCTTGAGACATAACTTCCTCTAACCGGTAACTACAGTATTTTCTGCAGTAGAAGTATTGTTCTTGCGTCGACCTGCGGATTCATTAAACTCTTGCAGAAGTGAGTGCACTGCAGCTTCTGGCGTGATTGTCCTAATTTGAAATGGCCCAAGAGCCCATAAATACAGTATACACCTCACCAGTTATCCAATAAGATGTTACCACTTATTATGGTGTAACATAATTTATAATTATTATTTGTTGCAGACAAGATATTTCGCAGTTTGTAGTACTTGGTCCATATTCGTTTAATGATGAAAACTGTAACGGTACATTCTTACCTAGATCTGTTTCAGAATTTTGATGTTGATAATCTTCCCCTCCGTATCCTAACATCAGGTTACTGCCAGAAAGATGGTGCACCACCACAATATTCCTTAATGGTTCGACATTACCTGTATGAAACATTTGAGAGACGCTGGATGGGAAGGGATGGACCTTTGGTTTGGCCAGCACGGTCACCAGATTTCACTCCATGCGATTTCTGACTGTGGGAAATGGTAAAAGAACGCGTGTATGATACACAACCTACTGACATTAATGATCTTAAAGAACGCATAACAGCAGTTGTCCGCTCTATACACCCCCCCCCCCCCCCGGATATGTGTGAACGAGGCTGTATGGTGGAAATACTTCGCACATGCATTGCTAATCAAGGCGTAAACGTCGAAAGAGTGTACTAGCTGCATTTGGACTTGTGTACATAGTGTGCGTTATTATGTTACTCAAATAGAAGTCAATGCCGGCCCCGTGGTGTTGGGGTAGCGCGCCTGCCTCTCACCCGGAGGCCCCGGGTTCGATTCCAGGCTCCGTCAGGGATTTTAGAAATTGACGTGAGGGCTGGAACTGGGTGCACTCAGCCTCGTGAGGACAATTGAGTAGCTGTCTGACAGTGAGGCAGCGCCCTGATCACGAAAACCAAGATTAACGGCCCAGGGGACACGATGCGCTTATCACGCGTCACCCCAATATCTGCAGGCCAAATGGCTGGGCAGCGGTCGCTTGGTAGACCTAGGCCCTTCACGGGCTGTAGTGCCAGGGGTTATTTATAAATAGAAATCAATCCCATATAAGTGGTAACAACTTATTGGACATCCCTGTACTACCTAGGTCGCCATGCAAAAGAAAATTAGGGTTCAGTCAACATTAAGATATTAGATTAACACAGTTCTTGGGCACAGTGTGGCCAACATGCTACTCCTGTGCGAATCAGCAAGAGTTCATATTTAAACTCTATAGTCAGTGGTATTGCAAAAATCAATGAAACCACGCTTGAAAGGAAGTCAGTAAAATCCTTTTATTTTAGGCAATAACAGCCGGGAGGATTAATTTATAAATGTCTGGCATATGACAGGAACAGGACGTGGTTATTATGTGACAGTATGATTGATTCTCATAGCAAATAAACCGATACCAGGGCAGTTAACTGCTACCATACACTGCGTTACAGTTAATGGAGAACATGCGACCAATGTGGGAGTGACAAGTGCTGCCAACGGATGTCACTGTAACTAGTGGTCAAATTGGATATACATTTAGTACCTGTCTTACGTCAATATAGGGGAGGCTCAGCTGATTCCGTAATATTAAGGGGTTCATGGTAAATAAATTCAAGGAACGTGTTTCAAACAATAAACATATAAATTAAATAACTACATATTTGTGACACAAATTGATTCCATACAATTTCATCTGGCATGGGTTGTCCAAATCAATTAATAACACTTTCGAAAACATTTAAATTTAGTAAGTTTTAGGTTTTTTTGGTTAACACTAGTGGTACTAGTGTTAAACCCGCGATACCTTGTCTAAATCTGCAATATGATACATCTAACAATATGATACATTACTGCCACTACACCATTAACGCATCACTGTAATACTGTACATGTGATTTTATAAATATTCCACAAACAAAATAAAATCCAGGTTTTCACGATTTTACCTCCAGTTGGTAGCATTTGTCGTTTCGAAGTTCAATGTAAAGGGAAATGAAATAGTTGACTGAACACACCTGGTGAGGTGAACCCGTCGCTTGTGCTGGGGTTTATCTGCGAAAAAATATATATTTCAAGTGCTGCGAAATTAGCCGTACTGCGGGGTTAGCAAAGCCTCTCCGCGCAGGGGAATGTGGTGGCGCTGTGTCATAGCTACTTGCCATTCACGCAAACGTCCTGGGCTCAAACAACAAAACAGTCAATGAGTTCATATCGAAACTCCACTAATTTCTTTCACTCAGTTTATTCATCAATTGAAGACTACATACTGTACATGAATAAAGTTAGCAACGATTATCCCTTAGAAGTGGCCTTAGAATATCACAATTGCTATCTTTGTTCTGCGCGCGTAGCCTGAAAATCATGGCACCTTTCTAACTCACGTACTGTACATGGAACAGTCGGTTCCCGCCTGACGACTAGCAGTAGAGCTCCTCTTCGCCCGGTGGATTTATTTGTTTTATGGATGATAATGAATACTACTACAGAAGTCGCATATGATACTTAAACTAACAGAAAAAAAACCATATTAAAAATATATAACTTTTTGCGGTGGTGGTGGTGGTGGTGGTGGTTGTAGTGAGGGTGATGAGTAGTACAGTATAATGGGCATAATATTCAGGTCATTTTCCCGTAATGATAATAATGAATAGGTATACGGCTATTTACTAACTACAGCACTGACACATGTAATTTACAAAGGAATTTAAAAAAATGATGATATAGAAAGAGGAGTACGTGAAATAAAAGACACTGCCTAGGGCCTATATCTCATTAGCTGTTAGAAATGTAGAGACCAATAGTGTCGTCTTTTGTCGCATAGCGCCGTAGAAATAAAATCAGAACAGTTTGGAAAACTTCGGCTGTCCCGAGCTCCTGAGGTAGCAATAGTATAATTTATCGCCACATAGCGCTCAACGATAGGGTTCGGAATAAATAAAGGTAAACTTGAAAGCACCAACGCTTATTGCAGCTGATAACCTCAATGTATTGCACCAACACCATTGGACTTATACAGAGGCATAATATGTTCATGATGATAACTGTTTTAAGGGGCCTAAGAAATCTTTTTGCACTAATTACTCCCCGTGACTGCAATTTATAAGCAGTGCAAGCTTTAACTATTTTCACACTTCTGCACCAGAGCATTGGTAGAGACGACGTGATGCAGCCCGAATTGCCAGTCAACAATATACTTATTAAATTACTCTTACAGTTACACTACTACGGACATGAATGGTTCTAGGGCCTTAATATGTGGTTATTCTAAATGTAGTGAATGGAGAGCGTTGTCAAAAATATCAAGTGGACAGAGTTACCAGCAGGGTTTCCAAGTGTATGTAAAATTTGGTGCAATTTGGAGGAACGGTGTGGATTTGTGATAAAGGGTCTAAATACAGGGAATGGAGTGGTCTGTCCGAAATTTAAAGTGGACAGTGTCACCCGCAGGGTTCAAAAGGGTAAGTATACAAAATGTGGTTCAGATCGGTGAAATGGTGTAGATTTGTGCCAAAGGACCTAAATGCAGGGAATGGAGTGGTCTGTCCGAAATTTCAAGCAGACAGTGTTACTCATCGGGTTTCAAAGTATGTAAAATTTGGTTCAGATCGGTGGAACGGGGTAGATTTGTGCCAAAGGGCCTAAATGCAGGGAATGGAGTGGTCTGTCCGAAATTCCATGCAGACAGTGTTACTCGCAGGGTTCCAAAGGGTATGTAGGCCTATACAAATTTTGGTTCAGATCGGTGAAACGGTGTAGATTTGTGCCAAAGGGCCTAAATACAGGGAATGGAGTGGTCTGTCCGAAATTTCGTGTAAACGGTGTTACTCGCAGGGTTCCAAAGGTTAAGTATGCAAATTTTGGTTCAGATCGATGAAAAGGTGTAGATTTGTGCCAAAGGGCCTAAATGCAGGTAATGTACTGACTGGTCTGTCATACATTTCATGTAGACAGTGTTACTCGCAGGGTTCCAAAGGGTAAGTATATACATTTTGGTTCAGATCGGTGAAACCGTGTAGATTTGTGCCAACGGGCCTAAATGCAGGAACAGAGAATCCTGCACTCCACATTCCACCGGCTGGCGCATCGCTTTCTGTCTAATGCCGACACATATGGAAACCTTTAATATCTCAAAGAGTACTCTTCGGATTTGCAAAATAAGCCCATCACTGAACTTGTCACTTGATTCTTAGTTGTCCCAGGGGTGAAATTAGTATAGTCCCATTCAAAAAACGAAAGTTGCTACCGGTTTCTCAGTAAATACGTGTGTGCTGGGAGCGAAATGGATCGTGTTGTATGAGCCCCGTAGTACGATTTAAGAATTTGAAAACAGAAAGACGTTATCTTAACGGTTCCGCAGATATTTGAGGTGGTCATCTTACGTTAGATGATTCACCCTGCATAAGTTGTAGGCCGATTTGCTAGAACGGCATCTTATAATTGTTCTAAACACGATCAATATAGAAAATGCTCTTTTATTCTCATAGAATTAAATACATTTCTAAAATTTAGATGTTATTCTGTTAAAAGTAATACCCTACAATCCTTTATCACCATCAACGATCAGCTACAGCATACTTTCACTACAACTGATTGTGAGTAGCTCATGCTTCTGCTTTGCATTGCCTCTACGTAAAACACCAATAAGAAATATCAAAAAGACACAAACTTTGTGACTAAAGAGAAAGATAGAAAATTCGAAATGTCGTTCCCTGTGAAGATCGCGTCACTATAATTATGAAAGTAGGCTATGCTAGTTTTGTGCTCGGTTGGTGGATCTATCAATTTATCCACAGCAACAGCGCGCCATTTGGTATTTGTTGAAATGACTTCAGCGTTGCATATTCCCATGTCTTTTGGTGAAGCGACTCACGTGCCAACAATACTACTTAAAAATTGCGCCCATACAGTAGCGTCAATCAGTCGTCTGATGACGAACTAAGGAACTTCTCTGTTTTTATCATTTTAAATGATCTAGTCGACTTCGTCGTTACGTTACGGTGACGTCACGAAATGTACCGAGAATGCACTGAGGTGTGTGACGTCATAGTACCGCTTGGTGCATGTGTACTGAGTTCACTGGTGAGCTCTGGCGTTACGAAACGGCAACGACACGGCGAGCGTGACGTCATCCAGCCAGCTCCCTCATGTCTTGTAACTTTCTAGCGTTCTGATTGTTTCTTGATCATCTAACATGTCAAGAGTATTTGGCTTCGAGCGAAGCGAGAAGCCTCCAGCCTTTCTAGCATTTTTCAGCATTTGTAGCATTTACAATGATATAAAGTCCAGTCTTTCAGACTGCCTGTCTCTTTTATTTAAACTCCTTGGCACTCTTTTGGCCACATTATTTTGTTCCATTAAAATCTAATTCAGAAACTTGCGTGGGAGTGCGCACAACTCACCAAAGTTTCATTGTAATGGGATGAATAGTATAGGAACACATACGGATGAATCATACAATGAAACCACAGAAAATGCCACTAATTGGTATGAAATGCATTCATTGTTGAAATGATTTGTGTGACAACACTCATGAAAGGACTCGTGCACCTCCTATTGTAAAATATGATTAATATCACAATATCATCAGAGGGACATTCATATTATTCCTAGATTGTTGTTAATTCATTTGAAGGATTTGATACATCTTGGTCATCAGCCCCGTGTAGTAGAGTGTGTGTTGAACTTGTCTGATAACCTGTATCGATGTGATGACTGTAGGAGTGTATGTAAATATATTAGTGACATGGATGGGGTAGGTGCCCCGGGAGTTGAAATAAGGCACTATCCTGGCATTTTCCAGGAGGGAGTGTGGGGAACCCTGGGGAAGGCAGACTTAGAGTAGCCGCTATCAGCGCCTGGATTCAAACCTGCGATCTCCGGACTTGCTGCAGCTGCTCTCCCAGTGTGGTGCACGATTTAAAGAGCACGGCTACACCGCGGGGAATTGTTCTTATAATTTAAAGAT
This sequence comes from Meconema thalassinum, assembly GCA_946902985.2. Lineage (NCBI taxonomy): Eukaryota > Metazoa > Arthropoda > Insecta > Orthoptera > Tettigoniidae > Meconema > Meconema thalassinum. Next base: position 62,213,040 of record OX336389.2, on the reverse strand, counting down.
CTAATTTTATAAATCATGTACTCCAATTGCCCTCACATTCGTCCATTGCACGTAAAATTCAACATGGTTGGGGAATATAATAGTTAGATTATCATCTCCGGCTTGCACAGCTAGAGCAGATACGTAGTATGGCCATGCATTCCGATCTGAAAGCTCGGAAGCTGACGTCCATCTGAAATTGACTGCTGTAAATCTATATCCCTTGGGCAAGAAAGGAATCAGAGCTTTACAAAGCGGAGACAAGCTCACGAGATTGAAGATCCAAGAGGACACTGTGATAGTTTCTCTTACGAGCTACTTACGTCAGTACTGCAACATCAGTTATTGTCAATAAAACTTTAAATGGCCAAAGTCTCCATGCTGTGAAACAAAGCTTAACAATATTCTATTCTCATCCTACAGAAGGCTACTTCTAGCGAGTTCTTGGTTTAACCCTTTATAGAGCAGAATATTATGAAGAACTAGCAGTAGTGCCCGGCTTCGCCCGGTGGATTTATTTGTTTTACAGAACTGGAGCGCTCAAGGATAAGGATCGTAAAGCACCAACGCTTATTGCAGCTGATAACCTCGGTATACTGCACCAACACCATCCCCCTTATACAGAGGCATACTATTGTCATGATGATAAGTGTTTTAAGGGGCCTAAGAAATCTTTTTTCACTAATTACTCCCCGTGACTGCAATTTATAAGCAGCTCGCAATTCTGCACCAGAACATTAGTAGGGGTGACGTGATGCAGCCCGAATTATATGGCAACAATAGATTTCGGTATTATTGAAGCCGTTCTGGAGCGCTTGTTCTTCCGACTTACTGAACAAAAAGCAACCTTTAAGGTTATATGACAGGTGTAGCCTAATGCTACATAGCCTAAACTGTTCCTCTTGAATCAGGCTATCATATACAAAAAGAATTCTTGGAATCCGACTGGTAATTCCAGACATTAGCGCGTTTAAACACATATACACACAATCAAACACACGAACTCTTTAGCTTTATTATATTAGTATGTAGATTAATTAATTAATTGGTATTCTGCCTGAAGGCAGGTCCGAGCCTCCGAAGAGGCTACCCCCAGCCGGAGTTTACTTGCGGTAGGGTGGCCATGGCCTTTCCGCTCCTCCTTATGTTGGCCAACAGCGCGCAGTGCCTAGAACCGGCATACCATCCAAGTTCCGACTGCGCCCAATGTTGCTTAACTGCGGAGTTCTCATGGGATCCGGTGTTTCAACACGGCTAGGCCGTTGGCCAGTATGTAGATGAAAAATGAAAATGAAAATCCACAACCTGCTTCCAGTCTCCGACCGGGTCAGGAATGGAATGAATGAAACCCCTATCTAGCGGCGAGGATATGAACTGTGCCGGCTGCCGAGGCCTGACGCACTCCTCTGGGGCAATGATTAAATGAATGACAGATGAAATGAAATGATAGTGGAGAGTGTTGCTGGAATGAAATTTTGACAGGGAAAACCGGAGTACCCGGAGAAAAACCTGTCTGCCTCCGTTTTGTCCAGCACAGATCTCACATGGAGTGACCGGGATTTGAACCACTGACCCAGCGGTGAGAGGCCGGCGTGCTGCCGCCTAAGCCACGGAGGCTCCAGTATGTAGATATGGTATTATATTTGTATTTATTGAAATTAAGTTTAATTATTTTAGCCTAATTTTTATGATTACTATTATTTTATTTTTACATTATAATGTTCAAGTTTGTTTTCATAATTTTAATTTTTATATTATTTTCATTCTCTCTTTCTTAAGATTATACAATTATTAAAATACAGTAGGAACTTTTATAAGCATATTTATTACTAAATTTATCATGCATATTTATTTTATAAATTTAATTTTCATTTTATTTTATTTTCTACTTTTTAATTTTTATCGTTAGTTTTTAAATATCAACCACCTTAGTTGAAGGAGATAAACAAAAAAAGATACGAGCCTTGCAGTAGTCGCATATGATGTGTAACATCTGACATGTTATCCTACTCGTATACTACACAGCTTGGACATTCTTAAAATGTTAATTTACACTCCATTTTCATACTGGTACTATGATGAATGTATGGATTGAATTGGAGATATGCTACTGTCACATTTGTGGCACAGCGGTCAAGCTGTTAGTCTCTCACCAAGGTAGACCGGGTTTGATTCCCGGTCAATACATGTGAGATTTTCAAATTGAAATGCCATGTCCTGTAGTTCGCATTCCACGTAAAAGGGAGGTATCGTGGATCATGATCGTGTCATTAACGGACACGCAAAATTAGAAACTTCCTTCCTTCCTTTTACATTAATAATTCATAATAACAAAGTGACACACAACGTCGACAGTACTCTCAAATACTGTGAGCACATTCCTCAGTAACTATAACATTCATTATTCTCAAGGATCTCATGCAGTTCGTCGTAAACAATCAATATATGGCTTCCTACAATCATGAAATGACCTAGTCTCACATATGATGAAAATACAGCTTTTATTCCACTCATATAACAACATTCTGTTATGCATTTAATATTTGACTACTCACCCACAGCTTGACAATAATGCCGCTTACTTAAATGTCATTTGTCGTCTTTGTCCTACCCCATGTGATATTCAACCTTGAACGTGAAGCTTCATAAACTGCTCAATGACAAATGAAAGTCGGTGAAACATTTGCCACTGTGCTCGTCAAACCAGTGCCTGCTAAATGCACTGCCCACTGTATTGCCATAACATTCTCGCGCTACAGAGCACACACTGCCTTGTTTCCAATACACACATTTTCAATTGTACATTCAGCTGGCAGTGCGTCTTCACTTCCGTCCCATCCACATCCGTTCGATCCACTTCCGCCCGATTCACTTCCGTCCCATTTTTCTGGCAGTGCGTCTTCACTTCCGTCCGATCCACTTCCGTTCGTTCCACTTCCACCCGATTCACTTCCGTCCCCTATTTTCAAAATCACTCCCACAAAACTACCAGCAACCGAGCGGAAAGATGTTACACATCAAAAAATATTTAGCATCCGAAATATTGACACTTGTAAAGAAAATTCAGTGAAATATGGCTGAAAGATACAATCATCAGCATCTTTGGCAATGCAAATTGGGGCAGATGACCTCGCTGTTCCACTGTTTAGCTAGCAATATAACTTGTCCTCATAGTAGGTGGTTAATATACTAACCACTGCCTTACAATGAGTCTCCCCTCCCAACCAGAGAGAGTTCTACCTTCTGATTTCATCTCACTATAACCAGGCAAATTCTGGAAGGGGCATCTTCTTTTATCCAACCTCCACAAATACTTTATGGACAATAGTTATCACAGAGGCCTACAAGTTCACACGTTAAGAATCTACGCAAATATAAACTTAAACTATATGTCAAAGGCCACGGCAGGTAAAAGTGGTACCGACAGAAGTAGCTATACGTATTACGGTGCAAAACCATGAGGCGAGGCTATCACTTGACACAGAAGACCAGTGGATAGAATCCCACCGTCCGCGGTCCGTCAAATGATTTTCCTTGGTTTCCAATTTTCAACTCCTGCCATATGGCGGGGTGATACCTTCAAACCACTTCCTTCCAACTCCTTGCCATCTTTCATTTATGTTCATTCATATATTTCATATGAATGGCGTCGGGGAGGACATCCGTCTGTAAAAGCGCTTGCTAAATATAAATCCCACGGAAAAGGAATAGACAAATATTATTATTATTAAAATATGCAGAGTCTCCGTGGCTTTGGCGGCAGCACGCCAGCCTCTCACCGCTGGGTTCATGGTTCAAATCCCGGTCACTCCATGTGAGATTTGTGCTGGACAAAGCGGAGGCAGACAGGTTTTTCTCCGGGTACTCCAGTTTTTCCTGTCACAAATTTCATCCCAGCAACACTCTCCTCTATCATTTCATTCAATCATTGCCCCAGCGGATGCGACAGGCTTCGGCAGCCGACACAGTTCATATCCTCGCCGCTAGATGGGGGCTTCATTCATTCCATTTCCTTACCCGGTCGGTCTACTGGATTCAGGCTGTGCATTTTCATATTCATTAAAATATGCATTAACATGTATTTCCAATTCCGCCAGTTTTAGTTATTGATGTTTTAAGGGGCAGAACAGCGAGGTCATCTTCCATATTTAATGAGATGCGCGCTAACTGGCAATGTTCATCCACTGTCTACAGAAAGGGATGTCCAGCAGGAGAGCTTTATTCGATCCACTTGTCAACGAATGCTAAGTAGGCTAAGTCATTTGGAATTATGGATATTTTCCGCCGATAACAATTAAGAATATGTTAAAGCTGCTATGAATTCTATTTTTATCATACTCGTCAATTATTACATTGAAATACTGAAAAAGAAAAAGACGTAAGGTAGGTTCGATAAGGTTGTTTTATATCCTAATATGTTTGAGTCTTCAGTCTTTAGACTGGTTTGATGCAGCTTTCCATGCCTCCCTGTCCTGAGCTAACCGTTTCATCTCTACATAGCTACCACTCCGTATATCTGAGGCAATCCGTGTAACATTCTAAACTAGGTCCATCCCTACAACTCTTGTCCTCGATTCTTACTTGCATAACTAAGTTTGCTATTTCTGGGTGCCTTAGTACGTACCCTACAAACCTACCGCTTCTCTTCATTATCACCCGCCTAAAATATCTCGCCTCTCCCACTCGCCTTAATATCTCTTCATTTCTTACTCTATCTACCCATCCAATCTTCATCATTCTCCTGTAACACCACATTTCAAATGCATCTATTATTTTTTCTGCTGCGCCAACAGTCCAAGTTTCACTTCCATATAGCGTCACGCTTTAGAAAAAGGCTTTTAAAAGTAATTTTCTTATATCGAAATCTATATTAGATGTCAACGGATTTCTTTTCAGTAAAAATGCTGCCTTGTCTGTGTCAAACTACTATTTATATCCTCTTTGCTTCGTCCACCACTGATTATTCTTCTTCCGAAGTAGCAGAAGTAGCTTTCCATCTGCCAATTGATGTCAATAGTGGCTTATGATTTCCTGAGGCTGCGTTCCATTAATTTGTTTTACATTTATTGATTTTCTTCATGATTAATTTCCTAAAGACTGAGTCCATACCGTTTAAAATCTCATTCATATTCTCTGGTGAATTGGCGAAGATAACAATATCACCATAATATCTCAGAGTCCATATAATTTCATTTTGAATCTTTACTCGTACTTTACGTCTGTTTACCATCTCTTGATGGATGCAGTATTTTTGCATTTGACTGTTGGCACAGGCTAGAGTAAAATGTGGCTTTTCACCAATATCTAAGTCTCATTCATGGCTGTGATTATATGGAAGCTACTGAGGTATGAGTGGTGCTGAGTAATGCCATTCAGGGCACAACTAGTGTCGGATGATTATGCTGTGAAAGGTTCTACTCGTAGGGTTGGTATTGCTGTACCGACTCAGTGAGGAATGCAATGGCAAACTACTCCACTCCTCACCTTGCTTAGTACGCCTCATTATAGTTCTCCCTTTGTTTTTTTGTGGGTTTCAGCCCACATAACCAGTAGTGGCACTTTTTTAGGATCCAACCAGCCTCCGGGCTGACTATCTAACAGACAGACTCGTACTTTAATTTTTTCCCCCAATTTCTTTTATTGCTTGTTCAATGTGTAGATTGAAAAGTATGGGTGTTAGTTTCAGCCTTGCCTTGCATCTTTCTGAAGAGTAGTCTCTCTCTCTCTCTCATGTCCTACGACTCGAATGACTGCCGTCTGGTTTCTGTATAGATTATGTAGCTTGTATCGAACCTGCTACACATGTAATACCAATATTTTACAATGCAGTTATCGTGTTTAAAGAAGTAAATGTCTCAGAAATCAATTGCATCATTTAGGTATTTCTTCTACTAGGTTATAAAGTCGGTAGGCAAGCCAATAAATCTTTAGGCCTATAGCAATTAATATAAGACTCAAATAAAATATCTACTCATTTGCAAAATAATATCAAGTTTAATGGGCTGAAACACTATCTACTGGCATGTACTTTCAATCTCTAAGACAACACGTAATTATGTAAATTTTAGGATCCACTACATACAACGCCGACGCATGTAGTTATTATCATCATCATCATCATCATCATCATCATCATCATCATCATCATCATCATCATCGTCATCATCATCATCTCCATCACCATCATACTCATCACCACCATCATCGTCATTGGTGGAGAATTTCAAGAGAATGAGTAAGTCTGGCATAACAAAAATGGAAACTGCTAGGTTTCATACATCATCATCCACTTTAAGCTAACAATATTGGAAATTAATTAACCGACCGGAGCAAAAATATATTACTAATAATGTTTTAATTGATATCCTATGTAATAAATAGGAAGAATACGTTACTGGCCGTAATTTGCTAATCAGAGTTCTAATGTTACCGTACAGTAGTGTTCCGCTAATATTTTATAAATGTGTGTATGTCTGTCCCCCTTTCAATTCCCTTATGACGAAACCGAATGCTATAAAGGTAGCACTAATAAATGGCACCTTAGTGTCATGTTTATATTGGCGCTATCTTATCCAAAACAAAATGTCAGCCAACAGAATTTTGAATTACAACTAAACTAACCCTCGTATCTCTACCAATTTGTGGCAAAACAAACCCTTATGTGAGAAGCGTTTGTGCAATAAAATTCATGGTCATCAGACGAATAATTTCAAGATGATGGCTGCGCGAATCATGAAGGTATTATAATTAATAACTTATGATCCAATGAATCAATGGTCACAGTACTTGGCATCCGAGTAGTATCATATATGAATCCTCTGTTACCATCGTGAGGACTATATGAGAGAGGATATTACGCGCAGCCGCCATCTTGAACATTAAAATATAAAAATATGTAATTCTTAACACTTAATAGATACAATTATGAACATAATTGACAAGGTAGGACCGTAGACTATATGTAACGTCCTTGTTCGAGGGAAAAGAACAACCTCTCCCTACATTCAAGATGGCTGCTGTGCAAACTCTTAGAACATTAACATCGTCTATAAACAGAATTGCTTTTGAGTTGGTCAACACAAGAGTGATGATGATGATAATTGTTGTTTTAAGGGGCCTAACATGTAGGTTATCGGCCCTAACACAAGAGTGCCCAATAGATTGAGTGGAGAGTGACGATTATTTTACCACCCTATTATCTGATAGAAATGTAACATGAATTATTTATACGTTAACACGCTTCCCTAAAAAGTGGTGTTTTTTAGCCTACTTTCGATTTTTGCAAAAAATGAAAGTAGACTTATGAGATCAACACAGGGCGAAAAAAGTGTGTCTGTCTGTGTGTGTGTATGTGTGTGTGTGAGTCTGTGTGTGTGTGTGTGTATGTGTGTGTGTGAGTCTGTGTGTGTGTGTGTGTGTCTGTGTGTGAGTGTGTGTACTCTGAATGTCTGTCCCCCCCTATCAATTCGAACACGGTGAATGCGAATTGAACGAAATTTGGTACAAAGGTAGCACTAGCAAAGGACACCTCAGTGTCATGTTTTATATCGCCGCCATCTTGACGGAAACGCAATGGCGGCCCCACAAATGTTCAGAGCTTAAATCAAATTACGACTAACCTAATCATCCGATCTCTACCAAATTTTGCAACAACATACCTTTATGGGGGGAGCATCCTTTGACCAAACTAATAGGTCATCAGCGTAATAGTTTGCAGATGGCGGCCATCTTAGTGTGAAAATCGATTCCCCCTATTAATTCGAACCGAATGGAACGAAATTTGGTACAGAGGTAGTACTAACAAAAGGCACCTCAGTGTCATGTTTTATATCGCCGCCATCTTGACGGAATCGTAATGGCGGCCACACAAATGTTCAAAGCTTAAATCAAATTACGACTAACCTAATCATTTGATCTCTACCAAATTTTGCAACAACATACCTTTACGGGGGGAGGATCCTTTGACCAAACTAATAGATCATCAGCCTAATAGTTTGCGGATGGCGGCCATCTTTGTGTGAAAATCGATTCCCCCTATTAATTCGAACACGGTGCAACCGAATGGAACGAAATTTGGTACAGAGGTAGTACTAACAAAAGGCACCTCAGTGTCATGTTTTATATCGCCACCATCTTGACGGAAACGTAATGGCGGCCACACAAATGTTCAAAGCTTAAATCAAATTACGATTAACCTAATCATCCGATCTCTAACAAATTTTGCAACAACATACCCTTATAGAGGAAGCATTCTTTGACCAAACGAATAGGTCATTAGCCTAATAGTTTGCGGATGGCGGCCATCTTTGTGTGAAAATCAAACACGGTGAAACCGAATGGAACGAAATTTGGTACAGAGGTAGCACTAGCAAAGGGTATCCCAGTGTCATGTTTTATATCGCCGCCATAGTGACAGAAACGTAATGGCGGCCACACAAATGTTCAAAGCTTAAGTTAAATTACGACTAACATAACCATCCGATCTCTAGCAAACTTTGCAACAACATACCTTTATGGAGGAAGCATCCTTTGACCAATCTAATAGGTTATTAGCCTAATAGTTTGCGGATGGCGGCCATCTTTATGTCAAAATTGATTCCCCCTATTAATTCGAACACGGTGGAACCGAATGGAACGAAATTTGGTTCAGAGGTAGCACTAGCAAAGGGCACCACAGTGTCATGTTTTGTATCGCCGCCATCTTGACTGAAACGTAATGGCGGCCACACGAATGTTCAAAGCTTAAATCAAATTACGACTAACCTAATCATTTGATCTCTACCAAATTTTGCAACAACATACCTTTACGGGGGGGAGGATCCTTTGACCAAACTAATAGATCATCAGCCTAATAGTTTGCGGATGGCGGCCATCTTTGTGTGAAAATCGATTCCCCCTATTAATTCGAACAGGGTGCAACCGAATGGAACGAAATTTGGTACAGAGGTAGTACTAACAAAAGGCACCTTAGTGTCATGTTTTATATCGCCGCCATCTTGACGGAAACGTAATGGCGGCCACACAAATGTTCAAAGCTTAAATCAAATTACGATTAACCTAATCATCCGATCTCTACCAAATTTTGCAACAACATACCCTTATAGAGGAAGCATCCTTTGACCAAACGAACAGGTCATTAGCCTAATAGTTTGCGGATGGCGGCCATCTTTGTGTGAAAATCAAACACGGTGAAAACGAATGGAACGAAATTTGGTACAGAGGTAGCACTAGCAAAGGGTATCTCAGTGTCATGTTTTATATCGCCGCCATAGTGACAGAAACGTAATGGCGGCCACACAAATGTTCAAAGCTTAAGTTAAATTACGACTAACATAACCATCCGATCTCTAGCAAACTTTGCAACAACATACCTTTATGGAGGAAGCATCCTTTGACCAATCTAATAGGTTATTAGCCTAATAGTTTGCGGATGGCGGCCATCTTTATGTCAAAATTGATTCCCCCTATTAATTCGAACACGGTGGAACCGAATGGAACGAAATTTGGTTCAGAGGTAGCACTAGCAAAGGGCACCTCAGTGTTATGTTTTGTATCGCCGCCATCTTGACTGAAACGTAATGGCGGCCACACGAATGTTCAAAGCTTAAATCAAATTACGACTAACCTAATCATTTGATCTCTACCAAATTTTGCAACAACATACCTTTACGGGGGGGAGGATCCTTTGACCAAACTAATAGATCATCAGCCTAATAGTTTGCGGATGGCGGCCATCTTTGTGTGAAAATCGATTCCCCCTATTAATTCGAACAGGGTGCAACCGAATGGAACGAAATTTGGTACAGAGGTAGTACTAACAAAAGGCACCTCAGTGTCATGTTTTATATCGCCGCCATCTTGACGGAAACGTAATGGCGGCCACACAAATGTTCAAAGCTAAAATCAAATTACGATTAACCTAATCATCCGATCTCTACTAAATTTTGCAACAACATACCCTTATAGAGGAAGCATCCTTTGACCAAACGAATAGGTCATTAGCCTAATAGTTTGCGGATGGCGGCCATCTTTGTGTGAAAATCAAACACGGTGAAACCGAATGGAACGAAATTTGGTACAGAGGTAGCACTAGCAAAGGGTATTTCAGTGTCATGTTTTATATCGCCGCCATAGTGACAGAAACGTAATGGCGGCTACACAAATGTTCAAAGCTTAAGTTAAATTACGACTAACATAACCATCCGATCTCTACCAAACTTTGCAACAACATACCTTTATGGAGGAAGCATCCTTTGACCAATCTAATAGGTTATTAGCCTAATAGTTTGCGGATGGCGGCCATCTTTATGTCAAAATTGATTCCCCCTATTAATTCGAACACGGTGGAACCGAATGGAACGAAATTTGGTACAGAGGTAGCACTAGCAAAGGGCACCTCAGTGTCATGTTTTATATCGCCGCCATCTTGGTTGAAACGTAATGGCGGCCACACGAATGTTCAAAGCTTAAATCAAATTACGATTAACCTAATCATCCGATCTCTACCAAATTCTGCAACTACATACCTTTATGGAGGGAGCATCCTTTGACCAATCTAATAGGTCATTCGCCTAACAGTTTGAGGATGGCGGCCATCTTTATGTCAAAATAGATTCCGCCTATTAATTCGAACACGGTGGAACCGAATGGAACGAAATTTGGTACAGAGGTAGCACTAGCAAAGGGCACCTCAGTGTCATGTTTTATATCGCCGCCATCTTGACTGAAAAGTAATGGCGGCCACACGAATGTTCAAAGCTTAAATCAAATTACGATTAACCTAATCATCCGATCTCTACCAAATTTTGCAACTACATACCTTTATGGAGGGAGCATCCTTTGACCAATCTAATAGGTCATTTGCCTAATAGTTTGCGGATGGCGGCCATCTTTGTGTCAGAATCGATTCCCCCTATTAATTCAAACACGGTGGATCCGAATGGAACGAAATTTGGTACAGAGATAGCACTAGCAAAGGGCATCTCAGTGTCATGATTAATATCGCCGCCATCTTGACAAAAACGTAATGGCGGCTACACAAATGTTCAAAGCTTAAATCAAATTAGGACTAACATAACCATCCGATCTCTACCAAACTTTGCAACAACATACCTTTATGGAGGGAGCATCCTTTGACCAATCTAATTGGTCATTAGCCTAATAGTTTGCAGATGGCGGCCATCTTTATGTCAAAATTGATTCCCCCTTTTAATTCGAACACGGTCGAACCGAATGAACGAAATTTGGTACAGAGGTAGCACTAGCAAAGGGCACCTCATATTCATGTTTAATATCCCTACAGCACGTTGTATTTCAAAAAGCTACTACAACCAACATTCAATCATACTCCTTGAAAAGGACAAAGAGTTATAACAATACCCATGCATTTAGGAGAAAGTAGGCTATATGTTCTTTACTGAACATCTTGTTTTCTGATGACGGTTTTGCTCGTTAAGCGAGCATCATCAGATCCAAATATACAAGACTTTTAATTGGACGGCATATTTCGCTCGCCAAGAGGTCATAATCAAACAATTTGTTAGAGAAGTGTGTTATATAATGTAATCCATGCAACATTTCTTTCAGATAATAGGGTCATAAATTAATCGTTGCCCTCAGCCCAATCTATTTAGATACTCTTGTGTTGACCAACTGAAGAGCAATTTTGATGACTGATTATTATACAGGCAACAGTGAAAAATGGACTTCTAACATTTCAACATTCAAGTCGACAACTTAGAATTTAACTGTGTAATTAAGACGAATCTTGGCAATAGATGCTTATCATAAAAGGGTTCTCACTTAGGTTAGTCAAAAGATTATCACACAGGGCCGTTTTCACCAACTCTTCACTAACGATTATTTAGTTAATTCGCATTTAACTTAAATACGAGATTTATGGGTGATTATCTTTTATGCATTTCACGAGGCCATTCGGGTTCGCAATTACTTAAATGAGCTCTATGGCTCTCGCGCATGCGGCTAGCACTGATTGTTTGTGATGCCTCCTTGAGACTTTCTGGAACATAATTATACAGGAAAGGAAATACAGAATACCTTATTCGTGGCAATAGCTTAAAATGACATTAACAAAGTATTACGAGAACTGGCAGTTGTGTGAATACAATGCTTAATAGGATGTACTTACCCAGTTGTCTTCATAGGGTAAGCGCTTGCGTAGCAGATTCTGAGTTAATTTGCAGCGCTGCAAGGAGTTCGATTCCCTCTTAGGAAATCCTTTTTTTAAATATATATTTCCGTACGGTATTCGTCTTTCTTAGTAATGTATGTGATATTTTATAATTTCATTGTCTTAAACATATTTTATATTCATATGGATGAAAGTTCATGTGTAACTCGGAAACAAACCACCATTGTTTGATGCGCACGGCACAGTTCAGCTGTTTCCCTCCACTTTAACGATGCTTTAGAGAGTTGAGTAGCCAGATTTGGCCATTTAACATAATTCCTTGTTAATGGTAAGTTAACGAGCATTTCTGTTTGGTGAAATGCTCGTGCAAAGTTAAATAACCTTTAATGTTGAATTAAGAGATAAATGACGTTGGTAAAAACGCCCCTGAATATAGCGCACAGAAGCCATCTTGAATTTTAAAATTTAAGTTACCTGTTAGAACTATAATACCGGGTGAGTTAGCCGTGGTCGTTACGGCATGACTAATGGCAGTCGCTCACATCCGGGAGGCGAGGAGGTTCGAATCCCCCCGCCGGCAACCTTGAAGATGGTCTTCTGTGGTTTCCCATCTTCCTTCCAGGCAAATGCCGGGGTTGGTCCCTAACTATAGGCCACAGCCGCTACCTTCCAACTCCTCGCCCTTCCCTTCCAACTTTCCTCCCCAACGGTACTTGTAGCTCACCCATTGGGTGTCCGTCTCGAAGCAGCTACAAAACTGGCGAGCCGAACATGTCCTCGGACACTCCCGGCACTAAAAGCCATACGCTAAAAGAAGAACTATAATAACAAAATTAAGTAATAAGTGGAACCATATACCGTAAGTCACTTGATAACAGTGAATTTGTAGATTCAAGTTGGTGGCTAGGTATCCTATTGACATGTACAAATTAGAAACTCAGGAAATAATTTCAAAATTCATATGAAACTTGGTAGAAGAGGGGCATTATATAAGAGGTCTCAATAGCTGTGCTAATACATGCATCACACTGAATATAACGCGCAGCGGCAATCCTGACATTTCATAATTTAAAAATAAATAGTTTTGTTTTAGTTCTACAATGACAAAATTGGTGATAAGGTACAAACTAATGTGGTATTGAATTCCTAGTATTGTATGCAAAATAACAGTGTCTCAAGACTTTCAAAATGGCAGAAGAGCGCACTATTGAAACGCAATAATATCACTCAGAATGTTATTGCGCAATCAAAACGATCCTTAGTAAGCAAGATGTAGTCTACCATATACGGAGCTTTGCTGAAATTAGTCATAAGAATAACAAATGGAATACAACGCATGGTGGCCATCTTGAAACTATAGAATATGATAATGAAAAACTCGAAGTATTGTATTTTGAAGCGACAGTATCGAAAGTTAGAAACTTGTAAGTGGTTTCTTATGATCAAGTATAGCGTTCACGATGGAGGGCGGGCGTATTCTTAAAAATGTGAATAGAATTATAACGATATAAGTAAACAGCACAATTGATGCGAATTTGGTGAGAGAGGTGCACCAGAAGATCTCTCTAGCATTAATCACACTGAATATAGCGCGCTCTGCCCATCTTGAATTATGAAATGAAAAATAAATATACTTTAGAGATACAAAATTTTAAGATAGAGCTCAGCAACTCTAACTGAAACCCCGGAAAAAGTGCGAACTAAAAGTACTTCCTCCCTGCCCGCTCTGACCAACTCAAGCAAGACCTATATCTGTGCAGAGCGGTGTAGTCCATCGCTGGCCGGGAGCCAATAGATGTGATGTGTTGACAAGCGTTCACAGACCACTCTCTCGCTCAAGCTCGCCCTCCTCTGTCACACTGGCTGACAGAGCTAGCGCTGTCACCAGGGTCTCACTTCAAGTTGCTGAGCTCTAGTATAAAATTAGAACAGTAATGGGCTTTTTAGACCAAGAGAAAAGAACAGCTATGTCATATATTCAAGACGGTGGCTCAGCATGCTGTAAAATAAATCAAAATAAAAAAAGATACGAGCCTTACAGTAGTCGCATATGATGTGTAACATCTGACATGTTATCTTACTCGTATACTTCACAGATTGGACATTCTTAAAAAGTTAATTTACACTCCATTTTCATACTGGTACTATGGTGAATGTATATATTGAATTGGAGATATGCTACTGTCACATTTGTGGTGCAGTAGTCAAGCTGTTAGTCTCTCACCAAGGTAGACCGGGTTCGATTCCCGGTCAATACATGTGAGATTTTCGAATTGAAATGCCATGTCCTGTGGTTCGCATTCCACGTAAAAGGGAGGTACCGTGGATCATGATCGTGAGATTAACGGACACGCAAAACTACAAGCTTCCTTCCTTCCTTTTACATTAATAATTCATAATAACAGAGTGGCACACAACGTCGACAGTACTCCCAAATACTGTGAGCACATTCCTCAGTAACTATAACATTCATTATTCTCAAGGCTCTCATACAGTTCGTCGTAAACAATCAAAACATGGCTTCCTACAATCATGAAATGACCTAGTCTCACATATGATGAAAATACAGCTTTTTTCCACTCATATAACAACATTCTGTTATGAATTTAATATTTGACTACTCACCCACAGCTTGACAATAATGCCGCTTACTTAAATGTCATTTGTCGTCTTTGTCCTACCCCATGTGATATTCAACCTTGAACGTGAAGCTTCATAAACTGCTCAATGACAAATGAAAGTCGGTGAAACATTTGCCACTGTGCTCGTCAAACCAGTGCCTGCTAAATGCACTGCCTACTGTATTGCCATAACATTCTCGCGCTACAGAGAACACACTGCCTTGTTTCCAATACACACATTTTCAATTGTACATCCAGCTGGCAGTGCGTCTTCACTTCCGTCCGATCCACTTCCGTTCGATCCACCTCCGCCCGATTCACTTCCGTCCCATTTTTCTGGCACTGCGTCTTCACTTCCGTCCGATCCACTTCCGTTAGATCCACTTCCGCCCGATTCACTTCCGTTCCCAATTTTCAAAATCACTCCCACAAAACTATCCAGCAACCGAGCGGAAAGATGTTACACATCAAAACTAAAGATCCAATTGCGAAATTAGCACGAAACATTGTAAGACAGGAGTATCATAAGCCCACCACACTTTACTTACAAAGCACGCAGACGCCATCTTGGATATGAATATCGATAATCCACTATGTATTACAGTTAGTATGACGGAAAGCAGCAAGTATGTAGTGTCACCTAAGAGGCTTAGCACTGCAGAAGACACGTGATAACGATTCCTTACATTCAAGAAGGACGTATTTGTCTGATGTTAGAATCAATTCCTCGTAATGCAATACCGGAATTACAAGGGAACTTAGTAAACAAGGAGTATTATACCGTCATCACATGAACATTCAATTATACTGCTTGATATGGAAAAGAGTTGTAATTACATCCACGCACGTAAAAGAAAGGAGGGCACATGATCTTTACTGAACATTCTGTTAGTTTTTACGTTCGAATTACATTGCCTTGTGTCTTATTAATTCACTTATTGCGGTTATGTTCTTGTTTCAAGATCCTCCTAGCTTCGTTAGTACGAAGGCTGTTTTTTTCATGTTCCGATGGACTGTATAAAAACAAGAAGTTCCGTGACGAACTAAAGAGCCTACTTTTCTTAAAATTTAAGATTCATGCCAATGATTAATCTTTATGGACCTACCTAGAATAATGACGAAATGAATTTGGTAATATCGAAATTTCTAACTAGTTCGAAATATACTTGGCATGGTGTAGCCTGATAGAGCACTACAGTTGGCAGCCCTGGTGACTGAATATATTCTTAGTTCCATCTCTTAAGGTACAGAATACAAAATTTGGTTGAAGTCCAATGGATAGCATGGACGTTACATGCAGTTAGACATTGGACTTATCAGCCATGTAATATCATGTTGGCAACAATGTCATGCATGTGTTGGTCAGAAATAATTTGAAATATTATGATGTATTGTTGTGCCAATTTTGGATGAAATCCATTTGTTAGTATAGAAGTTACTGGAATTTTAAAATTGGATCTATCAGCAGGCTTAGAATCATGTTGGTAGCACTGACATACATTAGTTGCTCCAAATTAATCTAGAATGTCAGGAACTATACGTGCGCAAAGTTTAGAGCTGTTGGCTTGCATACTTTCTGATATATTGATATTAGGGTAAAATATATAAACACCATTTATTAACAGTTGTCAGCCCTGATTGCTCTAAGGAATATGCACAGTCATATCTGTTATGGTACACATAGAACATACGAAATTTGGTTGAAATCCAATTGATAGCATAGAATTTAGTTAGTTATTGTTGTTTTAAGGGGCGGAACTACGAGGTCATCTGCCCCTGATAGCATAGAAGATACATGTAATTAAAAATTGGTCCTTTCAGCAGGCTTAGAATCATGATGGTAGCACTGACATACATTAGTTGCTCCAACTTAATCTAGAATGTCGGGCACTATATGTGTGCAAAGTTCAAAGCGGTGGGCTCGCATACTTTCTGATATAATGGTATTTGGATAAAAAAAATAGAGAGAGCATTTATTGACAGTTGGCTGCCCTGGTGGCTCTTTAGAATAAGCTCAGTCATATCTGTTTATGTACACATAGTACATACGAAATTTGGTTGAAATCCAATTGATAGTGTAGGAGTTATATGCATTTAAAATTTGGACCTACCAGTAGGCTTAGAATCATTTTGGCAACACTCATGTAAGGCCTCCCAGAAATTAAACTGATGTATTATTATCTATATGTGTACCAATTTTAGAATAGTTCCCATGTATACATTCCAAGATATCCAACATGGAGCTCAAATTTCAATTGCGATTTTTTAGCAGTTGGTAGCACTGACATAATTTTCAAGTATGACATTGAGATGTCCCGGTATAGATCTTTACTCATACCAAATTTGGTTTCGATAGCTGCAGACGTTTAGGGGTTGATAGGGGGGGGGGGGGGACACACACAGACAGACAGACAGACAGACAGACAGAAGGACAGACAGACATTTTCCCGGATCGATCTCATAAGTCTACTTTTTCCTCATTTTTTCAAATTGTGAAAAGTAGGCTAATAACAGATTGACATACCAAACTGATTTCACTACTAAATGTTTGCTTGTTTTATTCTTATGTCTCAACATAATCACCAAAACGATAGAAACATTTGTCGTATCGTAACACATGCTTTCCAATGCCCTCGGTAAAAATGTCTGTCGCCACTGAGGTGGGTACATCTGGAGAGTCTCTTGAAGTGTTTCTTTTTTGGCGAGGCGTTGCCGCCCAACCATACCTTCAATTCTCGAAAAAGGTGAAAATCATTCAGTTGTGGTTTGGACTAAACGGCAGATGGTCCACAACTTCGCACTTGAATTCTTTGAAAAAGTCTATCGTAACGTTGGCACAGTGCGGTGGTCGTGAATAATTTTCACTTCAGTGGCGGCAGAATTCTTTGCTGCGAGCATTGGAAAGCTGGTGTAACGATACGACAAATATTTCAATCGTTTTGGTGATTATGTTCAGATATAAGAATAAATCAAGTAAACATTCAGTAGTGAAATCAGTTTGGTATGTCAATCTCTAATTTTTATACAGTCCATCGGAATTTGAAAAAAAAAAAAAAAAAAGATACGAGCCTTACAGTAGTCGCATATGATGTGTAACATCTGACATGTTATCCTACTCGTATACTACACAGCTTGGACATTCTTAAAATGTTAATTTACACTCCATTTTCATACTGGTACTATGATGAATGTGTAGATTGAATTGGAGATATGCTACTGACACATTTGTGGCGCAGCGGTCAAGCTGTTAGTCTCTCACCAAGGTAGACCGGGTTTGATTCCCGGTCAATACATGTGAGATTTTCGAATTGAAATGCCATGTCCTGTGGTTCGCATTCCACGTAAAAGGGAGGTACCTTGGATCATGATCGTGAGATTAACGGACACGCAAAACTACAAGCTTCCTTCCTTCCGTTTACATTAATAATTCATAATAACAAAGTGACACACAACGTCGTCTGTACTCTCAAATACTGTTAGCACATTCCTCAGTAACTATAACATTCATTATTCTCAAGGCTCTCATACAGTTCGTCGTAAACAATCAAAACATGGCTTCCTACAATCATGAAATGACCTAGTCTCACATATGATGAAAATACAGCTTTTATTCCACTCATATAACAACATTCTGTTATGCATTTAATATTTGACTACTCACCCACAGCTTGACAATAATGCCGCTTACTTAAATGTCATTTGTCGTCTTTGTCCTACCCCATGTGATATTCAACCTTGAACGTGAAGCTTCATAAACTGCTCAATGACAAATGAATGTCGGTGAAACATTTGCCACTGTGCTCGTCAAACCAGTGCCTGCTAAATGCACTGCCTACTGTATTGCCATAACATCCTCGCACTACAGAGCACACACTGCCTTGTATCCAATACACACATTTTCAATTGTACATCCAGCTAGCAGTGCGTCTTCCTTCCGTCCGATCCACTACCGCCCGATTCACTTCCGTCCCCAATTTTCAAAATCACTCCCACAAAACTATCCAGCAACCGAGCGGAAAGATGATACACATCAAAAAGAAACAGCCCTCGAATTATATGCATACCATGGGTCAATTATTTCAGTAGGTCAATAAGAGGAATAGTTTCGTTCTCGACCAGTCTGATCTGTATGTGGAATTTCGTTACTGAGTTTGATGATGAGAGTATTTGTGACTCATACTAAGGAAATTACTTGTGATTAGAGCGTATGACTTGTGTCAAGTAGGTTTGTTGTGGTGGATCTCGTGTCAAGGTTGAGAATACCTCATTGCTGTTAGGACTGTTAGCAGTCTTCTTTATATTCAGGTTATTGTGTGTGTAGTGTCTCAATACAAAAATAAAATACCAGTTAGCGGTGTGATCAGTGACATTTTTATCGGACTTGTTTTCTTTCAGCAGCAGGATTCCACCTGGAATGATATCCGAGAGAAAATCCGCGAACTGGAAGGAAAACCACGTAACAGTGAAGTTCGTTATGGGATGACCCGAATCTTAGGTACCACTACCTTCCAGAGGAAGGAAGGTGACAAAACTGTCGTTTTGGTTCAGAAGCACAATTTTACTGCTGGTAAGTATATCCACATCGGTGTCGTTACAGAAAAAAACTCTAATTTTCCCATCGTGCATGGTTCATATGGTGGAGTGGTTGTGGTTGTTTTAAGGGACAAGTAGATCATCTGCATGGCTCATAAGAGTAAATGAAGTGTGACCGGTGCATTTGCTCCAAGTGTCGTACACTGCACGTCATTTAGCAATCAAAAGAAGGAAGATTTTTCTTTTATGTGACCGTTAAAATAGCGATCATGCGTCAAAGACCTCCAGTTGAAATGGAATCTGAACAACAGGATGTGATATTTCATCTTAAGAAATTCACAAGCATTGACCGAGAACCGAACCCAGTACACTTTGTTGAGAAGCAAGCAGCTTGACCACCGCACCATCATGGCCCCACAAAGCAGCAATCGTATGATGTCGTCGGGTTTCTCTTGAACTATTTATACCAAATTACCTTCCTTCTATTTGCTTCCTCAGTTGGGGTAGGCATGGTGTCCTCATATTTCCGGAGACTGTTTGTAGGCTGATGGTAAAGGACAAAAACGTGCATGCTAACCCACTTAGTCTCAGGGCCGTACCTCCTTGAATGATCACAAATTTGGATATCAACAGAGTTTATACAACTCTGTTGATATCCAAATTTGTTGTTGTTTGAAAGTCCCATAGATGAACTTACGTTGAGAACAGTCTAAATATTTCGGATGGTCGCAATGTTGGATTGTTTTATGTATAGGCCATAGAGTTATCAACCATTAAATTAAAATTATTGCGTAGGTTGATTATTCAAACTTTCACTTCGATCGCATGATTACGACACAAGAAAAAAAAATTCGCACAGCCGCCATCTTGAAGTTATGTAAACAATTGAACTAAATTAAATGCCAGTGCATTGCACTGTGTATAAACATTTACTGTACCATATTTTACTGCGCTCAGATGGTCAAATCGCGAGAAAAGTCTATTTGAATGTTTCAACTTCGCTTGGCCGCCATGTTCGTTTTATACTTTACAGATTTTTGAAAGTCACATAGATGAACTTCTAGTAGTGTCCTTTATCTCCTTACTAAATTTCAGGGTGATATCTGTAATAGTTTCGGAGATATAGAATGCCGGTGAAATATTTCGCTCAGCCGCCATCTTGAGATAACTAAGTTAGATGTCAATGCGTTACAATGTGTACAAAAATTGCTGGAGCAAGTTTCATTGGGTTTGGATGGTTAATTCGCGAGAAAAGTCAGTTTCAAGGATTCAACTTCGCTTTGTAGTTAACAGGTTTTTGAAAGTGTCATATGTGAACTTCTAGTAGTGCTCTTTATCACCGTACAAAATTTCAGGGTGATATCAGTAACAGTTTCGGAGATATAGAATGCCGGTGAAATATTTCGCACTGCCGCCATGTTGGATTGGTGAGACTTAATAAAATTTGAAGTGAACGTAGGGGTCAGCCAAAATGGTGCTATAACCTTACTGAATTTCATTGAAATCGCTCCTGCCGTTTAGAAGTTATTAGAGGGGGACACAACACACACACACACGCACGGACAAAAGGTGATCACATAAGCTTATATTCACATAAATGAAAATAGGCTAAAAATAGGCTAATGCGATTACCTTTTGTCCGTGTGTGTGTGCGCGTATGCGTGTGTGTCCCAGTAACAATATTCCAATGCATTAGTCTTCCCCGGGTCTGTAAATTGAGCCCGCTTGCTCCGAGACAACACGGGGTTGGAGGCTGAAGTCCCATTACAAAAATAGACATATAAACTTGAAATGCAATTGAGCTAGTCCCAGCTCAAGAATGGTATATCTCGGGTTGTATAGAGTTGGGTTCGGAGGAATGATGAAACTAACCCAAATTATCACATCTTGGAAGAAAGCAAAAATCACATTCTACAACAAATAATATGACAGTTTAGTAAAGTCTGCCGTCTGATTTTTAATTGAAACCAAGGATTCCTATTCTACTCTCATATTGGGCAACGAAATTAATTTCACACAGCGCTAGCTAATATAATTCTCCTAGAAAAGAAGCATCCTACTTGCGAGCTCTAGAATATCCCTCAGAGAGGTCCTATCCAACAAAAATCACAAATGATCAACGAGGATAATGGTGGGAAAATAAATCACCTAACCACTACAATTCTACTGTCGACCAAAATATTATGTGTACTCGAGTTTGAAGGTTGTTTGTTAAGTAACCAGTAGACCTACATAAAATCCAATCACATCATCATTTTCATCGTTCTATTTTACGTTAGTTCATGTAGGGTGGAGTTTTTAATTTATATTTTAATATTTTTTATCGCAGTTGGAACACAAAAAGTGCCCGTTTTTAAGCGTGTTTCAACCATGCGTCACATTTAAGAATGATTATCTCACAAACCCGTCATCAGATCGAATCCAAATTTTAACACAATATACATTGGAATGTTGTATAACTGGTTTATTAATTTCAAAATTTTGTGTGTTCAAGAACGAAAGTTGTTATCATTTTTGTAACGTATTTTTTTCTCGGCTCGGGGTCGTTGGAAAATGTAGTTCTTGGTTGCGTTGTAATCCTTATAGATCAAAAAGTTATGCTGTATGACTGTGAAATACGTAAATTAATTCACTTATTTTATATCGGTTTGTATTTGTATGGGGAATTAAGACATGGTTCACCAGTTAGCCGCTCCGGTGAAAGCTGTACAGCGTTGCCAAGGTGGGCTCCATCACGCTTCATGGCTCGCCTCGCTCGGTAGTGATGGGCTCCATATCAGCAACGCTGTACAGCATTTTCCGGAGCGGCTAGCTGGTGAACAATGGCTTAATTACTCGTACAAATACACACATCAAAAAAAGTTTTTCATCACCTCGGTTCCCAGATCTGCGGCATATAGACGTTGACTGTGTATATTGTATCAAAGATACAGTCCCTTTGACTGTTCATAGATGTCACTAAAACTGCTCAAAGATGTAAACAACCATGCATGAGCAGGGCCTATTAGACGGAGGGGGTACGACAGCCGATCAGTTCCAGTCATTCCACCAGGACGAAGGTACGCTGCTCATGTTGTCTGTAGTTCTACCATGCCTAGAAGGTCAATACCGCAGTTCGATCGCGTCCGCATTGTTACTTTGTGTCAAGAAGGGCTCTCAACAAGGGAAGTTTCCAGGCGTCTCAGAGTGAACCAAAGCGATGTTGTTCGGACATGGAGGAGGTACAGAGATACAGGAACTGTCGATGACAGGCCTCGCTCAGGCCGCCCAAGGGCTACTACTGTAGTGGATGACCGCTACTTACGGATTGCCGCTCGGAGGAACCCTGACAGCAATGCCACCATGTTGAATAAGGCGTTTCGTTCAGCCACAGGACGTCGTGTTTCAACTCAAACTGTGCGCAATAGGCTGCATGATGCGCAACTTCACTCCCGACGTCCATGGCGAGGTCCAGCTTTGCAACCCCGACACCATGCAGCGCGGTACAGATGGGCCCAACAACATGCTGAATGGACCCCACGGAATTGGCATCACGTTCTCTTCACCGATGAGTGTCGCATATGCCTTCAACCAGACAATCGTCGGAGACGTGTTTGGAGGCACCCTGGTCAGGCTGAACGTCTTAGACACAATGTCCAGCGAGTGCAGCAAGGTGGTGGTTCCCTGATGTTTTGGGGTGGCATTATGTGGGGCCGACGTACGCCACTGGTGGTCATGGAAGGCTCCGAAACGGCTTTACGATACCTGAATGACATCCTCCGACCCATAGTGCAACCATATCGGCAGAATATTGGAGAGGCATTTGTCTTCATGGACGACAATTCTCGACCTCATCGTGCACATCTTGTGAATGCGTTCCTTCAAGATAACGACATCGCTCGACTACAGTGGCCAGCATGTTCGCCAGACATGAACCCTATCGAACATGCCTGGGATATGTTGAAAAGGGCTGTTTATGGACGTCTTGACCCACCAACCACTCTGAGAGATTTACGCCGAATTGTCGTTGAGGAGTGGGACAATTTGGACCAACAGTGTCTTGATGAACTTGTGGATAGTATGCCACGACGAATACAGGCATGCATCAATGCAAGAGGACGTGCTACTGGGTATTAGAGGTAGTGGTGTGTACTGCAATCTGGACCACAAATGCTGAAAGTCTAGCTGTATGATGGTACAACATGCAATGTGTGGGTCTCATGAGCAATAAAACGAGCTGAAATGTTGTTTGTGTTGATCTCTATTCCCTTTGTATTTAAAGGTTCCGGAACTCTTGGAACCGAGGTGATGCAAAACTTTTTTTGATGTGTGTACAAACCGATATAAAATAAGTGAATTAATTTACGTATTTCACAGTCATACAGCATAACTTTTTGATCTATAAGGATTACAACGCAACCAAGAACTACATTTTCCAACGACCCCGAGCCGAGAAAAAGTTACGTTACAAAAATGATAACAACTTCTGTTCTTGAACACACAAAATTTTGAAATTAATAAACCAGTTATACAACATTCCAATGTATATTGTGGTAAAATTTGGATTCGATCTGATGACGGGTTTGTGAGATAATAATTCTTAAATGTGACGCATGGTCGAAACACGCTTAAAAACGGGCACTTTTTGTGTTTCAACTGCGATAAAAAATATTAAAATATAAATTAAAAATTCCAAACCTACACGATCTAACGTAAAATAGAACGACGAAAGTAATGATGCTATTGGATTTTATGTAGGTCTATTGGTTACTTCACAAACAACCTTCAAAATCGAGTGCACATAATATTTTGGTCGACAGTAAGTTGAATGGAAACCTAATCTCGTTGACCCAAAACATGCACACAAATAATTTACTTAGTTAGAACGGTACCATTTCCAATATTTAAAATTAATTTTTCAATCTAGCTAAACCTGTTCTGAAACCTATAATTATTCACACACAACAAATCTAACCTACCTGAACTGTACAAAATTCACATTTTTACAATTTCCCATCCCTTTATAACGACACCTTATCATCGTGTCTTACTAGTCATGGATTGCATCACCATCACTTGTCAACTCAATAATACACTCATAGTAGGCCTAGTCCGGAATCCAATTTTATTTCGTCGTCCTGTCTAGTTCGAGGTGAATCGTTTGCCTCTCAGAGCCTTTAGCTCACCAAAAATGGCATAAACACAGGGAGATAGGTCTGGACTCTATGGAGGTCGGCTGAGGACCTCCCATTTGAATAAATTATGTCTGCAAGAGCTCCTTGACGGCGTTGGCTGTATGGGGTCTTGCATTGTCATGGAGCCGAATGATCCCGCGGGTGGGCTGTCCTGGTCGTTTCGATTTGATCGCTGTGCCGACGGCCTTGGACTTTTTAGATGGCGGCGAGCCTGCATGCTTCCACTGGCTACTTCGTCGCTTTGACTCGGGTTCAAAGTGATAGCAACATGTCTCATCTCCTGCGACCACCCGTGCTAGAACGCATTCCTTTCATTGGCATAGCGCAGCAGATATTCCAGAGAGAGTCCCATTCGACCTGCTTCTGGTGCTGGTTGAAGACTGCGAGGCACCCATTGGGGGCACTTTTTATGAAATTGCAATGATGGCGTGAACACATCCGACAATCACTCCGACCTCTGCGGCAATGACTGCTACCGTAATTTGCCGTTCTTGCATAATGTGAGCATACACTTGTTGGACAATGTCATCGGTAATGTGGTGTGGCGCTCAAGACCGTACATCATTGGCCAACGACATCCATCCTTCCTTGAATGTCTTGTGCCACGCCTTAACCATTGCCACGGACAGGCAGTACTCTCCGTACACTTGTAACATTCTTCTATGAATTTCCTTTCCCCGCAATCCTTCCGCTGTCAATAAACGCACTATACCCCTTTGCTGTTACTTTTAAGCCTCCATATTACTGGTTTCCACACGGGGGAGCGTGATGGCGTAGTGGCTTTGCTGCTCGTCTTTCACCCGGACGGCCGGGGCTCGAATCCCGGTGACAGCGGGGTGGAATTTTCACCTGAAAAATCACGTGGCGTCAGGAAGGGCACCCGGTCTTAAATCCCCGGCCAAAACCATAATGAGCCGGGTTGGCTCCGGCGACCCCAATTAAATGGGATAAGCCGTAGAGAATGATGATGATGATGATGATGATGATGATGATGATTATTACTGGTTTCCACACGACTGAGTGCAGTGGACGGTCGACGCGTGTGCTTGCTCGCTCTGTCGCCATGAGGGTGTGCGCCCGTGTCCCTCTAGCAGTGAGTTTGATAATTCAGCGCTCTCATAGGGACCACACTGTCGTCCCCAGACCAGGGCATTACAATCCGTTTAGATGTTTTTATTTTAAAGCCTCCGGATCGTTTAATGTTGAATGTATCTTATATATATATATGCAGTATAATTATATATCCTACAGTATATATATAGATAATTACATCGACCTCTTGTAGGCAATGTGAGTGCTTAGATACCAAGTAATTCCGTCATTCGATAATATGCCTGCCTCAACGAGTTACCTCACAGGACTTCAACTGCACTATGTTATTGTAATATAACAGAATCATTACTTTTAATGCAAACGCCTTCTGATGCCATTCCAGAAGAGGCAACTACCTACAAATACCCCAATAAAAGGCTTTATAACAGAATTCCAGAAAATAACTTTCGGGTTAATAACCTTGGCCTTCTGCTCCTTGAAACAACAAACCCCACCAAAGTAACCTTTTTCATATCTTGAATTAGCTTAAGGGGGGGGGGGATTATTGCTAGGCATTGTATAAGCACAGAGGTGTTTATGGAGTTTTACGTCCTTTCTAACTATTGCGACTTTTAGAGACACTGGTGATTTGAGTGACATGACGTCATACGCGTCAACTGCCAACAGTCGTAACATACAATTTTAAGACTTCAGATATAGGCTCATATTGCTTCGCACATATTGGCACTGAATGGGCATGCATCGCTATCCACTGCAAGTGATCGATAACAAAAGAGCCATTAGGAATATGAGTTCATGAGAGAGCAGAGCGTTGGAGGTTACACATGATGGGCGGTGATTAGCACGGATTCAGGCACACATGAGGGGACTGCTTAATTTAGTTGTCAGGTGGTTGTTGTCGATCGGCCATTGTTACACGTACAGCACATTGTACAGGCAGTCTGGAAAGTGCATTCTATGTAATAATAATAATAATGTATAACTACCCCTTAGTAATCCCGTTTCCAACGGGGTCGGGGATGAGATGCGTTGAAATTCCACATGGCTGATGGTTTCTACGGCCGGATGCCCTTCCTTACACAAACCTCAAGAGAAATGTAATTAATGAAGATGAATGAAATTTCAATATCAAGTAGTTGCAACTTTGGCTACCAGACGCCACTCTCACGCAGTGGCGAACGTTGGAAATTGATAGAGGGTTTCTAAACTAAATAACCTAAAATTTAGCTACACACTACGAATTGTTTTCAATGCCATAAATCTATGACATGGGTCCGCCGGCTTTACTTACATACAGAAGGATTTTTACGCTCTCTACAATCTGACGACTTTGGTCGGGTTTGAACCCGCGATCTTGGGCACAGCAGTTCGAAAGAAGGAAGGAAGATTGTAGTTTTACGTGACCGTGAATCTTGTGATTATGAGCTACGGGACCTCTTTTTTACGCGGAATCCTAACCACATGACATGGCATTTCACTTCGAAAATCTCACATGCATTGACCGGGAATCGAACCCAGTCCACCTTGGAGAGAGGCCAACAGCTTGACAACTGCGCGACCACGTCACCGCATAGTAGTTCAGCATGCTATCGACTACGCCACCGAAGCACACTTTATGTAATAATAATAATAATGATAATGTGAGCATCTACTTGTCGGTCAATGTCATCGGCAATGTAGTGTGGCGCTGAAGACCGTACATCATTGGCCAACGCCATCCATCCTTCCCTGAATGCCTTGTGCCGCGCCTTAACCATTGCCACGGACAGGCAGTGCTCTCCGTACATTTGTAACATTCTTCGATGGATTTCCGTTCCCCGCAACCCTTCCGCTTTGCTCTTCTCTAGCCTTCATATTACCAGTTTCCGCATGACTGAATGCAGTAGACGGTCGATGCGTGAGCTTGCTCGCTCTGTCGCCACGTGAGTGTAAGCCCGTGTCCCTCTAGCGGCGAGTTTGGTGCTTCAGCGCTCTCATAGGGACCGCACCGTCGCGTCGTCCCCAAGCCAGGGCATTACGATCTGTTTAGATGTTTTTATTTTATAGCCTCCAGCTCGTTTCCTTTTGAATGTCTCATATATATGGATAATTACACCGACCTATTGTAGGCAATGTGAGTGCTTCGATACCAAGTAATTCCATCATTCGATAATATGCTTGCCTCAACGAGTTACCTTACAGGACTTCAACTGCACTATGTTATTTTAATATAACAGAATCATTACTTTTAATGCAGACTCCTTAGTAAACGAAAGTTTACAGTCGGTCAAAACGATTGCACCCCAATGAGATGGGTACAATCATGTTGACCGACTGAAAAGGATGAAACTTTCGATTTTTTTAATCGAGTGGCTCCCACGGACTCAGCGAGGGAACTCACCCCTACCGCCATTTACAGGCAGTGTCCTAGAGCTGGGAACATCTAATCGGAGTGGATACAACTGGTGAGGTGGGATTAGCACCTCGCCCAGGCGGCCTCACCTGCAAAGCGAACAGGGGCCTCATGAGGGAAGGGAACGGAAGGTTAGGATGGATAAGCAAGGAAGAGGGAAGGAGGCGGCCGTGGCCTTACAGTATGGACCATCCCGACATTGGCCCGAAGACGAAGTGGGAAACCACAGAAACTCACTTCGAGGATGGCTGAGGTGGGAATCGAACCCCCTCTACTCATTTGGACCACCCGAGGCTGAGTAGACCCCGTTCCAGTCCTCATACCACTTTTCAAATTTCGTGGCAGAGCCGGGAATCGAACCCAGGACCTCCGGGGTGGCAGCTAACCATGCTGACCGCTACGCTACGGAGGCGACCGAATAATAATTATAATAATACGTATCATGTCCCAATATGAGATTCAGTCGAACTTCTACATCCCAAATTCTTGGTATTTCAAAGTAATTTCTATTTCCTGGCGAAGTTCTACACAATTTATATGACATGATTTTTCTATTATTTGAATATATCGATAACTCAAATTATATTTTGTTCCCCAGGCATAAAATAGGTGTTTTCATTCCGAAGCTGGGCTGAAAATGCCGTTGAATTGTGATCTCTAGGTGTGACATGGGAATTGCAATATGGATTCATTTGTGTAGAACACCAGGACTGTGAATTTCTGTAAGCAGTTTATTATATGAGTTGTGGTCAATGTGTACCTCAGACAGTGAGAGTCAGCCAGCTAACAACAGTTCACTAGAGTATTTATGTACTGTATTTATGGTAATAGATCCCTTTTGTCGTGACAACGTCAAATAAATTGTTGGAATACTGTGACGTTCGTGAAAAAGTGTTACAGTGAAAGGTGATGATATCGTTTTATCTCTCTTCTGTTGCAACGCTCTCTCCCTCTTCTGTTGCTGCGCTTGAGTGTCGCTACTGTCGTTTCTGAATGTCACGTGTGAACCTCTGGATGGTTTTTGATGCAGTTTTCACGATTCTGTAAAGGATATCTCGAGGAAGATTTCTGTAGAAAATAATTTTCTGACCAAACGAAGCGGAGCAGTAACGATTTCAGTAAATTAGTCGAAAACCAACACATGGCATCCGTGTGCTTTTTAAGCTTACGCTGGGCAAACCGTTAAAAAATATCAATATACTATGGGTGTAAGAATTGTTCAGCATGAAAAGTTCTACAAAAGAGTTCCCGAGAGCGTATCTCTATCTTCAATACATCGCCCACGATAAGGGTTTTTACGTTTTCATTTCTTCCAAGAATCTCCATTCAAATACTGAGGCGAGAGTTCACGAGCTGGCTAAGGGGCGACTCTATCACCCCAGTTACAGCCTAGCTAGAGGGCGAGCCTATTACCCCAGATACAGCCAGCTGCAAACTGTCGAGTCGTGTTGAGTTAAAACTTCAGAGAAGAGTGGTTGTGTTTGGAGTTTCGATGGATCTGTAACTCCGCTTTTCTTCATTTTGCCTGTGAACTTTCCGTTCCGCAAAATACATAATTAAACAAGAAGTTCCGTAACGAACTAAAGAGCCTACGTTTCCTAAAATGTAAGATTCATGCCAATGATTAATCTATATGGATCTAAGTTATCTAGAATAATGACGAAATTAAGTTGGTAATATTGAAATTTCTAATTAGTTCGAAATAAAATATAGGCTACCTGGCATAATGTAGCCTAATAGAGCACTACAGTTGGCAGCCCTGGTGAGAGAATATATTCTTAGTTCCATCTCTTAAGGTACTGTGCCCAATTAGACACGGCAGACTGGCATCGAACTCGGGTCTTATCAAAGAAGACCAGACCCATGATTCTGCCCAGAATCGAATCATTGATCTCTGAGGGGGAACAGCTACAGGGAACCCGAGGAGCAATGAGTTATATCTGCATATAATCATAATAGCAGGATTTCACGGCTAGAACGGGAATATCATAGCTTTTAAGGTGGATCATTGCAAGAAAATACAAAGCCCATGTACGTTTTAGAAGCCTGAATGCTAGAAAGCAAACCAGCTTGACAGTTGACAAATCGTAGTTAGCGAAGGGGCGTTTTTAGGTGACGCCAAGGAACTAATTTTCGTCTGGACCGCAAGAACAGCTCAAGATTAATGACTCTGGGATCCACCGTCTCACAAGGCATAAAGGTGGAGAGGGGGCAGTCGCCCACAGAAATTAATTGATTTCAGCCAATTGGAGCATTGAAATGAAATAAAACTTACACCCAGGTGAATATATTCTAGGAAAGATAATTTAGGAGTGTTCTCACGCCTAAATTAAAGCCTACATCTATAAACGAGCCTCTGAACAGACTGCTTCCGCTCGGGAGGAAGGTTTTGGAGATCAGCAGAGGGGGAATTACCAGGATAGCGTCATGACGCCATGGAAGAAGGCAATTAATTGTAATTAATTGGCCGAAGCGATCGCTTGCACGCGAGTGATTTTGGGACCTCCACACTTAGACAAACGAGGATTGTACTTCACTTTGTCTGGAAATGTATTATTTCAAGAAGGGAGTCGGTCCTGAATGTCCAGTGGACTATGTTTCACAAGAAAGCCTTATATAGGGGAAGCTTCGCAGGGAAGTTAGTTCGTCTTCAGTTCGTCTTGACTCAACACGTGAACTAACACGCTGCCAGATCACGCAAGAAAGTGCGCGAATTTATAAAGTATCGACGCTCAAGTGTAATTGGAGAACAATGGAAGCGCATCATGCAGCTTCACAACAGTAATTAAGCATCGTGTAGGATTTAGTCTACAGCAGACGTTTAACCAATAACATACGCGAGTATAAATTCAGTACAGCGTAGGGGTAATTTAGGATGTTTATAGACAACGAACATACCAGGAGGCGTTGTCATAGTTAAAAATGACACATTATTGTCAGGATCACTACAGTTACGGGAACCTGGAAGGCGTCACAAATAGTCGTGACAGAGGATTGAAAAGAATTGCAGTAGGGGTGATATAAACTGTAGGTGACGGGAATCGAACGCATGCACACGAAAGATAGACTTTCATGGAGACCAGCAGTTGTCAGGAGTTAGCTGCATCGCATCTCTGAGGTCAGGCGATAGTTGGAGTCCAATCAAGGATCCATGTGTGAAATAGTGCGGGAATTGTATATAAAGTTATATTACAGTGATTTTTAAAAGTGTTTATGTGTATGTGGTAAAATAATATGTATTGTGTCAAAGTGAGAAAAGCCAGTGATGGAAAATATGATTACCATGTGTGAAGTGTATACCATGTGTCGTGTGATAGATATCATGATGGCTTAAGCTAAGCATCATGGTAGGCTCTTGGCTGGCGCGCTGGACTAACCCAGTAAAAATGAAAGTGAGTACAAATTTAATATGTTGATATGATTAAATAGCTTACCATACAACGAAGCATCACTCTAAAACTAAGAATTAACATTCATTTATGTACGAGCTCACATCCCTCGTATTTTGGTAAAATATGGCTTGGAGGATGATTTGTTTACGGCTATATCGGCGTAAGACATTGATGAAAGTAACGGTAACGTTAAATAATAATAATAATAATAATAATCTGGGGTCGGTAACAGTAATGAATAAATAATCGGCATGTCAGGCCTAGAGTACGAGCAAAGTGTGTCATGTCTAACGTAAGAGTACTGTGTTATAGTAAACAGTAAGAAAGAAACGTAAAACATCGAGATAATGAGACTTTCTCAGTGCCATTGAATGTTTATTATGGTAAATTCTACAGGGTTGTATTTGAGAACCATTAAGGTAGTTAATGTAAGCCAGTAAATTTATACTTGTTTTGGGAGCTACGTACAGCTTTGGCTTATGAGTAATTGCAGAGAGGACGTGAGTGCTTTAATAATTGAGTCATCTATAAGAAGTATTGTTTGAGCCGCGTACAGCGAGCAAGTAACGTAGAATCAAGAGATTTACGTCAATAAGTTGCGGGGATCATCCAAACATAGTTTGCGCGTTAGGCGAATCTAGTCGGCTAACCTTCGATATCTACGAGATAGTATCGCTTTGGAGCATACTTGTATTATTCGCAACGAAGTGGGACAGAGGCTGTCTGTATCCACCGTTTGCAGATTTGTTGCCACTAGGGATAACTATTAGAGACCCTGTGTGAGCCCATATATTAATTGATCTGCCCTTAGAGGTAAGACTAATGGTTCGTCGTATAGGAAACGCCGATTTCCTCTTGTTATAGGCAGCTGCACCAGTGAGAGAACGTTGATACTTGAGATGCGCACCAGAGCCACTAATGTCGCCACAGAACGGCAAAGCTATCCGTGATCCATCCCCTGCCATGAATATTAATTAGGAGCCGAGTTGAGCCCATTATATTCTAAATGTAGGTGTTAAATAATTAGAATGACTCAATTACTAGGGACACAACCCACTCAGGGTACCTCCAGTGTAACTGCACCAGTAAATAAACTTGACCTTGCAAGAAGCCAGATGGGGTGACAGGAAGGCCACTGGACCGGCGGCCATCTTTCTCAGGCAGCCGAAACTAATTTATTGTCCGTTTGGAAAGGAAGTCTGTTGACCTGATCCTTTTATTTTAAAAGCGTAGTGGGACACTGAAGAATCTCGATATTTCGAAAAGTAATTAAGATATGATTGATGTGATGATGCCAATTGAATTAAATGCTTTATTTCCACACACATACCATGTTGGAATGCTGTGATCGGATAATATTTGGCCCAGTTATTCTCTGAGGAGGAATACTGCACCAAATAAATATAGGCATCTTTGTAAAGTGTAGTTGCCCAGTTTACACTAATTTATTCATACGGGTAGCGTAATTTCAATGACATGACACGTTTGTAACGATAATGTTTTGACTAGACCCAGAAAATCGTTGTATGGTGAAGCTATAAAACATCTCTATCCATGTGTATTTTGGAAGGGAAAGTGTACTACTTCATCGTTTCAAATTGATGGGAAAAAAAAAAGATTTGCACGACACAACACTTGTTAATTAAGGCATAAGATAATGAATTAATGTTACTGAAAGTAAATGCCCCGTGTAAAACGGATACATGTTTAATAATTGCAGATTTAATGTCATTTAAAGATAAATTGTGTTTATTGTGTTGTGATATTCCAGTTTGTGTTAAATTGTGCCACGTGAAGAACACTATGGACACTCGCAAATGTCAGAGAGTATAAATAATAGGATGTTTTGAATAGACTTGAGTGCGGTGAAGCACTAATTTTAAGGAGAGACTCACAGATAACTTTGATTTTCGTTGTGGGAAGTAAATGTAAAGTATCTTTTGTTTGTGTTTTATGTTGTATTGCCATGATTTTCTATCAGTAAAAGTTATATTTAGGAATATGTTGTTTCTTTCAAGTAGAGTAGTCACCTGACAGACTCAAATCCTGAGCATGTGATCGTATGGTGGGCATGAATGTCCCATACCTCGAAAGACCGTGAGTTAGCTGGGATACGAACACATGTTCCATATGATGACGATTGGGTACAGTACAGAATACAAAATTTGGTTGAAGTCCAATGGATCGCATGGACGTTAGATGCAGTTAAACATTGCATCTAACAGCGCGTGTAAAATCATGTTGGCAACAATGACATACATGTATTGGTCAGAAATAATCTGAAATAATATGATCTATTGTTGTAACAATGTTGAATGAAATCCATTAGTTAGTATAGAAATTACATGCATTTTAAAATTGGACCTATCAGCAGGCTTAAAATCATGTTGGCAGCACTGGCGTAGGCCTATATTAGTTACTCCAAATTAATCTAGAATGCCAGGTACCATACGTGTGCAAAGTTTAGAGCTATTGGCTTGCATACTTTCTGATATATTGATATTAGGGTAACAAAAATAGAGACAGCATTTATTAACAGTTGGCAACCCTGGTTACTTTTAAGAATCGGCATAGTTATGTCTATTATGGTACACATAGCACATACGAAATTTGGTTGAAATCCAAACTATAGTATAGAAATTTCATTTATTTAAATTTGGACCTCTCAGCAGGCTTAGACTCATGTTGGTAGCACTGACGTATTTAAGTTAATCCAAATTAATATAAAATGTCAGGTACTATACGTGTGCATAGTTTAAAGATGTCGGCTTGCATACTTTCTGATATATGGGTATTTGGATTAAAAAATGAGAGCATTTATTAACAGTTGGCAGCCCTGTAGGCTCTTAAGAATACGCTCAGTCATATCTGTTTATGTACACATAGCACATACGAAATTTGGTTGAATTCCAATTGATAGTGTAGAAGTTATATGCATTTAAAAATTGGACCTCTCAGCAGGCTTATAATTATTTTGGCAACACTGCCATGTATGGCCTCCTGGAAATTAAACTGAAATATTATTATCTATACGTGTGCCAATTTTGAAATAGCTCCCATTCATACCTTCCAAGATATCCAACATGGAGCTCAAATTTCAATTGCGATTTTTCAGCAGTTGGTAGCACTGACATCATTTTCAAATATGGCCGTGAGATATTCAGGTATAGATCTTTACTCCTACCAAATTTCTTTTCGATTGCTCCAGCCGTTTAAGAGTTGATGGGGGGGGGGGGGGGGGTGCGGACACACAGACAGACAGACAGACAGACACACATTTGCCCGATCTCATAAGTCTACTTTTTCTTCATTTTTGCAAAATGTGAAAAGTAGGTTAAAAATATACGGAGCTGAAATTTCGCAAGAGCGACAGCTTAAACAAATTAGTCCGAGAATACGTTGTCACGCTCAAATATCGTCGCGCATCGTAGTTGCACACACCCAATCATTTATTTTTTCAAGTATATCTTTATCTCGAATTTTCGATATCTCGAAGTAATTTCTATCTCCGAAAGCACTTACAGATATCGATGTTCGACAGTAGTTTGAAGTGACTGAACTACCTCACGCAAATAAATTCTATGATTAATTCCCGTTGAATTAGGAAAATTATTACTACCTGCGAAGCCTCCGTGGCTTAGGCGGCAGCACGCCGGCCTCTCACCGCTGGGTCCGTGGTTCAAATCCCGGTCACTCCATGTGAGATCTGTGCTGGACAAAACGGAGGCAGACAGGTTTTTCTCCGGGTACTCCGGTTTTCCCTGTCAACATTTCATTCCAGCAACACTCTCCACTATCATTTCATTTCATCTGTCATTCATTTAATCATTGCCCCAGGGGAGTGCGTCAGGCCTCGGCAGCCGGCACAGTTCATATCCTCGCCGCTAGATGGGGGCTTCATTCATTCCATTCCTGACCCGGTCGGAGACTGGAAGCAGGCTGTGGATTTTCATTTTTCATTACTACCTGCACAGTTGTAATAAAAGTTGGTTCGAATAACAAGCAATAAAAAGTCAATCATTTGGCTCATAAAAGCCCATCGAACGTACAGGGTGAACCGGCAGAGTAGTGACGGTCATTTTACATTTGCTCTTTCCTACCTTCATACCGCCAAATTCTGTGCAAGGAGGAACTGGGGGAGCTTGTTATAATATAATATAATATAATATAATATAATATAATATAATATAATATAATATAATATAATATAATATAATATAATATAATATAATATAATATAATATAATATAATATAATATAATATAATATAATATAATATTAGGTTGGTGCATAAGTCCGTAGCGTTTTTGTTTTTGCATGTTGGTATTCCGGTTGCTATGGTTTTATTTATCGACTGTCATTGTTGCTTGGTAGTTCAATGTTTGCTCTTGAGTATACATATTGGAGGTTTGTCAATTGCAGAGCCGTGGACGCTAGAAAATGGAGTGCCAAGTGGAGAAATAGGAACATTTCCGACATATTCTTCTCTTTGAATTCAATAGAGGGACGAAAGCTGCAGAGGCGGCCAGAAACATTTGCGCCGTGTATGGGGACAATGCTATTGGAGAGAGCACGGCAAGAAAGTGGTTTTCTCATTTTAAGGTGGGTCGTTTTGACCTTAGTGACTCCCCACATTCAGGAAGGTCGTCGGCATTTGATAAAGATCGTTTAAACGCATTAATTCACAATGATCCACGTCAGTGTACACGAGAACTGGCAAATGTGATGAACTGTGATCATTCCAGCATTGTGTGACATTTGCATTCAATGGGTAAGGTTCAAAAATCTGGTGTATGGGTACCACATGCTCTAAGCCAAAATCACAAAAATCAGCGGGTGGTCATATGTGCATCTCTGCTTGCTCGTTATCGATTGGCTCGTGAACAACCTCGACCATTCCTATCCTGTATTGTTACTGCTGACGACAAGTGGCGTAAAGCTAACATAAGGAGAAGAAAGGAATGGTTAAGCCCAAACTCCCCGTACAAAGACCTGCGCGCATCCACAAAAGATAATGCTATGCATCTGGTGGAACACCGACTACGAATTGCTTCCCCGAGGCGTAACCATCACTGCTGACATTTATTGCCTACAACTGAGACTCTTGCAGATGCAATCCTAGAAAAACAACCAGCAAGACTGCGTGAAGTGATGCTCCTCCATGATAACGCCCGCCCACACTCTGCTAACCTCTCAAAAAACACTATACAGGAGTTGGGCTGGAAAATCACTCCTCACGCACCTTATTCGCCCGATCTTGCGCCCTCAGACATTCACATTTTCCGCTCCCTATCGAACAGCCTGTAAGGAACTTCCTTTTCGGATGAAGATGCGCTCCGAACATGGCTTGAAGATTTCTTCAATTCAAAACCACGTGATTTCTACAGACGCGGAATCGAAAAATTACCATAGCGTTGGCAGACTGTTGTAGATAGTGAAGGAGAATATGTTACTGATGATTAACGTCTTTCTTATGTGTATCTGATGTGTTTAATAAACTTATAAACTTGATGTGGATAAACTTATGGAAAACGCTACGGACTTATGCACCAACCCAATATAACCTAAGACTCGTTTTGCTCGATGTCTCAAGAGATAATTTTGTATTTTATTGCGTTCATAAACAACGCAACAAAGTTATTAACATTCAAGTTTGTTGTTTTACTTTGATTCATATCTACTGAAAGTAATCCTAGGTACCTTGAAATATACCATAATCCACATTGTAACACTATGACTCGATGTTTAATAACACACATGTATTAATTCGTTTCCTTATATATGGAAGAATTGATCTATCACGTCAGCAATTTTTCATTTTCAGTTCCTTGTAAATAACAAAATAACTAACTAACTCAATGAATGAATGAATGAATGAATACAGAGGTGTGCAAATTACTAGAATCAAATAAAGAATTTGAATGAGTCACAATTTTTGACTCAACGTCATTTTTTTTTTTTACCGTCGACTTGAGCCTCTATGGACTGCGTGTTAACAACCACTCTCATTTCAGTGTCTGCGTCTTGGTCGTTTGCCGGCTTTGACATCTTGCCAGTATCTCTTGAGCCCATCTATCAGCTTGTTCTTTCGCTCCTCTGTTAAAGGGCCTCTCCGTCTTCTGGGTTCCGCCTCCACCATAAAACCCTGATAGCTTTTCACCATCCTTCTGAAACTATTCCTGTCTTTGATTTTATCCTCCGTAATGCCCACCTGTCTCATATCTTTCTCACACACTTGGAACCATTTCAACTTGGAGATCTTCGGTTTAAGAAAATTCCAGGTTTTCATTGTGAGCCGGTCATTATTCATACGGAAGATGTGCCCATAAAACAGCAATCTTCATTTTCTAATTGTTCTTGTTATCTGTTCCATCTTGCTGTATACTTCTTTATTTGATATACAGTCAATCGAACCTGTCCGTCAACCCATCTGTTGCCCATGATCTTCCGTAGTAGTCTGTGTTCTCTTCCAAGTAGCTGATTGACTTGTCCTGTTCGATTCATGCACAGGGTCTCCGAAGCATATAAACCTTCTGGTCTGACAACAGTGCTGTAGTGCCTTAGTTTGGCTCCTATACTCAGCATTTTTTTATTGTAGATGTTTTTAGTCAGTTGGAACGCTCGCTCTAGTTTCAGGATGCGGATATTTGTCGCTTCTTGTTCTAGCCCATTCTCTTGGATTACTTCACCCAGGTATTTAAACTTCTTGACTCTTCGAATCTTTCCATGGTCTGTCAACAACCATTCTGGACCTTCACTGATGTTAGTCATGTATTTCGTCTTCTCAAACGAAATTTGTAGTCCTACTTACTCTGCTGTTTCTTTAAGATGGTTTATCTTCCTGATTGCTGAACTGATGTTGTTTTAATTTTATTTTATTACCCTATTTAGTAATGTTTTCTCCACTGTGTACGAACAACTTTTCCCATCAGTAATTTCACCTAAAATTTTCGAAATTGGAGATTCTGAAGGACACCTGAGCTGGGCCCATTTTCTCTTTTTTTCCTTGACTTTGGAATGTATCCTTTAAATCAGGTGGTTTCAATCCATTGTCCACGAATCTTTGAATAGTTCACGAGTGGATAAACAGTAATAAAAGACTTCCAATCTCTCTGGTCTAAATTCAGACAAAAACTAGAATAATGTAACCAAAACAAAACATGTGGCATTCTGCATTAGGAAGGCTCCTCTTTTACTGGAAATTGTAAATTATTAGTTTACTGTCAGATTCTTTAAAGAAAGGTTACTATGACTGTTGTTTAAACATTTGAAGTAATTTCAGCACATTGCAAAATATTTCTACTGTATTAAGTCACAAAACGAACACAGTAAATGTTGGAAAACTGTCATTGAGTGTAATAATTTGCATACCTCTATAGATAGACAAATTTATCTCTACTTAGTATAAAACAAAGTCCTCGATTCTTGGATGTTACGGGAAAACGCGAGAACCACTGGATGGATTTTAATGCGGTTTTCACCATTCTGTAAAGGACATCTCGAGGATGATTCCTGTAGAAAATAATTTATTTATGATCAAAGGAAGCCGAGCAGTAACGATTTCAGTGGAAAAGTCGAAAAAAAAACTGGCGTCCGAGCGCTTTGTAAGCTTCCGCTGGGCAAACCGTTGAATATATCTAAATACTATGAGTGTAATAATAGTTCAGCATGAAAAGTTCTACAAAAAATCCCCGAGAGCATATGTCTATCTTCAATACATCACCCACTATAAATGTTTTTACGTTTTAATTTCTTCCAACTATGTTCATTCAACAACTGAGGCGACAGTTTACGAGCTATCTAAGGGCGAGTCTATTATCCCTGTTACAGACTATCTAGCGGACGAGCTTATTGCCCCAGATACAGCCAGCAGCAAACTGTCGAGTTAAAAACTTTAGAGAAGAGTGGTTGTGTTTGGAATTTCCCTGGAAGTGCAACTCTGCATTTCTTCATTTCGCCTGTGAACTTTTCATTCCGCAAAATTCACAGTCAAGTTAAGATTGGACGGAAGGGGGATTTGTGTGTCATGCACCTCGCCATTCTTAAATTACGTCTGGCAAGAATTTGTTGCACTGCATCTCCATGGTAATATAATTAATAGTCCAGACAGTGATTTTAACCCATCATGCCGAAACGTAAAACGGATATTGGTCGTTGTTCATTGACATTGGAAAAAGGCGCTTATCACGTAAAGCATTCATAACTGTTCCCGGGCGAAGCTTGGTCAGGTTGCTAGTTAATTAATAAATAAAGAGGTAAAGCAAGATTTAGAATGAAATAGTATAAGAAAAGAAGACACTGTGGACAGAGGGATTTTTCGAAAGAAGGTGTTAACTTAGGTATGGAACGTTTCCAGGGAAGAGAGAAAAGGAAACCTGGGACGAAGTGCCCTGGGGTCAGAAAGAAGCAGCATAGTCGAAGAAAGAAAAAAATATTGGGAAGAACGGAAGAGAAAACAACAAAGAGTGAATGATTGAAATTGGCACATGGTCCATAGCAGGCCTCATCGGCAAGGAGAAGAAGAAATACATAATTAATTACTTTCAGAACAAGACGTTAAAAGCAACATCCTCTGTTAAGATAAAGGTTCATGAAACACCAAGGAATCTTGGTGGCGAGTCGTCTGGAATAACTGAAAGATTTGTGTGTACTGTAGTGTATATCAATTACCAACTCACATTCATTTCGAATTGAATCGGTCGCAGCTGAAAGCATTAAGTCAAAAATGGCCATTTTTAAACATTTAATATTCTGAAGTATTGACGCAAGGGCCTTGGAACGGCAGAGGAAAATATTAAGTCAGCCTTCTGTTTAAGCCAGAAACCACTGCTACATGTAGTGTGATCAGAGGAGAAAAGCATTAAGTCAACGACTTGCTGCCTTTCAGCGCCGTATTCCGTACTTAATGTTGGTCGCACTGCAAGATTCCCGCGTGTTACAGTGTTATTGTAAATTACATCTGTACAGGGTTTAGGTTGTTTTTATGTTACAAATCCATTTTACAATAAAATTTCATGTGAAATTTTCATTCTGAATGACTTTATGTCACTCTAAACTGACCACGGAACTGAAAGGCATTAAGTCACGTTTCCAAAATTGATTTGAAAAATGAAAATGAAAATCCACAGCCTGTTTCCAGTCTCCGACCGGGTCAGGAATGGAATGAATGAAGCCCCCATCTAGCGGCGAGGATATGAACTGTGCCGGCTGCCGAGGCCTGACGCACTCCTCTGGGGCAATGATTAAATGAATGACAGATGAAATGAAATGATAGTGGAGAGTGTTGCTGGAATGAAATTTTTGACAGGGAAAACCGGAGTACCCGGAGAAAAACCTGTCTGCCTCCGTTTTGTCCAGCACAGATCTCACATGGAGTGACCGGGATTTGAACCACGGACCCAGCGGTGAGAGGCCGGCGTGCTGCCGCCTAAGCCACGGAGACGATTTGAAAAATATGTTTATTAAATTAATATTGATATTCCGCTAGCACAAAATATAACCTGAATAGTTGCTTTACAACATAGATGACTAATATAGTGTGTTTGTTAAGTTCTGTGCTGTTTCCTGAAAAGTGGTGAAAACTGACTTAATGCTTTTCAGCTCCGACTGATTCAATTAAGAATTTCATAGTAAATTGGTGAATGCCGAAATAAAATGCATTGCAAGGGAAATACAAATGCCAATGTCACAGAAGTTCTGTCTGGTCGGCAAGTCTGTCCTTTTGCCCCGTGTACTTGGGTGAGTGTGGAATTTGGGCTCACAACCTGCGTTATTGGATGACTGTATTAATGTGTGTGTATTTGCAATTCAGGTGAGGATTGGGAAGGTAGCGGCAACGCCATTAAGTTAGGTA
Source organism: Meconema thalassinum (assembly GCA_946902985.2). NCBI lineage: Eukaryota > Metazoa > Arthropoda > Insecta > Orthoptera > Tettigoniidae > Meconema > Meconema thalassinum. The sequence goes on along the minus strand of OX336389.2, from coordinate 62,171,892 downwards.
CCATCCCGGGATTCACCTGAAGTAGTGGCAAACCACGGAACACCACTTCCAGGATGGCTGAGGTGGGAATTAAACCCACCTCTTCTCAGTTTTGCCTCACGAGGCTGAGTGGACCCCATTCCAGCTCTAAGACCAGAATTGAGTTCCTTGGCAGATCCTGGAATCAAACCCGGACCTCAGGGTTGACAACCAGCAATGCTAACCACTACACCTGGAAATGGCAGATGTCTGATAAACGGTGCTATTGAAGTGACGGTAGTAATGAATGGAGCTTTGCGACATCATGGTCATGTAGCCCCTTGTACTTGGGCGTACGAGGGATCTATCTAATAACCTGTGACATTGTGATGTCTGTATTTATGTGTGCATTTGTAATTTGGGCTAGACTGGTTGGGAGGTGGCCATGGTATTTGCCTCGGGTAGAAATAGGAAACCACAGAGAACCACTTATAAAGTCTATTCGCCGTGTCGAGACAGTGCCCCTGGCTACCCGGACAGGAAAACACGCCCAGTTCACGTCATCGGCTCAGCCGGACAGGGGTTGCCAAGAAGCTCCGAGATCATTAGTCATGCCGTACCCCTAGAAAAGACAAGACTTGCTGCACTTAGTGCTGTGCTGCACTGTGTACTGTTGCCTATCATGAGCCGTTAAGAACTAATTAAATAATTAATTAATTAATTAAATACATAAACGAACAATACAAAATAAAAGATACGAGCCTTACAGTAGTCGCATATGATGTGTAACATCTGACATGTTATCCTACTCGTATACTACACAGCTTGGACATTCTTAAAATGTTAATTTACACTCCATTTTCATACTGGTACTATGATGAATGTATAGATTGAATTGGAGATATGCTACTGTCACATTTGTGGCGCAGCGGTCAAGCTGTTAGTCTCTCACCAAGGTAGAACGGGTTTGATTCCCGGTCAATACATGTGAGATTTTCGAATTGAAATGCCATGTCCTGTGGTTCGCATTCCACGTAAAAGGGAGTTACCGTGGATCATGATCGTGACATTAACGGACACGCAAAACTAGAAACTTCCTTCCTTTTACATTAATAATTCATAATAACAAAGTGACACACAACGTCGACAGTACTCTCAAATACTGTGAGCACATTCCTCAGTAACTATAACATTCATTATTCTCAAGGATCTCATACAGTTCGTCGTAAACAATCAAAACATGGCTTCCTACAATCATGAAATGACCTAGTCTCACATATGATGAAAATACAGCTTTTATTCCACTCATATAACAACTTTCTGTCATACATTTAATATTTGACTACTCACCCACAGCTTGACAATAATGCCGCTTACTTAAATGTCATTTGTCGTCTTTGTCCTACCCCAAGTGATATTCAACCTTGAACGTGAAGCTTCATAAACTGCTCAATGACAAATGAAAGTCGGTGAAACATTTGCCACTGTGCTCGTCAAATCAGTGCCTGCTAAATGCACTGCCTACTGTATTGCCATAACATTCTCGCGCTACAGAGCACACACTGCCTTGTTTCCAATACACACATTTTCAATTGTACATCCAGCTGGCAGTGCGTCTTCACTTCCGTCCGATCCACTTCCGTTCGATCCACTTCCACCCGATTCACTTCCGTCCCCAATTTTCAAAATCACTCCCACAAAACTATCCAGCAACCGAGCGGAAAGATGTTACACATCAAAAAACCGCGCTGTAGCATGTAACCTTCACATGTAGGCTATACACAGCACTGGAGTTGGCACAGCTCTATGCGGGCAGCCCTGCAATCACGTGTACAACTGTGTTTACTTCCACTAACTCGACTCGGCGAACAGACTTAGGTTAGTTGAGAAGGCAATCGAACGTACATCTTAGGTGTTCTGCCACACGAGGTTGAGTGTATTCAGTAACAGCAGTCAGACCGGAATTATACTTCTTAGCAGAATTAAAAATTGAATCTGGACCTCAGAGATGACAGGCAAGAATACTACGATGTTCCGTCTGCCAGATATATAAATGTAATGACATATATTAATGAATGACTTGTGTTGATTTGGCTGCTCCTCTTAGTTCAAGTGGGTTGTCGTCGCTGGGCCTCAAGAATCCGTTATGTGATAGTAACATTCATCTTTTCCCCTAACGCTTGTTATATAGAGAATTTTGCTGAACCAGTGACAATATCATATTTTTAGTTAAGATGGCGACGAAAGACGAAATGATTTTGGTACCTCAAATTGCTTGCGGATAACCTAATCACTAACCATTGTAATGACGGCATCATCGTGGTAACTAACCCCGTGCACTTAAGGGACACTAGGTCTGAGTTTTGCTCAGAAATTGTAAAAATATCAGTTTTTTAATGTTTTTGGTATAATTACGCGGACAACTTAGTGAAAGTTATTTCCGAATTCAACCATATTTAAAGGTCCAGCGACTGCTTTAAATGTCTTGTGCGTGGTATTTGAAGGCCCCCTTTTGATGGACTTCATTGAGGCGAGTATTTCTGTAACTATTTTGCTAATTAAAGTCGGATTTTTCCTTTCACGAGTTCAAATACTCAGTATTCCTGTATGGTGCTTCTATCTGGCGGTATACAAGAGAAATATTGCTACGTGATGAACATAAATACTAATTTGTTGAATAAAGTATGCGAACATGTTTCAGAATTGAAGTCTGGCATAATCAACCTACTGTATAGTACACTACTCGTAACTTATTGTATATGTCACCGACAGCAGTGGCTACGCTCATTAAAGCGCACCGTTAGGTCATTGGGCCAAGCTCTCTGCTGACTCGGCAGACGCGTGGGTTCGAGCCCCACCGTCGGCCGTCCTTGAACTTGTTTTCCGTGGGTTCCCGCTTTCAAAACCAGGCAAATGCTGGGACGGTACCTTCTGATAGGCCACGACCGCTTCCTTCCACATCCTTGCCCAGTTTCATTCATCTTCATCATTTCATCTCTCATCCGGCGGCCACGGGCGTCGACTAGAAAGACCTGCACTCGGCCTCTCAGGGAGCTACACGACAAAAAAAAAATGTATATGTCACGGCACGCATCTCATAGCAATATTATCACAAAATTTTAGAGATGCTTTCTTTTATGTGTATTATTTCTGCCCCAGTGGTATGAAGGACATCAATCTAGTGGGGATTGGGACATGAATTATGAAGGTAGTTTTGTGGTGACTCTAAAACTTTCAATCTCCTAGTTCATGAAAATGTGTACCTCAGTTTCCCATCTTTTGAAACAAAATGTTCCCCTTGCGCATCAGATTTGCAGCTATAATGTTGCAATATTTTATACACATTGTATATCAGTGTATCGTAGTGTTTTAGCGTAGTATTCTTAGTTTTGCCACTAAATATATTTTAATTTTAAAATAACAGGTAAAATTTATATCCAAACAAATATTCATATGAACTTCAAACCATTCACTAGATTTGCTTTTATATTAAATATCTATAAGGGACAGCCATGAAAATGAGCTACCTCCATATGTTTAACGCGAGGACCATTTTCAAAATTTGCATAATTTTCAAATAAAAATAATAATAATAATATATCCTAAACGGTTTGAGATAGAAAAGTGTAAATCAGTAAAATAGTGTAAATTGGTATTAGAGTGCGGTGTGTAAAATTAGAACGATAACAAATAATAATTACAAAAATTGAAAACTCAGTCCCAGTGTCCTTAAAATCTTGTTAGCCTGTTTTCCATTATGAAGAAAATAGGCTTATGGCACCACCTTTTGTCTTTGTGTTTGTATGTGTGTTTGTATGTGTGTGTGTGTGTGTGTGTGTCCTCTAATAAAATCTAAACAGCTGGAGTGATTTCAATGAAACTTAGTACGGTCATAGTACAATTTCGTCCGATCCCGACTGTGCTCTTTAAATTTTATTACATCCCACCATTCCAACATGGCGGCGGTGCTAAATATTTCACTGGCATTCCATATCTCCGAAACTGTTACTGATATCACCCGGAAATATTGTACGGTGATAAAGGGTACTGCTCGAAGTTCACCTCTGTGGCCTTCAAAAATATGTTAAGTACAAAACGAACATGGTGGCCATGCGAAGTTGAAACATTTAAATAGACTTTTCACGCGATTTAACCATACGAACGCAGTGAAACATGGTACACCAAACGTTTATACACATTATGATGCACTGACATTTAATTCGGTTCAATTGTTTGCATAACCTCAAGATGGTGGCTGTGCAAATTTCTAAAATTAAGTTGTTATTTCTTGTGTCCTAATCAAGCGATCGAAGTCAAAGCAAGAATAATGAACCTACGCAACAATCGTCATCTAATCTATACCAATATAATAAAGCTGAAGAGTTTGTGCGTTTGTGTGTTTAAACGCGCTAATCTCCGGAACTACCAGTCAGATTCGAAAAATTATTTTAGTATATGATAGCCAGATTCAAGAGGAATAGTTTAGGCTATGTTTAATTTCGGACAGACCACTCCATTCCCTACATTTAGGCCCTTTGGCACAAATCTACACCGTTTAACCGATCTGAACCAAAAATTGTATACTTACCCTTTGGAACCCTGCGAGGAACACTATCTACATGAAATTTATGACAGACCTGTCCATTCCCTGCATTTAGGCCCTTTGGAACAAATCTACACCGTTTCACTAATCTGAACCAATATTTGCATACTTACCCTTTGGAACCCTGCGAGTAACACTGTCTACATGAAATTTATGACAAACCAGTCCATTCCCTGCATTTAGGCCCTTTGGCACAAATCTACACCTTTTCAACGATCTCAACCAAAATTTGTATACTTACCATTTGGAACACTTCGAGTAACACTGTTTACATGCAATTTCTGACAGAACACTCCATGCCCTGCATGTATTCCCTTTGGCACAAATCTACACCGTTTCACCGATCTGAACCAAAATTTGTTTACATACCCTTTGGAACCCTACGAGTAACACTGTCTGCATTAAATTTCGTACAGACAACTCCATTCCCTGAATTTAGGTCCTTTGGCACAAATCTACACCGTTTCACCGATCTGAACCAAATTTCACGTACGTACCCTTTGGAACCCGATGAGTGACACTGTCCACTTTAAATTTCGGACAGACCACTCCATTCCCTGCATTTAGGCCCTTTATCACAAATCTACACCGTTCCTCCTAATTGCACCAAATTTTACTTACTCTTTGAAATCCTGCTTGTAACACTGTCCACTTGATATTTTGGACAACGCTCTCCATTCCCTACATTTAGAATAACAAACAAACTGAACTTGAAAATCACGTTTTAAGGCCCTAGAATCATTCATGTCCGTAGTAGTGTAACTGAAAGAGTATTTTAATTAGTCCATTGTTGAATGGCAATTCGGGCTGCATCACGTCGCCCCTACCAGTGTTCTGGTGCAGAATTGCGAAAATAGTTAAATCTTGCGCTGCTTATAAATTGCAGTCACGGGGAGTAATTAGTGCAAACAGATTTCTTTGGCCCCTTAAAACAGTTACCATCATGAAGATATTAAGCCTCTGTATAAGTGCAATGGTGTTGGTGCAGTACATTGAGGTTATCAGCTGCAATAATCGTTGGTGCTTTCAAATTTACCTTCATTTATTCCGAAACTTATCGTTGAGCGCTATGTGGCGATAAGTGATACTAATCTACCTCAGGAGCTCGGGACAGCCGAAGTTTTCCAAAGTGATCTGATTATTTTCCCACGGCGCTATGCGACAAAAGACGACAACATTGGTCTCTACATAGGCAGTGTCTTATTTCACTTACTCCTCTTTCTAAACATATTTTAAAATTTGTTTGTAAATTACATGTGTCAGAGCTGTAGTTAGTAAACAGTCGTTTCCCTATTCATTATTATCATAACGGGAAAATGACCTGAATGTTACGTCCATTATACTGTACTACTTATCATCCCCACTACAACCACCACCACCACCACCACAACAAAAAGTTATAACTTATTTAAAAAATATTTATTTTTTGTTAGTTTAAGTATCATGTGCCAGTTCTGTAGTAATTTAGTATTAATTATCATACATAAAACAAATAAATCCACCGGGCAAAGCCGGGCGCTACTGCTAGTAGTACATAACTCTATGGCCTACATATATGAAAATCCAACATGGAGATCATACGAAATATTTAATCGGTTCTGAATATCTAATAATCTACCACAGCAATCAAACTGAAATTTTGCATGTTGTTAGAAGCAATAGGATATTATGAAAATAGGCTATTTCGTTGTTCACGAACTACTTGTTTTTAATATTCCAATCATATCTACAGTATACGTTTAATGGTTTGGAAAGTACAATGTTTTACTATAATCTTGTATTATGATCAATACTTGTTGAAAGACCCCGAGTTGAAGCTTGTGACATTCTCGTACTTGGCATGTTAATGTAGTGTGTTCTGCTTCAGGGACGATACAGGTGCAGCAACAATTGAGTCAACACATGGAGTCTGGCTCACGGTTCAGGAGGAGCCCACAGTCGGATGAACAGGCGGATGGAGAATCTATTGGTATGTTACTTCAATCAGCCCAGTGTACATGGGTAACCTGTGGCTCTGAAAGGTAGTGTCTGTAACTTAATCTACTTATTAAGGTCCGGCATGGGGAGAGTGCCCCAGGACTTACTCTACAGGGTGAGGCACTTAAAAATGTTTTTCGGAATATTTGGAAAAATACAAATCGGATTTAAAAAAAGGTTCAATAAAAGTTGTTCACCTGGAAGAGGGACATCAAATTACATAAAGCTCGGAACACCTCCCCCCCCCCCCCCACCCACACCCTTCACCACCCCCGGTGATGGGAGGGTGGGAGGGTGGGTGTGTCTTTGAAACATTTTTATTGCAGATTTAGATTCCGCGTGAAATAATATGTAACTTTTGTATGAAACATTCTTCTCGTTTCATTATAGATGGCGCTGTAATCGGCAAAAATTAAAATGAGTTGAAAATTGAAAAATATTACTGTGAGTCCCCTTGCCTCTCACTATCTCGGGATGCTTGGTTACTGTGAGTCCTCTTGCATCACGCTATCTAAGGGTGCTTGGTTACTGTGAGTCCTCTTGCCTCTCACTATCTGGGGGTGCTTGGTTACTGTGAGTCCCCTTGCCTCTCACTATCTAGGGGTGCTTGGTTACTGTGAGTCCCCTTGCCTCTCACTATCTCGGGGTGCTTGGTTACTGTGAGTCCCCTTGCCTCTCACTATCTCGGGGTGCTTGGTTACTGTGAGTCCCCTTGCCTCTCACTATCTCAGGGTGCTTGGTTACTGTGAGTCCCCTTGCCTCTCACTATCTCTGGGTTCTTGATTACTGGAGGTCACCCTTGCCTCTCACTATTTCGGGGTGCTTAATTACTGGGAGTCCCCCTTGCTCTCACTATCTCTGGGTTCTTGATTACTGTGAGTCCCCTTGCCTCTCACTATCTAGGGGTGCTTGATTACTGTGAGTCTCCTTGCCTCTCACTATCTCGGGGTGCTTGGTTACTGTGAGTCCCCTTGCCTCTCACTATCTCGGGGTGCTTGATTACTGGGAGTCCCCCTTGCCTCTCACTATCTCGGGGTGCTTGGTTACTGTGAGTCCCCTTGCCTCTCACTATCTCATGGTGCTTGGTTACTGTGAGTCCCCTTGCCTCTCACTATCTCTGGGTTCTTGATTACTGGGGGTCACCCTTGCCTCTCACTATTTCGGGGTGCTTAATTACTGGGAGTCCCCCTTGCTCTCACTATCTCTGGGTTCTTGATTACTGTGAGTCCCCTTGCCTCTCACTATCTCAGGGTGCTTGATTACTGGGAGTCCCCCTTGCCTCTCACTATCTCGGGGTTTTTGGTTACTGTGAGTCCCCTTGCCTCTCACTATCTCGGGGTGCTTGGTTACTGGGAGTCACCTTGCCTCTCACTATCTCGGGGTGCTTGATTACTGGGAGTCCCCCTTGCCTCTCACTATCTCGGGGTGCTTGGTTACTGTGGGTCCCCTTGCCTCTCACTATCTCGGGGTGTTTGCTTACTATGAGTCACCCTGCCTCTCACTAGCTCGGGGTGCTTGATTACTGTGAGTCCCCTTGCCTCTCACTATCTCGGGATGCTTGGTTACTGTGAGTCCCCTTGCGTCTCATTATCTCGGGGTGCTTGGTTACTGTGAGTCCCCTTGCCTCTCACTATCTCGGGGTGCTTGATTACTGTGAGTCCCCTTGCCTCTCACTATCTCGGGGTGCTTGGTTACTGTGAGTCCCCTTGCCTCTCACTATCTCAGGGTGCTTGGTTACTGTGATTCCCCTTGCCTCTCACTATCTCGCGGTGCTTGATTACTGTGAGTCCCCTTGCCTCTCACTATCTCGGGGTGCTTAATTACTGTGAGTCCCCTTGCCTCTCACTATCTCGGTGTGCTTGGTTACTGTGAGTCCCCTTGCCTCTCATTATCTCGGGGTGCTTGGTTACTGTGAGTCCCCTTGCCTCTCATTATCTCGGGGTGCTTGGTTACTGTGAGTCCCCTTGCCTCTCACTGTCTTGGGGTGCTTGATTACAGTGAGTCCCCTTGCCTCTCATTATCTCGGGGTGCTTGATTACTGTGAGTCCTCTTGCCTCTCACTATCTCGGGGTGCTTGGTTGCAGGGAGATTGCCGATTACAACGCCAATTATTATGAAACGAAAAATATGTTTCATACAAAAGTTACATATTTTTTCACGGTGAATCCACATCTGCAATAAAAAATAGGGGTCCCTATTTAAGGTTTCAAAGTCATCCCCCCATCTGCCCCCGGGGATGGTGAAGGGGTGTCGAGCTTTATGTTAATAGATGTCCCTATTCGAGGTGAACAAGTTTTAAGTCAACTTATTTTTAATCCGATTTGTATTTTCCCAAATATTCCGATAAACAGTTTTACTGTAAGTGCCTCACCCTGTGTATATACCACTGTGGTATTTGACCAGAGCAGGCGATCTCAATCTGGTGGGTACTTTTTAAATGAAATTTGGTGCTCTTGTCATACGAGCCAAAAAGTGCTCGCGAACACGAGCTCCCCTGAGATCCATTCTTCAATTCAAATTCTGTTGTAGGAACCGGAACAATAGTGTTTCCATTACAAGGTTTGACAGCCTGAAATGTTATCAGTTTGTGAAATAGTAGCCTACTTTTTAATCTACAGTACCAGTAAAAATAAATGGACATCCCAGTTTTATGAGTAACACGAAAGATTCTGAGTCCATTCAACTGTCCACAAGTAAATGTATCTGATCTGCATGAGTCATCCAACCAGTTGCAGCATGCCTGGTGAACAGTGAACCCTAGCCATTTCAGCACTTTTGAGAGAGAGACATTGGGAAAGGAAAAAGAGGCGGATTATTAATATTATTATTATTATTATTATTATTATTATTATTATTATTATTATTATTATTATTATTACTTACTTACTTACTTTACTGAAGCCTCCGTGGCTTAGGCGGCAGCACGCCGGCCTCTCACCGCTGGCTCCGTGGTTCAAATCCCGGTCACTCCATGTGAGATCTGTGCTGGACAAAACGGAGGCAGACAGGTTTTTCTCCGGGTACTCCGGTTTTCCCTGTAAAAATTTCATTCCAGCAACACTCTCCACTATCATTTCATTTCATCTGTCATTCATTTAATCATTGCCCTAGAGGAGTTCGTCAGGCCTCGGCAGCCGGCACAGTTCATATCCTCGCCGCTAGACGGGGGCTTCATTCATTCCATTCCTGACCCGGTCGGAGACTGGAAGCAGGCTGTGGATTTTCATTTTCATTATTACTTACTTTACTTTTATCGATTTAGCCCCTAGGGACCGCGAGATCTCAACCCTTTTCCTTCTTTTTAGCCCACCACGCCTTCATCCTTTCGGAATGCGATTTCTTCCATTCATCCGAGTAAACATATCTCTTGCTGGGTTTTTCATCCTCTTGATGAACCTGACAGAATTTTTGTTTCAATGGGGTTCTGAGCAAGATATCTGATTCAGAAATTTCAAACTTGAACAACTCCTTATCCACTTCCACCAGCCAAAGAGGCATCACCTTCAAACCTCGGAAGTATGATAGCCTAATAGACTGTTGGAGAATCTACTGACTGACATTCTGAAGAGGTGGGCATAGAATGTTATTCTCCGTTTCCGGATTACAGTTGAGATCTTTCCAGTGTAGGAGTTTATTTCTGAATTACTCCAGAGCTTGTAACCTCCATCTTTGAACTTAGGACCAAGAATTGTCCTAACGATCTTTCCCTAACTTCAAGTCTCTCGATCGGGCCAGCTGCGCGGTTTGTTAGGCATTCCGCTGCATACAGTATTATTATTATTAATTATATTCGATTCAATATTGCTTGGGTACTTGGTTGGCATGAGGGCGCTCACAGTCCCAAAGAGGTTAAGAACACCTGCTCTTAACCACACGGTCTCTACTGCTACAGTCAAGTTTAGAGCTTGCACGACTCCAGTTTAGTAACGAAAGACGTCCAAGTTTGAACGCTAATATCTCTTGAACTAAAATGACTCCTGAAAGACAATTACCAAAACGGCAGTATAATTATACCCGCCACAAAGTAGCGCTCAACTTTACGATTTCAGTTTAAGACGGATTTAACTTCTTTTAAAGGGCCTACCACATTCTCTTCGCGAACATTAGTAAATACATAACACAGACTTACTAAAAGTTGTGAGCCAAATTTCCTATTATCATAAGTTCATTGGTTTGATAAAGCTCCATTTATGTCAATTATAGTCTATTAATTCCCCCCTGCAGCGTAGGCATGTGCAGAAAATCGCGCAACACGACTGTAATGGAAGGCAGCAGTCAGTCTGGATATCTGTGGTTCGAATCCTAGCGCTGCCAGCTACCATCTTGGACGCGGTCTTCTCCCGATTTTTCACACTCCCTCCTGGCATATGCCAGGCCACCTATCCCAATCCTTAATTCTTACAAATACAGTTACAGTCACCTCAAAAGCACAGGTTATGTCAGATACATCTAACTAACTCCAACTAACAATATGCTTATAACTTATGACATTAACAGACAGAGGAAGTTAGCGGGGTTATGGAGGTTTAAATGTTGACAGAGCACTAAGAAAAGTGTTCAAATTGATCATTGTTGCTGCCACGGCTTTAGAGACGCCGGGAAATAGAAATTGGGCCTGTTGTGCAGTGGTGGCTCGTTTCTTTAGCCGGTATATCAATCTAGTAGCGGCTTCGGTGGCGTCGTCGGTAGTATGCTGAGCTTCTATGCCTACGATCGTGGGTTCAAACCGGGCCGAAGTCGTCGGATTTCTTAAGAGCGTTAAAATCCTTCAGTATGCCTTTCTTTGGAGGGGAAGTAAAGCTGGCGGTCCCATGTCATAGATTTAAGGCATGTAAAAGAACCTTCCTCTAAATAAACTTGTGTGAAGCAGGTTAGATTTCGTTGAAATGCTCTATCAAAATTCCAACGTTCACCACTAGGTGTCAGTAACATCTGGTGGCGAAAGTTGGAAATACTTGAAATTGAACGGAACGTGTAGCTCACCCCATGGGTGTCCGCATTGAAGCAACGACAGCCTCTGGCGAGCTGAACATGTCATCGGACACTCCCAGCACTAAAAGCCATACGCTAAATAAAAAAGTGACAGTCAGTCTGAAAGACTAGACTTTGTATCATTTTAAATGCTACAAATGCTGAAAAATGCTAGAGAGGCTGGAGGCTTCTCGCTTCGCTCGAAGCCAAAGGCTCTTCACATGTTAGTAAAATTATCTGCATAATACTTATCTTGCTTATCTTGCTTCAAATTACTCGCGAACGGCAAGTGCAAACCAACGGCAAAGCAAGGTCAAGCGCGCGGGATGCCGTCACGCTCACCAGAGCGCGCGGGGACGTGCCCCTTCCATCCAGTCTAAAAACACTTATAGTGGGCGATGTATTGAAGATAGAGATATACTCTCGCGGACTTTTTGTAGAACTTTTCATGCTGTCCAATTCTTACGCTCATAGAATATCGATATTTTTAACGGTTTGCCCAGCGTAAGCTTAAGAAGCGCACGGACGCCAAGTTTGTTTTCGACTTTTTCACTGAAATCGTTTCTGCTTGACTTCCTTTGATCATACATAAATTATTTTCTACAGAATCTTTCCTCGAGATATCCTTTACAGAATGGTGAAAACTGCATCAAATCCATCCAGTGGTTCTCGAGATTACCCGTGACATCCAAGAATCGGGGATTTTTGTCTTATACTAACGAAGTAGAGATTGTCGGGGAACACATGCACCAAGCAGTACTTTGACGTCACACACCTCAGTACATCTGGGAACATTTCGTCCCGTCACCGTAACGTAACGCCAGACCCCAGCGTAACGACGAAGTCGACAAGATCATTTAAAATGATAATAATCAATCAATCTAGTTAAGCAAGGTGGGGATGAGTGGTCATAGATCTCTCACAATTAAATACGCCATTATCATCGCCTTCTTACCTCCTCAAAGGTGTTTTGTACTAAAGAGCAAACCAAATTAGTTCGGGAATTCTTTATAAAGTAGCTTACGTATATTTTAAAGAAAGAAAGAAAGAAAGAAAGAAAGAAAGAATGTTGTTATTGTTTTAGAGGCTTTGCGACATCATGGTCAAAAAGGGTATTTGTCCGTCTGTGTGTCCACCTGCCCATATTGCCTCATAACGTTTGAACGCCTGCAGAGAATTGCTCCCTAGTCTCGTCCAGCTGCTTCCTTCCCTTGAAAATGAATATCCACAGCCTGCTTCCAGTCTCCGACTGGGTCAGGAATGGAATGAATGAAGCCCCGATCTAGCGGCGAGGATATGAACTGTGCCGGCTGCCGAGGCCTGACGCACTCCTCTGGGGCAATGATTAAATGAATGACAGATGAAATGAAATGATAGTGGAGAGTGTTGCTGGAATGAGATTTGGACAGGGAAAACCGGAGTACCCGGAGAAAAACCTGTCTGCCTCCGTTTTGTCCAGCACAGATCTCACATGAAGTGACCGGGATTTGAACCACGGACCCAGCGGTGAGAGGCCAGCGTGCTGCCGCCTAAGCCACGGAGGCATATCCCTCCTTCGCTTAAAAGCGCTAATTTATCGGTTAAATCATAAAAATAAATGTCGTAAGGCACAATTTTATTATTGAGCAATGATGATTTTTTTTGTGAAAGAGGAGTCATGCATAATTTGTACGAGTTGCAAGATCATAAGCCTGAATACTACGCCTGCCACCATCTTGGATATATGAAATATTTAAATCGATAATTCTTAATCTATTGAAACTTCGATTTCGAAACTTGACAGCAAGGTAAATTCTTGTTATGTACTAGCTCTTCGTACTCGTCGTTAGCCGGGGTTGCGTTCTAAGGGTAACAATGAATATAAGTTCGATAGACTGGTGACAGGGGTTAGTTTAGTTATATCTAGACTGTTGGACCTTGATTGGCCTGCGCCCGTGAAATTTCGCAATTTGCTCCCAGTACATTGCTCTGCTTAGAATTAGGCTAAGTACTGAACGGAAGACCTCTGGGGAGGTGACACAAATAAAAATTAAACAGCTGATAAGAGAAAAAAAACTATCAACTGGTACGCAAATTCTAACAAAATAAGTATTTTTTTTTTAGAATATATATTTGTTGGCTTTTGGCCTTCTTTTAGCCATGCGGCAGGCTCCAATTTATTTTATTTTCTACTTGTATTTTGTTGTTGTTGTTGTTGTTGTTTGTTTCGGGGACTTTGCGACATCGTTGTCATGTAGCCCCATGCACTTGGGTGGGTGTAGAATTTGTCTGATAACCTGTGTCACTGTGATGTCTGTACTAGTGCGTGTATTTGTAATTGAGGAAGGATTTGGGTAGGAGACGGCCGTGGCCTTAAGTTAGTTACCTACACGGCATTTTTCTGGAGTAGAAGTGGGAAACCACGTATAACCACTTCCAGGATGGCTAAGGTAGGAATGGAACCAACCGCTTCTCATTTTTGCCTCACGAGGTGAGTGTACCCCGTTCCAGCCCTCAGACCAGAGTTACATTTCTTGATAGAGCCGGTAATCTAACCCGGACCTTCACGGTGACAGCCAAGAATGCTTGCCACTTGTCATGATGAGGGAAGTTCATAGACATTCCCTAGAAATATATTCACATTCATTTCCGCACTCCACGATTGATGTGATGTGATTGATAGACAACTTGCGACTTATTATTATACGGGCACATGCATTAGAACTGTGATATGCGCTGACTCTCACGGTTTCGATGCATTCCGATGTTAAGAGAAGCATAGTCTACATATTGCGGATTTGGGCTATCAAGATACGATTGCTGGTTGTCGAGGTGGGAACTATTCTTTGTTTACTTGTGTCACGCTGTTGGGCTCTTTGGCTGACAGGTACAGTCGCGCGGGGAGGATATAACTCTGCTTCATAAAAATGGAGGTAGCGCGCAGTTCGCTATTGATATCGCGCCAGGAGTTGGCAGTTGGGTTTGAACTGCAGATGCCTTCCCGCTCACTGCGTATCACGCATTCCAATAACATTAAGTTGGTCACTACTTGCTTCACTCACTCAGCACATTCCTTCTTTAACTGGCTGCGTGTCGTGTGCTGCAATAACAACCATTGGCATGCGGGAAGCCGATATATTTAGGTTTGGAATATGTGAGCCGCGCATGCGTCCTAATAATGATATTAAAGAAGTTCGGATTGTATTCTAAAAACTATCCGCAAATTTACTCCAAACATTATCTGCAGCTTATCCGCTATCCACAGAGCCATGCAAATTATATTCGCATGACGAAAAAAGTTGCGGATATCCGCATCCGCGCAGGGCTTAAGTTATAATCAACAAACGCTGGCGCAACCAAGTTCAGCGGCAGTCGTATCTTGAACGGCTGATACTGCGGGATTTAAGACATTCACTTGTGTTACGTAAATAATGTGTAGCCTAATTTCACGTTTGACGAATTCTTGACGGCAGTATTATATAAACGACGAGCTGTCAAAGGTGTGACGCAGTCTGTTTTCCTGGAGATATTGGTACAGTCACTGAATCATTATGGCACAATGTTTGCGTTTGGTTAGCTGGGAAATTTTAGTGAGAGTGGTGAATTATTACAGTAGAATTAGTATGATATTATATATTAGCACAGTAGCAGAATAATACGCAATCACCTAGTGTCAATAACGCTTGATGCAGAGTGTAAATGTCTTCCCTCTTGCCTCACACCAGCTCTTGACGCGCCGATAGACAGATGTAAACAGTTGACAGCGCCCTCACTTCAGAACGGCAAAGGCTTGTCAGACGGGTAATACATACGAAATTGTATGTCAATCGCTCAAGTTCTTTTGACACCATCGCGAAAACAAAGACACAAATTAAACTAAGGGAATATTTGATCACTATAAATTACATTCGGGAAAAATTCAATTTTTTCGCCAAATATTCCTAATGCTCAGACAAAACGCTTACTTAATTTGTAGAGATTAGGACTGTTCCTACCGTCCTGATGACCAAGGGGGCTCGCTAGCGCTTTTCCAAAATCTTGGTCGTGAAGACGCACTTCTTGGAATCACAGACCACAGCGAGCATAAGTTGACCTAACAGATGTATCCTTTTCATGAGAATTAAATGGTCTGCACGATTAACTCAGCTGGCTGAGCAGCGGCGACCAAAGGTGAAGGTTCCAAGTTTGACTCATGCATTCGTCAGATATTTTAATTTGTTACCTTCCATCTAACTGGTATTTACTCCAAAAACACAACTCAAAGACCCTCCTTGGTCGTCAATGGTTATAATTAGGGCTCGGAGTTTTAGCTAAATAAATATATTTTTAAGTAAATACATATTTTAAGCATTTTCTTCTGTAAATACATAAATTCCTGCATTTCACTTATTAGTACATAAAAAGACATAATATTTACATTTTTTAAAAATCAGTATGCTAGATCTTTCAGTTTATTGCATCTTTGTTCTGTGTTACTTCAACAGGGAAGAACCTGTGAGCTACCTAATCGTCATGCAGAGCGTATGTCAGCTTGCAACTGTGTTATTCTTAACTTGTCGCCCCGCGCCACTCACTGTGGAAGCCGGGGATTTCCTTGTCCATAGTCATATTTCACCTTATTCTAGACCCCCCCCCCCCAGCTACCTGGAACCAGTGTCACTCACATGCAGTTCATTTCTGGCACTGCGAAGTGTGAGGCAGTTCTACGATGCCTAAAGTAAAAGCAACTGCAAGTTAACGTCTGCAGCATTATGGAGCAGAATTAAAAGATAATTTTACTTCTGATGGGGGCGTTCTGTTCTGACAACCATGTGGGAAAGCAATCAAGGCTGAACAGCGATCTCAAGTTATACAACACCTCAAGGGCAAGAAACATACTGCCGCAGTTTCGCGCCTTCAGACGAAGTGTTTCGCGATAATCGTCGGTCATTTGTGATGAACAACCTGAAGGTGTATCTCGTTGTGTATTGTAATTCTTGATTAGTCAGTGAGGTATAGCATAAATTGCATTCGTGAGTAGCCTACTGCATATTGTTTATATTCATATTGAAATGAAATGAAAATCCACAGCCTGCTTCCAGTCTCCGACCGGGTCAGGAATGGAATGAATGAAGCCCCTATCTAGCGGCGAGGATATGAACTGTGCCGGCTGCCGAGGCCTGACGCACTCCTCTGGGGCAATGATTAAATGAATGACAGATGAAATGAAATGATAGTGGAGAGTGTTGCTGGAATGAAATTTTGACAGGGAAAACCGGAGTACCCGGAGAAAAACCTGTCTGCCTCCGTTTTGTCCAGCACAGATCTCACATGGAGTGACCGAGATTTGAACCACGGACCCAGCGGTGAGAGGCCGGCGTGCTGCCGCTTAAGCCACGGAGGCTTCGTTTATATTCATATTAATAAACTAAATTATAATTATTATTTTTTCCTTTTTTGTCACATATTTCAGGTTTTTTTAATACATAAAAAATAAATATTTTCCTGAGTTTTAGCACCTAAAAATCCGAGCCCTAGTTATAATAGTTGTTTAATGGTGCCTAATATCTAGGCTATTGCCCCCCCCCCCCAATACAGAACAATATAATATAGAGAGAAAGTTATGTGACTCAACTCTCTCAATGACATCAGTTTATTTTTAGAAATTCGCTCACTCGCCCGCAAGAATTAGGGAATATGTGATGATACAGCCATATGAATGCGTCTGCACGATATTTGAAAACTCCATACTTAATTCATCGTACCAGTGGCGTATTTAGGGTTTGCCTCTGGAGGGGGATGAGCTGAGTCAAAATTACACTGGGGACAGACATAATCAATGAACGCAAATATTGGTTACGATCCAGAAGTTTCAAAACCCCTTATCTAGATTTTTTCGTGTTGGGTTTCATTAGCAATTGATACTTTGTATTTGCACTTATCAATGAGATAATAAATTATAAAGTCTAGTATTATTCGCGAAATCATCTGGTCCATCCTATTCTCCGACATTGCATAAATATTAATAATGATGATGATGATAATTGTTGTTTTAAGGGGCCTAACATCTAGGTTATCGGCCCCTAATGGTTTGGGTGATACTGAAAGATGAGATGAGAACGAAAACTATAACTAATACTAACTACAGACTTACATACTAGAAGAAGAAATGGTAAACAAATAAAGGATAAGGCAAATAAAGGACAGGAAGAAAAGAAATGCCCTCAACCCTCGAAGAATGAGGATTGAGGGACTTGGAAGGAAGGAGGGCCATGAAAGGCAGATAGGAAAGGGGAAAGAGGAGAGGGCCCGCCCTAAAGTCAGTGGAAAAATGGGGGAAAACGGACCCAGCTCAGGAATCCCTCAGGATCGCCAACTCCCGAATTCACCAGCCGTGAGCCCCTGAGGGTGTAGCAATATCCAGGGTGCACCAGAAGTGGTGGGGGCTACATACACCCTGCCCCCTAGAGGGCCTTGTGCAGAAGGCAGGAGATAACATGAACAGAAAAAGAAGGCTGACCCTTCGCAGAATGAGGGTATCTGGAAAGATAAGACAAGGACCAATTAAGGCGGGAAAGGAATAGACTCCCTAGGCCTCGGATACCCTAATACCGTCGGGGTCAGAAGAGAACAAGAGTTAACCAAGAGAGGTCGACAGGAATGAAGACGGAGAGGAGCCCGGCACAAGTAAGTGGAAGCAATGCCAGACTCAGCTGGGGTCCGTGGTCGCCAACCCACTTTCCACCAGATGTGAGCCCCTGGGGGGAAATATTAATAAACTTCAGTTTCCAACTAAAGTTTAACTTAAACCAGAATTACAAGTAAACACAATATTATTCACTTTCACTCGAATACTAACAATTTTGTTAATAAAACATTTAAAACAAAATCTTGAAAAAACAGCTTGGAATTGAAGAGATGTGTATGTGAGAATAGGTTTATTAAACTTCCATATATTTATTACGCCGCCGTCTCGTGATGATTGCCGCCCCGTGGCGTTAGGGCAGTGTGGCTGCCTCGCATCCGGAGGCCCCGGGTTGGAGTCCCGGCTCCATCAGGGATTTTAGAAACTGATGTTAGGGCTGGAACGGGATGCACTCAGCCTCGTGAGGACAATTAAGTAGCTGTCTGACAATGAGGCATCGCCCCAGTTTCGGAGACCAGGTTTAACGTCCGAGGGTACCCGATGCACTGACCACGCGTCACCCCATAATCTGCAGGCCAAATGGCTGGGCAGGAGTCGCTTGGTAGGTCTAGGCACTTCATGCGCTGTAGTGTCACAGGGTTTGGTTTATTTTGGTTCATTGTACGGATTCACTTTATCAACTTTTACCTCGATCAGTTCATTAGAGCATTGATAAGACATTATTTTATGAATGTTGAAGATGCGTCATCAAATGATGTCGTAGATCGTCGGGAAACCAATGGCGATTTAAGTGGCAAACATTGAAAGTCATTTGTTTACGGCTAGGTAGACTAATACGAGTAGTTCCCGCTGTTTCCAGCGAGTCTGGCAATGACTGATCGGGATCCTGACCGTGGTGGCACAATCCTGGATTAATTGAATATCCAACAAGCATAACTTCATAACACGTGACTAATCTGGTGAGCTCAGTTGTAACACGATGTCAGTAATTGAATGACCGTGTAGTATACGTGACCAACTTCAAGCATTGACTTTTTAATTCTGAACTTTGACCGAACAGCTCAGCAGAACAGCAGGGAATTTAGTTCTGAAATGGCTGTCACCAGAGAGAATGCAGAACGGGTATTTTGTAAAATCGGGGAAGTCTAATAATGGAACTGTTATGGTTTTACATACGCTGGGAAGTCAGAATATTGATATTTTAAATGACTAAGGTTCCTTGCGTTTAAGCATCCTGAAATTCTAACCTACTTCACAGTGATTCAATCCCGCAAACAAGAGCCACGCAGCCATCCAGAGTATAAGTTATTCGGAGTCCGGACATAACGTACCACGGACAAAACGTACCACTTGATTTTCGAGGACATAACGTACCATCTAGGTCGTTATCTACCTAAGAACAGGTTTCCCGTGATCATCAAATATTTACTCTAGGACATAAGGTACCACTTGATGTCAGACGGGCATTCCAATTACAGGTTCATTACCACATAAACATCAGTGGCGATCACACTGTGCGGCTTTAAACATTTTGGTATTGTAACATGGAGCCGTGTACAACGAATAAGGGTGGTTTATGTGCGCACTTCGACTGATGAATTACGAATTGTACATTGAAAGTTCAAAGAGAAAGAAGAAATATGTCAAGTATGATGAACGGTTTGACAGAATAATGAAGCTGTATGAAGAGAATGGAAACTTGAAATCTTGCTTGAGAGCTCTCTCATATTCGCAGAACTTGGAATGAAACTTCACATGGCGAACTTGCTATTCACTTAGAATTAAACATCCCATGACGAACTTGCTATTCACTTGGAATGAAACTTCACATGGCGAACTTGCTATTCACTTAGAATGAAACATCCCAGGACGAACTTGCTATTCGCTAGGATATAAAACCCACAAAAAACAATTAAAACATTAAAGAACAAAGGAAAGAAAACGAAAAATGACCAGAGCTTAACCACATCTGATTTTAAACACGCCAAAATGTTTAGTAACATTTTGCCAGTCCAAGGCCTGGATAAAGTGTGATGGGAATCCAAAAACGTATCATATTTTATATTAGTTTATGTTATGTTATTTCCCACGTATTTATTACCAGGATTAATTGAGCAATACCGAACAAGTGGCCGTGTGGTTATGATTTCATGCACCCTAAATACTTCCCACTCTTTCAAGTGGTACGTTATGTCCTCTCCTAAATAGTTTATGGTCATTAGCTGACTCTTCGCAGGTAATCAGCCGGCCAAGTGGTACGTTATGTCCTATAAGCAAGTTATTCAAATCAGGAGAGCTTCTGTGGACCTGGAGTGGTACAAGGTAGAAGAGTCCTTCGCCTTACCGGGAAGTGTTGAAGATGTGAATTGAGCCCTCATTTCCGTGAGCAAATCCTCCTTGGCCAACACTTTGGGGGTAGGGCCAACTAACTTCTGGAGAACTCAGACGAGTGTGTTGTTCACTTTTCAGAACTAACCTTAAATGAAGATGTGGCCACTCTCCCTCTAGAACTGATGTGCCTAAGTGATCTCTGCACTCCAGATGACTGCTCATTTAGGATTTGAAACATGTGCTGGAGTTTGACATATGCTACCATTCCAGATTTCTTTAGGAGAAACAACCCACGAAATTCAACTCTCAGTTTGCGTCACGAAATCTTTATGGTCTGGATTATTACCACTCACCTCTACATGCCGAGAGCCATGGTACGAATGCCAGTTAGAATAAAAACAAAACACCCATTGATGTCATGGGAAATATGTTTGAATATATCGCAGAATACACTCTCACGGTTCTCACATAACTAGGTTTATGTGGTACTTCCAAGTATCTGAACTTCTACGTTAAATGGAACTACAGCTCCAGACACAGACAGTATACGCTGGGAATTTTCCTAGTTCTTGAATGTTGGTGCAGTTACGACTGAAGGCTATAAATATTGTGATTGGGTTTTACCTCTAGCAAATACATCTAGAGAACGTGATGAGATTCATCTACACTTTGCCAAGAAACCTTAGTAGTTTTATGCTTACAGAAACACTTGCATACTCACAGGAAATATACATAAATACGCCTGACAAGCATCGCGTCAACTTCGTGGCTTGTTATGGTTGTGGATATTTTACTATGAACTAAATCACGCATTCTAATGTCCACCGAGGTTGTTCGCGAGGCACATTCTACCCATCACATCGCCCCTGTATTATTACTGAACCCATATCATTCCAGCTTAAGCTTCTTATTAATAAGTAATACTCAGAGCTGTTATTCAATAATTTCCAAGCCCTAAAATTCATTAATAACTACACCTAACGTTTAAATAATATTCAATATAGCATCATAAAATTTGATTAACCATTTCCTTGTCAAAGCCGGCCCCACGGTGTTGGGGTAGCATGCCTGCCTCTCACCCGGAGGCCCCGGGTTTGATTCCCGGCTCCGTCAGGGATTTTAGAAACTGACGTGAGGACTGGAACGGGGTGCACTCAGCCTCGTGAGGACAATTCAGTAGCTGTCTGACGGTGAGGCAGCTCCCCGATCACGAAAACCAAGATTAATGGCCGAGGGGCCCGATGCGCTGATCACGTGCCACCCCAATATCTGCAGGCCAAATGGCTGGGCAGCGGTCGCTTGGTAGGCCTAGGCCCTTCACGGGCTGTAGTGCCAGGGGTTATTTATTATTTATATATTTCCTTCTCAAAGCGACCGAATATAAAAGTCACGGTTCCCTGCTTAAGCGCCCGAAAGCGCCCGTGTATGTTCTGGCAATGGGAGTAGACATTGGGAACTAAGGACTCCATGGAGGAGGCTACCAAGATGTATATATTAGCATATTTTAATTTGGATTTGTGAGAATAGGTTTATTAAACTTCCATATATTTATTACGCCGCCGTCTCGTGATGATTGCCGCCCCGTGGCGTTAGGGCAGTGTGGCTGCCTCGCATCCGCCAATGTGACTAATTCTGGGAGAAATAAAAAGATGCTGAAGTGGTTATGAACCAGGAACCTCAGGAAATAAAACAACGGTAAACAATGCAAATATGTGTATAGTTTGTGAAAACTGTGCAAATTCCATTACTGACACATTCTTTTAAACGTAGTTTCATAATTGTCTAAGTGGCCAGATCATAGTATTAAAATTGTTTTTGTGACAAGATTATACGAGGGCAGACTTCAAACCAAGGACCCCAGGTGAGTGATATTTACTGTGGGTCAGTGCAAGACTGTAGGTAATTCATGTGTAAAATATTATTTGATTGAAATGTATTATATAGTTCCCATGTTATGTGCAAGAGTTTATACCCATGTCCATAGTACTTCATATTCTAAAATAATAGGATGATTTCTGGGAATATCATGGTTGGAAATGCAACCAGGAAAGGGTTGAAGGAATAACTGGAACAAGGGAACCTGATAAGTATCAATACATTTCAAATTAATGTTCGACATTAGTTTAGGTGTCGCACTTTTGCCGCCAAATGATAAGACGTAACATGTAGACAATCTTTATTATCAATGTACTGTAATAATTTCTCGTAATTGAAAGCACATCTAACGTCGATATTACCTAGAAATAATCCTGAAAGTATTAGTAATACTTATTTTGCTACACAGTCTTGCTCCCTCCCCCGTATTTCGTAGAAATATATCTGCTGCTCGACATAAATTTGTCAAATCGTCACATGTCCAAGTCAATGCCCAAGTTTTTGAGTACGTTTATTTGGGTTCTGAGAAGAACCTTTTTGGTTATTTCAGTACGAGGACCATAAGCCACCGATGGGACTAGAGCAATGGTATAGATACTGCAACTTGCAACCTCGTCAGAGGTGTCAGCATGATCTCTCTTAAAGTAACTTTCCGGTTGGTCCAGTTCTCTACCATCGTCCTGTTGCTCATCACTCTCACATGCGCAACTGGGTTATTATCTGCTTAGATCCAGAATTGCTAGGTCTTGTCTTGCACAGCATTCTTGAACTGATGGGGGCTGGTGGACTGAAGACAGGTCCTGCAGGAGGTGACAAATAATAATAACAACAACAACAACACAGCCAGGTTGAAGTTCACGAAGGGGCATGGTGGCACAGCGGTCAAGCTGTTGGCCTCTCAACAAGGTGGACTGGGTTCGATTCTCGGTCATTGCATGTGAGATTTTCGAAGTGAAATGCCATGTCGTTTGTTTAGGATACCACGGACCTCATAATCATAAGATTCACGGTCACGTTAAACTATAATCTTCCTTCCTTCCTTCCTTTGAAGTTCACGAAAGGGAATATCGTCGCTGAACTTGCAATTCCTCCAGGGTTATTTTCCCACGTGTATACCTAAAGGAAAATGAACCTATTTACAGCTGTTTGGCGCCTCGAAATATTTCCAAATATTTAAAATGACGTTTCTGGAGATCTAATCGCTCGAGAGCAATGAAGCTAAGAACAGCGATCAGCGAACAGATCTTAGTATAGAGATCTCTCATGTTCAATTGTTTCCAAAATTCAAGATGACATCAGTTCAACATTTTGTATTCGTATTTTTAGCCTATTTTCAAATATGAACAAAAAATAATAAATTAGATCACCTTTTGCCCGTGTGTGTGTATGTGTGTGTGTGTCCCCCTAATGAAATCTAAACGTCAGAAGTGATTTAAATGAAACTCGGTAAGTACATACTACTACATTGTTCAACCTCCACTGTGACTTTCAAATTTTGATAAATTTCACCAATTCAACATGGCAGCCTCGCGAAATATTCCACTGGTTTCTATACCTCCCCAATGGTAGCAGATATCACCCTGAAATTGTGTACAGTGATAAAGGGTACTAATACAAGTTCACTTATGTAACATTAGAAAACCTGTTAAGTACGAAACCAACATGGTGGCCAATTGAAGTTGAAACATCTTAATGGATTTTACACGCGATTTAACCATCCGAGCGGAGTCAATCTTGGTACAGTAAATTCATATACCCTTTTTAATGCATTGGCTTCTAATTTAATTCAATTGTTTTCATAACTTCAAGATGGTGGCTGTGAGAAATTTTAAAATAAAAAAATGTGTGTCAACCATGCGATCGAAATGAACAATTGAATAATGAAGCTACGCAATAATTTTCATCTAATGGTACATAACTCTATGGCCTACATAGATAACATTCCAACATGGCGATCCTTTGCATATGTGGGAGAGTTTTTAATAGAGAGGACCAATGGGATGTTTGAAAATAGGCAGAATAGTTCTTCATGAAACTACATGTTCATTTCTCGTGTCCTAATTAGGAGATTGAAGAGTAGATGCGCATGATAGGCTATGGTAATAAATTCCAGTTCCTCTGCTTACTTCATTTCGTGGTCTTTACCACATAGGGACGCCGCGCCGGTTCAACTCTCGGTTTACGAATTGGCGAATTTCAGATCAAAGGCACTTCTCCCACAGTTCCAATTAACACTCACTTCATGTATTCCAGCATATAAAATAATAATTGGATTTTTCGTTGAAACGTTTACGCACATGGTCTGCTTCCTACTCACGTCAAGTGCCCAGCACATTGTGGTGGTTCCCGGTAGTCAAGCAGCCTAACTGTAAGCCTTACATAGCCTATATCAGTTTTAATAGCACTGCACTCTTAGTAGGCTACATGTATGGAAGAAAGCCGGACTCCTCGCATTTTACTACTGAGAAACATCGGCCTGCTGCTGACCCTTGTGCAGCAGAGTTCACATTAGCCTTAATTAGTAGACAATCGTCCTGTGTCTGCAACAAAGGATCCATGTCATTTGATCTTCAGATAATAGTTGGTTAACAAACGAGATTCGTTCCAAGTAATTTATATAAGAGTTAAGTGAGACGAATAAAATGAAGGGGATTTAAAGCAAGAAAAGCGGTTTGGAATGCAGTACAGTATTACGGCTTTTGACTGAACTGTTTGACAGTCAATAAACTAGGCTATTTGAAGAAGTAGAGTGGAATATAATTCATTCAAATTTGTTTTTCTGGCATCTATACCAGTTTGTGCAAAGTATGTACAGTACAAAACCCACAAAGTACAAAGGACTTTAAAATAAGGGGACTTTACTTTAAAGGTAAAGGTAAATACGTATGACAATAACTAGCGGACCCGTGCGAGAAATCTCGCATGTTCATAAACCACACTTTCCCCAATAGGTTTATAATGAGAGACTTAAGGAGAAAGGTTATGTTTTTATTTCAACCAAATGATTATAGAGCACTACAATATTTACATTTCAGGATAAAGAAAAGACCTCAGAATGTTAATATGACATGAAACAGGAGTCACAGCGGCTCGCAGACAGCAATTATGGAGCGTATTTTCCTACAACAACGGTGTATGCAAATCGCACACTTCGTACATTAAAAAGTCTTTTTTTTTAGAGATTATAGATATGTAAGAAATTATAGTGCGATAAGTCACTGCTAATATCTCTTCTATTTCATTTGAATGCTCATTCGTTACGATCGGTCACTTGTGAGCGCCGCAGGAGGGATCTATACTACTGAAATAATATATATAATGATGACGATAATCATTTTACTTCCAGACCACTGTACACCAGAAATAAATGGTATCAAGATAGTTTTGCCGTGACATGTTGCAACGTTGTGCTGGTAATATTGTGATAATATTGCTGAGGTGACGGAATATTACCCCTAGAAGGAATCTTAAACGTCACATTTGACTGTTTCTGGCCTCTTGCAGTTGGGCACATTCAGACAGCAACCGACTCTGGTGCGTTTGATCGCGCAACTTCAGCCACAGTAGACCTTGCCAGTTATGCTACAAAACCTCCTGTAAAATTGTGAGTCACGTGACCTTCAAACTACCAACTAATATGCAAATTATGGAATAAATAATGTATTTCAAGCTAATGTTCTCATAAATATCCCTACCTAATTATGGGTCCTGCGGCGTAGCGGTGGATCACGAGCACAAGGGCAGCTTCAGCAAACTCGGAGATCACTATCCTGAGTGTGGTTATTTCCCGGCCTTTTCCACACTCTTTCCACGTAAATGCTGGGATACTACCTTAATTCAAGACCCGCGGCACCTACCCTTCCCTTTCCCTAATACAGTTACACGCACTACTACAGACACCACATAAATACAGGTTATCAGACAAATTCAGGGCGTACCCAACTACACGGGGATGATGGTAAAGTAGTCCCAAAGGAGCACATGATCTCATAGTTCAGCCCTTTAAAACGTCATTAACTAATTAACTAACTAACAAGTTGTCCCAAGCCCCTAACATGAATTAACAACAACCTTACCATAGAGAATTTTAGGGTAATATTGGTTAACATTGTACCCGTTCGTCCTGGGGATGCGATGACCCATCTGCTATTACATCGCATTCCTGGAGTTCCAGGACAGAGCGGAGTTAAATGAACCTCTAGTCAAATAAGGAATGTGTCGGAAATTCAGCTGAGTTATCGAAAAAGCAGTGGGTAACACGAGACAAAGTATCTCTAGGGTCGTTACGGGCTTAAGTTTAATAAAAAAAATATGCAAATATAAATGGGCGCCATCAACTGAACTCCTAGCAAACCACATCCTTTCCTGGTTAAGCCTTAATCAAGACAGGGAAAGAAAAAAGGAAAATCACACCATCATCAGATCACAACTAAGATAAAACTAATTTATTTCACTTAGATAGTCAGACAGACATTTTAAATATACCTCCTACCTGAGAGTATGGTCGAATGCCAACGTTAAATTGTCATTGTCCAAAAATAGAACCATCTCTTTTCTAATCAAAAATATT
The DNA here is from genome assembly GCA_946902985.2 of Meconema thalassinum. Taxonomy (NCBI): domain Eukaryota; kingdom Metazoa; phylum Arthropoda; class Insecta; order Orthoptera; family Tettigoniidae; genus Meconema; species Meconema thalassinum. Next base: position 62,145,003 of record OX336389.2, on the reverse strand, counting down.
TCATCCACATAAAACAAGAAAAATCTATAAAGTTCTCTTGGGTTCTCAGGATCACTGTAGCACTATGTCTTTCGTCACTGACATTTGTGAAACCTGAGACCTAATTTCTCTTTAATTTAACATCATGAATGTGGATTTGAAAAAGTTATTAATCTGTCTAAACATACACATTATAATCACATATTTTAATTATCACGTAATTTATGGCTTGCATGGCATAATTTAAATGTTGAACATGTTAGTAAAATGCTCCTAAACATTGAATAATTAATTTACACTATTTACATTGTCATTAATAATCACTTGTTTGTGAATTACAGAAAATCCACGGCTCATTGGTCATCATTATCATCATCATCAAAATTAAATATTTCTCACATTAATTCTCATCTCAAAATTCAACATATTCCTGTCAGAATCATTAACTCATCACCATTAAATCATTTAAATGAAAATTATTATCATTACTTCATTATACTTTCTAATTATTCACACAATCTTATTTTATCATCTTCCTCAGATTAAATCGTCTTAAATCATCAATAAAAATTGTTTAATTCCTCAACTCAAGTTGCAATTCCTCAAATCATATCTCAATTAAATTTATTTAATTCCATATAAATTCATTAATCATCAGCTTCCTTAATTAATTATCACCTTCTAATTCAGTTCTTCATTATCTATCCAATCGTCTATTAATTTATTTAAATCAGTTTATTTATTCAATCTTCAATTCATCCATTTATTTAATTCATTGATTTATTCCAAAATTTAATTTATCAATTTATTTAAATTTTATTCTTCTGGTTATTTAGATTCTTATTATTTCATCTAGTCATTCTGATTTTTATTTCATTAGGTCAGATCATTAATATGCTTAAATTTCAGATTATTATTTCATTAATTATTATTCTCAGAAAATCTTGTATTATCAACTTTATTTATTTGTTTAATTTCCTAACAAATTGTTTAATATGGGTTATAGAACGTTGTCTTACAGTTTTATCACATCCAAGTTATATCTCGTATTTAATTTTCATGCCAAAAAATATTATTGCCTTCACGACATCACGTTGGATCTGACTATCCACAACGACATTATATATCCTCAATTCTTCAAATATCACATTTGAATACCACAATTATTCCACAAAACTCCATAAATATTCAGCATATAGCATGAATCTCAACAATTACGCTAGACTGGGTTCGACAACCTCATGTCTGCTTCAAAATACATTAGCAATATTGCAACTATCACTTGGCAACTTCTACAAAATGCCTATCACAAACTTCACTTAACCATGTTGCATGATCTACAAAAAATATATAACTGGCTTCAAATTATCAACGCACACAATCTCCAATAACTGTAATTAATCTGATCATATCTAGACAACTTCTTAAACAATTGGAAAAAATATTACCTTAGTAATTCAAGATCTGCTTTCAAATAGCATAAATTCTCTTACAATTCTCATAATTCACATCACAGAAAAACACCAATGTGCTATAATCTCTCATATCAAAATCTGCAACACTGATCTGCCTTAAAATAAATCTGACCATTAATGATTCATCTTACAAGATTCAATTACTTTAAATCCTTCTCAAAGGTATCAAACACAATTATAAAAATCATCAAAAGCATCAGCTGTACCAGCTGTTAAACTGAAAATACTCTCAAGAGTATAGCAACAAAATATTGGATTGGCAAACAAGAATTACAAATGTAACCCTGCTGACATTTATCTTTACTGTATTTAACAAAATTTCGACTGATATGTGACTAGTAGTTCCTTGTTTGATTCACTTACAATCTCATGTACACTCGGATGATAAAAATGAGTCCCTCAATGGCAAGTAAGATGAGTAACCACCGTACAATCGTATAAATACGAAAGACCTCGCCCCATCGACTAACATGATAGTGCCCTAAACGATGGGTAAGATGAGTAACCACCATACTATCGTATAAATACGAAAGACCCCATCTCGAAGACTATATGAGTGAATGTACCAGATAGGAATCAACAAGTCTCTAGTTGTCATATAAAAGCGATATTCATTCACTAAAGTGAATAACATCTTAATATCTCCAAACAATCCAATGGAAAAAATCCCTACTGATGAATAATACACACTCGCTAGTATGCAATGAACTGATGAAGTAATATAGATAATCAATTGCAGATCACGAGTTCGAAATACTCGTCACACAAAAAAAAACTATTCATGAAAACTATCCTTGCTGGAAAAATGTCTAAAAGACCAAACATCTGCTTAATAAAGCCAACCAATGGTGAGAATTTCGTATAATGATGCCTGCCATATCATATGGTCACGCCATATTCTAGCAAAAATTTCGAAGCATATAAAGTCAAAGCCATGTCTAAATAATCGTATCACTCCTATTAGAAAAATATACATGTGTGCCCAGTATTCATGAAAATAATCATATCAGGAAGTTATAACTCTTACAGTACCTTCTCATAATCAGCTGTTAATAAATTTCAAAGATCGTCGATTTTCCCTATGTAATGAATTTCTCGAAAGATCGGCGTGAATATCATTCCATCCATGCAATGACGATTGCCTTCGAATCCCAAGTGAATCAGCTGGTGGACCTCCTTCTCGTCAGGAATCGAATCCATCGCTCTGTGGTGTCATCGCGTCTCTGTCTGCGTTTACTCCGACATGATGAACTTCTGGTTATCCATAGCGGATATTGTCCAAATCCTCACGAAAAAGTTCATAGAAACAGCGGACCCCCTATTCCTCTTCTACGTTACGCCACTGTTCTATACAATGTTCAGTTTAAGTGTTGAAAGTTCAATTTCCACAGCGGTTAAGTTTTACTTGTAGAAAATAAAATTGTTTCATCAGAGTGTCTAAGTTTATGAAACATCCTGTAGCTGTGTTCATACTCGGTAATTCATAACACTTCTTAAGAAAGAATTGCATTAATGCACGTTCTAATGTTCCTAAGTGCATTTGCTTACAACATTCCGTTTGCTTAAAATTGTTAATGTTACTTGGAATGCGTTGTGAAATGCATAGTCGTAATGTCATTGAAAAACTATGTTCAGTTGAAGTTCACAGTTGCAGTATCACGTAACTATTTGTCTTTATAATTCAAATGCTGAATAAACGCTCCAACCCAATGTAGTAATGAAGTTCAGCTTCTGTTATAATGCTTGCGTATAAAGTTGGAATTAACCCGCACGGCCCTACTGCAATGCTATAATAATCTCCGCATAAAGCTGGCCTCGCCATGTCGCTCTACTATGCTGTTCTGCGTTGAAATGCAGCTTGGAATAAAGTTCTCCAACTACTCGCAATGCTGTTCTAAAGCCTCGGCCTCCTCATGCTTGCCTACTGAGGATGTCCGCCCGGCCCACTGACCTACTTGTCGTTCGCTGCTCGGTGAAGTTAAAATTGTCGCTTTCACTTTCCGTGACAAACTGTTCACTGCGCGACCTGTACCATGCGCTTGGCGTGTGCTACTCAGCTCGCTGTCTGACCCTCTTGCTAACAGATCTTGATTGCTTGGCTCACTGAGCTAGACTGACTGTCTCTGGACTGCAATGACCCTTACCTGCCTGGCGCGGTCACGTGACGTTCTCCCCACCACTGTGCTCTCGCGTCACAACTATAATCTCGAACCCCCATCATCTCGGCTATTAAGTTATAAAATAACTTAAGGGTTATCTGACTTCCTTTAAATAATTACCACATATAATGCATGTTATATCTCCTCTTCTGAGATGTTTAAATACCATGTTACATATAGATCTTAATAAAGCTTCATATTTCCATCCATAATTCCATCTGCTTGACTGCGGTCAGCGCCTTCTTGATCCTAGACCTTCTACGTCATCCTGACATTCCTCTTGACTCGATCTGAGCGCTATCTTTTCATAACTCTTCCCAAAATCTCAACTACGGCTTAATGTCTGCTGGCGTAGCCGATAGCCTCAACTAGGTATCGGGTACAACATTTAGTTAATTCCTTGCCAATTCCATCACTGCATGGTGGCAATACTGTCTCAAATGGGATACGAGAGATCTTTTACGTCTCGGATTACCGTGAAATTTTTCGACCTTTCAAAGGTCCAATGTCATCTGCTGGGAATGGAACCCGGGCTGTTGGGATCATGAGTCAGGCAGCCTAGTACATAGTCATCATTCATGTTCCAACGACTAGACTAACTGAATGTTATAAGCTAATAATCTTTACCAAATGGCACTAAATTACCTAGCTTACTTTTCGTAAATCATAGAAACTGTGCATTTGACTCTTCTAAAGGTTAACTCCCGTTATTAGTTACAGAAATACCCCTTTTTGCGGCATTAGTCTTAATTACCGATACTGAAAGTTATACATTGTAGCACATACTTTCTCAATGTATTGGTGTTGGTGGAGATTGTTTAAAGAGGTAAACACCAAGGTCATCTACACCAATTTTCTATTTCAGACAGCATACATTATGGATTATTCCTTGCTCATATCTGAAAAGTAACATGTTTCAAAGTGTTCTATTGCACCTGCTCCTCGGTAAGTTGATGAACCAGTATCCACTTTGTTAGCTTTTTAAGTGACATCGTGTTACCTTGGACACGTATTTTCCTGTGCTGGAGATGTGTTGACGTGAGTTATCATGAGGATCGATGAAGACAGGACACGCACTAGTGCTATAGAAAGATCATTATACTTTCTTAAAATACAAGTTTTATGTATCTTGCCGGAGGTCGACTCAGGCGTATTATTACTGTAATTGCCGAAGACTCAACACACTCTTCGGACCACAAAACCCATCCAATCTACCACACTGCATATCAACCATGGCAAAGGTGTGTCGGCGCGCCATCTGCTCATCAGTAAGCCTCTGTTTCTTACAAGCACAATAATTTTACAAACCAGCCTCATTTAGTTGTCTGGACACAGTTTTGGCGTTGCCCACTTTAACTGTTCGACGTTCTTAACGTAGCTGGACGACCGAGCGTTCTCACTCTGCACGAACCTGGTCCACGATTGAAATGGCTGTATAATGTAGTCTACACATAAATTCCGAACCAAGACAATGAGGGGTCATACGTAAATTTGATTATTTATTTGTCCCTTAACGCGCAAAATCTCGTATCCCACACTGCTCGTTTTTACCAACAGTTCCCTTATAATTGGCCACGCCTCCCAGCCTATGTGGATGTACCCTCCAGCAATCAATTCAAGTTATGTCCATTTAAATGTGTAGGAGTATAAAGATAAATGAGCTTTAAATTCGTTGTACTATAGAAACATATACTTCGTGTATTTATGCACTCCTACAGTACAGTATATTTACGGTTCATTTTAGCCTATTTTCCTTTATGAAAAAAAAAAAAAAAAAAAAGGCTTATGAGATCACCTTTTGTCCGTGTCTGTGTGTGTGTTCCCTAATAACGTATAAACGTCTGAAGCGATTCAATGAAACTCGGTAAGGTCATAGTCATATTTTGGCCGACCCCGGCCGTGTCCTTCAAATTTTATTACGACTCACCAATCCAGCATGGCGGCTATGTGAATTATTTCACCGGCATTCTATATCTCCGAAACTATCACTCATATCACTCTGAAATTGTGTACGGTTATAAAGGGCACTACTAGACGTTCACCTATGTCACGCTGAAAAACCTGTTAACTACAAAACGAACATGGCGGCCAAGCGAAGTTGAAACATTTATATAGACTTTTGTGGCGATTTAACCATCCGAATGCAGTGAAACTTGGTACAGCAAATGACTATACAAATTGCAATGCACTGACATCTAATGTTATTCAATTGTTTACATAACATCAAGATGGCGACTGTGCGAAATTTCAAAACGAAGTTTTTATTTCGTGTGTTCTAATCATGCCATCAAAATCAACGATTGAATAATGAACGTACACAATAATCCTCATCTAATAGTACATAACTCTATGGCCTACATATATTCGATTCCAACATGGCAGCCATCCGAAATATTAAGACGGTTCTCAATATCTTTTAATCCATGACAGCAATCAAACTGAATTTTGTATGTGTTAAGAGGTTATAAACATAAGTTCACGTATGGGACGTTCAATAACCTGGTGAGCACAAATCCAACTTAGTGGCGACGCGAAATTTAAATATTCAAATGGATTTTTCTCGCGATTTAACCATCCGAGCGCAGTGAAACTAGGTAGGTAAATGCTTATACAAATTTGAATCCACTGACATCTAATTCATTTAAATTGTTTTCATAACCACAAGTTGCGGCTGAGCGAAATCTTAAACTCTCGTTTTTATTTTTTAAGTCCTAATTATGTGATTGAAGTTTGAATAAAACACCTACAGAATTATATTCATGTAATAGTACATAACTCTAAGGCCTATATATCAAAAACCAACATGGAGACCATTCGAAATATTTTGACGGTTCTCAATATCTACGAATCTATTACAGCAATCAAACTGAATATTTGTATGTTGATAGAGGCAATTCGTATAAGTAAGATATATGAAAATAGGCTATTTATTTCTTCACGGAACTACTTGTTAGTTATGCTTACTGCAGAAAAATGAACCTAGCGTGAATTGTTCTGCTGGACAGCATATCCACATAGGCTGGGAGGCGTAACCAATCATAGGGATAATATTGGAAAAGGAGAGCATTGTGGGAAGTATTAACTTTTCACTGCTAGGGGATGATAAATAAACAAAATCGTTACAGAGTATACTTGAACCCATGACCTTTCACTTTACGAGTGATGTTTCGCAAACTACGCTGTAGAGACGCCTTCCGGGACACGACTTCGCCACATTAGCCTAGTATTAACCGTAGGATAAGGCAAGAAACGTACTGCATGGACATGTTAAGATTCTGGGCATGTGAAAATAAATTCAGTATGCTGAGGGAAGAAGCTGAAAATGTTTCTAGTGGAGCCGAGAAACCGAAGTGAACTTCAAATGGAACTCAATGCCCGGACAGGCTTGTGTGTATAAATGAAGAAAAGTCGGTTGACGTTCAAGCGCTTATACCGCTAAACCTCTCCCTGTGTATGACTCTTTGATAAATACATACGAGGGGCGTCCTATATTAATTTTTTCCCACTTTATTTTTCTCTACCCAAATGACGTACATTACATATCAGTTGTTACGTGAACGTTCTCAATATAATCTCCTAGTAACTTTATGCAATTTTGCCATCGATGTTTTAGTCTTTCCAGACATTCCTGAAACCATTTTTTCGGAGTGCTGCTTACCCATGTCTTGACAGCTGTGTCCAGTTTTGCAAAATCTGCAAAACGGCGATCATGCAATGGAAGCATAGGGGCAGTCCACCGCCAAAAAAAATAAAAATGTCGAACAGTGCCATCAGTTGGCAAGCGAATGGCGACAATGTTCTGGGATGGGACACAAAGGGCATCATCCTCATTGACTGGCTGGAATTAGGGGCCACGATTACCAGTGCAGCAAATGTGGCAACCCTTAAGCGCTTACGTCGTGCCATTGAAACTATGCGGCCAGGAAAATGGGCTAAAGGTGTGTTTCTGCAACATGATAATGCCCGCCCCCACACTAGCCGAGAGACCACCGCTGCCATTGATCAAATGGGATTCACGGTGCTGCCACAGCCACCATACTCTCCTGACTTGGCACCAAGTGATTATCACCTGTTCGGGAACATGAAGAAACCTCTAGACACAGCTGTCAAGGCATAGGTACGCAGCACTCTGAAAGAATGGTTTCAGGAATGTCTGGGGAGACTGACACATCGATGGCAAAAGTGCATGTTACAAGGAGATTATGTTGAGAAGGTGGACGTAACAACTGGTGTGTAATGTGGGTGTAAAACAATAGAGTTCGCCCCTCGTACATTCATTTGTGAAGAATATTCTGAATACATGTAACTTCTGCTGGCAAAATAGACCACGATGAAAAACTGCACCAAACTTCCAGTCGTAACTGTACATTCACTGTATTAAAGAATTCCATGGATACTCGGGGAAAGTTTGCGTCAGCTTTTAATACCGCATTCAGGATCTTAATCTGCTTGAATGAGGCCGCATTAGAACTTCTGCTAAAACAAATGATATCAAGTTATACAGTGAGCGCATTCGTGTTCTTAATTTATCATTAACGAATATTGTTATTGTCTCACTTGGTGGCGCGAGCACAGTTTCAAGTCATGATTCCTTGGTCTGCTTGGTCCATCACGGAAGCTGAAAAGTGCTCATCTTGAGCCCAGATGTACAGGTTGAGATACACTTTCCTTTTATAATCTGTTCTTCCTGTTTTACAGCCACTCTTGAAAAATGCAGTATTTATAAGCGACGAATAGTAGTCTACTATTTCATTCACTTAGAAAAACATACGAGTTAAAATTATTTTAGGACCATTGATTTCTAAAATCTCATAAAATACTATTTCATATCTACATAGTATAAAATAGAGTCCCCGATTCCCTGATGTAACGGGTAATCTAGAGAACCACACGGTGGATTTTGATGTGGTTTTCACTAATGTGTAAAGGATTTCTTGTGGAAGGTTTCCGAAGGAAAACATTCATATATGACTAAATGAAGCCGAGCAGTAATGATTTCAGTGAATCGAGTGGAAGAGAAACCTGCCGTCCATGCGCCTTTTAAGCTTACGCTGGGTAAACCGTTCAAAAAACGTAGTGCAGTTTTACAATTGATAGATGTGATAATAGTGAGATAGAGTCTATCACTATGAAAAGAGATGAAAGAGTAACAATGAAATGGAAGAGAGAAATAAACTTAGAAATGTATGTAGAATCAGTCGATACGAATTTAAATACAGTCGTGATGATGATGATAATTGTTGTTTTAAGGGGCCTAACATCAAGGTTATCGGCCCCCAAATACAGTCGTGAAGTTACTTGTGTTGCGGGTGCATATCGCTACTTTGTTGAACAGTGAGTGTGATAGGTCATGTATTAGTTCAGAGTTATAATAGGATGTTTTAACCGGTCTAGTGGTAGTTGAGTCAGAGCGCTGTGCTTGCGATTAATTATGGGTTTGAGGCATTTAGGTGTCTACTTATGCATGTAAGGCAAAAATTGCACAATTTATACTTTTTATACTGTAATGTATATTATTTTCATTGTTTGAATTGTTTTAAATCGAATCACGACTTCACAACAATGGCACTGTGAATCGGTGCAACATGCACTATTCGAGCGTGAAGAATCCCCTTTGCGTAAGACAGGATGCATTTCAAGTGAAATGGGAAGTAATAAATGTCTGGTGAGGGACCTTGGACCAGCACCTAATCTTATCTTCTCCCGGGAGCACGCTACTTTCATTTTCTTCAAAATAAACTCCCACAATTCCTGCAGAACGTGCAACTGTGCGACCAATTACGAACGTGGTTTCAACAGGACGGGGTCAAACCCCACGGATCAGTAGTTATCCGAAAAAATCTTCCAGCTGCATGTCCTAATTATTATTTATTTAGCGAATGGCTTTTAGTGCCGGGAGTGTTCGAGGACATGTTCGGCTCGCCAGAGGTTGTAGCCGTTTCAATGCGGACACCTATGGGGTGAGCTACAAGTTCCGTTCAATTTCAAGTAGTTCCAATTTTCACTAACAGATGTCACTGAAACCTTGTGGTGAACGTTGGAACTTTCATAGAGCGTTTCAACGAAATCTAACCTGCAAATTTAGCTTCACACAAGTTTAATTAGTGGAAGGTTCTTTTACATGCAATAAATCTATGACATAGGATCGTCGGTTTTACTTCCTCTCCGAAGGAAGGCATACTGAAGGGTTTTGACGTTCTTAAAGAATCCGTCGACTTCGGCGGGCTTTGAACCCGGGATCTTGGGCATAGATGTTCAGCATCGTACCCACTACGCCACCAAAGCCGAATATTGTATTTCCTAATAAATGGTTAGGAAGGGGAGAACTAGTTCCCTGGCTGCCAGATCCCCCGATCATACGCCACTTGACTCCTTTCTGAGGATGCACAGGAGCCTAAAGATCCTGGCAAATGGCCACTGAGTCATGTCAATCTGTTATACATCACATGTTACAATACGCGAGATCCTCCTTACATAGTCGTGCTGAAATCTCAATAAACCAACATGTCGACATTTCGAGTACTTGTTGTGCTGAATATTCACGGCACCAGTGGCGACTTGTATGCCGCAAGTGCACTCTTTCCTATTTACTCACCCCTGCTTACGCCCCCAACCACATGTGGGTAAATAGCAGCGCATACAAATCTTGTAAGGGTCATCGTCCTACGTTCAAATACGGAGAAAAGTAATACGAAGTAGCTTGTTCTGTTGGACTGCATATCAACATAGGCCTGGAGGCGTGACTAACGTTAGGGGAAAGAATGATGATGATAATTGTTGCTTTAAGGGGCCTAATTTCTAGGTTATCGACTCCTAATGGTTTGGGTGATAGCGAATGATGAGATGAGAATGAAAACTATAACGCATACTAACTACAGACTTACAGACTAGAAGAAGAAATGGCAAACAAATAAAGGATAAGGCAAATAAAGGACAGGAAGAAAAGAAATGACCTCAACCCTCGAGGAATGAGGACTGTGGTACTTGGAAGGAAGGAGAGCCATGAAGGGCAGATAGGAAAGGGAAATAGGAGAGGGCCCGCCCCCAAGTCGGTGGAAAAAGGGCAAAATACGGACCCAGCTCAGAAACCCCCGGGATCGCCAACTCCCGAACTCACTAGCCGTGAGCCCCTGAGGGTGTAGCAATATCCATGGTGCACCAGAAGTGGTGGGGCTACATACACCCTGCCTCCTTGAGGGACTTGAGCAGAAGGCAGGAAATAACATAAAAAGAAAAAGAAGGCTGACTCCTCGCAGAACGATGGTATCAGGAAATATGAGATAAGGCCCAATTAATGCGGGAAAGGAAGAGACTCCCAAGGCCTCGGATACCCTAATACCGTCGTGGTCGGAAGAGAACAAGAGTTGACGAAGGGAGGAAAGAAGACGGAGAGGAGCCCGGCACAAGAAAGTGGAAGCAATGCCGGACTCTGCTGGGGTCGCGTGGTCGCCAACCCACGTCCCACTAGATATGAGCCCCTGAGCGGGGGGGGGGGGGGGGAAAGATTGGAAGTTTCTCTTATGATAATACGAACTCTTGACCTAAAAGCATATCGTCGCTGAACTTGCAATACCAAGTATCTGACAATGCTCTTCTTTTTCATTTCTAGCAATTTGCATCATATGAAAAAAATCGCTAATGAGATCACTTTAAGTCCGTGTGTGTGTGTGTGGCTGGAGCGATTTCAATAAATCTCGATTAGGACAGAGTACTAGTTTGTCCGATACCGACCATGCCCTTAAAATGTTAACACGTTTCACCAATCCAACATGGTGACTGCGCGAAATATTTCACCGGCATTCTATTTCTTCGAAACGATTACCGATATCACCCTGAAATTTTGTATGGTGATAGGGAATACACAAGTAAGTATAGATATGTAATGTTTATAAACATCCTAATTGTGAGTACAAAGTCAACATGGTGGCCAAGCGTAGTTAAAATATTTAAATTGCAGGTTTAATCAACCGAGCGCAGTGAAACTTGGAACGATGAAAGTTTATACATGATCTAATCTACTGGCATTTAATTCAATCCATTTTCTTTCATAAAAGCAATTGGCGGCTGTGCAAACATTAAAAATTAAGTTTTTATTTGTTGTGTCCTAATCTTACGAAGGAACTGAACGTTTGAATAATGTACCTGCACAATAATCTTTATCTAATGGTACATAACTCTATGGCCTACATATAGAACAATCCAAAAACGCGACCAACCGAAATATTTAAATGGTTCTCAATATCTGCGAATGTATTACAGCAACCAAACTGAAATGTTGTACATTGATCGAGGCTATTAACGTAAGTTCACATGTGGGACTTTTAATAATCCGATGAGCCCAAAACCAACATGGTGGCGACGCGAATTTTAAATATTTATATGGATTTTTCTCGCGACTTAATTATCCGAGCGCAGTGTAACGCAGCACGGTAAATCTTTATAGAAGGCTTAATATATTGGCGTCGAATTTAATTTAATTTCTATGAGAAGTTAAAAATGGTGGATGTGCAAAATATTTAAAATCACGTATATGTCTCATATCCTAAACAAGCGATTGAAAAGTAGGTTGGTATAATGAGCCACGATTACACTATTCATCTGCTGGCCTACAATTCTGTAGCACTGTGTATATAAATCAATCCAATATGGTGTCCTTACGATACATTTAACCATTTCTCATTAACTCCAAAACTATTTAAGCAATCAAACATAAATTTTGTATGGAGTTAGAGGACTGTTAAGTAAGTATATATTTGTGACTTTCCTAATCCTGAGATACATAAAAACATCATGTGATTTTAAAATATTAACAAGAAGTTCCGTGAAGAACTATACAGCCTACTTTTCATGCCAATGATTATTCTACAGTATATGAACCTATCTAGAATAATGACGAAATTAAGTTGGTAATATCGAAATATCTAATTAGTTCAAAATATACCTGGTATAATGTAGCCTAATAGAGCACTACAGTTGGCAGCCCTGGTGACTGAATATATTCTTAGTTCCATCTTTTAAGGTACAGAATACAAAATTTGGTTGAAGTCCAATGGACGTTACATGCAGTTAGACACTGGATCTATCAGCATGCGTAAAAGCATGTTGCCAACAATACCATGCGTGTGCTGGTCAGAAATAATCCGAATTATTATGATATCTTGTTGTGCCAATTTTGGATGAAATCCATTTGTTAGTATAGAAGTTACATGTAAAATTGGACGTATCAGCAGGCATAGAATCATGTTGGCAGCACTGCCTTGTATTAATTACTCCAAATTAAACTAGAATGTCAGGTGCTAGACGTGTGCAAAGTATAGAGCTGTTGGCTTGCATACTTTCTGATATATTGATATTAGGGTAAAAAGAATATAGACAGCATTTATTAACAGTTGGCAGCCCTGATTGCTCTTAACAATACTTATAGTCATATCTGTTATGGTACACATAGCACATACGAAATTTGGTTGAAATCCAACTGATAGTATAGAAGTTACATGTATTTAAAAATTGGTACTATCAGCAGGCTTATAATCATGTCGGTAGAACTGACGTATATAAGTTACTCCAAATTAATCTAAAATGTCAGAATATACGTGTGCATAGTTTAAAGCTGTTGGCTTGCATACTTTCTGATATATTGGTATGTGGATAAAAAATAGAGAGAGAGAGCAATTATTAACAGTTGGCAGCCCTGGTGGCTCTTAAGAATACGCTCAGTCATATCTGTTTATGTACAGATATTACATACAAAATTTGGTAGAAATTCAATTAATAGTGTGGAAGTTATATGCATTTAAACATTGGACCTATCAGAAGGCTTAAAATTATTTTGGCAACACTGTGATGGTTGGCCTCCTGGAAATTAAACTGAAATAGTATTATCTACATGTGTGCCAATTTTGAAATAGCGGCCATGCATACCTTGCAAGATATCCAACATGGAGCTCAAATTTCTAGTGCGTTTTTTCAGCAGTTGGTAGCACTGACATCATTTTCAAATATGGACGTGAGCTATTCCGGTGCACATCTTTACTCATACTAAATTTGGTTTTGATTGCTGCAGCCGTTTAGGAGTTGATAGGGGGGGGGGGAAGGGACACACACACAGCCAGACAGCCAGACAGACAGACAGACACACATTTTCCCGGATCAATCTCATAAGTCTACTTTTTCCTCATTTTTGCAAAATGTGAAAAGTAGGCTAAAAATAACTTTTCTGACGATTTAGTGCAATGGAACTTGGCACACTGAATCTTTATTCAGAGCACGGTGTAGGGACATCTGATGATGTTCAATTTATTGGTTTAAATAATTCAAGATGGCATCAGTTAGAAATTGTGAAACCTTATTTTTATTTCTCGTATCTTATTCAGGCGATTGAAAGAATGATTCGTATGAAGGGTAATGATAACAATCATTATCTAATGGCACTAAATTCTCTAGCTCACTTTTCGTAATACATAGATGTCTTGCATTTGAATTTTCTGAAAATTAATTCCCGTGGTTAGTTACAGAAAGATGCCATCTTGCAGGAGGAGTCTTAATCACACACACCCAAGTACACGGAGCTACATGACCACGGTGTCAAAAAGCCCCTTAAATGAATCAACATTCTAGCACATAACTTTTCATTGTAATGGTATTGTTGAAGACATGGGTCGTGAACCAAGAGCTATTTAGTAGGCCATTTCACAAGGAAAGTTCGTTTGCTGGGCAGGAGATTTAATGGGACAGACCAGTGGGATATATAAAAATAGGCTGATTAATTCTTCCTGGAACTGCTTGATTCTCTTGTGATTGGTCTCGCCTCGCAGCCGAATGTGGATGTGCCCTTCAGCAGAACAATTCACGCTAAGTTAATTTTCCTGTGTGTAAAACTGAAGGAAAATGAACCTGAAATATACTGTACTGTAGGAGTGCTCAACTACATGGAAACATACTTTTCTACGGAACAATGCATTTAAAGCTCATTTTACTTTATGCTGGCATCGGGAAGGGTATTTATCCAAACAGCACTCGACCACATAGTAACTCATCCTCTAACTCATAGTAATGGGCATAGTAAGGGATAGACAGACATACGACACATCGTAAGAATCACAAGAATTTCGTCCATAAGTGACAGGGATAGAACAGGTCTACAATGAATAATTGGGGTACGTTGTTTTCACAAAAATAAAATGTTACTTATAGCCTACGAGGGATGTACAAATGAAAAGGTACGAATCGATACTGTGGGTACAATTTATTCGTTATTCAAAAGTAATCACCACAGTCCTGTGCACAGGTGTCCCATTGCTTCACTAGCCGCAGGATTCCCTGTTCCCACAAGTCTTGTGGTTGTGACAGGAGCCAATCCTGTACGGTGTCCTTCAGTTCGTCGGTCGATTGAAAACCTTTTCCCTTTAGATATATTTTTTAACGGACCAAACAGATGGAAGTCACAGGGTGACAAGTCCGGGTTGTAGGGAAGATGATCAAGTTCCTCCCGCTTGAACGTGGCCAATACACCTTGTGTGACGTTAGAGACTTGTGGGCGAGCGTTATCATGGAGCAGAATCACTCCCTTCATGGGCAGTCCAGGCCATTTGTTCTTGATGGACTTGCGTAGTCTACGGAGTGTCGCACAATACACGTCACTGTTAATGGTTCGTCCGTGGTTTCCAATCGACGAGCTAAAGGACACCGTATAGGATTGACTCCTATTACAACCACAAGACTTCTGGGAACAGGGAATCCTGCGGCTTGTGTAGCAATGGGACACCTGTGCACAGGCCTGTGGTGATTACTTTTGAATAACGAATAAATTGTACCCACAGTATCGTCTCGTACCTTTTCATTTGAACACCCCTTGTACCATTACGGTTTCCCCCTATCAACTTATTCAGCATTTTAATGTTGTATCGGTAAGGAAGAACCGCAAGAAATGGAATGCCAGGTAGAAGAAACTACATTGGAGCAGGTAGGCATTTAAGTACTTAGGCTGCGTATTCTCTCAGGATGAAGTAGAGTTGAGGTGTAGGTAGAAAAGCCAATGCAGTGATATCTCACATGCGACCTACAGTATTCTGCAAGCATCGATCAGTATTTAGACCGACCTTGCTGTATGGAAGTGAAAGATGGGTATATTCAGGATATCTGATACATAAGGTAGAGGTGACTGATATGAGGGTAGCACGAATGATTGGTGGAACAAATAGATGGGAGCAATGGCAAGAAAGTATTCGTAATGAAGACAGAAAAGCTAAGTAAAAATGAAAACGCTAGATGAAGCTGTTCGTACGAGCCGACTGAGATGGTGGGGTCATGTGAAGAGAATGGGGTATGAGAGATTACTTAGGAGGTTAATAACTTCAGCTGTAAAGGGTAAGATTGCTGGCAGTGTCCGAGGACATGTTCGGCTCGCTAGAGTTTGTAGCTGCTGCAATGCTACAAGTTCGGTTCAATTTCAAGTGGTTCCAACTTTCGCTACCAGATGTCACTGACACCTAGTGGTAAGCGTTGCAACTTTGATAGAGCGTTTCAACGAAATCTAACCTGAAAATTTAGATTTACCCAAGTTTAATTGGTGGAAGGTTCTTTTACATGTCCCTAGGAAGGAAGGCTTAATGAAGGATTGTAACGCTCTTAAAAAATCCGACGACATCGGCCGGGTTTGAACCCACGATTTTGGGCATAGGGTAAGAGAAGGAGAGGTAGACCTAAAAGGCGATGGTTAGATTCAGTGCTCAACGATTTCAAAGTGTGAGGTGTAGAAGCAGAGAAGGCCGCAGTGCTAACTGCTAATAGGGGATCATGGAGGCAACTTGTTAGGAAACAGAGGCTTGCAGTCTAGACTGGTCGCTGAAAGGTAAAACAGTCTCAAATCAAAATGTAGGCTTATGTATGTATTGTTCGTTTTTAAAATTTGATCTCAGAAACTCACAATTCTCACAATATTGTGCTTGACAACTAAGTTCAGCCAGTATCCGACACAGGAGAGAAGTTCTGACGTATACAGTACTATCATTTAGAACAATGCCAATGAATGGTCTCTTCAATCTAGTGGGCTCGAGCTCCCTTCCTTCAACTTTGTCTTGCGTTTCTTTCTCTTCCAAGTGTAATTATTGTGACTCTAGCAACGTCAGGCGAGAGACAATGAACCATCTGCTTCGAATCGATCCACGAGATTGTCTTAGCACATCGTTCTAAAAAGTGTCAACCACAACAACCATTTCATTGTTATAGAACGGACCGCTTATTTCTCACCGCATTCACAAATAGGGTGCTTGGTAATCACCATAATACAATAACAACGTCAGTTGGAACTGGCATGTTATACAATAACATTTATTCTTATAACTGGTTAGCTACGTCAAATAAGGGCAAGGCTATGTCTGGACTCGTTAGACTGTTGGTTGGGTTCAAATCCCACCGTCGGCCATCTTTGAAATGGCTTTCTGTAGTTTCCCATCTTCAACTCTGGGGAAATGCTGATATATTTTACTACGCCAAAACCAACTCCTTGCAAATCCTTCAGCTGTTTTATTCATATGCATTCATTTCATCTCCCATCGACTCCTCTCATGAGGTTGGCATCCAGACATAGTAGTTCATCTCACCTCATCCCTGGCACCGTAGAAACAGGAATAACATAACAAGGGTTTAACTATGCGCTGTTTTGTGACCATAATAACTGAAAGTTAATTGCTAAATACGTTTTAACATGCCTTGACTTGGTTAAGTGGAAATTCTCCCTCTATTCCATTTCAGGCTTAAAGCGATGATAAGCAAAACTACTCATATTTCAATTTATCGATGAGGGCAAACTTGGATTTCAAGTACATTGGTATCTCTGCAGCAGAAAATGAATGTGGTCAATGTCAAAATTGCCCATATCTTCAAGAAAAATGAGGTTCCAACGTGGGTTTTGCTCCAATACTCTCAGTATCCACCTGACACGATTAGCAAAAGAGTTAGCCTTACCCTCGTGATCGGTTAGTTTCAAAACTACCCTGATCCAGATTAATGGTACTAAGTTAAGGCCTTAATCATCATATACTGTGTATAAGGTGTATGTTTCACAAAACTCAAGTTGTGGAACCAAGGGCATTCGAAGGTGCGGTTTTTACCTAAATCTTCTAAATCGTCTCAATAGTGCAGAAGAAATCTTGTATTTGTTGAAAAGTCAACGGAAGTAAATTTATTTGCTTATAAAGTGCGTTTAAACATATAAACAAGACAGTAGCCCCTGTCAGAACTGTGTCGCATCGAGCCCACATAACAGTGAAGCCGAGCGGGTGATATATAAACATAGGGCTCTCACAAGAAACCGATCGTAACAAATGAGCATTCAAAGGAAAGAGTATTACCCGCAGCAGAGACGAATTGCACTGCTATATCATAAACATTGACACTTTGTTTAAAAAGTGCGTTTAAGTCAATAAACAAGACGATAACCCCTGTGAGAACTATGTCGCGTTGATCCAGCATAGCAGTAAATTCGGGCGGTTGGTTTATACACATTCCAAGGTTTTATCATGGGTCCGCTAGATATCAATAATTCATAGTTATTTTGCCCTGCACATGCAGTTATTTAAATTCTCATTAAGGATTGTAGTGATGGTGGCCGTGTTGCTTTCTTCTGACAGTAAATTGTTTCCGTGGCAAGACACAGCTCAAACAGAATCTGGTGAATGGTATTTTGTTCGAAACAGAGAGGTTTGATCATGGACACAATATTACAAGTGGAAGTTGCCGGAAGCTCGAGAATGAAACATGTGAGCAAAGCGTGTCTTTTTAATTTATTTAATATAGTTACAACCCGTGTTTCACCTACAGGTATATCACGGGATATTTACAGTTTCAAATGCAAAATTAACATGAATAATATCATTGAAGTGAGTGGAAGATTTCTTTTATAAATTCTGTAATGTATTCCAGTGGTGTTTCATAATGGTATGCAGTGGTAATGATTGTAGTACAGTTGGTCGTTTTCCCGAGTACGTGGTGCATTCAGTCAACAGGTAACGAGCCGCCTGTTGAGATTTTTCCTGGCAGCTGCAAATTGGTGAATCAATAATTTTCATTTTATGAAGATAGGATTTGAAGCGACCATGATTTGTGATAAACTGGGTGGTTATGAAGTTGGGCCAGAGAGATGATGAAAGTCTGTGTGGTATATTTGGAAGGAATAATTTTGTATGTAAGGAGTCTTCTGAATTGGTATATGTGGAGTTCCATATATTTGTATAATGCTCAATTAGTACTTTTTTTCCTGGTTTAGGGGTAGTGATCTATAATCTATTGCAGTTCTATGGCTGGCAGCAATCCTGGCGAGATAGTCAGCTCTCTCATTACCCCAGAGTCCTGTGTGTCCTTTAATCCATTGAAAAGTAATCTTGTTCAACTTGTTGAGGGCAATAATTTTGTCTCTTATTTCAGTGGCGAGAGGATGGGTATTTTTTCTGTTGGCTATAGCAAATATTGCAGCTCTTGAGTCCACAAGAACAGCATAATTTAAAGTGCAAAGCGTGTTAGATAGATATTAAAAGGTCAACATTTTCAGTAAGTTGAAACCTTAAGTCAATAAACAGTTGTACTTTAATCACAGTACATTGTGACCTTCTTCATCGTTATATGAAATACGAAAAGAAGCAAGACTTACATACAAAAATGTCCTTATCAAGAGTTGTTATCAAAATAATTACTTAAAATACTAACAGACCAAAGGCTGAAAAACACTTTAAAAAAATTAAAAATCAGATCTTTTACGATGTGTTATAAAATGAAAGACATAAATCTCGATAAAAAGCAGCTTGGCGTTGAAACAGTGATGTGGTTAGTATATGTGCATGGAAAATGTGTAGTTTAACTACTGACGTGAACATGTATGTGAGCGAATATATATACATATACAGTAAATATAATGCGACTGTGAAATTATGATAGAAGAAATTGAGTTATCCAATGTATATTTACGTCAAGGAATAGATTGTTTGAAGTTACTATGATACTAAGAAAATTATTCTTGTAGGTGGTATATAAGACTTAGAAACCGGTACTGTGATTAAAGTGCAACTACAGTATTTATTGACTTAAGGTTTCAACTTACTGAATATTTAAATTTCGTCAATAAGGACAAGGGCTGCCATGGTTATATTCTTGGCTTTTCATTTAAAGGTCATTTAACGCAAAGAAAACTTTATCCGATCATAGGAATATAAAACCCACCATTGAGTGCCATTTTAAATTTGCTCCGTGTTCGAGATTGGTTGTGACCAAATGTGATATGGGAAATGTTTTGGTGAAGGGAGCAAAGAATTAAATACACATACTTTGCCTCCTTTAGGGCCTCCTACTGAGATACCATTAAAAGAACAGAAAAGATCTGTTCCTGGAGTAGGAAAGGGAAACCACGAAAACCTCTTCCAAGATGGCTGATGTGTGAATCGAACCCATCTCTTCTCTGTTTTAACTCACGGGGCTGAGTGTGCCCGGTTTCATCCCTCAGACATGTGTCAAATTTCTTGGTAGATCCGGGAATCGAACCCGGATCTCCGGGGCGATAGCCAAGTAAGCTAGCTGCTACACCATGAGGAAAGCAAATGCAATGGCGGGAAAATGAAAACAATCTAGGTCTGGATACCCTAATTAGATTACGGACGGTATGCCATTGTGGTGAGGCTTCAAGACCGCGGTACAGTGTGAGTGGTGGGGAGTCGGAGTGCTGTAGGAGACACCCCTCACTTAACAGCGTCAATCTCAAGACGATTGCATGCACACATTAACACGCGATGCCAAAAGCACGGCGAATGACGAGTAACTGTTGTCGCTGTTCCTCCACCACCGAAATGTGGCTGGAAATCTTTCTGCTCAGAGCAGTAAGCTTAACCTTGAAGGATCATCAAATATCATGCGTACTCACTCTACTGTCGGTGTGAGAAGAGGACAAGAGTTGACCACGTGAAGTCGACACGGTAGATGAAGTTGAGGAATCCGGCACAATTAAGTGGAAGCATAGGGGTAATATTTTATTGTTTCCCTTATACAAGTCACTGAGGCTACAAAGCCTCTTTATGCAGCTCTCCTCATTTAGACGGCGGTTAAATAGAATAAAAGAAATGAAAACAAACTTAACCTAAACATTAAGTTGACAATCAAAAGTTCTTAATACAGGCAGTTGTTATTACATCTGGACAATCGTTGGATTTTTAGCCTATTTTCATTTATGAAAAAATAGGCTTTTGAAATCACCATTTGTCCGTGTGTGTGCGTGTGTGTGTCCTTAATAACTTCTAAATGGCTAGAGCGATTTCAATGAAACTCGGTAAGGTTCTAGTACTATTTAGGTCGACCTCGACCGTGCCCTTTAAATTTTATTACGTCTCACGAATCCAGCATGGCGGCTGTGCGAAATATTTCACCAGCATTCTATATCTCCGAAACTAATACTCATATCACCCTGACATTGTGTACGGTGACAAAGGGTACTATTAGAAGTTTACCTATATGAAATTCAAAAACCTGTTAACTACAAAACGAACATGGTGGCAAAGCGAATTTGAAACATTTAAATATACTTTTCTCGTGATTTAATCATCTGAACGCAGTGAAACTTGGTACAGCAAATGACTATACAAATTGCAATGCACTGACATCTAATTTAGTTCAAATGTTTACATAACCTCAAGATGGCAGCTGTGCGCAATTTTAAAATTAAGTTTTTCATTTCTTGTGTCCCAATCATGCGATCGAAGTCAACGTTTGAATAAAGAACATTCACAATAATCCTCATCTAATAGTACATAACTCTATGGCCTGCATATATTAAAACCAACATGGCGTCCATTTGAAATATTACAACGGTTCTCAATACCTATTAATCTATGAGAGCAATCAAACTGAAGTTTTGTATGTTGATAGAGGCACCTATGGGACATTCAATAACCTGGTGAGCACAAATCCAACATCGCGGTGACGCAAAATTGAAATATTCAAATGGACGTTTCTTGCGATTTAACCATCCGAGCGCAGTGATACTTGGTGCGGTATATGCTTATATAAATTTCAATCCACTCGCATCTAATTTATTTCAATTTTTATCATAACCACAAGATGGCGGCTGTGCGAAATTTTAAAATCTCGTCTTTATTTCTTGTGTCCTCATCATGCGATTGAAGTTTGAATAATACACCTACACAATAATCTTCTTGTAATAGTACATTACTCCAAGGCCTATATTCATAAATCCAACATGGTGACCATCCGAAATATTTAGACGGTTCTCAATATCTAGGAATCTATTACAGCAATCAAACTGAAAATTTGTATGTTTATAGAGGCTATAAACATACGTTGGTTATATAAAAATAATGTATATAGTTCCTCACGGAACTACTTGTTGCTGTTGCAAAAAGATTCTCTATTACTGTACTATATGTTAGCTTAGAGTATTTAAGTTACGAGTATTTGTGAAATTTTTAGTATCAAGTTACGTGGCTAAATAGTACAGAAGAATCATTTTTAAGCAATTGAATTTTCACATCGATCATGATATTTGCATAGCTGATAGATTACCATGAAAGGAGTGTTTTATCGTTCTGATGGGAAGTCCTGAATACTGGTGCAATTTTATTTACTCCAGAGAATACGAGCTGAAATACGGAATGAACCTTTATATTTTTCGGTTTTATGATGAGGCATCTGGGGCATTTGTGCAATGTGTCTATTCGCACGGTCATGCACTGACTGTATGGAAGTTAGTCTTCTGTAAATATAAGACAAAATTTTGAATATTAAATTTCTTATCACAGTCAGAGCCATGGCGTACGGTCGTCGTTCTTTTAAATTTAGCCATCAAATCTGTACGTAGAATGGAGTTATATAAGTCTCTCTAAGTATATTGAGAGAAAAACGCAAGCAAGCATTTTGCATTCATTGCAATTTTGTATTGAGGAACTTAAAAGGAAGCTTGTAGTTTAACGTGACCATTAATCTCGCGATCTTGAGCCACGGGACCTTCTTTTACGTGGAATATGAACCACAGGACATGGCATTTCATTTCGAAAATCTCACATGTATTGACCGGGAATCAAACCCGGTCCCCCTAGGTGAGAGGCAAACATCTTGACCGCTGCGCCACCACGCCCCACCCCCCTATTGAGGAACTCTCCTAGATCATGGGAATGAATAGATCCATAGTCAAACATTGGTAATATCAAACTCTGTATCAGTGGTCGCAAACCCATGTCTCAGTATTTGTTAACCCTGGTAGACCAATTCCATCCACATTTATATTATGTAAAGAGGCTTCGGTGGCGTAGTGGATACCATGCTGAACTGCTGTGCCCAAGATAGCGGGTTCAAACCCGACCGAAGTCATCGGATTTTTAAGAGCGTTAAAATCCTTCAGTATGCCTTCCTTCGGAGGGGAAGTAAAGCCGGCACCGCCGGTCCCATTTAATATATTAATGGCATGTAAAAGAACCTTCCACAGACTAAACTTGTGTGAAGCTAAATTTCTAGGTTAGATAGGCTATAGTTGGAACGCTCTATCAAAGTTCCAACGTTCACCACTAGGTAACATTGACATCTGGTAGCGAAAGTTAGAACTAGGCTACATGAAATGGAACGGAACTTGTCGCTCACCCTAAGGGTGTTCGCTGGAAGCAGCTACAGCCTCTGGCGAGTCGAACATGTCTTGTGACACTCCCGGCACTAAAAACCATATGATAAATAAACAAACACATATATTATGTACAGAACGTACCAAGGAACTCTCAACATGAGCGTTTGAAGCCATTTTACAGTGTTGCCTTATTAACAAATGATGTTGTAACTTTCATTCGGTGAACACAAAAGCACACGAATTACTGGAATATGTGTACAATAAGCTGAAATGACATAAGTTACATGTGGTTAAGATTTATACCGTAAAACCTGCCTAAGGCGGAACGCAATTGTTCCGGATTTATTTTTCCGTTTTCCCAGGTTTCCGTTTTACAAAGGGTTGAGTTTTAATAAGACAATAGTACATTATGCAACGAGCCTATAATGGCTATAATTAAGACACGAGTATGTTTATAAAACGAGCGTAAGCGAGTTTTATAATTTCCATTCGAGTGTCATAATTACCATTATAGGCGAGTTGCATATGACTGTTTATGTTCGACGATAATTATAACTTTATTATATGTTTTAACATCAATTTTCATAAATATCTGTCCAGTCACTAGAATTTTGTGATCGGGTGCTGCGCTGGGTAGGATATCTCTGTTCTCCAAGCTCTCTGGCCGACCGACGCATGCGCTCTGTGTGATTCAATGCCATATGTGCAGATTTTGCACCAGTATTCAGTAAAACTGTCACCGAAGTCGTTTGAAAAAAAAAACGCGCTGTGTAGAAATTGGATTTGGGGATATTAAGGTACAGTGCTATTTCCTGTCTCATATTCACCAGTTTATTTAAGCGAACATATGGACGGTGCACTTTCGGTAATATATATAGACATGTTGGATTTTGAGCGCATGCGCGAAGGTATCCTTATCTAATTGGTCAAACAACTGTTTCTTGAGCTGTGATTGGTGGGAGAAACTGTTTCATAATGAAAAATAGTTTTAAAATGACCATCATTATGATACAGTTTTCAGACATATAATAGTCAGGGTCGAACATAAAATACATTACAAAGAAATACTGTATTATAGCATAGGATTAATAACACCTGGCACTAGAGCCCATGAGGGCCTTGGCCTACCAAGCGACCGCTGTCCAGCAATTTGGCCTGCAGATATTGGGGTGACGTGTGGTCAGCACGTCGGGCCTCTTCGGCGGTTAATCTTGATTTACGTGACCGGGGCGCTGCCTCTCTGTCAGATAGCTACTCAATTGTCCTCACGAGGCTGAGTGCACCCCGTTCCAGCCCTCACGTCAGTTTCTAAAATCCCTGACGGAGCCAGGAATCGAACTCTAGGCCTTCGGGTGTGAGGCAGGCGCGCTACCCCAACACGGGGCTGGCATAGCATAGGATCACTATGACTTAATTTGGGATTTTCCCACTTTAAACAACACAGTTAATTCTTTAGCCGGACGTTTGTTTTTCTCGTGTTCTTCAATAACTTTAATTTTCTCCTCCAGTGTGTTAAGAAGTCATTGTCACTGAATTACGGTACGTAAATAAATGCAGTGCACAGTGCAAGGAACACCTTTAAAGATTTCTCCAGTTCACTGTTTTCCTCAACTCGTACTTCTACTCTCATTTGTCAGAAGGAAACTGTGCGTATTACAAGAGGGTTGGAGGAAGTAATGGTACAGATGTAGTGAAATGTAGCATACCTGCTGCATCCTTGAGGACAAATTAGAGTTAATGTTTCCTAGAACTTTTGGTGCAAGTACAAACGCGCTCAAAAGGTTGTACGTAGCTTTGTAGAATGGATAAGATAATCCGCCTTTGGTCATTCACGCCTACAGTTGCGGAATTTTGTTTCCGTTTCCGCGATAGGCAGTTTTCTAGTTTACAGTGTAATTCTACATAGGAAACACCTTTGTTCCGAATTTTGTTTTCCATGCGTCCAGGTTTCCGGTATATAGAGGGTCCGGTTTAGGCAGGTTTTTCTGTGTATTGTAATGAACTATTGGAAAAATAAAAAAACTAAGGGATGGCATGAACAATTCTCGAGAGATAATTTATTGCTTTTATAAAAGCCACCCAACTCAAAGCAAAAGCTCAATAGTTTACTACATCAAACAACGTTTTTCCGAGCAGCCTGTAGACTTTCCATATCCGATCTTTCAACAGGTTAATAGGAAAGAAACACTATTTCGCATGTTGTATTTGTTGCTTTTTACTATCATCACAGCAGAGTGCTTGCAGGTCATCTCCGCATATAAATGTACAATTGATGACTGCACGGGGAAAACGGGCTAAGTCACATTCTGTAAATATTTCAGGAGAGCGAATTTAAACTTTCAACACTAAAAAGAGACAGTCAGTCTGAAAGACTGGACTTTATACCATTTTAAATACTACAAATGCTGAAAAATGCTAAAAAGTCTGGACTCTTGACATGTTAGATGATCAAGAAACAATCAGAACGCTAGAAAGTTACAAGTCATGTGGGAGCTGGAGCGCGCGGTGAAAGGAGGGAGCTGGCTGGATGACGTCACGCTCGCCGTGTCGTTGCCGTCTCGTAACTCCAGAGCTCACCAGTGAACTCAGTACACATGCACCAAGCGGTACTATGACGTCACACATCTCAGTGCATTCTCGGTACATTTCGTGACGTAACGACGGAGTCGACCAGATCATTTCAAATGATGAAAGTGAGGGGATATGGGACGTTCTCTCCGTTTCCACTAAAAATGAAAACCGCTGTATCTTGGTGACATTTCGCTTTATTTGAAATTAATTTCAACTGATCCGTAGTGACGATGGCTGGCAACCAGAATGCGCCATAAACTCATTTCCGAAAATTTTGGACTTACGCCTTTCTTTTCGTGGGGTCGTCAATTCCATAGTAGTTTAGGGGTTATTGCTTAGGTGTATCACAGCAACAGTAGCTACACCTTCAGAGATTAGTTTGGGGAGGAAGACTGTTTTGTTCATGGGATTGTCATTTCTAAGTTTTGAAACATTAAAATAAACACAGAAGTTCTTTTCACGGGTGCGTAATGTCTTAATATTTGTCAGTAATAATTACAGCGGCTTCGGTGGCGTAGTTGGTAGCATGCTGAACTGCTGTGCCCAAGATCGCGGGTTCAAACCTGTCCGAAGTGGTCGGATTTTCTAAGAGCATTAAAAATCCTTCAGTATGCCTTCCATCGGAGGGAAAGTAAAGCCGGTGGTCCCATGTCATAGATTTATGGCATGTAAAAGATCCTTCCACAGACTAAACTTGTGTGAAGCTAAATTGTTAGGTTAGATTTCGTCGGAACGCTCTATCAAAGTTCCAGCGTTCACCACTAGGTATCATTGATATCTGGTAGCGAAAGTTGGAACTACTTAAAATTAAATGGAACTTGTAGCTCACCCTATGGGTGTCCGCTGGAAGTAGCTACAGTTTCAGGCGAGCCGAACATGTCCTCGGACACTCCCAGCACTGAAGGCCATACGATAAATAAATAGTAATAAATACCACACCTAATAAGTTCTCTGACGTGTTTTTTTTTTTTTTTGAGAGCAGAGACCTGTGGCGGCTGGCTGATATTGTTCTGGGCGTTCCACTATCTTCATTAAAGGGGGAGGGGCAGGGTAAAAGACTGATTGATATAAGAGAAAACTGTATTCAATTGCGCGGTAAAACGGATGTACCTCATTCATCACGAATGTCGCATTTCAGAGAACATCACATTGTCATCGTATTGAATGGGTCATAAGTGAGTCGACATGAAAACCTTCACGAGAATAAAAAAACGTAAGTTATACAAAAAGGCGACAAAGAACCGCGAGTGTCACAAGTTCGTGAAAATTCCATTGTAAGACATAGTATCGGCAGTTGACGGAGCATCACGGATGTCACCGTCTGTGCCTCGGCTCCCTTGTTGCAATCAGCTTGCAACGACCAGCCGAGTTAACTGTTGGGATAGGACTTACTCTGTTTAGAATCTGTGCCATACCCTTCAGTATTGAGATCTGGTCGGTGCTTGGGCCTGGCAACGACCAGCCGAGTTAACTGTTGGGATAGGACTTACTCTGTTTAGAATCTGTGCCATGCCCTTCACTATTGAGATCTGGTCGGTGCTTGGGCCTGGCAACGACCAAACGGACGAGCGCTCCTAGAGAGTTGGCGCGCTTCGCTTTCTCAGACAGTTCACAGTAACTTACTATAAGATTTCCTGAATTATTAAAGAACTAAATTATGAATTCCTATACATGTAAAAGGAAACAGCTTTTATTACTAAAAATATTATTACGGTATTAATTGTTTTTCTTAAAGAAATCTGGTCGTTGTGCAACACTGCACCCCTATTACCGACCACCACTCGCAGAGACTATCCATGGGTGTCACTGTAGGTTTGGTATGGAGGGTCTTACAGTACCGGCCAGTGCTGGTTCTCGTTTTTGGTGGTAAATGGCAGTAGCTTACAGATGTCATATGAAAGAGGGTCCTTTCTCGCGTTGAATATTTTGGGGGTTTCATGTTGCGTTTAGTCCTCTGCAAGGTGTGAGTGTTTTACGTTGGCTGGCTTACAATCGAGTGCGAAAAGTTATTTTCAAACCCCTGGTTCTCCAATTTCAGGTGAGCTGTTGATTTTATTGTTGACTAGCTGTACCCGGCATGCGTTGCAATGCCAATCAAAGAAAGTGCTGGCGTTTTAATTTTGTTTTTGAAGTGCGTTAGCATACACAATATGTTTTCGATTTCCATTAACTGCCTCTAAACCATCGCAAAATGGATTTACTAATTTAGAAACATTCATGGGAGCGTGTTCAACAACTCACCAAAGTTTCCTCGCAATCGGATGTATGGCATATGAACGAATACGGGATTTTGTTTAAACGATTCGTGCGCTGTCACTCATTTGTTGTTTCTACTCGTGCGCTACCTATTGTAAAATGGATTTACTAAGTTTGAAACCTTCACATAAGTGTACACAACAACTCATCAATGTTTCATCGCAATCAGATGATTCGCATACGGGATTTTGTTGTAACGCTTAGCGCGTCGTCACACATTTGTTGCATCTACTCGTGCGCTACCTATTGTGAAATGGATTTACTAAGTTAGAAATGTTCAAATACGTATACAGAACAACTCATCAAAGTTTCATCGAATCGATGAATGGTATATGAACGCATACGCAATTTTGTTCAAACGCATCGCGCGTCGTCATTCATTTGTTGCATATACGCGTGCGCTACCTATTGAGAAATGGATTTACTAAGACGAAAACCTTCCCTGGCTTGTACACAACAAATCATTAACGTTTCATGGCAATCGGATGAATGGCATATGAACCAATACGGGACTTTGTTTAAACGATTCGTGCCTTGTCACACATTTGTTGAATCTACTCGTGTGCTACCTATTGTGAAATGGATTTACTACGTTAGAAACGTTCACATGAGTGCACACAACAGCTCACCCAAGTTTCTTCCCAAATCGATGAATGTTATAAGATCGCATACGTGATTTTGTTGAAACGCTTCGCGCGTCGTCAATCACTTGTTGCATCTACTCGTGCGCTACCTATTGTAAAATGGATTTACTAAATCAAAAACCTTGCCTGGAGTGTACGCAAAGATTCACCAAAGCTTCACCGCAATCGGATGATTGGTATATGAACGCATACGTGACTTAATTAACACAATTGTCGTGTCATCGCTCATTTGTTGAATCTACTTGTGCGATACCTATTGTAAAATGCATGTACCAAGCCAGAAACCTTCCCTGGCGTGTACACGACATCTAACCCAAGTTTCATCGCTATCGGACGAATGGTATATGACCGCATACGGGACTCTATTGAAACGCTTCGCGCGTCGTCGCTCATTTCTTGAATCTACTCGTGCGCTACCTATTGTAAAGTGGATTTATTAAGCCAGAAACCTTCCTTGGAGTGGTGTAGTCAACATCTCACCCAAGTTTCATCGTAATCGAATGAATGGTGTGAACGTATACGGGACTTTATTGAAACGCTTCGCGCATCGTCGCCCATTTGTTGAATATACACGTGCGCTACCTATTGTAAAATGGATTTACTAAGCCAGAAACCTTCCTTGGAGTGTACTCAACATCTGAACCAATTTTCATCGTAATCGAATGAATGGTATGCGAACGCATAGGAGACATACCCACCCACCCACATACAAACTATCTCGTACATTGATTTTTATATATATAGACAAGCTGTACCCGGCATGCGTTGCAATGCCAATCAAAGAAAGTGTTGGCGTTGAAATTCTGTTTCTTGAAGTGCTTTTGGATACACAACATGTTAACTGCCTCTAAGCTATCGTAAAATGGATTTTCTAATTTAGAACCATTCGTGGAAGCGTGCACAACAACTTTCAAAAGTTTCATCGCTGTCACTCATTTGTTGAATCTACTCGTACGCTACCTGTTGTGAAATGGATTTACTAAGTCGAAACTCTTCCCTGGCGTGTACACAATAACACATCAATGATTCATCGCAATCGGATGAATTGTATATGCACGTATACAGGGTTTTGTTTAAACGATTCGTGCGCTGTCACTCATTTGTTGAATCTACTCGTGCGCTACCTATTGAGAAATGTATTACTAAGTCGAAGCCCTTCCCTGGCGTGTACACAATAACTCATCAAGGTTTCATCGCAATCGAAGAATGTTATATGAACGCAATAGGGGATTTTGTTGAAACGCTTCGCGCGTCGTCACCCATTTGTTGCATCTACTCTTGCGCTACTTATTGTGAAATGGATTTACTAAGTCCCCTTCCCTGGCGGGTACACAATAACTGATCAATGTTTCATCGCAATCGGATGAATAGTATATGAACGCATACCTGATTTTGTTTAAACGATTCGCGCTCCGTCACTCATTTTTTGAATCTACTCGTGCGCTACCTACTGTAAAATGTATTTACTAAGTTAGAAACCGTCACGTAAATGTCCACAACATCTCACCCAAGTTTCATCGCTATCGGACTAATGGGATATGAAAACATAGGGGACTGTATTGAAACGCTCCGCATGTCGTCGTTCATTTGTCGAATCTACTCGTGTGCTACCTACTGTGAAATGTATTTACTAAGCCAAAAACCTTCCTTGGAGTGTCCACCATATTTCACCCAAGTTTCACCGCTAACGGCAGAATGGTATATGACTTTATACGGGACTTTGTTGAAACGCTTCGCGCGTCGTCCCTCATTTGTTGAATCAACTTGTGCGCTGCATATTGTATAGTGGATTTACTAAGCCAGAAATTTTCCATGACGTGTACACAACATCTCACCCAAGTTTCATAGCTACGGACGAATGGTACATGAATGCATACGGGACTTGGTTGAAACGCTTCGCGTGTCGTCGCTAATTTGTTGATTCTACTCTTGCGCTACATATTGTAATATGGATGTACTCAGCCAGAAACCTTCCCTGGAGTGTACACAACATCTCACCCAAGTTTCATCGCAATCGGATGAATGGTATGTGAACGTATACGGGACGTTGTCGAAACGCTTCGCGCGTAGTCACTCATTTGTTGAATATAAACGTGCGCTTCGTATTGTAAAATGGATTTACTTAGCCAGAAACCTTTCCTGGAGTGTACACAACAATTCACCAAACATTTATCACTATCAGACGACTGGTATATGACTTTATACGGGACTTTGTTGAAACGCTTCGCGTGTCATCGCTCATTTGTTGAATCTACTGGTGCGATACCTATTGTAAAATGTATGTACTAAGCCAGAAACCTTCCCTGGAGTGTACACAACATCTCACCCAAGTTTCATCGCTATCGGATGAATGGTATATGAAATTATATGGGACTTTGTTGAAACGCTTCGCGCGCCGTTGCTCATTTGTTGATTCTACTCGTGCTCTACCTATTTTTAAAGGGATTTACTAAGCTAGAAACCTTCCCTGGAGTGCACACAAAATCTCAGCCTAGTTTCATCGCTATCGGACGAATGGTATATGAACGCAAACATGACCTTGTTGAAATGCTTCGCGCGTCGTAGCTCATTTGTTGAATCTACTCGTGCGCTGCCTATTGTAATGTGGATGTACTAAGCCAGAAAATTTCCCTGCAGTGTACAAAACATTTTACGCAAGTTTCATAGCTATCGGGCGAATGGTATATGAATGCATACGGGACTTTGTTGAAACGCATTGCGTGTCGTCGCTCATTTGTTGAATCTACTTGTGCGCTATCTACTGTGAAATTTATTCACTAATTTTGAAACCTTCACGTAAGTGTACACAACATCTCACCCAAGTTTCATCGCTATCGGACGAATGGTATATGAACAAATACGGGACTTTGTTGAAATGCTTCGCGCATCGTCGCTCATTTGTTGAATCTACGCGTGCGCTACCTATTGTAAAATGGATTTACTAAGTCAGAAACCTTCCTTGGAGTGTACTCAACATCTCACCCAAGTTTCATCGCAATCGGACGAATGGTATATGAACGCATAGGAGACATACATACCCACAGACAAACTATCACGTTACATTGATTTTTATATATATAGATTGTAACATCTTTCCACTCGGTATCTGGATATTTTTGTGGCACTCGGTAGCTGGACATTTTTGTGGGAGTGATTTTGGAAAAGAGACGGAAGTGGATGGGACGGAAGTGGATGGGATGGAAGTGCATGGGCCGGAAACAATGAGCGCGCGCGGTGACGGAGATCGGTACAACGACGTACTGTAAGCCATGTGACTATGTGGAATGTAAATCGCATACGGTTTACCTCAAGGTTTGGAGGCCCCATTAAAGAAATTGCTTCAATATATCATCTTTAAATTGTCGTTCTTTGGTGTGAAAATATTCGTTATATCATATTTGCTGAAAACAATTACGATTTATTAAATCTTCATACTTTTGCTGTATTCTTATTTAATGTAAGCACTCGATACCTCGAGTGCTATATCGCATCAACCAACACTCCAAACAACGTAGGAATTCAGTATATTAACACCGACTACTAACAATAATTGAAACTTCGTTGGTCCAAATTGCTTAATCACTTAATCACTTTGTATTTTGTAATGAAAACACCCATACATAGCCCAAAAGTTACACTTCTAACATGTGCAGATAAACTTGCCAGCTGATTGAAATCGAGTTCGTAGTTGTCTGCGCGAACCGCTAGATGGCACGCATAATCGGTGTCGCCAGTTTCTCGTGGGAGTTTCCACTATTATCATATTAAGCTATTTGGTTGGTCTAAACGTATCACTGGGAGAAACGCCTTTAATATACCTACTGCACACCTAATTTTTAATCGCGCTTATACTTGGCAGTGCGCTATAACGGCAATAAGAGGCCATTTTCAATAACACCGCTGACATGGGTTCACTTACTGACCGGTATAAAGCGCAGCTCGCATCAATTAGGCAGTGGATTGCTCCCGCATACAGTTGCAGGTATATGTCACTACTGCAGATGCATTGGAGAATCCTTTCATGTTTGCTGGCACAAGGTAGCACTATGAGTTCATTCATTAAAAAATGCGAGTTAGTAATATGGAATTATTCGAATAACATGTCAGATGTTACACATCATATGCGACTACTGTAAGGCTCGTATTTTTTTTTTACTTTACCTGTATCCTTTAGGGAAGCTATAGCTGGTAAAAGTTTTACAGGATCGTTTATTAAACAATAACCAGTCGGGGAAGTACCTTCACGTTATTTTCGTACAGTACCGGCGACCCATATGTCTTCCAGTGCCGGACAATATTACTTTTAAAGAAAGAAATTTACAGCCTTTTCTTTTAACTTATCAGAGTGAAATGGCAGAAAAAAAGGGGTAAAGTTAAAGGAAAGTGCAGTGGGGAAGGAATGAAGATGGCACTAAATCAGGCTATGTCAAACAAAATGACAGCAAGGCAAGCTGTGCCTTACAAACAGCAATTGGAGGATAAAAAGACAATGATGATGCTGATGATAATTGTTGTTTTAAAGGGCCTAACATCTTGGTCTACGGCCCGAGGATAAAAAGAAATTACCCGAAGAAAGAAGGCAGAGGGCAGATAAAAGAAAGGAAGAATAAAGTTTAAAGAAAAGTGAAACTTTCAAGAGAGGAAGACATGTTGGTAAGACAAGGAAGAAGGGTCTAAAGAAACTGAACTTTCGTGTAAATACTGGGGCAATCGAAGAAAACACAGTGTGCATCATTTATCGTAAGTCATTTGATGAAGATTGGTTGTAGTGTACAAAATGCCAAGACTGAGGGCATGTTGGATGTGTAGACCAGGAAAATATTGTAATATTTTATTAGTGATTATTGCAAAAAATACACTAAGCTTGAAAGGGGATGTGGTGGCGCAGCGGTCAAGCTGTATGCCTCTCACCAAGGCGGACCGGGTTCGATTCCCGGTCAATGCATGTGAGATTTTCGATGCGAAATGCCATGTCCTGTAGTTCGGATTCCACGTAAAACGGAGGTCCCGTGGCTTATGATCGCGAGATTAACGGCCACGTTAAACTACAAGCTTCCTTTTTACACTAAGGTTGAAGTTAGTGGATGTTAGTTCTAGGTAATTGTGTATTTTTGGGTTCCTTGTGTTGTTGTTTCTTGTTGGTGATTCATAAAAAATACAAATCTTACAAAATAGTAACTGGCCGGTACTGGAAGAAGATTGTTTTATTTCATGAAAATGTAGTTTTGTTCTATTCTTAATTATTATAGACATCTGATAGGATTTTATTGAAATCACACCATGACTTTGTAAAAGCATTTTCTGAAGTATAAGATAAGTTTATTAATATCTCACAAAATAATGCATCTTATTTGTTATAACTAGGGCTCGGAATTTTAGGTGCTAAAAATCGGGAAAATATTTATTTTTATGTATTAAAAATACCTGAAATATGTGACAAAAACGTAAAAATATTTAATTATAATTTAGTTTTTTTAAATGTGAATATAAGCAATATGCAGGAATCACGAATTCAATTTATTCTATGTCTCACTGACTGATGAAGCATTACAATACACAGCGAGATACACTTTCAGGTTGTCTATCACAAAAGACCGACGATTATCGCGAAACACTTCTTCTGAAGGCGCGAAACTGCGGCAATATGTTTCTTGCTCTTGAGGTGTTGTGTAACTTGAGATCGCTGTTCAGCCTTGATTGCTTTGCCACATGGTTGGCAGAACAGAACGCCCCCATCAGAAGTAAAATAATCTTTAAATTCTGCAACAGACGATAACTTGTAGTTGTTTTTACTTTAGGCATCGTATAACAGCCTTACACTGCACAATGCCTGAAATGAACTGCATGTGAGTGACACTGGTTCCAGGAAGCTGGGGGAGGGGGAGGTCTAGCACGTGGTGCAATATGGCTATGGACAAGGAAATCCCCGGCATCCACAGTGAGTGGCACGGGGCGACAGAGTTGCAAGCTGACATACCCCTGTATGAAGATTAGGTAGCGCAAAGGTTCCTTTCCGTCGAAGTAACACAGAACAAAAATGTAATAAACTGATAGATCTACCTTACTGATTTTATAAAATGTAAATATTATGTCTTTTTATGTGCTAATAAGTGGAAAGCAGGAATTTATGTATTTATAGAAAAACTGCTTGAAATATGTATTTACATAAAAAATATTTATTTACCTAAAAATCCGAGCCTTAGTTATAACACAAAAAGTTAAAGCGGCCGGTGCTGTACGACACTCTCCTTGTGCTTGTCGAGTCATTTGTATTGTAAATTTGGATCTGATAATGCTTGCTAGACTAGCGAAACATGTCATCTCTTAGTTTGTCTCCTTTTTCAACGGTCCATAACAATATACTGTATGTATCTTTATCACATGTAATTTACTTCAGTTATTTTCACATATTTTAGTAGTTGGAATTATTTTGTGTTGACCGACTGAAAATAATTACACTATCAGTCGTTTGAAGAGAGTTAAGCCTTAATAAACCTTGCTTATTTTATGACATATGAAGACCCCACGGAAAGAACGGGGTAAGTCCATTTTTTTCGGAAATGAGTTTATGGCGCATTCTGGTGGCCAACCATCGACACTGCAGATCTGTTGAAATTAATTTCAAACAAAGTGGAATCCCACCGAGATACAGAGGTTTTGATCATTTCGAATGATCTTGTCGACTTCGTCGTTATGCTTGGGGCTAACGTTATGCGTTACGGTTACTGCGTGTATGACGTCATGCAGCAGAGTGCACCTCCCGCTCCCCGTTCCCCTCGCGGTAAGCGAGTGCGTGACGTCATGCAGCAGAGTGCACCTGCCGCTCCCCGTTCCCCGCGCGGGAAGCCTACGGGCTAGCTGCGTGATACTGAATGACTTGCAACTTGTTGATCATGAAGCGTTCATGTGATTCTTGCTATCTCTATACTTGCGAGTTCGTTCGTTAAACTTGCTTATTTACAGTTTACAATTTGTGCAGGGTAGTAAAGTGTGTTAATAATGGAGTCTGTGGATCGTTCGTTAAACTTACTTACAGTTTACGTAAAGTGTGTAAATAATGGAGTCTGTTGACAGTAATAGTGCTATTATATCTACTAAAGCTAAATCTCGTGCTGCAATGGAGTCTGTTTAAAGAGCCCTCCTGAGCTTTTATAACATAGCATTTGTAGCATGCGTCATTTGAAATGATATAAAGTCCAGCCTCTCAGACTGACTGTATCTTTTATTTTTAGTGGAAACGGAAAGAACGTCCCATATCCTCTCACTTTTTCATAATTTAACTCAAGTTGTTATTTGTTTTTCATGTACTTCCTTTATAAGAAATACATTAGGCAAAAAAAAAACCAATATTGCTTACCCTCAATTAGGGTATTTTAAGTATTTCCTTTTAGTGTTGAAAGTTTAAATTCGCTCTCCTGAAAAATGTACAGAATGTGACTTAGCCCGTTTTTCCCGTGAAGTCTTCATATGTCGTTGTTTGTGCAAAGACCTATGCTCATTAGAGTTGCTACCCTACCAGGGAATTGTTACCGCTAGACGTGGAGCGATGCTGTTCTGTATACATTACGTCACCTCGCCTCGTTATGGCTGTAGCGAGTGGCTGCGGGGAAAGACGGAGAACGCATTTACAGGCATAGGCCTACAATGAGATCACACCGCACAGCGCACGACCCAGCACCAATCATGCACACAAATGACAAGCGATGAGGTTCGCTGGCAACAACTGCACGTCTCTCGCAGGCGCGTGGTTGCGCAGAGCGCATTAGTTCCGACTTCCGCCACCGGTAACAATTCGCTGGTAGGGTAGTAAGTCTGTGACAGGTGGGATGATGGTAGTCTCCTGAAAGCACGCAGTGTACTTATGTGGTGAATATTGATGATGATGATGATGATAATTGTTGTTTTAAGGGGCCTAACATCGAGGTTATCGGCTATTGACTATATTGCTCTCTTTATCTTTCAGGTCAGAAAATTGGTAATTTCTTCAAAGGCATGTTCAAGAAGGTGGGTGACTGGTTGAAGAAAGCAATAGGTATGGACTCTTCTAGTAGCGGTGGCGAAGGAGGAGTGAGAAATAGAGGTACCAGAGATGGCCAGCAGGCTGAGGAAATGGAGCCGGACTCAAAGATTACTGCAGACTGGGAGAAATGAACTGAACTGTACATTATAGAAAATAAAGAGATATGAACTCAGTTGTATCATTTGTTTTAGTTGTACAATTGTGCAAAATCAATCAGTGGAAGCTTTGCAGTCGGTCAACACGAGTATGCCAAATTACATTAGGTGGGGAGTTACAATTAATTTCCCAATGCCTGAAATAATATACATGAATTATTTATACACTTAATCCTTTATAGGTTGCTGGTCTATATTGATACGTGTTGCCCCTAGTGGCAAGTTCGTTAACTGGATTACGGTGGGTAGAAGCACAACACAATTGTTCCTTTAGAGAAATGTTAGCTTTATTGCAGGTCAGAAATATACACCGTACAATAAGCCAATAGAAACAATTACCTGTCTTACAGAAGCTGCCTCCTTTATGGAGCTCGACTCACCCTTTCACTCGGTCTTGCAGTTCATCCTCTCACTAATGAGGTGGTCCCGTAAACTGGCTGGAAATAACTGCACTCAGTCTGTCCACTCACTGTTTCTGAATACCGTACTACACACTGTTTCGAAATTCACCACAATAACCT
This sequence comes from Meconema thalassinum, assembly GCA_946902985.2. NCBI lineage: Eukaryota > Metazoa > Arthropoda > Insecta > Orthoptera > Tettigoniidae > Meconema > Meconema thalassinum. Next base: position 62,107,614 of record OX336389.2, on the reverse strand, counting down.
CTGTCGCACTGGAAAACACACACTCTTCAAATACACAGTCCCTCCGTATGATTCACACTCTTTCGCTGCAAGAGAATCAGCCTCACTAGGGTTTCGTAATTTCGCACGTCACGTCACCAACTACTGTCGCTCTCGCTGAAGAACACTGTTCCTCCCTCGCTGGCCAGGTCGCTTTATATAAGCCAGGCTGGTGACTCAATGGATGTTTCCAGAGTTGACCAGGGTTCACACCTTCTTGAGAATTCCAACACCAATAGGGCCACGAATATTCGAGACGGTCTCTTTGTACTGCCTGTCTTCTTGTTGCGAAAATCGCTGGTAACACACAGTCAGGATAGCCTGGGGCGGCTTGAGTCACGCGCGGGGCGACGGAGCTGTCTAGATTCCGTAACAATATATTAACCACCTATTGGTAGGATATTTATATTGTCAAAAATGCTGATGGTTGAATCTTTCAGCCATATTTCTACGAATTTAAGGAAGTGCTAGTTTTCTAAATCTCAAATATTATATATGCATCTCCTTGACCTAAGGAGGTGGCTAAAATTTTAATAATGTACGTATAAATAAAAACAAAAAATTTAACTAGAAAAATAAAGCAAAATATAAATATAGAAATTAAAATTATTAAAATATACAATAAATTATAAGTTATAAAAAATAATTATAAAAATAAAATTACGATTACAAAAGGAAATATAAAATTTAAAATAATAAAACTAGTCTAAACTATAAAAATAAATATTATGAAAATAATTATCAACTGTAAATAAATGATTTAATTAAATATAAATATTAAAATTAAATCTATCAAAACAAAAGTTATATAATTTAAAAAAAATCAGAATTGAAATGAAAATAGGCTACACATGAAAATAGAAAATAAATTGAAATTGTTTTGCCCTATAAAGGGTTAATAAAACACGTGTCAAACAAATGGGGGGGGGGGGGGTTAAATTGGACGAGGAGTTCCGTTCGCCAAGCGAACATCATAAGATCGTGCTCATTTATGCTTAATTTAGCTTCAGTGGATATGCATATAACACTACAGTATTTACAATTATTAATCTACAAACGTTTTTAATAAAACTTTGTAACTAGTGGGATTTTTTTTACCCATATTTTTTATTCAGTTAGTCAATTGCACTTCTGTAGTGTTGTGTTAATTGTAACTCCCTGCCCAATCTAACTGGGTACACGCGTGTTGACCGATTGAATCTACTGAAATCTACTTTTAATTCAATTGTTTATACAAACTCAAGATGGTGGATGTGTGAAATTTTTTAAATTCATTTATTTTTTATTTTTCGTATCCTAATCATGTGGTTCAAGTGAACATTTGATTAATGAACCAACGCAATAATTTTCATCCACTGGTACAAAACTCTATGGCATATGTATATATAATAATTCAATATGGCGATCCTTTTAATAGAGGGAGGAGTTTTCAATTGAGGAGGCCAGTGGGGTATATGAAAGTAGCCTATTTAGTTCTTCACGGAGCTACTTGTTTTATAATAATTTCACCCTTCTCCCCCAACCCCCCGAATGTTTGAAACCCCTTTCGTAGTAAGAATATACTGAATTTCATTTTCTACATAGAAAGGTTTTGAGCTGGGCGATGATGAGCCATGCCTTTTGGCTGAAATGGACTGGTTGTGTAACAAAACGTAACACCTATATGCCATAAGAACAACAGAAATTTACTTATATTAACTTAATATTATTCTTAGTGAAACCTCCGTAGCTTAGGCGGCAGCACGCCGGCCTCTCACCACTGGGTCCTTGGTTCAAATCCCGGTCACTCCAAGTGAGATCTTTGCTGGACAAAACGGAGGCAGACAGGTTTTTCTCCGGGTACTCCGGTTTCCCCTGTCACAATTTCATTCCAGCAACACTCTCCCCTACCATTTCATTTCATCTGTCATTCATTTCAGCATTGCCCTAGAGGAGTGCGTCAGGCCTCGGCAGCCAGCACAGTTCATATCCTCGCCGCTAGATGGGGGGCTTCATTCATTCCATTCCTGACCTGGTCGGAGACTGGAAGCAGGCTGTGGATTTTCATTTTCAATATTATTATTAGTACAACAAATGACTAATAATAACGTGAATCCTTACACTATACCAGTGTAGTTACGAGGGTAGTTCTGAAAGTAAGTTTCATCGTTCCATTGCACGAGCCGATGGTACACCAGGTGACACAATCAATCGCCATAAGAATCCACACTCGTGGTTGATTCAACGATGGATGGAGCGTCAAGGGCGGAGGAATGACGCATGCGCAGAGCGCCGACCAAGAGAGAGGAGCAACAGAACGGCGGGCCCGATATCATTCGGTCGGTCCCTGGTGTTGCATGTTTAATGAAGAACAGCAGAGTGTGGAGCATGAAGATCGAAGTATGCGTCCCACCACATCCACGAAGGAAAACCACATTGCTTGAGTACAGGACATGGTGTTAGCGGACAGGCGCATAACGGTGGCAAACGTGGCGCCCACTCTGCGTATTGGTTGTGCCCGGGTCCATCACATGCTCCATGATGTGTTGGGTTGCTGAAAAGTGTCCTCAAGATGGGCACCGAGTATTACCAGAGTGGTTTCTTCAAACTGGTTGCACGCTACGACAAATGTCTCAATGTCGGTGTATAGTTCATGATGCCGTGGTGTATATCAGTTTGGCACTGGAGGGCCCCTGGGAGAAAAATGACGAGACTTATTTTCGAAACTTCCCTCGTATATGATGTCATGGATGAAAATACACAAAATCTGCTTGAAAGGAATGTGGTTGATAACATTTCTAAATCTTGGAGCATCTCGACGAAACAGAAAAGTTAATTACGTTTCAATTGCTATTATTATCATTTTAAATGATCTTGTCGACTTCGTCGTTACGCTGAGGTCTGGCGTTACGTTACGGCGACGGGACGAAATGTACCGAGAATGCACTGAGGTGTGTTACGTCTTAGTACCGCTTGAGCTGCATCCTTTCCCCGCGCGCTCCGGTGAGCGTGACGTCATCCAGCCTGCTACCTCCTTGGACCTTGGTTTGCACTTGCTAATGGAGTTTGAGTTCACGCAGTTCGCTGCATGATCATGAGGCTTTCACCCAGCATTTTTCAGCATTTGTAGCATTTAAAATGATATAAAGTCTAGTCTTTCAGACTGACTAACACTCTTTTTTGTCGACTGTATCCATTGCTTGGGTGGTCTGCTAAAGGATACACACAGGTGCCGAATCATGCTCAATAGTATGTGTGTCTACGCTTCAAGACGTGTTCTGTCTTCATTGGAACACAAAGGATCAAATAGTCAATTAAAATCATTTTATGATCATTGATGGTTTTGAAATCACATTTATTTCCTTCCATGTTGGTAGTGTGAGTATAGAAAGATACCTGAGTAAGATGTGGTCACATGTCCAGTTGAGGCATGGGTCTGTCAAGGAGTAAATGTACACCTTCCTCATGAGTACGTAAGCAGCACTGTCTTTAAATTGAAAGGGAAGGTCGATATAATTTACGAATATCAAGTACATTAGAGGGCACAGCGGTCAATTGGTTGCCGCCCACCAACGTGAACCAGGTTCAATACCCGGCTAATGCAAATAGGATTTTTTCAGGAGAAATATCACGTTCGGTGTTTCGGATTTAACGTAAAAAGTTCCCATAGCTTGTGTAAGGGAGATTATCAGTCACAATAAACTACAAGCTTGGGGAAGATCACCTCGCTGTTCCACCCCTTAAAACAATAACTAAATAACTATTATCTGGAACCCTACTGCCTTTTTACAATAACATAAAGTGACAAAAAATTTGAATGTTTCGATGAATTTTGTGATGTGCTCTCCCAGATCTCTTTCTCTATCCTTCCTAAAAAATGCTGGGATAGGTCCTTGTCTGCAGGGCAGACGGCCATTACACTCTAACGACAATTCAACTTTCACATGATGATCATTACTGTACGTCTGTTTCCGCTGAAACGAAACGACAAAATAAACAATATCTTCAACGGCTTTTGAAACTAAAATGGTGTGAGAGGGAACGCCAAACAGCATAGCAAAATAGATTCCTAGCTTATTAATTACAGTTTTTAAGTTATATTCACTGAACCAATACATAGCTGTAGAAAGACAGACGAACGAATTAACGTGCCTGAACGAGTACATTATCAATTCTCAGAGTATACACATGGGGGATACAGGAACAGAAAACAATTACCGCTAGGAGGACTAAATCAGCGAATGGGAATTCAAACGTATTCCATAGGCCTGCTACAGAGACGAGGAAACAATAATTAATAACGCAGAATGCCATGATAAATGAAAAGGCGGCCATTTCTCGTACATCCATCTGTAAACATGGATAGCGTAACGTAGCACCTCCAATAACTGGAGCACTTCCTTTAAGCAATGTGCCTCTGGGCAGCTTTCACAGCATTTCCTGTCCAACACTGTCTCCGTAGTATCTGGGCTGTGAATAATAATAATAATCTCTACCTAAAGGATGTCTCGAAAAGTGGCAGTTTGGGAAATGTTCTCGAGATATTGTATTCCAAGAAACTAAAATGACCTAGCCTATTTGGGAGTGTCTGTTCACTTCCTCCAATACCTATCTGTATAACAAGGAAGTATGAGAACGGTCTATTTAAAGGTGGAAAAAAAAAAAGAAAAAAGAGAGAGCAATTTCAGAGATTTTCCTCAGAATGTGTCACTGCATGGGAACAGCAGTGCCCCTCCGAAACCACTAATTGAGGTGACAGTAGGCTAACTGGTGTTGCTGAGTACCTAAATTATCTGTTGCAACTGAAGACGAAATAATAAAATATTGGTATATGACTCAAACTACCCCATTGCAGCGTAAAAAAATACATTTCAAGTACAGAAAAAAACCTGTAAATGGGAAAATATGTGAATGAATTAATCCCACGGGCACAATGTTGAGTAAGTCATCTTAGAACAGATTTAACACGCTGCAGACAATAATTACATGCGACTTCCAAAACCCTTTACTTAGCACAGCGGAGCAAAAAATTGATGATCAAGGAAATTATCCGATTCGTGGGTTCATTTTTAGGGAAATTATTCAGCAAGCAATGCTCCTCCGCTGCAAGTGCTGAGACTTGCCGGCTACAAGAGGAACTGGCATTCCAAGAAGTTCAATGATTCTACTCAACGTCCAACAGTGTCGACTGTGAATAAAATCTGTGCATTGTACTGTACAGAAAACCATTGAAAATTAGCTTGGCACGATAAATCTCAGGAATTATTCATTACCTACACTACAAACTGCGTCTTGTTAGCTTTAGGAGAAGATATAACAAAACTCAGCCCATCCACGTCTTGTGAAGTGAATGTTTACTGAAGACACCTTATATGAACCCACAGAATTAGACGGGACGATTTTGACCTTCGCTTTTCAGTTATTCTCACTCCTTCGCTTACAGTCCACGCTGAACCTCTTATTCTCTTGTTTCATTCACGTTGTGTTCATCAATTGTGTTTGCGAAACATATGAATGAAGAAGAATCCACGAGAAAAAGAAAACGCCAGATTGCAGGAGTGTTTGTTCATTGACTCTCCAGTCTGTCCCAAATGCCATGTTGCATTGTCTGACCAACAAGAAAAAATATTATATGAGCCTTACAGTAGTCGCATATGATGCGTAACATGTGACATGTTATCCTACTATGTGTGTCCCAAGCGCAAATCCTTGTTGACAGTGAACTCTGTTGATCATTGAAATAACTAATTGTACTGCTCGGGTCTATGCTACGTGGACCTGAGAGGAATGTGCATCGCAGACTAGGAGTAGTGGTGGTGACGAGTGATGAGGTTTCTCGGTCCTTGCGTAGTAACAGAAGCAAATACATTCGTCGGTGACTCACTCACTCATTCCCAACGCCACACAGGTTTCAGAAAAGACCCTATGTTAGCAGTATTGGAATAGATGAGAATGTCAGGTAACACGGCGGGCTGTCGACAGGCTTGCCAATTCTCGCCTGCTCCTACCCTGCCTCTGCCCTTCATCCCGCAAGTTCACAGAGCTTAGACGCGAGCAGTAAAACTCCAGTGCCAAATCCTGACCGTGATGAATCATAATTGTTATTTGCCGTGGCGGAAGCAATCCACTGCCTACTTGATGCGCGCTGCACTTTATACCGGCCAGTTAGAGAACCCATGCCAGCGATGTTACTGAAAATGGCCTCGTTTTGCCGATCAGCGCACTGCCAAGTATAGGCGCGATTAAAAATTAGGTGTGCGGAAGGTATATTAAATGTGTTTCTCCCAGTGATATGTTTAGACCAAGGAAGTTTCATTTATTGTTAGTAGTCGGCGTTAATATACTGAATTCCTACGTTGTTTGGAGTGTTTGTTGATGCGATATACATTCCACATAGCCACATGGCCGACAGTACATCGAGTGCTTACATTAAATAAGAATACAGCAAAAGTATGAAGATTTAATAAATCGCAATTGTATTCAGCAAATATGATAAAATGAATATTTTCACACCAAAGAACGACAACTTGAAGATGATTTACTCTAGGAATATCTTACACGGGGTCTCCAAACCTTGAACTTACTGCATGCGATATACATTCCCCATAGCCACATGGCCTACGGTACGTCGTTGTACCGATCTCCTCCATCACGCGCGCTCATTGTTTCCGTCCCATGGACTTCCGTCCCATCCATTTCCGTCCCATCCACTTCTGTCCCTTTTCCAAAATCACTCCCACAAAAATGTCCAGCTACCGAGTGGAAAGATGTTACACATCAATAATACAACATGACAGAGCAGAACGTATACTTTACCAGAAGTGACAGCGAACATAAAACTCGGCTCATGAAGGATGGCATAAGATAAACCTGGTACAGATGGCGCTGAGGTACATACGCCACATACACTGTACTCATAGGTTCCCATCGTTGCAGCTAGATGGCAGTGTGTAAGCTATTTCAGTAACTAAGCAATAACCACTGTCTGCGTGTGTGGTGAAAGTTGCTCGCATAGCCTATTATGCAAATTGTAGTCGATAACGTGAGGCGAGTGCATGTTTCCTCAGGACAAAGTTTTTCTTGTGTTCGTTTATTGTATATTAAGTTGGTTTCAAACGCTTAAATCAGACGGTTTTAGTACAGGAAGCCTTAACCGTTACTGTAGTAGATGGTAAGCTTATTTCCAGACATGTTAGCCTTGAGGTACCACGGGAGGGTGCAGCGTCTCTACATGACATTTGGGACATGCCTCATTGATATCATACTTGAAAAGTGATCTGGAAACGTTTAAACTATTCAGAGGGAACCGGTATTCTCTTCGAGTATTCTATCATCTTATGATTCTTAAATTACATAATTTATTTCATTGGTTTCATTGTTAACATCATTGTGACTATAAACAATTATATTATTTTCAGAAATAAAAAATTGTGGCATGTCTACTCAGTGCAAAAGTAAGGACAGAGTCAAATGAGCTCAGTGGGCAGAGTAAAATTTAAGAGAAGTTGTTAAAAGGCTAAAAACAAAGGTAATGCTTTTCAGGAAGGCAAAAAGGTGCAATGGAATTTATGCTCGAACATTAAAACGAAGAATGGATTCAGGAAATCTGGAAAAAGGCACAATGGGTCCATATGTGTTTGTTAAACGCGACCTCTACAAACATAACAAACGAGAGCGGTCAAGAACTCAAAACATTTCATTTTTAACAAGGGTATAAAAAATTCAAATAACTCGCCATGACATAGTTTTTGTGCTCTACTACTAATGTTAACTGAACATACACTATCAGAACAAAGGTTCACACATTAACTTTTAATGAAAAACCTCCTACAACAATAGAAGATAAATTTTGATGAAATACGTTTATAATGTAATATTAGAACACTAAAAGAAAGTTGTTATGTCGACAGGTGATGGAATATGAAACATCTTTAGGCAATGCTGAAGAAGGCAAAAAAATGGTCAAAACACGTTCAATTTTAATGTGAATTAAAATAAAACGTAGTTTGTAATGACAAGGTGGAGTATTTTCAAAGGATAATTCTATTTTTCAAGATATAATTATCGTGTAGTATGTTATAATACTCAATTGTATTAGAGTTGAAGAAATTAGCACTTGCGTCCTCTCTCCCGGGCAAGTTACCGGGTTCCAGGGAGAGTTGCTGCTGATGCAACAATTCCTTTGGTCCTCCTTTTCGCCAAATTATTTTCAATTACTAACGCTTCACTCATATGTGATCTATTGCAAACATTTACAAATTATGCTCTATCAATTTGCACCCATTTTAATGTAATTCTACTGAGATATAACAAAAGTCATAAAAAGTACGGCAACACTCCCGGATTTACCTTATCTACTCAAGTATGCAGGCATGTTCAGAACTCACGTGTATATTTATTTGGAAATTCTATCATATCATATTCCCTTCCATATATTATTATTATTATTATTTTCTTATCTTCACACCTATTGGAGCAGAAGTTGGTAATCTGTACCTAAGAACATTTTAGAGCAAGTTGTTCTATTTTTTCTGCGCAATGGAAAGTTTTATGAATATTTGAAATCTTAAGCGTGTTCAGAATGAAGGATTTTTGGATATATTTGACAGTACTTTTGAAGAAAACCAATGCCCAAAGGTTTCCCTTCAGAGACATCCCTGCAACTTCCTGTTGCCGAGAGGATAAGTGGTCATTCCTTAATGCCACATTTTCTATATTTTTTCCTTCAACTGTATTTGTAGACTTCTTGGCTGTATACTGGATCTGGATTGTCTATGTGCGTATTGAAATGTATCCTCTATAATGTTAACGGGTCTATTAAGTCGAATGGTTTTTGTCTGTGATGACAGTTCTGTCCCAATAGCTGTTGCTTATGTCATCTTCAAGCTTGGTGTCGTTGCATCTATTAGTTTGCTGTGAATGAACGGTGTGATATGATTGTCCCTTTGGTCGTGGTCAGTGTTGACAAGGACCTGCAGCCTGATATTATATACTCTATTGCCTCAGAAGTACTGTGGCACAAGCTGTACTCATCATCCTTAGTATTTTCATACTTTTCAATGTACTTCATGTTCAAATCTATTAGTTTGCTGTGAATGAACGGTGTGATATGATTGTCCCTTTGGTCGTGGTCAGTGTTGACAAGGACCTGCAGCCTGATATTATATACTCTATTGCCTCAGAAGTACTGTGGCACAAGCTGTACTCATCATCCTTAGTATTTTCATACTTTTCAATGTACTTCATGTTCAATACTTCTTTGTGGCCAAATCATAACACTGGTCAATAACCATTTTGGTGCCAGTCAGATGGGAGTGATATTAGGTTGACTTTTGGATGCTGATTCCGAATATGATAATGGTTTTGCTCAATTTGCTCTAGTTTTTGAGATATTGAAAATCTTACCGGAAAATATTTAAAAAACAGGAAAATAAATATGTAAAGTACCGGTATAATCAACTCAATATACCTCGTGCCTCACTGGCATCGGGAGAGCGTGGGTTCGAATGCCACCTCGGCCGTCCTGAAAATGGTTTTCGTTGTTTCCCATTTTCACTAACAAGCAAATGCCGGGACGGTTCCTTTCTACAGGTCCACGGCTGATTTCCTCCCAATATTCCTTCCCTGACCCGTCCCGAAAAGAGAAGTACTTGGCCGTTGGCAAGATTAATAAAAAAAATATTCACACCTGCTAGTAAATTTTAAACCTTAAATTCGATAACTTATTATCCATAACTGTAAATTTTACTTCAAAAATAATAACTGTTTGATGTACCAGTAAGTAACTTTTTGTGAGTCAAAATATTGTCCGCTTGAGGAGTACACCATGGTAGACAAAAAACGATATCCAATATTGCACTTCTAAGTTCATCACACAATTCTCCAAGCAGGTGGCACTTTGAGAATATGAACACCGAATAATAATAATGTGCAACAAAAACGTTACTTCACTTATAACTATACGGTATATGCTGGAGATATATCGGGACCCAGTTGATCGATGGTCACAAAATGAGGCATATTGGTATACTAGACACATCGTGTGAACCCACGAACCAGTTTATCTATGTCCATAAAATACGGAATACTCAAAGTCTTATATAAAAATTTGCATTAGTCCTGGTCAAGATTTGACCTTGTCCACAAGCCTCAACCTGGGGCACCTGAAAATATTCGAATCGTTGATCCACAACTGATGGTTCTCTTTTAGCTGTTATCACGAAATTCTGTGTAGAAGCAATCAACAAGTGATCGTTGTCATCCATGAATAAATACAAACAAAATAATATGGTTATCTGTAGGCACGCTAGGCAAGATTGTTTTTCAATTCAGATATGGAGCAAAGAGCTGACTACTATAATTCTGCTGACTGAGGCAGCTAAGCATGGTAGCTGTTGTTGATTCATTTTAGGGGCTCATGGCATTGTGGTCATCAGCTCCATGTACTTCACCGTGGCTAAACAAGGTAAAACGATAGAAACTATCCCCTGAATTGCAAAGAAAATGGCCGTTAGTTTTCTGCAGAACATGTTGTTCACATATTAGCTTAATATTTTGCTTGACCTCCAGCACGAAATATGAAGTTGCTTTGTTCTTCACTGCATCTCGACCAAACATAACTACATGAGAAGTTCCATGATAAAAAAAAAAATCATGTACTCATTTATACGTTGGTTAAACCAACCTGGACAACCAGTAAGAATGAGGAGATTTTCCAAACACCATCGTTCATTTCATCTATGGAGGAACCTGTCCCTGCTTACGGTAATACGGTAGTGAGTGTATCCATAATAATAATAATACCGTAATAATAATAATATCGTATGGCCTCGGGTGCTGGGTGCAAGCTTTTGTTACTTGACGGCTAGAGGGCAGCTTGCATGTCGAATATTTTGTTGTTCCTTGGAGCGCTATGAAAGTCAAGGCGGTTAGATATCTAAGCTCCTTGACACTATAGCGCTTTCTAGTAGAGAGAGAGGGAACTTTTGTGTCGGCGGAAAACCCCGAGATTAATTTTGCCATTATGAACACGGCCTACTGAATTCAAATGGGTTCTTTAACATGCCAACAACGTATGACATGAAATTATATTAGACATGATTTTCATCACTTAATCAACGATTTACTGGTTTACCGACCAGGTTAAGTTAACACGCGCAAGGACTTAAGGCTGGCCTATAAGACTAGGCATCCTCTCCGAAACTTAAGTAAGTTATGCGACACGATCCTCCACACGCTGCACCAATTATCAGGGCGCAATAGTATGACGTCTGCCAGCCCTGTTGTGTTGGGGGTAGCGCGCCTGCCTCTCATCCGGAGGCCCCGGGTTCGATTCCCGGATCCGTCAGGGATTTTAGAAACTGACGACAGGGCGGGAATGGGGTGCACTCAGCCTCGTGAGGACAATTGAGTAGCTGTCTGACGGTGAGGCAGCACCCCGATCACAAAAACCAAGATTAACGGCCGAGGGGACCAGATGCGCTGATCACGCGTCACCCCAATATCTGCAGGCTAAATGGCTGGGCAGCGGTCACTTGGTAGGCCTAGGCCCTTCACGGACTGTACTGCCAGGGGTTATATAATAATATGACGTCTGAGCTCAATTCCTCAAGTGTGTGATTAAAGGGCAGGTTGAACTCATCAATACTCTGGCACTTATTTGTGGCAGGACGAAATACCACTAACGAGTGGCTTCAGAAGAGGCCTAGTGCAAGCATTTAATTTGGACGCCTATAGACGACCTGTACGTGCTGTCGAAGACGGAATGAATTATGAAGACGACACACAATCCCAGTGCTCGGCTCCATGGCTAAATGGTTAGCGCGCTAGGCTTTGGCCCGAAGTGCACCGGGTTCGATTCCCGGCCCAGCCATCAAGGATTTTAATCTCCTGGGGTTAATTCCCGTGGTTTGACTGGGTGTATGTTACGTCTTCATCATCACTGCATCCTCATTACGACGCGCAGGTCGCCCACGTGCGTCAACTAGAAAGACCTGCACTCGGCCTCTCCGGAGGCCACACGATCATTCATTCACAAACCCAGTCCCTGAGCCAGGGGAATTAACCATCTGAAGTTAAAGTACCACGACTTGGCCGGGAATCAAACCAGGGGCCCTTCATATTATAGGCCACCGTCGTACCTGTGGTACTTTGAAACTTCACACACCTCTGCAACACGTTTATTGTAAATAACAACTTGATCTAACATTCAATTGTCACAACAAACACTACTTATTCAAGCTGCTGCTGTTATTATTATTATTTCTCAAACAATCTGGATATTTATAAAAGAAAGCAGTTCGGTGCAGCTAAAAGTCTTTTCCGCATAATCATTCTTCATTGTGATAGAAATCTCCTCACTTTATGACACGTGTCCAGAATGATAGCGTTCAGCACTGCTCTCAATCTGCAGATCCGCTATGGTCAAAGGAACAATCCCAGTAGCCGACATTATGATTGGGCGAACTGGTTACAAATCTTAACCATTTTACACATTAGCTTAACTTCCTAGCTAGTCTATACAGTTATCGCTTTTACCAGGCGTAAGTTTTGGATACATTTCCATTGAGGGGATCTGAAATGTCAATCAGATTTTCTACTTTGTTTACCCTGTCAATGAGGACTATTCTTGTCAGTCCCAGTAACGTGTGTGGTGCTTATTTGCCGGAACAGAGGCAGATTTGTCGGCTACTTGTAGTATAAGTGTGGCATTTCTCATCTAATGAACTGCATTCGTTAGCCAATTGTTTGTGTAAGATATCATGTCACATTATTGTGTCAAACGGTGCAATTTACTCCAGCTTAAGTCAAACACCCTCCAATCACATGATCAATTGTCTCTCATTTACGGTCCCACAACTTCGGCGTTTATAATCCAGTTTGGTTTCATTCAGGATGTATCCCCGACGGTTCTTTGTAGCGATTATCTTATCTTGAATGGCCATCATGAACCCTGTTGTTCCCACATAAAGTTTCCCAAGGTATAGCCACTGGTTTGAGAAGTATTTATTATTACTAGCGGACCCATGCGAGACCTCTCGCATAATGGGTTGTGTGCACCCCATGTGTACAGACTACCCGCCTGGCCCTAGTGCTATGCGGGTTGTACGCGATACAGTTCTGGCGAGGGCTATCGTCTTATTTATTTGTTTAAGAGCACTATATAAACAAATAAATATATTTCCGTTGACTTTTCAATAAATGCAAGACTTTTCCTGTATTATTGAGACAATTTTTACGATTTTGGTACAAACCACCCCTAACTCCCTCTGGTTTAGGAGCTTGAGTTTTGTGAAACATAGGCCTACACCTTAGCGTATTATATAATAAGATTATTATTAATATTATTATTATTCCTATGCTGCGTTCTTCAGTTCACCTTACACATTTTGTCGGTTAGCCGACTCGGGGAGTGAAACACGCTGATGCAATAATGTCGATAAAAGCTTGCCGCCTAGAACATTACTCGTGCACGTAGGAGCAGAGTGATGTCAATACCCATCAACTCATTGCAGAGTTTTATGCAGGACTTACAGCGGAGCTATATACAAGACTGATTGCACTTATGATAAGCCAGCTCATGTGCTCTATATCACTCAACACTTATCTAGACGAGTTCAAAAGTAAGAGTTGGATTAACACTGGCTATTGCACGAATAAACCGTTAGGGTAACGTAATTATGATTACGGTACAAATTTTATTATTATTATTATTATTATTATTATTATTATTATTATTATTTAAGCCTCCGTGGCTTAGGCGGCAGCACGCCGGCCTCTCACCGCTGGGTCCGTGGTTCAAATCCCGGTCACTCCATGTGAGATCTGTGCTGGACAAAACGGAGGCAGACAGGTTTTTCTCCAGGTACTCCGGTTTTCCCTATCAAAATTTCATTCCCGCAACACTCTCCACCATCATTTCATTTCATCTGTCATTCATTTAATCATTGCCCCAGAGGAGTGCGTAAGGCCTCGGCAGCCGGCCCAGTTCATATCCTCGCCGCTAGATGGGGGCTTCATTCATTCCATTCCTGACCCGGTCGGAGACTGGAAGCAGGCTGTGGATTTTCATTCATTCATTCATTCATTATTATTATTAATATTATTATTATTATTATTATAGTACATTATGCAACGAGCCTATAATGACAATAATTAAGACACGAGTATATTTATAAAACGAACGTATGCAAGTTTTATAATTTCCATACGAGTGTCTTAATTACAATTATAGGCGAGTTGCATACGACTGTTTATGTTCGACGATAATTATTATAACTATTTTATGTTCGAAGATAAATATTCATAAATATCTGTCGAGATTTCGCCAGTTTTATGTACTGAACAGAGCGCATGGGACGCAGAGAATGCCATGTATTTGACCATGGCCTCCTCGATTACCCCACTATGACACTAGGCAAAGCAGTGAAATTTAAATTAGAAGGCCTTGGAACTCAGCGCAGGTGCGATATTATCCTTATCTAATTGGTCAAACAACTGTTTCTTGAGCTGTGATTGGTGGGAGAAACTGTTTCATAGCGAAAAATAGTGTTATAATGACCATCATTATGATACAGTTTTCTGACATATAATAGTCAGGGTCGAACATAAAAGTCATTATGTAATTATTATTGTTGTAAAATCAAAGTTATATCGTTTTATTCATGTATTAATATCAAGGGAGGCCATACCATACTCTCGTGAAAATGAAATAGAAAATCCACAGCCTGCTTCCAGTCGACCAATCGGATGAGGGATGGAATGAATTAACCCCCCCCCCCTATCTAGCGGGGGATTAAAAGGGACGTAATATTATTATTCTTTTATTAAAATAACATTAAGTTACACTCCAACAATCTCACGCCTTACTAGTCAACTTACACTTCATGTACCATAATCACAAAAATATTCAATCTTTACTGAGTTTATATCCTATGAAAGAAACGGGCTGTGTCATGGTCCATAATACTGATAAATGCTGCAGGGCATCCATTTGTCAATTTAATTATGGTAATTAACACATGCTTCACCCGCGTTTTAATTACAAATTGATTTTGCGATGGGTAGGCCTACAATACTTATCGGATGTGAGGAGAATTCCATCCGCTCGTGGAAATGCCCCATGTTCCCTTCGTTATGCGCTTACATTAAAGTGTAGAATTACAGACATAAATAAAAAATAATAGTAATCGGACTTGATTGCTGTGGGTATAGAGATGTCAGAGTGCTGGATATATGTATTGAAACAGGTGTTCGCATTCCCGAAAGTTCAAAATAGTTGGCATTGTTTATTTTTGAAATTTAATAATTCACTTTAGGTCTAACCCTCGTTTTGTGTCCTCCTCCACTGAAGCAAAGTGTGAATATTTGAAGCTCAATATATTAAATTTACTTCAACATAAATTACTAATCTTCCTTAGTTTCATGTTGTTGCTTATGTAGCGAATTTATTCATATTTTACCTGATCTTTAATGTCGCTACTTAGATTTGTTCCTTTAAATATTTATTACTTAAAAAGATGGTATATTAGATTTCACGGCCAGTGAATTAAAACTCAGCAAATTTTCTAGGTTCGTGCCGTGTCGTGTGTGGGGTTTCGCCTAGGACACAAAGCTGGCTCATCAGTGGGCTCTTGGTGTCCCCGCCCGGACCCTCACAGGAGTAGCGAACTGCGTGCTACCTCCCTTCTTATGAAGCGCACCTGCGCCTCTTTACTGCGAGAACTAAAAGCTCAAACAGCCATAACCTCCCTCTGAAGGCTTCCAAAAAGATGGTATATTGGCTTTCAAGACCAGTAAATTATTTAACTTAAATTGTCAAGCTGCTTTAATATGGCATGGATGTGAAGCATTTCTTTAAGAGTGTTTCAGTTGCTATTTACTCACTACAAATCTGCAATATGGCCCAGAAGCCCAGCCCGCTTGGATATGTCACAGTCCTGGCAGTCTTTCATTGGCGGACTGCTTCCACATCATCTAGCTTGCTGTTCACAGGTAGCGGCTCCAGGAGCGTATACGTCACGCCTCTACAAACCACTATAGGCCAACATTATATTGGCTATATAGCCTACGGTAATATAGGGCGATCGCCGTTCAATAAGAACTCTACTCCACCAGACATGTGGTTGGCACCTCATCACCTGCACGTTTTTAATCAGCCTACAGGCAAATTTTGAAGTTATCTTTTAAAGACAGCACTTTTAACAGCCAGCCAGAACCAACCTAGGAACTTTTGAACCAATTTTGAATATTTCCACAACTTGTAATGTCAACAGTGAAACAGGACATTTAAAGTTTGCTTTCTTCAGGCCGTACAAACTCTAGTTGGGTCAATCCCACACCGCATAAACTAAAAACCACTAAGTGTTCTATTTTCTTTCATAAGAGACATCTCAGCCTCCCTATGTTATCCAGTTGAGTGATTTAAGTGCAGCTATGAGCTTTATAAGGCATTTTTTCTCTCTATTATCTTAAATCCTTTAAAGCATCAGCGCCTACAGTCATTTATCTTCCTTATGTTTGCTGTAAATATAAATTGTGCAACTATCTAATTGAACATTGGACTGTGACATGTTCCCTATTATCCTTACAGTAATCCTTCCATTCTTTCTTTGCTTACATTACCACCAACCATGATTATCCAGCTGGGACTTGCCCTGTCCGTCCCTTATTTTTCTGGACTTTGCGTCTCAGTTCTTTAAAACTAATTACATGATGGCCGGTGGTTCATTTTCTACATCTGATACTGTACCAAACTACCGTGGATGTACTGTTCACACCAAAGTTGTCAATATGAACGGGGAAAATGTTGTAAAATTCTAAATGCATCGGGTTGTTACGAAATGCATTGATCTGTCATACGATGAAGTCGAGAGGTCATGTGGAGCGTTCAGGGGTAGAAAGTGCTGTTGAAAACCATGATACAGAGATATCCAAAGGGTATGACTCAGATGAATGGAGGTGGATGCACTTTAGGTATGGTTCGCGGAAGACCAGGAAGCGTCTGTTGACTCACAAGAAGACTCCATGAAAACGATATTTCACTTTGTTATCAAAATATTAGACAACACATATGCCAGCATTCTACCATGTAGCGAATTGTTACCGGTGGCGGAAATCGGAACTAATGCGCTCCGCCCAGCCACACGCCTGCGATGGACGTTATTTCTGTGCCCGATTCATGCTGGGTCGTGCATTTTGCGGTGCGTTCTCATTGTAGCCTATGACTGTACATGAGTCCCCACCCCCTTGCCCCGCAAGCCGCTCGCTGCAGCCATAACGAGGCGAGATGACGTAATGTATTCACAACAGCTTCGCTCTCCTTCTAGCGGTAACAATTGCCTGGTAGGGTAGTAAGCTTCAGTACAGTCACTAGAAACCGATAAGGCTTGCACACATCCAGCTTAGGAAAGCACATGCAGTGAGAAGCTATTCTAAAACATAAAAAAATTATAATTATGATTGTGTTAACGATTATAATGAATATTATGATTAGTATTTATTATTACTATTGAAGGGTTTATTACAAAAACGATACAAGTTCAAAAATTAACGTTTTGAGATAATAGGGGAAGGTATCGGACGGAACTCACTTTTGTGATGGTAGTACTGACCCTTCACGAGGTACGTTGGAGGGTAACCATTGTGTGTCCATAAACAAAGAAGTAAGCACGTGGTGAGAAGCTCTCTCTTTTGTGACTGTTTCTTGCTTCACGAAGATAATTTTGTGAACCTGTTCGGCACCTTAATACTGGTGAGTGAAATATTTTAAGGGTTGTTGATTGTTAACCATACGATGTGGATGATGACATAGCTTTTATTTAAATGTGTTACGTATGATGACCCGTTCAAGTTTTACGTGTTCTGCACCCAATATCGGACAAGCTTCCGGCACACAGTATCGGACAAACGTACCCGAAGTTTTCTTACCAATTCTTACAACACCTTCGTTTGTTTCAGACAAATATGGGAGTATAAAGGTGAAGCTGGGTGATGGAAAACATAAAATTAACAATTGATGAAGTAAGAGGGGCTAAAATGAGCTTTAGGTAAGCAAGTGAGCAGTTCTGTGTCCTTAGAAGTACATTAGGTGACAGATTGAAATTATTTTCTCCAGGGAAAGAGGCACAAATGAAACCTGCCATGGGTGCATTTAAGAGCACGTTTTCTGATGAGCAAGACGCTGATATAAACAAGTTTAGACAAATTTTTAGAACTGAATTTATGTCACAATTATGTAATAATTTAATTTCTATGTTAATATTTGGAAAGCCTTCACCTAACTTTATTATTATATTATATACAAAGGTTAATGTGAACACAAGGCGTGTTGACCTGAATTTACAATCTTTGGCGTAATTGGGGGGGGGGGGGGGGGGGGGGGGGGAAGGAAAGGAAGACACTGAATTTTGATTGCGAAACAACCCACTGCATAATTTGTGGTGAGAATTTCAGTGAGGATTGGATCCAGTGCAACATACACAAAGGTTTCCTTGAAGAGAAACTTCGTTATTATCAATGTGACATATGTGCTAAAAAGTAATATGGATATACTGTACATACATGAGCATAATAATAGAATAATATTACAATATTGAGACTGTCCGATACTGTGTGCCTCGTTTTTGAATTGTGAAAAATGTGAGATGTATAAATGTTTTAAATTCTTTGATATCAGTATATAATTTAGAAAGATGATTTGCTACAATGAAAGAGAATCAAATCAAGTTTTCAAAAATTATCTTTAATTTTAATTTGACCCTTTCCTTAAGTTATTCTACAAAAGGAACCTTATGTGTCCAATACTGGGGTACCTTCCCCTTCATGTTCTTCCTCTCCAAGGGCAGCTCTACGTATATATATTATTTCTGTCTCCAATAAGCAGACAGGTCGGGTTATATACGGGTGTGAAATATTGGGGTTTCTACAAAAATAAGACAAGTACAATGCTTTTTCAAGATAAATATTTATCTGGAATGTTTGGTATTCAATAATGATTTGTACTTTGATAGGATTTACATAATAAATAATCGTAGCCTATGTGCCCTAGATCGCGGGTTCAGACCTGGCCGAAGTAAAGCCGGCGGTCCCATGTCATAGGGCATGAAAAAGAACCTTCCACTAATTACGCTTGTGACAGCTAAAATTTGTAGGTTAGTTCGGTAACGCACTATTAGTTCCAACGTTCGCCACCGTGTGGTGACTGTGGTGGCATTTAGTAGCCACGTTCCCAGCTAGGTGTCGTGGATGGTAGCATTTGGTGGCAAAAGTAGGAACTACTTGGAAAAATTAATCGTCTACAGTCCTACCTGAATCACAGATGACACACACTAATACAGCCATCACAATTAACACCGGTCATCAGACTAATTCTACACACACCCAAAGTACACTGGGATACATGACCGCGTTGTCGCAGCCCCTAAACTAAGGAACCAACCAACCAATATTTAAGGATTAAAATATTTTTCATTTTTGTATTCAACTGGGATTTCGGCAAAAACCAGACTGGTCCAAAGCATTTTTTAGGTTTTCTCACTTATCCCCATAAAATGTGCAATGTTAGTGAGACAACAGTAGGACTAAAAGTAATTTTTATTTCATTCTTTTTTTTTGTTAAGTTTGCGAACAATTTAAATTTTGGACTTGTTTGGTTCTTGGAGTGAACCCTTCAATTGTTGTTGTCTAGCTGCATGGTTCAAACGTACCATTATCGCCTGCTGTGTCCAAGATTTCAGGATCGAATACTGGCGCAGTCAGTTGGCATTTGAGGTTGCGCAATTGTTGTAAGCCTCCGAACTATCGTGCAGTGTGCATGTAGCCCAATGGGAACAAGGAAATATGTCTAATACGAAGAATTTCGTCTTATTTTCTTTTTATCATTTTAAATGATCTTGTCGACTTCGTCGTTACGCTGGGGTCTGGCGTTACGTAACGGTGACGGGACGAAATGTACCCAGATGCACTGAGTTGTGTGACGTCATAGTACGCTTGGTGCATGTGTACCGCGACAATATCTATACCCGATTCTTGGATGTCACGGGTAATCTCGAGAACCACTGGATGGATTTTGATGCGGTTTTCACCATTCTGTAAAGGATATCTCGAGGAAAGATTCTGTAGAAAATAATGTATGTATGATCAAAGGAAGCCAAGCAGTAACGATTTCAGTGAAAAAGTCGAAAACAAACTTGACGTCCGTGCGCTTCTTAAGCTTACGCTGGGCAAACCGTTAAAATATCAATATACTATGAGCGTAAGAATTGGTCAGCATGAAATGTTCTACAAAAAGGCCGCGAGAGCATATCTCTATCTTCAATACATCGCCCACTATAAGTGTTTTTAGACTGGATGGAAGGGGCACGTCATCCAGCCATATCCCTCCGCGCGCTTGATTTTGCTTTGCCCTTGGTTTGCACTTGCCGTTCGCGAGTAATTTGGAACAAGGTAAAGTATTATAAAGCAAGATAAGTATTATGCAGATAATTTTCTAACATGTCAAGAGTCTTTGGCTTCGAGCGAAGTGAGAAGCTTCCAGCCTTTCTAGCATTTTTCAGCATTTGTAGCATTTAAAATGATTGTCACTTTTTTATGTTGGAAACTTATGACATATCGTGCCTCTGGTTTGTTTTGCTTGGCGATGGAAAGTAAAACACTGGGATTCATGGAAAGTTGCAGGGAAGGTTTCATGACTATTCTCTCTTTGCCCAACCATAAGTCCAAGATATTGCTTAAGAAGTCTGTGAGAGACTGATGTTGCTACAGTGACGAAGAAAGTTAAAACTAGTCCTCGAAGAAATACCATAAACTTTAGTTTAATAAAGGAGTAGGAGTTCCATGAGCTGTCCAATTTACGACCAGTGGAAATTTCAATTATATATTGACAATTATTCATTATCTAATATAATGATTCTTGTTTAACTTATGGCGTGTTGCATATTATGACTAATGAGATTATAAACGGCGTATTGTTTCATTATGACAAATTAATTCACATGGTAATTAATTTGAAGGCTCCTGCATATTTTTAATGATCTTTTAGAATTTAAGCATCATAATCAATAAATCAAAAACGGTGTAAATTAATGAATATTGTACACTTTGATATTAATATGCGAGGCAACAGGGTTAATGATAGGCATTTACGGGTGTCAGGCGTGTACGTTATTCCACTAACAGGGAAATCACTCGTGCTACAACATGACTGTGTCAATATTAATAATAATGAAAATGAAAATCCACAGACTGCTTCCAGTCGACCGACCGGGTCAGGGAATGGATTGATTGAAGTCCCCATCTAGCGGCGAGGATATGAACTGTGCCGGCTGCCGAAGCTGACGCACTCCCCTTGGGCAATGATTAAATGAAGGACAGATGAAATGAAATGATAGTGGAGAGTGTGGCTGGAATGAAATTGTTGACAGGGAAAACCGGAGTACCCGGAGATAAACCTGTCTGCCTCCGATTTGTCCAGCACAAATCTCACATGGAGTGACCGGGATTTGAACCACGGACGCAGCGGCGAGAGGCCGGCGTGCTGCCGCCTAAGCCACGGAGGCTTAATTAATAATAATAATAATAATAATAATAATAATAGTTATTTCATTTCCATTAGAGACTGTTTTGCATTTCAGCGTCCAGTCTAAAGTCAGCTCGCTGAGTCGAGATAGTGGAAGTGTACACAGTTGTACACGTGATTGCAGGGCTGCCCGCATAGAGCTGTACCAACTCCAGTGCTGTGTATAGCTTACATGTGAAGGTTACATGCTACAGCGCGGTTTATTTATTGTTCGATTATGTATTTAGTTATTTAATTAATTAATAAGTTCTTAACTGCTTATGACAGGCAACAGTACACAGTGCAGCACAGCACTAAGTGCAGCAAGTCTTGTCTTGTCTAGGGCTACGGCATGACTAATGATCTCGGAGCTTCTTGGTTACCCCTGTCCGGCAGAGCCGATGACGTGATCTGGGCGTGTTTCCCTGTCCGGGTAGCCAGGGGCACTGTCTGAACTCGGCGAATAGACTTTAGTCTGCAAGCTTCTGCTCGCGAAGAAGTAGCAGTTAGCACTTCGGCCTCTTCCGCTTGCGCACCTCTCACTTTAAAGTCGTTGAACAGAGAATCTATCTATCGTCTCCTCTCTGTCTCAATTCATCTGAACTTCACTAATACCTAAATCATCCAGTCCCATCCTAGTTGCTGACTCAGCAACTCTTCTTCCCCCTCAACTCCCTCCCCTGAGAAAAGAAAAAAATAACAAAAGAAACAAAAATCACCTTGAAGTTTATAACATTTTGTGAATAAGGCGATATTTCGCTTTGTTTTACAGTTAAATGTTACGTTTTACAGCTGGTTGTGTAGACCTATATACCGTATTATCATTAAATAGCCTGAAAGTAACGTGTGCTTTTATTGTGAAATGCAATAAAATTACCTCCTTTAATTCCCTAAGTCCACCTCGTTACGTAGTTGGCTGTCACCGCGGAGGCCCGGGTTCGATTCCCGGCCCTGCCAAGAAATTTATTCTGGTCGGAGGGGTGGAACGGGGCACAATCAGCCTCGTTGGGCAAATCTGAGAAGAGGAGGATTTTATTCCCACCTCAGACATCCTGGAAGTGGTTTTCTGTGGTTTCCCACTCCTATTTCAGGGATATGCCGGGATGATACCTAACTAGCCACGGCCACTTCCTACACAAATTACAAATACACACACTAGTACATATTTCACAGTGGACCACCTTGTGGTGTAGTGGCTATCGTCTTGGCTATCACCCCTAGGTCCGGGTTCGACTCCCGGCTCTGCCAAGAAAACTTAATTTTGGCGTGAGGGCTGGAACGGGGTACATTCAGCCTCGTAAGGCAAAGCTGAGAAGAGAAGAGTATGATTCCCACCTCAGACATCCTGGAAGTGATTTTCCGTGGTTTTCCACTTCTACTCCAGACAAATGCCCGGATGGTACCTATCTTAAAGCCACGGCTGCTTCCTACCCTAATCTTACCTCGATTACAAATACAGACATTAGTACAGACATCACAGGCCACAGGTTATCAAACAAGCACATGGGGATACATGACCACGACGTCGCTAAGCATCTAAGGAATCGGGGGCGTGGTGGCTCAGCGGTCTAGCTGTATGCCTCTCACCAAGGCGGTCCGGGTTCGATTCCCGGTCAATGCATGTGAGATTTTCGAAGTGAAATGCCATGTCCTGTGGTTCGGATTCCACGTAAAAAGGAGGTCCCGTGGCTCATAAACACAAAATTCACGGTCACCTAATACTACAATCTTCCTTCCTTCCTTTTTTCATCTAAGGAATCAACAATAACATTGCCTTGGACCCAACGCAACTGTGACACGCACAAAGGACAATGTTATCTCAGTGGAAATGAAAATCCACAGCTTGCTTCCAGTCGACCGACCGGGTCAGGGAATGGAATGAATGAAGCCCCCACCTAGCGGCGAGGATACGAACTTTGCCGGCTGCCGAAGCCTGTCCCACTCCCCTGGGGCGATGATTAAATGAATGTCAGATGAAATGAAATGAGAGTGGAGAGTGTTGCTGGAATGAAAATTGTGACAGGGAAAAGCGGAGTATCCGGAGAAAAAACAGTCTACCTTCGCTTTGTCCAGCACAAATATCACATGGAGTGATCAGCATTTGAAGCACGGACCGGCGTGATGCCGCCTAAGCCACGGAGGCTCAATGTGATGTCAGTGAATGGCTCTTAATGCAAGTCTTTGTAAACAAGCTTACAATATGATCGACGGGAATACTGAACATTGAAGCACAACACTGATTAAGTTTGTAATCCAACTCCTCCTGCTATTGATTTGGAAAGTAACTGTAGGGAAATACGATGCGTTCTATTTTGGTACGGAAAGTACAGTCAGCACTCCGAATGACGCCAACTTCCATGAGCCCTGTGCATGCAGTGGAATGTCGACATTATCCTTAGTGTTTCTATGGAATTGATCTGTGAGGCCAGCGCTGCTCTCGCAACATACAATACAGTGGGATTTAGTGGAATGCAATGGGGGAAGTGATATTGTGAGCAGACGAACAGCTCGCGGGATGACTGAATCGTAAAACTGCTACACTCACACTGAAAAGTTCAATAAGTGTTATCTGCAGTAATTTCGCGACAGCCGACATACAGTATGTACAAGGGTGGTGGCCAG
This sequence comes from Meconema thalassinum, assembly GCA_946902985.2. NCBI lineage: Eukaryota > Metazoa > Arthropoda > Insecta > Orthoptera > Tettigoniidae > Meconema > Meconema thalassinum. The sequence goes on along the minus strand of OX336389.2, from coordinate 62,083,439 downwards.
CCATTAAGGAATATACACACATCAAAAAAAGTTTTGCATCACCTCGGTTCCCAGATCTCCGGCATATAGACGTTGACTGTGTATATTGTATCCAAGATACAGTCCCTTTGACTGTTCATAGATGTCACTAAAACTGCTCAAAGATGTAAACAACCATGCATGAGCAGGGCCTATTAGACGGAGGGGGTACGACAGCCGATCAGTTCCAGTCATTCCACCAGGACGAAGGTACGCTGCTCATGTTGTCTGTAGTTCCACCATGCCTAGAAGGTCAATACCGCAGTTCGATAGCGTCCGCATTGTTACTTTGTGTCAAGAAGGGCTCTCAACAAGGGAAGTTTCCAGGCGTCTCAGAGTGAACCAAAGCGATGTTGTTCGGACATGGAGGAGGTACAGAGATACAGGAACTGTCGATGACAGGCCTCGCTCAGGCCGCCCAAGGGCTACTACTGTAGTGGATGACCGCTACTTACGGATTGCCGCTCGGAGGAACCCTGACAGCAATGCCACCATGTTGAATAATGCGTTTCGTTCAGCCACAGGACGTCGTGTTTCAACTCAAACTGTGCGCAATAGGCTGCATGATGCGCAACTTCACTCCCGACGTCCATGGCGAGGTCCAGCTTTGCAACCCCGACACCATGCAGCGCGGTACAGATGGGCCCAACAACATGCTGAATGGACCCCACGGAATTGGCATCACGTTCTCTTCACCGATGAGTGTCGCATATGCCTTCAACCAGACAATCGTCGGAGACGTGTTTGGAGGCACCCTGGTCAGGCTGAACGTCTTAGACACACTGTCCAGCGAGTGCAGCAAGGTGGTGGTTCCCTGATGTTTTGGGGTGGCATTATGTGGGGCCGACGTACGCCACTGGTGGTCATGGAAGGCTCCGAAACGGCTTTACGATACCTGAATTACATCCTCCGACCCATAGTGCAACCATATCGGCAGAATATTGGAGAGGCATTTGTCTTCATGGACGACAATTCTCGACCTCATCGTACACATCTTGTGAATGCGTTCCTTCAAGATAACGACATCGCTCGACTACAGTGGCCAGCATGTTCGCCAGACATGAACCCTATCGAACATGCCTGGGATATGTTGAAAAGGGCTGTTTATGGACGTCTTGACCCACCAACCACTCTGAGAGATTTACGCCGAATTGTCGTTGAGGAGTGGGACAATTTGGACCAACAGTGTCTTGATGAACTTGTGGATAGTATGCCACGGCGAATACAGGCATGCATCAATGCAAGAGGACGTGCTACTGGGTATTAGAGGTAGTGGTGTGTACTGCAATCTGGACCACAAATGCTGAAAGTCTAGCTGTATGGTGGTACAACATGCAATGTGTGGGTCTCATGAGCAATAAAACGAGCTGAAATGTTGTTTGTGTTGATCTCTATTCCCTTTGTATTTAACGGTTCCGGAACTCTTGGAACCGAGGTGATGCATAACTTTTTTTGATGTGTGTAGACAAGACCGGTATTGGCACATACAATGTGCCGCTCACTCAGCGCACTACCCTACGAAACCACACCACTTTTGTAACAAAACTTCCAAGTGGGAACTTGGAACACAATTATTACTATTTTTATTTTGAAATGGATGAAAAATGGAAGGAGCATTTGTTATGAAAATTCGTTGAACTAAAAAAAAAAAAAAAAGGAAATTGTGGGCTGGCATTTATTGCCTCGAAAATTTGTGTGGTCGTTGGTAGCCGTAACTTATACATCAAACGTCTCCTGCTATGATTGTTATTGTTGTTGTTTCATTATGAGGAGCTACGACATCATGGTCATTTAGCTCCGTGCAGTTGGGTGTGCGTAGAATTTGTCAGATTACCTGTGCTATTGTGATGGCTGTATTAGATCTTGCTATGAGAGTAAAGTACTCATGCACTACATTAGCGCTACAAACCTCCAGGGGAACACTTCATCAAAAATATACTGGTAATCAGATCCTACTTTAAAGCCTTTGTTGAAAGCGAATACATCCTACACTTTGAGACAAACCCCCGTGGTATCTTATTCTTCACGTCTCTAGTCAGCGATAAAGAATTAAGTACCGTAGAAGAATAAAAAAGTTTGAATTCCATGGCATGTGACTACAGCCACAAGAAGAAGCCATAGGAACGTATTGGAAAGGTGAGGGCATACTTCTGGACTAGGTTTGTCACAAGCAAGTAACAAGTCCCTCACTACACACGATCGCGGGTACTGGTGGGTCTGACAGCGTAACAAGGCTTTCTCCGAGCATTGCCAGTATCGGTAGCGTTGAGGGCAGATAAGTTAACCATATTATTATTTATTGTCCTACTCATGAACCCGTTAACGACGAGTATGCAGTATACAGTGTGTCGGAAAATAAGAGGTAGAAAATCAAACCACGCATGGGAGTGGGTCTGGGGAGCAATATGAGTTGAGATACTTGTGGGTGCAAACCAACCGTTAAATCCCTGCGAGCATTTGTAATTACGAGGAAACCTGGCAACGTCGCGTAATGAGCAGCATCGAGTGTGACGTCTACACTCTTGTATGTTTCGAGCTGTGGAGCTGACCTGTGGTTCTCGTAGCTCAGTGGGCAAGGCGCTGGCACGTTCAGCGTGCTCCCATCTGTTACGGTAATGGCAGCTCTTTTTAATGACGTAATTAATTAGAAATGAAATAATTTGATAAGAATCGAGCCACTTGAAAACCGATTTAAATAAAACTGCTTCATAATAAGGGCAAAATGAATACAAGACAAAGTAGAATTTATCGCGGCGAGCGAATAAACAAAGAATAAAGAGCTTATTTAATTTTTTAAATTGAAAATGAGACCCACAATTAACCAGGCTAATCTGATTCGCTTTCGCTATCGTTTTACCCTCCAGGGTTGGCTTTTGCCACGGACTAAGCGAGGGATCCCACCTCTACCGCCACGGAGGGCAGTGTCCTGGAGCTTGAGACTCTGAGTTGGGGATACAACTGGGGTGTGTGACCAGCACTACGTCCAGGCGGCCTCACCTGCAAAGCGAACAGGGGGCCTGATGAAGGGATTGGAAGAGTGGGACGGTTAAGCAAGGAAGTGGGAAGGAGGCGGCCGTGGCCTTACAGTAGGAGCCATCCCGGCATTTGCCCGAAGACAAAGTGGGAAACCCCGGAAAACCACTTCGAGGATAGCTGAGGTGGGAATCGAACCCCCTCTACTCATTTGGGCCACCCGAGGCTGAGTAGACCCCGTTCCAGTCCTCATACCACTTTTCAAATTTCGTGGCAGAGCCGGGAATCGAACCCAGGACCTCCGGGGCGACAGCTAACCATGCTGACCGCTACGCTACGGAGGCGACCGGGCTAATCTGATTAATGTGCAATACGATCTGCCGTGCAGAGGAAAAAAAATAAACAAATCGGGGAAAAAGAGCTTTTCCGGATTCAAACCCGAAGGAGATGGGAGCACAGTGAACGGTGCCAGCGACTTGCCCACTGAGCTACGAGAACCACAGGCCAGCTCCTCAGCTCGAAACACACAAGAGTGTAGGCGCCGCACTCGATGCTGCTCATTGCGAGACGTTTCTAAGTTTCCTCGTAATTACAAATGCTCACAGGGACTTAACGGTTGGTTTGTGCCCACAGGTATCTAAACTCATACTGCTCCCCAGACCCACCCCTATGCGTGGTTTGATTTTCTACCTCTTATTTACACCCTGTATACACAATAAATTCAAAAATTTAAGATGATGAACTCAGGAATTTCACAAATTTTGTCCAAATCATTGTGGTATTGAAGTGATCGGAGGGAAATCTGTTATAGTGAGTCACTATTATGATCTAAATATGTTTCATTTTATTTTTATTTAGTCAATTTACCCTCTAGGTTGGTGGTTCCCACGGACTCAGCGAGGGGACGCAACACTACCACCTCTATGGGCAGTGTCCTGGAGCCTGGAACATCTGGTCGGGAGGGATACAACTGGGGAGGTGTGATCAGCACTTCGCCCAGGCGGCCTCACTTGCAAAGCGAACTGGGGCCTCATGAGGGACGGGAAGGGATGGAAGATTGGGATGGATAGGCTAGGAAGAGGGAAGTAGGCGGCCGTGGCCTTACAGTAGGTACTGCCCCCGTAATTGAATTATATAGAGACCACGGTGGCTATTTTGGAAATTATAGCGTAAGTTATGGCTGTCATAGTTATGACGTGGGTAGTCATGACGTAAGCACGGATGACGCAGACGTTATGCCAGCAGGCTACTTGAGCTGAGATTCTCAGTGACGTCAGCATTTATTCGAGAAGGATCCGAGATCTACGACGCAGTCGCGAGAAACGTGGAATTCTGCTGAGAAAGAAATTATGCTATTGGAGGGGAGACTTAAACCAATGAACGATAGTCTAAAGGAAGACGGAGATTGCTGAAACTATGGTATTTTTATTATATTTGGAATGCAGAATTGTGGAAATCCATTTGCAGTAGAGGCATTGTTCTGGAATTTTAGTGAAATTTATTTTCAGTTTTTGAATTATGAAAATCCGTCATGTATTGACGAAGTTGGAACTTCTAGCGATGACGCAGTAACACGCGATGGAAGGGATAGATACGCCCCTCATGAAGTTCATAAAAGGCCTTGCGCAGAAGAGAGGAGCCTCATTCTCAGATTATAAATCAATCGTCAGATTTCAAATAAGCATTTCAGTGAAACGTCGAGTGAATCAGTAGTGAAAAAGTCGTCTTTGTAACGCGTGGCGAAGCCACTAGTCGAACATACAAGCAGTGCAGGTTTACTGTGAAGTAAATCTAGGTGAAGTTGAAACGACACTTATAACGCTTCTACAAGATTAGCTGTGAACAGTTAGCGGTCGCTTATAAGCTAATTCTCTTGTGCATTACTACAGTAAGGACTGTAGAAAAGCTGAACAATTTCGAAGAAGTATTTTGGAAGTTATTGACAAAATTAGACGACTGACAAAAGTGATTTTCTCGCCACAGAAGAAACACTTTGTATAGCCAGATTCAACGCTACGGCTGACAGGGCTAGTGAAATAGGGAGACTTCAGATTGCTTTTGTGACACAACGCTACAATATAATGGAGCAATTTAATAAGGCAGTTTGTTCTTCTAATACTTCAACCGAAGAGCAAATGGAAGGCTAAACGACTTAATGCAATTGGGACATATTTCAACGGAGTAAAATAGCAACATGGAACTTCGCTAATTGCTATTCCATACAAGCGAACATGTGGTAAATAACCATCTACACCCATGTTTCGTGATTAAAGGCTGAATACTATCAAACAGCCATAGAAATTATTTCATGCTTTCTGAATATGAATATTTCTTCGGAAATTTATACAAAAACTTCATGGCGATTTTCAACTGGAACTTCAGGGATTTTTCAAGAGAGGTCAGGGTTGTCCCGACTCACAAAGAAGATTATTGCCGGAAGGATGGATGTCGTTCGTCTTCGTGAAGCAGTTCGATTCTTCGATGGTGCTGTTTCTGGTTTCGAGGATGGAGCTCAGCTTTAACTTGGTGAAATGGATCCATCAACAGTCTTCTTTGGGGAATTTTCCTCTGGAACGTCAATCGGCAGATAAGGTAGTCGTGAACGTTTATTGTATTTGAGTTTATTAGCAATATTTGAGCAACCATTTTTCCCATATTTTGTCCTCATGTATTTTTGCCCGATATTCTTGTTTGAGATTCCTATTCTCAGTACACTTTGATGAGTTATGCCTTTTTCGACGTTTTATTAAGACATTGTTATGTCATGGGCATAGTTAAATAATTTTGAATCAGTTGAGACTGATATTTAGATTTTTCAGTAATTTGCTTATTTTTGTAGTCACGATTTGACTGTAAGTTAATGATTTTTATGGCAGAGTTAAATTCAGACAGCGCGTCATTTTATTAAAGTAATTCTACCCCAGTTTAATTACTTTGAACAATTTTCTGTCATCATCAAGAAGGAAGAACATTTAAATGATTTTAGAGCGTTAAAATCCAGTACGTTGTCGACGATCTTGGAAATACTAGTCGTTATTTGAATTGATTGCAACACAGACATTTATCGTCAGTCATGAACGACCATTGCATCTTAGGCAATTTTGTGAAAGATGAACATTAATTATGAATTATTGAATGCATTAAATTCGTGAAACTTGTGTTAGGTTTTTCTCATATAGAGATTTATATAATGATGTTTGCATTCCCCAGTCTAATTGGATTCTATTCGACTATTTTGCACTTAGTCGCACTTTGTTTGATGATAGTATTTTTATACTACAATTCTTTTAAGATGATTAATCTTAAATTTTGATAGACCAGACAGGCGTATATAAGCGTATTCACTATTAAATTTGTTTGTGATTGGCAAATTTTTATTTCATTTCGATTCATGAATGAAATCCACGAAGTTTAAATGACAACAGTTTTGAAACAATTATTGATATATGAATTTTTTAAGTGGAACTATGAATGTATAATCGATAGTGCAGCGGACATGTTGAAAGTCGCTGACGTATAATGCCCTTAAATAAATGAAGGAGATTCCCACAGTAATTAATGATGATAAAGATTGTATTAGGGGAGGTTTTGTAAATGCTGTGGATGATTTTAATGCCATATAGATTAATATATGATGAATTTTGGGCTATTTTGAATGCAGTTTGTGCATTATTTTGTAAGCGAAGTATTTTCCGCTAGAGTATATTGTCATAGTTCGTTGAAAATTAATCAAGTGAATTTACTGTTATAATTAACAAGAGTTTGAAAGAATTTGAGATAAGATTTTGAATGAAGATTACCGTCACAAATAATTAAAATTATTACAACCTTTATTAAACCAGATTGTGACATTTACATGTATAACTAACCTTCATTGGTCGATTATATTAAACACGATTTTGAATTTACCAACCGGATAAAACATGTGGTTCAATGTATTTCTTAAATTATTAATTTAAATAATTTAAATGTTGATATTGTAAATAATAAATGTAAATATCTTTGACAATAATGTGGAACGAAAATAATGTTAAAGGCGTGTTTAAAAATTTTGTAATTATTTTCGACAATATTATAAACAATTTCTAATTGTTATAAATAATTTATGTGATTTTGTTATAAACATTTAACAGTGTGTTTCATACTCTAAACTATGCTGATTAAACATTTGGATGATAACTTAACAAGTTTAAGGATAGTTAAAATAATCCAGTGGGATGTAAGTTAAACATTTGAAAGATTTGCGTCAGGTAATCTCCATCAACACTGAAGAGGACCTTGGCAAACTTTAACCTGAACATTGAAGATGACTCATAAGAAAAAAGAAACCATCATTTACTACCAGAACGTAAGAGGACTACGGACCAAATCCAATACTTTATTTTTAAATACACTGTCAAATAACTATGATATTATTTGTCTTTCAGAAACATGGCTTCTTGAGGGTGTAAGCAGTTCTGAGCTCTTTGATGACAGATATATTGTGTATAGGAAAGACCGAGATTTTTCTTTAAGTTCCAAGAAAGATGGTGGTGGAATTTTAATAAGTGTTAAAAGTACAATACATTCGAAGAGAATGCCAATGTTAGAATCGGATACCGAATCATTATGGATTAAAGTTTCATTCAACAATAGGGAATGTTATATATGTGTTCCATACTTTCCGCCGAATTCCAATATAGAAGCATACAAATCATTTTATGAGAAAATAGAAGAAAATATGCAGTTATTTAAAGATTACGATATTTGTATCATTGGTGACTTTAATTTACCGGAAGTAACTGATAAATCTTACAATCTATTGAAGGGTTCAAACAAATCCAAAGAGTTACAGAATTGTTTGCACCTGCTGAATGCCAGGCTGTTTAACGATATTAAGAATGTTAATGGGAGAACTCTTGATTTAATAATCAGTAACATTGACCAGTTGCATATCCAGGAAGAAACCGACCCCTTAGTCCGATTAGATGAAAATCATCCAGCATTGCAAATTATATACAAACAGGGGAAAATAACCAGATCACATGAAAGTTCAACCTATGAATATAACTTCCTCAGGGCAGACTTCTTAAAATTGTATGAATTAGTGAAAAAATGCAATTGGGATAACATGAATAATTGTAGAAATGTAAACGAAGCTGTTGATATCTTTTATGACAAAATATACTCTATAATTGACCAGTGCGTTCCAAAGACTAAACATTACAAGCGCACATATCCTGTTTGGTTCACTCAGTCCATAATATCAAATTTAAAGCTAAAGGAAAAATATAGAAAAAAGAAAAATTTATCCGAATATTACTTAAATAATTATACTCAACTTAGATCTAAAACTAAAATAGACATAAAAAAGCATATGATGACTATGTAGCTCTTACTGAGCGGAACATGGAAAAAGATAGCAACAGCTTCTGGAACTTTATAAAAAATAGAAAGGAGCGTAAAGGATCAGAATTGGCGATGGAATATGAAGGTAAAGAATATTGTAAATCACTGGAAATTGCCAATTGTTTCGCTGACTATTTCAAATCAGTATATTCGCAAACTATTCCCAACTATAATTTGAACACAAACAGCAATAACGTAAAGCAACATTATTTTCAAAATTATTTGGTTATATCTGAAGTCACCGAGGATATGGTTGAATTCGCCATTAAGAAACTAAAACCAAAAAAGTCAGCGGGGCCTGATGGGTTACCACCATACCTCTTTAAAGGTTGTAAGGAACATATTACTAAACCACTGACTATAATATACAATCTCATACTGAAGACCAGCACATTTCCAGATAAATGGAAACATACAAAAGTAACACCAATTCTAAAATCCGGAAACTCAGTTCAGATTAAGAATTACAGACCTGTAGCTGTATCGTCATCTCCGGCTAAGATATTTGAGAGTATTTTGTATAGTCATATTTTTCAACATGTTAAAGTGATCATTTCCCCAAATCAGCATGGATTTATACCAAACAGGTCAACCGTGACTAACCTTATTAATTTTACGCAATTTGTATCCACGGAGCTAGATCACAAAGGCCAAGTAGATGTAATATATACTGACTTTCAAAAGGCATTTGACAAAGTGGATCATGACGTACTCATCACTAAACTATCAACGTATAATTTTTCTGAACCACTGTTTCGTCTGCTGATTTCATACCTGAAGAACAGAACACAAGTTGTGAAATATAAAACGCAACTATCCAAAACATTTCCCACCAACTCAGGAGTTCCTCAGGGATCTAACTTAGGACCATTACTATTCTTATTATTTTTAAACGACATCTCTGATAAAGTTCAACACTCAGAAATTTTATTATTCGCAGACGATATAAAATTATATAAATCAATACGTGACCCTTACGATTGTATCAAACTTCAAAATGATTTAAATGAACTAAACCTATGGACGAAAGAAAATAAATTGCCATTTAACATCAGTAAATGCAAGCAAATTAATTTTACTAGGCGAAAAAATTACATAAAGTTTCACTATGACATTGACGGGGAAAGCTTACTAAAAATTCATGAAGTTCAGGATCTGGGAATTGTATTTACCAATGATCTGAATTTTCAAAGACATATAGAGAAAATTGTCTCTAAAGCACATAAATGTATGGGATTTGTAATAAGAAATTCATTTAATTTCTCCTATGGGATTTTAATATTGCTCTTTAATGCCTTCATCAGATCACAACTAGAATATGCTTCAGTTATATGGAATCCATACACATTGAAACATAATAAGCTTATAGAGAACATCCAAAAGAAATTCTTAAAATATGTATATTACAAAAGATTTGGCTATTATCCCTCTTACGAATCGTACACATTTATATTACAGTCCTTCAATGCCAGAAAACTATCTCACAGGCGAAATTGTCAGGGCCTGCTTTTTCTCTATAAAATAGTAAACAATAAAATTAACGACGCTAAAATTCGAGAGAGAATTACGTTATATGTACCAGCTGTGAAACCTAGTAGATTCCGAAACATTTTCTTTATTCCGAGAGTTCACACAGACAACCATAAAAACTCGCCGATTAACAGAATTTTATCCCACTATAATAAAGTTCATCATCTTGACTTAGATATTTTCAGTATGTCAGAAAACCAGTTTGCAGCGTCCTGTGATAAACTGCAAGATGTCTTGTAATATATTGTACTGTATTCAGCCCATTTCCTTCTCATACCTAACCTTCCTTTTCTTATTCTTCTTATTATTATTATTTATAACGTGTTTCTCTATCTATATCTTCTCTTTATGTATCTTTTGTTTTTCTATTTATATATTGTTGTATATTATACGATTCTAGTAGTGAGCAATGTAATTGGGGCTTCCTGTAATGTTCACAACATAAATAAATAAATAAATAAATAAATAAATAAATAAATATGTATGAGTTGTCTTGTAGACATTTAAAGCTTTAAAAGGAGCTGAATTCTTACGCAAGTGTGGAGAGGAGTGCGCCCCATTTGACAGGTGTGAGCCAGGTTAAAGAGTAGACCAGCCGGCCAGACATCTGGTTACAAGCGGGTGAGGTCGATACTCCGGCCTTGTGCCTATTAATAAAGGTGTTATGTTTATTAAAAGGAAACCAAATGCTCTATATATGTCGTACCCTGACTTCCTCATCCAATCCAAATGTGTATTAAAATGTTACGTTATTTTAAGCTCATGGGAGCTAACATATTGTTTGATAAATTTTGCAAGTCCTTTAGGAGGACGTAGTCAGATTGACATGGGCTACTGATAGCCACGTTTATTTTGTTGAGCTGTGAAAATCATACTCTTTATGTGAAAATAAAGCTCTTGTACAGTTCAAAGTTCTCGTCTTCGGTCTGGTTCATTTTTAAATGTCATGGTGAAGGTTATTGTGAGAGCATACTTTAAGGATCCTGTTGTCAACCCAATCCCCGAGATATTTATAAGAGGTAAGTAAAAGTAAGTATGTAACCCCGTCTATTTTGGTGTGTTCCACAATAATTTTTCTTGGTAACTTCTGTGTTCAAACCTCGGTAGTATCTGTCAGTGCCATTTTCATATGTGTAGCTGAGCTGGTGCGATTGATTGTTGGCAATCCGATTGAGGGGGCGGATATCTGACAGCCTACTATCCGGGTAAACGGGGACAGAAGGATTGGCGCACCTAAAACGTTGGGGCTCGATTCAACATAACTGGATCACCAGGTTGAACGCCAGTAGGATTGGCAAACCTAAAACGTGAGGTTCGATTAGACTCAAATAAAGAGGTTGATTCTTTGTTAGAGGTCTAGGCCAATTGTAGAATTTAAGAGTGTGATTATATAGGAATTAAATGTTGTATTGTAGTAGGAAAATTACACTCAGAAAAGATCAGATCTTATACAACTTGAGAAAGGTTAAATGGGCTGGAAACTTAGAAAAATCGCCTATGATTTGGAATCTTATTTTATTTGACCGGCTTATGACATTTCAGTCATATTAAAGATAAAATTAAATTATTTGGATTGTAAATGTAAATTATTTGTGTTAGGATATTTTAAAATGGACCAGGGAAATTTGAACATGTGCTTGAGTTTGTTTCAACATAAAGTGTCTTCGAAAGTTAATTATAAGGTAGTTATAAGTTAGATTTAAGACAGAAAATTGATCAAAATTATATATGGTGAAAAGTGTTGCTCAAATGTTGTTATTTTGCTCTTTTGATGTATGTCCCTACAGCAGTCTAATTTTTGAATAATATTGTAATGGCAGATGAAAGTTTGAAGATGATGTTAGCGGAGATGTCTGCTAACTTAGAAAAGAGTATGAAGGAGATGGAAGCTAGGAATACTAGTCGAATGGAGGAGAATGCTAGTAATTTGTCTGCTAATTTGAAAGCAAGAATGGAGGAGAATGCTAGTAATTTGTCTGCTAACTTGAAAGCTAGCATGGATGAAAGTTTGAAAGCTATTCAGACTAGTTCTGTTAACTTAGAGGATAATATGTCGCGTTTACAGAATAATACCCAAGGAATTGAGAATACTGTAACTGACATGCGCTCAGACATGTCCAATGTTAAAATAGATGTGTCTAATATGCATAAAAATGTTGCTGATGTTAAAATAGATGTTGCTAATGTGCATAAAGATCTTACAATGTTGAATTTAGATGTTGCTAATGTCCGTAGTGATATTTCTTGTGCTAGGGCTGAGGTAGTTGTTGTCAAAAATGATGTTGCGACTGTCCAAGACAAGGTTGAGGAAGTCCAAAGAGGAATCCAAAATGTTAGAACTGATGTGTCCAATGTTCAGGTTGATATTAATAACATTCATTCGGATGTAAACGAAATACAAAGTGACATAAATAAAATTCAAGTTGAGGTCAACACAGTTTTCGTAGACGTTGCTAAAGTCCAAACTGATGTAAATAAAGTCAGGGAAGAGATAGAAAATTCGAAAACTCTTTGTACACGTAATATAAGTGCATTAACGACTAGGCTAGTTGATGAGTCAGTTAGAACGACAGCGTCTTTAGAAGGTTTAAAGTTTGATGTAGAGGTCATGAGAACCCAAGTATTAGACCATAATAAAGTATTGAAAGAGGATATTGAATTAGACATAGCAGAAATGTTAACGGAAAATGTAGCAATATGGAAAGAAGAGTGGATTAGGTCAAGTGGGGAACATGTAACCCAAATTCAGGATCGTATTGAAAGGAAACTTGCCAGTACTCAAATTGATATTAACAATGAAGTAGTACAGATTAGGAAAGATTTAAGCGTCAGGATGGATTCGCTATCCGAAAGACAAGTTGAAGATAGGACAAAATTAGATCAGGATGTGCAAACATTAAAATCTGCATTAGAGGAACAGATTCATAAAGTTGTCTCTGATGTGAATGAAACGACGAGTAAACTACAGAATTTGAAGTTAGGAGAGGTTAATTTAATGGAGACCTACAAAGAAGAGTTAATCAAGAAAGTTTTAACGGAAATCACTGATAAGGATACACAAGGCTTGGCTTGCGAAACCAGTAGGAATTATGCCAGAAGATATAACCTAGATCCAGAAGAGAGAGACGTGACTCCTGAAGAACGTATATCCAGATTCAGGGAGGAAGATGACGAGAGGAATATGGAACCTGAGTGGAACTATCGTGATAGTGGGAAAAACTACCCGGATTCATATCCGAGGAACGTAACGGTCATCAGGAATTTTGAAGATAAACCGCAAAAATTCAGTAACACGGATAGTTTGACACCTATCGAATATGTAAGGAACCTCAAAGATTATTTCATCGAAGCTCACATTCCCAGAGAGAGAGAGATGAAGATAGTGGAGAGATATTTGATTGGAGGACCCCTCGAATGGTTTCGCGCATTTAGATACACATCCAGTAACTTTGACGAGTTTGCAGAGGCATTAATCAAACGATTTTGGTCCATAGAAGCGCAGAATTCGTTAAGAGCGGAGGTGTATTCAAGAAAATACTCCGGTACTCTTCCAACGCGGTACGCTGATTTCTTTACGAGTCAATTATCCCGCTTGAGATTCTTACAACCCCCATTGTCCACGGAACAACTTATTGATGCGATTTCTCGTATGCTGCCAGTTGAGGTGAGAAGACTAATAATTTCGTCCAACATCAGGGATTTAACCAGCATGGATGAATTACTGAGGAGGTTAGACTACACAAGTCCAATGCCTAACGTGGTACAGAAAGGTCAAAGACAGGAGTATAAAGAAATAAATACTGTATATATGGACCAAGTCCAACAAACTGACAAGCCAGATGAGGAGAAAACTGACAATGTAGGTCCTCACAGGAATAATCAGTTCCGAAATAACAGATCGCAAGGTTACCGACCGTATCAACAGAGAAGAGGCTGGAACTATAACCGAGGAAATTACAATGGAAGAGGCAGATATTATAACAATAATGGTTATAACCGAAATTATAACAGGAATAACCAGAGCCAAAACAGAAATCAGAATACTCAAGGTCAGGTTATGACACCCGATCAGTATCAGGAAAGAGAGAAGGAAAGCCAGCAATACCTGAAAGAATTACGGGAAAAAGAAGCAGACAACCAAAAGAAAAGGCAGGATGTTGTAATCGATCCTGGGCCTTCTACGAGCCAACAGAATTTTGAGGTCGGTAACACAAAAAAAAAAAAACGCCGATTTCTCAACGTCAGTGAGAACCTGTAAATACATTGCCACACCACACCTGATTACGATTAATGAGATATATGAAGTGACTGATGAAGATTTGCTAGAAGAGAGGGGTATAGTTAAAGAGGAAAGACCATGTGCCTTACCCATTATTTCTGTACGGATAGATGGACAACAGTATAAAGCCCTGATGGATACTGTTGCAATTATCTCCATCATTTCAGAGGAATGTTATCAAAGTCTGCTAAGAGGAGAGAACATGACAGTTCTACCTGTTTCTACCGTCAAAGTGAGAGGGATATTCCAAGATAAGGCAGTGAAGTGCAAGATTCAAGTGTTATTAAACTTTGAGATCAATGGAAGGAATTATGAACAGATCTTCATTGTGGTGAGCAAGATCAACTTTGATATGGTGCTTGGAATCGATTTTATATCGAAGGTCGGAGCTATTATTGACATGAAGAACAGAAGTATTAGCTTTAATGATGGGTACATAATCACAGAAGAGATAGAAGAACAGGACGTGAAAAACAGTCTGGAAATAGACCTTAGGGAAGAAATTTTGAATACTATAGTTAATGAAGTGGAACATTTAGCAGAAATACCCAGTAGAAAAACTGAAGGATTTGAAGAAATTCAGGGGGAATTTGAGGATCTGATAAAGGAATTCCAAGATATTTTCGATGAAAAGCCTGGATTGATTAAGGATTATAAATACAAGATAAGGCTGACAGATGAAACCCCTTGCCAGAAGAGAATATACCCCATTCCTGAGAAATACTATCAAGAAGTACGAGGGTTAATCAGAAAAATGGAGGTAGACGGGATTATTAAAAAACAGGCGTCGTCTTATATAAACCCCATCACAGTAGTGAAGAAAAGTAATGGTCAGATACGTCTTTGTCTCGATGCCAGGACCATCAACTTGAAGATTCTTCCAGAAAATGACCGACCACCCAAGATTAGAGATCTGCTTCGAAAATTCAAAGGGAGAGCATGTTTCAGCGTTCTTGACTTGACGTCTTCATTTTATCAAGTTCAGCTAGAAGAAGATAGTATGCAGTACACTGGATTCCTATTTGACCAGACGTCATGGGTCTTTGTCCGAATGCCTTTTGGTATGGTTAACAGTGGACCAGCACTTATTCGAGCACTTGATAGTAAGCTCACTGACGAAGTGAAAGAAAATGTAATCTGCTACATTGACGATTTAATCGTATCTTCACCCAGCGCCGCAGAACATTTAGTGCACTTGAGAAAGTTGTTCGAGAATTTACGGGAGGCCAATATCAAGGTGAATTTTGGAAAATGTCAATTCTTGAAGCAGGAAATAAATTATTGATAAAGATGGATATCATCCAAACATGAAAAAAGTAGATGCGATCACGAGATTTCCAAAGCCAACTAAGATGAAACAAGTCAGAGAATTTGTGGGAGCATGCCGATTTATTAGCAGCCACTGTCCAAGATACTCGGAAATTATGGCTCCTCTGTATGACTTACTCAAGAAGAATAACAGATGGAAATGGAGTACCGCTCAGACGAGGCTTTTGAGAAAGCAAAAGAGATGCTCAGAAATAATGTGAAACTGGAGTACCCAGACTTTGAGAAGGTGTTCTATATTGAGTCTGATGCATCAAGAGTAGGCATTAGTGCAGTCTTATACCAGAAAGACGAGGCAGGCAACAAGCACTACATTGCGTTCACTAGTCGGAAGTTGAAGAAACACGAGGAAAATTACTTCACGACGGAGCTTGAAGCGTTAGCTTTTGTAACAGCATTGCAAGCCTGGAAGAAAATACTGCTGGGACATAAGGTCATCATTATTACTGACCATAAAGCACTACAGTTTATGCTGCAAACTGACATGTCGAGTGATAGATTGACACGTTGGGCTTTGTTCACCCAACAGTTTAACGCCACTATCGTCCACCAGCCTGGGAAAGATAACTTACTGGCTGATGCTCTATCACGTAACCCTATTAAAAATGTGCAGATACACCATGTACAATTGGAGCAAGAAGATCAAGAAACCGTTAGGAGATTAGCCCGAATCGGTGTGTCACAGAAGAGACACGCTCCAATAAGGAAAATGTACAGGTTCCTCAAGGGTTACATGGACAATACTGATGTTGACTATGCAGTTACACGGAGAAATTCACGACACTTTGTCTTGAGTGGAGACATCGTATGCAAGTATGCTGACTCTGCGCATACAAAACTCCGAATAGTCGTGCCACCTAAACTTGTTGTCAATTTAGTGTGGGTAGCTCATCACGCAACTGGACATGCCGGTTTAGATAAGACTCTTAATACTCTTCAAGAGAGATTTATCTGGACTAACATGCGTTCCAGCATTGCCAAGGTCATTAGATCATGTGACAAATGTCAAAGAGCAAAGTATGCTTCTGCTTTATTAAAAGGAAAACCGAAGGCTATGATTCCTTCTAAGCCAAACGAACTTATGGCGACGGACATATTTGGCCCCTGTCCGAAGGGATATCAGGGTAACCAGTACCTGTTGGTTACCGTGGATGTTTTCTCAAAATTTGTTACAATGAGTCCCATGCAGAAAGCTAACACAAGGAACGTAGTAAGCAGACTGGAAAATGCTGTATTTCCTAAAGCTGGTATACCAGAATATCTACTGTCTGATCATGGAACGCAATTTACATCCGTGGAATTTGCAGCGGATATGGAAAGGCTTGGCATTAAGCACTTATTTTCAAGCGTGCGTTACCCAGAATCGAATTCCTCAGAAAGATATATGGCTGAATTTTCGAAATTCTGTCGAATTTTCTGTCCAAATGATCATTCTGGTTGGGTGAGATTTGTACCCCTTATAAAGGAATGTCTGAACTCTACAGTGCAGGAGAGCACAGGAGAAGTGCCAATGCGACTTCATCTTGGAAGAAACCCAGAAAGGCCGTGGGATAATCTTTTCAACCACATTCCTAGAGATCCCGACTTAGGAAGGCAGCAGAGGATTGACAAGGCGAAGGAACAACTCCAGAAAGCAGCAGAGAAACGATTAAAAAGAGTAGCTGGAAAACGCTTTGGTGCACCCTTACAAGTTGGAAATCTTGTATTATTACGCAGACCTGTCAAGGCTGATATGAGCAAGAAAATTTACTCCAAATTTGGAAATGTATTCATGGGGCCGTTTAGGATTACGAACGCCTATGGAAACAACTGCTATGAACTCTACGATGATGAGAATAATGTCATTTACGGCAAGTTCAATGCTGGAAATTTAAAAAGATACTATACTAGAGTAAGCCAGTAATAATTCAATTTCGTGTTCAAGAGAGTTGAGGTACTTGTAACACTGAGTTTAAAAACAATTTGCAACTGTTTTTAAAACGTGGTGAGAGGAGAATGCCCCCGTAATTGAATTATATAGAGACCACGGTGGCTATTTTGGAAATTATAGCGAAAGTTATGGCTGTCATAGTTATGACGTGGGTAGTCATGACGTAAGCACGGATGACGCAGA
This sequence comes from Meconema thalassinum, assembly GCA_946902985.2. NCBI lineage: Eukaryota > Metazoa > Arthropoda > Insecta > Orthoptera > Tettigoniidae > Meconema > Meconema thalassinum. The sequence goes on along the minus strand of OX336389.2, from coordinate 62,065,812 downwards.
CGTTATGCCAGCAGGCTACTTGAGCTGAGATTCTCAGTGACGTCAGCATTTATTCGAGAAGGATCCGAGATCTACGACGCAGTCGCGAGAAACGTGGAATTCTGCTGAGGAAGAAATTATGCTATTGGAGGGGAGACTTAAACCAATGAACGATAGTCTAAAGGAAGACGGAGATTGCTGAAACTATGGTATTTTTATTATATTTGGAATGCAGAATTGTGGAAATCCATTTGCAGTAGAGGCATTGTTCTGGAATTTTAGTGAAATTTATTTTCAGTTTTTGAATTATGAAAATCCGTCATGTATTGACGAAGTTGGAACTTCTAGCGATGACGCAGTAACACGCGATGGAAGGGATAGATACGCCCCTCATGAAGTTCATAAAAGGCCTTGCGCAGAAGAGAGGAGCCTCATTCTCAGATTATAAATCAATCGTCAGATTTCAAATAAGCATTTCAGTGAAACGTCGAGTGAATCAGTAGTGAAAAAGTCGTCTTTGTAACGCGTGGCGAAGCCACTAGTCGAACATACAAGCAGTGCAGGTTTACTGTGAAGTAAATCTAGGTGAAGTTGAAACGACACTTATAACGCTTCTACAAGATTAGCTGTGAACAGTTAGCGGTCGCTTATAAGCTAATTCTCTTGTGCATTACTACAGTAAGGACTGTAGAAAAGCTGAACAATTTCGAAGAAGTATTTTGGAAGTTATTGACAAAATTAGACGACTGACAAAAGTGATTTTCTCGCCACAGAAGAAACACTTTGTATAGCCAGATTCAACGCTACGGCTGACAGGGCTAGTGAAATAGGGAGACTTCAGATTGCTTTTGTGACACAACGCTACAATATAATGGAGCAATTTAATAAGGCAGTTTGTTCTTCTAATACTTCAACCGAAGAGCAAATGGAAGGCTAAACGACTTAATGCAATTGGGACATATTTCAACGGAGTAAAATAGCAACATGGAACTTCGCTAATTGCTATTCCATACAAGCGAACATGTGGTAAATAACCATCTACACCCATGTTTCGTGATTAAAGGCTGAATACTATCAAACAGCCATAGAAATTATTTCATGCTTTCTGAATATGAATATTTCTTCGGAAATTTATACAAAAACTTCATGGCGATTTTCAACTGGAACTTCAGGGATTTTTCAAGAGAGGTCAGGGTTGTCCCGACTCACAAAGAAGATTATTGCCGGAAGGATGTCGTTCGTCTTCGTGAAGCAGTTCGATTCTTCGATGGTGCTGTTTCTGGTTTCGAGGATGGAGCTCAGCTTTAACTTGGTGAAATGGATCCATCAACAGTCTTCTTTGGGGAATTTTCCTCTGGAACGTCAATCGGCAGATAAGGTAGTCGTGAACGTTTATTGTATTTGAGTTTATTAGCAATATTTGAGCAACCATTTTTCCCATATTTTGTCCTCATGTATTTTTGCCCGATATTCTTGTTTGAGATTCCTATTCTCAGTACACTTTGATGAGTTATGCCTTTTTCGACGTTTTATTAAGACATTGTTATGTCATGGGCATAGTTAAATAATTTTGAATCAGTTGAGACTGATATTTAGATTTTTCAGTAATTTGCTTATTTTTGTAGTCACGATTTGACTGTAAGTTAATGATTTTTATGGCAGAGTTAAATTCAGACAGCGCGTCATTTTATTAAAGTAATTCTACCCCAGTTTAATTACTTTGAACAATTTTCTGTCATCATCAAGAAGGAAGAACATTTAAATGATTTTAGAGCGTTAAAATCCAGTACGTTGTCGACGATCTTGGAAATACTAGTCGTTATTTGAATTGATTGCAACACAGACATTTATCGTCAGTCATGAACGACCATTGCATCTTAGGCAATTTTGTGAAAGATGAACATTAATTATGAATTATTGAATGCATTAAATTCGTGAAACTTGTGTTAGGTTTTTCTCATATAGAGATTTATATAATGATGTTTGCATTCCCCAGTCTAATTGGATTCTATTCGACTATTTTGCACTTAGTCGCACTTTGTTTGATGATAGTATTTTTATACTACAATTCTTTTAAGATGATTAATCTTAAATTTTGATAGACCAGACAGGCGTATATAAGCGTATTCACTATTAAATTTGTTTGTGATTGGCAAATTTTTATTTCATTTCGATTCATGAATGAAATCCACGAAGTTTAAATGACAACAGTTTTGAAACAATTATTGATATATGAATTTTTTAAGTGGAACTATGAATGTATAATCGATAGTGCAGCGGACATGTTGAAAGTCGCTGACGTATAATGCCCTTAAATAAATGAAGGAGATTCCCACAGTAATTAATGATGATAAAGATTGTATTAGGGGAGGTTTTGTAAATGCTGTGGATGATTTTAATGCCATATAGATTCATATATGATGAATTTTGGGCTATTTTGAATGCAGTTTGTGCATTATTTTGTAAGCGAAGTATTTTCCGCTAGAGTATATTGTCATAGTTCGTTGAAAATTAATCAAGTGAATTTACTGTTATAATTAACAAGAGTTTGAAAGAATTTGAGATAAGATTTTGAATGAAGATTACCGTCACAAATAATTAAAATTATTACAACCTTTATTAAACCAGATTGTGACATTTACATGTATAACTAACCTTCATTGGTCGATTATATTAAACACGATTTTGAATTTACCAACCGGATAAAACATGTGGTTCAATGTATTTCTTAAATTATTAATTTAAATAATTTAAATGTTGATATTGTAAATAATAAATGTAAATATCTTTGACAATAATGTGGAACGAAAATAATGTTAAAGGCGTGTTTAAAAATTTTGTAATTATTTTCGACAATATTATAAACAATTTCTAATTGTTATAAATAATTTATGTGATTTTGTTATAAACATTTAACAGTGTGTTTAATACTCTAAACTATGCTGATTAAACATTTGGATGATAACTTAACAAGTTTAAGGATAGTTAAAATAATCCAGTGGGATGTAAGTTAAACATTTGAAAGATTTGCGTCAATATGTATGAGTTGTCTTGTAGACATTTAAAGCTTTAAAAGGAGCTGAATTCTTACGCAAGTGTGGAGAGGAGTGCGCCCCATTTGACAGGTGTGAGCCAGGTTAAAGAGTAGACCAGCCGGCCAGACATCTGGTTACAAGCGGGTGAGGTCGATACTCCGGCCTTGTGCCTATTAATAAAGGTGTTATGTTTATTAAAAGGAAACCAAATGCTCTATATATGTCGTACCCTGACTTCCTCATCCAATCCAAATGTGTATTAAAATGTTACGTTATTTTAAGCTCATGGGAGCTAACATATTGTTTGATAAATTTTGCAAGTCCTTTAGGAGGACGTAGTCAGATTGACATGGGCTACTGATAGCCACGTTTATTTTGTTGAGCTGTGAAAATCATACTCTTTATGTGAAAATAAAGCTCTTGTACAGTTCAAAGTTCTCGTCTTCGGTCTGGTTCATTTTTAAATGTCATGGTGAAGGTTATTGTGAGAGCATACTTTAAGGATCCTGTTGTCAACCCAATCCCCGAGATATTTATAAGAGGTAAGTAAAAGTAAGTATGTAACCCCGTCTATTTTGGTGTGTTCCACAATAATTTTTCTTGGTAACTTCTGTGTTCAAACCTCGGTAGTATCTGTCAGTGCCATTTTCATATGTGTAGCTGAGCTGGTGCGATTGATTGTTGGCAATCCGATTGAGGGGGCGGATATCTGACAGCCTACTATCCGGGTAAACGGGGACAGTACCATCCCAGCATTTGCCCGAAGACGAAGTGGGAAACCACGGAAAACCACTTCGAGGATGGCTGAGGTGGGAATCGAACCCCCTCGACTCATTTGGACCACCCGAGGCTGAGTAGACCTCGTTCCAGTCCTCATACCACTTTTCAAATTTCGTGGCAGAGCCGGGAATCGAACCCAGGACCTCCGGGGCGGCAGCTAACCATGCTGACCGCTACGCTACGGAGGCGATTTATCTAAATATGTATGTGCATAAATCTACAGATTACATTTCAGGAGAGTGTCAGATCCTCCAGTTTGGATAAATCCCTGTGCCACTCAGTGCTTCTATATCTGCTAACAATCAAGATGGGAATTTAATTGTTTTATTATTTGTGGATTAGATTACCCTGCTAGTTAGCAAACTTAATTATGACTCTTTTAACCGTTATTTCCATCTCTATGCGGTTGGGGGCGAGACGAGGTGAATTTCTTATGTGGCAGCTGGATTTTAATGCATGATGCCCTTCCTGATACATACCTGATCAGAGAAGTAAGTGAGCATTTGGAATGCAGAGAATGTCGCCTATTAAAAGTTAAGTCCCAACATTTGCCTGGAGTTGAAAATGGGGAAACTACGGAAAACCAGTTAAAGGACGGCTGATGGAGGGGTCCGAATCCCACTCTCAGTCTCCCTCGAAGTCGATTCGTTCTCGACCAGTTGTGACCTGTGGAACCAGCTACAGTAAGTTATTAATCCATTCCAATACAAACACCAACCTGACTATTCACTAACTATCACAGATATCACACTTAACAAGCAACCTAACCACTAACAATATCTTAACAGAAAATCACATAAAACCTTACAAATCTTGACAAGTTTCGCAAGTTCATAATAATAATAATAATAATAACAATAATAGTAATAATAATAATCTGTAGTCGCCTCCGTAGCGTAGTGGTCAGCATGATTAGCTGTCGCCCTGGAGGTCCTGGGTTCGATTCCCAGCTCTGCCTCGAAATTTGAAAAGTGGTATGAGGACTGGGGGTCTATAGTACTCAGCCTCGGGTGGTCCAAATGAGTAGAGGGGGTTCAATTCCCACCTCAGCCATCCTCGAAGTGGTTTTCCGTGGTTTCCCACTTCGTCTTCGGGCAAATGCCGGAATGATACCTACTGTAAGGCCACCGCCGCCTCCTTACCTCTTCCTTGCCTATCCATCCCAATCTTCCCCTCCCTTCCCATCCCTCATGAGGTCCCTGTTCGCTTTGCGGGTGAGGCCGCCTGGGCGAAATGCTGATCACACCTCCCCAGTTGTATCCCCCCGACCAGATGTTCCAAGCTCCAGGACACTGCCCGTAGAGGTGGTAGTGGTGAGTTCCCTCGCTGAGTCCGTGGGAGCTACCAACCTGGAGGGTAAATCGACTAAATAAAAAATAAAAGTCTGTAATACCAGCACTCGGATAACATCTCAAACACATTTAGGAAAAGACGATTGAAATTTTACGGGCATATCCTCAGGATGGGCCATCAGAGACTGACCAAAGGATTCTTAACCTTACCCTATCAATAAAAGTTAAAAACACCTGGCTGCTTGAAGTTGGAAAAGATCTTCAGGAAATAGGCAGCACAGATAACATTGTACTAGACAGAGCTACGTTCAGAGAATTAGTCGATAATCACCGCTTTGCAGACCATCCCTGCAGTATCTCCAACAAAACCTGGTCAGAAGATCGCAAGAGAAGCCACAGCGAGAAGATGAAGAGATTTTGGGAGAAGAGAAAGGCAATGCCATCAGATAAATAAGTTCAATCGCGCTCCTTAGTCGGGCATGACGAAGAAATAATAATAATAACTTAATGTTATTAGTTTTACGTCCCTTTTAACGACTGTGGCTTTTAGAGGCACCAGGGTTCCGTAATTTTGCCTTAAAGGGGATCTTTATTGTGCCAGAATATATACCGGGAGGTTCCCTCACATTTGCGAAACCTCAAATGACAACTGACTGCGCCGGGATTCGATCATGTAACTGTGGTACGTGAGAACGTTACCGCTGCACCACGCAGCCAGTCAAGTTCAGAATAACTGCTGTAACTATTATAATAATTTCTTCTCTTCAAATCTCTTCAATTCTACACTGATTTTTCAAGACTTTTTTTAATGCTTTATTAACAAAATTATTGTAACAGATCTGGTTTTTTGAAATTTTACTCTCTGAACCTTTGGTGCAAAAATATTGATAGTATCCTCTATTAGGGGAAAAAAATGTGATTAAGTTGTATGTTACTATACAGTTACTTCTCCTATACCACGCTGAAGATGGTCTCAATGTGAGCGAAACCGCTACTAAATATTGACCTTAGGTAATAAATCTTCTTCTTAAGTATTCAATCCATGGATTGGTCTGTGGTAGTTCTCCAGTCGGCTCTATTTATAGCTTTCCTCTTCATCTCTTCATAGTTTCTGCATCCTACATCAGACATGATTTGCTGTACATATTGTAGGCGTGGTCTTCCTCGACATCTTTTGCCTTCAACCATTCTCTCCAATACCGTTTTCAGCAGGCTATCGTGTCTCAAAATATGTCCTATCAGTCTAGTCCTCCTCCTCTTTATGCTTTTCCATAAGGTATAATTTTCCTCCACCTTTTTAAATACTTCATCATTCGTTATTTTTTCTGTCCAGCTAATTTTTAGCATTCTTCTATAACACCATTGTTCAAAAGAATTTAACCCCTTTTTTCTTCTTTTCCAATTGTCCACGTTTCGCAACCATAAAGGGCAATACTCCAAACATACGCTTTTAATATAAAAAAAAATCTGGTTTTAAGATTAATGGAATTTGTAGTGAATAAACGTTTCTTTTTGTGAAATGCTAATTTGGCTTGTAAAATTTTACATTTGATTTCTATCTTGCTTCTTCCATCTTTGGTAATTTTGATTCCGAGATATTTAAATTCTTTTTGTAAAAATTCCTAGTTGCTTCTTTTTTCTGAGTTATTCTGCGTTGATAAGTAGGTTAGCACTTGAACGCCTGGCCTGGGTAGAGCTCGTTATTAATACACGCTGGCATTACCCACAGTTCCTTTGGAGCTTGGAATATTTTGGTCATCGGCCTGAAGTCAGAGCCGAAAAACCCAGATAAACCCATACTCAGCACGGCCGCTGTTGGCACAGGGATTTTCGGACATTAAAATGGTTCCGGTTGCAATCGTGGTGTACGATTTATAGCACATGGCTACGCCACGATGCTGACAACACAGAATAAGAAGAAGTAAAGGCCAAAGGAACTGTGGGTAATGCCAGCGTGTATTAGTAACGAGCTCTACCCAGGCCAGGCGTGAAACAGTGAAATTAAAAGTACTGAAAACGTGAAAACTTTGTGTGGGGTCAAGACTTGTCATGAAAATATTCATAATTTCAGATGGATGTGCCAGTGACGATTCAGTGTTCACACTATTGAGTTCGGGAATGCTGATATGAATATAACTGAACATAACGAGACTAATTTACTCGAGATATTATTGATTAATTAAAAGGGAAATTACAAATTAAGTACCTCATCAATCATCCAGATCTCCGCAAACAGATAGATTATTTCCAGATTAATTCGTAGATAGGCTAGGTTTAAAACAAGTAGTTCCGTGAAGAACTATATAGCCTATTTTCACATATCCTACTTACGTCAATTGTCTCTATCAACATACAAAATTTCAGTTTGATTGCTGTAATAGATACGTAGACATTGATAACCGTCTAAATATTGAGTACGGTCGTCATATTGGATTTTTATATATGTATGCCATAGAGTTATGTACTCTTAGATGATGATTATTCAAACGTTGACTTCGCTCGCATGATTAGGACACAAGGATTTAAAACTTAATTTAAAAATTTCGCAAAGTCGCGATTTCGAGGTCATGTAAACAATTGATCTAAATTAGATGTCAGTGCATTACAATGGGCATAAACATTTGCTGTACCATGTTTCACTGCGCTCAGATAGTTAAATCGCTAGAAAAGCCTATTTGAATGTTTCAATTTCGCTTGGCCACCATGTTCGTTTTGTACAAAACAGGATTTTGACAGTTACATAGGTGAATTTACAGTAGTTTCCTTTATCACCGTACAACATTTCAGTGTTATATCGGTAATAGTTTCGGTGGTATAGAATGCCGATGAAATATTTCGCACAGCCGCCATGTTAGATTGGTGTGACGTTATAAAATTTGAAGGCCATTTTCAGGGTCGGACAAAATAGTACTATGAGCTCCCCGAGTTTCATTGAAGTCGCTCATGCCGTACATACATACATCACACTATAGATCTTAAGTCTTGGAAACATATTTTCAGTGTTGCCCATAAAATCTGCCAGTTGGAACTCTTTAGTCGGTCAACACGAATTTGCCCAATGACTGGGCCTTATATACAGTAATATTTTATAAGCATTGTACCCCACCCTGTTTTTGTCCAAATTCGTGTTGGCAACCTGAAGAGTTATAACTCACTGGAACACTATAGAGAAACGAATGATATACTATTGCAGCTGCCGATAACCGAGCTCTCCTTCACGTCAGTGAGAACTCAGCAAATGCTCAAGTTCATATTCGCACACCTGAGTCAGTCTGTGTGTGGTGGTTGCCCTTACTTCTTACAGACGTCAAGCTGGAAGGACAGAAGTGCCCTTCCTGGCATTTGTTTGCAGATGAAACTGGGAATCCAGGACTGACAACGGCGGGGTTTGAACCTACTATTTACCGGATTCTGGATGTTGTGTAGAACATCGATGACCTGACCCATATAGATGCTGATTTAAAGTGTACCAATTCCAGTGTTAAGATAGCATTAGGCAGTGGTCTTGATAATGACGAGAGAGTGGAATGTAGCTTGGTAGCCGTACTCTCGAGCTATGGAGAACAATATTTCTCTCCACAATTCATCAAAAAGAGACAGAGAAATAAGGAGATGTAGATATGTTTGTTTTAATGCGTTCCCTTTGTGAAGGAACGCCACTCACATGAGCATTTCTGTAATTAGAGACACAGCAGAAACGTGTACATTCCTTTGATACAGGAAGGTCTATGCGGCAGCAAATAGGGTGTACATGTTGACGAAGAAAGGTCTATGCGGCAGCAACTAGGATGTACCTGATGACGAAGGAATGTCTATGCGGCAGCAAATAGGGTGTACATGTTGACGATGTTGGCATCTAGTGACGAACTGATATCTACAGTTATAGCCGTCAAATTGACACCCTATGCACAGGATAATAATAATACCATCGCGTAAGAGGGGGGTTGGGGGGCGGTGGTAGAAGAGAATAAGAGTTGACAGGAAACGTAGATGTCGCAGATTAAGTGGCGGCCATGTCAATATCAGATCACTTCCCTATAGTTGGCGCGAGGACCGATCGCTGCAGCTACACTCGCCAAGGCGCAGTGCGATCTCAGGACTCGATGTCATTGGAAAAGTTTCCTTGGTTTCCGCATCTTTACATCCAGGTACTGTATATCCCAAAAGGTTACCTTCTAATAGGCCACGAACTTTTCCTTCCAACTAATCTCTCATTGACTCCCATCATGTGGTTAGCATAATGAAGGGCGTCTGGCCATCAACTAAATAACATCTCATTCCTGGCACCTTTGAAACGGGAATTAGAAATATAGTATTCAGTATATTGCAAGAACATGTGTTGTAAACTGTACCGGTATTAGGAAACACGAACACAGCAAGGGCCATTCCTTCCTCTGCGTTCACTTCTCAGAAGCCTGCTCTTTCAGCACCATTGCTGTTGCTGTGGACTGTACTGCAAGATATGTACTCAGGAAGGCTCATTCCTTTTTCACTCTGCGTTGTCTTCTCTGGGCCATTGCTCATGCTGTAGATGTATTTAGGCACCAGGGACATCGTTGGTCATCTACCGAGCATTAATGAGTTGGTGGCAGTCTGTACCACGTGAAAATTGGAAATCGGTATCTGCCAGTAGCGTAGCCAGGATTTTAGTCTGGGGGGGGCCATTAGGTCCTCATCTATTACTGCAGGAGTTCATATATTTTAGCCTATTTTCATTTATGAAAAATAGTAGGCTTATGAGATCACCCCCCCCCCCCACTTAACCCCTCTCACCCCCCCCCCCACTTAACCCCTCTCACCCCCCCCCCCTTATAAATGAAATATAAACGGCCGGAGCGATTTCAAGGAAACTCGGTAAGCACATACTACTACCTCGTCCGACCTCGACCGTGCCTTTCAAATTTCAAATTTTGATGCGCTTCACCAATTCAGCATGCGGGCCACGCGAAATATTTCACTGGCATTCTATATCTCCGCATTGGTAACAGATATCACCCTGAACTTTTGTACAGTGATAAAGGGCACTACAACAAGTTTACCGATGCGACTTTATTAAACATTTAGGAGTATTACCCTTCATTTATAAAACCAGTTAAGTACAAAACGAACATGGTGGCCAAGCGAAGTTGAAACATTTTAATTGATATTTCACGCAATTTAACCACCCGAGTTCAGTGAAACTTAAAGCGGTAAATATTTATACAAATTCTAATCTACTGACATCTAATTTAGTTAAATTGTTTACATAATATCAAGATGGAGGCTCTGCGAAATTTTAAAATTAAGTTTTTATTTCTTGTGTCCTAATCATGCTATCGTAGTGGAAGTTTGTATAATGAACCTACGCAATAATTTTCATCTAATGTTACATAATGGCATGGCCTACATCTGGCGACCATCCGAAAAATTTAGACGGTTCTCAATATCTACGAATCTATTGCAGCAATCAAACTGAAATTTTGTATGCTGATTGAGGCTATTAATATAAGTTTACCTATTGGACTTTCAATAACCTGGTGAGCACAATACCAACATGGCCGCAAAGTGAAGTAAAAACATTTAAATGGAATTGACTCGCGATTTCATTATCCGAGCGCAGTGAAACTTGGTATGGTAACTGTTCACACAAAATCTACTGCCATCTAATTAAATTCAATTGTTTTATAACCCCAAGATGGCGGTAGTGTGACATTTTAAAATTGAGTTTTTATTTCTTTGTGTCCTAATCATGCGATCGAAGTGAACGTTTGAATAATGAACCTATGCAATAATCTTCATCTAACGGTGCATAACTCTATGGCGTACATACAGAAAAATCCAACATGGCGTTCCTTTTCTTAGGCGGGAGATTTTTCTAATAAAGAAGACCAATTGGATACACGAAATAGGCTATATAGTTCTTTGCGAAACTATCTGTTATGAGTATAAGTACTTTAGGGTCCATTTTAACTTAGGACAAAGATCTTCAGTCTGTTCATGTCTGTCTGAATTCTGTCCTTCGTTGCTTTGTTTTGAGGCAGCTCACAGCTGTGTCAGTGTCTATATTTGTCTCTGTCACTCAGATTTTCAATTATCCGTTATCAGAATACTACCATTATGGCATATTCACACGTTTCTGTGCACAATGTTCTTTTATATTAACACTGCACTATGTCTTGGTGTTTTATAAATAGTATATTTACCAGAAATGTTTTTAGTCAATTTAATGAATCTGTCAAAAAAAACATCAGGAGTAGATAACAGGAAGAAAGGACACTCATAAAGGCATCAAATTAGTACCTACGTTGCAAAATATTTAGGTATATTATTGTTAGTGTAATTTATACAGTGCTGTTTTAAGGTAAGCCTAACGGTCGCCGTGTATGGTACCTCAATCTTGTTTATTATTATTATTATTCAGAGGAAACTGTGGCACCCTTTAAATAATAATAAATAAATACGAACCTTTTAAAAAATGGAATAACTTTGCATTCTATCAGTGAGCATTGCGTCTTTCTCGTCCAGAGAAAATTATTTGTAAAAGCTGTGCCTATATAATGAAATGGGGGCCTCAATTTTCTACACCTACAATAAAAGCTTTTCATAACTTACCGAAGATGTGTCCAGTTTTGCCTTCTTTATGACAAATCGGTCGATCTTAACAGTCGCTAATGTGACAAAAAGAAGAAAGAAAAGAGCAACTATCAAACAACTCTCGACTCTTCCCCTATACTACCACTCACAAACTGTATCTCTCCTCTCGCACAGACACACAACCACCGTAAATCCCGACAGTGGCGACAATCCACCATGCTGCGCTAGTATTGTAGCCTGGGACATTTTAACACTGATATTTCCAGGAAATGGAAATTAAAAGGTGACAAGATAAAACTGGCCCCCTCCAGAGAGGTCTCCTGCTAATTGGCAATCTCCTAATTTCTTGGTAGACTTTTGTCATCATCACCTGGATGTATCCCCAGTACTCAGGCACCTACTGTTCTTGGAAAATTCCCCCTCCCCCTTGTCACAATCCTAATTGCAACCCTGTTATTTGAGCTCCTCCAAGCTGTGCAGACACGGAAATGATGACTGCCGTGCAGAGATTGTTAGTACATTCTTTGTCAAAGCATTTACTGTATTTAACATTTCGTTGTAGGTTCTAAATTTGTTCGAGCCGTAAGAAAATATGAAGGCTTATGCCAACCCCAATTTCTGGATTTTTTTTGGGGGGGGGCGCCCCTCTGCCCCCCCCCCCCCTCTGGCTACGCCACTGGTACCTGCACAAAAATGTCATGGAGATAAGCGACGTGCAAGGTGTCCATTATCAGCGCGAAGATTAAATACTCAGATCCTTGTGCGTGCAACTACACAGCCATAGGTATACGAGGTCTGTTTGTTTTAAAGTTCCGGTGGACTGTATAAAAATAACAGTTTGAGATACCAAACTGATTTTTCTACTAAATGCTTGCTTGTTTTATTCATATGTCTCAACATAATCGCCAACACGATTGAAGCATGTGACGTATCGTTACACCAGCTTTCCAATGCCCTCGGCAAAGCATTCTGCTGCCACTGAGGTGGGTACTTCTGGACAGTCTCCTGAAGTGTTTCCTTTTTGGCGAGGCCCAACCATACCTTCAATTCTCGAAACAGGTGAAAATCATTCAGCGCTGGTTTGGACTAAACGGCAGAAGGTCCAAAACTTCGCACTTGAATTCTTTGAAAAAGTCTATCGTAACGTTGGCACAGTGCGGTAGTGAATGATTTTCACATTTTTGATTCATTTTAGGGCTTTGCTATATCGTGGTCGTTTATCCCCGTATACTTGGGTGCAGGGGCTCAGCCCTCCCCCCCCCCCCCCCCCCGAAAAGATCCAATAAAAATTAAGAATGTGTCGATTTGGCAATAACATAAAATAGTTGTAAGAATGGTTGTACCCTAATCTTAACTTATTGGCAAAGTTATAAACAATATTAAGATTGACATTAGACTACATCGTGGTGTAGCGGCTAGCATTCTTGGCTGCCACCCCGGAAGTTCAAATTCGATTCCTGGCTCTGCAAAGAAATGTTAATTCTGGTCTGAGAGACAAAACTGAGAATTCCACAGAACGGTACTTTTGAGAAATAAATTATCAGTTTGTAAAAAAAATAACTGTTTACCTCTGCTTAATAAATTGACAAATATTTCGACATTTTCCATTTATACTCCATAGGCAATAATAGAGAATTCACTAAGTATAACATTTTATTTGTGTGTTGAGTTGTATTTTACAACTTTTTTGTATTGCCACTAGTTTTGTTTTGAATCTGATCTAAAATAATTACACAAAGTTATATGCTCTAAGATATTGGTTGATATTTCTGGGTATTTTGCGGTGACAATCTCCTGAGAATAGGCTACTCACAATTTTCCAGGGTAGCCCCCGTAAAAAATTGTATATTGTATTGGAAATTGTCTGATAACTTGTGTTATTGTGATGACTATATTAGTGTGTGTATTTGTAATTCAGATCATGATTGGCAATGAGGCAGCTGTGGCCTTATGTTAGGAATCATCCCGGCAGTCGCCTCGAGGAGTAGAAGTGGGTAAACCACGGAAAACCACTTCCAGGAAGACTGAGCTGGGAATCGAACCCGCATTTTCTCAGCTTTGCCCAACGAGGCTGAGTGTACCCCGTTCCAGCCCTCAGACCAGAATTAAATTTCTCGGCCGAGTCAGGAATCGAGCCCGGGCCACCGCGGTGACAGCCAAGTGCGGTAGCCACTACGCTACAGAATGCTCATCTTCAACATTTTTCAACTTCCTTAATTCTTCCTCTCTGGCGTCTGCTAAGATTTCACCATATTTTATGAGATCATCTTTTGTCCGTGTGTGTGTGTGTGTGTGTGTGTGTGTGTGTGTGTGCCTATGTGTGTGCTCTCCCTCCCCCCCCCCCCCTCCCTAATAAAATCTAAATGGCCGAAGCGATTTCAATAAAACCCGGTAAGTGCATACTACTTGCTCGTCCAACCTCGACCGTGCCTTTAAACTTTTGATATGTTTCACCAATCCAAAATTGCGGCCGAGCGAAATATTTCACTGGCAATCTAGATATCAGCAACAGTAACAGATATCACCATGACATTTTGTACGATAATAAAGGGTACTATTCGAAGTTCATCTACGTGACTTTCATAAACCTGTTAAGTACAATACTAACATGGTGGTCAAGCGAATTTAAAATATTAAATAAATTTTCCTCACGATTTAACCATCCGAGCGCAGTGAAACATGATGCAGCAAATGTTTATACACATTGTAATTCACTGACATCTACTTTAATTCAATTGTTTACATAACATCAAGATGGCGGCTGTGCGAAATGTTAAAATTAAGCTTTTATTTCTTGTGTCCTAATCATCCGATCGAAGTGAACGTTTTGATAATGAATCTACGCAATAATCTTCATCTAATGGTACATAACTCTTTGGCCTACACATATAACAATCCATTATGGCGACTATCTGAAATATTTAGACGTGAGCACAAAATCGACATGGTGGCGACGCGAAATTAAAATGTTTAAATGGAATATTCTAGCGACTTTTTATCCGAGCGCTGCGAAACTTGGTACTGTATATCTTCATACAAGCCTTAATATACTTAGTTGGGCCTACAAGTTTATACAAACACAATTTCAATTTCCTTCTTATTCATTATTTTTAGTGTATACATCATTTACATAGAACGTGTTATTCGGCTAAGCCATTATACAATTTTTAGAAATAGTAATCAATGATATGCTTGCCACACACAAGGTTGCACCTTTTAGTGGCATATGCGATATCTCTTCCTGATCTGTATGAATTCGATGTCCTATTTCGACCTGTCTTTATCATATTATAACAATATAATTTAATAATTGTAAATTTACAGGTTAAACAATGAGTAGGAAGTGTAAGGAAATTCATAAAATGTGTACAGTAATTATGAATTTTGTAAAATGTGTGTATTTGTAACCATTTAATAATAATACTTTATCTAATTTAATGGAATTTTATGAGAACCTAAAAATTGCGGCAGTGTAATTTTTAAAATCAAGTTTTCATTTCTCGTGTCCTAAGTGAGACCAGTAGGATTATGAAAAGAGGCTATTTAGTTCTTCGCGGAACTACTTGTTCTGAATATATTCTGTATTCTGTCTTTCAGTAGAAGATATTCTTATGCTCGTAATTATTGTATCACAGATTAGGCATTTGGCTTCATCGTCATGACTGAGAAAAGAGAAATTTCGAGATAAATTGAATTTCGGGAGTCTTTGCTTTCTTAGGAACTGGTTGCTGAAGTTGACATGTGCATATCTATTTCACTGACAAACAAGCCGTCTATCAACATACGCTTCGTCGTTCTGCAGCGCGCTACACCATCCGAACCGAGTTGAGACGAGTTTAGCCGAGTATCCCCGAGCCAATACGGTGGTCTAATACACGTTGCACAGAGCCTCGGTGCCTCATTTCGCACGCGTTGGAGAGGCCCTGATTTAAACCGTCCTTCACCATTGATGTTACCTTGAACATTGTTTCCTACAATATGTAAGACATAGCTTATGTTGAGCTGGAGTTTTAATCCTGGCATGTACACAGGAAGGATTCAAAGCATATTTGTTCCTGTTGAATCTATTTCTGGTGAACCCGAGACATTGAGCGTTGTTTATACCCACCGCCATCCCCCCAGCCGCAAAGCCTACTGCGACTTATCACTTAAACTATGAAGATGTTGAAGAGGCTTCATTAACTCTTGAGTACGGTTTAGAAACTCTTGGTAATCAACCTGAGGGTGGCTGAAGTGGACAGTATTAACTCTTGAGTACGGTTTAGAAACTCTTGGCAATCACCTGAGGGTGGCTGAAGTGGACAGTAAACCGTAAGTTATCATGCAAACCTTGACAAACTTTCTGACATCTTTAATTTTGCTCAGTTAAGCATTATTTTAATTGCTAAGGTGTTATATAAGACTAGACATTCAGCAGTGATCGTCAAATGGCCACTTGTGCCTACTGAATATGCTCATTGAGTGTAAACTGCCTCAGACTGGACATGAAGAACCTAGGTTTGAGTGTAACTGCTGGAGGTGTGATGTACTGTAGGCTACTATTGGTCCTTCCTACCCTACTAAATAAAGATTTTGGCAAACACCAAGCCGGGTGTACCAACAGCCTGGTGGTGAGTCCATCTTGGTACTGAACCCGAGGGTCTTATGCTGACTGATATCGAACGTGGATCTCAGAGATTGTGATCTCAGTATAAAGGTTCCACCAGGGAACGAACCCGAGATCTGTTGAGGGAGTTTCATGGTAAAAACCCCTAGAGAAAAGTGTATATTTAATCACTGGTGTGATTCCAGTTGATAATGACATTATTTATTGGAATAATGCAGGAAATTGAGCGAAATACAGCATTATTATTATACTACTTGAAGTAGGCTATACTGGACTTGGAGCACGGAAAGTGCAGAGTTTGACGTTTAACTAATTGGCCCAGAATTGTGGGAGGTGCAGCATGGAGCCACGTCCATCTTGCTGACCTCGTTATGTCGTCTGGAGGAGGTTGGGGCCTGAATAATGACCCAGTTTTTCCCCGACTGAGAATGGATGTAAGAATGGGGTGGGAAGATCCCAAGGAAAATCATTGATTACTCATGTTTGGAGTAACACAATGACATGAGAGTGGCACACAGATGAATCTTTAGCCAGGAGGCTAATTTTAGAGCCTTTAATCTGCGAAATTGACGCATATTTAATGAAGTGCGGAAGAACAGGGACTATGGTTGTTCGCGGCTTGGTTTTAACGAGGTTGCCAGGGATTCCCAGTGAGATAGCGTCCCCACGCTATGGAGAAAGGAATTAATATTAATTAATTGGCCGAGCGATTCTTCAGCACGCAGACAGTTCTGGGATCAGTGAAGGAAAAGGAACCCGATGAACATGGTTTCGAGACCAGAATCGTGCTGGGAGAGGAGTCGAGATAGCGCGGGAAAATTTAGCTCTACTTTTCGTGGGAATCCAATATAAGGGAGTCGACCCTTGGCAGAGCCTCAGTCTTTAGCCCAGTCTTAACCCAGTCGCACGCCAGTGTTGCAGCCAGTCTTAACGTAGTTTACACAGTTGGACACAGTTTGTCACCGAGAGTCGCAAACAGTCGTCGCTACACAGTTTTTGTAAACAGTACGAACAATGTGTGTTCACTTAGGAAGCAACGTGTGAGATAAGTTGCAGAACTATTGTAAATAATAATCTATGTAAAGTTATGCACAGTGTTAAGCGCAATGTATAAAATATTGACTGATCGTACATGTCTAATTACGATGGAATGCGCTAAAAGAAACCTTACGAAGCATTTGGTAATGTCTTTGAATACCAAATAATAACGCTCAGGACGGAAGTTAGCATATTTATGCGAATCAGGAAGCTTACCGTAGGAGTATGGATAAACTGTTGGTGAATTCCGAGGGCAAGCGAACCAGACTTTCAATCAGGAGTTGGTAGGAGCGCGGGAGATGCCGTCGACACCTGCATTTTGGATATCTTTGCTAGGGAATTTCAACCAAGGAAAAGTGTACGGAGTGACGTGTGTTATGTAAATTATATGTGAAATGTCTTTTAAATTAATAGTTTAATAAGTGTTTTAAAGTGTCATGTGTTTTGGAAGCAATAGCTTCTTTAGAGAAATACAAAGTGTCGTGTGGTTAAGAGAAAATATGTGTCAGAAAATGTGTGTATTCAAGATGAAAATGTCGCACTAATCTGCATATGGCAGGCGACCAGGAAGGATATGAGTGGTTGGATCCACCGTGACGAGCCTTAAGATATGTAAGTACCCCACAAATTATGTTTAAGTAGAGGTATAGGCCACTGCATGTAGTGTGATTTCAGAATTATAAAGATGCCAGTAAGAATCAGAGTAGGAGATAGACTCTCCAAGTTTACTCATTAGTATGTTGATTTTAATAGATTTGAGATGTTATTTTGCATCAGTGAGTGGATTAATCGTTACCACTATTAATTAAAAATGGCAAATCAGTTATGTAAACGTAATGAACGAACATGGTTGTTCGATTTGTAAGATGAGTTGTGTCGGATTTTGGTAAATTTATGTCAGTGAGAATAATAATAATAATAATAATGAATATAAAGGTATGAATGAACGCATCAGGCAAAATGTTGTAAACAAGAAATATTTACGCTAAAGGGCAAGACTTATCGATCTAAGCAGTAAGATTATACAGTAAGATTACGTTACGGGATTAAGAAAAGAGTTTGATATCAGAATATTGTATTAATGGGAATATACTGTAATTATGCCAGGAAATGGAAGAGCTTTTAGTGAATTGAATTTGCAGCTTATGTGAAAAACTTATAGAGCAATTGATAGATTTCTCTTGGTAATTATAGGATGTAGATCATAGCATTAGGAGGGACCAGGGTATCTATTCTTCGTATGAAATCTCGTATGCCGTGGGCGTAATGAGAGATGTACTTTATGCCAGAGCGTATATAGTGAAAATTGACCCTAGCTCTGATGATGGATATGGAATGTTCCGGGTTCGAATCCCGTGATAGGTGGGAGGAAAACAATGGACACCTCTGCACACTATCTGATTCCCCGAGAACTATTTGTTGAGTGATTCGGCTCGTTGAAGCGAATCCAAGACGGCAGCATGGGCTGGCCGCAATATTTGTTAAAGATACCGGTTACCTAATGGACTAATGTGTTATGAATCTCGTGCCTTCATGTTGAAATGGGCCTATTTTGGAGCCAATTATTATTATCCTCAGTGCAGGAGTAAATGTGAAAGCTCATCCAGAACCTATTTGCATAATATTCAGTTTAAATCCATTGAGATATGTGTGTCACTGGGACCACAGTGTTTTCCTTGTAAACTCTTTTACTGCTTGGGGAGAAAGAAGTCAGACAGGAAACGAGGGGGAGGTAATGTAGGACCTCACTCCACTTCTATTGTGTACCGGCCGCTTGGGAAGAGGGTCTGGACGGTCAAGCGAATCGTGAAGGCAAGTTTTAAAGGAACAGGTTTTAGACCCTGTTAATGACATGAAATGAAATATTGTTATATTGAGTAATGAAGTCATGTGGTTTAAGAACACATTGATAATTATAGATTATCCTGATGGTTCATGATTTTAGCTATCTAACGAATGGTTAGACGTTGCATTTGTACTGTCACTGACATCTGTTTCTGAAGTGGGTTACCAGATGCCACATGCTACTCGCGCAAAGGTAGTTTAATAGTACCGTCCGACAAAGCGTTAACTAATGTTTTTAATATGAAATCACACACGGCATGCAGTGGAACTATATAAATAGAGGAAGTGTAGGGGTAGCTTACATAATTATGGAGTTGTACGTAGACTGCTGTGCAACACCAGAATAGGCTAATGCATGTAAAGCATTTGGTGGGAAGAGAAAGATCAAAACACACACATGATACACATTATTGTCAAATTAAGACAAGGTTCAAGGAATAATTAATCTTGTAGAGTTAATGAAGTCACATTGGATGACAGAAGAATTAAAGTACAGTTTGTTTCTGAAGTTGTATGTGCATCAGCGCACTAGAGTACTTTGTAAAGTTCACATAAGGGTAAAGGTTTGTGTTATAATATGATTTTATTATGATAACGTTATGTTCATATTTGTGGATTGTGGAAATAATTTTTGTTTGTTTGTTTTGTGGTTGTGGGATTTGTTTTGTTTGTGTGAAGCCATGAAGTTTATTACAGAATTAAAGTTTTAGAATAGAGTTGTGCCTTATCATTGTAGAGTTGATACCTTTTTGCCTCAAATCCAAAATATGCAACTGCTACATGGGAGAACGGTACACGCCCGAGCCCTGATGCTAGCTGGAGGCAGAAGCATATTTTCCATCGAGATTACTCACATGGGTACAGTACTGAGCCCGAATTTATTGAACGCCAGATATGCTGCAGTCTTATCGTTTTGAATAAACATTGACAGACACTATTTAGTCTGCCTGTTCCTTTTATAAAACTTCACGATTTCTTCATTTAACAATTAAAGGCTGTGGTACTACAAGTTAGATACAGGCGCCCACTTAATTTTAACCGTTCACCCTCGAAATTCTGAGAATCTTCTCCTACCATACTTTGTAGTAGGAGTTTTTTTTAATGTAGCTAGTTAGTAGTACGACCGTGTTTAAACATAATGCACCGAGAGATTCCTAGTTAACCATCTAGGGGGATTTGTTGGTTTATCTAGCTGGGTATCAGCAGTCCTTGCGATCCTTTCCATCCTCGAATAATAGGTGGTGGCTATGTGAATTTCGGGTACAGTACAGCTGGGTGAACATCTACGACAAACAAGGCAAACACCAAGCAGGGTGTACCAACAGGTGGTGAGTCCATCTTGGTACAGCTGGGTGAACACCTACAACAAATACGCCATAAACGTGCAAGAACGGTTGTCAACATTTAGAGGCACTGCTTGTTATTCTCAAGTCTGTAGGCTGCCTTGTCAGGAAGGAGCCATTCCAATCATTCAGTAGCCTTTCCCAATCATTAGTTCGGTGATCACTATCATGGTGGATGTCCATCTTGGTTATTATCTGTGTTTACCTTACAATGCATCATTTTTAGCCTATTTTCAATTTATGAAAAAATAGGCTTATCAGATCACCTTTTGTCCGTGTGTGTGTATGTGTGTGCGTATGTGTGTGTGTGTGTGGTGTGGTGTGTGGTGTGTGGTGTCTCCCCCTAATAAATTATATACTGCTAGAGTGATTTCAATTAAACTCGGTAAGGTAATAGCAACATTTCGCCGACCCCGACCGTGCTCTTCAAATTATATTACGTCTCACCAATCCAACACGGCGGCTGTGCGACATATTTCACCAGCATTCAATATCTCCGAAACTATTACCGATATCACCCTGAAATTTTGTACGATAAGAGAGGGCAATACTAGACGTTCACCTATGAGACTTTTAAAAACCTGCTAACTACAATACCAACATGGCAGCCAAGCGAAGTTGAGATTTTTAAATAGACTTTTCTCGTGATTTAACCATTCAAACGTAATGAAACTTGGTACAGCAAATGTTTCTACACATTGTAATGCAATGGCGTCTAATTTTGTTCAATTTTTTACATAACCTCAAAATGGCGGCTGTGCGAAATATTTCATTGGCATTCTATATCACCGAAACTATTACTGATATCACCCTGAAATTTTGTACGGTGATAAAGAGCACTACTAGAAGTTCACCTATGTGACATTCAAAAACCTGTTAAGTACAAAACGAACATGGCGGCAAAGCAAAGTTGAAACATTTTAAAGACTTTTCTCGCGATTTAACCGTCTGAGCGCAGTGAAATGTGGTACAATAAATGATTATACATATTGTAATGCACTGGCATTTAATTTAGTTCAATTGTTTACATAACCTCAAGACGGCGGCTGTGCGAAGTTTTAAAATTAAGTTTTTACTTCTTGTGTCGTAATCATGCAATCGAAGTCAATGTTTGAATAATGAAGACACGCAGTAATTTTCCTTAATGGCACATAACTCTATGGCCTATACATATAACAATCCAAATGGCGACCATCCGAAATACTTAAGACGGTTTGCAATATCTACGAATCTTCTACATCAATCAAACTGATTTTTTTATGTTCATAGAGCATATGAATATAAGTTCATCTATAGAACTTTCAGTAACCTAGTGAGCACAAATCCAACATGGAGCGACGCGAAGTTACATTTTTAAATGGACGTTTCTCGCGATTTAACCATCCGAGTGCAGTGAAACGTTGTACGTTAAATGCTTAAACAAATGTTAATCCACAGGCATCTAATTTATTTCAATTATTTTCATAACCACAAGATGGCAGCTGTGCGAAATTTTAAAATCTCGTTTTACTTCTTGTGTCCTAATCATGCGATTGAAGTTTGAATACCGCACGTACACAATAATCTTCATGTAATGGTACATAAATAAAAATCCAACATGGTGACCATCTGAAATATTTAGACGGTTCTCAATATCTACGAATCTATTACAACAATCAAACTGAAATGTTGTATGTTGATAGAGGCAGTTAACGTGAGTAGGATGTATGAAGATAGGCTGTATAGTTCTTCACGGAACTACGTGTTATTGTGTTTGAAGACGTTGCTGGCCAACCCTTTGACATTGGCGTATAATCTGAAAGCCTGTATTGATTCCTAGTGGAGGGAGTTGGGGACTGACGAGCATGATATATGGAACCGATAATGATGTGGCTTGGTGTAGCTAGAAAGAATCAGTCGGCTGGGAAGATTAAAGAACCTGAACAACACGTTTACTACGGGGGAAATTTCTGATTCTTGTAAGGATGTATAGTTTGAGTGTATGCGGGAAGGGTGGAGTATCGGCACGCTACATCGCAGCTGGAACCAAAATTGCATACTATATAGTCACTGTACCTCTTACATAATATAGTATAATAATAATAATATCGTATGGCCTCGGGTGCCGGATGCAAGCTTTGTTATTCGACACCCAGAGGGCAGCTTGCATGTTGAATTTTGTTGTTCCTTGAAGCTCTATGAAAGTCAAGGAAGTTAGACATCTAAGTTCCTTGCAAGGCTTCATAACGTAACAGAATTGTCAAAAATAACGAATTAATTTTTGTTACGTTACTGCTTCCGTACCCAAAACAAATGGTATATGAATAACGTTTTTAGTGCGGCAACGAAATAAGGGGTTATAATTGTCCCTGGTTTGTGCTATTAACGTTATAACCAGCAGAGGAAAAGATTCCGTTATTTTAAAATGCGCTCCCCTTAATAACGTTATAAGTCTAGTAACGGTATGACAGCGATTTTGACCCACTGCGCACTATCAATAACGTTATTCAGGCAGAGTGATTGATTCGGTTATTTCAAAATGCAAACCTACTAATAACGTTATAAGCCTAGTGACGGTATACGAGAGATTTTTACCAGTTATACGCTATCAATAACGTTATTCAGGGCAGAAAAAATAATTTCGTTATTTAGAAATGTGAAGCCACCAATAACGTTATAGGATTTGTAACGGTATACGAGCGATATTTACGAGCTTTGCGCTATCAATAACGTTATTCATGGCAGAAAATAATTCCGTTATTTAGAAATGCGAACCCACCAATAACGTTATAAGTCTAGTAACGGTATACGAGCAAATTTTACCAGCTATACGCTATCAATAACGTTATTCAGGGCAGAAAAATTAATTCAGTTATTTCGAAATGCGAACCCACCAACAACGTTGTAAGTCTAGTAACGGTATACAGGCGATTTTTACCAGCTATGCGCTATCAGTAACGTTATTCTAAGCGGAGAAATTGATTCCGTTATTTCAGAAAAGATTCTCGTCAATAACGTTATGGAAGTGTCTATTTGCCCGCTACCCAGTCACGCATGGAAGGTGACCGTGAAGTGACGATGCTGGGCTATATGTTATTCCAGGCCAATAATTTATTCAAACATAGGATAATTACTTCTTGAAATATCAATAATAATCAACATAGTGATTTCAATCTGAGCGCTTGCTCCATCAGACAGGGCAAGGCACCTTGCTCGTTTCGATCGCGGTCATACTGTAGCCTACGTTAGAAACATGTTTCCTAAAATCAATACGATGGATCCCATTGATTCGAAATATTTCTTGTTGCTTCATATAGCGGTTTGGAACATAGACTATTGTTCATCAGTACCATGTAGTTGAGGTGTTTATGGAATTTGTCTGATAAACTTAGTTATTTTTGGAGTTGGCCTTGGCCTTGACTTAGGAACTATCCACGTATTTTCCTGGAGTGGAAGTGGGAAACCACGGAAAAACACTCTAAGATGGCTAAGATGGGAATCGAACTCACCTTCTCGCAGTGTTGCCATATAAGGCAGAGTGTAACATACACACCAAACTTTCACTCCTTTGTGACCAATAAGAATATTTCTTTCCTAAATGAAACCTCCCGTTCTTGCTTTTCGTTTACTCGTTATCCTATTTTCATTTAGTAGTAATAGAAGCCATTTTTCAGTGATGGTTATTTCTAATGAAGAAAGCTATTCAGTCGGTCAACACAAAATTCGTGTTGACCAAATGAAAAGCTTTCTTTATTATTTTAATTTATGAAGAAATAGGCTTATGACGTCACATTTAGTCCGTGTGTGTGCGTATGTGTGTGTCCGCCCTAATAAAATATAAACGGCTGCAGCGATTTCAATGAAACTCGGTAAGGTCATAGTACTATTTTGTCCGACCCTGACCGTGATCTTCAAATTTTATTACAGCTCACAAATCCAACATGGCAACTGTGCGAAATATTTCACTGGCATTCCATATTTCCGAAACTGTTACAGATATCACCCTGACATTTTGTACGGTGATAAAATGAACTACTAAATGGGACTCTCAAAATTCCTGTTAAGTAAAAAACGAACATGGGGGCCAAGCGAAGTTGATACATTATAATAGATATTTTTTTTCGCGATTAAACCATCCGAGCACCCTCAAATGGTATAGCAAATGTTATACACCTTGTAATGCACTGTCGTCTTATTCTGCTCACTTGTTTACATAACCTCAAGATGGCGCCTGTGTGAAATTTAAAAATTAAGTTTTAATTTCTTGTGTCCCAATCATGTGATCATAGCCAACGTTTGAACAATGAACCTACTGTACGCAATAATCGTCTTCTAATAGTGCCTAGTTCTATGATCTACAAAGTAAATAAAAATCCAACAAGACAACCATCCGAAATATTTAGACGATTCTCAATGTCAAGTAATCTATGACAGCAATCAAACTGAATTGTTTTCATAACCACAAGATGGTGGCTGTGCGAAATTTTAAAATCTCGTATTTAGCCTATTTCCATTTACGAATAAATAGGCTTAAGAGATCACCTTTTGTCCGTGTGAGTGTGCGTCCGTGTGTGTGCACCAGGGCCGTACAATGGGCAAGGTGAAGCAGCGCTAGCGTGAAATTTACTCGTGCCGGTGAAGCGCAGCCCTATCCTGCCCATTTCTGAGCAGTGCAGCACGACATCACACTAGCACTGCAGCTCTTAATCGCACAAGCACAGTCCATTTGACGGGGTGCTGCAGGACGTTTAGTACTGAGCGCAGAGCCTGGACACTAGGCGCACTAGAGCCAACATTTTGTCATATGCGTGTGGTCTGCCGTGCTCATAACGTCTTTTGAGCATGGGGAGCACAAAAATATCATAGTGGGAAAGTCACTCCTTAAAGAAACACACCGAAGACGTATAAAACATGATATTTGGATGTACATGAACCAGATCTGCAACAAGGATACAGGAAGTTGCATACTTTTTGGGTTAGTTATTGTTGTTTTAAGGGGCGGAACTACGAGGTCATCTTCCCCTACTTTTTGGGTCATACAGCAGGTGCAGCGAGATATAATAATCCTAAAAATGGACTCAAGCATATTGGTATCATGCATGTGAGAGTAACAGGAGCCGGTATGGAATCAGGAGAGTTAAAATATTTTTTTAAAATTTGTTGACATAATTTCACAAACCAGCCGAGGTAGCTACACACGCTAACGTGCATGGTCAGACTACAACGAACTCGAAATACCACACACAGCCATTTCATACCTTACCTCATTAATTTCATTTGTCATTAAAACCCCTCATGAGATTGACGTCATGAAGAGCATCTATCCGTAATATCATTCCCACAAGGAAACTGTCTCACCACATCCCCTACCTCATAGCAACCGAAATAATTACGGGTAGAACAAAAAAATACATTAGGACTATAAAGCTATAGACCAGTTAAATAACAAGATTCTGATTTCACCAACTGATTAGATTGATGCTGTTCAGGGATGTGTGAATTCGAGAAACGTGCGTTAGTAAATTTGTCAGGTTTTTAAACTGAACAATATTCCGTCGCAATCTGAGGTAATTTATGTCTTTTATTCGTATTTTCAACAACGCCTGAAACAATAACTCATGGAATTTACCTGCACATAAGATATACGGCAAAATAAGTAAGTTGACATGAAATCCTTCTAACTTTTGAAGTTTTAGGACAATTTTCATTATTTCAACAGTATGGAGGCCAAGTGTATTCATTGTAAAGCAATTTTCTCTGAAAATTACAAAATATGTTGTCTGTTTTTCTACCAGCTTGTCGGTATTTCTTTCGGTTGTTTGTTGGTTTTTGGAACTATTCGGCTCTAGGGTTATGGTATGCGAACCATCTCTCTAACTTATAAGGGGCTATGTAATGCCAAAAATGCGAATAAATGTGTACTATTATAGTTCGTGTTGAAATTACATGGCATCGTGCAATAGATTGCGCTGACAATCAAAGAGATCACCTTGTGGTGTAGCGGCTACCATTCTTGGCTGTCACCCCGGTAGTCCGGGTTTGATTCCCTGCCCTGCCAAGAAATTTAATTTCGGTTTGAGGTACTGAAATGGTATCGACGATATGTAAGTCATCAAAGGGGTGTTCATTTCGAGGACTTGCACCAGGTCAGTGGGCACGTGTTTCCTTTTTTCCTACATTCTTATTCTGCAATTCGAACATTCATATGGGAACTCTGAGAGAAAATCCCATCGTAGAGTTGTTAGAATAGCTTCCGTGAAATATTCTCAAAGGCCAATGTTACAAGTAGCCGTCGTGAGTTAATCCAATTGCATATTTATATGTAATCCACACATCGTATTTAAGACCATTTGATTTTAATAGCATTCTATGTTCTGGCCACAGGAAATCCTCGAAGCTAATTTCGCAATTTTCAGTGAATGAACAACCAAAGTATAGTAATCATCATGTAGGGAGACCGTGCCACATATATACAGAGAGTGCAAGAATTGATTGAAGGCATGGTGACATGATGCGTAATTTGTGTTTGTACAACGAATGAGGTTGTCATTACGGTGATGATGATGATGAAGATGGTGGTAACGATGAAGACGGTGATTTACTAGTTAGGAACCAAAGGAATACTTGAGACTTAAGGCTGAAGTGGATGTATGGAAAAAACAAAATGAACTTGCTGGTTGATTGCGAAAGTGTCTAATCACCATATTTTATGGACAACAACTTATCCAGAAGTACACACGAAAGGGAGTAGACAACCACAAATAGGTGCAGACAAAGGTTGCTCTTGTGTGAGACTGTATCCTGCAATGATTGCGGAGTGTCTGATAACCTAGCTCACGTTCAAACACCACAATTAAGCAGGGGATTCACAAAAAACATTAAGAATCACCGACATAGATCTAAGATGCATATGTAACATTTCAGAAATGTTACGCGATCCATGTTTTCGTGTCTTCTTCGTGTTAGAAGCCAAAGTACAATAGAATAATAATTGTTATTGGCCGTAAGAAGGATACAAGATTTATGCTGGACCCCACCATCAGATGTGAAGTAACCATCGGCATAACAAGACAGGTCGTTTAGAACAAACGATAGGCTTCAAAGAGAATTGAAAGCTTGTGGTACGTTTCGAAAAAGGGAAAGAAACAACATCAATACTTTTTAATAACTTATCGTGTTTGGGTATGCCTAACTTAGCTATAAATGGCATAATTTTGCTATCAAATGAATCCATTCAATAATGGAGAATTGATCTACAATGTACTCGGGAACAGTATGAGGCGTAGTCTATTGGTATCCAATGACATTTTATTGCTAATAATAATAGTCTAATAATAATAATAATATGAAGAGAAGAGAAGAACGGCTTTGAGAAATCCAGCCGCGACAGGCTGGCCACGCGCCCCTGAACTGACGAGTTCCACCGTAGAGACAGTGCTGACTGTGTGCGCCTGGGTCGTATGGCCCTAAAAGCACTTGCCTGGCTAGCAGAGTACCACGCTGTACTATACACAGCTCACTCGCACACGTAGCTAGTGGCAGGCGGGGAGAGTCAAGGACACAGATTTTATTTTTTTTTGTCGTGTGGCTTCCTGAGAGGCCGAGTGCAGGTCTTTCTATTCGACGCCCGTGGGCGACCTGCGCGCCGGGATGAGAGATGGAATGGGTGAAGATGAATTAAACTGGGCAAGGATGTGGAAGGAATCGGCCGTGGCCTATCAGAAGGTACCGTCCCAACATTTGCCTGGTGTTAAAAATGGGGAAACCACGGAAAACCATTTCAAGGACGGCAGACGGTGGGGCTCGAACCCACGCGTCTACCGAGTCAGCAGAGAGCTTGGTCCCATGAGCTAACGCTGCGCTTTAGCCAGCTGAGCCAATGCTGTCGGTAGGACACAGATTACAGGCTGGACGTTTGTTTTAGACGAGTGAAAAATCTTAATGGTAGCCTGGAGGCGAGTTACTACAGTACCTGTGTTGTTATCAGCTGCCCCAAGCGATCCGATGATTGACAAATCTGTTTCACACTTCTGCTGAAGTACAGTCATTGGCAAATATAATGACGGTCTGTTCGTAACTACGTAACGTGTACTTCCGCCCGTCACACAATACTTCGACGCGGACTGTACTGTCTGCTCAAGTCTGGAATTCCATTACATCAGATCGGTGGTGACAAGTGTGAAGCGATGGGGTGAGAGAGTGAGTGTGTGTAGGCTCACCCGCAGGCTTCAAGGTCAAGGGCAATCGTCTAAAACAAACGTCCGGCCTGTACCTACTGACATGAAATGACGTCACGCGCTTGTGGCTTACTTCTTAGACTGTCCGTAAGGGTGCAACAGGATAGAACATACTGCAGGCACTACATACGCAGGGCCTTGGTGTGCACCCCCATCCCCCCCCTCCCCCCCCTTCCACCAAACCTAATAAAATCTAAGCGGCTGGAGCGATTTCAATGAAATTCAGTAAGGTTATAGTACTATTTTGGCCGACCACGATCGTGCCCTTCAAAGTTTATTATGTTGCACCAATCCAACATGGTGGCCGTGTGAAATATATCACTGGCATTCTATATCTCCGGAACTGTTACCGATATCACCCTGAAATTTTGTACGGTGATAAAGGTCACTACTAGAAGTTCACTTAAGTGATTTTCAAAAACCTGTTAACTACAAAACGAACATTGTGGTCAAGCGAAGTTGAACATTTAAATATACTTTTCTGGCGATTTAACCATCCGAACGCAGTGAAACTTGGTACAGCAATTGTTTATATACATTGTAATGCACTGACATCTAATTTTGTTAAATTGTTTACATAAACGCAAGATGGCGGCTGTGCAAAATTTTTATTTTTTTTATTTCTTGTGTCCCAATTATGCGATAGAAGTCAAGGTTTGAATAATGAACCTACGCAATAATAGTCATCTAATAGTACATAACACTATGGTCCACATATATTACAATCCAACATGGTGAGCATCCGAAATATTTAGACAGTTCACAAAATCTATGGCAGCAGTCAAACTGAAATTTTGCATGTTAATAGAGGTTATAAACATAAGTTCATCTTTGGAACTTTCAATAACCTGGGGAGTACAAATCCAACCTGGCGGTGACGCGAAATGTTTGAATATTTAAATGGACGTTTCTCGCGATTTAATCATCCGGGCACAGTGAAACTAGGTACGGTATATGCTTATATAAATTTTAATCCACTGGCATCTAATTTATTACAATTGTTTCCAGAACCACAAGATGATGGCTGTGGGAAATTTTAAAATCGGTTTTTACTAATTCTTGTGTCCTAATCATGCGATTGAAGTTTGAATAATACACCTACACAATAATCTTCATGTAATAGTACATACTTCTAAGGCCTACACATATAAAAATCGGTTACCACAGGAACAAAATGTAGTGTTGCCAGAAATAATGTTACTTGAATAAGTCTCTCAAAAATATCCCTTTAAACCGTAACTTGGACTAATATTCGGTTATCGGTTATGGTAGGAACAACAAAGTAGCGCCCACCAGTAAGGACGTTAATTAAAATCTTCGCTCGTAAAAATGATACCTTAATCGTGCAATGCGTACTAATAACGTTATTCAGATATCGGTTTATATCAGTGGCTTAAAACCGGGTGAGTTAGCCGTGGTCGTTACGGCATGACTGCTGGCAGTCGCTCACATCCGGGAGGCGAGGAGGTTCGAATCCCCCCGCCGGCAACCTTGAAGATGGTCTTCTGTGGTTTCCCATCTTCCTTCCAGGCGAATGCCGGGGTTGGTCCCTAACTATAGGCCACAGCCGCTACCTTCCAACTCCTCGACCTTCCATTCCCACTTTCCTCCCCAACGGTACTTGTAGCTCTCCCATTGGGTGTCCGTCTCGAAGCAGCTACAACACTGGCGAGCCGAACATGTCCTCGGACACTCCCGGCACTAAAAGCCATACGCTAAAAAAAAGTGGCTTAAAGGCCATATAAATCACGTAAGTCCACAATTCTGACTTCAGTGGAACTTCACTGAAAATTACAATGAATATCCACTGACTTTTCCAGCAGTGAAAATCCACTGAAGTTTTCAGTGAATGTTTACTCGCGTTTCCAGGGATTATTTATCCGATTTTCCAGTAAACTAACGATAATAGTAATAAATAACCATGTTTAACGAGATGTACAAGCCATAATAATCAATTTGATTAAGTATAAGACTGGGGGAAAGAAAAATAGTATATCACGTTGCCCCAGGCAGGGTTTGAACTTTGATCTGTGGGTAGATTCATGGAATCGAACTGGAAAGCGGGCCTTATTGTTTCCATTGAACTAATGTTGATAACTCAGTGAAGGATATGGCAATAAGAACACATGATGTTCAGTGCACCATGAAATATCACTGATAGTCTCACGGAATGTTTCACTTTAGGATCAGCGACTAACGCAATGATGTCTCAGTGACCGACCCAAGACCACTGAACTCCTGTGTATTTCCACCGAAGATCAGTTAAAAAGCATTTCACTGAAGATTTCAGAAAAAAATCCCTGAAACATTTTAAGAGAGCACGCGCAGTGAAACTTAATAAAAGCTTGTAAAATAACGTGTGTGTGCAACTATCATCACGTGCCAAACGTTCACGTGTTTCGGTGCCCCAATAAACAAATCGACGCGTCTACTGAGGTCTAATAGACATCTAGACATCTGTCTCTAGATGTCAATGGAATAGCTCTCAATGACATTGACGGTCAACTTTCAACAGTTTTAATTTGAAAACTACTACCTACATGGACAAAATTATACAATAAATGCATTGAGACGGCCTCGATACCGAAGAGATGGAGACATTCAACTATAAGAGTACTCTATAAAGGCAATGGCGATCCATATGATACAAACACATACAGAGGCATCGCTCTGGAGAATATTCCGTTCAAGATATTCACAAAATCAATCGTGGGGAGAGTCAGAGAAGAAACAGACGAGTATCTACCAGAAAATCAATTCGGATTCCAGAAAGGAAGATCAGCTGTAACCGCTATACAATTACTACTCAGTAACATAAGGGAAGCCCTCGAAAGAAGAGAAAAGTTCTACGTAGTGTTTATAGACTTCACAAAAGCATTCGACCTCATAAACCGAGAACTTGTGACACAGAAGCTGGAAGAAACCCTAAACAGGAACCATGTGTGGACTGAAACCATAAAAACGATACTACAATGGAACAAAATAAGAATCTCTGACAACATATCACTCTCAGAACCGATACCTCAAACGAACGGAGTTTTACAGGTGACCCAATGAGCCCGTTACTTTTCATCCTGGCAGCAGAAGAATTAATGAGAATAACCCATAAGGATGACGTAGTATCGTACGCCTACGCTGATGATATAGTTATCGGATCAAAGGACATCACAAAACTACAAAACGTGATAAAAGAAATGGAGGAATGGTGCTACAAACACACATTCGAAATTAATACATCAAAAACAAAAATGATGGTATTCAGGCAAGGAGGAAAGATCCCAGCAATGACAGAAATATTCATAAAGAGGCAGAAAGTAGCCATAGTAAACGATTTCAAGTACCTTGGCATTACTCTGCAAACAAGTGCCAAATGCTTTACAAAGCATGTAATAGAAAAAACAACACAGGCAATACGGGCGATGCACGAAATCAACTACATTAGATCACTTAGCCTAGAGACGGCGATGGCACTATTTAGAGCAAAAATCATGCCTATTCTAACATATGGGATGGAAATCATTTGGCCGTACCTTACAGAGAAGAACCTATCCTCTCTAGAAAGAATAAAAGCCCTATACATAAAAAGAGCGATCGGAGTATCCAAGACAACAAGATCAAGACTCGTCTACCTTCTAGCACGAGAATCCTTCCTCATTGAAGACTTCAGAACACACCTGAACCTGCCCAACACCAGAGCATCAGAAAATCTCCTAGCAACACTCAACAAACAAAGAGAAGACACCCCACCAGAATTCTTTGGAACTGGAGCTATGATAGACCGGACATGGATAACATCCAGCTTCGAGATGAGGCACGTGTTCACAAGACTGGCAGTACATGGTTTCCACCATCTAATTTGTAACAACACCTCATACCATGAACCGACAGAAACATGTAAGTGCGAACTATGTGGATACATGTGTGAACGTTACCACCTAGAACTCTGCACCAAAAGAACAAAAACAATTAAAGAAAATGCAAACCAAGGCCCAAGCGCGCGAGTACAGTGTATATAAATGTATTATTCCTTTTCTTTGTGTATGGCTATTTAGCTGCAATAAATATAATATTATTATTTGAAAAGATACAGTTGTTGCTTGCAACAGTCGTACCTGGTACAGTCTAAAATTCGTATAAATATCGTCGAAATATCGTCTTCCATAGACGTACTTGACGCGTCTGTAAGATCAGAGAAAACACTCTTTAAAAATATGTTTCGAACAGGTAGACTACCAGTACCAGGTACTAGTCCAAACTTTTTTGGAATGTCATCTTTCCTATATATTCGACGCGTCCATGAAATCATATAAAAATACGTATTTCCAAAAGTTTTTTTCGTGTCTTAGGGGTTCGAACAGGTCTAGACGTCTATTAGATGACAAACTGTACAGTCTATTACTAGACTCAAAGTAGACACAAAGTGTCAGCAGCTTAATTTTCCAATCAGACAGGTAATCTATTTGACGTCTATTGAGTGACGTAATATAGAGAATATTTCTGTGTAGCCATAGACATAAGATAGACACTAAATTTCAGCGTTAGTTTATTGAAATCAGGTAAGTAGACAATTAATAGACGTCTATTGGATTAAGTAATCGATAAATTTAAGACAGCCACAAAACTTCACCGTCTAGACAGCCGTCTAATATACTCCCATTAAATGGTGGATGCTTTCTATCGATAGGCTTTAAGGGTTTTCATCCAATATGACCACATAGGAATTTAAAAGTGTTGTAGTTAGTGTAGTTTGAGTCATTTCACATGGCCATAGCACTTCTTATATCACATAGAAATTCCCTGAATAGTTACGGATACAAGAGTACTACAGACAGGTAACCGTGTACCCAGTGCCCGTGGTCTAGTGGATAACGTGCCGTCCTTTGAATTCGGAGGTCCTAGGTTCAAATCTTGGTGAGTACAACATGGAAATTTACCCTGAGGTTTCAAATTGTCTGAAGCCGTGCCCAGGGCTTGTGTGGATGGAAGAGACTCTAAAGGCACGAGAAATGTGGATATGATTTGTATTTAGTTTAAATGATTAGTTGAAAGGGACTCTACACGCCGTCTATGCTAGACCGTCTACTAGACGAAAAAATAGGCGACATTAAGGCGTCTATTAGACCATAGATTACACCAAATGTAGACCAACAATAATTGCTCCAAACGTCTATTAATAGAGTATTTTACGTCTGTTAGACGTCTATTTGCCGTGTGGGAATTATTATATACATCTAAAATGGATATTTATACACGTCTAAAAGTGGGACAAAAAGTGGCCATTTAGACGTCTAATAGACGTCTAACGTAGATCTGTAATAGATCTAGGGATGGACGTCTATTAGATTTCTATTAACGACTAGTTGTTTATTGGAGATCTACAAAAGGATTTTTATTGAGGGCTTACGAGTCCAAATTTCCTATAGGCCATCTTAAAGGGCTGACCTACTTCTGTACACTTTTGTTTTGAACCATTGTCCAGCGTATTCTTCTGATGGAACTTACTAAGTCCCTTAAGGTGTCCCCACCTCTTTCGTGCGCTGTTATGTTCCAATCCACTGTTGACGCTATAACCCTGGTTACAGTGTTTTGTTACCGACAGTAGTGGCTACGCGGGCTAAAGTGCTGCGTTAGGTCAAGGGGCCAAGCTCTCTGCTGACTCGGTAGACGCGTGGGTTCGAGCCCCAGCGTCGGCTGTCCTTGAAATGGTTTTCCGTGGTTTCCCCATTTTCAACACCAGGCAAATGCTGGGACAGTACCTTCTGACAGGCCACGGCCGCTTCCTTCCACATCCTTGCCCAGTTTCATTCATCTTCATCCATTCCATCTCTCATCCCGACGCGCAGGTCGCCCACGGGCGTCGACTAGAAAGACCTGCACTCGGCCTCTCAGGAGGCTACACGACAAAAAAAAAGTGTTTTGTTTTAGTTTCCCAATAAGTTCAAAATCGCAAACTATTATGCACTCCGCTAGTAAGTGGTCTATCCCCGGATGTATTCTCTGCTGTATAGCAGTCGTCCAGGTCCAAAGGTTCGTGCCTCTTGGCAGGATGTCACTCGATGCACTATTGTGTCAACATCTCCACATCGTCTACATTGAGCATCCTCAGCCATATTGTGACGTATGTGATTGGTCGCTGTAGGCACAATGTCGTTGATCACAGAGTAGAGTGTGGATCTCCACTGTGTTGGGATGCATTTATTTGAGGCATTCAACCAAATCGTTCTCCAATGTCTTTGGGTGAATTTATGTTCTATTGATAGCGGCTTCTGTTGGCCCTTCAGCAAATAAGTGTATAGATTCTTCGTTGAATTAAATTCCCTCTGAGATTTCCTCTCCTGAGGTAAACTGTCTATTACATTGGTAACGGCACGAAAAGCCTGGTGTATGTGTCGTATGTCGCCCACTTATCATGACAAGTGCTGGTGGGTGTAGAAAAGTCAGTTCTCTTTGACTCCGCGTTCCTGACATTGATCGGAGGATGGTGCGTCCTTAGAGGGCTTTACATTTCATACCGACACAGGTTAGATTGTGGCCTCCTTTGAGATTTGGTAAGTACAATTGATCACGGGCGACTCTGTACTGCGATCCACTCGAAAGGTAGTGACCGATACACAATTCTAAGCGTTGGCTAATTTGTTTCGTTGCAGGTAAGAATTGTGCGTGATACCATATCTTGGATAAAGCAAACACATTAATGTGCCATACTTTCTGTATGAGATTGAGGGACCTGGTATGTTGCTGAAATAAGGTATGCCTCACTTCATTGATTACCATCGCCCAGTTTTCACTAATCATATCTTGAAATTTGTTCTGGAAAATAATTCCCAAAATCTTCACCTTTTGCACAATAGGTAATGATCGAGTAGGCGTGGGTAACGGATCATTCCAGACTTTGTTGGATTGACTAGGGATCCAGATGTTTCCTGAAGCTCGTTTATGATAGTCAGCATACGGTCTTCATAGTTTTCGTCTGTGAGAACAATACATACATCATCGGCATAAGCCCGTACTACCACTTTCTTCTCATTGACCTTCAGACCTGTTCCATTCTGGTTTATCCTCCAGAGGAAGGGTTCCTGTGCTATGATGAACAGGATCATAGAAAGTGGGCATCCTTGACGAACAGATTTACGGATGGGTATTTTCGATGTGAGATGTCCATTAATGATTACTCTAGATTGTGCTGTTATGTAAGTCCTGTAATGCATTTAATCAACCCGATTGGAAACCCGAAGGTTCGCATTGTAGACCATAGAAATGAATGTTATTTTCTATCAAAGGCGTTTTGAAAATCGAGACTGACGAGTGTCGTAGGAGGAAGTTTAGGTGAAGTTTTCTCATGTACAATAATAATATTGCTTAACACCAACGAGTTCGAGATGATATTTTTCCCTGGAGTTTCATAGGATTGTCACTGCCCTATAATTTGTAGCAGTTGCGGATTGATTCGGGATGCTATAATTTTTGTAAAGATTTTGCCATCTGTATTGAGAAATCCTCCATTCCAAGTGGTCTTCTGATCTTCGGAATTAAAATAATAATTCCAGCAGTAAATTCCTCATTTATGATTTGTGGGTTTCCCATAATCTCCTGGTAAATCATAAGGAGGACTTCTCCTAGTATATTCCACATTAATTGATAAAATTCATATGATATTCCATCAGGACCAGGAGAGCGGTTATGTTGAGTTTGGCGTTGTGCTGTGAAAATCTCCGCCGAGGTAATACCACTTGCCAGCATAGATCCATCCTCTGTAGTCAGTCAGGGTAGATTTTGATGTAAGCACCCATCTGTTTGCTCAATATTTTGTTGGACGTCGGAGAAAAATGTTGTGAAATACTTTGCACCAATTTGAAGGATATCATCCATGCTCGACTGAGTACAGCCAAGCTCGTCCCGAAGTTTAGTAATGGTCTTTCGCTGCCCTTTACGCCTTTCTGTTAAGATATGGAACAGTAATGAACGTTCTTCTTCTATGACTGAGGGAATCTTTGCTCGAATACATTCACCGTTTAAATAATTTACCTGAATATTTAATATTGAATGCTTAACCTCTTTCATTTCGCCAAGGACATCGTCGCCATTTGCTTGCTTTTGCTGAAGTTCAAATAATAGTCTACCTCATAATAGAAGTTTCAAGTACTTCTCCTCTCCCAGGCACGCTGTTTGGAAATTTGCTGGAATAAACTTTTTTATATCAGGTTTTACAACCTCGATCCACCAAGTGACATGATATGGATATTGCGACCTTTTACTGCGCAGCTTCATCCAAAGGGTTTCAAATTTGTTTCGCACATCTTGGTCGTGAAGGAGGGATGCGTTTAGTTTCCAATACCCGTGTCCATTATAGGTGGTCGTGACGTAATTAAATATCGAAAATACAGTGCGTGATGGTGACAAAAAAATACTGGCACTACTGTGGAACTATGCAGGCTATCTCTCATTCCTCGTGCTCTATATGCCATGTCTATTCTAGATGCTGATCCGGCACGATAGAAAGTAAATTGGACGTCGGATCCATGTAGTTCCCACACATCATGGAGGTTAAATCCGTCTACGAGACTTTTGAGGCTGCGGTAGTTGTTTAAAGGGTCAGTTTGATCTCGAGGGTTTAAAACACAGTTAAAATCGCCTGCTAATATGATAGTATTGATAGGGCCCTGGAGAAAGAATCTGATGTCATCTTCAAATAAATGTTCTCTTGCCAGACGACCTTGTAATCCAGAAGGGGCGTAGACATTAACAATAAATGTGTCCTCACATTGCAGAGCAATTATTCTGCCACTCGGGTGTAACTCCACTTCCGAGACAATTAACCCTGATCTGTAAACGACAGCTGTGCCTCGGAGAGATGGGCCAACATTTGCTATGTATTCGTGCCCACTCAACCAGTCCAAGTTTGGATCATTTACTCCCTGAAGCAATAACAATATCATAAGTCCGGAAAAAAATCCTGAAGTAGGAAACGTGTCGTCAAACTTATGATGCCATTGATATTTAATGTGGCAAAACAACGCAAGACACTCATATGCAAGAACAAAAGGAAGAAAATGACATGCACCAGTATGTTTGAGTGCATTTAAACGACGATGAGCAATTATTTGAGGGGATAATTGGAGTGATGTTTTACTGGTGTGCACTTCCAGTGATTTACGGCGACTACGTGATGCGCTTCGTGATTGTGTGTAATATGATTGAACTTCTTCCTGCGCAGTGTTTTTGTTGACAGTTTTTATGTGAAGAGCATGGGTGCCCTTAAAGTTGGCTTTATCTGTGACCTTGGGTTTAGCTCCTGTTTGTGGAGGTAGGGCACTTCCACTTATGCCCGTGTTTTTTTTTTTATGACACTGATTGCCGTATCAGAGGTGGATGTAAACTCTGCCCCCAATGTAATAGATAGGTTTTCCAGAACTATATCTGTGCTTTGCGCGTTAAGTAATTAGGAGCGAACGGTTTCGTTAGCAGGAGGGTGCTTCGAATGTACTGAGACTGTTGGGAAGCCTATTACGTGTGAGTGTTCTCGTTCTTCTTGTATGGCATCCTGAAATTCCAAGTCTACCGACCACGTAAATTGGGTTTTGGGTACGTCAGTAGTGACAGGTTCGTTAGGGCTAAATGTCCCGACATTTTGGTAAGAAATTTTTCCAATAGATGGCAGCACAAACGAAGCTGAATTTATTTATTATTTTTTTCTTGAAGGGGAGCTCCGATCTGCGATCAGAAAACTGCTATGTACCCTGTCTAATAGCAGAATTGAGATTAATTCATCACTAAATTTCTAATTTCAAAAACAGAAAAGTTGCTGTTTTTATTTTAAATATCTGATTACAATTTTAAAAAAGCCTGTAATAAGAAAGTTGAGTTTTATTCACTGATTCCAAAGCCGTATCGAAAACCTAAATCGGTTGAATAGAATCGTCGGGATCACATGGGGAACTTTGTGAATAAGAGTGTAACTGTACTTGGAACAAAAGGCGTGGTAGCATAGAGTAGAACAAGTTCGGCGAGAGCGGGGGGGGGGGGGGGGGGGGGGGGGGGGGGGGGGGGGGAGCGAAAGTCAAGTGAGAGAGCGATGATCTTACCTGACGGTATGGGATTCCTGAGCATGTAGTCCGATGTTGTGATTGACTGTGACTATGATGGCTAGTTCTGAATTATTGTCCAGTTCTGGATATTTCTGAGTGATCATTTGATATCTTACCAGTTTGTACTTACGACATCCAGTTTTCTATGTTGTTTTCCTGTTTTTAGTTCATCGATCCCTTTAATTATTTTTTACTTAATTTATTTTACCTGCAACAGTATTATTTTTAGTGTTCGTTAGGTGTTCAATTTTCGGCAATTCATTTTTGGGACAGTATCTCTGGTAGAACAGAAACATGTACGATGCACCATCAAGTGCAGTTAGTTTTACATTTTAGGTGAAAAATGGAGCCACCACCAAAACCGATTCAAGGCAGGACTGGCATGCAAAACGAAATGTATTATCAATTTAAATTAGCGTCGCGAAATTAAATTGTTCAAAGGAATAAAATTTCACTCCTGGCGCGAAATAAGATTAGTAACAGAATTTTAATTTCGCTTCAGGGGCGAAATAAAATTCATTAGCCCTTTAATTTCGCTTCCGACGCGAAATAATATGCTTTACTGACTTTCAATTTCACTCCCGGTGCGAAATAAAATTCGTACTGGACTTTAAATTTCGCTCTCAGCGTGAAATAAAATCCCTTACAGGCTTTTAATTTCGCTCCTGGCTACAAACAGGATTCTTAACAGACTTTTAAGTTTGCTCCTGGTGTAAAATAAAATTCATTAAAGACTTTTCATTTCGCTCCTGGCGTGAAATAAAAACCGTTAGTCTTTTAAATTCGCTTTCGGCGCGAAATAAAATAAAAACATTACAGACTTTCAATTTCACTCCGGGCACGAAATGAAATTTGTTACAGACTTTCAATTTCGCTCCAGGCTCGAAATAAAATTCATTACAGACTTTTAATTTCGCTTCCGGCTCGAAATAAAATTCATTACAGACTTGCAATTTCGCTCCCGGCTCGAAATAAAATTCTTTACAGACTTTTAATTTTGATCCTGGCGTGAATTAAAATTCGTTATAAGACTTTTCATTTCGCTCCTGGCACGAAATGAAAACCGTTACAGTCTCTTAATGTTGCTCCCGGCGCGAAATAACATTTTTTAACGACTGTTAATATTGCTCCTGGTATGACAAAAATTGCTGGCCCCATGGTGTTGTGGGTACCGTGCCAGCCTCTCACCTGGAGGCCCCGGGTTCGATTCCCGACTCCGTTAGTGATTTTAGAAACGGACGTGTGGGTTGGAACGGGGTGCACTCAGCCTCAAGAGTAGCTGTCTGAAAGTCACCAAAACCAAGATTAACGGCCGAGGGAACCCGATGCGCTGACCAATATTTGCAGATGGCTGGGCATCGGTCGCTTGGTAGGCCTAAGCTCTTCATGGGTTGTAGTGCCACGGTTTATTTTAATAACAAAAAATCCCAAACAGCATTTAGTTTCGCCCTCGGCGTGAATTTAAAATGGATGGAACATTTCATTTCATGTCTGAAATTAAATCTGGTCTGGCATGCGAAACAAAATGGCTATTGACGCGTAAACATTTTAGTTTCACCGTGAGCGCGATATTCGGGTGCGAGATGAAATTGATTGTCAGCGCGAAAATTAAAATGGAAGCAAAATTTAATACAAAGCACAACAACATAGTGAAAGGCGACGAAAAAATAATTGCAGTGCGAAACGAAGTACTGTACGTGGCACAGGGGGTTGCTTTCTTGCCATGGTCAGTATAAATGTGCTGAGGGTAAGAAGGAAGTAGTAAGAAATGCCAAGTCCCCCCGAAATTTCCGGAAGTGTAAGAATAAAGAATGTAGAAATGAGTGGAATGACCGCTCACCCCTGTTGTTCGAGTAACCCCCCTCCGAAACAGAACTTCATATACGCCGCTGGTGCTACCACACACGATTTACTGTTATTTGTAACTCTTCAGTCAGTCAACACTAAATTGCCCGATAACAGGGTGGTATACAACGTATATATGATGTATGTAACATTCCTGAAAAAAAATACATGATTAAAGATCGCTAAAATTGCTGCATTATAATAGTGAGCATAAACTAATACATGTAATGTTTTCCATGAGTGTTATTTACATATTACTGTACAGTATATACATTGTACCACGCCCAGTTATTGGGCAAATTAATGTTGACTGACCGAAGAGCTACAACTGACAATTTGTATTGAAATGGGAGTTCTTCACTTATTCTTAATGTCTGTCCGCACAGTACATTCGTCTTCTTGTTCGCTATGGAACAAGTAAAGGTACTTGTTGCCCCATTGTACACAGTATTGCGTTATGAACGTCAGGGAGAGCCAGC
Organism: Meconema thalassinum; assembly: GCA_946902985.2. Lineage (NCBI taxonomy): Eukaryota > Metazoa > Arthropoda > Insecta > Orthoptera > Tettigoniidae > Meconema > Meconema thalassinum. The sequence goes on along the minus strand of OX336389.2, from coordinate 62,024,696 downwards.
CACGAGTCCCAGGTACAGTCAACGACGATGGTGATGTTGATGCCAATGCACTGACTTTCTCCTACACTGGAGTGTTGACCATTGTATGACTCACGTTGCTGTTGCAGCCCAGCAGATTGTGCAGGCGGTGTACGGTAAGACTGCTCCTGCTGCCAACGTCAGGACTTTGTACATCGCACCGAATATAATTTCACTCTCTAAACGAATACGTTTTAATTTCAACAACGAAATGAAATTTTCCATGCATTTTAAATTCACGTCGGAGGGCGAAACTAAATACCGTTGGGGAATTTTATTTCACGCCGGGTGCGAAATTAAAAGTCTGTAACCGAGTTTTATTTCGCGCCGGGAGCGAAATTAAAAGTATGTAACAAATTTTATTTCGCACCGAAGCGAAATTAAAAGTCTGTATTGAATTTTATTTTGCACCGCGAGCAAAATAAAAAGTCTGTAATGAATTGTATTTCGTGCCGGGAGTGAAATTAAAAGACTGCAACAGTAGTGGTTTTGTAGGGGTTCTAATGCCACCTCCACCTCCCCACCTCACAAGATGGCGGCGGTGCGATATCTCTCGAACTTATGGTCGGATTTTGATGAATGAGGTGTCATTGAACTCGGGCTGACACCCCCTTTCCTATGAACAACATATTTCAACCCCAAAAATAAAACCTACCCCTACTAGAGGGTGAAATTGAATTTTTTTAGAGAATCTCTGTTACCAATTGCAACATGTGAGAGTTTGAATGCCGATATGGATTTAAACGTTGTTCCACATAAAGTGCATATGTTCGGTGGAAAGCCACTATGAATTAACATGCCCACTCATGGCTTTTGTAAGAGGGCGGGCTTTTTAAAAGATGGCGGCTGTAGTGTAACCTAACCTAACCCAACCCACGAGTGGTGATCAAAAAGTATTTTAAGTGACGCTTGTCGATTGGCAAACCAATAATCAAAGAGGGATATGTCAGGCCTTGAGGTGATAGCCCCTTTTGATTGATCCCTGTTGATTGATCTCTGTTGATTTGTCCCTTTGGACTGGTCTCGGTTGACTAGCCCATTTTGGACGGGCCCTTTTTGACAGGGGGTCATTTTTGATGGATCCTTTTTGACAGGTCCTTTTTGACGGGTCCCTGTTGACGAGTCATTGCTGACGGGTCCTTGTTGATGAGTCCCTGTGGACGGGTCATTGTTGACGGGTCCCTATTGACAGGTCATTGTTGACAGGTCATTGATGACAGGTCATTGTTGATGGGTCCTTGTTGACAAGTCCCTGTTGATGGGTCCCTGTGGACGGGTCCCTTTAGACCGGCCCCTTTGGACTGGTCCCTATGGACCGGCCCATGAAATTTATCCAAATTATGTCAAAGGGCCTAACTACATTTGTGTGTAAAGCAGTGTGTTGAACTGACGTTGTTCGCCAGTCCTTACTACTACAATTGGATAACGATATGAAAGGAATTGATTAACTAGACATGAGTTAACTACCAACGAAACACTTTGGCGACTCTGCTTGTTATTGACCAATGAGTAGGGTTTTAGAAAAACTGTTTGCTATTTTGGGTTATATATAAAAAATGCTAAGACCTTTTGAGCGACTATGTTTGCTAAACAATACATTATACCAGAGACGATTAGGATTCTTATGTAGCTCAGACAAGGAAAGCATTTCTACAGAATCTGTCGACATTGAATATAGACTTAGGTATTAGAAAGTCATTTTGAAGGCCTTTGTCTGGAGCGTGGCACTCTATGAAAGTAAAACTTAGACAATTGGTGTAGCAGAAATGTGGAGAATTGAAGTGTTTGAAATGTGGTGTTACAGGAGAATGATGAAGTTTAGATGGGTAAATAGGGTTACTAACAAAGAGGTATTAAGACGAGTGGGGGAGAAGAGATGTATCTGGCGACTGTTAATGAAGTAAAGAGATAGGTTGGTAGGACACGTACTAAGACACCCAAGAATAGCAAACTTAGTTATGGAAGAAAGGTTCGAGTACGAGAACTGTAGGGGTGGACCAAGTTTAGAATATGTTAAACAGATAGCCTTGAATGTAGGGTGTGGTAGCTATATAGAGATGAAACGATTAGCTCGGGACAGATAGACGCTGAGATCTGCATCAAACCAGTCAAAGGACTAAAGACTCAAACAACAACATGTACGTTCACCAAAATAATGTTGTGTAACGGTAAATGTTAGTCAAAGAACAGTAATGCATTACTAAAACCCATGACACGATACCTAAGAGCTTTTCTAAAATGATTTTAAAATGCCTTTAACCCTATATTGAACACCCAGTTCACAAGACTCATAACTGCAATGTCATGGTAAAACAAAACAAAATCTATATTTCAAAACAAACAAGTGGTTTAGTCAATGTATACTGGAAAAAGTTTTGTAAACACTCAAGTCCTCAAGACCAATTAAATTAGTAACTGTCAGGTTGGCCGAGTGGTTAAGGTGTTTGACTTAAGATCAAATTTCTGTATAAGGAAGCAAGGGTTCGAATCCCTTACCTGACATAACTATTGCCTTAACATGGCTTGGTCACACTGTATTATTATGATACTCGGTACACAAACCATAGATATAGTGTATTGTTTAAGGCCACTCTCTTTCTGAACATAGTCAGAGATTGTTGATGGTTAACAATTGTATTAATAGTGGGACATAGGGATAGTAATTAAGAAAAACAGACAATACCCATACAATATTTTTATTAATTTCATTTTATAATAGTTACACACTGAATTCAACTCTCTCTCTTTACCATTGTTCGATATAGATTTTTAAACACAACGCTTGTTGTAGATCCTTTTACAACTTTCTCCAGGTACTCTTGCTCTTAAAAACTGGGGAAGCCGCAATGGTTTTATAAACATAAAACCCTCATCCTCTTCTTTTTCATAATTATCATCATCATCAACATCATTATGAATATTATCATCAAAATTATTATAGTCATTGTCACCATCATTATCATCATCATCATCATTCTCAACATCACTAGAACTATCCAATTCCTCTTGTTTGTTTTCCACAGGGACCTCTTGTAGAGTCTGCGTTGCTTTTGATAGTGTTAAGGGTTTTTTGAACGAAGATATTTGTCCTAACAAGTCTTTTTGAGGTGATGATGAATGCTTTTTAACAAACAATGCACTATCTTGAGCAGCAATATATTTTTCTTGGACTTGATTTTTTACCTGGGTTAGAGTATTTTGCGTATTTAAATGTGTATTTATTTGAGATTCACAATGATGTTCTTTTGAAGTAAGTACGTTGGAGTCTTTTGTTTTAATCATTCCTCGACACTTTTTGGATCGTTGTTTTGAACATCGCCAAATAACAGTTCCATCTTTATTGGTTGTTTTTACAATATATGTATATCCTTTATAGAAGACACATGGCTTGCCATGACTGGTTGTTGAGACTTCCATATCAACTAATACATATGAATTAATTTTTAGTAAAGTCACATGAACAATCTTTAGATTACAAGTGATTTACACACACACACATACACACTTTCCTAAATGTCAAGATTTATGGATGTTGTTTTCCGCCAACAGCTGCTTACTGCGTATGACAAGGCTGGAGACTGGTAGGTGAGACGGTCTTTCACGATGTGAACACTGTAACAGGCAGTAGTCAACTGACAATATTCTTATACCCTAGTCAAGGTTAACAGGTACTTACTGCGTATGACAAGACCGTACACTCGTAGGTTAGACCGTATTTTTTGTTTGTTGCTAAGGATCCCATATATACCCTTGACATGTTAGTTCTGAACACTTAGTGGTTAAATGTATATATTGAATTTAAATACACAGCTTATACAAGCACGTTTTGCGGATGGGAGGAGTGAGAGGCTGGCGAAAAAGGAAATGTTTTAGTTTAATGAAACGTCATGTCCTAGTAGGCGTGATTTATAGTAGACGCAATTGATAGTAGACGTAATTGATAGTAGGTGTAATCGATACTAGACGTGATTAATAGTAGACGCAATTGATACTAGGCGTGATTGATAGTAGGCGTGATTTGCAGTAAGCGCAATTCATAGTAGGCTCAATTGACAGTAGATGCAATTGATAGTAGGCGCGATTGATAGTAGACGTAATTTGACATGGGTGCGACTTAGATTATTTTTGATATCATAAAGTTACAGTGTCAATGTTTATACAAAGTACAAGGTAGAGAGGGGGTATTTTAAGACTTAACCTCAGCTCACTTAACATAACCAAACTTTACCTAACCTAACATTGTCACGTGACATGTTCTACAAGTTTAGACTTGCTTTAAGACTAATTATGTCGTCATAGATTGATGGGAGGGGTGAGAGGCTGGCAAAAAAGGAAATGTTTAAGTTTAATGAAACGTCATGTCCTAGTAGGCGTGATTTATAGTAGACGCAATTGATAGTAGACGTAATTGATAGTAGGTGTAATTGATACTAGACGTGATTAATAGTAGACGCAATTGATACTAGGCGCGATTGATAGTAGGCGTGATTTGTAGTAAGCGCAATTCATAGTAGGCACGATTGATAGTAGATGCAATTGATAGTAGTCGTGATTGATAGTAGGCGCGATTGATAGTAGACGTAATTTGACATGGGCGTGACTTAGATAATTTTTGATATTATAAAGTTACAGTGTCAATGTTTATACAAAGTACAAGGTAGAGAGGGGGTATTTTAAGACTTAACCTCAGCTCACTTAACATAACCAAACTTTACCTAACCTAACTTTGTCACGTAACATGTTCTACAAGTTTAGACTTATTTTAAGACTGATTATGTCGTCATAGATTAATGGGAGGGATGAGAGGCTGGCAAAAAAGGAAATGTTTTAGTTTAATGAAACGTCATGTCCTAGTAGGCGTGATTTATAGTAGACGCAATTGTTAGTAGACGCGATTAATGGTAGACGCAATTGATAGTAGGCGTGATTGATAGTAGGCGTGATTGATAGTAGGCGTGATTTGACATGAGCGCGATTTATAGTAGACGCAAATGATAGTAGGCGCGATTGATAGTAGGCGTGATTGATAGTAGACGCGATTGATAGTAGGCGCAATTTGACATGGGCGCGACTCAGATCATTTTTGATATCATAAAGTTACAGTGTCAATGTTTATACAAAGTACAAGGTAGAGAGGGGGTATTTTAAGACATAACCTCAGCTCACTTCACATAACCTAACTTTACCTAACCTAACTTTGTCACGTGACATGTTCTACAAGTTTAGACTTGCTTTAAGACTGATTATGACGACATAGATTGATGGGAGGGGTGAGAGGCTGACAAAAAAGGAAATGTTTTAGTTCAATGAAACGTCATGTCCTAGTAGGCGCGATTTATAGTAGACGCAATTGATAGTAGACGCGATTAATAGTAGACGCAATTGATAGTAGGCGTGATTGATAGTAGGCGTGATTTGACATGAGCGCGATTTATAGTAGACGCAATTGATAGTAGGCGCGATTGATAGTAGGTGTAATTGATAGTAGGCGCGATTTGACATGAGCGCGATTTATAGTAGACGCAATTGATAGTAGGCGTGATTGATAGTAGACTCAATTGATACTAGGCGTGATTGATAGTAGGCGTGATTTGTAGTAAGCGCATTTTATAGTAGGCTCAATTGATAGTAGATGCAATTGATAGTAGACGCGATTGATAGTAGGCACGATTGATAGTAGACGTGATTGATATGGGCGCGACTTAGATCATTTTTGATATTACAAAGTTACAGTGTCAATGTTTATACAAAGTACAAGGTAGAGAGGGGGGTATTTTAAGACTTAACCTCAGCTCACTTAACATAACCTAACTTTACCTAACCTAACTTTGTCACGTGACATGTTCTACAAGTTTAGACTTGCTTTAAGGCTGACTATGACTATGACGTCATAGATTGATGAGAGGGGTGGGAGGCTGACAAAAAAGGAAATGTTTTGGTTTAATGAAAAGTCATGTCCTAGTAGGCGTGATTGGTAGTAGACGCAATTGATAGTAGACGCGATTAATGGCAGGCGCAATTGATAGTAGGTGTGATCAGGTACTTACTGCATATCAAAAGGCTGTACACTCGTGTGTTAGACACTCTATCTTGTTAAGGACCCCTATATTCCCTATACAAGGCTATACATGTTAGTTCTAAACACTTAGTGGTTATTTGTATATATTAAATTTATATACACAGGTTATACAAGCACGTTTTTTCACACAGTAAAACTTTATCAAATAGCCACATGCGACACGCAAAGTATGTTTCCGCTATTTAGCGGTGACTATGGAAACTACCTGAACATATCCTAATCTAATCCTAGCTAACCTCACCTGACGTGACCATACCGGTTTGTAAGCAACAACAACAACACACTAAGTTTCCATGAATTCCAGAGTAATTTTAGATTAATTATCGACTCTCAACTCTTATAACTATGTCTATCCCACCCTGTCAAAAACACGATATATTTTTTTTAAATTTTTGCTTGATGTCAATACTAAAGTGATAATGGGTTTTTCCGATCCTATCACTAAAAATTCATTACCCCCACTCTTATCTCGGTCTCGACAACAACCATGCCTATTTTTATTATGTCAGATGATGTAATGTTCGAGTGCAAAGTGGGTGTAAAAGTGAGTGCAAAGTGAGTGCAAAAGTGAGTGCAAGGTAAGTGTAAAAGTAGTTGTAAAAGTGAGTGCAAAGTGAGTGCAAAAGTGAGTGCAAATGTGGGGTGTAAAAGTGGTATCCTACTTGTAATGGTTTATTTGACAAGTTATTTTGTGGTACCCTATTCGTAATGGTTTATTTCACAAGTTGTTTTTGTCAATGTATTTAGAGGATATTTCTCTTGTTCATGGAAAGTATCTCAGCCCTTTTTATGATAGCATAATGCTTACCGTCATGTTTGTAAGCAACAACAATACACACTAAAATTCCAAGAATCCAAACAACTCTAAGGTTAATGATGGTCTCTCAACTCCATTCCACGCCTAGTCAAAAACATTATACATTTTAAATTTTTCAAAGAAGGTAAATTGAGAAAGTAGGCTATATATTTATACTAAAAATCATATGCCAACTCCAACACCTACGTCTATCCCATTCTCAGTCAAAAAAAAATATATTCTTTAAACTTTTCCAAAAAAATATTTGGAAAGTAGGCTATAATTTGAAAACTAATCATCCTAAAAAGTCATATATAGACTCAAACCAATGGCTTTTATGTCTTTAATCGTTAGAACAAAACATGGAATTTGACATTTTTTCCAAATATTGATCATTTTTAAAAATGGGCTATATTTTGTAAACTATGAATTACACAAAAATGTGTTTGACCTAAATGACAGGTATTTACGCCCTCTACCCACAAACCAAGTCCCAGGTCTCTAGGAAATAATCCAAAAAGGTTCAATTTTGAAAGTAGACGATATTTTGAAAACTAATCATTCTAAAAAGTCATATATAGACTCAAACAAAGGTCCTTTAAGTCCTTTAACGTTAGAACAAAACTTAACATTTTTTTCATTTAAAAAAAAAAGTCCAATTTTCAAAATTGCCTATATTTTGGAAAACTAAGAATTAGTTCCAAAATGGCGGTCGTAGCTTAACTCAACCTAACCTAACCCTACGAGGTGTGATCAAAAAGTTCCAAAATGGCTGCCGTAGCTTAACTTAACCTTTGATTGTTCCCTGTTGATTGACCCCTTTTGATTGATCTCTGTTGATGTATCCCTTTGGACGGGTCCCTGTTGACTAGCCCCTTTGGACGGGTCCTTTTTAAAGGGGGAGTCATTTTTTTACGGGTCCCGGAGGATGGGTCCTTGTTGACGGGTCCCTGTGGGCGGGCCCCTTTGATATAATTTGGATAAAATGCACGGGCCAGTCCATAAGGATCAGTCCAAAGGATCACACCTACTATCAATTGCGCCTGCCATTAATCGCGCCTACTATCAATTGCGTCTACTACCAATCGCGCCTACTAGGACATGACTTTTCATTAAACCAAAACATTTCCCTTTTTGTCAGCCTCCCACCCCTCTCATCAATCTATGACGTCATAGTCATAGTCAGCCTTAAAGCAAGTCTAAACTTGTAGAACATGTCACGTGACAAAGTTAGGTTAGGTAAAGTTAGGTTATGTTAAGTGAGCTGAGGTTAAGTCTTAAAATACCCCCCTCTCTACCTTGCACTTTGTATAAACATTGACACTGTAACTTTGTAATATCAAAAATGATCTAAGTCGCGCCCATATCAATCACGTCTACTATCAATCGCGCCTACTACCAATCACGTCTATTATCAATTGCATCTACTATCAATTGAGCCTACTATAAAATGCGCTTACTACAAATCACGCCTACTATCAATCACGCCTAGTATCAATTGAGTCTACTATCAATCACGCCTACTATCAATTGCGTCTACTATAAATCGCGCTCATGTGTCAAATCGCGCCTACTATCAATTACACCTACTATCAATCGCGCCTACTATCAATTGCGTCTACTATAAATCGCGCTCATGTCAAATCACGCCTACTATCAATTGCGTCTACTATTAATCGCGTCTACTATCAATTGCGTCTACTATAAATCGCGCCTACTAGGACATGACGTTTCATTAAACTAAAACATTTCCTTTTTTGTCAGCCTCTCACCCCTCCCATCAATCTATGTCGTCATAATCAGTCTTAAAGCAAGTCTAAACTTGTAGAACATGTCACGTGACAAAGTTAGGTTAGGTAAAGTTAGGTTATGTGAAGTGAGCTGAGGTTATGTCTTAAAATACCCCCTCTCTACCTTGTACTTTGTATAAACATTGACACTGTAACTTTATGATATCAAAAATGATCTGAGTCGCGCCCATGTCAAATTGCGCCTACTATCAATCGCGTCTACTATCAATCACGCCTACTATCAATCGCGCCTACTATCATTTGCGTCTACTATAAATCGCGCTCATGTCAAATCACGCCTACTATCAATCACGCCTACTATCAATCACGCCTACTATCAATTGCGTCTAGCATTAAACGCGTCTACTAACAATTGCGTCTACTATAAATCACGCCTACTAGGACATGACGTTTCATTAAACTAAAACATTTCCTTTTTTGCCAGCCTCTCATCCCTCCCATTAATCTATGACGACATAATCAGTCTTAAAATAAGTCTAAACTTGTAGAACATGTTACGTGACAAAGTTAGGTTAGGTAAAGTTTGGTTATGTTAAGTGAGCTGAGGTTAAGTCTTAAAATACCCCCTCTCTACCTTGTACTTTGTATAAACAATGACACTGTAACTTTATAATATCAAAAATGATCTAAGTCACGCCCATGTCAAATTACGTCTACTATCAATCGCGCCTACTATCAATCACGACTACTATCAATTGCATCTACTATCAATCGTGCCTACTATGAATTGCGCTTACTACAAATCACGCCTACTATCAATCGCGCCTAGTATCAATTGCGTCTACTATTAATCACGTCTAGTATCAATTACACCTACTATCAATTACGTCTACTATCAATTGCGTCTACTATAAATCACGCCTACTAGGACATGACGTTTCATTAAACTTAAACATTTCCTTTTTTGCCAGCCTCTCACCCCTGCCATCAATCTATGACGACATAATTAGTCTTAAAGCAAGTCTAAACTTGTAGAACATGTCACGTGACAATGTTAGGTTAGGTAAAGTTTGGTTATGTTAAGTGAGCTGAGGTTAAGTCTTAAAATACCCCCTCTCTACCTTGTACTTTGTATAAACATTGACACTGTAACTTTATGATATCAAAAATAATCTAAGTCGCACCCATGTCAAATTACGTCTACTATCAATCGCGCCTACTATCAATCACGCCTACTATCAATTGCATCTACTATCAATTGAGCCTACTATGAATTGCGCTTACTGCAAATCACGCCTACTATCAATCACGCCTAGTATCAATTGCGTCTACTATTAATCACGTCTAGTATCGATTACACCTACTATCAATTACGTCTACTATCAATTGCGTCTACTATAAATCACGCCTACTAGGACATGACGTTTCATTAAACTAAAACATTTCCTTTTTGCCAGCCTCTCACTCCTCCCATCCGCAAAACGTGCTTGTATAAGCTGTGTATTTAAATTCAATATATACATTTAACCACTAAGTGTTCAGAACTAACATGTCAAGGGTATATATGGGATCCTTAGCAACAAACAAAAAATACGGTCTAACCTACGAGTGTACGGTCTTGTCATACGCAGTAAGTACCTGTTAACCTTGACTAGGGTATAAGAATATTGTCAGTTGACTACTGCCTGTTACAGTGTTCACATCGTGAAAGACCGTCTCACCTACCAGTCTCCAGCCTTGTCATACGCAGTAAGCAGCTGTTGGCGGAAAACAACATCCATAAATCTTGACATTTAGGAAAGTGTGTATGTGTGTGTGTGTAAATCACTTGTAATCTAAAGATTGTTCATGTGACTTTACAAAAATTTAATTCATATGTATTAGTTGATATGGAAGTCTCAACAACCAGTCATGGCAAGCCATGTGTCTTCTATAAAGGATATACATATATTGTAAAAACAACCAATAAAGATGGAACTGTTATTTGGCGATGTTCAAAACAACGATCCAAAAAGTGTAGAGGAATGATTAAAACAAAAGACTCCAACGTACTTACTTCAAAAGAACATCATTGTGAATCTCAAATAAATACACATTTAAATACGCAAAATACTCTAACCCAGGTAAAAAATCAAGTCCAAGAAAAATATATTGCTGCTCAAGATAGTGCATTGTTTGTTAAAAAGCATTCATCATCACCTCAAAAAGACTTGTTAGGACAAATATCTTCGTTCAAAAAACCCTTAACACTATCAAAAGCAACGCAGACTCTACAAGAGGTCCCTGTGGAAAACAAACAAGAGGAATTGGATAGTTCTAGTGATGTTGAGAATGATGATGATGATGATAATGATGGTGACAATGACTATAATAATTTTGATGATAATATTCATAATGATGATGATGATGATGATGATAATTATGAAAAAGAAGAGGATGAGGGTTTTATGTTTATAAAACCATTGCGGCTTCCCCAGTTTTTAAGAGCAAGAGTACCTGGAGAAAGTTGTAAAAGGATCTACAACAAGCGTTGTGTTTAAAAATCTATATCCAACAATGGTAAAGAGAGAGAGTTGAATTCAGTGTGTAACTATTATAAAATGAAATTAATAAAAATATTGTATGGGTATTGTCTGTTTTTCTTAATTACCATCCCTATGTCCCACTATTAATACAATTGTTAACCATCAACAGTCTCTGACTATGTTCAGAAAGAGAGTGGCCTTAAACAATACACTATATCTATGGTTTGTGTACCGAGTATCATAATAATACAGTGTGACCAAGCCATGTTAAGGCAATAGTTATGTCAGGTAAGGGATTCGAACCCTTGCTTCCTTATACAGAAATTTGATCTTAAGTCAAACACCTTAACCACTCGGCCAACCTGACAGTTACTAATTTAATTGGTCTTGAGGACTTGAGTGTTTACAAAACTTTTTCCAGTATACATTGACTAAACCACTTGTTTGTTTTGAAATATAGATTTTGTTTTGTTTTACCATGACATTGCAGTTATGAGTCTTGTGAACTGGGTGTTCAATATAGGGTTAAAGGCATTTTAAAATCATTTTAGAAAAGCTCTTAGGTATCGTGTCATGGGTTTTAGTAATGCATTACTGTTCTTTGACTAACATTTACCGTTACACAACATTATTTTGGTGAACGTACATGTTGTTGTTTGAGTCTTTAGTCCTTTGACTGGTTTGATGCAGATCTCAGCGTCTATCTGTCCCGAGCTAATCGTTTCATCTCTATATAGCTACCACACCCTACATTCAAGGCTATCTGTTTAACATATTCTAAACTTGGTCCACCCCTACAGTTCTCGTACTCGAACCTTTCTTCCATAACTAAGTTTGCTATTCTTGGGTGTCTTAGTACGTGTCCTACCAACCTATCTCTTTACTTCATTAACAGTCGCCAGATACATCTCTTCTCCCCCACTCGTCTTAATACCTCTTTGTTAGTAACCCTATTTACCCATCTAAACTTCATCATTCTCCTGTAACACCACATTTCAAACACTTCAATTCTCCACATTTCTGCTACACCAATTGTCTAAGTTTTACTTTCATAGAGTGCCACGCTCCAGACAAAGGCCTTCAAAATGACTTTCTAATACCTAAGTCTATATTCAATGTCGACAGATTCTGTAGAAATGCTTTCCTTGTCTGAGCTACATAAGAATCCTAATCGTCTCTGGTATAATGTATTGTTTAGCAAACATAGTCGCTCAAAAGGTCTTAGCATTTTTTATATATAACCCAAAATAGCAAACAGTTTTTCTAAAACCCTACTCATTGGTCAATAACAAGCAGAGTCGCCAAAGTGTTTCGTTGGTAGTTAACTCATGTCTAGTTAATCAATTCCTTTCATATCGTTATCCAATTGTAGTAGTAAGGACTGGCGAACAACGTCAGTTCAACACACTGCTTTACACACAAATGTAGTTAGGCCCTTTGACATAATTTGGATAAATTTCATGGGCCGGTCCATAGGGACCAGTCCAAAGGGGCCGGTCTAAAGGGACCCGTCCACAGGGACCCATCAACAGGGACTTGTCAACAAGGACCCATCAACAATGACCTGTCAACAATGACCTGTCAATAGGGACCCGTCAACAATGACCCGTCCACAGGGACTCATCAACAAGGACCCGTCAGCAATGACTCGTCAACAGGGACCCGTCAAAAAGGACCTGTCAAAAAGGATCCATCAAAAATGACCCCCTGTCAAAAAGGGCCCGTCCAAAAGGGGCTAGTCAACCGAGACCAGTCCAAAGGGACAAATCAACAGAGATCAATCAACAGGGATCAATCAAAAGGGGCTATCACCTCAAGGCCTGACATATCCCTCTTTGATTATTGGTTTGCCAATCGACAAGCGTCACTTAAAATACTTTTTGATCACCACTCGTGGGTTGGGTTAGGTTAGGTTACACTACAGCCGCCATCTTTTAAAAAGCCCGCCCTCTTACAAAAGCCATGAGTGGGCATGCTAATTCATAGTGGCTTTCCACCGAACATATGCACTTTATGTGGAACAACGTTTAAATCCATATCGGCATTCAAACTCTCACATGTTGCAATTGGTAACAGAGATTCTCTAAAAAAATTCAATTTCACCCTCTAGTAGGGGTAGGTTTTATTTTTGGGGTTGAAATATGTTGTTCATAGGAAAGGGGGTGTCAGCCCGAGTTCAATGACACCTCATTCATCAAAATCCGACCATAAGTTCGAGAGATATCGCACCGCCGCCATCTTGTGAGGTGGAGGTGGCATTAGAACCCCTACAAAACCACTACTTGCAACGAATTTTATTTCGCACCGGAAACAAAATTAAAAATCTGTATCGAATTTTATTTTGCGCCGCGAGTGAAATGTTATTCATTTGCACAATGTAATTTCGCGTTGCTATTAAGTTTCGCGTTGATTTCGCTACGTCATTTCGATTCGAATTAAGTTTCGATTTAATTTCCCGCCGACAATCATTATCATTTCGCTCCCGAGTATCGCGCTCACGGTGAAATTCAAAAATATTCACCCCCACAGCCATGCATTTCGTTTCGCATGCCAGCCCTGATTCAAGGGCATACCACTAAATCCCAGGGGGATTGCGACTAAGTACTGTACCAAGAAAAGGAAGCCAGGCCCTAAAAAAAACCTCTACACACACATAAGATTTTTCCTCCTAGTTTATATTTGAAATTAAGAAATTATATATTTCTTTACAAGCCTCCGTGGCTTAGGCGGCAGCACGCCGGCCTCTCACCGCTGGGTCCGTGGTTCAAATCCCGGTCACTCCATGTGAGATCTGTGCTGGACAAAACGGAGGCAGACAGGTTTTTCTCCGGGTACTCCGGTTTTCCCTGTCAAAATTTCATTCCAGCAACACTCTCCACTATCATTTCATTTCATCTGTCATTCATTTAATCATTGCCCCAGAGGAGTGCGTCAGGCCTCGGCAGCCGGCACAGTCCATATCCTCGCCGCTAGATGGGGGCTTCATTCATTCCATTCCTGACCCGGTCGGAGACTGGAAGCAGGCTGTGGATTTTCATTTCATATTTCTTTACGCTTGCATTAGAGAATGTGTAAAGTACTGATCAGTTTTGATTTCACTTATATTTTATCTGTAGAAGTTGGATGACTGAACGTCACTCCACAATCTGCAAGCTACATGACTGAACCGCGGTTGCTTGGTAGACCTAGGCCCTTCAACGGCTGTCGCGCCACGGGTTTAGTCTTTTTTTAACTTCTAATATACTGTATAAGTGTAAGTGTACAAGATCACGAACTATTCAGTGACAACTTATTTCATAGAAGCAAGTTTGAATTCAAATGGAAACAATGCGTTGTGTGGAAAAGTAATATGTAGCCATTGTGAAAATGGAAAATTGGTCTCCGTAAATACTGACGACAGTCAAGCGCCTTGTTCTCTAAGTGCAAGCGTCTTGCATAAATATCCACTTCCTTTGTACGCTCACAGAAAACGAAGAAAAGTCCCAGCAGAGCTTGTGTATTGGCGTATTGAACGAAATAAAAGGTAAGGAACTGAAACAATGTTTCTTACAGCAGATGTTTATTGCCATTCAGAAATTCCTTCTTATTTTATGATTTTTTCCCTAGGAAACTGTCATCAGTCAAACATCTCTCATTGACTACTTCAACACCTGTCAATCAACCTACCATTGTGGTTGCACCTGTAGTTCAGTAGTGTCTTGTGTTTCCCAGGGTTTTCCACACTCCCTCCAGGTAAATGCCGAGATAGTACCTTACTTGAAGACTCAGGACACCTGCCCCATCCCTGGCTCTAATACAGTAACACACATAGTCAACTAAACGGGACGGATGACCAAGATGTCCCAAGCCCCTACAATGTATTATCATCAACAAGAACAACAAGAAGAATGTTTGAGGAAGTAAGAAAGGTATCTGTACAAACACATTGCGTCAACGTTACATAAGCGTGACATTACTATAATTTTATTGCTCAGATATTGTTCCACGCCTAGGCACTTGTACATGTAACTCGCCGAACTACAATATTCGTCAACTCAGCGTGTTCATCATTTTCCTTGCGCAATAGATCTTGTGAAGCCGCGCCGCTACTCCTACCACCCTATTCAAAACAATTCCCAAACTAATGCCGACGATTCCATACACAAGATTTTATTTATGAAAATTCATTGGAATCAGGAAATAAATCTCCGTTTTCGTATTACCAGCTTTTCCTCATATTTTAAGCAGAAATATCAAAAAACTGCTAGTAACGTCTTTGTTTTTCACATTTTGGAAAATGCATTGAATTAATATCAATCTATTGCACTCTAGTATACATAGTGGTTTTGACATCGCTAATACGAGCTTCCATTCAAGAGAAATGGTCTCACTTTGTTGCTGCTACGTGGTGTCAGAATTACAAACTAAAAAACGGGACATTTGCCTTAATAGTATCTGGCTGCTGCACAGACTGCTGTGTTGCTTGCTGGTGTGTCCTTTCCCCGTACTGTCCGATCGTGACGTCACAGTTCCCTCTTCATTGCTATGTAAAGTAGTCAGGGATGTTTCAGCTACGTTATCTGATGGTTTAGTTACTTCCGCAATGCTATATGTGTTTGTAGAATGGGACCTGTTATGAAGGGCCTCTGATATGGCTGGATATTCAGGGGAAAGTACTGCAGTTTACATGTCCGTAGTGTTGCTCCCATCAGACTCACCCAACACCGTGCTGTATGTTTGTTGTCTGACATGAAGTACTGGGCGATTCCTTCTGTTCGGACAGTCTATTTGTAAGTGGCAGGTTTCTTTACAATAAAAGCAATACTTAGCTTGTCCTTCATATGTTAACAGAACTTTATAATCATTGACCGTCAAATATGATGGAATGGGGTATTTAAGTTCAATTGTTACATTACGTATGCCATTTCATACAGCAGACAATTCGTATACTTCATTCCAGCACTCGTTCCGTATGTCCTTGACAACTCCATACGTAGAAAGCACGCGGGAGAGCCTTTCGTTGTTGACTTCGGGAGATAGATTAAACAGACACGCACGCGTTTTGTCAAAGAGTCTGCAGCAGTGATCGTTATCTTTGTGGTGTTACCGCTAACTAGCCGGAAGGATTTAACACCTTCATGTCGAGATAATATGTTTTCATAAAGTAAGGTGGACACTAATTTAATGTACACTGAATTTTCCCCGTTGTCTAGTTGATTCGCTAGTACTTGATCTCTATTAAGCTTCAGGTCGTTTGCTATCCACCGAGGCCTATGTATTTCAAGTGGTGTCGGTCTGTTGTTCCTTTCTTCAAAAGCGCATTTAATAGTGTTTTTCCGGACATTCGCCATTTTTACAAGTTCAACAACAAGTTCCATGACGAACTAAAGAGCCTAGGCCTTTTCTTAAACTTTAAGATTCATGCCAATGATTAATCTATATGGAACTATCTAAGTTAATGACGAAATTAAGTTGGTAATATCAAAATTTCTAATTAGTTCGAAATATACCTGGCATAATATAGCCTAATAGAGCACTACAGTTTCAGCCCCGGTGACAATATATTCTTAGTTCTATCTCTTAAGGTACAGAATACAAAATTTGGTTGAAGTTCAATGGATAACATGGACGTTACATGCAGTTAGATATTGGATCTATCAGCGTGCGTAAAATAATGTTGGCAGCAATGCCATTCATGTGTTGGTCAAAAATAATCTGAAATATTATGATCTATTGTTGTGCCAATTTTGGATGAAGTCCATTTGTTTGTATAGAAGTTACATGCATTTTAGAATTGAACCTATCATCAGGCTTCGAATCATGTTAGCAGGATTGGCATAATATTAGTTACTCCAAATTAATCTAGAATGTAAGGTGCTATACGTGTGCAAATGTTAGAGTTGTTGGCTTGCATAGTTTCTGATATATTGATATTAGGGTAAGAAAATAGAGACAGCAAGTATCAACAGTTGGCAGCCCTGGTTGCACTTAAGAATACGTATTGTGATATCTGTTTATGTACACATAGTACATACGAAATACCGGGTGAGTTAGCCGTGGTCGTTACGGCATGACTGCTGGCAGTCGCTCACATCCGGGTGGCGAGGAGGTTCGAATCCCCCCGCCGGCAACCTTGAAGATGGTCTTCTGTGGTTTCCCATTTTCCTTCTCGGCAAATGCTGGGGTTGGTCCCTAACAGCCGCTACCTTCCAACTCCTCGCCCTTACATTCCTCCCAACGGTACTTGTAGCTCACCCATTGGGTGTCCGTCTCGAAGCAGCTACAAAACTGGCGAGCCGAACATGTCCTCGGACACTCCCGGCACAAAAAGCCATACGCTAAAAATAAAAATAAAAAAACATACGTAATTTGGTTGGAATCCAATTGATAGTATAATGGTTACATGTATTTAAAAATTAGTCCTATCATCAGGCTTAGAATCATGTTGGTAGCACTGACGTATATTAGTTACTCCAAATTGATCTATAATGGTTAGGTAATATACGTGTGCATAGTTTAAATGTGTCGGCTTGCATACTTTCTGATATATTAGTATTTGGTTAGAAACATAGAGAGAGCATTTATTAACAGCTCTGGTGGCTCTTAAGAATACGTTCAGTCATATCTGTTTATGTACACATAGTACATACGAAATGTGGTTAAAATCCAATTGATAGTGTAGAAGTTATATGAATTTAAAAAATGACTTATCAGCAGGCTTAGAATCATTTTGGCAAAACTGCCATGTATGGCCTCCTGGAAATTAAACTGAAATATTATTGTCTATATATGTGCCAATTTTGGAATAGCTCCCATGTATACCTTCCAAGATATCCAACATGGAGCTCAAATTTCAATTGCGGTTTTTCAGAAGTTGGTAGCACTGACATCATTTTCATATATATGGCCTTGAGATATTCAGGTATAGATCTTTACGCATACCAAATTTGGTTTTGATTGCTTCAGCCGTTTAGGAGTTGATAGGGGTGGGGGGACATACACACACAGACAGACAGACAGACAGAAGCACAGACAGACAGACAGACAGACATTTGCCCAGATCGATCTCATAAGTCTACTTTTTTCTCATTTTTGCAAAATGTGAGAAGTAGGCTAAGAATACAATACCCTATCACGGTAAGCACTTCCGAGTATGTATTAACCTCGCGGCTAAACTCAGAACCTAACACGACGTAGGTCGCTACGTCCACTATTTCTACTCTATGGAGTTCTCCAACGCAAAATATATCAAAATGGAGTCATTCTCATTCTATGATGCCGTTTGTAATATATAAACGATATCCGAATAACGTTATTAGTCCTAATAACGGTATTGGGGGAATATTGTTCGAGATATGTATTCCGATAACGTTATTTCAGGCGGACACTACCATTTCGTTCCTGCGTTAACTGATATTCGAATAACGTTATCAGTCCAAATAACGATATTAGGAGATTTTTTTCGAGATATGTGTTCCGATAACGTTATTTCAGGTGGGCACTAGTATTTCGTTTCTACGATAACCTATATCTGAAGAACGTTATTAGTCCGAATAACGGTATTAGGGGATATTTTTTGAGAGACTTATTCAAATAACGTTATTTCTGTCGGACAATACTATTTCGTTTCTACGATAACCAATATCAGAATAACGTTATAAGGACCAATAACGTTACCATGCGATACAAATGACGTCCGGATATGAAACGTAACTACCACAATGTTACCAAGACCCATTTTGTTACATAATCCACCCTAACAAACATTTTCGTTATGTTAAGTTATGAAGCCTTGGTTCCTTGACTCCATATCGCCTTCTAGTAGAGAAATGAGGAATTTTGAGTTGGCGGAAAATCCCGAGATTAATTTTGCCATTATGAACATGGCCTACTGAATTCAAATGGGTTCTTTAAAATGCCAACATCGTATGACATGCGTGTTGTGATTTTTGCCGCCTTTAAAAAGTCACTTAACTCGTCCAGGAGCGAACCTGCAAGCTTGGGGGTTAGTAGTCCGACACGTTAACCACTCACCCACCGTGGCAAGCTGGCTATTATATGAAATTAATATTTAATTCATGATTCATTAATTAACAATATGAATTTCATAGGAACTTCTACAGTATTCAGTTAGTTATTGTTGATTTAAGGGGCGGAACTAAGTGGTCATCTGCCCCTAATTTCTATTTACATTAGCTTGTTCTTGGTAGAATAAACATTCTATAATATGCTCTGGTTCCTGAAAACGTGTAGCTCTATCTCAGTTGTATATTAGTGTCGCTGTAACATAACATGAGAACAAAGAATTACAACAAAGTACAGAATTCATTCACAATATATTTTCAAAACGTCCACAGAATTGCTTATTAGCTATCACATCTCCAGAAATGAAGTCACGGTGAACAGGAATACTAATATTTCTTACAGTGGCATAGGACTGGGGCGTATCCAGATGGGGATCTTCAATCTTCAATCTTCAACAATTTCGAAACTTTAGAAAAATGAGATTTAAAGAACAAAGAACAAAGAGAATGTTGGAATGAATAAACCATAATTCTGTTTGTATCATAGCAAATATCTATATATTTAAAACACTAGACTGATTTTTGTTACTGCGAGATTGAGATAACGTCTTAACCGATTGACTTCGTAATGCATTCTAACGAGAGCTCTTGGAATGTAGATTTGCAGAGTGTCTTTAAAAGGAAAATATATGTTAGGGTATATTTTTAAATTACTAAAGAAGAATGCAATATTTGTCGGTCCCGCGCTTGCGCACAATGGCTCTATTCCACCAGAGAAATGGCGGATCCCGCGTCTCACTGATATCTTTGTTTATGAGAATTAAAAAGGGGGGAAATATTGTTGTGGCTCTATGGCTCAAACTTTTAAAGAAAGTATATGTGGTGACAAATCACTTAATGGGCAGAGACCTATAATCCTTCGACTTGATTTAACATCTTCCGAAAAAAACACTTCGATATTCCGATTTCCAAATCGCTTGGCGTACTTTATCACAATCAATAAAGCTCAAGGGAAAACTCTGGAACGTGTAGATCTCTATTTGCCTCATCAAGGTTTCAGTCATGGCCAGTTATATGTTGCAAAGTCGATCTTTCGACGCCCTTAAAGTTGCAACAGTGTCGAAAAGTAATCGTTCAAAAAATGTATACTGTATAAGAGAATCCTTCAGTAAATATTTTCTCAATGACCGTCATGTTTTGACGGGTATCAACTAGTAGATATGAATATTATTAGTTGAGGGTTTAGACTGGACAGACAAGTGCACGAAAATCCTAGATTCAAATTCCGGCGATGACAGCAATCATCCTGAGTGTGGTACAGCCCCCCCCGGTGATTTTACTCACTCCAGGCACTCTATTTTAATCCAGTTTCAACCAACCAAGCAAGCAAGCAAGGTAAACAGACGTGTAGTGAAGTGTAAGGTAATAATAGGAATCGCTATCCTGCAGTACCAGGCGGTCATCGGCTGCTGGCAGGCTAGAGCGAAGTGCGATATCGGTGTCGGGAAAGTGATAGTGGGCAATGTCACTGAGCAGATCGGGGTTTTGGCGATGGGGATGGCAGCGGTGGTTGTGGTGACGCTGCTCATAATTGGGGGAGTGGAGTCAAACCCGATTTTTTCAAAATATATTTTATTTTATGCCCCTATCGTTTAGCAATATTTTGGAGCAAGGAATGTCATTATGCGCCGTAGTTCTTGAGTTATGATTTAAAGGGCAAAGTCCTGCACCCAATGTTCGTCCTGGTTAATGGTATGTAAGATTTATGGACAAATGTTTATCGCTCATGATCTCAGAGTTGTGTTTTTGACACCCGTCTTAATGAAAATTCAAAAACTAATTGACATACACTAATGAACTTTTTTGTGTGTATACCTGCTTACTATATCTACAAAATTATGTAAATTCATGTCTCTCCGTAACATAGTTTCTTTAAAAAATATATAAAATATAGCAAACATATTGTAAAATTTTGACATTTTCTTTTCAATACAAAAGTAAAAATATTTTTTGTTAGGATATGTTGCAGAAAGAACTTGCATTTCTAGAGGAATATCCTTGTAATAAAATAACATTAACAGAACCTAAAAATTTTGAACATTACAGGAGTTATCACTAAAACGCTGCAGCCTTGTATGGTGAACAACCAACATTTTTAGCCTACTTTCGAATTTTGCAAAAAATGAAAGTAGACTTATGAGATCAACACAGGGCGAAAAAAGTGTGTCTCTCGGTGTGTGTGTGAGTGTATGTGTGAGCTGTGTGTGTGTGTGTGTGTATATGTGTGTGTGAGTCTCTGTGTGTGTGTGTATGTGTGTGTGTGAGTCTGTGTGTGTGTGTGTGTGTGAGCTGTGTGTGTGTGTGTGTCTGTGAGCTGTGTGTGTGTGTATGTGTGTGTGAGTCTGTGTGTGTGTGTGTGTCTGTGTGTGTGTGTCTGTGTGTGTGTGAGTGTGTGTACTCTGAATGTCTGTCCCCCCCTATCAATTCGAACACGGTGAATGCGAATTGAACGAAATTTGGTACAAAGGTAGCACTAGCAAAGGACACCTCAGTGTCATGTTTTATATCGCCGCCATCTTGACGGAAACGTAATGGCGGCCACACAAATGTTCAAAGCGTAAATCAAATTACGACTAACCTAATCATCCGATCTCTACCAAATTTTGCAACAACATACCTTTATGGGGGGAGCATCCTTTGACCAATCTAATAGGTCATCAACGTAATAGTTTGCGGATGGCGGCCATCTTTATGTGAAAATCGATTCCCCCTATTAATTCGAACACGGTGCAACCGAATGGAACGAAATTTGGTACAGAGGTAGTACTAACAATAGGCACCACAGTGTCATGTTTTATATCGCCGCCATCTTGACGGAAACGTAATGGCGGCCACACAAATGTTCAAAGCTTAAATCAAATTACGATTAACCTAATCATCCGATCTCTACCAAATTTTGCAACAACATACCTTTATAGAGGAAGCATCCTTTGACCAAATCAATAGGTCATTAGCCTAATAGTTTGCGGATGGCGGCCATCTTTGTGTGAAAATCAATTCCCCCTATTAATTCAAACACGGTGAAACCGAATGGAACGAAATTTGATAGAGAGGTAGCACTAGCAAAGGGCATCTCAGTGTCATGTTTTATATCGCCGCCATATTGACGGAAACGTAATGGCGGCCACACAAATGTTCAAAGCTTAAGTTAAATTACGACTAACATAACCATCCGATCTCTACCAAACTTTGCAACAACATACCTTTATGGAGGGAGCATCCTTTGACCAATCTAATAGGTTATTAGCCTAATAGTTTGCGGATGGCGGCCATCTTTATGTCAAAATTGATTCCCCCTATCAATTCGAACACGGTGGAACCGAATGAAACGAAATTTGGTACAGAGGTAGCACTAGCAAAGGGCACCTCAGTGTCATGTTTTATATCGCCGCCATCTTGACTGAAACGTAATGGCGGCCACACGAATGTTCAAAGCTTAAATCAAATTACGATTAACCTAATCATCCGATCTCTACCAAATTTTGCAACTACATACCATTATGGAGGGAGCATCGTGTGACCAATCTAATAGGTCATCAGCGTAATAGTTTGCGGATGGCGGCCATCTTTGTGTGATAATCGATTCCCCCTATTAATTCGAACACGGTGCAACCGAATGGAACGAAATTTGGTACAGAGGTAGTACGAACAAAAGGCACCTCAGTGTCATGTTTATATCGCCGCCATCTTGACGGAAACGTAATGGCGGCCACACAAATGTTCAAAGCTTAAATCAAATTACGATGAACTTAATCATCTGATCTCTACCAAGTTTTGCAACAACATACCTTTATGGGGGGAGCATCCTTTGACCAAACTAATAGGTCATCAGCGTAATAGTTTGCGGATGGCGGCCATCTTTGTGTGAAAATCGATTTCCCCTATTAATTCGAACACGGTGCAACCGAATGGAACAAAATTTGGTACAGAGGTAGTACTAACATAAGGCACCACAGTGTCATGTTTAATATCGCCACCATCTTGACGGAAACGTAATGGCGGCCACACAAATGTTCAAAGCTTAAATCAAATTACGATTAAACTAATCATCCGATCTCTACCAAGTTTTGCAACAACATACCTTTATGGGGGGAGCATCCTTTGACCAAACTAATAGGTCATCAGCGTAATAGTTTGCGGATGGCGGCCATCTTTGTGTGAAAATCGATTTCCCCTATTAATTCGAACATGGTGCAACCGAATGGAACAAAATTTGGTACAGAGGTAGTACTAACATAAGGCACCACAGTGTCATGTTTTATATCGCCGCCATCTTGACGGAAACGTAATGGCGGCCACACAAATGTTCAAAGCTTAAATCAAATTACGATTAACCTAATCATCCGATCTCTACCAAGTTTTGCAACAACATACCTTTATGGGGGGAGCATCCTTTGACCAAACTAATAGGTCATCAGCGTAATAGTTTGCGGATGGCGGCCATCTTTGTGTGAAAATCGATTTCCCCTATTAATTCGAACACGGTGCAACCGAATGGAACAAAATTTGGTACAGAGGTAGTACTAACATAAGGCACCACAGTGTCATGTTTTATATCGCCGCCATCTTGACGGAAACGTAATGGCGGCCACACAAATGTTCAAAGCTTAAATCAAATTACGATTAACCTAATCATTCGATCTCTACCAAGTTTTGCAACAACATACCTTTATGGGGGGAGCATCCTTTGACCAAACTAATAGGTCATCAGCAAAATAGTTTGCGGATGGCGGCCATCTTTGTGTGAAAATCAATTCCCCCTATTAATTCAAACACGGTTAAACCGAATGGAACGAAATTTGATAGAGAGGTAGCACTATCAAAGTGCATCTCAGTGTCATGTTTTATATCGCCGCCATATTGACAGAAACGTAATGGCGGCCACACAAATGTTCAAAGCTTAAGTTAAATTACGACTAACATAACCATCCGATCTCTACCAAACTTTGCAACAACATACCTTTATGGAGGGAGCATCCTTTGACCAATCTAATAGGTTATTAGCCTAATAGTTTGCGGATGGCGGCCATCTTTATGTCAAAATTGATTCCCCCTATCAATTCGAACACGGTGGAACCGAATGGAACGAAATTTGGTACAGAGGTAGCACTAGCAAAGGGCACCTCAGTGTCATGCTTTATATCGCCGCCATCTTGACTGAAACGTAATGGCGGCCACACGAATGTTCAAAGCTTAAATCAAATTACGATTAACCTAATCATCCGATCTCTACCAAATTTTGCAACTACATACCATTATGGAGGGAGCATCGTGTGACCAATCTAATAGGTCATCAGCGTAATAGTTTGCGGATGGCGGCCATCTTTGTGTGATAATCGATTCCCCCTATTAATTCGAACACGGTGCAACCGAATGGAACGAAATTTGGTTCAGAGGTAGTACGAACAAAAGGCACCTCAGTGTCATGTTTATATCGCCGCCATCTTGACGGAAACGTAATGGCGGCCACACAAATGTTCAAAGCTTAAATCAAATTACGATGAACTTAATCATCTGATCTCTACCAAGTTTTGCAACAACATACCTTTATGGGGGGAGCATCCTTTGACCAAACTAATAGGTCATCAGCGTAATAGTTTGCGGATGGCGGCCATCTTTGTGTGAAAATCGATTTCCCCTATTAATTCGAACACGGTGCAACCGAATGGAACAAAATTTGGTACAGAGGTAGTACTAACATAAGGCACCACAGTGTCATGTTTAATATCGCCACCATCTTGACGGAAACGTAATGGCGGCCACACAAATGTTCAAAGCTTAAATCAAATTACGATTAAACTAATCATCCGATCTCTACCAAGTTTTGCAACAACATACCTTTATGGGGGGAGCATCCTTTGACCAAACTAATAGGTCATCAGCGTAATAGTTTGCGGATGGCGGCCATCTTTGTGTGAAAATCGATTTCCCCTATTAATTCGAACATGGTGCAACCGAATGGAACAAAATTTGGTACAGAGGTAGTACTAACATAAGGCACCACAGTGTCATGTTTTATATCGCCGCCATCTTGACGGAAACGTAATGGCGGCCACACAAATGTTCAAAGCTTAAATCAAATTACGATTAACCTAATCATCCGATCTCTACCAAGTTTTGCAACAACATACCTTTATGGGGGGAGCATCCTTTGACCAAACTA
Source organism: Meconema thalassinum (assembly GCA_946902985.2). Classification (NCBI taxonomy): domain Eukaryota; kingdom Metazoa; phylum Arthropoda; class Insecta; order Orthoptera; family Tettigoniidae; genus Meconema; species Meconema thalassinum. Next base: position 61,999,301 of record OX336389.2, on the reverse strand, counting down.
ATAGGTCATCAGCGTAATAGTTTGCGGATGGCGGCCATCTTTGTGTGAAAATCGATTTCCCCTATTAATTCGAACACGGTGCAACCGAATGGAACAAAATTTGGTACAGAGGTAGTACTAACATAAGGCACCACAGTGTCATGTTTTATATCGCCGCCATCTTGACGGAAACGTAATGGCGGCCACACAAATGTTCAAAGCTTAAATCAAATTACGATTAACCTAATCATTCGATCTCTACCAAGTTTTGCAACAACATACCTTTATGGGGGGAGCATCCTTTGACCAAACTAATAGGTCATCAGCAAAATAGTTTGCGGATGGCGGCCATCTTTGTGTGAAAATCAATTCCCCCTATTAATTCAAACACGGTTAAACCGAATGGAACGAAATTTGATAGAGAGGTAGCACTATCAAAGTGCATCTCAGTGTCATGTTTTATATCGCCGCCATATTGACAGAAACGTAATGGCGGCCACACAAATGTTCAAAGCTTAAGTTAAATTACGACTAACATAACCATCCGATCTCTACCAAACTTTGCAACAACATACCTTTATGGAGGGAGCATCCTTTGACCAATCTAATAGGTTATTAGCCTAATAGTTTGCGGATGGCGGCCATCTTTATGTCAAAATTGATTCCCCCTATCAATTCGAACACGGTGGAACCGAATGGAACGAAATTTGGTACAGAGGTAGCACTAGCAAAGGGCACCTCAGTGTCATGCTTTATATCGCCGCCATCTTGACTGAAACGTAATGGCGGCCACACGAATGTTCAAAGCTTAAATCAAATTACGATTAACCTAATCATCCGATCTCTACCAAATTTTGCAACTACATACCTTTATGGAGGGAGCATCCTTTGACCAATCTAATAGGTCATCAGCGTAATAGTTTGCGGATGGCGGCCATCTTTGTGTGAAAATCGATTTCCCCTATTAATTCGAACACGGTGCAACCGAATGGAACGAAATTTGGTACAGAGGTAGTACTAACATAAGGCACCACAGTGTCATGATTTATATCGCCGCCATCTTGACGGAAACGTAATGGCGGCCACACAAATGTTCAAAGCTTAAATCAAATTACGATTAACTTAATAATCCGATCTCTACCAAGTTTTGCAACAACATTTCTTTGTGGGGGGAGCATCCTTTGACCAAACTAATAGGTCATCAGCGTAATAGTTTGCGGATGGCGGCCATCTTTGTGTGAAAATCGATTTCCCCTATTAATTCAAACACGGTGCAACCGAATGGAACGAAATTTGGTACAGAGGTAGTACTAACATAAGGCACCACAGTGTCATGTTTTATATCGCCGCCATCTTGACGGAAACGTAATGGCGGCCACACAAATGTTCAAAGCTTAAATCAAATTACGATTAACCTAATCATCCGATCTCTACCAAGTTTTGCAACAACATACCTTTATGGGGGGAGCATCCTTTGACCAAACTAATAGGTCATCAGCGTAATAGTTTACGGATGGCGGCCATCTTTGTGTGAAAATCGATTTCCCCTATTAATTCGAACACGGTGCAACCGAATGGAACGAAATTTGGTACAGAGGTAGTACTAACAAAAGGCACCACAGTGTCATGTTTTATATCGCCGCCATCTTGACGGAAATGTAATGGCGGCCACACAAATGTTCAAAGCTTAAATCAAATTACGATTAACCTAATCATCCGATCTCTACCAAATTTTGCAACAACATACCCTTATAGAGGAAGCATCCTTGACCAAATGAATAGGTCATTAGCCTAATAGTTTGCGGATGGCGGCCATCTTTGTGTGAAAATCAATTCCCCCTATTAATTCGAACACGGTGGAACCGAATGGAACGAAATTTGGTACAGAGGTAGCACTAGCAAAGGGCACCTCAGTGTCATGTTTTATATCGCCACCATCTTGACTGAAACGTAATGGCGGCCACACGAATGTTCAAAGCTTAAATCAAATTACGATTATCCTAATCATCCGATCTCTACCAAGTTTTGCAACTACATACCTTTATGGATGGAGCATCTTTTGACCAATCTAATAGGTCATTCGCCTAATAGTTTGCGGATGGCGGCCATCTTTGTGTCAGAATCGATTCCCCCTATTAATGCAAACACGGTGAAAACGAATGGAACGAAATTTGGTACAGAGATAGCACTAGCAAAGGGCATCTCAGTGTCATGATTAATATCGCCGCCATATTGACAGAAACGTAATGGCGGCCACACAAATGTTTAAAGCTTAAATCAAATTACGACTAACATAACCAACCGATCTCTACCAAATTTTGCAACAACATACCTTTATGGAGGGAGCATCCTTTGACCAATCTAATAGGTCATTAGCTTAATAGTTTGCGGATGGCGGCCATCTTTATGTCAAAATTTGTTTCCCCCTATTAATTCGAACACGGTGGAACCGAATGAGCGAAATTTGGTACAGAGGTAGCACTAGCAAAGGGCACCTCAATGTCATGTTTTATATCACCGCTATCTTGACGGAAACGTAATCGCGGCCACCCAAATGTTAAAAGCTAAAATGTAATTACGACCAACCTAATAATCTAGTCTCTACCAAATTTTGCAACACCATATCTTTATGTGGGAAACATATTCTGACCAAACTGCAAGAACATCAGCCCAATAGTTTGCAGATGGTGGCCATGTATGTGTGCAAATCGATTCCCTCTATCAATTCAAACACGGTGAAACCGAATTGAACGAAATTTTGTACAGAGGTAGCACTAGCAAAGGGCAACTCATATTCATGTTCAATATCCCTATAGCACGTTGTATTTCAACAAGCTACTACAACCAACATTCAATCATACTCCTTGAAAAGGACAAAGAGTTATAACAATACCCATGCATTTAGGAGAAAGTAGGCTATATGTTCTTTACTGAACATCTTGTTAATTTTGAAAATATACCCAATTTATTTTTTGACATGAATGTAATGCTGTTTTTTATATAAAATATTGCCAGTGTTTCATGTGCACAGCATTTCAATGCTGTAACTGTTGTGGTTTTGAAGGAAAAAGAAAAAAGAATGTTAAAATTTTACCTTGGTAACCTGTACCTGACCCCTTAAGTAGTTGCGGTCCACCTACTCCAGTCCTAGATCCAAATACAGTGTATATTATGTGTGTATTGTTCCCACAACCGCACACCAGGGAGCGGCGCACAGTGTGTCGAATCCCAATTCTATTTTGAAAAAATTAATAACTTCGTTAATAGTGATGGGATTCTATTAAAAATTGGCAATATACCGTTTTCGAGGTCGCTGAATTCATTTCTGGCATCGTCTAAAGTGTACGATCTTCGGGGGTAAATATATAGGGGTAAGGGTTAAGATGAGGTGTCAAAAATGACCGAAAGCAACACAAGAATCATCCATTTTTGGTAGTAAAAATCACGATTTGTATGTGTATATGATAGTTTATGACAGTGGTAAACATACTATTTAGAACTGGATAAAATATGGATAACAATGAGACTTTCAGTCAAGTATTCTTGTTACACCTTATTTGAGGGAATAGACGAAGTCACTGTATGTAAAATCATCCAGATTAAAAGCGTATATTAAATTATTATTAAACATAGAACAACGAAATATGCACAAAAATAATATTTATTTCCTAAAAATAAAAATAAAAATATTCGTCAAAATCATACAAACAATATTTCTTTATAATAAAATGTTATTTTACAGTCCTGTTAATGACGTAGTTTTAGTAAACACACTTCACACACGAAAACAATATTTTTTCTCTAGGAAAGCATGGGAATAAAGACAACATATATTGAATATTAGGCCTATTTCTCCTATTGCAAATAAAAAGAAAACGTCCATTCGTCAAGTAATGTTCTCCTTAATCTCACTCCCCTTAATATAATAATAACAAAATGTCTAATGTTCATCCGTCACCAGATTCTTCTCTAGAGTCCAGAGCATCGTAGTCATTGCTATATTGGTCTTCATCATTTGATGTCAAAGTTCCTTAGGGGGCATTAAGTAACTCAATAGCTTCCATAGGTAGATTACCTATGCACGTGGCATTGTTCTTCGTGCACTCCCCCATTTTTGTTAATATTATGGGATATCAACTTAATGTTGTTTCTGTGTGTCAGTAAGATTTGTAGGATCAAATTTATTCATAACATATTGAAATATGGCGTCTGTACACCCCTATTTACGACACGACCGCCACGCGTTGAAAAATTCTTCTGGCGGTAATGCCCGCATAGTCACTGAAAATAAGAAAATAAACCATCATGCACATTCGTGCGCAACCAAACCACTACAGATCATGAATCTACATTAAATTTCCTATCGAATGACGTTTAAAGTAAAGTGGCACTATGAGGCACTCGTAAAGTAAATAATTTATTTAGTGCAGAAAGCTTGTATTACGCATAAAAGTGAGAACACATGCCTCTTTTCACAATTCCATGAGTCGCAGAAGACAACACCTCGTTGAATTCACTAGAATCACAACGTTCGGTTCACTCCGACACCTCCTATCAAATGACCTGATAACTGCTAGGAAGACGTTTCAGCACCTATAACCTCCCTCCTACGCACCAGAGAGCGGAAAGGAAGACTGAAGGTCACCATCTGGTTTGTTCACTATCGAATAAGCCAGTTTCTGCTTTCATTTGCGACAGTGAAATTTTTCCACCTAGATATGGGATTCGACACACTGTGGCGGCGCGGCGACCACATGCGAGGAACCATGATAACAGTGTGAGCAGGAGGTCCTGATCTCAGGGCGTCCTGAGTTAAGCCGACTACTAATTGCACACTGTCCTCATGTCCCATGTAACGGATAAGAGGGAAACGTGTATCAAAACCACAAGAAAAGAGAATCCACAATTTAAAAATATTAATTCACAATTTTATTGAATAAAAGCAAAAAATAGCGAAAATGAACACACGCACTCCTGCGATTCCAAGGTTCAAAAGTGTACTTGCCTGCTAAAAGGCATTCAATAAATTAACTTTATGAAGGATCTTCCTACACTATTTTGAGCAATGCATCTCTACAAAAATAAACATAGCCTTTCGAGTGTCTCTTAAAGTCTTTGGTTTTCGACTATGTTGTATATCACATATGACAATATTGAAGCCTATACAATTTAGATGAGTTGATTATCTGGCTAAAAATAAAAATAAAGTAAATTTCCTCCATTATTTTTGATAAAACATTTCGTAGATTATTATTTACAAAATTTACATATTTGGTTTGTTTCACACAAGTATCATCACTGTTTAAGTTGTGGTCAGATCCGTTTTCAAATAATAGGTTCATTTCATTAAATATTATTTTAGATCTTGCAAAATAATTTTTATATGAGAGGCTTTTCATAACATTAAAATTTCATAAAGCATTTAACAAATGGAGCATAAGCCTCTGGTATTCATTCACTGGATAACAGTAATTTATTCTGAACACTGTGACTTATGACAAAGTCATTTAGATATCAAGCTATCTCATTTGACGTAGTGTCATTAAACTTTTTATTATTTATAGTTGTTTCTAATAAATACTTTTTAACGTGGTAGTCTATTAGTTTGAGGGGACATATACATTTCCATTTATTTTGAAGCCTTTACAACATAAACCACTGAATTGCATCTACCGCAATCTGCCCATATAAATGGGTCAACCACTTTACCATCTGAGTCCTACTACTCAGGTATCATACTTTAAATTGAGCGATAGTGTCTACACTTGATCTATATTCTTGACATATATCTTTCTAATATAAGTCAGATTATTAGCTTCTATGAATTTCACAGTAATAATAATAATAATAATCGAAAATCCACTCTCTTATTAACAGCTTAAAGATTGTATGCAATCCCTCACTCCCAAACAGAAAATTATGAACAATTATAATAGTTACGTTACCCGAACCAATCGGCGTTTTCAGTATTCATATTTAACAGTGTTCCACTAAATCCAGAAATTATTATTATTATTATTATTATTATTATAATGAGTAGCCTCCGTGGCTTAAGCGGCAGCACGCCGGCCTCTCACCGCTGGGTCCGTGGTTCAAATCCCGGTCACTCCATATGAGATTTGTGCTGGCAAAGCGGAGGCAGACAGGTTTTTCTCCGGGTACTCCAGTTTTCCCTGTCACAAATTTCATTTTAGCAACACTCTCCACTATCATTTCATTTCATCTGTCATTCATTTAATCATTGTCCCAGGGGGAGTGCGACAGGTTTCGGCAGCCGGCACAGTTCATATCCTCGCTGCTAGATGGGGGCTTCATTCATTCCATTCCCTGATCTGCGCTGTGGATTTTCATTATTATCATGAAGAGAGATTACTTCTATGTTTATAATGTGCCTGCATGTGAGATTAAAGTGTTTGAAAATTATACTGCCTCATAAAATGGGTCAATCCTCCTATTTTATGAATTCTCTTATAGACGTAAATGGTAAAAAATGAGGATCCTGCTCATCTTCTTGCTCAATAGAAATTCCTTTCTAGTGTGTAGACAATGACGGCGAATCGATCAAATACTCATCGAAGTGTGAGAATAATTGAAAATACGGAATTTGGAAATTTATGGCTACTAAGGTCAAACTATATAATGAAATTCTTTATAAGACTCTACCTTCTAGTCGGTTGGTCTTCCTGATGCCCATGGATATTGAATACTGCAAGGCACCACGCTTCCTCTTGGTACTTCGTCCTTGGCTGGGTCCTACCACAGCATTCGCTTGTCATGGCGGCACCGGCATAGCAGCACGCCTGGGGTGCCGCTGTTCCCACGATTCAATCGATATCTGATAATATGACGTCCGTCTCACCTCCGCCTTCTTAACCCATCATCTTCTTAATGTTGATCACTATAAACGTCATATCGTCCAATATTACTGCTCCCATTATTGTCAGATTTTTAGTGTCTGTTTGGTAATGACAATTTTCCGTAGGCAAATTGTTCATAAGAAATAGCCTTCCAAGTCCACAAATATTAATGGTCGACAGATATTAAGTCAACGTATTTGCTAGTATAATGTTTCAACAGCACACTGGCGTTTAGTCAATTCCACAATATTCAGAGCTAATATGACTTACTCACGTTCAAGTCCACAATATTCAGTCAGACTGACTACACGTTAATGTTAGCAATATTCACTCGCTGGATTTAAAGCAGAACAAAAATATATTTTCTGAGTCCTGCTACGATATTATTTATATCACCAAGGTGATTCATAACGTACCTTTAACTTTGAAGAATTCCTAATCTTTTTGTAAAGTCGGTTTACAACGCACAGCTTGGTTTTTCGTCACAAATATCAGCTCATTATCGTAGCACTTAGTTTCATCGATCACTTTTATACGTAGCACAGCAGGAGACTAGCTCCGCCGAAGAACAAGTAACATTGCTTGTCCGATCCTCGGCTTATACGGTATAGTCCCTGGAGGTCGACTTTGAGCGTTAGGAAATCTCACAACGCCATTCTATACTGGACAGGCTATTGGCTTCGAAATTCGACATCTATTTTCTTGTATTATAGATATCCTTGATAATTTTCATAGAACTTCTTGATGATGTCTATTTTCTCAATCCTCAATTGATTCAAATACTTAATCTCAATTTCCATACATATGACATTTTTAAAATGCATGAGTCTGGATAGGCTCTGAGTCCACGCACTGAGTTCAATTCTGTCCGGCAAAACAGAACGCTTCCTCGCTCTGACGTCAAATTTATTCACGGTCACAGCGTTGCCAGATCTCATAAGGGCACAGTATTTTCTAAATTTGTTTTCCATAATGGTGTTACAATTAAACAGTATTGATTCTATCAAAATATGATTCATCACCATGCTGCTTATGGATTGAGCCCTGAAATATTAACAATTATTTATATTAAAATAATGGAAGGTCCTCTAGTGAAATCATTTTTATTATTAACAAGAATCAGAATCAGACCATTGAACTGCATGCCATTAATTTATTGTTGAAGGTGCAGTGTGTGGTTTACTGTAATGCACATTCCATTGCTTGATAAAACACTTGATAGAGGTTGCCTTCTTGCTTTCACAGACCTTTAGGAAGGAGTTTGACAATGAAGTGCAATATGTTGCACCTCTAGACTTTGAAGTTACGATACACACGCGAGTGCATTAATGTTGCCATAGGAAGAAGAGTTCAGGAAAAGTGCTTTCTATGCAACCCCTTGTCTTATACTCTTTATTTTCAGAATGTGCACCAAACTCCTTTTCATGTTTACTTGAACGTAAATAGTGCTTGGGAAACCTTTCAGTTCACTTATCATCTCTGTTAGTCGCCTCCGTTGCGTAGTGGCCAGCGTGATTAGCTGCCACCCCGGAGATCCGCGGTTCGATTCCCGGCTCAGCCACGAAATTTGAAACGTGATATGAGGACTGATAGACTACGGGATCTACTCATTCTCGGGTGGTCCAAATGAGTAGAGGGAGTTCGATTCCCACCTCAGCCATCTTCGAAGTGGTTTTCCGTGGTTTCCCACTTCGTCTTCGGGCCAATGCCGGGACGAAAGGACCTTTATCAGAATTCCTATTTATATGAATTGTTTATTTAATATCCTACCAAGCGTAAGGTCACGGCCGCCTCCTTCCCACTTCCTTGCCTAACCCTCCCACTCTTCCCATTCCTTCATTAGGTCCCTGATCGCTTTGCAGGTGAGGCCGCCTGAGCGTAGTACTGGTCAAACACCCCAGTTGTATCCCAAACTCAGAGTATCAAGCTCCAGGACACTGCCCTCAGTGGCGGTAGAGGTGGGATCCCTCGCTTAGGCCGTGGGAAAAGCCAACCCTGGAGGGTAAAACGATAACGGAAAAAAATATCTCTGTTTTCGAGAATTGTTTGTCAAAACTAGGAATCTTGCAAGGCTTACCTTCTGAGACGGTACACATTTGGCTTGTATTGTTTCCTATATATGCACAAATCAAATAACTCGAAATGCACCAGCTAGTGTATTTTGACGTAATGAGTACGGAATTTGGTAATGCATATTACCAAATTTGTTTTCCATAATAGAGTTACAATTATATGTGACTGAAGTAATCCAATGTGCATTCATCATAACGCAAATTGAAACGACAATTTAAAAGGTGGTCGTTTGTGTTGATTTTAATTCAAAAATTCTCATGTGCTTACTCGTGGAAGAACGAGCTGTAGTAATCGGAGCACGGTGTGGTTTGTTTGAATTGAATTCTTTGTTCTGATGGGATCCCCTACAAAACTATCTTGAAGAATGGGAAGATAGCGTAACCAACAACTGTTACAGTGAGAATATACTAGGATATGAATTGTTTGAGTGAATATGGCTTGTCTTAAAGGTCTGTGGCTGCACGCGTGACACACATTAACATTACAACGTGCATGGCAGCAGAGGTCAAATGAAGGCACATATAGGCCTACTGTACATAACCGACTGTCATACAACAGCCGAATGATCGTCACATCATTGCTATCCTGTCATTGAAGTTCGGATTGGTGCTATATTATCGTTGCTGTCAATTCTCACTGCCTCACAAAAACTTGTTTATTTGGCCCTGACGTGTTTTGTCATATGGAGCAAATAACTCAGACGTTTCTGCTTACTTTCATGTTTCACAAATAACGAAATTAAGTTACACTAATGAGACCTTGATAGGCGAGATATCGGTCTCCGTGTGTCTTTAAACCAGAGTGTGAGTTTGTGTCTGTTCCCACTAATCGTCTGAACAGAATTGAATAAATGGTACAAAAGTAGTCCTAGTACAGTAAATCTCAAACGTATTTATCACTAGCAACCGTCCAGCTTCGTGGCTAAATGGTTAGCGCGCTAGGCTTTGGCCCGAAGTGCCTCGGGTTCAATTCCTGGCCGAGCCATCAGGGATTTTAATCTCCTGGGGTTAATTCCCGTGGCTCAGGGACTGGGTGTATGTGACATCTTCATCATCACTTCATCCTCATTACGACGCGCAGGTCGCCCACGGGCGTCAACTAGAAAGACCTGCACTCGGCCTCTCCGGAGGCCACACGATCATCATCATCATCATTATCACTAGCAACCCACCCTGGATTCGCCCGGGAACAGTTATGAATGCATTACGTGCAAGCTCGTAAACTGTCGCCTCAGTAATTGAATGGAGATTGTTTGAAGAAATGAAATCGTAAAATCACTTAGTGGGCGGTGTATTGAAGATAGAGATATGCTCTTGCGGGCTTTTTTGTAGAACGTTTCATGCTAAACAATTCTTACACTCATAGTATATTGATATTGTTAACGGTTTACCCAGCGTAAGCTTAAAAATCGCACTGACGCCAGTTTTTTCTTCGACTTTTTCAATAAAATCGTTACCGCTTGGCTTCCTTTGATCATAAACAAATTATTTTCCAGAGAAACCTTCCTCGAGATATCTTTTACAGAATGGTGAAAACCGCATCCAAATCCATCCCGTGGTTCTCGATATTACCCGTGACATCCAAGAATCGAGGACTTTGTTTTATACGAAGAAGAGAAGAGATATGCCGTAATATCCATGAAACAAAATGGGGGTCACCTGCATGTAATCTACAGACAAAATGAATCGTAATAAAGAATTCAAAATGTTCAGACAGAAATCTTACTTTGTTTATAGAGGTAGCTTGCCACGGTGGGTGAGCGGCTAACGTGTCGGACTACCAACCCCCCAAGCTTGCAGGTTCCTGGCCATGGTAAGTGATTTTTGAAAGGCGGAAAAAATCACGACATGCATGTCATACGTTGTTGTCATGTTGAAGAACCCATTTGAATGCAGTAGGCCGCGTTCCTAATGGCAAAATTAGTCTCGGGGATTTCCGCCAACACAAAGTTTCTCCATTCTCTACTAGAAAGCGCTATAGTGTCAAGGAGCTTAGATATCTAACCTCCTTGACTTTCATAGCGTTCCAAGGAACGACAAAATTCGACATGCAAGCTGCCCTCTGGGTGTCAAATAACAAAGCTTGCACCCGGCACCCGAGGCCATACGATATTATTATTATTATTATTATAGATAATAATAATAATAATAATCGTGTGGCCTCTGGAGAGGCCGAGTGCAGGTCTTTCTAGTTGACGCCCGTGGGCGACCTGCGCGTCGTATTATTATAAAAACAAGAAGTTCCGTGACGAACTAAAGAGCCTACTTTTCTTAAAATGTAAGATTCATGCCAATGATTAATCTATATGGATCTATCTAGAATAATCACCAAGGCGGACCGGGTTCGATTCCCGGTCAGTGCATGTGAGATTTTCGATGTGAAATGCCATGTCCTGTGGTTCGGATTCCACGTAAAACGGAGGTCCCGTGGCTTATGATCGCGAGATTAACGGTCACGTTAAACTACAAGCTTCCTTTTTATCTAGAATAATGACGAAATTAAGTTGGTAATATCGTCATTTCTAATTAGTTCGAAATACAGTATACCTGGCATAATGTAGCCTAATTGAGAACTACAGTTGGCATCCCTGGTGACTGAATATATTCTTAGTTCAATCTCTTAAGGTACAGAATACAAAATTTGGTTGAAGTCCAATGGATAGCATGGACGTCACATGCAGATAAACATTTGATCTAACAGCGTGCGTAAAATCATGTTGGCAACACTGACATACATGTATTGGTCAGAAATAATCTGAAATACTATGATCTATTGTTGTGTCAATTTTGAATGAAATCCATTACTTAGTATAGAAGTTACATGCATTTTAAAATTGGACCTATCAGCAGGCTTAGAATTATGTTGGCAGCACTGGCGTAGGCCCACATTAGTTACTCCAAATTAATCTAGAATGCCAGGTACTATACGTGTGCAAAGTTTAGAGCTATTTGCTTGTATACTTTCTGATATATTGATATTAGGGTAATAAAAAAAGAGACAGTATTTATTAACAGTTGGCAGCCCTGGTTACTCTTAAGAATCGGCATAGTCATATCTGTTATGGTACATATAGCACACATGAAATTTGGTTGAAATCCAAACGATAGTATAGAAGTTACATGTATTTAAAGTTGAACCTCTCAGCAGGCTTAGAATCATGTTGGTAGCACTGACGTATATAAGTTACTCCAAATTAATATGGAATATCAGGTACTATACGTGTGCATAGTTTAAAGCTGTCGGCTTGCATACTTTCTGATATATGGGTATTTGGATTTAAAAAATTGAGAGCATTTATTAGCATTTATTAACAGTTGGCAGCCCTGGTGGCTCTTAAGAATATGCTCAGTCATATCTGTTTATGTACACATAGCACATACGAAATTTGGTTGAAATCCAATTGATAGTGTAGAAGTTATATGCATTTAAAATTTGGACCTATCAGCAGGCTTAGACTCATTTTGGCAACACTACCATGCTTAGCCGCCTGGAATTTAAACTACAATATTATTATCTATACGTGTGCCAATTTTGAAATAGCTCCCATTCATACCGTCCATGATATCCAACATGGAGCTCAAATTTCAATTGCGATTTTTCAGCAGTTGGTAGCACTGACATCATTTTCAAATATCGCCGAGAGATATTCAGGTATAGATCTATACTCCTACCAAATTTTGTTTCGATTGCTCCAGCCGTTTAGGAGTTGACAGGGGACACACACACACACACACAGCCAGCCAGCCAGCCAGCCAGCCAGACAGACAGACAGACAGACAGAAGGACAGACAGACAGACAGACAGACAGACAGAAGGACAGACAGACAGACAGACAGACACACATTTGCCCGATCTCATAAGTCTACTTTTTCCTAGTTTTGCAAAATGTGAAAAGCAGGCAAAAAATTGAGAGCATTTATTAACAGTTGCCAGCCTTGGTGGCTCTTAAGAATACGTTCAGTCATATCTGTTTATGTACACATAGCACATACGAAATTTGGTTGAAATCCAATTGATAGTGTAGATGTTATAAGCATTTAACATTTGGACTTATCAGCAATCTTATAATCATTTTGGCAACACTGCCACGTATGGCCTCCTGGAATTTAAACTGCAATATTATTATCTATCCGTGTTCCAATTTTGAAATAGCTCCCATTCATACATTCCAAGATATCCAACATGGAGCTCAAATCTCAATTGTGATTTTTCAGCAGTTGGTAGCACTGACATCATTTTCAAATAGGGCCGTGAGATATTCAGGTATAGATCTTTACTCCTACAAAATTTTGTTTCGATTGCTGCAGCCGTTTAAGAGTTGATAGTGGGGGGGGGGGGCACACACACACACACAGCCAGCCAGACAGACAGACAGAAGGACAGACAGACAGACAGACAGACAGACAGACAGACACACATTTGCCCGATCTCATGTCTACTTTTTCCTCATTTTTGCAAAATGTGAAAAGTAGGCTAATAATTCTATAGCCTAAATGGGTTGTGTTATACAGAGTGTCCGTAAAGTCGCCAGACTCGATATTTTGCATTTTTGGTGCTGTATGACGCCAACAAGTCTAGTGATTACACACAATAGTTTAAGTGAAGAACAATATTTCTAGCCTACTTTTCACATTTTGCAAAAATGAGGAAAAAGTAGACTTATGTGATCGGGCAAATGTGTGTCTGTCTGTCTGTCCTTCTGTCTGTCTGTCCTTCTGTCTGTCTGTCTGTCTGGCTGTGTGTGTGTCCCCCCCCTATCAACTCCTAAACGGCTGGAGCAATCGAAACAAAATTTGGTAGGAGTAAAGATCAATACCTGAATATCTCACGGCCATATTTGAAAATGACGTCAGTGCTACCAACTGCTGAAAAATCGCAATTGAAATTTGAGCTCCATGTTGGATATCTTGGAAGGTATGAATGGGAGCTATTTCAAAATTGGCACACGTATAGATAATAATATTTCAGTTTAATTTCCAGGAGGCCATACATGGCAGTGTTGCCAAGATGATAATAAGCTTGCTGATAGGTCCAATTTTTAAATGCATATAACTTCTACACTATCAATTGGAATTCAACCCAATTTCGTATGTACTATGTGTACATACACATATATGAATGAGCATATTCTTAAGAGCCACCAGGGCTGCCAACTGTTAATAAATGCACTCCCTATTGATTTTATCCAAATACCAATATATCAGAAAGTATGCAAGCAGACAGCTTTAAACTATGCACACGCATAGTACCTGACTTTCTATATTAATTTGGAGTAACGTATATACGTCAGTGCTACCAACATGATTCTAAGCCTGCTGTGAGGTCCAACTTTAAATACACGTAACTTCTATACTATCATTTGGATTTCAACCAAATTTCGTGTGTGTTATGTGTACCATAACAGATATGACTATGCGTATATTTAGGAGCAACCAGGGCTGCCAACTGTTAATAAATACTGTATCTATTTTTGTTACCCTAATATCAATATATCAGAAAGTATGCAAGCCAATAGCCCTAAACTTTGCGCACGTATAGTACCTGGCATTCTAGATTAATTTGGAGTAACTAATATAGGCCTACGCCAGTGCTGCCAACATGATTCTAAGCCTGCTGATAGGTCCAATTTTAAAATGCATGTAACTTCTCTACTAACTAATGGATTTCATTCTAAATTGTCACAACAATAGATCATATTATTTCAGAATATTTCTGACTAATACATGTATGTCATTGATGCCAACATTATTTTACGCGCGCTGTTAGATGCAATGTTTAACTGCATGGAACGTCCATGCTATCCATTGGACTTCAACCAAATTTTGTATTGTGTACCTTAAGAAATGGATCTAAGAATATACTCAGTCACCAGGGCTGCCAACTGTAGTTCTCTATTAGGCTACATTATGCGAGGTATACAGTATTTCGAACTAAATAGAAATTTCGATATTACCAACTTAATTTCGTCATTATTCTAGATAGATCCATTTAGATTAATCATTGGCATGAATCTTAAATTTTAAGAAAAGTAGGCTCTTTAGTTCGTCACGGAACTTCTCGTTATAAACTCCGGTGGAAGTAATCTCGAATTGCTGCGAGTAATAAATGTAGGTATTCATCAACCGTTAAGTGAACAGGATCTACCAAACGACACGTGTCAGCAGATCATTTATAATCCTCGCAGTTTTGGCCAACTGGAGAATAACTGTTTTCTTGATCATTTGGGACACAATGAATGAACCATCTCGGTGTGTATGACATTCCAGTCAAGACAACGAAACCAATAACTGCCCTGGACTATTAGATATCGCTTATTCGGGTGTGGTAATTGGGCCATACGGTAGAAATCTGCTACTACGTATCACAACAAACCATGAGGATAGTGTAGCGCAAATTACAGGTACTTGGGTGCTTAAGTGCTTAGAGACTTAAGGGACACTGGGACTGAAATTTTAGTAAAATTTGTGAAAAATGTCGATTTTCGTTTTTTTCCATATTAATACACCCCTATTCCCTGCGGATCAGATAGCAGTGTTTTTATCCGAATTCCGCCATATTTAAAGCCCTAGCGTAGCTTTAAAATGCACGGTGTGTCCTATAAACGCCCCAGCAGAGTAAGTGTCCTGAAGGTTCTGAGTCTTGGTGCTTCTACAATCGAAGTATCGCAGCTGCTAAAACACCACAGAGTCATGACAAAATGGCTGTAGAACTTTAAGAACCCTTAGTTGTCAAGATTATGCCTGTTTATCAAAGACTGGCATCAGATGAGCTAATATCCAGATGCATCCGGGATGCTACTGAAAATCAGAATGAGTCTCTGCATTCTGTTATCTGGAGGAAGTGTCCAAAAGAGATTTTTATTTCACGGAAGATACTTGAAATTGCTGTTTGTAATTCTGTAGCAGAATTCAACATGGGGTGTAGTGCAACAACAGAGTTGAAATCAGGAATAAGACTAACTTCAGTATCTCATGTCACAGCACAAACACTTGAAAGATGTGATAGTCGCAGGAAGTATGTAAGTCCGCGCTTATAATTGGAGAAGCGAAAAGCATGTCGACGGAAGGTGAAACTGACAGAAATGAAGGAGGAGGCTGCAAAACAGAATAAGGAGGGTGTCACCTATGCTGCAGGACAGTCCTATGTCCTTGGTAAGCTGAAACCTTGTAAATTGAGCATCATTTTAGAAAATTGCTGTTTTCTCGGATTCACTTTTTCAGGCATTCAAAATGTTACTCGCGTCATAAATCTTATGATATTGCTTTCAAAATGGGAATTTATTATCTTCATTGCATTGACTATAAACCTGAGGATCGTTTTTTAGATTGCACTTTTGGTCTGGCTGCAAAAAAATTTCAAACTGGAAAAAATCAAGATATTTTGTAGAAAAAAACTTGGATATGAAAAAAAAAAAAAATAATTCTTGACACTCATTAATGCAATTCAAAATCGGATCCGTAGGTTTCTTCCTATTGTTATAGTGCAATATAATATTACGTAAAAGTTACACTACCTTGTTTTTTTTACGCGGCTGAACTTTATAAAACTTGAATAGTTAGCACAATAAATGTACAAAATAATTAATATCTGGAGAACTAATCAACTTATAATGTTCACGTTTCCCACAGTGGTTTATAATATGACTGTTCATAACCATATAAAATTTCAAAGCTGAACCTCAGTTTATATAGAATTTGAAAATTTCAGTCCCAGTGTCCCGTAAAGGCACTTTTTTTAATAGATTGTTCCCTCCAGGTTGTTGTTTCCCACGGACTCACCGAGAGAACTCACCACTATCGCCTCTAAGGGCAGTGTCCTAGAGCTTGGAACATCTGGTCGGAGTCGATACAACTGAGGAGGTGTGATCAGCACCTCGCCCGGGCGGCCTCACCTGCAAAGCAAACAAGGGCCTCATGAGGGATGGGAAGGGAGGGGAAGATTGGGACGGATAGGCAAGGAAGCGGGAAGGAGGCGGCCATGGCCTTACAGGAGGTAAAATCCCGGCATTTGCCCGAGACGAAGTGGGAAACCACGGAAACCACTTCGAGGATGGCTGAGGTGGGAATTGAACCCCCTCTACTCATTTGGGCCACCCGAGGATGAGTAGACCCCGTTCCAGTCCTCATACCACTTTTCAAATTTCGTGGCAGAGCCGGGAATCGAACCAAGGGCCTCCGGGGCAGCAGCTAACCATGCTGAGCGCTACGCTAAGGGGACGACTGGCACATATTATTATTTATTTTATTGTATTTTACGTATGGCTTTTAGTACCGGGAGTGTCCGAGGATATGATCGGCTCGCCAGAGGCTGTAGCTGCTTCAAGAGGACACCCATGGGGTGAGCTACAAGTTCCGTTCAATTTCAACTAGTTCCAACTTTCGCTACCAGATATCACTGACACCTAGTGGTGAACGTTGGAACTTTGATAGAGCGTTTCAACGAAATCTAACCTACAAATGTAGCTTCACACAAGTTTAGTTAGTGGGAGGATCTTTTACATTCCATAAATCTATGACATGGGACCGCCGGCTTTACTTCCCCTCCGAAGGAAGGCTTACTGATGGATTTTACGCTCATAAAAAATCCGACGACTTCGGCCGGGTTTGAACCCGTGATCTTGGGAACAGCAGTTCAGCATGCTACCAACTACGCCACCGAAGCAGAGGCACATATCGACAGATTATGATACGTGACGTTTCTAAAACATAGGCAGTTGACAGGAACATCATCGTCATACAGTTAACTTTCTTGACCCGAGTGGCTCCCATTCATATCACACCGCCTTCATAGGTCCAATTGTAGGATCAGAATCGAACCTGACTTCATGAACACCAATATTAGCACTGGTGGCCTATGTAAGTTTTGAAGTCACGAATCAGTTAGCGAAGGGAGATTAAAAGCTATATTCTTATTGGACGCCTCAGAGTTAAGCTGAAAGTATGGAACAGCGCTGCGCTTGGTACGCAATAATACCATGTCTTTCAGAAGAGCAAATCAATAAGGATCTTGTTTCGCTAACTTGTTCTATCGCCCTGTTCCCTAAGGAGTCTTTCAACAGCTCGTCTTTCGATTAACTTGAGGCTCTTAACTTTCTCTCCACAGGCCTCTGTGATGCTTGAAATGTTCTCAACTCTCCCTTGATCTCTATCAGCAGAATTACTGCGTTACACATCACTTCATTTGTTTCACTTGACCTTTGTCGTTGTCCAGTAATGAATATACTCGTAGTAGCTAGGATTCCATTTCCCATCCTGCCACAGAGAATCCCACGTCTACTCAATGCCAATAAAACAGGTTGTCAACACACACAAGTAAGCTACATTATGTCTGAAGGGACTAAATGTTTGTTTTCACTTGCTGTTGTTGGAAAACGGTAATGGGATAGTAACGTGATTCAGAATTCGGTGTAATGAAATTTATTATTGAAGTGGAAACTTCTCCACGTCTACATTTTTTGAAGAACACCCTAACTCAGTGGTTCCCAACCTGGGGGCGCGCCCTCCTCGGGGGGCGTGGGGCTTTATCAAGGGGGGCGTGAAGTGATTTCCGAATTAAGTTTTTATTTAAATCGAATATTACAATTTTGTATAATGAACATTTTTCGAATCTCTCCAAGTGATTGTCTTGCCAAGTCAATCGTTCAAAAGCCCTGGTAATTGCCAACTGTCGGCCCAAACCTCTGCGGAGCCGCAAGGTTGGAGGTAAAATAAGGAATTTGCTGTGTTGTAAGGAGCAAAATCAATGCCAATTTTATCGTCGCATTGCCATATCTTTGTGATTTCTTTGAAGCTTTGAACAGTTTGATCTAAAAGCTCCAAAGCAAACACTCAAATATTATGCTTGCTTATCATTCCATCAGAGCTTTCCTGGAAAAATTAGAGTTATGGAAACGCCAGCTTCAGTTGAACAACTTCTCATCCGTTCACCGTCTTAATGAAATTTTACCGAAAAATTAACGTGATCGTAATAAACTTAAGGTGCAAATTCAGTCACATTTGGATTCCCTGGCACAAGAATTCAACTTCTACTTTCCTGATATCTCGCCGGATGAATGGTCCTGGATGTAAACAAGAAATTCGTTTGCCAATAACATTGAAGCATAGCCAGCACAACTTCAAGAAGAAGTCATAGATTTGAAGTGTGAATCAAAACTAAAAGATGGTTCCAAAATATTAGGACTGAGTGACGTTTGGGTGAACTGTCTTGCAGTGTATCCTGTAATATACTTCATATTATTCTATCAAAAATAACTATTCCATAATGTAGTGTTATTAGGTTAGGTCTAAATCCTTCGCGTCAGTTTATCGAAGAGACTATACAAGCGACGAGTGGAGGGGACCGGGGGGAGGGGGGAGGGGGCGTGGTGGAGGGGGGTGGGGGGCGATGACCACCCGTATCTTATAAGGGGGGCGTCAGCTGGAAAAGGTTGGGAACCACTGCCCTAACTACACACTAGATAATTAGAAAAATAGGAAAACAGTTATATTGAAGATGATAATTGTTGTTTTAAGGGTCTTAACAGCTATGTTATCGGCCCCTTATGGTTTGGGTGATAGTGAGAGATGAGATGAGAATGAAAACTATAACTAATACTAACTACAGACTTATATAGGCCTACTAGGAGAAGAAATGGTAAACAAATAAAGGATAAGACAAACAAAGGACAGGAAGAAAAGAAATGCCCTCAACCCTCGAAGAATGAGGATTGAGGGACTTGGAAGGAAGGAGCGCCATGGAAGGCAGATAGGAAAAGGAAAGAAAGCGGAAAGTCAGTGGAAAAAGGGGTAAAAACGGACCCAGATCAGGAATCCCTAGGGATCGCCAACTCCCGAACTCACCAGCCGTGAGCCCCTAAGGATGTAGCAATATCCAGGGTCCACCAGAAGTGGTGGGGCTACATACTAAGACCGTAAGGCTCATTGTCCATAGAACCTTTTCGACGGATGCTGAACCAGGAAACTCGACTCAAAGCACACATATTTATGCTTTGGCATATCGGGGGAAGTCACCAGACTGTTTTGAAAATTTATAAATTAATGAGATTATCGCCTGCAAATTTATTAAGACATTTGAAATTACCAGGTTATTCCTGAGAATTTTCTATGATTTTTCCATAAACTGGTAACATAATTAGTACAGTGTATAAGCAAGAGCTTAATTAAGTAGTCAAGGAACGACTTACGTCGTGCACACCACGAGGAGGTCAGAGAGGCAGACGCCATTACTACAGTGTCACGTTTGGAACATTTCGCACTGCTGCGTAGAAATTATAGTACAGTATCGTGAGTGTTCTAACGAAGTATCAGGGTGATCAGAAACCCGAGTATTAGCGTAATAAAATGTTATAGCGGATGAGAGCATTGGCAATGGGACAGGAATGCTATTTTCGTCATGTATGACATATGAGTGGTTTTATGAAAGTCAGGAATCGAACTGGAACTTGCACTTGGTGCTACGAAAAAGTGAAAAATATAATCAAACATTTCAATATCTTCAAAACTGAATTTAACATTATAAATTTGTGACTTGTTCAACCATACATTGAAGAACTATCAAGTTCATTTAATCATCACCGACAGCAGTGGCTATGCTCGCTAAAAGCGCAGCGTTAGGTCATGGGGCCAAGCTCTCTGCTGACTCGGTAGACGCGTGGGTTCGAGCCCCACCGTCGGCCGTCCTTGAAATGGTTTTCCGTGGTTTCCCATTTTCAACACCAGGCAAATGCTGGGACGGTACCTTCTGACAGGCCACGGCCGATTCCTTCCACGTCCTTGCCCAGTTTCATTCATCTTCATCCATTCCATCTCTCATCCCGACGCGCAGGTCGCCCACGGGCGTCGACTAGAAAGACCTGCACCCGGCCTCTCAGGAGGTCACACGAAAAAAAATAAAAAATAATAATCATCGAACTCATAACCAGTGAAGTTGAAACCAGTAGTAGAATCTGTGAGATACGGTGAAGAAGCATCGGTAGCCTCAGTGGCGGATAAATAAGGACAATTTTGACTAATCCACAAAGTAAGTGTAGAGTCAGTGTAGACTTCGTCATTATAACTAAAATTAACGTCAGTGCTTCAGGCATCTATGATGCAAAACCCAACGACAATGGATGACAGAAACCACATGGCGAATACTACAGTCCTCATGGCTAGAAGGATAACGGAGTAAATACCATTACCAAGGGGGAATCCTATACCAGCTGATACCATGAGAAGGAGAAGGAAATGTCGCTTAAAATGGTTCAAGAACCGAGGCCAGGTTCGAACCAAGAACCATTTTCTCTAAGTCGTCAGCGACGGTAATGTGAGTCACACAGATCCATTGTGACGGTAGAATTGTTGGTAGATAAATTAGAGTAGTTACTTGACCGCATTCTACACAATTGGACTAGGCAGGGTAATTTTTCTTGTAGATAGTTAAGTATTATATTTTTCAGACGGAAGGCGGTATATCTTACGGCTAAATGTGCAAAATAATGTTTTAGAACCGCATTGGGAGTACAATGCAATAATTAAGAAGCCGAACGTATGATTTCGGAAACACCAAAGTCAGGTAGAGGTGTTTTATCTGAGACTACATATTATTTGGGCAAGGCATGACTGTCAGATGACAGGAGAAGACTACAGCATACATTTAATGAACACTATAATAACCTCCATCGTATCATTTAAAATTACTTGGGTCAAAGGAGACCAGTAGGATATCTACGCCTTGTTTGAAATTCTGTTACATTTTTATCAAACCTGCAATCTTGCTACAATATGATCAGACATCTATGTGTGGAATTGAGAATGAAACAAAACATGTGTTGGATGAACGGCAGCTCGATTTATTTTGTCAGTGTGAAGGATTTACAAGGTTGTGGGGAGGCGAGCCGAGACATTGAAAATCTGTGCCGGCAAGGCAAGCTAGCAACCGCAAGCTGTTAGAAGGTTGACTCTTTCCACTCCATTCATTCTTCAGGCTTTGGAATTGTATAAGCGTACGGAATGTTACATTTTAGCAGAGAGCTGCATAGTAAAGATTTATACGTAAATTCATGCTACAATGGTTACAATAATTCTGTTCATTAAAATTACTTGTGGAATATCTAAGCCACACTTTCGAGAGGTGTGAACAGCTGTTCTGTAGCAGCCATTTAATAAAGTTTTGTTAAGACCGGAGATTGTATAAGATTAGGGCAATATTGTTGTATGTTATTTAATGGTATTTCCACATGAAGACGACATGGGTCCCTCATGATGAGGTGTATTTAAGGCAACAGATGATGGTTTTATTTCACTGTTGGCCATGAAATGATGCGGGTGTCAGGTGACCGCATACCCTATGTTGATGTTATAAGGACACGTGTTTAGTGGCAACTGGCGTGTATGGTACTGTATTTGAGTGTTCATGGTCATTGGTATTATACGAATCGAGATAGTGTCTTTTGCTTCTCGATGTGAATATTTAAGAGGTCTGATCTATAAATCTTCGAGTATGATGGTATAATTAAACACACTATAAGGGCTAAATAAAGTAATTAAACGGATGAATAATAATCATGAAATAGGTATTTTCTGAAATAAACAAATAATTAACTAATTGAAAACTTAAATAAATTTCCGATATAATAAAACTCTATAGCTTTGTTTTAAGTGATCTTCGACTTTCACTTGTTTGGTGATGCATTCTAAATACAGAACAGAATGAGCTGACACTGTTTGGAACTCCGATTGCAATTTCTTGAGCGAACCCTTGGAAGCCCAGATTTTAGCAATAAGTGACGTTAGCCGTGATTGTAATCACGCTGTTGCCAACCTAATCACAACACACATAGATGACGATCGCATGCAAACAGCTGATGATTCGTGCAGGGAGGGCGCAAAGTGCGCAAATATAGGAGGGTACACTATTTGTTTTATTGTTGTTGTTACCTGTGTTCATTTATGTCTTCAATAATTTTTTTAATTGTTAGAAATCCAATTGTGTAATAGCTTTGTAACTTTCTTTGGGTAGGCGCGTCTCGCCTACGTCTAATATTCAGATAGGGTTTAAATAGAATTCAGCAATATAACGTTAAATGTAAGGGATAACACCAACGTAACTTAGATCATACTTATTGTTGCTCGTAAATTTAAATTGATTTTTTTTGATTGTCGACGCTTAAAATAATTTGCTTTGCCTTAGATTCAGGGGTGTGACTATTCGTATTATTAATTGATTTTTTGTAATTGCTTAGGGTTTTACATACGTGTAATTCCCTCAGCTTGCTTTTTATATTTTTGTAATAGGACTTCACGAGGGTGTAATTTAAATTCAGTTTAGGGTTAGTTTATTGTTTTATTTAGCTTTGCGGACTAGCCGTTTTTACCCTCGGAAGTAGGGTAGGGTTTGTTACTTTTGAATAAACTTACGAAAATAACATAAGACTGGACTTGTCATTTATTAGCTTTGTTGTTTTTGATGTGCTTTCTTGGGCTAGTTCCTAACATTCCTACATCTCATTAACACCGCTAAGACCCCGAGGTTACTAGTCCCGTACGGACTGGTCTGAGAATGCACGTCCAAACCTTTCAGGGTTATGGGTTCGACAGATGGGGAAGTCAAGAGGGCTGTTGTGGTCAAGCGGTTCCCCGACCTTCTTGTCTGGCGGGCCTTGAGCAGGAGGCAGGAGATACTATGAAAAGAAAAGGAAGGCTGACCCCTCGCAGAAGGAGGGTACCAGGAAAGAGGAGACAAGGGCCAATTAAGGCGGGAATGGAAGAGATTCTCTAGGCCTTGGATACCCTAATACCGTCGGGGTCAGAAGAGAACAAGAGTTGACCAAGAGAGGTCGACAGGAAAGAAGACGGAGAGGAGCCCGACACAAGTAAGTGGAAGTAATGCCGGACTCAGCTGGGGTCCCATGGTTGCCACCCCACGTCCCACTAGATGTGAGCTCCTGGGGGAGGAACCAGTTATAGATATCTCGTGGTAATCGTAGGAGTAATATGTGAATGTGTAAAGTTTTGATGCCATTATTTCAGTGTTGCCAATTTAATTGATAGCAATTGAATATGTACAACTCACTTACTTCCTATAATTATTATCATATATATTATTTCAGTAGTATAGATCTCTCCTGCGGCGCTCACAAGCGACCGATCGTGACAAATGAGCATTTAAATGAAAGAGAACAGACATTAGCAGTGACTAATTGCACTTTAATTTCATAAATATCTATGATTTATTTAAAAAATGACTTTAAAAATGTACGAAATGTGTGATTTGCAGATACTGTTGCTGTAGGAAAATACGCTCCATAATTGCCGTCCACTTCACATTTTGGACACTGTGACGCCTGTTTCATGTCATTTTAACATTTTGAGGTCTTATCTTTATCATTTTGCATGGATTTCAGAAAACAGTAAATCAAAGGAATAAGTATTCAAATCGTATAATTTCATAAATATCGAATAACCGGTGAGTGTTACAGCTAAGCTGCCAATCAATGGACTCAGCACACAAATGACATTAGCAGTGACGAATTGCATTCTAATTTCATAAATCATGATTTGTAAGAAGTGTGCGTTTTGCAAATACTGTACTGATACTCTAACATGCTGCAATTTTGGTTGAAATAAAAACATCATAACCTTTCTCCTTGAGTCTCTCATTATAAACCTATTGGGGAAAGTGCGGTTTAGAAACAGGCGAGATTTCTTGCACGGGTTCGCTAGTCATTATTATTAATACTCTCGTGTATACACGCTTGTTATTACAGAAGGCGGGGAACGACCAGAACGGCATTTTAGTGCAAATTGATCTTCTACTGTATTTCATCTTTGTGATGAAAAGGTTTAACATACAGTATTTCGAGCTGTTGAGCACGTTTGCAGGTTTCCCTTCAGAGATATGGGTACAACACCCGTTGCTGAGAGGATAAGTGGCACAACTGTGTTTTCTTCAGTTGCCACATTTTCTTTATTCCTTATGGTAATTCACTGTATTTGCCGATTTTTTTACTGTAGGCTACACATGTTGCATGCTGTGTGCATTTCGCACAGTCATTTTGTCCATATCTCTCACCCGGAGGTCCCGGGTTCGATTCCCGGCTCCGATAGGGATTTTAGTAACTGACGTGAGGGCTGGAACGGGGAGCACTCAGCCTTGTGAGGATAATTGAGTGTCTGACAGTGAGGCAGCGCTCCGGTTACGAAAACCAACATTAACGGCCGAGGGGACCCGACGTGCTGACCAAGAATCACTCCAATATCTGCAGGCCAAATGGCTGGGCAGCGGTCCTTTGGTAAGCCCATGACCTACGTGGGCTGTAGTGCCAGGGGTTATATTATTATTATTATTATTATTATTATTATTATTATTATGATTATTATTAGTATTAATTTTGTCCAAATGCGTGTGTGTTTCGAATTTGTCCACACGAATAACGTCTGTTCTATTAGCTGGGATGGTTTTATTCGTTATCACAGTTGTGTTCAAATAGATGTTGTTGGTTCAATTACCAAGAACTGTGCTTGGTGTATATCCCACTTATAGCAGGGCCTATTGTTGAAAATTGTGGCGTTACCTCCTCGTTGCCATAAACATACTGGTTAGTAGTAAGGGTGTATGTTGCATATCGCAATGTCTGCGACCGTTCTATCACTATGTATAACTTGGGATTTGAAGTAACAC
The DNA here is from genome assembly GCA_946902985.2 of Meconema thalassinum. NCBI lineage: Eukaryota > Metazoa > Arthropoda > Insecta > Orthoptera > Tettigoniidae > Meconema > Meconema thalassinum. The sequence goes on along the minus strand of OX336389.2, from coordinate 61,973,733 downwards.
ACTGAATATTACAGGCTGTTTAATTATCTAATCTCCACAGTGTTAAATTCTTCTTCTCGTGGTCTGTACTGCTTCTAGTGCAATGACTGCTGGCGCTAGTATACAGAGAGTTATATACCGGAAACGTTTTACGACACAACTTGCTTCCTTCCTACGCTGTGGGAGAACATATGGGCCGACAATAAAATACAGTAAACCCAGATCAATTCACAATAAAGACGCTAGCTCAATAAAAGGAAATAGGGTTAGAGGCAGGTGACGTCACCATTCCGCCCCTTATAACCTCAATAACTAACTAAACTTGGTTTTGGAGCCTCGCTGTTCCACCAACTAAACAGCCCCTAAGTGACTTGGTCTAAAATCGTCAGACGTTGAGCATTTAACTTCCTCTAATAGCTAATACTAATAGCTCTCTGACGAAATACACTCCTGGAACAAATCAGATTCTCAAATGGACAATGGAATATATACTATTTTAAAATCTAAGTAAAGAAATGTTTTTTTTATTTTATTTTTATTTTTTTAGCGTATGGCTTTTAGTGCCGGGAGTGTCCGAGGACATGTTCGGCTCGCCAGAGTTAGTAGCTGCTTCTATTTGGACACCCAAGGGGTGAGCTACAAGTACCGTCGCGTGTGTTATCTGGGGAGGAAAGTGTGAATGTAAGAAGTCGTTGCCAGAAATTTCTCTGATGCACTGGAGCTCGGTAGAGGTATGCTTGTCCTGAGGTCATCTACGAGGAAAGATTCCTTTGCCAGGAGATAAACAAGTCTAGATCGTGTCGTTTTTGATACTCCTATCACCATCTTTATGTAGTTCGCTTTCACCCTTTCCAAGGTGGATAGGTTCCTCGTTGTTAAATGTGTCCAGATGATTTCAATGCCATAGGGTCATTATTGGAAGAATTTTTACTCTGAATAGCAACATTGCTGTCTCCAGACTGAGTGATCTGATGTCTTTTATTTCGTGCATTGCCATCATTGCTTGGGTTACCTTATCTGTGACGTGTTTTGTGAAACAATATGCACTCGATTGCAGTGTGATGCCTAAATATTTAAAGTCTGGAACTATCTTAAATTTTATATCCCGAATGAAAATCTCTGCTGAGGCGGGTATTCTTCCTCCTTTTCGGATGATCATGGTGTCTGTTTTTGAGATGTTGATGTCCAGCTTGTGTTCGGAGCACCACCTTTGCACGCCATTTACAGTTTCCCGGAGTTTTGTTAAATCTCTGGAGCCAATTACAATATCATCAGCATATGCGCAAGAGAATACTCCCTCCCTGTGGTTGATATTACAGTATAAACAGCAAGGGGCTCAGCGGGTCTCCCTGTAGAACTCCGTTTTATTGGGCAAATCGGTTCTGATAGAGTGAAGTTGTCCGAAATTCGTACTTCGTTCCATTGCAGTATTGATGTGATGAGATTGGTCCTTATGTTGTTGATGCCTAGCACCTCCTTTAGCTTTTCTGTCACTAGCTTCCTATTTATCATATCGAAAGCCTTTGTGAAATCTATAAAAATGGTGTAATATTTTCCGTTATCCTCTAAGGCATCCCATATTTGGTTTAGCAGGAGTTCAATAGCGTTTAGGGTAGATCGTCCCTTTCTAAACCCAAACTGGTTCTCTGGCTGAAGCTCGTTTATTTCCTCATTTATTTTTCCTGTTATAATTTTGGTGAATATTTTGAAGGGGAAGTTTCCCAGTGCTATGCCTCTGTACATATTGGGATCTCTTGGATCTCCTTTCCCTTTATATAAAACTTTTACAATTGACTTTCTCCACTGGTCAGGTATGGAAGCTGTTTCTATATATTTGTTATATAATTTTGTCCATATTGGGGCTAGCAGGTGTGCAGTGTCTTTTACATATTCATTATAGTTCCCGTCCGGTCCTTAACTGTTGTAATTTTTCTATGGTCTCCCTCCTCGACCGATAACACTCACTATCAAACCATATCTTTGCTCATCTTGTGGCCCACGGAATGGCGGCCTTTTGTAGGATTTCCTCTATTGTTCTTGTTGCGTCCTCCAGCCTTGAGTTATCTATTAATGAGTCTAAAAGTATTGTTGAATCTAGCATAGCTTCTACTTTCTCGACATCTATTTTCCTTGAAAGGGGATGAGTTGTCTTTTCCTGTAGGTTTCCCCATTCCCCTTGGATATGTATTTCAAGTGGTAAGTGTTTCCTTATCACAGCTTGGTTTGCTGTCCATAATGTAAATACATTTCCTGTTATTGGTCCTTTTGTAAGTGCAATATCTATTGTGCTCTTTCCGTTGTGTGAGATGTATGTGGGGATTGTGGGGTTGTTTAGCAGGATGAAGCCTTCTTCTTCCAGTTTCTCCAGGACTAGCTTTGTTTTGTAGTTCGGAATGTCTAATCTGCAGTTAAGGTCACCTGCGATAATTATTGGTTTATCTTGCTTGCTTTGAATGATCATTTGGCCTAGCTCGTCCATTATGTCGAATGCTGTTATGTTCGGTTGGAAATAAGAGGCTATTACTATGAGGCCGCCTATTTCCACAAGTAGGGTATGGTCCTGTTGCCTTGTTGATAATATCGGAGTTAGGTGTGGTTTTAGTAAGATAGTTATCCCCCCGGAAGGTCTACCTTTTTCTCCCTGTCTAGCTTTAAGATGAATACCATAGAAGTGTGGGTGTTGCCAGTCATCAGTGACGAATGTTTCCAATAGGATTGCCATATCGTAACCTATTAGAAAGTGTTCTGGGCTCATACTCATACCACACATTTCAACACTCGACTACAGCGGTTCAAATTCTTTTTCCTTGATCCGCGGTAGAGTCTATTGTTGTTGATTTTTTGGGGTTTTGCGGCATCATGGTCTTGTAGCCCCGTGCACTTGGGTGTGTGAAGAAATTGTCTGATAACCAGTGTTACTGGGATGTCTGTAGGCTTACTAGTTTGTGTACTTTTATACGAAGAAGGATTTGGGTAGGAAGCTGTTGTTGTTGCTTCATTTGAAATGCATGGACATCATGGTCATTTAGTCCCGTGTACTTGGGTGAGTGTTGAATTTTGTCTGATAACCTGTGTAATTGTGATGTCTGTAGGGGATGAATAGTAGATTGCGTTATATTTTGGCAGGGAACTTGATATATCGCTAGTCTTTGGAGAATGTTGAGTGGAGGTAACGTCATGGGTTCAGGACATTCTGGCGAGAAATTCTCTTTACTTACTATACACACGTCATCAGGCCATTGAAGTTGCATTTTAGGTATCAGATTCATATTTGAAATTGGATCTGAAATCATTTTGGTTACAACAACAAAAATTTCGTATGAAGTAGAAATACAAGAATTTAAGAAATGCAATCCACGCAATTAGGCTCCTCTGCCTATCCCGCCAAGATTCACAGTTCAATACTGCAGCGATAATAAAGAAGGGTACCGGTACTAAAATCCAAACCATGATTTCACGTCAACGGTTGAGAAATACATGGGCTTGGAATGGCCGTCCTACTCGTATTATAATACGAGGCACGTCCAGAAAGTAAGTTCCGTTTGGTAATAAAATTAAATTGTGTACAGATACAGAAAAAATATTTATTGCACAACATTCTACACCTCTTAAACTACTTTTTCCACATAACTGCCGAACTTTTGCAGGCATTTGTCATAGCGTGGCACAAGTTTTTGGATACCATCTTCATAGAAGTTTGCCGCCGACCGTAAACGAGAGTGAAGACTCCCCTGTAAGATATCCTACCGTTTGGCCACCACTGTTAGGCAAATTGCGTGCTTACCAGGAGAACTGCATATGTTTAGGAGTTCACCTGACCACATACGCAATTTGCCTAACAGTGGTGGCCAAACGGTAGGATATCTTACAGGGGAGTCTTCACTCTCGTTTACGGTCGGCGGCAAACTTCTATGAAGAAGGTATCCAAAAACTTGTGCCACGCTATGACAAATGCCTGCAAAAGTTCGGCAGTTATGTGGAAAAGTAGTTTAAGAGGTGTAGAATGTTGAGCAATAAATATTTTTTCTGTATCTGTACACAATTTAATTTTATTACCAAACGGAACTTACTTTCTGGACGTGCCTCGAATGTCTGCAAAATTTCGGTCAAGCGGTGACTGGAAGGGTATAATTGCTATTAGAGGGATAGTTGAAATTTGTTTTCAAAATTATGGTGTGCCTTTTAAGATCATATGGGAACATTTGTTACGAAACTCTAAAGTCGGTTATTATTCCAGGTACAGACTTTCGATGTGTCAAGTGATTGCGTGGCAGGAAACAAGTCAACTTGCTGTCCGTTTACCACACAGTAGGTCAAAATCAGATCTCTGATTTAGTGATTAAATGCGAATATTTCTTGAACTGAAATGTAGTCTTATTCTAGTTAAAATCCGTATTACTTCCGAAAGCTAACATCACTAGTATACAATATTGCAATTATGTCATCAGCTCTATGCTAGCCTTCACAATATTATTCCTCTGGATAAGAGGCACAAAACACATTGAATATACGAGTATCATGTTCAAAACATATTAAGGAACTTTAAACAGCCATCCAGAACTGGAGCTTACGAGTGACTGGGTGACAAATCACATACGGTACCCCGTCCATTCCCCCAGTCAACATCACGTCGACCACCTCGTTGTGTAGTGGATAGTATTCTTGTATGTCGCCCTAACGTTCCAGTTTCGATTTCCGTCTCTGCTAAGAAATTTTAATTTTGTTCTGAAGGCTGGAGCGGGTTACACTCGGCCTCGGGGGAAAAAACTGAGATCAGGTGGGTTCAATTCGCACCTCAGTCCTTGGATGTGATTTTCTGTTGTTTCCCCACTTATACTCCAAGCAAATGCTGGGATGGTTCCTAACTTAAGGCCACAACCACCTCCTTCCCAATCCTCACCTGAAATGCGAATACACACACCAATACAACCATCAGACAAATTCCACTCACACAAATACACGGGTCTACATGACCACGATGTCGCAAAGCCCCTTAATAAATGCATAACATCAGCATCACGTGATGTCTAGAAGAGGTCCCCAATCCTAATGTTGCTTAACTTACGTGAGCGGTAGAGCTCCTATGAAAGGCAAAATGACCATTAGTACCATATGTATGTGGATTAGGCTATTGCTCGACCCTCTGATTGATGATGGGAACAGGGGGTTATTAAAGTACAATGAAGTCATCAAGTACGGTTCTCATGCACATGTCAAGTTTTAAATTAAAACACTCTGAGTATGCAATCTTCTTTCAATTGGTTCATATCCTAGTCTATAAAGAGCAGGCTAATATTGGTAGTCGTATGCAGTGATAATAATCTGACAGACCAAAATGGAACCGTCTGTGGTGATACAATGCCCCTACATTTATTTGAGCTTTCCATAAAGACGGTGACATTGTACGCGTTTGTATACATGTCCGGCCCCGCAGCTAATTGTTTAGTATGGCTGGAATGGACCCGGGTTTGATTCCCGTCTGGACCCAGGGGATTTTAAGCTCCTGTGATTAATTCCTTCTGGCTCGGGGACTGGTTGCTTGTGCCGTCTTCATGAAAAATCTAAATTCAAGCAAGGAGAAACATTAAAACAATTAAAAAAAGAAAGACCTAAAACGTGCCCATCGATTTCACCTATCCTCTGGTCCAATCAGGCATTCATAGTCTTAAGAAATCTCTCTTATGCCAAAAGTTCAAATGACAGAAAATGCATGTTGAAGATACTCGTATCGCCACTTAACCATTCGCTCACATGCTCCCAATATCTTCAAAATGTGTTCTATTAGTATCACAGTGGTGGTGAAATTGTTAGTTCAGTGGGGGTTGTTTTATGACACTAATGTAAGTTTTGTGTAATTGTAAAAATGCCAAGCTGCAGATAAGCTTCCTTCAAGATTCAAAATTTACCATGAAATAAGTGATGGATGCAGAGAAAGTGCAATGATGCTGCTAATGGGGTGTATGATGTCTGGCATCTACTCTAAGTATTAATATACATGCGGAGGTATTATCTAAATACTGTGGAAGGAAAGAGTGTAGTGGGGGGAGAGTGTTGTTCTTTGAGTAAATACACTCTGTATTGAGGAATGGGGAGAGCAAAGGTTATACAGAACTTCTGGAGAGCAAACCATATACTGGGAAAGAAATTGAAATATTATAATTTGTTGGGCACGTGCTGAAACGTATTGGCTCACATTTCCAGCTCTTGCGGGGATATTACAATGGTAAACTAAATGACTGCAACAAAGTTTTGACACAACAAGGACGTCTTACAGTACGTAAACCAGATAAACAGAAATAGTGATATGGACAAGCTATGAGCGTAATTTAAATAATGTTGATACAGTAACTTGAATACGACTGTATAAGCAGTCTACTGACAACCATTCTATAGATAACCTTTGTACACAGGGTAATGATACAGCTCATAATACTCAAGTAACAGACGAGAAGTACCACTTCCCGAAGCTGTTAGAAAAAAACTTTACGAGCTTTACAGTAATCGCATATGATGTGTAACATCTGACAAAGAAGAAACCTCACATGAAATTGTTGATACACTGGTATTCTATGTCTAGCCCTTATTATTCCCGTTTTCCTACGGGGTCGGGGATGAGATGCGATGGAAGTCTTTGTGGCGGATGTTTTACGGCCGGATGCCCTTCCTGACGCCAACCTCACGAGAGGAGTTAATGAGAGATGAAATGAATGGTGGTGAATGAAACTGGGTAAGGATGTGGAAGAAAGCGGCCGTGGCCTGTCAGAAGGTACCGTCCTAGCATTTGCCTGGAGTTGAAAATGGGAAACCACGATAAACCATTTCAAGGACGGCAAATTGTTGATACATCGGTATTTTATAATATTATTGGCACAAGTATTAATCTATTGTAAAAGGGAGTGTTTTACAGATATTGTAGTTTATAATACGGAACTCATTTTATTAGAGGTTTTGTAGCTCCCACCAGCACTAGCCTAAATAAAGAATACGATATGGATCAACCAGATTAATAGACGCGACACCGCTCATAACCTTAAATTCCCTGTAAATAGGCCAACTTGCGAGTAAATGCAATGTGCACAGCGGTAGATAATGAAAGGCTTGCCCAGTTCCCGGACCTCTTGATTCACAGACAAACTCGTAATTTCATATGGATTCTGTTAAAATGAGTCATATTGATATGATAAATACCGTTTAAAACGATAATCTGGTAGCAAAAATATCTAACCCGTCCGGGATTCAAACCCGAGATCTCTAGATTCACAGTCAGAGACGCTAACACCACGGATATTTCGACCACGCGAATATTAAGCACAAGATGATGACTTATTTTCACATACCAATAATACTACATCACGGAATTAAGTTTCATTTATATTTTGCTGTTTCGATAATGTTCCTGCGTGAAATTGAGTTTAAAATGCCTTATGAATAGGCCCTCTTGTGAGTAAAGAGAATGTATTCATCAATAGTTCATGAAGGCTTGCTCAGTTCTCGTATAAACACAACGATTATATTATATTGATGACTGCATTACCGTTATGTGGGTTAATATTTGAAAAGCCATAGTGCACAAACATAATACCGGCAATGCCGACTACTTAAATGTTTCATATTAAAGAATTTTATCATTTAAATACTGATACGAAGACTTCGAACATCTGCCATGTTCTTTGTTTCAATCAGTTGACACCAGAGTTCGCATGAGCGTTTACCGTCAGAATGAAACTGTTCAGCAATGCGACCCAGCTGGCAGTGCGTCTTACACACTTCCGTCCGATCCACTTCCGTCCCATTTTTCAAAATCACTCCCACAAACATATCCAGCAACCGAGTGGAAAGATGTTACACATCAAAAATTATCAAATCAGTTTACACTCATGCTTGGCTCACTGTGCCCTTCTTCGGAAGTGCATTCATAGAAGATTTAAAAACCCGATCAAGTCCTTCAACAACATAATTTGGACAAGGGTGTAGATGTTAGAAATCTTTTGGTGTACATGGTGCTGTGGTAAAATTCAATGAAGGGAGCGAAGAAACCAGGTAGAGACTTAATCAAACATTGTAGAGACATTGACATTTCCGACTGGAAGTGAACTGTAAGGAATCCAGAAAGAAGATAATGAACCTTCAGTGACTCAGAGAGAAACAGAAATAAAATGGCCCTGCAATTCATCGACATATTTTAAAGTTTCAGTGCATGTACCATTTTTTTCAGGAATTTATAGAAGGGCAATCAGTTGCTATAGTCTCAAATGTGAAACCCTAAAAGCTTGGAAATCCTTGAAACATATTCAGTAAAACATGTGGAATTAAGACACATCTACGGAATCAATTCTGTAAATATACTGGTTGCCAATACAGTGCGTCTGTAAAAGAGGCAATTTTGAACAACGCATCTTCCTACACTTTATCCAAAATTCATCGGAAAAAGTAACTTCATCGTAAAAAGATGCATTAACACTGGACATTTCGCATCTCTTTACAAAGTTCCAAGACACGCTCGCAAGTATCTTTCCCCATCGACTCTGGAATTCATTAGTGTTGGCTAGCCTCTTGTGTTTCTCGAGGCAAGACAGTACGTGCCTGTTTATTTAAAAGTTTGTGCGAATGATGGAAGATGTGCGTGAGTAGAGGAAGGAGATGAAAAAGAACAAGATGAAACTGCTGGGGATAGAATTCGCCTCAAACTTGCGAGGAACAATTCTTCTTCCTAGTGAACGCCTATTATGGATTGCAATTGTAAGAATATAAGAATGACGTTGACAAAATAAAGTGATGCGTATAGCTCAACGATTTTAATCCTAGAAGTAGTGTAACTCGAATGATAGAAAAAAGATACGAGCCTTACAGTAGTCGCGTATGATGTGTAACATCTGACATGTTATCCTACTCGTACGCTACACAGCTTGGACATTCTTAAAATGTTAATTTACACTCCATTTTCATACTGGTACTATGATGAATGTATAGATTGAATTGGAGATATGCTACTGTCACATTTGTGGCGTAGCGGTCAAGCTGTTAGTCTCTCATTAAGGTAGACCGGGTTTGATTCCCGGTCAATACATGTGTGATTTTCGAATTGAAATGCCATGTCCTGTGGTTCGCATTCCACGTAAAAGGGAGGTACCGTGGATCATGATCGTGAGATTAACGGACACGCAAAACTACAAGCTTCCTTCCTTCCTTTTACATTAATAATTCATACCAACAAAGTGACACACAACGTCGACAGTACTCTCAAGTACTGTGAGCACATTCCTCAGTAACTATAACATTCACTATTCTCAAGGCTCTCATACAGTTCGTCGTAAACAATCAAAACATGGCTTCCTACAATCATGAAATGACCTAGTCTCACATATGATGAAAATTCAGCTTTTATTTCACTCACCCACAGCTTGACAATAATGCCGCTTACTTAAATGTAATTTGTAGTCATTGTCCTACCCCATGTGATATTCAACCTTGAACGTGAAGCTTCATAAACTGCTCAATGACAAATGAAAGTCGGTGAAACATTTGCCACTGTGCTCGTCAAACCAGTGCCTGCTAAATGCACTGCCCACTGTATTGCCATAACATTCTCGCGCTACAGAGCACACACTGCCTTGTTTCCAATACAGACATTTTCAATTGTACAACCAGCTGGCAGTGCGTCTTCACTTCCGTCCGATCCACTTCCGTTCGATCCACTTCCACCCGATTCACTTCCGTCCCATTTTTCTGGCAGTGCGTCTTCACTTCCGTCCGATCCACTTCCGTTCGATCCACTTCCGCCCGATCCACTTCTGTCCCCAATTTTCAAAATCACTCCCACAAAACTATCCAGCAACCGAGCGGAAAGATGTTACACATCTAAAAATAGGGTGGGAATCTCTGGATGATAGAAGGACGAAATCCAGACTATACGCTATGTTTAACACTTACAATAATCGGCCAGCATGGGGAGAACTAAGCAGACGTCTGGGAAATCCCACCTACCTGAGCAGGGCAGATCATCCACATAAAGTCAAGGTCCAACCACAGCATACAAATTATGGGAAATATTATTTCATTAACCGTGGTATTGATAATTGGAACTCATTACCTACCACAGTCTTAGAGCTTTTCCCTAAACATATTGATGTGTTTAAGACAAGACTGAATTTCTGTGTAAATACTACGATGTAATTACTATAGTTCCCAAATCGCGACTTGTGTACATTAACCCTTTATAAGACAAAACTATTTTTTACTTTTATGTGTTTCAACATTTTAATTTATTTTAATTATTATAATTATATAATGTTATATTTTGTTTCTCTAATTTCAATGTTTATTATATATTTCTTTTTAATTTTCAATTTATGTCTTATAGATTTAATTTTGATATTTTTATTGAATTAATTAATTAATTTCGAATTGATTTTTACAATTATTTTCATGTTTATTATTTTAATTTTTATATTTCTTTTATTATTAAATTTTATTTTTATGATTTTTATTTCCATATTAATATTTTACGTTTACAATTTAATTGTTTAATGTTTTAAGTTTTTTTTTTTTTAAGTTTTATCCAACACATTACGCCAATATTTGATATTTGATTTTTGATTTTTAGAAATACTAGCACTTCGGCATGAAGTTCTCTGAAATTTGGCTGAATGATTCAACTATCAGCATCTTTGAAAACATAAACTGTCCTTGTGACAGGTGGTTAATATAGAGACCACTATCCCATAAAGGGTTAAGTGTGTTTGCTATTATTGTTGGTAATTTTCTGTAAGTGTACAACTTGCCACCGGGGAATTACCCTCATTTGCCAATAAAGTAAATGAATGAATGAATGAGAAGATGATATTGTTTGAATTTTTTGGAAGGTTAAGATTAACCATGTTTCTGATTATGTTTTTATACTAGAGCTGTCGATCGATTAATCGAATTTTAGTCGGTTTCACACAGTGTCAGTTCGAACGAAAAAAATTTCGATAATAAAATAGTACATTATGCAACGAGCCTATAATGGCTATAATTAAGACACGAGTATGTTTATAAAGCGAGTGTAAGCGAGTTTTATAATTTCCATACGAGTGTCTTAATTACCATTATAGGCGAGTTCATACGACTGTTTATGTTCGACGATAATTATAACTTTATTATATGTTTTAACATAAATATTCATAAATATCTGTTCAGTCACTAGAATTTTGTGATCGGGTGCTACGCTGGGTAGGATATCTCTGTCTTCTAAGCTCTCTGGCCGACCGACGCATGCGCTCTGTGTGCTTCAATGCCATATGTGCAGATTGTGCACCAGTATTCAGTAAAACTATCACCGAAGTCGTTTCAAAACAACGCGCTGTGTAGAAATTGAATTTGGGGATATTAAGGAACAGTGCTATTTCTTGTCTCATACTCACCAGTTTATTTACGCGAACATATGGACGGTGCACTTTCGGTAATTTATATAGACATGTTGGATTTTGAGCGCATGCGCGAAGGTATTCTTACGTGATTGGTCACACGACTGATTCTTGAGCTCTGATTGGTGGGAGAAACTGTTTCTTAATGAAAAATAGTGTTATAATGAGACTCATTATGATACACTTTTCTGAGACATAATAGTCAGGGTCGAACATAAAATGTACAATGTTTACAATTCCATTTGCTTTTAGGAAGATATAATTTAAATTTTTTATTGTATTGGTGGGCGAAGCCTCCATGGCTTAGGCGGCTGCATGCCGGCCTCTCACCGCTGGGTCCGTGGTTCAAATCCCAGTCACTCCGTGTGCGATTTGTGCTGGGCAAAGCGGAGGCAGTCAGGTTTTTCTCCGGGTACTCCAGTTTTCCCTGTCACAATTTCATTCCAGCAACACTCTCCATTATAATTTCATTTCATCTGTCATTCATTTAATCATTGCCCTAGGGGAGTGCGACAGGCTTCGGCAGCCGGCACAGTTCATATCCTCGTCACTAGATGGGGGCTTCATTCATTCCATTCCCTCACCCAGTCGGTCGACTGGAAGCAGGCTGTGGATTTTTCATTGTATTGGTGGCGTGCAAGTAAAATAAATAAATTCAAAAGCATTTAAGTTAATAATATTATTTAAAATATATTTCAGTATTGATTATTTAATGGTACAAGTGGAAGTTCACAGTCACTCTTCTTTGCTCCAAGACTTCAGACATGTTAGTGAGTTGACATGCTCAGAACTATGGGCTGCCTTGATGCAAAGGCATGAGCATCAGCTAACTTTAATGACCTGTCAATCTTACAATAGCTGATACGAGCACGCCAAATGGCGAATATTAATACACTACACAGGTTTTGTGCTACGCAAATAGTACATTATGCAACGAGCCTATAATGGCAATAATTAAGACACGAGTGTCTTAATTACCATTATAGGCGAGTTGCATACGATTGTTTATATTCGACGATAATTATAACTTTATTATACTGTATATTTGAACATAAATATTCATAAATATCTGTGTGATTCAGTTACTTCAGTTAGTGAACAGGGCGCGCTGGCTTTGCTGACTGAACAGAGCGCATGCGTGGGTCAAAGCACTTCGAAAGCAGGGACCATTTACATTGCTTGGCAATGCTATTGTTTACAGCCTGCATGATGAATAGTGCCGTCCAGCTCTAGCATTCACTAATATTGTCACCGAAGTCGTTTGAAAGCAATGCGCTGTGTAGAAATTGGCGTTGGGGATATTAAGGTACAGTGCTATTTCTTGTCTCATATTCGCCAGTTTATTTACGCGAACATATGGGACGGTGCACTTTTCATGTCGGTAATTTATATAGAAGAATGCTGTGTTGCTAACTTCTGGATGTAGATTCAATAATTTCTTGCATATGTCATAGTATTTTCTTGTTACCGTAAAGGTTCGTGCTGATTTTGTCTTTGTGTTTATGATTGTAACTACAGTGGTTGATCCGATATCCAATTTGAACTTTCAAATCATGTAATTCATGTCCGACATGTTGGATTTTGAGCGCATGCGCGAAGGTATCCTTATATAATTGGTAAATGAATGAGCTCTGATTGGCTGCAGAAACTGTTTCATAATGAAAAACAGTACTATAATGACCATAATTATGATACAGTTTTCTGACTTAAAATATTTACATTTCGACATCGTCGAACATAAATCATTACTTTTCCCTCACCACACTACTATTTTAATCGGTTCGATTAATCGAATAAACGCAGCGTTTCCCAAACTGTGGTACGCGTACCATGGGTGGTACGCTCGCACTGCTGTAGTGGTACGCGGTGATGTTACGAAAAATATAACAAATATTAGATACGCTACGAAAATATAAAAATATAAAAACATTGATATGTTGCTGAAGGACTTTAAGGCCAAAGATAAGGAGCAGTTTTATGAATTGAATTTTGATTCAGAACTAAGGCAAACTTTTTCAAAAATGGCTCTTGTGAACTTCTGGGTTGAGAGGCGTGCAGATATGCAGACATAGCTGACAAAGCAGTTAGACTTTTACTGCCTTTCACTTGTGTGAGACTGCATTTTCTTCACTTGTTTATCTCAAGAATTAATACCTGAATACGCTCCTTACAGTGGAAAACTATCTTCGTTTATGACTCACCAATCTTAAACCAGACATTCATAAGTTGGCTTCTAATCTTCAAGCTAACACCTTCACATTGAAGTTGTTAGTTGAACTTTGTTTTCTTAAATGTTTAATTATTAAGAGTTTTTTTTATTAATAGTATTTGTACTAACTTAAGTCGTTTCTGAATGTTTGAATTGAATAGGCTACATATTGTAATACATCATAAAACAACTGGACACACTTTTTATTATTTAAACATTAACTTTAACAAACACAATAATCCATCTTTTGGTCTGCTACATAGTGGTGGTGGGTGTTATAGTGTAATGTTTTTACTTGGGCGTACTATTCACCGGAAAATACTACTGCTAAGTTTGATCTATGTTGGGCGCCAAGCCGGATACACTGTGTTCCAAGCTAAATTTATATACTTAATATCGACCCCTAGCGTGAGTAAAACATATGAGAAACTCTTAATGACTAGGCCGTGGGATGATTGGATCATCAACCCAGACAACATTTGATTGTGGAGAAGGATGTGGTATTACAACTATTGCTACCTACTGGAATCAAAGAATCTACTTTGTAAAAATTGAATTTAATATACTTAGAAAACATTATAGCATCTTGAATAAAATTAACACTATTAACGGAGCATACTGCTTTAACCATTGCCACGAACAAAATTACTTAATACGCCGGTCGGGAGAATAACGTGAATTTAACTTATTTCCAAATTTATGCTTAAAGAATTTATATTGGCCCTATCGAAAAACTGAGAGTGTGTGTCGTAGATTACATGAGCTTACGAACGGAAACATTGTCTCCCACATGCTTGAAGTCTCGTTGCGTCTGATGTTCTTCATTGAAGTTGACGGCGTCAGGTTCTGCCTCGTAGATTAAAAGTTATTGTTACTGCTTGTGGTGGAGTATAATCCATGAACCACAGCACGTCGTCTGCCTTAGCACTGGAAGACGCGTGGAACCCATGATCTAACGTGATCAGCGGAGTTAGCGTGAATAAATTGTCCCATTTGGCACTTGCGAACAAAGTATGTGCTTACTGCACCAAGCGTAAAGTCTCAATGAAAAGTCCCCTCTTCAACCAGCGCGTTCACTATATGGCCTTCCAGCTTCTCCCACCAGAGTCTAGCTTCACACCGCGGCCTCGCTGCTTCGACCAATCCGCGTGCGTCACGTTTCTCGCCATGCCCGACCTACGTTGCTTCTTCTTCCTTGATTGGCTGGTCACCTCACGTGGCTCTACGCGCCATGAGGTTCCTTCCCCTGGACAAGAAGCGTCCCTGTACATTTCCGTTTTACCGGGCAAGACGTAAATATTACCTCGTTTTCTTGGTTTGAAGTGTTCCCTCGGATTTCGTAATTCTCTTGTACTCCAATCTATTCTTGTATTGAAATACCCAGTGAGTCACACACCACTCTCTCTTAGCCCTAATGAATAAAATCCCGTCTTTACGTATGAAATGATTTGCCGTGCAATTTATATATTGGAATCATCCAATATAGATACGGATTTATACTAGTAGAAATCCTATCTGTAATCTTCCAAATTTAAAAGCTCCCCAAAAAAATGACGTAATAAATATTAATAATAATAATAATGTGAAATATAAAATTGAATAAACTGAAATAATTTAACTCGGCTGGATTATTGCCGCGTTTAACAAATATGATATAGTCGAACTGACTTGTGTTAGTGGCATAAAACCCCCTAGAAAAACATGTTACATTCGCCTCGAATGATCATGTGCTTTACCATGCATATGGCACAGCACATGATGATTCCAGACACGTTAGAAAAAAAACCTCCAATATACAACTTACACAAATGAAATGACCCTTTACACATATGAACACATATCAACGCTCAATCATGCGCTTTGCGCTAATGTTCGTCTCGTTATGACGTGTTCTTATTTTGTCACTTCATAATGTTCGTCATTCTCACGAATGTTCATTCTGCCACTCCCCCTCTCATCATTCTATGTGGGGAAAATTACATATATAAGTGTGTTCCCTCTGTATCCACAATTCACTACACACGCATTTATGGTGTTCAGTAGAAAACCACTGCGGACCTCTTCTAGAAATATTAGGTGCTCCACACCTACCGTATACCAATATCATGGTACACGATATCACACGATCACACACGATCCCACACGATCACACACTCGCGGTAGGGCAAAGTGATCTACTTCCCACCTTCTCTGTGAAATTTTTAATTAAAAGGAAAGACATGACTGTAAAAAAAAACAGTAAGTACCCATTACTTATAACACGAGATATTCCTGTGCCGTATGTGCCCTAACTTACTAAGTACATGTAAACTAAAACCCACCTTACTCTAGATCACAATTTCTCATATTCGTCGCTCAGCCAGTAGTTAACAACCCAGACCAGTCCACCTATCGAACCTGACCTAGTTACCACAACTTTTTATCTGTTACTTATATACAACAGCTCATGAGGTCTTGTACCTCGTTCACAAAATACCTTAATTTTATCCAACCCTGATCTCACATAGCTAGGTCGTAAGCAGGAGTCACGTGTGCTGATGTGTATGAGCTTCATGAATGACTGTCTCGCCTTCTGATGGCCCATCTTTTATCTCGTGGACGCCTTTAGCTAACAAGCCCTATACAAGCGCTCCCCCATCTCTTGGAGATAAATGGGAATCCATCAGCGCTGCCAAAATGGCCTTGGTGCATCGAGACAATTTAGTGCTCAACAGCATCCTCCACTCCCTTCATCTTTCCCTGTGCCTTAAAAACTGTCATTTACTTACATACTACCCCCCTGTGTGACTTATGATACGCCTGCCTTGAAGACCAGATCTTCCCCGCACCAAATACCACGCTTACTCATTTGATAGGCTGGCTTGCCAGCTAAGCACACTTATTTTATGACACATATTTCTTAAGACTATGAATATTATACGTTCCGTATAACCTTTTTCCCTGACCGTCCTCCAGCACATATGCTGTTTTGCCAATACGTTTAGACACTACAAATGGGCCCTCATAGAGGTAGAAAAACTTGGACATAACTTTCTCTAGCTTATTTGACTGTTTCGGCACTCTAAGTAAGACTTTGTCTCCCGGCTCGAATAGGTCAAATTTAGTTTCTTTTTGTTGGCGAATTCTCTTTTGAGCTGACTTAGATAAATTCTGTTTCGCCAACTGGACAATGACATCCATCCCCGGTTGTTTTCTCTCATTTAACCCCAAGACTCTAGCAAGTTCATTTTGTGGTCTTTTTCCGAAGTGTACTTCGTGTGGCGTCAGTTTCGTGCTCTCATGCTGGACAGAATTCAGCCAAGTCTCGACTTTGGGAAGATGTCCAACCCAGGCCGAATGCTTATCATGCACTAGAGTCCGAAAAAGACGACCCACTTCCCTTAATGGACGCTCTGCAGGATTACCCTGAGGGTACCTTACAGAGGAATGAACGTGTGTAACCCCAGCTTCTTGCATACTGGTTCTACATTTCTTTGCAACAAACTGTGGTCCACTGTCAAATAATATCCTGAGAGGAACGCCAAACTCGGGTATATAACTATTAATGATCAGTCGGCTACACGCTAGACCGGTGGCTTTCCTTAGCGGATATAGCTTGACATACTTACTAAAAGCGTCAATAACTATAAAAATGTATTCGTAGCCGTACTGTCCTTTAACGATCGGGCCAAATAAATCCACACACAGTAGTTCCCCGGGACTACTTGTGAGAACAGCCGATCTTTCCCCAACTAAATATTTAACTGGATACTTGCTTCTCTGACAGGTGTCACACCTAGCTAAGATCCTTCTAACATCCCTTCCCATTTTACTCCAAATAAAGTTATGTGCAATTTCATAGAAGACTTTGGTAGCACCAAAGTGTCCTAGTTCCTTATGAATGAACCAAATAAGTTCCTCCCGTAAACTGGCAGGAACACATATTGCCCACCGATTCCTCCTACATTTTCGTGCAAGATGCCCATCCTGCATCTTGTACGTGAACCGCCCTACTTTCACACACTCCTCGTCGCTTGCTTCTAATATGGCCAGAGGCTCCCTTAAATTACGTCATCACGTTGCTCCACTAACATATTTCTCAGCGTCTGTAACGATGCCCTGTTGCTGCTGTCCACACATGCACATAACAAAATACCGTCCTCTGCCTTAACAACAGGATTATCCCTACATAAATTTGTGTCCGTATAAAGCATATCTGCAAGAATGTTATCTTTCCCTTTAATATATTTTACTGTGAATTCGTATTCCTGAAGTGCAAGAATCCACCTACTAACTCTGTTAGAACTGAGTTTACATGTCCTCATATATAATAAAGCATGGTGATCTGTATGAATCTCAAATTTACCCCCAACTAAATACATCCTAAATTTTCCTAAACTGAAAACAATTCCTAAAAGCTCTAACTCAGTGATAGTATATCTTTTCTCTGCTGCTGTAAGTCCTCGTGATGCTAAAGACACGATTCACAAATTACCCTCTTCATCTCTCTGACACAATACTCCTGCAATTCCTATATGTGACGCATCAGTCATTACCACATATTCCTTATCTTTCATAGGATACTTCAGCACCACAGCTTTCTCATAGCCTGCCTTCAGCGCTTGAAATGCCAGATCATGCTTGGACTCCCATCTCCAGCGATTACCACTTTTAAGCAATTCTCTAAATGGTTCTACTAACCCTGAGTATTTAAGAACGAACCTGCGGAAGAAATTACAAATACCAAGGTATGTTTTCAACTGTTTTACAATCTGTGGTACTTCTGCATTAAGTATATTATTAACCTTACTTTCCTCTGGTGTCTCACCCCTACTTGACACTTTATGACCTAAAAATGTCACTTCTGTCTGACAGAATGACGACTTGGACAGTTTCAGAGTGAACCCTGCCTGATCTAACTTTTGAAATACACTGTCTAAATGACGTAGATGCTCCTCAAAACTGCGTGAACTGATTACCATATCATCGATGTAAATAGTTACAAACTCTCCCGTGTCATCTTCTAATGCGATGTTTAAAGCCCTAATTAAAGCTGCTGAGCTACTTTTTAAACCATAAGGTACCCTGAAAAACTGATATAGGTTATATTTATGACTAAAAGCTGTAAATGGCCGATCTTCATACATAAGTGGCAATTGCCAGAAACTGGAACTTAAATCACACATGTGAAATACTTTTTACCCTCAAATGTCTGCATCAACTCTTCAATGGACATGGACTTCAGCTGATCTGAACTGATTCTACTGTTAACTAAACGAGCGACTAAACAAATTCGGACTGTACCATCAGCCTTCGGTACTGTAATTAAAGGATTAACATATGGACTGTTGGAGTGCTCAATAATGCCATCTTCAAGCATCTGGTTAATTTGTGCCTCCAATGCACCCTGATAAGCGAAAGGTATAGGATATCTATGTCCTGTAAATACTGATCTATCAATAACGTTCAATGAATGTGTATAGCAATTGGCCATGCCAATGCGATCCTCAAAAACTCTCCTATTATACAATAACACATCATAGAGCAGAACACACTGGTCTACCTCTATATGCCCTGAAATGCAGCATAACGTAACGAGTCCTATAGACTACCGTTCGTAATCAAACTGCCCACAAAAATTTGAGTATCACGCTCTTCGGCTGGTGATATCTCACTTAAAGATCAAATCACTCCTACAACACTACTCCCCTGAACATTGTCGTTGAACGCTACCTCTACTTCAGAATTATTCCATTTAAATTTCAAACTACCTACTTCATAACATAAGTTACCAGACACTCTACTTAGCCAATCTCAACCCAAAATAACACTGAAAACTAAGTTTGGAATTACAAGACAAATCTGCTTTTCGATATGATTATTATTTTTAATGTCCACTAAAACTTGCTTAGAAATAACTTTAGACCTCTTCCCTACAGCTGTGATAACAAAAGTGCTTTTAATTGGCATCTCCTCAAAATTTACACCAGTTCCTTTAATTTTATCATAAAATGCACTACTTATGCAACTCTTCATACAACCACTATCAATTAAAACATCGGTGAGCGCCTCGGACACGTTAAGTTTAATAATGGGGCTTTTACTAGCCACCTCCTGGATAATACGTTCATCATTTAATTCATGCAACAATTCATTTCTTACATTTAGGTCATAGTGTTCCTGTATAATTGTATGGACAGGGCATGCTACAGACTGAGATTCTGACCTTACTTCGCAGCCTGGTTCGCGTTTAAAGAACCGCTACAGCTGGCTGTAGTACTACTAACTACTGCACTGGTCAGGTTGTTCTGGGCTGTGTTGTCATTGTTTGGCTGTATATTACTACCACTAGGCTGGCCTCTTCCTTGACCCCTATTCTGGTTGTAATTATTGTCATTATAATTTCTCCCATGATTTCCCCAGAAATCATTATTTCTCCCTTGATTTCCCCTGAAATCATTGTTCCTCCCTTGATTACCCCTGAAATCATAGTTCCTACCTTGGTACTGATTACCATAGCCATTTTCTCTGTTCGGATTCTGCTGATTATTATTATTATTATTCCTATTTTGAGCATTGGCCCCTTCGCCACCGTTCCCTTGAACTTCCTGATGCCTGGCTTCATTAGGCCTATTATTACCCTGGTTCCTATTGAAATTGTCCTCATAACCCCCTCTCCCTAGTGCATCAAATGTGCTTAACAAATTTTCTACTTGTGATATTGTCTTTACATTCTGGATACAAGCAGCCTCTTTGATCCTATAGGGAAAGTGCCTAAGTAGCAACCTCACCACATCACTTTCCTCCTTCAACCCATCCAGATATTTACACACTAATACCTGCCCTAAAACGTATTCGGTCATGGTGGAGCTTCCTTTAGGGTTATATTTACCACACACTACTCCCTCACGATGCTGCGACTGAATAACCTCATTCCAGTACTTTTCACAGAATTTCATTTTAAAATCATTAATATCAGTAAACTTGTCTCTATAGACAGCAAACCAGTTCCTTGTCTCCCCTACAAACGCTTGCTCTAAAATTTCAACTACCTGGCACCACTCAATACTACCATCTTCCAACCTCTCCCCGAATTTATTTTCTATAGTATTCATGAACTCCATTGGGCACCCCTGTCGATTGCTGAACTTACCCAGTTCTACCTCCCTGTGTGTGCTATTCACAAAAACTGGCCTATTCTGACTATTTTCTTGCCTGATCCTAGCTTTTAATTTTAATTCTAATTCTGCGATTTTCTCCTCAGCCTTCCTCTCAATACTGTTTACTGTTAATTTAATGTTTCCTTCTGATTCATCTACTTTATCATATAGCTTTGCTTGTTTCTCCTCAATCTTGCTAATGCTCTCTCTTAAATCATTTACTTCTGCAACTATTTGCGAGTGGACTTTCTCAATTCTACCCCCCAGCTGTTCCTTAACCTCTTTAGTTGATACCTGAATCTTGTCAATCCCCCCCCCCCCCCAATTTCTTTTTAACCTTCAGTGTTTCTAATTTAACTAATTCCTTTAAATTTTCACCCTGTGTGCTGATTCTACTTTCCAACTCCTCCTGTACTTTTCCTAATTTCTTGTCTACATCTGCAATGATCTCTTTAACCTTCTCTTCCATTACTCCTCTGATTTCTCCTCTAATCTGCTCCATTTTCACACTAATTTCCTTGTTGTTCTTATCTAATTTTGCATTATTCTGTTCTATTTTTTTATTTATAGCTTCTGTACTTTCTTTATTTTCCCTACTGTTTTGTTCTAATTTTGCATTATTCTGTTCTAATTTTTTATCTAAAGCTTCTGTACTTTCTTCATTTTCCCTACCGTTTTGTTCTAATTTTGCATTATTCTGTTCTAATTTTTTATTTAAAGCTTCTGTACTTTCTTTATTTTCCCTACTGTTTTGTTCTAATTTTGCATTATTCTGTTCTAATTTTTTATTTAAGGCATCACTCTTAACTTTGTTCTGAAACATGAACTCGAGAAGTAAAGTTTTTAATTCTGGTTGGCCGCCTGAACTCCCTGTTTCAGTATCGGGATTTACCTCCGCTACCCCGGTACTACCATCACTCGACATACTGCTCGTACCATCACTCTCCAGTTGATGACCACTACGTAACCTCATCTGTCTTTCTTTCTCATCCCCCATAATGATATACACTGATAAAGACAAATAACCCCCAAAATACCGGCACAGAAATATGTCTCCTTCTCCTTCCTCAAATGTTCCTGGGTTTTCGGCCCAACGTTGTCGGCGACAAATGTAATGTTTTTACTTGGGCGTACTATTCACCGGAAAATACTACTGCTAAGTTTGATCTATGTTGGGCGCCAAGCCGGATACACTGTGTTCCAAGCTAAATTTATATACTTAATATCGACCTCTAGCGTGATAGAACATATGAGAAACTCTTAATGACTAGGCCGTGGGATGATTGGATCATCAACCCAGACAACATTTGATTGTGGAGAAGGATGTGTTATTACAACTATTGCTACCTACTGGAATCAAAGAATCTACTTTGTAAAAATTGAATTTAATATACTTAGAAAATATTATAGCATCTTGAATAAAATTAACACTATTAACGGAGCATACTACTTTAACCATTGCCACGAACAAAATTACTTAACACGCCGGTCGGGAGAATAACGTGAATTTAACTTATTTCCAAATTTATGCTTAAAGAATTTATATTGGCCCTATCGAAAAACAGAGAGTGTGTGTCGTAGATTACATGAGCTTACCAACGGAAACATTGTCTCCCACGTGCTTGAAGTCTCGTTGCGTCTGATGTTCTTCATTGGAGTTGACGGCGTCAGGTTCTTCCTCGTAGATTAAAAGTTATTGTTACTGCTTGTGGTGGAGTATAATCCATGAACCACAACACGTCGTCTGCCTTAGCACTGCAAGACGCGTGGAACCCATGATCTGACGTGATCAGTGGAGTTAGCGTGAATAAATTGTCCCATTTGGCACTTGCGAACAAAGTATGTGCTTACTGCACCAAGCGTAAAGTCTCAATGAAAAGTCCCCTCTTCAACCAGCGCGTTCACTATATGGCCTTCCAGCTTCTCCCACCAGGGTCTAGCTTCACACCGCGGCCTCGCTGCTTCGACCAATCCGCGTGCGTCACGTTTCTCGCCATGCCCGATATACGTTGCTTCTTCTTCCTTGATTGGCTGGTCACCTCACGTGGCTCTACGCGCCATGAGGTTCCTTTCCCTGGACAAGAAGCGTCCCTGTACATTTCCGATTTACCGGGCAAGACGTAAATCATACCTCGTTTTCTTGGTTTGAAGTGTTCCCTCGGATTTCGTAATTCTATTGTACTCCAATCTATTCTTGTATTGAAATACCCAGTGAGTCACACACCACTCTCTCTTAGCCCTAATGAATAAAATCCCGTCTTTACGTATGAAATGATTTGCCGTGCAATTTATATATTGGAATCATCCAATATAGATACGGATTTCTACTAGTAGAATCCTATCTGTAATCTTCCAAATTTAAAAGCTCCCCCAAAAAATGACGTAATAAATATTAATAATAATAATGAAAAAAATCCACAGCCTGCTTCCAGTCTCCGACCGGGTCAGGAATGGAATGAATGAAGCCCCCATCTAGCGGCGAGGATATGAGCTGTGCCGGCTGCCGAGGCCTGACGCACTCCTCTGGGGCAATGATTAAATGAATGACAGATGTAATGAAATGATAGTGGAGAGTGTTGCTGGAATGAAATTTTGACAGGGAAAACCGGAGTACCCGGAGAAAAACCTGCCTGCCTCCGTTTTGTCCAGCACAGATCTCACATGGAGTGACCGGGATTTGAACCACGGACCCAGCGGTGAGTGGCCGGCGTGCTGCCGCCTAAGCCACGGAGGCACAATAATAATAATAATAATGTGAAATATAAAATTGAATAAACTGAAATAATTTAACTTGGCCGGATTTTTGCCGCGTTTAACAAATATGATATAGTCCAACTAACTTGTGTTAGTGGCATAAAACCCCCTAGAAAAACATGTTTCAATAGTTACTATACAGTATCTCCCAACCATTAGGTGGTACGCGAGAGATTCTCATCTCTTAAAGTGGTACACCCACAAAATAGTTAGGGAAACACTGGACTAAAGCACATTGATCGGTTGACCGATCTGATTAATCGATTAAATCGACAACTCTATTTTATACTCGAAAATTTGATAGAAAAATATCGTAATAGTAGCCTAATTGAGATAAGGCCGTGTTGTGAGCGTAGAGTAAAGCCATCAAGAAGTTAACCAGAGAGTTACAACCTGTGGGTCCCCACGTGATATAGCGTCCAGCGTTTTTGGCTATCTCCCCGAAGGTCCAAGCTTAATTACCTGTTCTGCCAAGAAATTTTAATTCTGGTGTGAGTGCTGGAATAGGGTGCACTCAGCATCGTGAGGTAAAACTGAGAAAAGAAAGGGTTCGATTCCCACCTCATCCATTATGGAAATGGTCTTTAGTGGTTTCCCCACTCCAACTCCAGGAAGATGCTGGGATGGTTCCTAACTAAAAGCCACGGCCGTGTCCTTTCCAATCCTATTTCCAATTTACAAATGCACACATTTGTACAGTCATCAAAATATCACACGAATTCCAGAGACACACACACCTAAGTCTACGGTAATAATAATAATAATAATAATAATAATAATAATAATAATAATGATGTCGTATGGCCTCGGATGCCGGGTGCAAGCTTTGGTATTTGACACCCAGAGGGCAGCTTGCATGTCGAATTTGGTTGTTCCTTGAAGCAATATGAAAGTCAAGGAGGTTAGATATCTGAGCTCTTTGACATTATATAGCTTTCTAGTAGAGAAATGAGGACGTTTGTGTTGGTGGGAAATCCCGAGATTAATTTTGCCATTATGAACACGGCCTACTGAATTCGAATGGGTTCTTTAACATGCCAACATCGTATGACATGCATGTCGTGATTTTTGCCGCCTTTGAAAAAAATCACGTACCACGGCCAGGAGCGAACCTGCAAGATTGGGGGTTAGTAATCCGACCCGATAACCACTCACCCACCGTGGCAGGTCCACGATGTTGCAGTTCCTAAAATAATCAACAACAACAGCATGTGTGGCACGACCTGGACTTGAAGTAGGTCATTTTGATTTCCGACCCGATACCCTCTTCAAATGAGCTACCGCGTCGAGACACGTTCCCTCGGATAGGCATAGGCACATATACTGCTGCTACCGGCCCTCTGTGGGGCATATTCGATATATTGTATTTTCACGACCAGTTGAATACCAAGTGCTTTCAGATGTTAACCACAGAGTTAAAACACCCAGCGAGACCTGAATTCCAACCAGTGAATTTCGGATTTTCAATACAATGCTCTATTTAGCTGAACTAAGTCTCTGCACCAGCTGCTTGAAGGAACAACAAAATTTGACATTCAAGCTGCTTTCTGGGTGTCAAATAACAAAGCTTTCACCCGGCAGCCGAGGCCATACGATGTAAAAAAAGCAGACCTACACTTTTTATGCTTAGGCCCACTTACCTGCAGCTCAGAGACTCAAATCAAGAAGAAGTTTTCTTCACGCCACGGAAAGCCTGGCAGTCTCTCCTCCAGCATTTAGAGTACTTTCCTGTCGTTCCAGATCTATCGACCCTACAGGATGAATGCTACCGTCTGAACACCTCCTCACTAGACACGAAGAACTTAGTCAACGTGGAAGACCCTCAACCGACTGACTACGCACTGGAGTAGGGAGGTCTAAAACCAACTTGGAAAAATGGGGATTTTACCGGCCGCAGTGGCCGAGAGCGCTAACGCGCTACCTCATGTCTCGCTGGCATCGGGAGAGCGTGGGTTCGAATCCCACCTCAGCCGTCCTGAAAATGGTTTTCGTGGTTTCCCATTCTCACTACCAGGCAAATACCGGGATGGTTCCTTTCAATAGGGCCACAGCCGATTTTCTTTCATAATCCCTTCCCTGACTCGTCCTGAAAATAAAAATACATGGCCATTGGCTGCATTAATAAAATTATAAAAATGGGGATTTGTTTGTGACTCAACTTTGTGTGAACGCGGTGAGGAGCAAACCATGAACCACATACTCGTCTTCAAGTTGTGTCCAATTACATGTTCTCCACAGAACCTGATGGACGAAACACCTGAAGCTTACAAATTGGCAAAATACTGGTCTCATTGCATTTAAATTGAGTATACATATGCGTGTCAATGTTGCCAAGTCTTGAAATGGGAAAGAACTAAACCCTATGCTTTAAAACATCAGAAAAGCACCAGCTGGACTCTATGATTCAAATCACTAGAAAAACACCAAAAATATAAATATATAAACGGCTTTTTACTTACATTTCTTTCATTAAAAATCGTCTTCTTCACTTGCGGAGCCTGCTACCGCTATTACATCCTTAGAGCAGGAAGGTGTGGTACTGCTGTAGGTCTACATACTTCCAATTTTGGCCACTATTATATCCTTCGGAAGTTCGTAGTCGTGATAGCATTTTCCCTCTGTTTTAGTCCAAATCGCACACACAGAATGGAATGCAATTTTTGAACTTTCATTCGATTTCTTTGCTTTCTTTTCACCAATTAAACTTGGCTAAACACTCTCCCTACATCTGCATTAGAGTGAGGGAGTGAAAGTACATAAACTGCTTTTGCATGAAACTGGGAAATCCCCTGGGAGCTGGGAAGAAAATAGATGATAAGTCGATTCTTTGTATAGGTGCACTTGCACTGAGCCCTGCATCTTACTTAGCACTTATGAACGCGAATGAGAATTTCAGAGACTTCCCCTGTCGGAGTGTTGATCTTGACACGTGTAAGGCTGAACATTGCCTATCTTAATTGATTAACTTTATTAAAGCTATTACATGGCTTCCAGGATTTACTTATTTGTCACAGGAGACAATTTCATGGAAAAATCCGTTAAGCACCAGATTTTGCACTGGTTTTATTGAAATAACACCAGTATTTTGCTTTGGCGCTATTAGAATATTTCTGGCACCAGCCAAACTTCAGAAACACCAGATCTGGTGCTAAAAACACCAAATTGGCAACACTGATGCGTGTGTGTATAATATGCAAATAATCATATAGAAATATCAGAGTCACTTATAGTACCATGCAATTTTTTTGATTGTTCAATGATATATGCTCTCTGACACGATTAGAAAATAAATAAGCCGAACTATCGCGTTATTTCCTTCAATTGTATCCTTTTTATTTCACACGATGTTTTCCTTGTACGTCTTATGTTAACTTCACAGACGCCGCCTGAGTTATTAGACTTAAAATAAACATCCCAGTTCATTAAGAATTTGTAACTCTATGTAATTATGATATTAACCGGTGTTTTCATACATTTTTAATTATTCATTGATGAGGTCCAATTTCTATATTTTGAACAAAATCATATTTTATGGAATCATATTGAACCGATGGGGTCATTTACACCCCATTGTTTTGTGAAAAATATCACATTTTTTCCTCCTTAATCCAGAAATACTTGAATTCACAAAATAATCATACTTGTCACACTGTCCTTAAAAATAATACTAGGCAATAGCAATAATGTAGCAGTACCCCCCAATTATCCTAATTTATTTCTTTTGATTCATTTCCGACGTTGTTTGGTTCAAGGTGAATCAGCTGCCCCTAATAATATTGTTTTATGCAGCCCAACTAACGCGTGTTGTCAGGAAGGTTGATATTCCGCTGTTTGCATCCCGTATGGTACGAATGGATCGCGAGCAAATTTGTCTGTTGTCACATCGAGGAAAATTAAAGTGTTCAGTATTGTTTCGAGGATATACCTGCAGTGCATTCGTACCATACGGGATGCGAGAAGAGAAATATCAATCTTCCTGACAACACGCGTTAGTTGGGCTGCAGAACAATATTATTAGGGGCAGCTGATTCATCTGGTATACAAAAATATTCCAGGAACACATCTCTATTCAGTAAAAAACCAAGTCCCCGATTCTTGGATGTCACGGGTAATCTCGAGAACCACTGGATGGATTTTGATGCGGTTTTCACTGTTCTGTAAAGGGTATCTCGAGGAAGATTTCTGTAGAAAATAATTTATTTATGATCAAAGGAAGCCAAGCAGTAACGATTTCAGTGAAAACATCGAAAAAGATCCTGGTGTCCGTGCGCTTTTTAAGCATAGGCCTACGCTGGGCAAACCACTAAAATAACTATATACTACAAGTGTAAGAATTGTTCAGCATGAGAAGTTCTACAAAAACGTCCAGGAGAGCATATCTGTATCTTCTATACATCACCCACTATAAGTGTTTTTACGTTTTCATTTCTTACAAGAATCTCCATTCAATAACTGAGATAACTGTTCCCAGGCGAACCAGGGGCGGGTTGCTAGTTTACTTAATATATTGGTATGAAAATATGTCGTTAAC
Source organism: Meconema thalassinum (assembly GCA_946902985.2). NCBI lineage: Eukaryota > Metazoa > Arthropoda > Insecta > Orthoptera > Tettigoniidae > Meconema > Meconema thalassinum. The sequence goes on along the minus strand of OX336389.2, from coordinate 61,945,716 downwards.
AGACTGCTTCTCAATTAATTTCTCTATCTGGAAAACGAATATACAGTATGATTGCAATAAAATTGCCACGTGTGATGGCTTTCATGAAGACGTCACTAACACCCCGACCCAGTCCCAGTCCCCGAGGCAGGGCAATTAACCACAGAAGATTAGAATTTCCATGGCTTGGTTGGAAATGGAACCCAGGACTTTTCAGACGTTCATACACCTTCTCACTGTTAGGAAATAATACATCTAGTGGTAATACAACTGCGCCCTTTTCAACAGCACTGCATCGGTAAGGCGTTTCGGCATTATTCTATCTGAGCCTCATTGGGGTTGTGAAAGTAACATTCTTACCAAGCAGTCCACACAATAATACTGTGTTGACGTCGTCATTGGGTAACAATACATAAGCTGATATATTGGCTTTCACGGCCAGTGAATTATAACTCAGCAAATTTTCTAGGTTTGTGCCGTGTCTTGTGTGGGTTGCAGCCCGCTGATGAGCCAGTTTGGTGTCCTTAACGAAACCCCAAACAAGAAACGGCACAAACCTAGAAAAATTGCTGAGTTTTAATACATAGGTTGTGTGTCCTTTCCAAGGGAGTTTATAAAGTGTCTCCGAATTAATACAGTGGTAGAGCAAGAGCGGTACGGGTTTTGCACCTATCTGGATCCATTGATCCAATTAAGCACCCCATTTGTGTGAGAAGTGGTATTTTATAATCGCTTATCCTCCCAGTTCGGCTTCACACACGGACTCTGCAAAGGATCATTCCTCTACCGTCGCAAGGACGGTGTCTGAGAGCTGAACATACTTTGTCTGCAGATACAACTAGGGAAGGTGAGAGGCCGATCACCCAGGCGACCGCTAACTTGGGACTAAATAATCTAACTGGGAAGGGATTTTGGAAGAAAGTCGGCCGTGGGCCTGTTGCTAGGAAACAGTCACGGCATTTGTCTGGTGGTAAGAATGGGAAACTACGATAAACATTTACAGGACGGAGGCAGGAATTGAGCCCACGTTCTCCGGTTGCCATAAAGGCACGAATTAGCGCCTCAGCGCTCTCGGCCGTCGCGTTTCATTTAGTGAATACATAATTTATGTTATTTATTTCAGGCACTGGGAAATTAAAAAAGATACAGTCAGTCTGAGAGACTAGTCTTTATATCGTTTCAAATGACGCATGCTACAAATGCTACACATGTTAGAAAGGCGCAGGAGGACTTCTCGCTTCGCTCGAAGCCCCAGGACTCTTTCAACAGACCACATCACCCATTAACTTAGGTTTCCTGCAGGGGAACGGAGAGTGGGAGGTGCACTCTGCTGCATGACGTGACGCACTCACCGTCTCCGTATCGCATAACGCCAGACCCCAGGAGTCAACTCAGACTCAACAGACTCCATTACCCTTTAACTTAGGCTTCCCGCGCGGGAAACGGAGAGCGGGAGGTGCACTCTGCTGCAAGACGTAACGCACTCGCCGTCTCCGTATCGCATAACGCCAGACCCCAGGAGTCAACTCAGACTCAACAGACTCCATTACCTTTTAATTTAGGCTTCCCGCGCGGGGAACGGAGAGCGGGAGGTGCACTCTGCTGCATGACGTCACGCACTCGCCGTCTCCGTATCGCATTACACCAGACCCCAGGAGTAAACTCAGACTCGGTGCATATGCACTAAACAACATGATGACGTCATATACGCCGTAACCGTAACGCATAACGGTAGACCAAAGCATAACGGTGAAGTCGAAAAGATCATTTGAAATGATTACAAAAAGGTCCGTGAAGAACTATACAGCCTACTTTTCATGCCAATGATTATTCTACTGTATATGAACCTATCTAGAATAATGACGAAATTAAGTTGGTAATATCGAAATATCTAATTAGTTCAAAATATACCTGGTAAAATGTAGCCTAATAGAGCACTACAGTTGGCAGCCCTGGTGACTGAATATATTCTTAGTTCCATCTCTTAAGGTACAGAATACAAAATTTGGTTGAAGTCCAATGGACGTTACATGCAGTTAGACACTGGATCTATCAGCACGCGTAAAAGCATGTTGCCAACAATACCATGCGTGTGCTGGTCAGAAATAATCTGAAATATTATATCTGTTGTGCCAATTTTGGATGAAATCAGTTTGTTAGTATAGAAGTTACATGTATTTTAAATTTGGACATATCAGCAGGCATAGAATCATGTTGGCAGCACTGCCTTGTATTAATTACCCCAAATTAATCTAGAATGTCAGGTGCTATACGTGTGCAAAGTATAGAGCTGTTGGCTTGCATACTTTCTGATATATTGATATTGGGGTAAAAAAATATAGACAGCATTTATTAAGAGTTGGCAGCCCTGATTGCTCTTAACAATACTTATAGTCATATCTGTTATGGTACACATAGCACATACGAAATTTGGTTGAACTACAACTGATAGTATAGAAGTTACATGTATTTAAATATTGGTACTATCAGCAGGCTTATAATCATGTTGGTAGAACTGACGTATATAAGTTACTCCAAATTAATCTAAAATGTCAGAATATACGTGTGCATAGTTTAAAGCTGTTGGCTTGCATACTTTCTGATATATAGGTATTTGGATAAAAAAAGTGAGAGAAATTATTAACAGTTGGCAGCCCTGATGGCTCTTAAGAATACGCTCAGTCATATCTGTTTATGTACAGATATTACATACAAAATTTGGTTGAAATCCAATTGATAGTGTAGAAGTTATATGCATTTAAACATTGGACCTATCAGAAGGCTTAAAATTATTTTGGCAACACTGTTATAGTTGGCCTCCTGGAAATTAAACTGAAATAGCATTATCTACATGTGTGCCAATTTTGGCATAGCTCCCATGCATATCTTGCAAGATATCCAACATGGAGCTCAAATTTCTAGTGCGTTTTTTCAGCAGTTGGTAGCACTGACATCATTTTCAAATATGGACGTGAGATATTCCGGTGAACATCTTTACTCATACTAAATTTGGTTTAGATTGCTGCAGCCGTTTAGGAGTTGATAGGGGGGGACACACACACAGCCAGCCAGCCAGCCAGTCAGACAGACAGACAGACACACATTTTCCCGGATCGATCTCATAAGTCTACTTTTTCCTCATTTTTGCAAAATGTGAAAAGAAGGCTAAAAATACTCTTTGCCCAATCTAATTCGGCGCACTTATGTTGACCGACCGAAAAACGTCTACTAATGGATTACTGAAGAATGAACAAGAACTGAACCTTGCCCCGCGTTATTCATTAACCCTTTATAGGGCAGACTATTATTGACGATTTTTTATTTGTGATTATTTTAATTTCATTTTAATTATTTCAGCCTAATTGTAATTATTTTTAAATTTAATTTTCTATAACGCCGTATTTCTTTTGATAATTTTAATCCATATAAGATGATTATAATTTCAAAATTAAAATTATTATAGTATTAATTTTTAGAAGCATATTTACTTTTAATTGTAGTTTGTTTCCTCGTTGTTTATTTCTCACTCTCTAATTTTAATTTTTAGTATTATTAAAAAAATATATGTTTTTCGAGCACCTTAGGTTTAATATAGGGTGTCAGGGAATGTTCTCCGCAGTGCGTAGGCACTGCTACGTTTGGTGAGAGCCGGAGTTTAGTGGGCAGCACAGCACTGCACAGCTCACACGTGTGTTCTGATATCCTGTCGACCTTGGAGAAGACAAGCTTGGCGAGTGAGAGAAAGGTCTGACACCGCGCTGCCAACTTAACTCCGGGTCTCACCTAACGTAGCAGTGCCTAGGCACTGCGGAGAACATTCCCTGACACACTGTATATGGTTTTCAGAAATATTAATACTTTCAAATAAAAACAGTGTTAGTCAGCCTGAATGACTAGACTTTATATCCTTTTAAATGCTACAAATGCTACAAATGCTGAAAAATGCTGGGTGAAAGCCTCATGATCATGCAGCGAACTGCGTGAACTCAAAGTCCATTAGCAAGTGCAAACCAAGGTCAAAGGAGGTAGCTGGCTGGATGACGTTACGCTCACCGGAGCGCGCGGGGAAAGGAGACAGCTCAAGCGGTGCTATGACGCACACACCTCAGTGCATTCTCGGTACATTTTGTCCCGTCGCCGTAACGTAACGTCAGACCTCACCGTAACGACGAAATCGACAAGATCATTTAAAATGATAAAAAAATGTTGATATATACCTGAAAATTCAATTATAAGTACCGGTATCTCGGACGATATGAATGGTACATATTCAGACCACTGATCTGTAGAGGGGTAAACCTGCTATGGACTTACTGAGCTTTCTTTTTCTTCTCCTGACTGTCTGCGGCACGCAGCGTTAACGTTTTCATCTTCTGTGCCCAATGTTTCAGGATCGAATCCTTGCGCAGTCAGTTGGCATTTGGGGTGCGAGGGAGTCGCACCAGTAGATGTACAGGCACATTAAATATCCCCTTCGGGACAAAATTCCATCACTCTGGCTGGCGTCTCTAAAAGCCTCAGTACTTAAAAGGGACGTAAAACCATTAACATTGTTGTGTGATGTAATTTTTTCCATCCAACAGTGTAGCCACGTGCGTTAATTCACTCTCCACGACTGCTATGGGGAGCTAGGTCTGACAACAACCAAAGTCACTCCAGGCAAATTCAGGAAAGATACATTTTTGCATATCCCGGGAACTTTCCTAGCAAATACACTAAAATACACTACTGCACTAAGAACAATATAGTTTTGAATGAGCGAATATGCCCCAAGCTTCTAAAGGAAGCAGCAACATCAATTTCTACTATACTAGTGTATAAACCACCCTCCTGGCTTTACTGATATGCGGGATCGACGCGACACAGTTCTGGCAGGGCCTATCGTCTTGTTTATTTCTTTAAACGCAATTTTTAAACAAACTGTCGGTATTTATGAAAATAGAGTGCAATTCGTCACCGCTCGGGGGTAATTCTCTTTGTTTCTTACGATCGGTTACTTGTAGCAGCCCCATGTGCATATGCACTCCTCCCGGCTTTACTTCTACGATCTTTCGAAGCGACACAATTCTGGTAGTGTTAATTTGTTTGAAAGCACTTCATCAACAAATAAATATATTTCCGCTGATTTTTCAAGAAATGCATGATTTTTCCTGTACTATTGAGACGATTTCGAAGATATTTGGTACAAACAGCACCTTCTAACTCCCTCTAGTCTCAGAGCTTGAGTTTTGTCTAACATACACCTTAGCATTTTATACGATGATGAGTTTATTGAGTGTGATTGATTTACAGTCAACGAATTTCAATCTGGAAGAAAGTTAGGCACATCGTAAGATGAGGTTTAATCTGAACGATGTGCTGTAATGATCCTTTCCGATATATTAAGTAATTGGTCACCTGTAGGTTCCACCAATGTTCATGTTGTTACGTTAACACCACACATTTTTAGGTTAGGTGTCTGTATATCAACCGCCTGCTATATTGTCAAAGATGCTGTAATAATAATAATAATAATTCTTAGCGTTCTGTCTTCGGTCGTGAGTCATGTCTGGTTAACCCCTTATGGGATAGTGGACTCAACAGGGTGTCTCAAAATTAGTGTGTTTTGGCCGGTTCTATATCCTCCTCCTCTTCACCCTCCTCACAAGATGGCGGCAGCGCGATATCTCTCGAACGCATGGTCGGATTTTGATGAATGAGGTGTCATTGAACTCGGGCTGATACCCCCTTTCCAATGGACAACATATTTCCACCCCAAAATAAACCCTACCACTACTAGGGGGTGAAAAGTTATTTTTTTAAGAAAATCTTTCCAAATGCAACATAGGGAGAGTTTGAATGGCAATATGGAATTAAACGTTGTTCTACACAAGAGACATGTATACGGTGGATAGCCAATATGAATTAACATGCTTGTCTTTTGTTTTTATGCATGCCACTCATAGCTTTTGTAAGAGGGCGGGCTTTTTAAAAGATGGCGGCTGTACTGTAACCTAACGTAAGCCAACCTAACGGGTCATTGTTGACAGGTCATTGTGGACGAGTCCTTGTTGACAGGTCCTTGTGGACGAGTCCTTGTTGACGAGTCCTTGTTGACAGGTCCTTGTGGACGAGTCCTTGTTGACAGGTCATTGTTGACGAGTCCTTGTTGACAGGTCCTTGTGGACGAGTCCTTGTTGATGAGTCCCTTTGGACTGATCCCTTTGGACCGGTCCCTTTGGACTGGTCCCTAATGATATGATGAAATTAAACGTTGTTCCTCATGAAACGCATGTGAAGAGCCGATTGCTACTATGAATTAACATGTTTGTTTTCTGTTCTTACGCATGCGCACTTGGGGTTTTCGTAAGAGGGCGGACTTTTTAAATAATGATTTATAGATGAGTTATTTAAAAAAATAACCAAAAGATCCAAAACTAATAGGTCATTGGCTTTTTTTTAAATATCTCATGAACCAATAAGGCTAGGGACTTGTATGAGGGGTCGTTGGACTTGGGATGACGCCCCGTTTTTCAATGTATTTTTGATTTTTGTCAAAAGGGCCTAAGTACACGTTTGTTAATATATCGTGAACCAATAAGGCTAGGGACTTGTATGAGGGGTCGTAGCACATGGGATGACATTCCCTTTTTAAATGTATTTATTTGAAATTTTGACAAGGGCTTTTGTTGATATTTCCTGAACCCATGATGGGATTTTGACCTGTGAGTTGTCGTTGGACTTGGGCAGACACTCTCTTTTTTGAATGTATTTTTGACATTTTAACAAAGGGCCTAACTACACTTTTGTTAATATCTCGCGAACCAATAAGGCTAGGGACTTGTATGTGGGGTCCTAGCACTCGGGGTGACGCTCTGTTTTTGAATATATATTTAATGTTTGTCAAAAGGGCCTAACTGCACTGTTGTTAATATCTCGATAACTAATAATGGGAGAGAGTCAAGTGAGGTGTTATAATACTAAGGATGGCCAACCCTTTCCCATGACCAACGAATTTACCCCAAATATTCAAAACAACAAGGTCATTGACCTGAGATTATATAAACTAATACTCGGATATCGACATGTGAGGTGTCATAGGACTTTGAATGGTCAACTCTTTCCCATGACCAATGAATTTACCTAAAATATCCAAAATATTAAGGTCATTGACCTGAGATTTTATAAATTAATAATTGGATACGGACATGTGAGTTGTTTACCGTGAGTGATGAAACATAGCTAGGTAGAGAAAGAATTAGTGTAGGCTACATGTATGGTGACTGACAAGTCTTTCACTATTGGAACTTGTTTTCAGATCAGACTGTAGTACAGAGAGAGAGTATAGGTTGCAGGCATGGGTTAATAAATGACAAACGGCGTACACAAAATCGGATTTATTGATTCAAGAATTAAGAGTAGACTATCTTTAATTGATTGGTTAAAGAGGATAGCTAATGAAACAAGATGGTGACTACATTGAACTAAACTGAACCAAGCTGAATCAAACCCAACCAAACCGAACCAAACCTAATCGAAAACAAGCCAAGGGTTTAAGTGTAAAAACTTGTGGGTGAATGTGGTCATTGGTAATGTCAAAAGGGAAAGGGATAACGCTCTACCTATAGAGGGTAAGATAAAGCTAGTGCATGGTGCTAATGCACACAGCCAAGTACATGAACCACACACACAACTATCCTATGCAGTTTTTATGGGTTGACTGTTAAAACTTGCTCAGTGGTTACTGGGACAAGATGGTCGCTACACACAACAAGCTTTAAATACCTGAGGCTAATAATCTATACACACACACACTTTTTTTAAACTAAACTGTCTTGCTGGCAGTGCTCACACAGTAGGCAAATGACAGAAATTCTTGGCTAACAGAAATACAATCATTTTCGGTTGTCTAATGTTACCAGCTAAACATTACGTGCTATAGTGGTGAGCACATGTGCCTCTTTCACTGGAGATCTTAACTCGATTTCTAGCTCTAAGGCCTAGAACGAATCAAACTAAGAAAAAAGGGTATGGCGACGCAGTGGTTAAACTGTTAGCCTTTCACTAAGGTAGACTAGGGTTTGATTTTAGGTTAATATGCATGTCATAAACAAACAAATAAAAGCAGAGATAATGTTTAAAACTGATTACACTTGTCTCTTTTCAAATTATTACTTAGATTACAAATACTAACGTGGACTGGGTTTGATATACAGTTAATGCTTCCTATCACATACTAGACTGTAAGAAAGCCAAACAAGCAAAAGGCGTAGGTAGAGCAGTGGTAAAATCGCTATGTGTAGAGAAATACCTAACGGTTTTATGAACTGGCAAAGGTATGTCGCATAAACAGTGCAGGATACAATCCAGCAACCATAATTTTTATCTTGTGGACAAGAGAAAACATATATAGAGAGAGAGATATATAGAAACCTTGTGTATGTGTGGGTAGCATTGGTTGTTTGACCTGAGAAAATACGGAGAGGTAGGGTGGGGAGAGGGAGAATTAGCACTTATATATGAATGGAAAATAGATTTTTTTCTATAGTTTGGTTTTCAAATGCAGTGGTAGATAGGCGTTATTTTGTAAAACATTGTTACTTGCAGTAGTAATAAGCCTCTACGGTTCCGCTAACACATAGATTGCCATGGTCAAGCACTCACATTAAGATCATTTACAACATCATAAAATGAAAAATAAAAAAACTTCTTTTGGAAATATCGTTTATCAACATACACAAAATAAATAAAAAAATGAGTAAACAGCAAAATGGAAAATCCATGTTTCCATATAGACAAAATTTAAAAACCTTAAACGGACAATTAAGAAAATATATGCAAATGGGAAATTGACAAATGTGTAAATATGAAAATGGAAAATCTATGTTTCCATATCATGAAATTGAAAAACATCAAACTGTCATTTTAAAAAATGCAAATGGAAAATTGACAAATTGCAATGTGTGAAATGAGAAATTGAACAAATGGCTATCATTATTTAAAAAAAATTAAAAAACATGGTGCTCTATGGTTGAGGTGTGAATCAAACCCTCTCTACTTATTTGGACCACCCGAGGCTGAGTAGACTAGTTTTAGTTGTCATACCACTTTTAAAAGTTTGTGTTAAATCTAGGAATTGAACCCAAGAGCTTGTAGGGGAGATCAAAGGTTATAATATGTTAAACAGATAGCCTTGAATGTAGGGTGTGTTAGCTATATAGAGATGAAACGTTTAGCTCGGGGCAGGGAGGCATGGAGATCTGCATCAAACCAGTCAAAAGGCTGACGACTCAAACAACAACATGTAGAGCTCACCAAAATAATGTTGTGTAACGGTAAATGTTAGTCAACGAACAGTAATGCATTACTAAAACCCATAACACGATACCTAAGAGCTTTTCTAAAATTATTTTAAAATGCCTTTAACCCTATATTAAACACCCAGTTCACAAGACTCATAACTGCAAACTTATGATCAAACAAAACAAAATCTATATTTCAAAACAAACAAGTGGTTTAGTCAATATATACTGGAAAAAGTTTTATAAACACTCAAGTCCACAAAAATAATTAAATTAGTAACTGTCAGGTTGACCGAGTGGTTATGGTGTTTGATTTAAGTTCAAATTTTCTGTACAAGAGAGCAAGGGTTCGAATCCCTTACCTGATATAACTATTGCCTCAACATGGCTTGACCACACTGTATTATTGTGATACTCGGTACACAAACCATAGATAGAGTGTATTGTTTAAGGTCACTCTCCTTCCGAACATAGTCAGAGACTGTTGATGGTTAACCATTGTATTAATAGTGGGACATGGAGATAGCAATTAAGAAAAACAGACAATACCCATACACTATTTTTATTTATTTAATGTAAGTACTCGTACAATAGTTATATACAAACTACAACTCTCTTTTGTCTATTACTATCTAGTCCTTTTCGATCCACTTGCATATCAAGGGCAGATGACTTTGTAGTTCCACCCCTTAAAGCAACATCAACAGCACTACCTCTTGCATAGTCTGTGATGTTGATGACTCTTGAGACGTGGAAGATGGATACAACATAACTTTTACAACAGGGGTTAAACATTGCTCAACAAACAATGCACTATTTTGAGTAGCAACATCTTTCTCTTGTACTAACTTTTTAGCATTCTGATGATTTTTTTGTCAACACCATCAGTGTTTTGTATGGAGCACTACATTGATGATCACTCACACTTAAAACCACACCATTTCTACTTTCATAATTCCTTGACATCTTGTTGACCTCTGTTTTGAGCATCGCCAGAATATTATTCCTTTTACATTTTGTCGTCTATAGTTATAAGAGTAGCCTTTATAGGGTACAATTTGTTTACCTCGGTTAGTTGTAGTAAGTTCCACAGTAGCAACTAACCTGTTAGCATGATTTGCACACTACAAATGTTATATCTGAGGCGTTCAGATGCAAAAGGGACATTATCCACTTTTTGTGAAATTGGAGTTATTGATACTGCTATCTTGTGGAATTAAATATTCATCTTTTAGTAGTAGCATTTTACGTCAAAACGGACATTATCCTGGTTAAGTTCACATTGAATATTGCGTCTTTCTGCATAAGGGACATTATCCATTCAGCAGTGTACTGCAAAAGGTACAATATCCTCTCCACCAATAGGAGACATGAATACGGAGTCACATGATGTCAACAACAAAGATGGTGTAAAGCACAGAGTTGTGATTCATTTTGAGTGTCTGTAAAGAAATTTGATAACAGATCGTGGTGATTTTGGTTTAATTGAGAAATACATTAAGAATTTATAGTCGATTTATGATCCTCAATAATATATTGACTTAATTTCAAAACACTCTAACGTGCTCAAGCTAGGAATTAGTGGTTGTGCAAATTATGATTGGAAAGCATCGAAAGAGTCAGTCATGAAGCCCGTAGGAAAATGAAACTTCAGTATAATGAGTTGTAAAAGAGTACTTCTGACAAGAAATACGAAGGGAAACATCATGGTTCAAGGAGAAGATGTCTATAGATTAAACATGAGGACTCCACGATCTGTCTGCAAGCCGATGAAAACGTTTAGAGACCTAGCACCTCCTATAATCACCAAAGGCAAGAGCATCAAAAAGCATCACTAAGCATTATGGAGCAGATTGGCGGAATGACGACAGGCTAAAATTTTACAAGTTCATCATTGATGCAGGTGCAGATCAAGATTTGAACCAAGGTGACACTACGTGCGAAGTTACGGAAGATGCTCCTCTTCTAAATATTTGAAAGTTTCTGTTATATGCTGCATTCAATTTTCAAATGAAAATTTTGTAATTGTTATAATAAAACTTATATTTGAAATGCATATTATCCAATCCATCATTTCCAATCAAAAGTTACATTATCCATTTTATAATACATTTTTGTTAACTTCTTATGATTTTTGTAACTGGAAATCGCAGACTTAAACTTTGTCATAAAATGTTAATGAGTCAGTGATCGGAAATCAAAAATTGCATAACTATATCAGTAATTTTACGTAATTTTCTGTTCCTGTAATTTTATAAAAGAGTGGATAATGTCCTTTTTGCATCATTCCCAATCAAAAGGGACATTAACAGTTTATAATACATTTTTTGTTAACTTCTAATGATTTCTGTAACTAAAAATTGCCGGCTTAACCTTTGCCATCAAATGTTAATGAGTTAGTGAACAGAAATCAAGAATTGCACAACTATATGAGTGACTATAAGTTTTTCCCTCTTCCTGTAATTTTTTAAAAAGTGGATAATGTCCCCTTTGCATCTGAACATCTCATCTGTTCTGGTAATAGAATTATTTAGCGTTGGCTTTTATATTTAATATGTACAGTTTAAAGTGATAGAAAAGTGGTAGAAACGTGGTAGCAATGTGGTAGACAAGTGGTAGACAATTGGTAACAAAGTGGTTGAAAAGTGGTAGCAAAGTGGTAGAAAAGTGGTAGAAAAGTGGCATAAAAGTAGTAGAAAAGTGGTAGCAAAGTGGTAGAAAAGTTGTAGCAAACTAGAAAAGTGGTAGCAAAGTGGTAGCAAAGTGGTAGAAAATATTACATGTATTGTTAAGAAATAGTTTAAGCGGTTACATGGATTCATTACACAATAATTTTAGCATGACGAAGCTCATTTTCTATATCCAATAGTTCTTCCTCATATTTAGTATGACCAGCCTGTTTACAGGTATGCAAGTACTGAAGCCGCTGGATTAGCTTACTGGGATTGTTCCAGTAAACAAATTTAACAAATGATTTTTTTGGTTGTAAACAATTACCATCATCATCATCATAATCATCATCATCATGGTTATCATCATCAATATAATTATCATCAATATAATCATCATCACTATTACTATCTAATCCTTTTTGTTCATCTTGCAATGCAACAACCTTTGGCATAGTTTGTGATGTCTTTGATAGTGTTAGAGGTTTCTTAGACGTTAACGACTATCCTAACATGTCTTTTTCAGGAGATAATAAATGCTCTTTAGCAAACCAAGCGCTATCTTGAGCCACACTATTTTTTCTTGGTCTTGCTTTTTTTTAACCTTGGTTAGAGTATTTTGTCCATTTAAATGAGTATTATTTTGAGATTTACAATGATGATCGATTGAAATAAGTATGTTGGAGCCTTTTGTTTTAATCATTCCTCGACACTTTTTAGATCTTTGTTTCGAACAGCACCAAATAACAGTTCCATTTTATTAGTTCTTTTTACAATATATGTATATCCTTTATAGTAAGCACATGGCTTACCATAGCTAGTCGTTGATACTTCCATGTCAACTGTTAAGCATAAACTAATCTCTAGTAAAGTTAACTCGATAATAAAAATGATAGTTTGTAGTATGTGCAGTTTAAAGTAAGAGCAAAAGTGAGAGTCAAATGTTAGAAAAGTGTTAGCAAAGTGGTGGAAGAGTGGTAGCAGTTTATAGTAGTCATGATCTTTTTTACCAGAATGTGATTTGAGTAAATGTAATTTCTAAACCTTAGCAGTGAGTAGTCAGTTAGTCTTGGTTCAGACAAGCGTAAACAGTTTTCCAATGAATCTGAGCTCAAGATTTTCATTATGAAACAGTTGTGTAACCAATTAGGTATCGGTACTTGATAGTCTCACACATGAACAAAAATTCCAACATATCTGACATGAATTACATGATTTGAAAGTTGACAAAGAATATCCAATCAACCATTGTAATTACAATGTCAAACCAAAGACAAAATCAGCATGAACTTTTAAGTTACAGGAAAATTATATGAAATAGACTATGCATGAAACTTGGAAATACACATCAGAAGTTTGCAACATCATCCTTCTAGCCTATAAAAATTATCGACATGGAAAGTATGCACTGCCCCTAACATTAAACCAATTTATCAATAACACAAGTCAACAATCAAAACATTTTGTGTTGAGTCTATTATTTAATGCATATATTCTGTCTACATTGAACAGTAACAAAAAAACGCCATTCATAATTAATTAAGTTTGCTTTAATTCTTTATGTAATGATAAATACATATTTAAAGTTTTGGCAGACTGTTCAGGGTGAATCGGCTTCGAACACATAAGAGAGGGAATATTTTAAGACTTAACCTCAGCTCACCTAACATAACCTAAATTTACCTAACCTAACCTTGTCATATAGGTAAGAAACGGGTCAAGCTATGCTTTCGACTACCGAGTTTCAGCTACTTTTCAATATTACTCTCCCGAACATTGCCGGAGACTGCTTATAAACACCTATGATCCCACAGCGGCGGCGCGCAACGACTTACATGACGCGCTTCCCCCTTTTCATTGATCCCTGTTGATTTGTCCCTTTGGACTGGTCCCATTGGACTGGTCCCTATGGACTGGCCCATGCATTTATCCAAATAATGTCAAAGGGTCCGGTCCGAAGGGATCAGCCAAAAGGACCTGTCCACAGGGACCCGTCAAAAATGACTCCATTCACAAGACCCGTCCAAAGGGGCTAGTCAACAGGGACCAGTCCAAAGGGACAAATCAACAGGGATCAATGAAAAGGGGGAAGCGCGTCATGTAAGTCGTTGCGCGCCGCCGAGGTAGGAACATAGGTGTTTATCAGCAGTCTCCGGCAATGTTCGGGAGAGTAACCTTGAAAAGTAGCTGAAACTCGGTAGTCGAATGCATAGCTTGACTCGTTTCTTACCTATATGACAGGTTAGGTTAGGTAAATTTAGGTTATGTTAGGTGAGCTGAGGTTAAGACTTAAAATATTCCCTCTCTTATGTGTTCAAAGCCGATTCACCCTGAACAGTCTGCCAAAACTTTAAATATGTATTTATCATTACATAAAGAATTAAAGCAAACTTAATTAATTATGAATGGCGTTTTTTTGTTACTGTTCAATGTAGACAGAATATATGCATTAAATAATAGACTCAACACAAAATGTTTTGATTGTTGACTTGTGTTATTGATAAATTGGTTTAATGTTAGGGGCAGTGCATACTTTCCATGTCGATAAATTATATAGGCTAGAAGGATGGTGTTGCAAACTTCTGATGTGTATTTCCAAATTTCCTGCATAGTCTATTTCATAGAATTTTCCTGTAACTTAAAAGTTCATGCTGATTTTGTCTTTGTGTTTGACATTGTAACTACAATGGTTGATTGGATATTCTTTGTCAACTTTCAAATCATGTAATTCATGTCAGATATGTTGGAATTTTTGTTCATTTGTGAAACTATCAAGTACGATACCTAATTGGTTACACAACTGTTTCATAATGAAAATCTTGAGCGCAGATTCATTGGAAAACTGTTTACGCTTGTCTGAACCAAGACTAACTGACTACTCACTGCTAAGGTTTAGAAATTACATTTACTCAAATCACATTATGGTAAAAAAGATCATGACTACTCTAAACTGCTACCACTCTTCCACCACTTTGCTAACACTTTTCTACCATTTGACTCTCACTTTTGCTAATACTTTAAACTGCACATACTACAAACTATCATTTTTATTATCGAGTTAACTTTACTAGAGATTAATTTATGCTTAACAGTTGACATGGAAGTATCAACGACTAGCAATGGTAAGCCATGTAGACAGAATATATGCATTAAATAATAGACTCAACACAAAATGTTTTGATTGTTGACTTGTGTTATTGATAAATTGGTTTAATGTTAGGGGCAGTGCATACTTTCCATGTCGATAAATTATATAGGCTAGAAGGATGGTGTTGCAAACTTCTGATGTGTATTTCCAAATTTCCTGCATAGTCTATTTCATAGAATTTTCCTGTAACTTAATAGTTCATGCTGATTTTGTCTTTGTGTTTGACATTGTAACTACAATGGTTGATTGGATATTCTTTGTCAACTTTCAAATCATGTAATTCATGTCAGATATGTTGGAATTTTTGTTCATTTGTGAAACTATCAAGTACGATACCTAATTGGTTACACAACTGTTTCATAATGAAAATCTTGAGCGCAGATTCATTGGAAAACTGTTTACGCTTGTCTGAACCAAGACTAACTGACTACTCACTGCTAAGGTTTAGAAATTACATTTACTCAAATCACATTCTGGTAAAAAAGATCATGACTACTCTAAACTGCTACCACTCTTCCACCACTTTGCTAACACTTTTCTACCATTTGACTCTCACTTTTGCTAATACTTTAAACTGCACATACTACAAACTATCATTTTTATTATCGAGTTAACTTTACTAGAGATTAGTTTATGCTTAACAGTTGACATGGAAGTATCAACGACTAGCAATGGTAAGCCATGTGCTTACTATAAAGGATATACATATATTGTAAAAAGAACTAATAAAATGGAACTGTTATTTGGTGCTGTTCGAAACAACGATCTAAAAAGTGTCGAGGAATGATTAAAACAAAAGGCTCCAACATACTTATTTCAATCGATCATCATTGTAAATCTCAAAATAATACTCATTTAAATGGACAAAATACTCTAACCAAGGTAAAAATGCAAGACCAAGAAAAAAATAGTGTGGCTCAAGATAGCGCTTTGTTTGTTAAAGAGCATTTATTATCTCCTGAAAAAGACATGTTAGGACAGTCGTTAACGTCTAAGAAACCTCTAACACTATCAAAGACATCACAAACTATGCCAAAGGTTGTTGCATTGCAAGATGAACAAAAAGGATTAGATAGTAATAGTGATGATGATTATAGTGATGATAATTATATTGATGATGATAACCATGATTATGATGATGATTATGATGATGATGATAATGGTTTACACCCAAAAAATCATTTGTTAAATTTGTTTACTGGAACAATCCCAGTAAGCTAATCCAGCGGCTTCAGTACTTGCATACCTGTAAACAGGCTGGTCATACTAAATATGAGGAAGAACTATTGGATATAGAAAATGAGCTTCGTCATGCTAAAATTATTGTGTAATGAATCCATGTAACCGCTTAAACTATTTCTTAACAATACATGTAATATTTTCTACCACTTTGCTACCACTTTGCTACCACTTTTCTAGTTTGCTACCACTTTTTATCACTTTGCTACCACTTTTCTACAACTTTTCTACCACTTTTCTACCACTTTGCAACCACTTTGCTACCACTTTTCAACCACTTTGTTACCAATTGTCTACCACTTGTCTACCACATTGTTACCACGTTTCTACCAGTTTTCTATCACTTTAAACTGTACATATTAAATATAAAAGCCAACGCTAAATAATTCTATTACCAGAACAGATATAACATTTGTAGTGTGCAAATCATACTAACAGGTTAGTTGCTACTATGGATCTTACTACAACTAACCGAGGTAAACAAATTGTACTCTATAAAGGCTACTCTTATAACTATAGACGACAAAATGTAAAGGGAATAATATTCTGGCGATGCTCAAAACAGAGGTCAACAAGATGTCGAGGCAATATGAATAGTAGAAATGGTGTGGTTTTAAGTGTGAGTGATCATCAATGTAGTGCTCCAGACAAAACACTGATGGTGTTGACAAAAATCATCAGAATGCTAAAAAGTTAGTACAAGAGAAAGATGTTGCTACTAAAAATAGTGCCTTGTTTGTTGAGCAACGTTTAACCCCTGTTGTAAAAGTTATGTTGTATCCATCTTCCACGTCTCAAGAGTCATCAACATCACAGACTATGCAGAAGGTAGTGCTGTTGATGTTGCTTTAAGGGGTTGAACTACAAAGCCATCTGCCCTTGATATGCAAGTGGATCGAAAAGGACTAGATAGTAATAGACAAAAGAGAGTTGTAGTTTGTATATAACTATTGTACAAGTACTTACATTAAATAAATAAAAATAGTGTATGGGTATTGTCTTTTTTTAAAATTGCTATCTCCATGTCCCACTATTAATACAATTGTTAACCATCAACTGTCTCTGACTATGTTCGGAAAGAGAGTGACCTTAAACAATACACTCTATCTATGGTTTGTCTACCGAGTATCACAATAATACAGTGTGGTCAAGCCATGTTGAGGCAATAGTTATATCAGGTAAGGGATTCGAACCCTTGCTTTCTTGTACAGAAAATTTGAACTTAAGTCAAACACCATAACCACTCGGTCAACCTGACAGTTACTAATTTAATTATTTTTGTGGACTTGAGTGTCTATAAAACACTGACTAAACCACTTGTTTGTTTTGAAATATAGATTTTGTTTTGTTTGACCATAAGTTTGCAGTTATGAGTCTTGTGAACTGGGTGTTTAATATAGGGTTAAAGGCATTTTAAAATAATTTTAGAAAAGCTCTTAGGTATCGTGTTATGGGTTTTAGTAATGCATTACTGTTCGTTGACTAACATTTACCGTTGCACAACATTATTTTTTGAGCTCTACATGTTGTTGTTTGAGTCGTCAGTCTTTTGACTGGTTTGATGCAGATCTCCATGCCTCCCTGCCCCGAGCTAAACGTTTCATCTCTATATAGCTAACACACCCTACATTCAAGGCTATCTGTTTAACATATTATAACCTTTGATCTCCCCTACAAGCTCTTGGGTTCAATTCCTAGATTTAACACAAACGTTTAAAAGTGGTATGACCACTAAAACTAGTCTACTCAGTGTCGGGTGGTCCAAATAAGTAGAGAGGGTTTGATTCACATCTCAAACATAGAGCACCATGTTTTTTAATTTTTTTAAAATAATGATAGCCATTTGTTCAATTTCTCATTTCACACATTGCAATTTGTCAATTTTCCATTTGCATTTTTTTAAATGACAGTTTGATGTTTTTCAATTTCATGATATGGAAACATGGATTTTCCATTTTCATATTTACACATTAGTCAATTTCCCATTTGCATATATTTTCTTAATTGTCCGTTTAAGGTTTTTAAATTTTGTCTATATGGAATCATGGATTTTCCATTTTGCTGTTTACACATTTTTTATTTATTTTCTGTATGTTGAAAAACGATATATCCAAAACAAGATTTTTTATTTTTCATTTTATGATTTTGTAAATGATCTTAATGTGAGTGCTTGACCATGGCAATCTATGTGTTAGCGGAACCGTAGAGGCTTATTACTACTGCAAGTAACAATGTTTTACAAAATAACGACTATCTACCACTGCATTTGAAAAACAAAACTATTTAAAAAAAATCTATTTTCCATTCATATATAAGTGCTAATTCACCCTCTCCCCACCCTACCTCTCCGTATTTTCTCAGGTCAAACAACCAATGCTACCCACACATACACAAGGTTTCTATATATCTCTCTCTATATATATATGTTTTCTCTTGTCCACAAGATAAAAATTATGGTTGCTGGATTGTATCCTGCACTGTTTATGCGACATACCTTTGCCAGTTCATAAAACCGTTAGGTATTTCTCTACACATAGCGATTTTACCACTGCTCTACCTACGCCTTTTGCTTGTTTGGCTTTCTTACAGTCTAGTATGTGATAGGAAGCATTAACTGTATATCAAACCCAGTCTACGTTTGTATTTGTAATCTAAGTAATAATTTGAAAAGAGACAAGTGTAATCAGTTTTAAACATTATCTCTGCTTTTATTTGTTTGTTAATGGCATGCATATTAACCTAAAATCAAACCCTAGTCTACCTTAGTGAAAGGCTAACAGTTTAACCACTGCGTCACCTTACCCTTTTTTTCTTAATTTAATTCGTTCTAGGCCTTAGAGCTAGAAATCGAGTTAAGATCTCCAGTGAAAGAGGCACATGTGCTCACCACTATAGCACGTAATGTTTAGCTGGTAGCATTAGACAACCGAAAATGTTTGTATTTCTGTGAGCCAAGAATTTCTGTCATTTGCCTACTGTGTGAGCACTGCCAGCAAGACAGTTTAGTTTAGAAAAAGTGTGTGTGTATAGATTATTAGCCTCAGGTATTTAAAGCTTGTTGTGTGTAGCGACCATCTTGTCCCAGTAACCACTGAGCAAGTTTTAACAGTCAACCCATAAAAATTGCATAGGATAGTTGTGTGTGTGGTTCATGTACTTGGCTGTGTGCATTAGCACCATGCACTAGCTTTATCTTACCCTCTATAGATAGAGCGTTATCCCTTTCCTTTTTGACATAACCAATGACCACATTCACCCACAAGTTTTACACTTAAACCCTTGGCTTGTTTTCGATTAGGTTTGGTTCGTTTTGGTTGGGTTTGATTCAGCTTGGTTCAGTTTAGTTCAATATAGTCACCATTTTGTTTCATTAGCTATCCTCTTTAACCAATCAATTAAAGATAGTCTACTCTTAATTCTTGAATCAATAAATCCGATTTTGTGTACGCCGTTTGTCATTTATTAACCCATGCCTGCAACCTATACTCTCTCTGTACTGCAGTCTGATCTGAAAACAAGTTCCAATAGTGAAAGACTTGTCAGTCACCATACATGTAGCCTACACTAATTCTTTCTCTACCTAGCTATGTTTCATCACTCACGGTAAACAACTCACATGTTCGTATCCAATTATTAATTTATAAAATCTCAGGTCAATGACCTTAATATTTTGGATATTTTAGGTAAATTCATTTGTCATGGGAAAGATTTGACCATTCTAAGTCCTATGACACCTCACATGTCGATATCCGAGTATTAGTTTATATAATCTCAGGTCAATGACCTTGTTGTTTTGAATATTTGGGGTAAATTCGTTGGCCATGGGAAAGGGTTGGCCATCCTTAGTATTATAACACCTCACTTGACTCTCTCCCATTATTAGTTATCGAGATATTAACAACAGTGCAGTTAGGCCCTTTTGACAAACATTAAATATATATTCAAAAACAGAGCGTCACCCCGAGTGCTAGGACCCCACATACAAGTCCCTAGCCTTA
This sequence comes from Meconema thalassinum, assembly GCA_946902985.2. Lineage (NCBI taxonomy): Eukaryota > Metazoa > Arthropoda > Insecta > Orthoptera > Tettigoniidae > Meconema > Meconema thalassinum. The sequence continues at coordinate 61,925,402 of OX336389.2, read as the reverse complement.
TTGGTTCGCGAGATATTAACAAAAGTGTAGTTAGGCCCTTTGTTAAAGTGTCAAAAATACTTTCAAAAAAGAGAGTGTCTGCCCAAGTCCAACGACAACTCACAGGTCAAAATCCCATCATGGGTTAAGGAAATATCAACAAAAGTGTAGTTAGGCCCCTTGTCAAAATTTCAAATAAATACATTTAAAAAGGGAATGTCATCCCATGTGCTACGACCCCTCATACAAGTCCCTAGTCTTATTGGTCCACGAGATATTAACAAAAGTGTACTTAGGTCCTTTTGACAAAAATCAAAAATACATTGAAAAACGGGGCGTCATCCCAAGTCCAACGACCCCTCATACAAGTCCCTAGCCTTATTGGTTCATGAGATATTTAAAAAAAGCCAATGACCTATTAGTTTTGGATCTTTTGGTTATTTTTTTAAAATAACTCATCTATAAATCATTATTTAAAAAGTCCGCCCTCTTACGAAAACCCCAAGTGCGCATGCGTAAAAACAGAAAACAAACATGTTAATTCATAGTAGCAATCGGCTCTTCACATGCGTTTCATGTGGAACAACGTTTAATTTCATCATATCATTAGGGACCAGTCCAAAGGGACCGGTCCAAAGGGATCAGTCCAAAGGGACTCATCAACAAGGACTCGTCCACAAGGACCTGTCAACTAGTACTCGTCAACAATGACCTTTCAACAAGGACTCGTCCACAAGGACCTGTCAACAAGAACTCGTCAACAAGGACTCGTCCACAAGGACCTGTCAACAAGGACTCGTCCACAATGACCTGTCAACAATGACCCGTTAGGTTGGATTAGGTTAGGTTACAGTACAGCCGCCATCTTTTAGAAAGCCCGCCCTCTTACAAAAGCTATGAGTGGGCATGCATAAAAACAAAAAACAAGCATGTTAATTCATATTGGCTATCCACCGTATACATGTCTCTTGTGTAGAACAACGTTTAATTCCATATTGCCATTCAAACTCTCACATGTTGCATTTGGAAAGCGAGATTTTCTAAAAACAAAATAAAATTTCACCCCCTAGTAGTGGTAGGGTTTATTTTGGGGTGGAAATATGTTGTCCATTGGAAAGGGGGTATCAGCCCGAGTTCAATGACACCTCATTCATCAAAATCCGACCATGCGTTCGAGAGATATCGCGCCGCCGCCATCTTGTGAGGAGGGTGAGGAGGAGGAGGATATAGAACCAGCCAAAACACACTACTCTGAAAAAAAAAATGTACTAACACTTTGAATGACTATAAGATGATTATTTACGAACATAGAGACAAGTTTACGGGCTTCAATTATAGAAAAGACATGTAATTAAAAGACTCATGTTCGCAAATGTTGAAATTGATCACTGTCAGTGTCCAGGAGTTCGACAAACCGACACCAACGCACCGGACCATTGCTCGCATCAGAGATAAATTTGAAGCTGATGGAACCGTTCACAACGTCAACAAGAAACGTTCTTGATGACCACGGACATCCACCAGTCCTAGAAAAGAAGAACAGGTGCAGGAAGCCGTCACTCGATCCCCACCGAAATCACTACGACAAACGGCTCGAGAGACACACATCTCAAAAGATAGCATTCATCGCATCATGAAGCATCTGCGCTGGAAATCCTACATTACAACACGAAATTGGAAATTGACAGACAATGTCACGAAATTCCAAATGAACATTGTCGTAACGTTTGCGAATCCATTGCTTCGCGTTATGAGATTTGTCTGGACACTGACGGTCATCAATTTCAACATTTGCGAACATGAGTCTTTAATTACATGTCTCCTCTATAACTGAAGCCCTTACACTTGTCTCTATGTTCATAAATAATCATTTTATAGTCATTGAAAGTGTTAGTAGGTTTTTGAGACACCCTGTATATTAACCACCTGTCATAAGGGCAGTTTATGCTTTCAAAGATGCTGAAATTTGAATCCTTAAGCCAAATTACGAAGAATTTTCATGCCGAAAAATCAAATATACCTACGTATCTACTTGACGTAATGTGTTGGATAAAATTAAAAAATAAATAAAACTAAAAATATTAACAATTAAAGTGTAAAAATGAAATTTAAATGCAGAAATAAAAATCATAAAAATAAAATTACAATAATAAAAGAAATATAAAAATGAAATTAATAAACATAACTCTAAAAAAATATGAATACAATTGTAAAAATTAATTCGAAATTAGTTAATTAATTAATTCAATAAAAATTTCGAAATTAAATCTATAAGAACATAAATCGAACATTAAAAATAAATATATAAACATTAAAATTTGAGAAACAAAAAAATAACATTATCATAATTGTGGTGTTTGAAGCCATATTTTCAGTGTTGCCTTAATAAACAAGAGTTTAGTGCTTTTCAGTCGGTCAACACGAATGTACCCAAAAGAGATGGGTTATGCCCTAATCCTGAAATAAATTACATGAGATCCTAGTGTTTTATTAATCTCATGTAATTTATTTCAGGATTAGGGCATAACCCATCTCTTTTGGGTACATTCGTGTTGACCGACTGAAAAGCACTAAACTCTTGATTATCATAATTATAATAATTAAAATAAATTAAAATGTAAAATCACACAAAATAAAACATAGTTTTGCCCTATAAAGGTTAAGGTTTACAGCGTCCTGTATCGGCTCATTGCTGCTTTGGCCATCCCTTGGACCGCGTTCCTGCGACTTCATGGCGTATGCTGACTTTCCTCCGCACACAGCACAAACCAGCGTAGACGGCTGGTTCCACCGAAATTGCTTTCCTGGAAAGTGTCAAAAACGAGAGACAAATCCAGGCAGCAGATATGTGAGGACAAAACTAGGAGGACAGGATCCGAAATACAACCATTCAGAGAACAGAATGGTCTGTATATTAACCACCTGCTATGTCTACGAATTTTCTTTTGGAAGTGTTAATATTTCAGAAAACCAAATAACATACTTCTATTTTCTTGGCCGAAGATTCTTGATGAAATTTAGTTCTTTTAACAAAAATAATTAAAATTAGAACGTAAAAAATAAAATATTATGAAAATAATTAAAATGAAAAATAAATATGCTTGTAAAATTTAAATATTAATAATCTTATAAAATTACAATTAAAATTAAATAAGATTTTACAATTAAAAGTAAATAAACATATAAAATTTGAAATATAAACAAATTAAGAACATAAGAATATACAAAAATTAAAAGATAAAAATTAAGCAGAAAACACAAAATAAAATAAAATAAATTAATTAAAATTAGGATAAAATAATTTAATAAACACAAATAAAATATATTAATAACAGTTCTGCCCTATAAAGAGTTACGCGAGAGGTTAGGTATGTTAGCAAAAGTCTGTCAAGGTGGTGTGGAGCAACGCTACTGGAAGTAGAAATAGAGGGAGAAGAACTCATCAGGACTGGACCATGTGGTCACTATCCCCCATAATCCGCTGTTTGTGGTATCTAGAGTGAGGCATATTCTGCGGCTCCTACAAGACCTAATTCATTTTGAAGAGATAAAATCGTTTCATTCCTAATACCTTATTTTCGAGAATAATTCTAATTAAACTGTAAAACTCTTTTCTAATCAATTGACTTACTGCATGTCAGGTTGTTACTGTAATCTTGCTGTGCTGATCATTAGATCTTTGGAGATGAACTGCACTTTCATGTCCGTTCAGTTTATATAACTCAACGTTCTTGGAACACACTGTGGACTTTGGGGTAAAGTATTCCACTGTCTGTATTGGATAACTCGGTGGAATCTCTATGAACAGTTTATTACATTATAAACAATACTATTGCATTTGCAATTACTTGGAATTTTACTCTTTTGAAGTGATTGGCTGAGTAAATGCTAGTGGATCTTGATTTTATTTTTAATCGCTTATCCTCCATGCTTGTCTTCACCCACGGACTGTGCGAGGGATCATTCCTCTACCGTCGCAAAGTCGGTGTCTGGGATCTGGACAAACTTTGTCAGCAGATAAAACTGAGGTAGGTGACTGGCCGCTAACTTGGGTCTAATGAATCAAAGGTCAGGGAAGGGAGTCGATCATGGACCTGTTGAAAGGAACCGTCCCAGCATTTGCCTGGGGGTGAAAATGGGTAACCACGGAAAACCCCCTTCAGGACGGCCGAGGTGGGGTTCGAACCCACGCTCTCCCAATACCAGCACTTTTGTTCACTGCGGCCAGTGCACATCATCATGCATATTGAAATTGTAGTGAAAATGAAAATCCACAGACTGCTTCCAGTCGACCGACCGGGTCAGGGAATGGAATGAATGAAACCCCCATCTAGCGGTGAGAATATGAACTATGCCGGCTGCCGAAGTCTGTCAGATTCCCATGGGGAAATGATTAAATGGATGACAGATGAAATGAAATGATAGTGGAGAGTGTTGCTGGAATTAAATTGTAACAGGGAAAATCGGAGTACCCGGAGAAAAACCTGTCTGCCTCCGTTTTGTCCAGCACATATCTCACATGGAGTGACCGGGATTTGAACCACGAACCCAGCGGTGAGAGGCCAGCGTGCTGCCGCCTAAGCCACGGAGGCTACTCAAATTGTAGTACTTTTTAATATGCTGTAATTGGTTTTTACAATAGATTTCATAATACATTGGGTAGCTTATTCTTTTTCTTATTGTATTTTAATTGTTATTATACATTTAGTGTACAACACGTTTAGTTATAAGTGTAATTCTTGCTGTATTTTGTTTTAAGCTAGGTTTTATTTTCTTTTAAACGATATTTAAACCGGAACATTGTATACGCTGCATAAAGTGGCTCATAATTAGGGCCCGGATATTGATGACATGTCATCTTTTTACTGAGCTGTCTGAAACAATGCTGAAGTACATAGAAACTCCAGACGAGTCATTTTCATTTTGCATCTTTTTGCATTTTTTGGTGCTATTTTTCATTTTAAGAGCATTTTTTTAAGTTTGGTAGATTATTTTGGTCTTAATTAAGAGAAATCGGCCTTTTGAGGTCATTTTCTCAAATTTAGTCACGTCGCAGCTTTATATGAGGGAGTTACTTCTCTCAGAATTAAGATGAAGTTAGTAGCTGATACAAGATCATTTGAAATGTTGAAATGTTGATTCCATTTCCTTAATCAACCGGCTGGAGACTAGTCTTAGCAACAATCGTGGCGAAATTGCTGCGAGTATTGCATGGAAACTGAAAAAAATTGCCGGACAAAAACACCGGGTATAAAACATTATGCAAAATCTCAGACATTCCTTCTGGGATTGATGAGGATTTAACAGCAAACAACCTTCCTCACTTCAAGTACGCTCAGATCACATCAGTTGATGTTGAACGCAGCTTTTTGAGATCTAAAAACTTGTTGGCCGATAATCGCAGATCATTTTCATTTGACAACATCAGAATGACATTCGTAGTGCAGTGCAACTCAGACTAAAGTGAACATAAACCTTTTGTTAAGTGCTAGAAATCTATTTTGATTGACTTTTCAGTTTGAGCAAGATGTCATTTTTGAAATATTGGTGAGTTTATTATTATAAGATCATTTTCTCCATTTTATAGTGCATTTTTCAAAATTTTAGGACATTTATTACAGTCCTTTTTGAAAATATTAAGTGCATTTTTAAACATTTTACGGCATCCACATCCGAGCCCTACTCATTAGCCTCAGTAGCAGTTCTTTACTAATAAATTCAAATAAATTCAAATAAATTCATAATAATTGATTCAGCATTCTCTTCCTTACTATACACTAGCATTTCCTACGAGCTGTGACGGGCTGAGGAACAAGCACGAGCGTGGATGTTAACTTTAGTCCCCCCCCCCCCCCCCAGAGTGACATTTATGACCTGTTCTCTGCCCAATGCAATCGTTAACATTTTGCTCTCGAAACACTCAAACCATAATATCTTTGGGCTTAATGGACCAATTGGGAAGATACTTACACTGATGTGATAAGAATACTACCAAACCACTATTTATATTACCTTTAAGTACCATAGCTGAGCGTAACTAAGCTAAAATTGGCTGGAACGTTTGCAGTGTAATTTTTTGCAAGGATATTTTCAGCATCCTAATCAATTACGGACTATGCTCACCTGCATAAAAGAGGTTTGAACGAAGTTTGAGAAGAAAGTTCAAAGTTTCCTTTAAAGCACACTCCAAGTCCATAGGGCATGTAGTTCAGGAAATAGCGCTATGCATACGTGTTGTGTTTGATGCAGATCTCCATGCCTCCCTGTCCTGAGCTAATCATTTCATCTCTACATAGCTACCACACCCTACATCCGAGGCAAGCTATTTAACATATTCTAACCTTGGTCTACCCCTACAGTTTTGGTCCTCGACCCTTCCTTCTATAACTAAGCTTGCTATTCCTGGGTGACTTAGCATGTTTCCTACCAACCTGTCTCTTGTCTTCATTAGCAGTCGCCATAAACATCTCTCTTCTCTCACTCGTCTTAATTCCTCTTCATTTGTTACCCTATCTACACATCTGATCTTCATCATTCTTCTCTAACACCACATTTCAAACGCTTCAATCCTCCTCTTTTCTGCTGCACCAATAGTCCAAGTTTCAATTCCATAGAGTGCCACGCTCCAGACAAAGGCTTTCAAAAATGACTTCCTAATACCTAAATCTATATTCGATGTCAACAGATTCCTTTTCTGTACAAATGCTTTCTTTGCCTGAGCCAACCTACTTTTTATATCCTCTTTGCTTCGTCCACGAGACTTTCTTTTAGTCGCTCACCGCAACCCTGTTATTGTACCCTGAACACGTGGATATCCCGAACAGTAGGGTTCTCATGTTATTTTAATGAACAAATGGACTTTCAAGAAAATACCGAGTAATTCATAAGAGATATAATACTAATAATAATAATAATAATAATAATAATATTAAAATAATAATAATAATAAGAGACTAGCGGTGAAAGTGCACGTAAGGTAAAGTAACCCGCTGTCCTGGCATGTATTTCCTGGTCTTCGACACCTCCTTGGCAACGACGCTAGTCAACAACTGCATTTCAGTTGCGAATCTAACTAAAGGACAAGGCAAAGATGAATGAGTTGAAATTAAATATATCTTCAGTTTAATATTATTGAATAGTTTTCCATTCTTCACATGTCACTGTTCAATGGCTTGGCCATGTTGAAACACCAGATTCCGTGAGATCTCCGCAGTTAAGCAACATAGGGCATGGTCAGAACTTGAATGGGTGACTGGTTCTGGAGGATTACGTGCTGTTGGTGGGGGAAGCGAAGGAGGAGCGGAACGTAAGTGGTTACCCTACCGCAAGTAACCAGGACCACCTCTCCGGAGGTGCAAACCTGCCGTCAGGCTGAAATCCCTTCTTCTTTACTCTTCAACCCACACGAGTAGTTGCATAAAAGCCAATGGAATGTTAACGTTCACGCTGGAGAATCTACAAACTATTTAAGTTCACTGTGTGTGGATCATTCCATAGCCAAAAGAATAGTATAGACTGTAAATTGCTCTTGTTGATCTAAAAGATTGCTACTTTGAACCCTCTATATACAGCTGCCCTGGTCAAAAGCTTCCTTGATACAAGTGAAAAGGTAAGTAAAACGTATTCCTTTATGAGAGTGTAATGTTTTGTAATATATCGTCTGGCATACTAAAGTAAGGTATCCTACTCTGATCGTAGATAAGGGAATAATTTCATGATATAAATATTCCAAGAGACTTAAGCAAGGGTCTGAAAAGAAAACAAGTGGCTTTGTACCAACTTCGTAAGTTAAACGTTTCTTAGCAGTTCAGAATTTGTAGGATGTATACAAATAATGACATTTCATCGAACGAGCAATTTCTGTGCTTTTCAAATTTAAAGCTTTACCGCAACCTTGCCGTTTAGTTTTGAGGATTGTAGATAATTGTAGGTTATTAGTTTTGAAGTGCCACAGAATGTTCACAAACGACGACCATTTCTATCTCTCAACTCTACAGGTTGAACTTGCAACTTATTTATAGAGACAAGATAAGAAGAATAGCGTAAATATTGAACACACACAAACCAAATGAAGATTGTGTAATACACTTTATGCTTTTGGCAGCCATCGAATGTAGAATTATTTGTAATTAATAAACAGTGCTTGAGATTTTTGTGTATTTAAATCAATTTTAAATTATTGAAATGGAAAATGGAATCAAAATAAAATTCATATTCAGCATGCAACACTGATTTGGCGGAATATAAACTGATTTATGGCAGTTTTCATTTAGTCTGCCAGTGATGTGGAAAGCTTTTTTCGGTTTATCCAACTCAATTAGCGTCCCCGAAGCCGACCAGACTCATTTCGTTTCGACTAGGTATTTTAAAGCTGAATGCTACCTCTGACGCCCAACCCTGCTGTTACCGGGATTCGAACTACAGCCATCCGGATGAAAGGCATGCGGTTATGGCACAGCACCATCAATGTCCCTTTTGCTATTAGTTTTTAGATATTTTACACATTTTCCGTGAACTCATTTTATCATTTCAAATGCTCCACGCGTGGCGAGGGCTAATCCACGGTCTTTAATAATTGTAGACCCACCTCATTCAATAACATACATCTTATCTAGGTTGGCAACACCTCACATAAACACATCGCTATCACTCCCCACAGCACGTAGGAGCAGGGGGGAGAAAGCAGGGAAAAACCAGTCGTTAAGATAACCACCGCAGTCTACCGCACAGTGAGTTCCAGTGAGCACGAAAACTGCGAGTAGCTGTTGTACGGAAGACAATCAGATAAGTAGTTAGCCTAAAATTTTATAGTTTAACCATAGTTTACAACCATATAATCTCTCTAAAGTACAATCTACGGATAGCTATCACCATTAGCATTTCACCTAACATATATACTGCATTTAGCATACACTGACAGTTGCAGTACCAATACTGCAACTAAATAATTGTACATATTGTAAATATTTTCACCTGTATTTCAAACATAGATTTTGTAGCCTAAGTGTAATGGATCTGATGATGATCGCTTGACGATCGAAACTGGTCATCCTAGTGTTTTATTAATCTCATGTAATTTATTTCAGGATTAGGGCATAACCCATCTCTTTTGGGTACATTCGTGTTGACCGACTGAAAAGCACTAAACTCTCATTTCAAATGATCTTGTCGACTTCGTCGTTATGCTTGGGTCCAACGTTATGCGTTACGGAGACGGAGACGGAGACGGAAGTGACGTCATGCAGCGGCGCGGAAAGTGACGTCATGCAACCACGCGGGAAGCAGACGCTAATGGTTATTGGAGTCTGTTGAAAGTGTCCTGCGGCGTCGAGCGACCTGGGGCTTTGAGCGAAGCGAACACAAGAATACAGAGTGACTTCTAAAGAGATATACAAGATGCCACACAAGAATACAGGGTGACTTCTAAAGAGATATACAAGATGCCATATAAGAATACAGGGTGCCTCCTGAAGAGGCGTGCAGGATGTCAGAGCAAAATACAGTAAAGATGCCAGATAACAGTATAGGGTGACTCCTAAAGACATATACAAGATGTCAGATAAGAATACAAGGTGACTCTGAAAGAGGTGTACAAAATGGCAGAGAAGAATACAGGGTGACTCCTAAAAGGTGCACAAGATGTCAGACAAGAATACAGGGTGCCTCCTAAAGAGGTGTGCAAGATGTCAGAGCAAAATACAGTACAAGATGCCAGTTAAGAATACAGGGTGACTCCTAAAGAGATATACAAGATGCCAGATAAGAATAAAAGGTGACTCTTAAACAAGTGTACAAGATGGTAGAGAAGAATACAGGGTGATTCCTAAAGAGGTGCACAAGATGTCAAACAAGAATACAGGGTGACTCCTAAAGAGGTGTACAAGATGTCACACAAGAATACAGGGTGACTTCTAAAGAGATATACAAGATGCCAGATAAGAATACAGGGTGCCTCCTAAAGAGATGTGCAGGATGTCAGAGCAAATTACAGGGTGACACTTAACGAGGTGCCCGCGCGGGAAGCTAATGGGTAATGGAGTCTGTTGAAAGAGTCCTGAGTCCTGAGCCTTTCTAACATGTGTAGCATTTGTAGCATGCGTCATTTGAAATGATATAACGTCTAGTCTTTCAGACTGACTATAATTTTTTCTGTTGCTGATGATCCTGAAAATATGCAGACATGCTATTTTTGCATTCATTGTACCTGGAATTGTGTAAGGTTCTCCTGGAACTTTTTACTTCTCTGAGGCATCCACTGAACTAATGAAATTGCCCTTGCTGAGAAGTAAAATTTCATTGAGTGCTACGAATTTTTGGTTAAGTTATGTTGATAATGAAATCAATGCTTACATTAGAAGACGATATCGGTTCTTACTCGTACTTAACCATATCAAGCCATGAAAAAGGGAAGGAGCTGTGTCAAGACGGTCAATAATTCTTATCTTAATGCAATTACCAAAGCTCTTCTGTTTCCGCTACCCATTCTGTAAGTGTTAGTGCTGGAAGTACGACGAAACGTTCCCTTTGTCGGTAATATGCTGAGAGTTAATCATTGACTCTTGTCGTGTGTATATTCAAGTTAGCTTTAAGTTTATTACTTATAAGGTGCGTTCAAAAAGTAACGAGCCGGAGGCTGTAATGCTCAAACCGGTGACGACATCGGCTAATCGTGGTGTGTGTAACGAGGTGTGGTTCCAACCAGAGCGTGGAAAATCGCAGCCCATCGCTAGAGGGCATGCGTGCACGTCACGTGACGATACAAAGCAAGCAGCAGCATGCATCAATCGTCAAACGCTGCCAGACGCATTGCAAACAGTGACATGGAGGCGTCAAACGAAAAGCAAAGAGGTGTTGTTCGGTTTCTGACAGCGGAAGGAGTAGGGGGAATGGACATTCATCGCCGAATGTCACAAGTGTACGGCGAACACAGCATGTCCCTTTCAAGGGTCAAAGCGTGGCACAAGCGCTTCAGGGAAGGACGGGTGTCGTTAGCCGATGATGCCCGGTCTGGGACACCCCCTGCATTACCGATGACAACGTCCAGCTGGTTGATGCACTCATTACCCAGGACCGCCGAGTGACAGTGAACGCCATAGCCGCCGTGGTCGGATTGAGCGTCGGAAGTGTGCACACCATCATGAAGCAACGACTGCACTTGCGGAAAGTGTGTGCACAATGGGTGCCCCACAGTCTTCAACCACACCAGAAAGCATGTCGAATGGCCTACTGTCTTGGTCTTGGTTGGACGATTGATGCATGCTGCTACTCGCCTTTTATCGTCACGTGACGTGCACGCGTTCCCTCTTGCGACGGGCTGTGACCTTCCACGCTCTGGTCGGAACCACACCTCGTTACACACGCCACAATTAGCTGATGTCGTCACCGGTTTTCGCATTACAGTCTCCGGCTCGTTACTTTTTGAACGCACCTTATATTTACATCGAGCATTTTGCAAAGGGAAGGACAGTGATATTAATTAAACAAATGGCAGTGTTCTGAATATAATGCCACAAACAGGAACGTACTTAAATGGTTTAGATCAGCCATGTAAGTGTGCGTGCTAGCTGTAGGACATCCTTGCTCGCCGTGTTGCAGTCAAGGCTGGGAGGGTGGGTGTACCAGGAGGATGTACGAGAACTTGGACAAAAGCACACGTAGTGCTGCACTGTGCTCATCAGTATTTTTTTCAGGCTATAATTCTGCCGTAAACGTCATGGAGAAGTGTAATTTCAATCTCCCAAGTATTGGTAACACTATTTTCAATACAAATACTATGTTCTCATACTAACCGAAATTATGGTCGAGTTTGAGGGAAGATGTCAGAGCCTTCAAGGGGGTATGTTGTAAAAATAACAAAATGTTCATTTAAGACCATACAGATTACATTCTTTTGATCGTACTGTACAGGGTCTTTCATATAAAGTAAGAACGGTGAGCGGCGGCTTTGTTAACCGCTGCTGCAGTGGCCTTGGCCAGGCTTGTGGCGCGCCACGGCCCTCTGTTCTAGTTTTGAAAGCGCGCGCATAATACTTGCAATAAACATGCAGGTGTTCAGTCGCCAGTCGGAACCTCAGATGTTAACATGAGACAGTTATCATTAGTTATTGTTATTTAAGGGGCGGAACTACGACGTCATCTGTCCCTAAACAGTTATCATTACAACATCGTATTTTTGTATGTAAAACTTATTTTAAGTACGAGTCGGCTCGGCGGGTACGTGATTCAGTTGTTCAGCAGTTTCCTGATGAAGTGCCACCTTCACTAGCACAGATTCACGTAATTGTAAATACGCATAGAATTAAAAATCAGAAACATGAAAGCGGCAGAACTCACTCGCGTCAGCCAGAATGTGGTTACCAGATACAATGCCTGTATAACACAGGAAGGACGACACTTCTAGCATCTTTATACGGTAATATTTCATACAGGATTGTACACACACTTAAATCAGGGGGCCGTGGCGCGTCACAAGCTCGGCCAAGGCCACCGCAGCAGTGAATAACAAAACTGCCGCTTGCCGTTCTTACTTTATATGAAAGACCCTGTATAAGTCCTAGTTATTATCAGGGTGCGGGGTCTTAGTAAGTGTGCAATGAAGTTAGAGCGCACCGTACTATAAGGCGCGTGGAAGCTCCTCCTGCGACCCTCGGGTGTACCAATGAACTTATGTGACGTAGTGGATAAATGGACTGATCGCATGGTTCGTCGTCTGTAGTGGAAGGGCTGGCAGTTCATAGGGCGTGCGTCATCGCAACTCCGTGCGATACTAATCTGATAGCAATGTTTATATACTAAAACCCCGCACCCTGGTAATTATACAACTGTTGCCCATATCATGCAGTACCGTACACAGTGAAACCTGTCTAAAAGACCACCCCTATTAAAAGACAACCCCTCTTAAGCCCTATTTTTCTTGGAACCGATTTAAAACCTTATAAGGTCAAAGTATTGGTTACCTCTATTTAAGGACCACCCCTCTCCCCGACCAAAGACCAGGTATTTTCTCAGTCTGACCTATTTCAAAAGACCACTTCTCGTCTGCCTACCCATTGGAGATGGTGATGTAAACAATGATTCTGCTGGCACAGAACTGCATCAGCATACAATGTCATTAGAAAAAGTGTTATGTAACGTATAAATAAACGGCTCTCCTAGAAGATTGTTCGAACCCAGAACAAATTAATGGTATTTCGAACTCACTCAGAGATATTCTAGAAAGTGAAATTGTAAAAAAAAAAGATCTGCTAATCTGAAACAGAGATCAATTCGTGACTTTTTAAAATGATAGAGAGCTCAGAAAATAACTAATTGTAATTAATGTGTACTGAATGTGAACCAATGCAGTGTTCCAACTGTACTTTATTAATAATGAAGTATACAATTACTTTTAATGCCTACCCCTATTAAGAGACCACCCCTCTAAAAGACCAGTTTTCCAGGGAACCGTCTCTGGTCTCTTAATAGGGGTTTCACTGTACTAGGTACTTTCTTTGTTAAAGGGTGGTTAACTAAATATATAAGTAAACTTGTGTAGCCCTCTGTCCTGGTGTAAGGATTCAAAATTATCACCACTTGAGTCCACAGCTCCTTCGCCTGAAACCAGAATTACATTTCTTGGCAGAGCCGAGAATCGAACTACGGCCATCGGTGTGGTGCATCACTTATAATAGTGTTATTGGTTTTACGTCCCTGTCAACTACTGAGACTGTTTTAGAGATGCCGGGATGCCAGAATTTTGCCACTGTGGCTGAGAGTGCCAACGCGCTGGTATCGGGAGAGCGAGGGTGTGAATCCCACCTCAGCCCTCCTGAAAATGGTTTTCGTGGTTTCCCATTTTCACCAGGCAAATGCCGGGAAGATTCATTTAAATAGGCCCGAGTTCCTTCCAAAATTCCTTCCCTCACCCATCCTAAAATGAAAATAAATGACCATTGGCAGCATTTATGAAATTGTTCTTTATTCCTATGCCTCTCATACACCCACACACTATTTGTTACAATGTATCTCCCTCCTGAGTGTGAGCCAGGCTCCCTTGTGTTCATAGAACCACAGCAGTTAAAGAAGTTGTTTAATTATTATTTGCCTCTCCCTAAAGCCTAATTGTTCTGCACAGAACGTACACGAACCTACATTTATATCTGTCTCAAGACTGATACAATAGACTCAGCAAAACACACCATCCCAAACTGGAATACTTTTGAATTGACCTTTGTATTTAATTGTTGGAAGTGAATTCAATTTATATCTTTAGTTTTAAGGAGATCGAAGTAAAGCACGACTTCTTACGTGCTCCTATTCAATGTATTCAAGCCATTTCTTAGTTCAGCACGAAATGAGTCCTCAGTAAAGCAAAGGACCATATGAAGAGACCATGGCACCACAGCCCATGAAGTTCCCTGACCTACTAAGTGACCGCTGCCCAGCGATTCGGCCTACAGATTGTGGGTGGAGGTTTCGTCAGCGCGTAGGGCCCCCTTGGCCGTAAATTTTAGTATCCATGACTGGGGCGCTGCCTCACTGGCAGACAGCTACTCAATAGTCCTCATGAGGCTGAGTGCACTCGATACCAACCCTCATGTCAGTTTCTGAACTCCCTGATGGAGCCGGGAATCGAACCCTGGGCCCCCGGATTATAGGCAAGCACACTAACCCTACACCATATACATAAAATAACTCGAACATGGCACTGAAGTTCAAAATATTGGCAGCACACTTTAAAAACACGATTCGATTTTCTTTACGTGGTTTGAACATGATCGAAATATAGCCTAATCTGATGAGCAGTGATCAATTTAGTTTGAGGGTGAGATGAGACACAGTTCAGAATTGCTGTTATAAGTGAGTTGAATCTTTCTAATTTTACTCTCCAGACGATTAATACGGTGGGCAGAAGTTAAGGATAGGGTAAATAAAAAACAAAAAGAAGAATATTTTTGAGACTCAGTATAAGGAATTTAACAAATGATCAACAAAAGGTGAGGCAATTAGATTGTTGTTTATATTAATTCGTATCGGTGGCTTCGGGATATTTTCGGTCATCTGCCCCATCCACTTTGGTGTGTGTTGAATTTGTCTGCTAACCACTTTCTCTGTGGTGACTGTAGTAGTTTTAGCTTTGGGGATGGGGTAGGTACTGTTGTTCTTTGGGGCTTGCGACAATGTGATAATTTTGCCCCAGGTACTTGGGCGTGTGTGTTTTGGATTTTTTTGATAACCTGTGTTATTTTGGTATATGTATTAGTGTGTGTATTTGTTATGGAGACAGGGATTTGGAAGGAGGTGGAACTTCTAAGTAGCTTGAGGTCTGAATCGAGCCCACCTCCTCTCAGTTCTCCCTCGTGAGTCTGTGTGTACCCCGTTGCAAACTTCAAGCCAGAATTAAATCTCTTGTAAAAGCCGGGAGCTCGGACCCCAGGAGTAACAGCCAAGAACGCTATCTACGGTGCCACGAGTTGATTTAAAAGAGGTACTATCCCGGTGTTTGTCTGGAGGGAGTGTGGAAACATCCGGCGAAAACCACACCGGGATTTGAACCTCTGACCTCAGGACTTGCTGCAGGACAAGGTGAGTGATGCAATGCTCACGGATAGGCCGCGGAGTGTCCCAATTTGAAACCTGAAATTTGATCAAGGGTGCTGAGCTAGGCCGGTTGGGTGTCCATGAAGTTGGAACATGGCTTTTGCGCCTTTCCTGACCTTACCATAGTCGGGAATCTTAGGAGTGGGAGCCCATATATCAGACATTATCAGAACCTAGAATCTTAGGAGTGGGAGCCCATATATTAGACATTATCAGAACCTGAGCCCATATATCAGACCTTATCAGAACCTAGAATCTTAGGAGTGGGAGCCCATATGCCAATGTGCTGGTATACCACTTACCAGACTTTATCAGAATCTACAATCTTAGGAGTGGAAGCCCATATACCATAGTGCTGATATACCACTAACCAGACCTTATCATAACCTAGAATGTTAAAAGTGGGAGCCCATATACCATTGTGCCGGTGTACCAATTACCAGACATTATCAGAACCTACAATGTTAGGAATGGGAGCCCATATACCATAGTGCTGGTATAGTCTACCACTTACCAGACCTCATCACAACCTACAATCTTAAGAGTGGAAGCCCATATACCATGGTGCTGGTATACCACTTATCAGATTTTATCAGAACCTACAATCTTTAGAGTGGAAGCCCATATACCAGACTTTATCAGAACCTATAATCTTCGAAATGAGAACCTAAGAAATGCTGCTGCGACACCACTTACCAGATCTGACCCGATATGGGAATCATAGGAGTACGAGCTAATATTCGATGAAAACATTCCACTTCATGAGCGTTTAGGGCCTCATGTGTCCTGTTGTCCATGGGCCTTACATTTACACCTGAAAGGGTCAATAGCTAACATGCAATTGCAACGCTCCCACGCTGCACTGACCTTGTGTCTAATCATGGGCAATACTGGGCGTGCTATTGGATTTCCTCTTATATGAAATGCAAATGCAGTGCTCTAAAGCTGACCCCAATGGCGATAATTCGATAAATGATTTTCAATCGTTGGATGCACTTGAACGAGAGCGGAAACGAACTGATAATTCAGCACATAAAGCATATTGCACGAGTATAAAACACATCTGTGTTTAGAAAGGAATTCCTCATAGCACCTGTGTCGAATGAGTAGATTCGCAACTGATGCTTGGAGATATCCTATCTTTATGCAACGTGGAGTAGAGGCTAGCATTCTGTTCTGTCGTCACGGAGGCCAGGATTCGATTCCCGGGTCTGTCAAGAAATTGAATTCTGGTATGAGGACTGGTACGTGGTACACTCAGCCTCGTGAGGCAAAACTGAGAAGTGATGGATTCGATTTTGACCTCAGCCATCCTGGATGTAGTTTTCCATGGTTTCACTCTTCTACCCCAGGCAAATGCCCAAGTGGTTCCTAACTTGAGATCAAGCACGCCTCCTTCCCAATCCTCACCTAAAAAATATAACAACACAGGTCATCAGACAAATTCTACACAATCCACAAGTACACGGGGTTAAATGAGCACAGTGTCTAAGAACAACAATATCAACTCTCTATGCAACACTTCACAAATTGCAGGCCATGTGACGGCTCGATACAAGACAACTGTCGGAATAT
Source organism: Meconema thalassinum (assembly GCA_946902985.2). NCBI lineage: Eukaryota > Metazoa > Arthropoda > Insecta > Orthoptera > Tettigoniidae > Meconema > Meconema thalassinum. Next base: position 61,908,269 of record OX336389.2, on the reverse strand, counting down.
AATATGTTTTTGATCTCACTGCAATCCTTCACCAGATTGATGAAGTTTCTGCTATAATCGCAACTTGCAAAACCGTCCTACAGAGATTTAGATTGGGAAATACTGTAACTTTCCATATAGTGGCTGAAACTGGATTACCGAAGTATTGCGTAACAAATAGTAGTAAACTCATTCATAACGAAGATAATCGACAATTGTGTGGTAATCTATCTTTGCCTTTGTTGCGACACAGCTGACTTGGCCTCAATATTTAGTAATAACACGAGTTAGCGAAAAAGAGTGAGAAAAGAGTCAATTGCTTCTTGTTACTTTTGATGAGCTATTCTTTTTGGGCAGGAAAAATACTTCAATCTTCCCGCAAAAGACACAGAGGCTTCTCAAATGGCAGTCACTATTAAGATAAGAGGAAATATGTCTCTCTTTACAATAACTTTGGTCCACTTAACGTAATTCTATGAAATTCTACCGGCTGTTTCTTGGTTGGTTGGTTCCTTAGTTTAGGGGCTGCGACAACGCGGTCATGTAGCACCGTGTACTTTGGGTGTGGGTAGATTCTGTCTGATAACCGGTGTTAATTGTGATGTCTGTATTAGTGTGCGTATCTGATACTTAATTTAATTACAGGCTGCAACTTAGAATTTTTCAAATAGTTCCTACTTTTGCCACCAACCGCCACCGTCAACGACAACTAGGCCAAGTTCAGAACTTAGCTACTAGACGCCATCGCAGTCGGCTCTTGGCAACGAACGTAGAAACCTAAGAGCGTTGTTTACATTCTTAACCTATCCAATTTAGCTTCACACAGGTGTAAGTAGTGGGGTGATACCGATTCCAACTCACTCCAGAACCCCCCTTGCTCTACTACTAAGCCTCAGCCATGTTAAATATCTCTCGAACGCATGGTCCGATTTTGACAAATGAGGTATCGTTGGACTCGGGCTGACGTTATCTTTGCTATGGACTATTCGTTATATTTTTAAATTTTTTTTTGAAAATTTTTGTTTTTGAAACTAGGTGATAGTTTGAAAACTAAACATGATAGAACGTTGTGCCATAGCTCAAACGAATGGTCTTTATGCCCTTTATTTTCTATAATGAAACTTTTTTACTTTTATGTTTTTTTGAAAACACTCGAATTTTGAAAATCCTATATGTTGGAAACTAGGAACTCTACAAAAACGTTTATTTGACATAAATGAAAGGTCCCTATGCCCTCTACCCCCAAAATAAATGTCAAGTCTCTAGGATGAAAACCTGTAGTAGTGTAGTAGTGGGGTAGTGAGAGAGCTGGACCACTTTTTATTGAGCCACCCTCGTATTTGCCCCGAAGCTGATATCTCGCTAACCAATGGTCGGATTTGAACATACAGGGTGTCCTAGCACTCGTAGTGATGCCCCCTACTTTCCTATAGCCTCTTTATTTGATTAAAAGACCAAAACTAAAAGGTCATGTGCTTTTAATATCTCGCGAACCAATCATGCTAGAGGCATGTTCGATAGGTCCAAGGACTCGGGGTGACGTCCTCTCTGCTATGGACCACTCGTTATAATTTTTAATAAATTTGGGAAACGCGATTTTGGGGTAAACACGTGTTTTTGTGATTTTGCCGATATCTCACGAAGCAATAACGCTAGAGGCATGTACGATGGGTCCAAGGATTCGGGCAGACGTACTCTTTGCTATAGACCACTCGTTGTAATTTTTTAAAATTTTGGAAACGCGATTTTGGGGTAAACACGTGTTTTTTATGATTTTTGCCGATATTTCACGAACCAATAACGCTAGAGACGTGTACGAGGTGTCCTAGGACTCGGGCTTTCGCCCCCTTTCAAATGTGGTAGATATTTATTTCCCAAAAAATAATTCACAAAGGGCCTAACGCCATACATGTTGAAATAACGTTTTCTTTTTCTTTACTTGTTTATAATGTTTATGAAGCGTGGTGGTTGAGAGAGACGATACGGCTGGGTGTGTGTGTTTCAACGAACCTGTCGCTAACCACAAGGACCATGCTTAATAGAACAATCGCTATTTCGGCTGGTCGGTGTATGACAGAACAAGCGTGCGTTTTCTGATATTTTACCTTTAACGTGTAAACGGTGATGAGAACTTGGTTCTATGTTGATCGAAGCGAGTACAGAAAACAAACGAGCAGGAGGTGAAGGTCATTTGAGCTTATTGGAAGGCGTTGATCTGACTTGACAACAGGTGACGCTTGAAGGTGAAATAATCTGACCATTGTGCTGGCAGGGAAGTGCGAAAGGCGTGCACACATGTGTGAAACCACATGTAGGCTAAACCAGTGACATCCTGTCTTGCTTCGTACGTGACAAAATGCAAGTCCAGGTGAAATTTGATCTACCGCAGGTGTTCACCTTGGACGTTATCTGTCCACGTGCATGATAACTGTTAACAAGTCACATCCTGTTTTGCTTCGTACGTGACAAAATGCAAGTTCAGGTGAAATTTGATCCGGCACAGGTGTTCGCTTGGGTGTTATCTGTCCACGTGCACGATAAGAGAATGTTCAAAGCGTGGGAATCGCTGAATCAGTAAAAAGTATGATGCAACTTGTCGGAATGATGTCACAACCAATAGAGAGGCAAGAGCTGCAAACAGCAGTGGTGGGAGGTGAAGGGAGGGAGAGGGGAGGGGGTGATTTATGAGAGAACACAGGAGGAAAGGGAAAGACAAACATGTATGAACATGCATGAAGCGCGGAGCGCTGTATACATAGAGCTATAGGTGGTGTACAACATGTGTGAATAAATAAAAAGTACACAGGTTCACACAACATGTAGTTTATTGATCCAAGAATTAAACGTAGAGTTAAACCCTAACCATTTGACGTAGAGTTTATTTCCTTTTTGTTTCAACACATTTTCCACAAGATAATGCTGAGGAAATGATGTTTTCTGAAGTTCATGGAGATAAAATCTACCTTTTATGGGTTGATGGTTGAGGTCCTCGAGTAAATAGGTGACTGGACTGTCCAAGTAGACTCGACGAATTCGAAATAGTTCAGTCCCCCACTGAGGCGTGTAGCCCTTATTGAAGGCAGACTTAAATTTGCTCACACGAACAAAATCCCCAATGTTCAGTCGGTGACGTTTAGGATCGGCTGTTTTTATGGGGTTAAACAGTTTATCCAATCGCTGAATATTTTTAGTTACGAGACGTGGCTTGGTCCCAATCGTTCTATGGTTGGTGTCATTGTAACGTGACACTAGCTCAGGTAACATGTCCAACCAGCGATAACTGCCCTGAGCGGTAAACGCTTTCCACATATGGGTTTTCAATGTTCGGTTGAACCGTTCGACCACACTGGCTTTGAGATTGCTGTACGTGGTGTAATGGTGAATATCCTTAGATTTGAGAAAACGGGAGAAGTCCTTGTTGAAAAATTCTTTCCCCTGGTCAGTTTGTAGCAGTTGAGGTTGACGTTGGGAGTGTTGAATAATATGTTGAAAGGCCTTGGTAACTAGTGGACCAGACTTGCGACGCACAGGTTCAACAAAGGCCATTTTGGAATAGACATCAATGACGGTCAACATATAGCGTACACCGTCGTTAACGCCAGCATAGGGTATCATTTCAACCAAGTCAGCCTGCCAAAGTTCATCCACACCTCGTGAAATCACCTTGAGTCGTGGATAATGACGCCTAGCTGGGCGATGCAACTCGTGAGCAATACCCATTTTAATGGGTGAGGGCTTAAACAATAATTTTGGCATTTCGAAGTTCTTGTTCAATTTCTTGAATTTCCCAATCGTGACCGGTGTGGCCAGCTTGACGTGAGGCATGCAACAACTGTAGCCGCTGGACGAGCTTATTGGGATTGTGCCAGTAGGTAACATCCACAAGGGGTTTTAATGGTTTAAATGTCACTCCCGAAGCGGATGCTTTACGACGAGTACTTTGACTGGTGGGAAACATTTTTGCAATGATGGTTTTATATTTTTGAGATATATTGGCATTCACTTGTTGCGTGGGATCATACTGTCTTTTGTGAGCATGGGTATCCAATAAAATGGATTTATATTTGTCAAGGTCCTCTGACGTATAATCATGGGAAGAGGGGGTCCGAGAAAAGAGCAGCTTTAACAGTCCTGGTGTTAATTTATAGTTGATGTTTTTAATGACAACTTTAGTACGAGCAAATTTAATGGATGAATCGCCAATTTTAAAACTATCATCCTCATAGCGAACACCATTCGTGGTATCTGTGTTTCCAATAAATAGATCGGTGAAATAGGGTTCCAATGTTGATCCATAATATTTTATTAAAATGGTTTTCAGTTGAGCTTTATGTTGAGGGGTGGCCAAGAGTTGTGAAAACGGAGACGCTCTGGAAGGGCAAGGTGTTTCGACCATGGCCAAGGATTTCTTTTTTCTCAAAAACTCTGCAAGGGGTGCGGCCTTTTTTTGAGGCGTAAACACGTGTTCCTCCTCATCCTCAACTTCACTAACACTAGTCAAATCTTCCTGTTCCTCTTCCTCTTCCTCAGGGTCCTCGTGCAGCGTCTGCGTGGCTTGTGAAACGGTGGGTAGCGTTTCAGATGGCTTGAAAGAGGGTTTCAACATGGCTTTTAGTGGAGGTGCTAAATGTTGCTGAATAAACAAAGCATGATTGGCACGTGATTGTTTCAATTGACGAAACTTTTGGCGAATAGTGTTTTTTGCTCTAATAATATGCTTTTTCAATTGACTCTCTGCTAACGCCATGGTGTCTTGACAAATGACTTGCCGGGGAATGAGACAAGGCCTTAAATAGCAATAAAATGATCAAACCCTAAGCGATACCGTCCTTGGTTGAGTTCACTTTGTTTGTCAATCACTAAACAGGCATGACGTTGAGTGTTCCAGCACTTGGCACACAATTCTGTAAACATTTGAAAGGTCATATCCGGATTCACATGTTCATTATAAATGTGACGACTGTTCCTCTCGTCCTGACGAAATAAAACAATGACATTGGCATTGTCACGAATCAACTGTTTGGACATTTTAGAATACGTTTGCCCAAGATAGAAGCAATCGATATGTTTGTGTCGACCCATGCTGAAATAGCTTTGAATGATGCCTTGACGTTCAGTGGATACATCATCGAAAATCATGAGTGAATCAGGCTTTACCTCATCCGGTGAAATCACATTTTCTTGCATGGAAAATGTAAAATAACCCATATTCTCTTTTTGTAATCCAGACATGACTTGATCCAGAAACACGTAGAGGGGTTGGTAGAGAGATTTTGCAAAAATATAAATATTTTGAAAACGCAGACCATTGGGCGCTGTAATGAGGGTTAGCAAAAGATTAGTCTTTCCACAGCCGGAAGGCCCCACAATGATGCAGCGAATGGAAGATGGAAACAGTGAACCATGGCGTTGTTCACGTGATGTGGGACAGAGATGGGAAACCATGTCCCCCACGGGGAATGACTCTTGCTGCTTAATAATCTTCATGTCAACTAAGGCTTAGACAGGCTAGCCGGCTGTCTATATACAGGACACCGAACCTTGTCATAGAAACAGTAGACTGCTACTACAGGTTGACGATGGATGTCTTTGGACGTGCGTTGATGGCCAAAGATAGACCTGTCCTCATACATGATCCTAAACAGGAAACAGATCCTGCTAATAAACACTATGTGGATAGGTCAGTAGTGCCACGCACAAAACAGGGAGATTATGACTTTAAGGGAAAGCGGTTAACCCATGTAAAACATCCTCAAGTGTCTACAGACGTTACTACGAAAAAGTATGTGGATAACAAAGTGTATGAGTTTTATGACAAAGTGCCCCAGCTTATGGTGAATGGCTATAGCGCTAATCACCATCGGATTATTCACGTGGAAGACCCACAAGACGAAGACGATGTTTGTACCAAGCGTTACGTGACCCATGAAATGAAAAGGCTTTATAAATTTATCCCATCTGTGTTTTTAGTGTATCTGACAAATGAAAAACCTGTGAATGACAGAAACCATTTACCGCTAGTCCATGATCAGCACTTGACCTATGCGCTTGCTTCGGGTTTAAGCCACTATCGATTACACTATGATGGAACCATTCACATCAAATATGCCATACCTGATGAGAACCATTTACAAATAAAGATAAATGGTCATAGGATGTTGGTCCATGACCATGAAATGGTCAATGCTGGTGACGAATTATCCTTTCACCTCATGTTGACATGGGATGAAAAGCAAGCGGGAAAAACCATAAACGACTTTCCACTTTATGTGGAATTGGAATATACAGCCATGAAATAACCATCTGACGTTAGTTGTGATTTAAACTTTCTTGTGAAAGGTTGTGGGTCATTATCATCATGGTGAAACAAAGGTATGCAGTGAGAAAGACTAAAAAAAGGACTTTGTCCTTGGCAAAGCCTGGGCTTACAACATTCGAGGACAAGCCCTTGCGAAAGAAAAAAAGAAAAAATAATGTATTGACCATAAGGAAAGCCCTTCGAGCAGCACAGAGACAGGTTATTCCAAAACGTCGGCGACAGGTTTCAAACCAAGGGCGAGTGATTCCAGTCCCCAAACGAGCGGGATTTTTACCTGCATTATTTGCCGGGTTGGCTGCTCTGGGCTCACTTTTGGGCGGTGCCAGTGCAGTGGCGAAAACCATTAAAGCCGCGCAGCAGGGCAAGCAACAACTCAAAGAAAGTCAGCGACACAATGAAACGATGGAAGCGATTGCCATGGGGGCTAGAAATGCCAATTTAAAGCCAGCCTTTTATCAACAAGGATTTGGGATTTCACCATTTCGAAATATTAAAAAAAAAAAATTTAACCTCTGCCATAGCGAGACATGCCCTGACGCATCAACAAGTGGAGAGCTATGCTAAACAACTCATTTTCGAGGTGTGTTTATGCGAAACCAATTACCCCCACGACCTTGGAAACAGGAATGTGCTGTTGTCAATTTGGATGATCACCGAGGACCAGGAACGCATTATGTAGCTTATGTCAAAGAGGAATCCACGGTATGGTACTTTGACAGTTTTGGGAATTTGCCCCCGCCCATTGAACTAGTGACCTATTTTGGAAACAGGATCAAGATATATTATAATGTGAAACGAGAGCAAACGTTTAACAGCCAACAGTGTGGACGTTTGTGTTTAATTTTTTTATATAAGACGCAGCATAAGCAAAAACGCCACCAGTATGTCGGCAGAAAGTAAAACGTTTACATTGCATGGACGTGGACCTGAAGTCAGCCTAGACTTTTACCCGCCTATCGAATTGAGTGAAAAACCCTATGGTTTAGGACTTGTTTCTCTTGAAACGTACAATCGAATATACAACATAAGTGAAAATGTGAACAACAAGTTTTACTATGATGATTCTGTGCTCACCTTGAACTCTGGTGGATACACGATCGATGACATTTATGAACACATTTATGTGGTGTTGATCAATCAATATGGTTTAAAGTCATTTCTCGACGGAACGCACAAGTTTGAACTTGTAGGCAATACCAACACTCATCGCTGCAGTATTTTCTCCTCATTCAACATTGACTTTAAAACACACCCCGATTCCATTGGCCCATTACTAGGATTTAAACCACGTGTGTTGGAGCCCAACAAAAAACATGAATCAGACCATGAAGTGAAATTCATTGAGGACCATCATGTGTCGGTGACGTGTAATATTATTAGCCAAGTGTACACCAATCAGGAACCATCGCATTCACTTTATGACTTTATTGTGACATCGCCCAATGGCTATATTATTCGTGAAAACCCTCCAGTGGTGCTTTTTCATGCTGTGGCTGTTGATAGTATTAGTAATATAACATTAAGACTGATCAATAGAGATCAACAACTCATTGATCTAGATTCTACCACACCAGTGACTTACAAGTTGGTGCTAAAGCCACTATGAAGTTTGTGTATAAAGCAACAACACCGTCTAGGAATGGTGTTAGTTGTTTGCCACGTGAATACACGTTAACATCTCAGAACAAGCAGATTTTACAGCATTTGGGTTACCACGTCAACCCTCATGATGAATTCTATCCTAGAGATAGCGAACCGCATCGAGGAGCAACCAGGAGTGGTAAGAATTGATCTCCATTCCTATCAAGCTCAAACACCTGGACTCAATAACAATGATGAAATTCAATTTGTTATCAACAACCAAGATATTTACACCCTACCGCATGAAAGTGTCATTCAGATTGAAGGTCGGCTCACCAAAGCCGATGGCTCTACACCTACCACATCCAAGTTGGCCAACCATGGTTTAGCCTTTCTGTTTTCTGAAGTACGTTATGTCATTAACGATATCGTGGTGGATAGCACTCGAAATGTGGGCATTTCCAGTGTCATGAAACTATACCCCTCTTATAGTGAGGAAGAAGGTAAAACACTTTGCATGGCAGGTTGGTGTCCTGACTCGACCAATGACTGGATGGTACACACCGATGGAACCTTTACTGGATATTTACCTCTTAAACTGATTCTAGGCTTTGCTGAAGATCACCAACGCATTGTGGTCAACGCAAGGCAAGTGCTTTATCTGGTGAGAGACAGGAGTGATAATAATGCACTCAAGGGAGCCGACAATGCCCCCATCGATTCAAAAGTTCAACTACAACGCTTGCTATGGAAAGTGCCTCATGTGACCCTTAACGATAGCAAAAAACTGGACATACTCAAAATGGTAAAGAGAGATATGCCTCTACCCATGGAATTTAGAAGCTGGGCACTCCATGAGTATCCGCTATTGCCCACCACCAACACACACAGTTGGTCTGTAAAAACAGCTCGCTATACAGAGAGACCTCTCTACCTGATTGTGGGTTTTCAAACGAATCGCAAGTATCAACAAACCAAAGATGCCACGCAATTTGATCACCTGCAATTGAGAAATGCACGTCTTTTCCTCAACGGAGCTGTGTTTCCCTATGAAGGACTGGATTTGGATTTTTCAAAAAATAAATTTGGCCCCCTGTACGACTTGTTTTCTAAATTTCGATGGTCGTATTATCAAAAAGAGAACGGCCCCATGCTACTACCCCAAGCGTTTAAGGCAAGAGCGCCACTGATTGTCTTTGACTGTTCTTACCTGGAAGAGTCTGTCAAGCCATCCAATATCGACATTCGACTAGATTTTGAAACGCATGACAATGTACCAGCCAATACCACGGCCTACTGTTTGATTATTCATCACAAACAAGTCAACTATTATCCACTATCCAACCAAGTGACGAGTGTATAAATAACAGGTCATCCCACGTCAAGCCGCTCAGTCATGTCTTGCTTTAAAGCCTCAAGAGACGTCACATCCATGAATTTAAACTCTGAGGAACAACGTTTCAAGACTTTTGCCACATGGCCAGTGCCTTTCATAAACCCTCAAGCCTTGGCGGCTGCTGGATTCTACTATTTAAAAACAAGAGATGAAGTGAAATGTGCCTTTTGTCCCATCATTATAGACCAATGGCAGGAGGGCGATGAACCCATGCAGGAACATCAGCGCTGGTCACCCACCTGCCCCTACCTGTGTAGAATGAAAGTGGGAAATATACCCTGTCATTCAAGCTATCCCTCACTTGTGTCACTGGGTGATGAAAAAGAAACAAGTTACGATACGTGTGGACCGTATGGTATCCATGGTGCTTCGGTGAGCAGCTCACCATCAAAAACACCTAGTTTAGAGACATTGGGACATCATCGGTGTTATGGACGTTACAAACACAAGAGACTATATTGTTGTATCAGTTGCTATCGTCCTTATCCTAAAATGAGAAAAGCCTGTAAGACGTGTTATGATAATAAAATGATGTAATTCTTAAATTCTAATTTTTGCATGTCCCCCTGTCCTACCCTAACCTTCTTTTTTGAAACTAGCATGGCAGGTAAGTCCATGTCATGATCACACCTGATCGTCCGTCAGTCGTCAGTTGAACTTGGTCCAGACAAGCGTCAACATGTTGCGCACACTCATTGTGGATTGCCAAGGGTTTAAAATTGGTGACAACAAATTTATATTTAAACAAGTGGCCATGATCGATTGTACCACGTTTTGGATATCGCAAGCTACGCATTTGCTATTTAGACCACCCCATGCTTTTGATTTGTTGTGTGAAAAAGACCGTAAACAAACCCAGTGGATTGAAAATCATAGGCAACTAGACTGGAATCAGGGAACCATTTCCTATAAATATTTGGACGTGGTTATGAAAGCACACTTGTCCTCGGCCAATGTGGTATTTGTGAAAGGTAATGAAAAACGTCAATGGTTGCAACCATTTTTGGCGTCTTACTGCCAATGTATCGACCTCATGGAGTTGGGCTGCCCCTCCCTGCAAACGCTCATGGATACTTGTTCCTGTGGCAACATTACCCATACAGCCCTATCACATGCGTGGCATCTCTTTCATTGGTTAACCACCCATGCCTGCTGGGAGTTGTTGAACAAAATTATAACTCAAGATTTACCTGTGAATGACGTCAGTGAGATTTCTACAAGCGACGTGTAAACATCTACAGCACGTGATACCATGGAGAAAGGCAATGCTACGGACAAAGCCATCGGCAAGTTCTTTGTGTGCAAAAAGAAACTAGACAGTTTTACCAAAGAGGAACTCTTGGCGCTGCCCAAGTCGTTCATTTATTATGTGGCCGCCAACGCGGTCAAAGAAATCTGGCAACATGTACCAAAATCATGGACTCAAGATCCTGTGTTGAGTGAATTGCAACCCTGTACGGATTACGATCACCATAAGCAAGTGGCCATGGCAAAAATACCGTCTATGCGTCAGTGTGCGACTTGCCAGCTAGTGAAACTGTATCACGGTCATAAAAGTCCATGTAAAGACTTTGTTGAATCATTCCACGGGTGTCATGGCGAGAAAAAGCAACAACAACAAACACAAACATCGTCCACAGAGGAGGAGGAAGACCAAACCTTTTTACCATCGATGGAAAAGGATATGCCAGACCTGTACTGGCAATGGCGTCATTGACAAAGTGATTCAATACCTACCTTTCGAAATCCATCTTCCAGGTTATCGTTTTTGAGGCCCTGGAACTCGTCTCGAAAAACGTTTACAACGTGGTGATGTACCCATTAATCTTTTGGATCAAGCATGCAAGGAACATGACCTTTCTTATCGCCATAGTCATCCTGGTTTAAGACATGTGGCAGATAAATTGTTATTGAAGAAAGCTAAACAACGTTTCACATCCAATGATGCCTCAGTGGGTGAAAGAATGGCAGCCCTGATTGTCATGAGTGCTATGAAAGGAAAGTTGATGATGCATGGACATAAACATTGAGGAGTGAGGAATTGGGATTTGTTTGTATTCTATTTTTCTTTTGTCAATTCACTATGACTATGAAATAAAAACAAAAGTTTTCCAGAGCACGATGTTTTGTTATTTTTAATTTTAAGAAATCGTGATGTTGATGGCTGATTTTTTTCATTTTACACATTTCACACATGATGAATTCCACACACTGTCATTTATCATTTTGCAATTTACAGTTTTTGAAAACGTTCGTTTCAAGTTTTATGATTTGATGAAATGGATTTTTCCAGTTTGTTAATGACACTTTTTAAACAATGTCTGTTTGAAGTTTTTGAATTTTCAAATTTCACACATGGCCATTTCCAGTTTTTAAAAATGTCCGTTTTAAGTTTTGCGTTTTTGGTGATATGGAAACATGGATTTTCCATTTTGCTGTTTTCACATTTTTCCATTTGGTGTATGTCGAAAGTTGAGATTTGACAATGATGTTGATGCGAGTGCTTGACCTTGATAATACTGCAATGTGCTGATGCGTGTTTGGAGAAACGTCGAGGTCTACGACTACTGCAGGTAAGACTGTTTTTGCAAAAATAATGTCTATTGTCTGCCACATTTCAATGAAAAACGAAACTATTTAAAACAAAATGAGTATATAAGTGACCATTTACCCCCTCCCCACCCACCCACTCTACCTCATCGTGTTTGCTCTGGTCAATCATACACACCAGTTTTCTCTCTCCATTCATACATTCACACCTGTCTTTGGGAACAAACACAACCACTTTATTTATTCCCAAAAGCACATTCTCGACATGCCCACTCATCCCAAAAGAACTTTTTTATTTGATCATTTACATTTCGAAAAATAATTAAATACTAGTTATTCAAGTTACTAAAAATCTTACTTATTTCATATTTACAAAAAAAAACTTTGTACAGCGTTAAAAGAATCATACTATTTACCAATCAAAAAAAATTAAAAAAATAAGTTTGCATAGAACTTTTTTTTAAAGAGCAAAAGGTCCAAGTGGATTGCCACTATTTACAAAATCTACTATTTACAATGACAAAAAAAACAATATTTACAAAATACTAAATCTACAAGTTACATAAAGCTATGTCCCATAAACGATTAAACAGTGAAATCACACCTCCTCCTCCTTGCGATCATAACCCCAGGGCAGGCTGGTGAGCAGGTCATCAGCCCACACACGTTTGTTATCCATGGAGGCGAGGGTGCGTTTTCTCTGTTCCACAAGATACAAATGATGGTTGCTGGATTGTATCCTGCACTGTGTATGAGACATAGCTTTGCCCGTGCGTAAAACCGCTAGATAGTCATCAACACGTAGCGATTTTACCACTGCTCTACCTACACCTTTTGCTCTTTTGGATTCCTTACAGTCGAGTGTGCGATAAGCATACATTTTCGAAGCCAAACCTACGAATTCCGTCATAATAGAATCACCGCATTCATCTTTTAAAACGCCCATTTTCTTTTTGTTTTTTATGGGCAGCTTAAACACGCCAGCGCTATAGCAAGAGGTGTCGAACCAGTCACTATGTTGCCTCATGACGTCATAGGGGTTGCAGTGGCGAATGTGGTAAATGAATGAGTCCGTGTCCATATACAAAAGAGAGACGTCCTCAAAATGGCGTTTGGCAAACTCATAGTGGAATCGATACATGACCGATTTAGAAAAGTCTAAAATGACTTGACCCAAGTAAATGGGTTTATCCATGGTCACGCTGGTCTTACTCATTTCAATAGTAGCCAAATCCTCATCGATAATTTTGATCGATTTGAAATTTGGCTTGGCAATGTACCGCCGGGCACCCCACTGCCCCTCCCAGATATTCACCAATTTAATGTCACGGTATTTGCGGACATTCTCCATAGACTTGCCATAGATGCAGTTGTTCATTAATTTAAAAAATTAATTTCAAACTGCTGTGTTGCCATTTGTCGGTGCTCTGTGTTGAGTCGCATGTATGGCTCAAGCCATGCTTTTTGAGCAAAAGAAATACCCCTGTGGACTTTCTTCAACACCAAGCCTTGGGCGAGGCATTGCACCAACATTTGGATATGTAGCACATACCGATTTTTGTTGTTAAGTGTGCCCATGAGTTTTTCAGTTTTCACTTTACTGTCAGGGGGAACCATTTGCTCAAGGCAGAATGGGAAATCGGCATGTTCATCATACAAGGATGAGGGATATTCAATATCCACTTCTAGCACATATCCACGGTCTGTTTCTTGGCTAGCCATGTTCACATCAAATTCTGACACTTGTTTGTCTGTCAGCCAAGCAAACTTCCCATAGGGCAAAGGCTGACTCATGGCGTAACCGTACAAATTATTCACGTCATAGTACATTAAGTACGATTCTTGTTTTTCCGGTGAATAATCAGGCATGTAGACATTGTTCGCTTCGGCATGGCGCTGGTTAAGTGACACAAAGCCGCCACGAATGCCCTTTTCAAAAAATAGAACCATGTCTACGTCAGTGAGTAAATCCAATTCCACTTGAGTGTATTTCAAAGCGGCATCAAACGAGAGTCCAGGACTCGTATAATAGTGAGCCGGGTCAAGACCGTAAATGTGTTGACACAAGTTACGGAATTTTTCAAACACATCAGTGAGCAGCAATACATCCAGTTTTAGGTAATGCATAGCATATTCACTTAGCGTGTTCATGCCAAACACTCGCCAAACTTGACATGCATGCGCATAGTCTTCATCGGAAACGGTACTGCGTGTTAGTTTCGAGTAAAATTTCTCTTGTGGAGGGAGTTTTCTTTGCTTTAACACGTCCCAGCTGTTGCAGAAATCATACGGGAATATACCTTTCCGAATGCACAATTGAAATTGCTCAGGATCATTAAAATGCATTCTAGTATTTTTTAATTCCTCCTCATTCAAGCCATTCACAAGGCTGTCTAGCGAGGATGCCATAAACTTAAAGGAATCCAAAAATCGAATGCTAAAGTTGCTCAACCTCCATGTCAGGGCTGTAAAACGCTCATGGTTTTGGGGGATAATGGTAAACGAGCCCTTGTTGACATGACCCAATTCACGAATCAAAAACTGAATGTCATAATTTGCCAGATTGTGGAAAAAGACACTGATGAAACGAGGAGCTGGAAAGTTCAAGTTACATTTACTATGCGCAGCTCCACGAAACTCCCCTGTAAAATGCGAGTGGTCTCTGACTTTTTCCTCTCCACTTAAAATAGGCTTTTCGCAAATATGGCATGTCATGGCATGCTCATACTGCTGCTGTTGTTCTGGAGATAGGCTCATGGGTACTGGGTGGTCTAGTAATTCCTGTACATGGTCGGCCAACTTGACAAGTTCATCCAAGAACCATTTGGCACAATCTGGCCCCTCACGGTATTTGTAAACGGATTGCGTGGGGTCATAGGCACACACCACATTAAATCCTATTGCAAAAGGTTCATGTTTTTGAATGGGTGTGGTTGAGCTCATGGAGGGATCTGGTTCACATCCCGCCATGGGTGTAGTGAGAGCTTCAAAATCTGCATATACCACATAGGGGACAGTGTCACGCTTATGAATGTCCTTAAACTTTAACACAGCCTTGTCCCCTTGTGGCAATATCAGTCTCACCGCTTCCTGAGTAACACAATCTACCCTATGACGTTCTAAGAGCGTAGGGGTTGTAAAATATTGCAAGCAACGGTCACAAATATGTTTCTTATGTTGATCTTTGGACATTTGACTGCTTAGCAATCTACTCAGGCTTTTAATGAGGCAATAGTGATTCACTTCTCCATAAGATAAATATAAAAGATGAATGTGGTGTCGTTTCGGTTCTTTTGTAGCATAAAGAGGACCCACAATCTCATCACCATCAAGGCCATACACCATGAACGAAAAGTCCTGGTTATCTTGTTCAAACCTATGGATCTCGGTTAAGTCCATAGGGAACGATACTCGAGTTAAATTTAAAGTATGTTTCAATTCAACAAACTTGGCCTTGTACATTCCTGGTCGACAACCATTATGTTGTGCTGGCTGCAAATACGCAGCCACAGACCACAGAAAGCAATCATTGTCACGATTCTTTATATTGACCACAGCATTTTTCGAAGCTATAGCTGGTGGTGTTTTAATATAGCTAGACCCAGCATTCAATGGGTTGAATTGACAAATGTTGATTTGCAAATGATGAATTTTGTCTAAGGCTAGACCACTCGGTCCTTGTTGCAGTTTATCAAATTTTGATAGCAAGGCATTCACCACGTGGGTTTCATACCACTGTTCCAAATTATGGGCTATGAATAGCTCTTGCATTTTACTACAAATATAAAATGTGTCTTTATGCTCTACATCCTTCTTTTTATATATGAAATCGCACACCAGTTCTGTATTCACCTTTAAAGCCGTATGCAACCTTTGCGCTGTGCAAATTTCAATTTTAAAAATTTCAAAACAAGATTGTAAAAATTCTTTGGGAATCAAACTTTTTCTAACATTGACTACGCGGCCAGAGCACACACGTGATTTGAAACAACTGTTTAGAGGTTCCCAAGTTAGGCTATCGGTAGCAGTAGCAAATGACATTATTTTAGAAAGAACACTCTCACCTGAGTTTTCAGCTGTCGACTGCTTGACAATGGTCCCAAACACACACGTTCCTGGTTATTAACAAAGGTCAAGCGTTTTCCAACACTCTAAAAAGAAATAAAATAAACCACCATAAGTATATCCATTCCATAATTTATGCCTTTCATAAACAAAACAAAATCAAACAGGTTATATATATATATATATATATATATATATATATATATATATATAAACAAATCTCACCTTGACGTGTAATGCTTTGCTATATTCCCGTCTCGTGGGCTAGTATGGAAATGGTTTTCTTTTCAATCTGTCTGCCTTTCTCTTTCTTTAATATCGTTCACACACACACACACACACGACAAATAGGCTATACCGATTATCTGCAAACAAATAAATAAATAAAATCATTAATTACCTAATCAATAAATAATTGCATGTATTTATATAAAATCAATAAATATATAAATGAATAAATATATACCTACCCCACAACAAGGTTAAGTATTTTCCACCAACACCAAAACTGTTAAACAAGGCCAAGTGTTTCACACAACGGTGTAGCGTGTTCAAAAGTAGTCACATAAGTGCGAGTGGAAATGTGAGCGACGTGTCTTTATATATAACATTGCATGTATAATCTTTTTTTTTCCCACGCTTTGAACATTCTCTTATCGTGCACGTGGACAGATAACACCCAAGCGAACACCTGTGCCGGATCAAATTTCACCTGAACTTGCATTTTGTCACGTACGAAGCAAAACAGGATGTGACTTGTTAACAGTTATCATGCACGTGGACAGATAACGTCCAAGGTGAACACCTGCGGTAGATCAAATTTCACCTGGACTTGCATTTTGTCACGTACGAAGCAAGACAGAATGTCACTGGTTTAGCCTACATGTGGTTTCACACATGTGTGCACGCCTTTCGCACTTCCCTGCCAGCACAATGGTCAGATTATTTCACCTTCAAGCGTCACCTGTTGTCAAGTCAGATCAACGCCTTCCAATAAGCTCAAATGACCTTCACCTCCTGCTCGTTTGTTTTCTGTACTCGCTTCGATCAACATAGAACCAAGTTCTCATCACCGTTTACACGTTAAAGGTAAAATATCAGAAAACGCACGCTTGTTCTGTCATACACCGACCAGCCGAAATAGCGATTGTTCTATTAAGCATGGTCCTTGTGGTTAGCGACAGGTTCGTTGAAACACACACACCCAGCCGTATCGTCTCTCTCAACCACCACGCTTCATAAACATTATAAACAAGTAAAGAAAAAGAAAACGTTATTTCAACATGTATGGCGTTAGGCCCTTTGTGAATTATTTTTTGGGAAAAAAATATCTACCACATTTGAAAGGGGGCGAAAGCCCGAGTCCTAGGACACCTCGTACACGTCTCTAGCGTTATTGGTTCGTGAAATATCGGCAAAAATCATAAAAAACACGTGTTTACCCCAAAATCGCGTTTCCAAAATTTTTAAAAATTACAACGAGTGGTCTATAGCAAAGAGTACGTCTGCCCGAATCCTTGGACCCATCGTACATGCCTCTAGCGTTATTGCTTCGTGAGATATCGGCAAAATCACAAAAACACGTGTTTACCCCAAAATCGCGTTTCCCAAATTTATTAAAAATTATAACGAGTGGTCCATAGCAGAGAGGACGTCACCCCGAGTCCTTGGACCTATCGAACATGCCTCTAGCATGATTGGTTCGCGAGATATTAAAAGCACATGACCTTTTAGTTTTGGTCTTTTAATCAAATAAAGAGGCTATAGGAAAGTAGGGGGCATCACTACGAGTGCTAGGACACCCTGTATGTTCAAATCCGACCATTGGTTAGCGAGATATCAGCTTCGGGGCAAATACGAGGGTGGCTCAATAAAAAGTGGTCCAGCTCTCTCACAACCCCACTACTACACTACTACAGGTTTTCATCCTAGAGACTTGACATTTATTTTGGGGGTAGAAGGCATAGGGACCTTTCATTTATGTCAAATAAACGTTTTTGTAGAGTTCCTAGTTTCCAACATATAGGATTTTCAAAATTCGAGTGTTTTCAAAAAAAACATAAAAGTAAAAAAGTTTCATTATAGAAAATAAAGGGCATAAAGACCATTCGTTTGAGCTATGGCACAACGTTCTATCATGTTTAGTTTTCAAACTATCACCTAGTTTCAAAAACAAAAATTTTCAAAAAAAAATTTAAAAATATAACGAATAGTCCATAGCAAAGATAACGTCAGCCCGAGTCCAACGATACCTCATTTGTCAAAATCGGACCATGCGTTCGAGAGATATTTAACATGGCTGAGGCTTAGTAGTAGAGCAAGGGGGGTTCTGGAGTGAGTTGGAATCGGTATCACCCCACTACTGGTGTAATTAGTGGAAGGTTCTTTAACATGCCATAAATCTATGACATGGGACCGCCGGCTTTACTTCCGCTCCGAAGGAAGGCATACTGCCGGCTGTTTCTGTTTACCATGTCTGGCTGCGTGACTCAGCGGTAACGTTCTCACTTGCTGGTCCCAAGGTTGCAGGATCAAATCGTGGCACAGCCAGTTGGCATTTGAGGGTACGCATATGTGAGGGAGCCGTGTCAGTTGATTTACTGGCACGTTAAAGATCCCCTCCGGGACAAAATTTCGGTACCCCGGCGTCTCTAAAAGTCACAGTTGTTAAATGGGACGTAAAACCAATAGCATTATTATTATTATTCTGTTTACCCTGCGCTGAAGTGGTGCACATCAATACGTGTACTATGCCAGCGTTACGCTGCAGCTCAAGCTCGGTAGACCGGAGGTTCGAATCCTGGCGCTGACACTGCTCATCCTGAGTGATGGTTTTCCCAGGATTTTCACACTCCCTCAGGCAAATGCCGGGATAGTACCTTGTTGCATGTCCTAGGGCACCTACCCTATCCATGTCCCTAATACAGATATACACACTAAAACGGGTAACACAGAAATACAGGTTACCAGACACGCTCAACACACACCCAAATGCAAGGGGCTGATGACCAATATGTCCCAAGACCCTATAATGAATTTACAACATGAAATTTGTGTTTTCCATCTCGTCATTAATCTGGCAGTGATCACAGCATGGAAGCACCATCAAATGTAGCCTAATACGGATCTAAGCTTCACTTTGCTTCCCCCATCAGCAGCTCCAGATAATTTGTGAAGCTCTAAGCTTCACCTTGGCCCCCTCTAGTATCCATGTTATAGAGCGACAAGACCAACAGTAGCTCCAGATAATATGTGAAGCTCTAAGTTTCACCTTGCCCCCCCCCCCCTCTAGTTTCCATGTTATAGAGCGACAAGCCCATCTGTAGCCCCAGATAGTATGTGATGCTCTAAGCTTCACCTTGCCCCAATCTAGTTTCCATGTCATAGGGCGACAAGCCCATATGTAGCCCCGCATATCATATGAAGCACTAAGCTTCACATTGTCTCCCACTAGTTTCCATGTTATAGAGCGACAAGCCCATCAGTAGCCCCGCATATCATATGAAGCACTAAGCTTCACATTGTCTCCCACTAGTTTCCATGTTATAGGGCGACAAGCCCATCTGTAGCCCCGCATATCATATGAAGCACTAAGCTTCACCTTGTCTCCCACTAGTTTCCATGTTATAGGGCGACAAGCCCATCTGTAGCCCCGCATATCATATGAAGCACTAAGCTTCACCTTGTCTCCCACTAGTTTCCATGTTATAGGGCGACAAGCCCATCAGTAGCCCCGCATATCATATGAAGCACTAAGCTTCACATTGTCTCCCACTAGTTTCCATGTTATAGAGCGACAAGCCCATCTGTAGCCCCAGATAATATGTGCAGCTCAAAGCTTGACCTTGCCTCCCCCTAGTTTCCATGTTATAGAGCGACAAGCCCATCAGTAGCCCCGCATATCATATGAAGCACTAAGCTTCACATTGTCTCCCACTAGTTTCCATGTTATAGAGCGACAAGCCCATCTGTAGCCCCGGATATCATATGAAGCACTAAGCTTCACATTGTCTCCCCCTAGTTTCCATGTTATAGGGCGACAAGCCCATCTGTAGCCCCGCATATCATATGAAGCACTAAGCTTGACCTTGCCTCCCCCTAGTTTCCATGTTATAGGGCGACAAGCCCATCTGTATCCCCGCATATCATATGAAGCACTAAGCTTCACATTGTCTCCCACTAGTTTCCATGTTATAGAGCGACAAGCCCATCAGTAGCCCCGGATATCATATGAAGCACTAAGCTTCACATTGTCTCCCACTAGTTTCCATGTTATAGGGCGACAAGCCCATCAGTAGCCCCGCATATCATATGAAGCACTAAGCTTCACATTGTCTCCCACTAGTTTCCATGTTATAGAGCGACAAGCCCATCTGTAGCCCCAGATAATATGTGCAGCTCAAAGCTTGACCTTGCCTCCCCCTAGTTTCCATGTTATAGAGCGACAAGCCCATCAGTAGCCCCGCATATCATATGAAGCACTAAGCTTCACATTGTCTCCCACTAGTTTCCATGTTATAGAGCGACAAGCCCATCTGTAGCCCCGCATATCATATGAAGCACTAAGCTTCACATTGTCTCCCACTAGTTTCCATGTTATAGGGCGACAAGCCCATCTGTAGCCCCGCATATCATATGAAGCACTAAGCTTCACATTGTCTCCCACTAGTTTCCATGTTATAGAGCGACAAGCCCATCTGTAGCCCCGCATATCATATGAAGCACTAAGCTTCACATTGTCTCCCACTAGTTTCCATGTTATAGGGCGACAAGCCCATCTGTAGCCCCGCATATCATATGAAGCACTAAGCTTCACATTGTCTCCCACTAGTTTCCATGTTATAGGGCGACAAGCCCATCTGTAGCCCCGCATATCATATGAAGCACTAAGCTTCACATTGTCTCCCACTAGTTTCCATGTTATAGGGCGACAAGCCCATCTGTAGCCCCGCATATCATATGAAGCACTAAGCTTCACATTGTCTCCCACTAGTTTCCATGTTATAGGGCGACAAGCCCATCTGTAGCCCCGCATATCATATGAAGCACTAAGCTTCACATTGTCTCCCACTAGTTTCCATGTTATAGAGCGACAAGCCCATCAGTAGCCCCGCATATCATATGAAGCACTAAGCTTCACATTGTCTCCCACTAGTTTCCATGTTATAGAGCGACAAGCCCATCTGTAGCCCCGCATATCATATGAAGCACTAAGCTTCACATTGTCTCCCACTAGTTTCCATGTTATAGGGCGACAAGCCCATCTGTAGCCCCTCATATCATATGAAGCACTAAGCTTGACCTTGCCTCCCCCTAGTTTCCATGTTATAGGGCGACAAGCCCATCTGTAGCCCCGCATATCATATGAAGCACTAAGCTTCACATTGTCTCCCCCTAGTTTCCATGTTATAGAGCGACAAGCCCATCTGTAGCCCCGCATATCATATGAAGCAATAAGCTTCACATTGTCTCCCACTAGTTTCCATGTTATAGGGCGACAAGCCCATCTGTAGCCCCGCATATCATATGAAGCACTAAGCTTCACATTGTCTCCCACTAGTTTCCATGTTATAGAGCGACAAGCCCATCTGTATCCCCGCATATCATATGAAGCACTAAGCTTCACCTTGTCTCCCACTAGTTTCCATGTTATAGGGCGACAAGCCCATCAGTAGCCCCGCATATCATATGAAGCACTAAGCTTCACATTGTCTCCCACTAGTTTCCATGTTATAGAGCGACAAGCCCATCTGTATCCCCGCATATCATATGAAGCACTAAGCTTCACCTTGTCTCCCACTAGTTTCCATGTTATAGGGCGACAAGCCCATCAGTAGCCCCGCATATCATATGAAGCACTAAGCTTCACATTGTCTCCCCCTAGTTTCCATGTTATAGAGCGACAAGCCCATCTGTAGCCCCGCATATCATATGAAGCAATAAGCTTCACATTGTCTCCCACTAGTTTCCATGTTATAGAGCGACAAGCCCATCTGTAGCCCCGCATATCATATGAAGCACTAAGCTTCACATTGTCTCCCACTAGTTTCCATGTTATAGAGCGACAAGCCCATATGTAGCCCCGCATATCATATGAAGCACTAAGCTTCACATTGTCTCCCACTAGTTTCCATGTTATAAAGCGACAAGCCCATCTGTAGCCCCAGATAATATGTGAAGCCCATATGTTGCCCCAGGTAATATGTGATGCTCTAAGCTTCACCTTGCCCCCCTCTAGTTTCCCCCTTGCCTCCCCCTAGTTTCCATGTTATAGAGCGACAAGCCCATCAGTAGCCCCGCATATCATATGAAGCACTAAGCTTCACATTGTCTCCCACTAGTTTCCATGTTATAGGGCGACAAGCCCATCTGTAGCCCCGCATATCATATGAAGCACTAAGCTTCACATTGTCTCCCACTAGTTTCCATGTTATAGGGCGACAAGCCCATCTGTAGCCCCGCATATCATATGAAGCACTAAGCTTCACATTGTCTCCCACTAGTTTCCATGTTATAGAGCGACAAGCCCATCTGCATCCCCGCATATCATATGAAGCACTAAGCTTCACATTGTCTCCCACTAGTTTCCATGTTATAGAGCGACAAGCCCATCAGTAGCCCCGCATATCATATGAAGCACTAAGCTTCACATTGTCTCCCCCTAGTTTCCATGTTATAGAGCGACAAGCCCATATGTAGCCCCGCATATCATATGAAGCACTAAGCTTCACCTTGTCTCCCACTAGTTTCCATGTTATAGGGCGACAAGCCCATCTTTAGCCCCGCATATCATATGAAGCACTAAGCTTCACATTGTCTCCCACTAGTTTCCATGTTATAGAGCGACAAGCCCATCTGTAGCCCCGCATATCATATGAAGCAATAAGCTTCACATTGTCTCCCACTAGTTTCCATGTTATAGAGCGACAAGCCCATCTGTAGCCCCGCATATCGTATGAAGCACTAAGCTTCACATTGTCTCCCACTAGTTTCCATGTTATAGAGCGACAAGCCCATCTGTAGCCCCAGATAATATGTGAAGCCCATATGTTGCCCCAGGTAATATGTGATGCTCTAAGCTTCACCTTGCCCCCCTCTAGTTTCCCCCTTGCCTCCCCCTAGTTTCCATGTTATAGAGCGACAAGCCCATCAGTAGCCCCGCATATCATATGAAGCACTAAGCTTCACATTGTCTCCCACTAGTTTCCATGTTATAGGGCGACAAGCCCATCTGTAGCCCCGCATATCATATGAAGCACTAAGCTTCACATTGTCTCCCACTAGTTTCCATGTTATAGGGCGACAAGCCCATCTGTAGCCCCGCATATCATATGAAGCACTAAGCTTCACATTGTCTCCCACTAGTTTCCATGTTATAGAGCGACAAGCCCATCTGTATCCCCGCATATCATATGAAGCACTAAGCTTCACATTGTCTCCCACTAGTTTCCATGTTATAGAGCGACAAGCCCATCAGTAGCCCCGCATATCATATGAAGCACTAAGCTTCACATTGTCTCCCACTAGTTTCCATGTTATAGAGCGACAAGCCCATCTGTAGCCCCGGATATCATATGAAGCACTAAGCTTCACCTTGTCTCCCACTAGTTTCCATGTTATAGGGCGACAAGCCCATCAGTAGCCCCGCATATCATATGAAGCACTAAGCTTCACATTGTCTCCCACTAGTTTCCATGTTATAGGGCGACAAGCCCATCTGTAGCCCCGCATATCATATGAAGCACTAAGCTTCACATTGTCTCCCACTAGTTTCCATGTTATAGAGCGACAAGCCCATCTGTATCCCCGCATATCATATGAAGCACTAAGCTTCACATTGTCTCCCACTAGTTTCCATGTTATAGGGCGACAAGCCCATCTGTAGCCCCGCATATCATATGAAGCACTAAGCTTCACATTGTCTCCCACTAGTTTCCATGTTATAGAGCGACAAGCCCATCTGTATCCCCGCATATCATATGAAGCACTAAGCTTCACATTGTCTCCCACTAGTTTCCATGTTATAGAGCGACAAGCCCATCTGTAGCCCCGCATATCATATGAAGCACTAAGCTTCACATTGTCTCCCACTAGTTTCCATGTTATAGGGCGACAAGCCCATCTGTAGCCCCGCATATCATATGAAGCACTAAGCTTCACATTGTCTCCCACTAGTTTCCATGTTATAGAGCGACAAGCCCATCTGTAGCCCCGGATATCATATGAAGCACTAAGCTTCACCTTGTCTCCCACTAGTTTCCATGTTATAGAGCGACAAGCCCATCTGTAGCCCCGGATATCATATGAAGCACTAAGCTTCACCTTGTCTCCCACTAGTTTCCATGTTATAGGGCGACAAGCCCATCTGTAGCCCCGCATATCATATGAAGCACTAAGCTTCACATTGTCTCCCACTAGTTTCCATGTTATAGAGCGACAAGCCCATCTGTAGCCCCGGATATCATATGAAGCACTAAGCTTCACCTTGTCTCCCACTAGTTTCCATGTTATAGAGCGACAAGCCCATCTGTAGCCCCGGATATCATATGAAGCACTAAGCTTCACCTTGTCTCCCACTAGTTTCCATGTTATAGAGCGACAAGCCCATCTGTAGCCCCGCATATCATATGAAGCACTAAGCTTCACATTGTCTCCCCCTAGTTTCCATGTTATAGAGCGACAAGCCCATCTGTAGCCTCGCATATCATATGAAGCACTAAGCTTCACATTGTCTCCCACTAGTTTCCATGTTATAGGGCGACAAGCCCATCTGTAGCCCCGCATATCATATGAAGCACTAAGCTTCACATTGTCTCCCACTAGTTTCCATGTTATAGGGCGACAAGCCCATCTGTAGCCCCGCATATCATATGAAGCACTAAGCTTCACATTGTCTCCCACTAGTTTCCATGTTATAGAGCGACAAGCCCATCAGTAGCCCCGCATATCATATGAAGCACTAAGCTTCACATTGTCTCCCACTAGTTTCCATGTTATAGGGCGACAAGCCCATCAGTAGCCCCGCATATCATATGAAGCACTAAGCTTCACATTGTCTCCCACTAGTTTCCATGTTATAGAGCGACAAGCCCATCTGTAGCCCCGCATATCATATGAAGCACTAAGCTTCACATTGTCTCCCACTAGTTTCCATGTTATAGAGCGACAAGCCCATCTGTAGCCCCGCATATCATATGAAGCACTAAGCTTCACATTGTCTCCCACTAGTTTCCATGTTATAGAGCGACAAGCCCATCAGTAGCCCCGGATATCATATGAAGCACTAAGCTTCACATTGTCTCCCACTAGTTTCCATGTTATAGGGCGACAAGCCCATCTGTAGCCCCGCATATCATATGAAGCACTAAGCTTCACATTGTCTCCCACTAGTTTCCATGTTATAGAGCGACAAGCCCATCTGTAGCCCCGCATATCATATGAAGCACTAAGCTTCACATTGTCTCCCACTAGTTTCCATGTTATAGAGCGACAAGCCCATCAGTAGCCCCGCATATCATATGAAGCACTAAGCTTCACATTGTCTCCCACTAGTTTCCATGTTATAGAGCGACAAGCCCATCAGTAGCTCCAGTTAATATGTGAAGCTCTAACCTTCACCTTGTCTCCCCGCCCTCTAGATTCCATGTTTTAGCGTGACAAGCCCATCTGTAGCCCCGGATATTATGTGCGAAGTTCTAAGCTTCTCCTTGTCCCTCCTGTGTCACCGAGTAAGCCTCCCGAGTTAATGCCCTAGGGTGATTTGACCTCATTGTGGTAAAGATGAAATGGTGACACATACTGTAATTTGCGTACTCCCAGTCACTGAGATACAGGAATACAATAAGAGTTCAAATCCTTATGATTCAGCTGAGAGAAGGATCTGGAAAGTTTAGGATCACCAAAAACCTTATTATTATTATTTATTTATTCAGCGTATGGCTCTTAGTGCCGTGTGTGTCCAAGGACATGTTCGGCTCGCCAGATGTTGTATCTGCTTCAATGCGGACACCCATGGGGTGAGTTACAAGTTCTGTTCAATTTCAAGTAGGTCTAACTTTAGCTACCAGATGCCACTGACACCCAGTGGTGAATGTTGGAACTTTGAGGGTTTCATCGAAATCTAACCTGCAAATTTAGTTTCATACGAGTGTAATTAGTGAAGCCTCCGTGGCTTAGGCGGCAGCACGCCGGCCTCTCACCGCTGGGTCCGTGGTTCAAATCCCGGTCACACCATGTGAGATCTGTGCTGGACAAAACGGAGGCAGACAGGTTTTTCCCCGGGTACTCCGGTTTTCCCTGTCACAATTTCATTCCAGCAACACTCTCCACTATCATTTCATTTCATCTGTCATTCATTTAATCATTGCCCCAGAGGAGTGCGTCAGGCCTCGGCAGCCGGCACAGTCCATATCCTCGCCGCTAGATGGGGGCTTCATTCATTCCATTCCTGACCCGGTCGGAGACTGGAAGCAGGCTGTGGATTTTTCACGAGTGTAATTAGTGCCATAAATCTATGAGATGGGACCGCTTGCTTTACTTCCTTTCTACAGGAAGGCACACTGAAGGATTTTAACGCTGTTAAAAAATCCGTCGACTTCGGTCGGGTTTGACCCCGCAATCTTGGGCATGGAAGCTCAGCATGCTACCGACTACGCCACCGAAGCCGCACAACCGTAAACTTGACTAACCACTTAGCAGTGGGGCCAATGGGGTTGGGTCATAAATCCTTTGAAACATAGTAGTCACAAAAAAGTGGTTGTTATCTTTGGTGTCCTATTAAGTGGACATCACAGAGGCTTTGTACAATGCACATATTGGTCACATCACAAGTTAGAGAACCCAAACATTACTAGGGTCAACGTATCGAGCTAATTTACATTAGCCAATTAACTTAGGGCCGTTATCCAACTTTTACTATACTCTGTGAGCTGCCTGAATAGGATTGACATTTAGCCGGAAATTCCACGTCAGTCATCACCCCTCTGCCTCTTGACCAATCCATGTTCGCATAGTTGATGTCATAATACTCTGCGTTGCAATATTACAGCCCACGTGCTTCAGTGCCTGGTCAGCTGTACCTCTGTCTTGTACAGTTTGGCAACCTCGTTCTCAGACCACATGGCGAGGCGAGAACTGTCAGAGTATAACGATTAGTTAGTTAATTCCTACTTAACGTAAGTACGAGAGTTAATGCATGGTTATCGTCGATGCATTTCATGAGGCCATTCGGGTTCGTAATTACTTAAATACGTGTCGCCTCCGTAGCGTAGTGGTCAGCATTGTTAGCTGCCGCCCCGGAGGTCCTGGGTTCGATTCCCGGCTCTGCCACGAAATTTGAAAAGTGGTATGAGGACTGGAATGGGTTCTACTCAGCCTTGGGTGGTCCAAATGAGTAGAGGAGGTTCAATTCACACCTCAGCCATCCTCGAAGTGGTTTTCCGTGGTTTCCCACTTCATCTTAAGGCAAATGCCAGGATGATACCCACTTTAAGGCCACGGCCGCCTCCTTCCCGCTTCCTTGCATATCCATCCCAATCTTCCCTTCCCTTACCATCCCTCATGAGGCCCCTGTTCGCTTTGCAGGTGAGGCCGCCTGGGCGAAGTGCTGATCATACCTCCCCAGTTGTATCCAATCCGACCAAGTGTTCCCAGCTCTAGGACACTTCCTGGATAGGCGGTAGTGGCGAGTTCCCTCGCTGAGTCCGTGGGAACCACCAACCTGGAGGATAAAATTGACCAAAAAATAAAAATTACTTAAATACGCTTTATGACTTTCACGCATGCGTAGACTCAGTTTCACCCAGGAGAAACATGGCGGACAGAACAAGAAGCGTGTGGCACTGATCGCTGTTTGCGATGCTTCCTTGAGATTTTCTGGGAAATAATTATAAAGGAGGGGAAAAGCATAAAATGATATGAACAAAGTACCGATATTTAGGAGAACTGACAGTTGTGTGTATATACTGTTTACTTGGCTATGATACGTTTAGCCAGTCTTCCTCGTAGCGTTAGTGGTTGCTTCGCAGACACGGAGTTCATTATGCAGAGCTGGGAGGGGTTCGAATCCCACTTCGGATATGTGTTTTTATCATTTTAAATGATCTTGTCGACTTCGTCGTTACGCTGGGGGTCTGGCGTTACGTTACGGTGACAGGACGAAATGTACCAAGAATGCACTGAGGTGTGTGACGTCATAGTACCACTTCAGCTTCTTCCTTTCCCTGAGCGCTCCGGTGAGCGTGACGTCATCCAGCCAGCACGCAGTACGCACGTGATACTTGCCATCTCTGCGGTTGTATCAGGGATAGTTCGCAGATTTACTTTTAATCTACAACTCGTTGTGAGGTCTAGTAAAGTGTTACAATGGAGTCCGTTGATGGTAATAGTGCTAATATTTCTGCTAAAACTACATCTAGTGCTAAACTAAGTAAAGAATATCGAGCGCGTAAAAAGTTAGAAAAGGTTAAGGTGGATACAACAAGTGTTGAAGGACATAAAGCCTATATGGAACGTAAGAAATTACAAAACATTAAAGTTAATAAAGGGGAATCTACTGCTGCTCGACGAAATGAAGCATTTATTTTAATATCCTTGTCATTATTCTACCAAACGAAAAAAATAAAATAAAAATATCATTTTAAACGATAAAACAAAAGGTAAAGTATTATCGAGATAGATTTTACTGCAAGTTCCAGTGTTGCAGAGAAAACATACGAAGGCTTTCGAGTAATTTGAAACAAGGTAAAGTATTATAAAGCAAGGCAAGTATTATGCAGATAATTTTCTAACATGTCAAGAGCCTTTGGCTTCGAGCGAAGCGAGAAGCCTCCAGCCTTTCTAGCATTTTTCAGCATTTGTAGCATTTAAAATGATATAAAGTCCAGTCTTTCAGACTGACTGTCTCTTTTTTCGTATTCTTCTTTCTTTGCAGGGGCGTATATAGGGGGGGGGGGGGTGCTGAGGGGGCTCCATTCCTCCCCCCGAAGAAAGCCAATAAAAATTAAGAAAGTTTTGCTTTGGTAAGAGCATAAAGTAATTGTAAATTTGGTCGTACCCTAATCTTAACTTATTGGCTAAGTTATAAACAATAGTAAGATTGAAATTAGACTAACTCGTATGTAGTGGCTAGCATTCTTGGCTGCCGCCCCCCCGGTGGTCCGATTCGATTCCCGGCTCTGCCAAGAAATTTTAATTCTGGTATGAGGGCTGGAACGGGGTGTACTCAGCCTTGCCAGGCAAAACTGTGAATTCCACAGTACCGTACTTTTGAGAAATAAATAAATTATCACTCGTAAAACAACAGTTGACCTTTCTGCTTAGTAAATTGACAAATATTTAGATATTTTTCATTCATGCTCCATAGGCCATAATAGAAAATTCTTTAAGTATGTGGGTGTTGTGTTGTATTTTACAACTATTTTTGTATTGCATATACAGTAATTGTACGCTATAGCCTATAAACTTTTAATCTTATCTAAAATAATTACACAAAGTTATATGCTCTAAGGTATTGGTTGATATTGCTGGGTATTTTGCGGTGACAATCCCCTGAGAATACTCACAATTTTCCAGGATAGTCAGCCCCCCCCGAAAAATTGTATATACGCCCCCTGTTTCTTGGTGTTAGTAACATGTATGATATTTTATGATTTAATTGACGTAATGATATTTTACATTCATATGGATGAATGTTCGTGTGAAAATCGGAAACAAAGCAATTTTTACCGCCACTGCCAGATGTACGAGGTAGAGTTCATCTGTCTCCCTCCATTTTAAAGATGTTGTAGAGAGTTGAGCAGTCAGATTTGGCCATTTAACATAATTGGTTGTTAGTGGTTAGTTAACGATCGTTTCTGTTTCATGAAATGCTCGTGCAAAGTCAAGTAACCTTTAATGAAGAATTAAGAGATAACACCGGCCTGCGAAGATTTTCCGGCAAAAGTAATTGTATGTGATATACGGCCATGTTGAAACACCGGATCCCATGAGAATTCCGCAGTTAAGCAGCATTGGGCGTGGTCGGAACTTGGATGGCATGCCGGTTCTAGGTACTGCGCGCTGTTGGCCAACATATGGAGGGGCGGAAAGGCCCTGGCCACCCTACCACACGCAAACTCCGGCTGAGGATAGCCTCTTCGGAGGCTCGGACCTGCCTTCGGGCAGAATACCAATTACATGTGATAAACGTTACATTTAGTGTCCTTATGTAAATAAATTATACCAGTTGTTTCGTATCACGAACAGATTTGTCACAAGTCCGTCTCATGTTTATACTAAAGGAGCTTCGTCTTGGAACTATCTACCAAGCAAAGGAGTGGCGTCTATTTTTTGATTCCAGTAAAAGAAGCCTCAAAGGTGTAGTTCTGCACAATGGAAATAAACTTGCTTCAGTGCCAGTCACCCATTCAACATCTCTTCGTGAAAACTATCACAATTTATCTATGGTGTTGCAGAAATTGAACTACAGTGAATACAGATGGTTACTGTGCTGTGCGGTATCACATTAGGGCAGCAAGGAGGATATACAAAGTTCCCGTGTTATATGTGTGAGTGGGACCCTCGGGACAGGGATCGTCACTGGTTAGTAACTGAGTGCCCCAAGAGGAAACAGTTCGTGTCTGGAGAAAAAAAACACATTGTAAATCGTTCATCAATTGATCCTCAAAGTGTGTTCTTGCCCCCTTTTCATATTAAATTGGCAATTATGAAGCAGTACGTGAAGAGTTTAGATAGAAGTAGTCCCTGCTTTCGGTACCTCTGTCAGAAATTTCCAGGACTGTCGGATGCCAAAGTTAAGGAAGGTGTTCTTGACGGCCTCCAAATTCGGAAGCTTATGAAGGATCCGACATTCAGTACGACGATGAACGAAACACAGCTTAAAGCATGGGAATCATTCAAGGATGTTTGTAGCAAATTCCTGGGTAATGGTAAACATGTCAACTACCAACAGATTGTCCCAACCATGCTGTATTTTTCCGGCAAATTTAGGAGCATTCAGCGAGGAACATGGCGGGCGGTTCCATCAAGATATCAAAGAAATGGAACGAAGGTATCAGGGGCGATGGGGCTCTCCATGATGTCAGATTACTGTTGGTGACTAGTGCGAGATAACACTACTGAGGAACACAAACGCAAATCAACACAGCGTTCATTCACATCAAAGTGCAGCAAACAATAGTGTTCATGTAGTGAGATTCATACATGCTAGCAATGAACATGTTAGCTTTTCGTATATTCGTTGCAATTTGATCATGTACCGTTAAAATTACATATATTCTCTATTATGGTGTTTTCTATCGACATTACAACAATATGTAAGATTTGGATTTAAAATAGTAAAAAGTCTGTACGTGATAGGCAAAAAGGGTTTACATATTTGAAATCAGCACACCTCAATTAGGGAAAATCACCTATTTAACCTCTCGCCGGAGAAAAGAGATTTTTTTTCGCAGACCGATGAATTGACGTTGGTGATAATGGCCCTTACCTTACCAATCACCACACGATATATGTTATAGATGTGCCGCCAAAACGTTTATCATATCAGTGCCACATTATAGATGATTTAAGAAGGTCGAGACACTATTCACTTTCCAAACCAGACCTGCTATAGATATCCAATCGCCAAGTTGACTCGCAACTCACGAGTGGAATGTATTTGTTGTTGTTGTTGTTGCTGATGTTCTCGTGGACGGTCGTATTTAAGGGGGCGGGGAGAACTTGGGGGCCTATGCCCCCCGAAATGTTGTCACGTATAATATTTGTTTAGGAATTAAAACATTAAGAACCAGGATACTTATTATGTACTTTTGTTACGAAGCGACATATGGCACAGGGGCAGATGACCTCACTGCTCCGCCCCTTAAAACTCCAACAATTAACTAACTAACGACATATGGCAACATTGCAAATCGAGGTGACGGTAGAGCGATGTAAACAATGTGAGAATCAGTTTGCTCGGATCTTATGTGTAACAACATAACCTCTTATTACTCTCCAGTGCCTTCGCTCTTAAAAACCTACCAAGAACAGTACCAAGAGTCCTTGAAGTTAGTGACAATTTTTTTTCCCTAACGTGTATAACCTATCAATCTTTTGACAATTTTTCTTTTCTCTGTAGCTGCCACCGAACGGAGTTTGAGTAGATTTAAAAGATACTTAAGAAATTCTACTTCTGAAAACATACTCAACGTCTAGCATGGTTATCTATCACAGAAACATAAAAATCACTGATATAACAGCTTAGGCTTTCACGGCCGGCGTTCATAATTAAATACAAGTTTTTCGGGCTTGTAGGCCGTGGTCCAGACAGGATATCTCCCGACGTTTCATCGGAAACTGCGTCCGGCATTATCAAGGGTTCCGCTCCTTTCCTTGGTCAGCAGTGGAATGAGGAAGAGGCTTGAAATAATGGGTAACGGCTAGTAGTGGAGTATTGTTGTTTGAATACAGTTGGGTGGATCTTGGCGATGAACTAACGGCTGGAAGGTAGTTTTGATCTTCAAATTAGCATGGTGAGCCGAGGCATGGAGGCATGGTGAGCATGGAGCTCAGAGGCCTCACGCATCCTTCGTAAAGCTCCAGCGCCCAGCAGTAACCTCACACCTCAAGAGAAGAATGCCTTTAAAACCCTTAACAGGGATAGAAGCATCATCATTCTACCTGCAGATAAGGGCAACGCGACTGTAGTCATGTCATCGGAAGACTACGACACTAAGATCCTGTCGCTACTAGAACCTCAAACATACCGAAAACTCACGAAAGACCCCACAACACGGATACTTCGAGAGACCAACAGGTTAATCAAGGCCTCTTCACTACCAGACCACGTGAAGAAGGATACATGCAAGAGTGAAGCTCTACCTCCCAGGCTGTACGGTCTACCCAAAGTACACAAAACTGACATTCCACTGAGACCTATCGTGAGTGCTATCTGCTCTCCAAACTACACCATCGCCAAGCATCTCTCAATCATTCTACAACCGCACATCGGTAACACTGAGACTTACGTCACGGATTCAGGCCATTTTATTGAGAAATTGCAGAACATACGTCTGGAACCTGAAGACCGCCTAGTCAGCTTTGACGTAGTATCTATCTTCACGAAGGTGCCTATGAAAGAATCCATAAACCAGATTGCCGAGCTCTTCACGGAAGACATCACTGACTTGTTTCGCCACTGCCTCGCCACGAGCTACTTCCTATGGCGCGAGAACTTCTACGAGCAAATAGAGGGAGTTGCCATGGGTAGCCCACTAAGCCCTGTGATTGCGAACTTCTACATGGAAAAGTTCGAGCAGTTGGCGATCGAGACTGCACCCCTCAAACCGAAAGTATGGCTACGTTATGTTGACGATACCTTCGTAGTCTGGAGCCACGGAGAGGAAGAGCTGGAACGTTTCCTGGACCACCTTAACAGCCTTAAAACCAGCATAAAATTTACTATGGAGAAGGAGAAAGACAACTGCCTGGCCTTTCTTGACGTGCTGATCACCAGGACTAATGACCTGCGCTTGGGGCACACTGTGTACCGGAAACCCACACACACCGACCGGTATCTACACAAGACATCCAATCACCACCCCCGACAGAAACACGGAGTTATTAAAACATTGGTAGACCGTGCTAGGAGAATCTGTGAGCAATCCAACCTCAACCAAGAGCTGAAACATATAAAGAGGGCCCTATGCGCCAACGGATACAGCAATAAGGAGAGTGAGCGAGCCTCTCATCCCAGGCGCCGGAGCACGAGGAAAGATTCTGAGGAAACTCCGGTGGCCACCGCATTCCTGCCGTACGTGAAGAAGGTGACGGACAGGATAGGCAAATTACTGAAGACCTATATGGTGAAGACGGTTTATAAACCCACCGCCAAAATCCGGGACTTGCTGCGATCCGCTAAAGACAAGCGCCACCCACACTCCACTGCAGGTGTCTACAGAATCCCGTGTTCCTGTGGGACGGTGTACATAGGAACGACGAAGAGGAGCGTGACCACCAGACTCAAGGAACATAACAGACACAGCCGCCTGGGTCAAACTGAGAAATCGTCAGTCGCTGAGCATTCTCTCTTGCCCGGTCACGATGTACAGTACGGGGACACGGAGATACTCTCCACGACCACACACTACCACGCCAGGCTGCAACGGGAAGCCATAGAAATCTTCAAACACCCCGACAATTTCAATGGGAAGGAAGAAATTGAACGTGTGCGTAATACATGGATCCCGGCTCTTAGGAACACCAAGGCCAAGAAATCACTCACACGTCAACCTGAAGAACCTTCCCGCTACAGCCCGGCAGTCGCGCAGGGAACACCTGACCCTCACAAGCTCGGTCGCCGAAGCCGGAGCACGCACCGCACCCCGCAACATGTACGTGAGATCAGACGATCCAGCCGGAATGCGAAGAGAACGCTCGGCTCACCATGCTAATTTGAAGATCCAAACTACCTTCCAGCCGTTAGTCATCGCCAAGATCCACCCAACCAACAGTCATATTCAAACAACAATACTCCACTACTAGCCGTTACCCATTATTTCAAGCATCTTCCACATTCCACTGCTTACCTAGGAAAGGAGCGGAACCCTTGATAATGCCGGGCGCAGTTTCCGGTGAAACGTCGGGAGATATCCTGTCTGGACCACGGCCTACAAGCCCGAAAAACTTGTATTTAATTATAAAAATCACTGACAATTAAGTTGTAAACCGGTTTTTTAATGCTTCAAGAAACCTTGACTTTACATTACAGTGTGGGCCTAAGTTGTAAATAACAATAGTAACATTAATTCTTTCCATGTAAACACTATCAAGATGATTGTAATAATAAAATGTAACATAAAATGGCCTTAGTTGTGTTTGACATTTACCAAACATAAAACATCACAACAAATTGGTTGAAATAGTGATGCCAGATAGCCTTAAAACTCATCATTCTGCACCAAAGTATACAAAAGTTTCCCTGGGAGGAACCCCGGACCCCCTTTTCTTTGGGGGCTATTCTATACACGCCCCTGTGCTCGTGGGTACGGAGGGGAACATGGGGAGATACAGAAATGCAGCGTTTAAAAATGTATGGATCCGTTAATACTCAGAAGGAAGAGGTATTATATAAATGAAATACATGAAATGTATTTCGATTCTCTAATTAAAACATTATTTTGGAAATAAACAATAGAACAAAATAATACGTTCACATATAAAGAACAACTGCATTGTGATGCTCAAATATTCATTAGTTTATTTTGTTCTATTCATCTGCCTTTCAATACAGGGTCTTAGATTGTTGGCAGTTGAAACAATAAGGGCAGATCTTAATATAAAATACCTAGAGATCATCTATGATTTTCAATTGCATTGTAGAGAATACATTTTTGCAATTATACGTCAAGCCCAACATAGCGAACATATTTGCAGCCAGACGTTGCAGTAATGCATACTGTTGCTGGGGTATAGATTTGTAACACTCAGACGGACTTGAAGTATTGTTGGAACGCTCTTTGATCCTTACGTACTGAACTCGAATTCTAAATGATCCAGGATGGACAGGATGCTATTTAGGACGTTTTGGTGTAATTTGGAGAAGATTGCGGTATTTTTGGAGGAATTACGATATTTTTAAAATTTTAATATGAGAGGAAGCTTCAGATTGTGTTTGACAACAACAAAATGGCGAGAGAAGCCGCCCTTGGGCAATGCTGCGTAGTATTTTCGCTAGGCCGCCCATAGCAACTTGTAGAGTTCGAAGAGAAATGCGTTGATTGGCTAATCCAATTGCCAGAATCAGAAAGGGTAGGAGAAATGAGCGCGCTTGATGAGAAGCTTCGTCGATTTATAAACTGCCATTTATTAAAGAAGAGAGAATCTGCACATTTAAAACTATTGAGAAAGGATGTAAATTAAAAGGATTTATGATAGTCACCCAGAGGTGGAATTTTGATAATCCTGTAAGAAGATATAAGTAATGATTGGTTTGCCGCTTTTTCCTCATGACGCGCCATTCGATTGGTTTTGAGGTGCGTGGTGACGCGCTGCCGATCGAGGTCTTTTGTGCCGAGGTGACGAGAGAGACGGACCTGCGACAGAGGAGTTCCTGAAACTAGCGTGTGCGAGATAGGGGTCTCACGCGAACATAGTTTGTCGGCGAGGGAGGCAGTCCCGTCGGTCAGAAATTAACATGGGAAGTCCGGTGAAGATGTGGGAAACAGAATATCGTCGTAATATCAGTTCTCGTGTGAAACTAGTATTGAAAGTTTGACTAAACTAAAGAGAAACGTCGTGTGCACATTACATGAAAGTTTCAAGACGACATTCGAAAGAATAAGATAGTTTTCTTTGTTGAAAGCACTTTCGTTAAAGAAGCACGTTTCGCTTGGTGCGTGTCAGCTATACAGGCGAGAAGGGAAGGCCCGTTATCTGCCTGTGCTAACATTTGTATGACAGCAGCACTCATTAATAGCAAGTCTCTGTTTAGTGACAAGCTTTTTATCGAAATGTTCGACATGCAAGCGTTAAGGGGAATAGTTAACATTGTGTTTAACGCAGTCGTGATCATGGACTAAGCCAAGTTATGCGCAGGGAACGTGATGTTACACTGTTGGACTGGAATACCGGGTAACCGACATTAATCTTAAAATTATAAGATGTGGTGTAACGATTACAAGGCTACAATCCAACGTTACGAGATGGAACTTGATTACCGCGTCATGGCTAGATATTATCCGACCCGAAGCGAAGCATTTCATCATACTTCGAGACTGGGGGATTCTTGCGGTATCGCTGATCGAGGCGAGCTCCGTGTTCGAAGCCAGCCAGGGAGATTGACGATCGGAGAGCAGGGTTCGAGTCGTGACAAGGCAGTCTTCCGAAGAAAGAGGATGAAGATTAGTAAGTGTGGAATTGCTGGTGTCGTCAGTAATTCCCTCCATACTTCTTCTACAAGATGTCATCGCAAGGTAGAAACAGATATCCTCGTTAGTAGCTGTTGGTTCTTTTTGTAGTTAGTTGTAGAATAGAATATCAGAGAGCATGGCACCATTTCAACGCTAAATTATTTTGTTGTGTGTGAAATAGTTTAAGCCCAGAAATTATTTTTCAGCGTTGGACATTTAAATATTAATTTTCTTTTAGTGAGATTTTCGGATAGTAACATTTGGATTTTTGACTTATAGGTTTTGAGATTTAAGCTCATTTTATTAATAATTTCGTTTATCGAATTTCTTTCGATCCACGTATCTTTGGGAACTTTATTGAATTTTATTGTATATTATTGAATTTTATTGGGAATTTTATTGACTTTTATTGAAGTTTATTGAACATTATTGGAACATTATTGGAATTTTATTGGATATTATTCAACATTTTAGAAAATGGTATTACTTTACCCAAGCAACTTAGACTTTGAAAAGAATGTTTATTTGGAAATGAATTATTATTTGGACATTTCCAAGACTTTATAGTTATCTTCGAGTCTGACTTCGCTCAAGTAATTATTTAATCAAACATTTTGAAGAGGTGGAAGGATGAAACATTATTTGGACATTCCACTTTAGCCGGTTATAACTAATAATAATTTATCTGTGGATAAATTATTTTATTTTATTTGAGAGATCTTATCTGCTCGGACAAATTAGCACATTTGAGTATTCTACGAAATTTTACAACACTCTTGGAGATTGTTATTGACTTTAATTGCATTAACGCAATATTTTGGAAAGACCAGAGAGAAGTAACGAATGTTTATATTTATTAAATGTTAACAACAATTATTTGAAATCTAAAGTAACTTATACTAGTAAACCATTACGTCATCACTGTTTATTAGAGTCGACTATTATGTATTTTCACAACATCCGAAAGAGCTATACGCTGTAATTATTATAAGTAAATATATTATGAAAGCAAGGCATTATATGCAATTTAAATAAGTTGTTATGGCAGAATACTGTATTAAGAGATTGAAGTGAAGAATTATAGCAGCTATATTTGTTTAATATCAAGCTGAGGAAAATGTTATACGGAATTTACCTATGTAATGGAGAGAAGTCGTTGTTTAAGTATTCTGTGGATATTTGTTCAGTCTATTAGAGAAGGGAAGGTCATTATACGCGTTGTGAGCGTTTAATTGGAAATTTTAAGTAAATATATTACAGTAAAGAATTAAGTATGACCTTAGTTGTCCAGTATTATTGTAAAACGACTCTCAGTTGAATTGATTAGTTCTATTGGCGGAAAATATTTGGGAAACGGATTGAAAGTGAAAATGTTGTTAATTATTATTAAGACATTATCAAGGATAAGACATTAATTATATAAGCTTAACTTAACCGTTCGGCGATGTATGTATGCCCAATTATGAAACGAAACATCTTTATTATGATGATAGCGATATGAAATTGTAACAGTGACACTTTATTTAAGAGCATAAAAATTTGGGATTGTCAGTAGTTGACCGGAGAAGGAAGGTTGGATGATTGAGAATCATCACGAACAATGTAAATAACATAAGATATTTCTTAACAATATTTAAATATAATACTATTAATAACTAGGAGAATTTAATGATATAATAAAGTTAACTGAATAACTTTCTTAATAAACAACTGATCCTAAAACAATAATAATAATTAGGTTTATTATTGGGATTAACATGATTAATAATTATTTCTAATAATTAATAAACATTTAAATAACGAACATTTTACAAACTTAATTAATAATTTGGAAATATTAATAGTCTTTAATTAAATTATTTAATAATAATTTCTACCATTAATCATTAAATAATTTTCGGAACCTTAGTTGACAATTAAACGAAAGTTTAATATACTTTAATGTTTTTTTAAACGTTTAAACCATAAATTGGAGTGACGTTAAAAGAACGTGACGACGTTCTTTAAATACAGTAAGGTGGTTTACTATTGTGTAAAGGTGATCTTATGGAAGATCAGTATAAAATTAATTTCTATTAATTTTACCAATGGATGACATTGGAATAGTAAGTAGAAATGTCATGGGAAGACATTGGATGTATTAAAACCGATCTTTGTTCATATATTACAAGGGAACAAGAGTAAAATTTAAGAGCTGTTGTGCAAACAGCTGATTGATAATTTGTTTATTTAATTTTATTTAAGAAGTGGAGTACTTCTAACGTCCATGGGACGATGATTTAATTTCATAATCTTATTATAGGAATTTTCGCAGAATCATTTGCGGATTACATGTAATTGTTATAGGAATATTTGTTAATTCAATATTTATTTATTATCACTTCGTTAATAAATTTATTTGTTAGTTTTGTAACTGCGTTTTGATGATTTATTTAAGTTATGAAGGAGGATTATATTTTGGTGCATTTGAGGTTTTATAGAACCACTAATTTCGCCCACTTAACCGAGAATAGTTAGTATCTCGAGCTCTTCGTTTATTTAGTTGATATACCCATTTTGCTTTACCAAAACATGATCTTAGAAAGTGTGCAACCCCCATTTAGCTATTGTTGGTAGGATTTCCAGGTTTTGAGCCGGGGACCTCGAGATTCTGCAATCCAGCTGATCTTCGGATTCGACAAGCAGCTCAAATGGTTTAAACGGGTACACATTAAATGGCAGCCCAACGTTTAGGCTCGAACTGTGGTTCGTAGCGACGTATTTCGTGATGTCAGGCACGATTAGGCTTGTTGAGGCTTAATTGGGCGTGATTGGGTGCAATTGTTTTAATTTTGGAAGATTAGATTGAAAGAAATCCTGTGTATGGACGAATAAGTCGAGAGACAGAAAGCTGACTTATAATCTAAATCTGATGGTTTGATAATCCGGTTGTTGACATTTCAGTCACAGTCATGTATCGTAAATGATTAAAATTAATTAATAATAATAGAATTAGGACTTCATGATTTGAGTGAATCATTAACAGAATTACTCTAGGGTTTAGCATAAGTCTGGTAAACAATAAAATTCCCAAATATTAAGTTGAAAATGGTTGCTCTTTGGTGTTCTAGTTCTGCAGTGTATGTCATGTTCCCGTAGCAGTTGAAATATTTGTAATTGTTGCAATGGCAATGAAGATTGAAGAGGTATATAAGATGTTTTCAGATGTCCAAAATAAGATGGACAATCTGACAAAAGATGTGGAAGGTGTTCGCACGTACACCCAGAAAGGTTTTAAAAGTGCTAAAGAGGACGCTGAAAAGAAATTTAAGTCTGTTAGGGAAGAAGCAGAAAGAAATAGGGGCACTATTAAAGAATCTGTAATTGAAAGCGTTAGAACAGAGGTAGATGCTGTTAAAGAAAGTGTTAGGGACACTATAGTAGAAAACATTGCTGACACAATAAAGGAAAGTGTTAAAGACAGTATTAAACAAGATCTAGGTGAATTACAAGAGTCTTTGGAGAAATTACAAGTAGTGCTACTTCCGTTAGCAGCGATGTTAATAAATTGCAAGTTAGTTCTACAGAAGTCACGAACACAGTCGACAAAATACAGGAAAATGTTGACAAGATACAAGGTAATGTTGACAAGATACAGGGAAATGTTAGAATGGCCCAAGATGAGTCTACATTACTCAAAGAAAGAGTCATTAAAATTCAGAACAACACCGTCGATTTACAAACTAGACTAGGTAGTGTAGAGTCTAATACAGAACAAGTTCAATCAAGATTAAGTATGATAGAGTCTAACACAGAACAAGTTCAATCAAGATTAGGTGGAATTGAGTCCAATATGCAACACAAGTTTAAAGAATTAGAAACAAGTAATGAGAATTTCCAGACTGAAATCAGAAAAGAATGGGAATCCAATAAACAACAAGCTGAGGGAAACACATCACAAACTAACATGAGGTTAACAGAACTTAAAATAGTTGTTGACAGTTTGAAAACACAAGTACAGGATCACAGTAAATTGTTGAAAGATGGAATTTATGTAGATGTGGAAAATATTGTCAAAAAAAGTTTGGAAGCATTGAAAGATGATTGGAAGAAACTCAGTTCCGATCATGTTTCAAGCATCAAACGTGATATGGAAACCAAGATAGTTTCAACTGAAGCTAAATTAAATAAGGATGTTTCTGATGCAAGGGAGGATTTAATTAAAAGAATCAATCTTGTACAGAAAACTCAAAGTGATGATATGTCAGGAGTAAGAGCAGATCTCGATAGAGAAATGAATGAAACTAAGTCTTTAGGAGATAAAGTGAATCGAATGGATAATGACTTGACGGAAGATAGGGAAAGGAGGTTAATTGAGCTTGAGGAAATTAAAAGGGGTATTCAAAATATTAACTTAGGCGATGCATTAACGGCAGAAGCTATTAAGATTTCATTAAAGGACGAACTTAGGAAGGAGATTCAGGAATGTATAGGAAATCAGGTCGAGACCGAAAACGAAGTAAAGGAAACAGATCAAGCTAGGATGACACGATTAGAAGATGAAATTAGAGATGTTAGAGCGAAACAAACTCCGATAGGACTTTCGATGCAACAAGATATAGATATAGGAGAGAATGATTTCGGGTAGGAAGTCTAAGACAGGTACACCCTTCGAACAGAGCATCTAATGTCACTATCATTAGAAATTTTGAAGAAAAACCACGAAAAGTTAATGACAAAGATGGTCTTACACCAATTGAGTTCGTTAAGCATCTCCGTGATTATTTTTATGAAAATCATATATCTCAAGATAGAGAAATGCGTATCGTGGAACGCTATCTCGAGGGATCACCTTTGGAGTGGTATCGCGCATTCAGGTATACGTTCGGAGATTTTGAGGAATTTGCCGAAGCTCTAGTCAGAAGATATTGGAGTGTGGAAAGACAGCAAGATTTGAGAGCGGAGGTTTATTCTAAGAAATACTTAGGTACTCTCCCAACTAAGTACGCTGATTTCTTTAATATGCAATTAGCGAAACTACGTTACCTTCAACCCCCTTTGACACAAACAGAATTGATAGAAGCTATTTCTAGGCAGCTTCCGGTTGATGTCAGACGTAATTTAATATCGCCTGGAGTCAATGATCTTGCCAAGATGGATGAACTACTTCGTAGACTTGACTACACAAGCTCCATGCCTAATGTAATTCCTAGAAACAGGCAGGATAGTAGAGAGGTGAATACGATAGTCATTGATCAGACCCAACAAACGGAAGAAGTAACGAATCAAGTTCAAACTAAATCAGGTCCTGTTAGGAACAATTACTTTAGCGACAGACGGTATGAACCAAGGTACCGCCGATTCAGAGAAGGTAGACCTTACCAGCAAGAGGAGCGTAGAAATGGAGAAAATAACAGAAGGACAGGTTATTTCCGCAATAACAATAACTATAATAACAACAATTATAGGAACTACAACTCCAACCAACGAAATGATCAGAATAATCGAAACAATAGAGGTTATAGCCGCTATAAAAACTATAACGATGATGTATTCTCTAGACAGCAGTATAATGAGAGGTATCGTGAAGGTCAGGAGTACATTAGAAACGCTAACCAGGGGAATACAACTCGAGATTCCAGAAATAACAACAGGAGTGAAGTTGACCCTAAACCAGGCACTAGTCAACAGGGAAGAGCTGAAGAAACAGCCCCTGAACAAAAAAAACTCCAATCACGAAGCGCAATTAAATGAAGGTCACTTGTCATATCACAATGTCACGATTAATGAGATTTACCAGGTCACTGACGAAGACTTACTCTTTGAGGAAGAAATTATAAGAGAGGAAAGGAAAACAGAATTACCCATTATCAATATTCATGTGGAAGAGGAGATATGCAAATCTTTGGTTGATACTGGGGCAGTAGTTTCGATTTTGTCCGAGGAATGTTATTTGAGGCTTTTGAAAGGCAACAGTATGACGATTTTGCCAGCTTCGACGGTGAAGGTGAGGGGTATCTTTCAGGATAAGACGGTCAAATGTAAAGTGCAAGTATTGTTAAATTTCAAGATCAATGAGAAAGAGTATGAACATGTCTTTATCGTGGTACAGAAAATCAATTTTGATATGATTCTGGGAATAGATTTTATTGGAAAAGTAGGAGCAGTTATCGATTTGAAGAATCGAGTGATGAAACTATACGAGAATAATTTGGAAGCGGAGAATTTGGAAGAACAGGAAATAAGTACAGATCTAGATATAGATTATAGAGAGGATGTTTTAGAAAACATTGTGAGTGAAGTGGAAAGAGAGAGAGAGAATATCATACTCAATCGATTGAAGGGTTCGAAGAAATCCAAGAAGAATTTGAAGATTTGATAATCGAATTCAAAGACATTTTTGATGAGAAACCAGGTCTAATTAAAGATTTTCAGTATCGTATTCGATTGACCAATGAAATGCCTTACCAGAAAAAGATATACCCTATTCCTGAAAAATATTACGAGGAAGTGAAAGGAATTATTAGAAAAATGGAAGAGGATGGAATAATTAGAAAGCAAGCATCATCCTATATCAATCCTATAACTGTTGTGAAGAAAAGCAATGGACAATTACGTTTATGCCTCGATGCAAGAAGTATCAACGCGTTTATTTTGCCGGAGACAGATAGACCACCGAGGATTCGAGATTTATTAAGAAGATTTAAAGGAAAGTCATGTTTCAGTGTACTGGATCTCACAGCCTCCTTTTATCAAATAGAACTCTCAGAAGATAGTAGACAGTATACCGGGTTTTTATTCGACCAATCGAGCTACGTATTTTTGAGATTACCTTTCGGTATTGTCAACAGTGGACCAGCTTTAATAAGAGCTTTGGACAGTAAGCTTAGTGACGAGGTGAAGGAAAACACAATGTGTTATATTGATGATCTCATCATTTCATCTGAGAATGAAAGGGAACATTTGGAACATTTAAAGAAGTTGTTTTTGGATTTGAGAGAAGCAAATATTAAGGTAAATTTTGGCAAATGCCACTTTTTGAAGGAAAGAATAGATTTCTTGGGTCACACCATTGATCAGTTTGGCTACCATCCGAATGAGAAGAAAGTAGAAGCTATTGTTCGATTCCCAAGACCTACTAAAGTGAAACAAGTTCGAGAATTTGTAGGCATGTGCCAATTCTTGAGTAATCACTGTAGCCGATATTCAGAGGTCATGGCACCATTGTATGATCTTCTTAAAAAGAATAATAGATGGAAATGGGGTCCCGTAGCAGAAGAGGCATTTGAAAAAGCAAAGGAAATGCTTAGAAATAATATTAAATTGGAGTATCCAGAGTTCGACCGTATATTCTATTTAGAATCGGATGCGTCGAGAGTGGGAATCAGTGCTGTGTTATATCAGAAGGATGAGAGTGGAAATAAGCATTATATTGGATTTTGCAGTAGGAAACTGAGGAAACACGAGGAAAATTATTTTACCACTGAGTTGGAGGCGCTAGCTTTTGTAACGGCGTTGCAGCAATGGAAGAAAGTCCTGCTGGGACATCAAATTGTTATTTTAACTGACCATAAAGCTCTCCAATTCATGATGCAGTCGGATTTATCCAGCGATCGTTTAACAAGATGGACTTCGTTTGTTCAGCAGTTTAATGCGACCATAATCCATCAACCTGGTAAGGATAATCTTTTAGCTGATGCTTTATCGCGTAATCCTGTAGAGAATATCCAGATAAATGCGATACAATTGGAGCCGAAAGATCAAGAGACTTTGGTGAAACTGGAGAGGATCAATGTATCACAGAAAAGATGCACTCCAATAAGGATCATGTATCGGTTTTTGAAAGGTTATATGGATAATGCTGATCCAGACTATGAGGATGTCCGAAGACGCTCGAATCGATATGTTTTGTCAGGAGTCATTGTTTGCAAGTATGTCGATAAGGAGAAGACAAAAGTCAGAGTTATGGTTCCTCCCAAGTTAGTAAAACCTTTGGTTTGGTTGACACACCACAGTA
Source organism: Meconema thalassinum (assembly GCA_946902985.2). Classification (NCBI taxonomy): domain Eukaryota; kingdom Metazoa; phylum Arthropoda; class Insecta; order Orthoptera; family Tettigoniidae; genus Meconema; species Meconema thalassinum. The sequence continues at coordinate 61,863,492 of OX336389.2, read as the reverse complement.
TAGGCCACGGTGGTTTGGATAAGACCGTCAATACTTTACAGGAAATGTTTTATTGGAAGAAGTTGAGGAATTCGGTGGCTGAGATCATTCGAACTTGTGAGAAATGTCAGAAAGGGAAATATACATCGGAGCTTCTTAAGGAAAGACCTAGGTCCATCTTACCATCTAAACCCCTTGAACTATTCGCCTGCGACATTTTTGGTCCATGTCCCAAGGGACATAGAGGAAATCAGTTTGTATTAGTAACGATAGACATATTTTCAAAATTGGTATCCTTGGATCCGATCCAGAAAGCTACGACAAGGCAAGTTTTGAATAGGATTGAGAGATCAGTAATTCCGAAGGCGGGAAAGCCGGAATTTATTTTAACTGACCATGGACCTCAGTTTACGTCTATGGGATTTCAGGAAGCCATGGAAAGGCTAGACATTAAGCATATATTTTCTAGTGTGCGATGTCCGGAGACGAATCCCAGTGAAAGAATTATGTCAGAATTTGCAAAATTCTGTAGGATTTTTTGTCCTAATGATCATCGAAGTTGGGTTAGATTCGTTCCCATCATTGAAGAATGCCTTAATACAACGTTTCACGAGAGTTCGGCGGATGTTCCGTTGATGCTCCATTTTGATAGGAAGCCAGAGAGGGCTTGGAAGAATTTGTTTGATTCCATACCTAAATATCAAGAAATTCCGAGAAGAGAAAGGATCGAGAAAGCCAAGGATAATTTAAGAAAGGCAGCAGACAAACGTATGAAGAGGATTCGGGGAAAAAGATTCAGTGCACCATTTAACGTCGGAGATTTAGTCCTGATTAGGAAACCAACGAAAGCTGATATAGCTCAGAAGATATACACAAAATTTTCGATCGTGTACATGGGTCCGTTAAGAGTGGGCACTGTTTTTGGAAACAACTGTTATGAAATTTTGGAGATTGATAGCGATAATTCAGTGGGAAGATTCAATGCTAAGAATCTGAAGAAGTTTTATGAGAGAGTGGATTAACAAATGAATTTAGAATTCTATTTCAAGGATAGTTTTATGGAACCCGAATAAAAGCATTAGTCACGCTTTGATTCAAGCGTTAAGGGGAAAATGAACTCGAATTCTAAATGATCCAGGATGGACAGGATGCTATTTAGGACGTTTTGGTGTAATTTGGAGAAGATTGCGGTATTTTTGGAGGAATTACGATATTTTTAAAATTTCAATATGAGAGGAAGCTTCAGATTGTGTTTGACAACAACAAAATGGCGAGAGAAGCCGCCCTTGGGCAATGCTGCGTAGTATTTTCGCTAGGCCGCCCATAGCAACTTGTAGAGTTCGAAGAGAAATGCGTTGATTGGCTAATCCAATTGCCAGAATCAGAAAGGGTAGGAGAAATGAGCGCGCTTGATGAGAAGCTTCGTCGATTTATAAACTGCCATTTATTAAAGAAGAGAGAATCTGCACATTTAAAACTATTGAGAAAGGATGTAAATTAAAAGGATTTATGATAGTCACCCAGAGGTGGAATTTTGATAATCCTGTAAGAAGATATAAGTAATGATTGGTTTGCCGCTTTTACCTCATGACGCGCCATTCGATTGGTTTTGAGGTGCGTGGTGACGCGCTGCCGATCGAGGTCTTTTGTGCCGAGGTGACGAGAGAGACGGACCTGCGACAGAGGAGTTCCTGAAACTAGCGTGTGCGAGATAGGGGTCTCACGCGAACATAGTTTGTCGGCGAGGGAGGCAGTCCCGTCGGTCAGAAATTAACATGGGAAGTCCGGTGAAGATGTGGGAAACAGAATATCGTCGTAATATCAGTTCTCGTGTGAAACTAGTATTGAAAGTTTGACTAAACTAAAGAGAAACGTCGTGTGCACATTACATGAAAGTTTCAAGACGACATTCGAAAGAATAAGATAGTTTTCTTTGTTGAAAGCACTTTCGTTAAAGAAGCACGTTTCGCTTGGTGCGTGTCAGCTATACAGGCGAGAAGGGAAGGCCCGTTATCTGCCTGTGCTAACATTTGTATGACAGCAGCACTCATTAATAGCAAGTCTCTGTTTAGTGACAAGCTTTTTATCGAAATGTTCGACATGCAAGCGTTAAGGGGAATAGTTAACATTGTGTTTAACGCAGTCGTGATCATGGACTAAGCCAAGTTATGCGCAGGGAACGTGATGTTACACTGTTGGACTGGAATACCGGGTAACCGACATTAATCTTAAAATTATAAGATGTGGTGTAACGATTACAAGGCTACAATCCAACGTTACGAGATGGAACTTGATTACCGCGTCATGGCTAGATATTATCCGACCCGAAGCGAAGCATTTCATCATACTTCGAGACTGGGGGATTCTTGCGGTATCGCTGATCGAGGCGAGCTCCGTGTTCGAAGCCAGCCAGGGAGATTGACGATCGGAGAGCAGGGTTCGAGTCGTGACAAGGCAGTCTTCCGAAGAAAGAGGATGAAGATTAGTAAGTGTGGAATTGCTGGTGTCGTCAGTAATTCCCTCCATACTTCTTCTACAAGATGTCATCGCAAGGTAGAAACAGATATCCTCGTTAGTAGCTGTTGGTTCTTTTTGTAGTTAGTTGTAGAATAGAATATCAGAGAGCATGGCACCATTTCAACGCTAAATTATTTTGTTGTGTGTGAAATAGTTTAAGCCCAGAAATTATTTTTCAGCGTTGGACATTTAAATATTAATTTTCTTTTAGTGAGATTTTCGGATAGTAACATTTGGATTTTTGACTTATAGGTTTTGAGATTTAAGCTCATTTTATTAATAATTTCGTTTATCGAATTTCTTTCGATCCACGTATCTTTGGGAACTTTATTGAATTTTATTGTATATTATTGAATTTTATTGGGAATTTTATTGACTTTTATTGAAGTTTATTGAACATTATTGGAACATTATTGGAATTTTATTGGATATTATTCAACATTTTAGAAAATGGTATTACTTTACCCAAGCAACTTAGACTTTGAAAAGAATGTTTATTTGGAAATGAATTATTATTTGGACATTTCCAAGACTTTATAGTTATCTTCGAGTCTGACTTCGCTCAAGTAATTATTTAATCAAACATTTTGAAGAGGTGGAAGGATGAAACATTATTTGGACATTCCACTTTAGCCGGTTATAACTAATAATAATTTATCTGTGGATAAATTATTTTATTTTATTTGAGAGATCTTATCTGCTCGGACAAATTAGCACATTTGAGTATTCTACGAAATTTTACAACACTCTTGGAGATTGTTATTGACTTTAATTGCATTAACGCAATATTTTGGAAAGACCAGAGAGAAGTAACGAATGTTTATATTTATTAAATGTTAACAACAATTATTTGAAATCTAAAGTAACTTATACTAGTAAACCATTACGTCATCACTGTTTATTAGAGTCGACTATTATGTATTTTCACAACATCCGAAAGAGCTATACGCTGTAATTATTATAAGTAAATATATTATGAAAGCAAGGCATTATATGCAATTTAAATAAGTTGTTATGGCAGAATACTGTATTAAGAGATTGAAGTGAAGAATTATAGCAGCTATATTTGTTTAATATCAAGCTGAGGAAAATGTTATACGGAATTTACCTATATAATGGAGAGAAGTCGTTGTTTAAGTATTCTGTGGATATTTGTTCAGTCTATTAGAGAAGGGAAGGTCATTATACGCGTTGTGAGCGTTTAATTGGAAATTTTAAGTAAATATATTACAGTAAAGAATTAAGTAAGACCTTAGTTGTCCAGTATTATTGTAAAACGACTCTCAGTTGAATTGATTAGTTCTATTGGCGGAAAATATTTGGGAAACGGATTGAAAGTGAAAATGTTGTTAATTATTATTAAGACATTATCAAGGATAAGACATTAATTATATAAGCTTAACTTAACCGTTCGGCGATGTATGTATGCCCAATTATGAAACGAAACATCTTTATTATGATGATAGCGATATGAAATTGTAACAGTGACACTTTATTTAAGAGCATAAAAATTTGGGATTGTCAGTAGTTGACCGGAGAAGGAAGGTTGGATGATTGAGAATCATCACGAACAATGTAAATAACATAAGATATTTCTTAACAATATTTAAATATAATACTATTAATAACTAGGAGAATTTAACGATATAATAAAGTTAACTGAATAACTTTCTTAATAAACAACTGATCCTAAAACAATAATAATAATATGGTTTATTATTGGGATTAACATGATTCATAATTATTTCTAATAATTAATAAACATTTAAATAACGAAAATTTTACAAACTTAATTAATAATTTGGAAATATTAATAGTCTTTAATTAAATTATTTAATAATAATTTCTACCATTAATCATTAAATAATTTTGGGAACCTTAGTTGACAATTAAACGAAAGTTTAATATACTTTAATGTTTTTTTAAACGTTTAAACCATAAATTGGAGTGACGTTAAAAGAACGTGACGACGTTCTTTAAATACAGTAAGGTGGTTTACTATTGTGTAAAGGTGATCTTATGGAAGATCAGTATAAAATTAATTTCTATTAATTTTACCAATGGATGACATTGGAATAGTAAGTAGAAATGTCATGGGAAGACATTGGATGTATTAAAACCGATCTCTGTACATATATTACAAGGGAACAAGAGTAAAATTTAAGAGCTGTTGTGCAAACAGCTGATTGATAATTTGTTTATTTAATTTTATTCAAGAAGTGGAGTACTTCTAACGTCCATGGGACGATGATTCAATTTCATAATCTTATTATAGGAATTTTCGCAGAATCATTTGCGGATTACATGTAATTGTTATAGGAATATTTGTTAATTCAATATTTATTTATTATCACTTCGTTAATAAATTTATTTGTTAGTTTTGTAACTGCGTTTTGATGATTTATTTAAGTTATGAAGGAGGATTATATTTTGGTGCATTTGAGGTTTTATAGAACCACTAATTTCGCCCACTTAACCGAGAATAGTTAGTATCTCGAGCTCTTCGTTTATTTAGTTGATATACCCATTTTGCTTTACCAAAACATGATCTTAGAAAGTGTGCAACCCCCATTTAGCTATTGTTGGTAGGATTTCCAGGTTTATGAGCCGGGGACCTCGAGATTCTGCAATCCAGCTGATCTTCGGATTCGACAAGCAGCTCAAATGGTTTAAACGGGTACAGTACGTCACATTGAACATCGATATCTTCATTTAAACTGCCTTTGAGAAAACGAATTATAAGAAGTTAAAACTCTATTTCAACAGGTTCAATGTCTTGGAAGCTAGGAATAAACATTCACTTCTAATGTTTGAGGTTTGCACATTGGATGACCGCAATTTACTGATCCAATCAATAATGAGCCGGGTTTTCTCCTGAAGAGAGCTGTTTAACTTGTTCATAAAATAGACCACTTCGCGGTGTAGATGCTAGCATTCTTGGCTGTCACCCTCGAGGTACGGATTTGATTCCCGGCTCTGTCATCCTACATTTATTTTTTCCAGAGACCGTTCTTAACTTAAGACCTTCCCAATCCTCACCTGAATTATAAATACTCACACTATTACAGACATTGCGAACACAAGTTATCAGAAAGCTCCTCCATGCGGATAAATGACCCTGATAAACATTAATTAACTACAAGATGGTGAGTAAGATCCACGAGAAACATACAGTAGGTTCGGTTAGCCATGTGAGAACGCTAAGTTCTCGTCAAGTATTGACTCATTACGCGACTCAGCCAGCTGACTCTACAGTGATATATGACGTCTCTATACTGCGCATCAGTTTCTCAGAGTTATTGCACGAACGGTCGATGAGTGAGTCCATGTGTTGATAAATAATGTATATGTTTTACCACTGTTTCAGTAATATCACTGACTATTGCCTTTTTTGAACACGGGACTTGTTGATGAATGGGATAGTCGAGAAGAATCACAACACAGCCACCAAACTTTTGACGCCTTTCCCACACGAAAGAAACAATCCTAGGCCGTTGCTGGATCTCCATCTGTTGTCAGGGAGACAGCTGTTTTCGATCATTCTGTTCGCGGGAGGGGAGGGGTGGGGGAGTGTTGAGGGGGAGTGAATAACTGGAAGACATGTGCTAGGGCTATTTAACGTTGGCCAATGGAGAAACAATAGTAAGAGGCGGAAAACTGTTTGTTGAGATACTGGAAGTGGTGATTGACCTCCGAAATTTGCCAGTACAATTCAATCTGAATTGACCATTTACAACAACCACATATTCATTGCAAACAAGCAAATTCCGGAGGTCAATCACCACTTCCAGTATCTTAACAAAACATCACATAGACCACAACTAACATATATTGACGGGTTGCATTATCTCAACTAATACTGCAACTAAATAATTGTACATATTGTAAACATTTTCACCCATATTTTCAGACATAGATTTTATAGCCTAAGTGTACGGATCTGATGATGATCGCTTGACGATCGAAACTGGTCATCCAAGTGTATTTACTAATCTCATGTAATTTTTTCAGGATTAGGGAACCCATCTCATTTGGGCACAATTGTGTTGACCGACTGAAAAGCATCAAACTTTTGTACACAGTGTTCCTCTGTTAGTTGGCCCTCCAATAGTTTTATCATACCTTCGTGAAACTCAGAAATGATTAGCCGTTGTATTTAATACAATGAAGATTAGTGCATAACTTCCCTGTTACCTGCCATGTAAACATTTGCGTTATCTGGACATTTGAGAGTATATTAACAGCTACAACCCAAGCAAAGCTTCAGTACTTGGCAAGGTCGTACCAGTGCAATTTATATTTAATACAGTATTATAGGCTATTTTTTCAGTGTTACATAAATTGCGCATAGTCTATAACAGCAATTTAAGATTTGACTTAAATGAACACTATTCTTATGTTTAGCTATTTTCTAATAAGTTGTCCCATGTTTTAGGTTTTTTTGAAATCTCAAATTTCTGTTTGCAACAATCCCACTGTAGAATATTTTCGTAGTTTTGAACACTGGTTTTCTCCAGTAATCACTTTAAAGTAATTAGAGCACTTGGCAAGAGAAGGTTTCGCAGAGCTTAAAGCTTAGTAAAGTAATTCAACGCCAGATGGCAGGCCCGTTAAATGAGCTAATGAAACGAATATTCAATTAAGTTGCTCCTTCGCTGTATGGAGAGAATGTGCTAAATTATTAACGCCCAGCCACCACAAAGGTGGCTCAGAATTTCGTGACATTTCCTGGAATTTAAATATGATTTTCATTTCCATGCCCTCACTAACCAGCTGTTCGAAATCGTCTTGGCTTTCATAGAACAGGTTTGTACTGTCGGCATACTGAAGGTCGTTGATAGTTCCGCCTTCTGTTTTTACTACGATTTCACGATTTCCAAGGAACCTCTGTGTCATTATCGAGGCAGTAATAAATCGAATGAGGCTGACGGTAAAATACGACTATTCCGTGCTGTCAAACTCAGTCCTGCCGTTCGTATCTTGACTTGCGAAAAGTGGCATTTTTTTTTCAAATGTGCTGTAATTCTAATCTGCCTGAGAAATATTCAGAGCTTTTCATTTTCCACATAATGGAATGCCTTACTGTACTCAATGCAGCACATGTAAATATCCATGTAAGATTCGCGGTATAGCTTAGATTTACGATTTAAGGTCTTGTCGCAAGTCCCTTGCACGGTTGGGAAGTGTCTCCTACATACATCAGTAATACTTACTGTATCACCAATATTGATCCACGGCTACCCAAATATTTTATTTTTCATCAATGTCCCACTTCATTCCATACTAACACTATACTGATTGTTTAGGATCTACATAATAACGTATATCGAGAACTTCCCGAAATCCTTTATCGTGGCTTTCCAGGAATCTTTAATTCCTGGTGACAGTATACGGTGTCACATTAGAACAGAGTTATCCACCGGGTGAAATGAGGGCTTAAGTTGCTCATTGACTTGAGAGCCCTCAACCCAATCATCGCAAGTCATTGTTTTGGTTTCATATAGGCCTAAGAGGGTAGAAATTCATCATTGCTGTATATGGACCTGGGATCCTCTTACTGATAATAGAGGGTGTAGGAAACTACATAATTCATGAGAATCCTAGAAATGATCGTAGAAAGTATTCTTGTTTCTGTATTGATGTTGGATGTACCGCACAGTATATGAACGTCATAGCCTACGTTTACTTCGTCTAATGGAGATTATATTATTACCACCACTTACTGTATTGTCAAATGATAATTGTTTTAAATTGAATGTAATAATAATTAAATATATGTGTACTTTAGGTACAGCTTACTCACGTCATATTCTCTGCATTTTATCGTCAACTAAAACGGTTCAATTTTCTCTCAGCTGTGGATTCTCCTTCCCTTGTGTTTGCAAGGGTATCGTCCCCTCCCCTCTTTCTTTCCTTCTTCCTTTCACGCACTATTTTGCCAATCTGTGAGGAAATTGAGACGGAGAGCAGAGAGATGAGAGCCAGAGGGCACACAAACTAAACTGGCCCTGGTATAGATGAAGAATATGGTTATTAGCAGTCGTAGTGGTGGACTAGTAGTAGTAGTGCTTGGCCTTGTAGTTACTACATATCATGATCCGAGATTGCAAAGCCGTTAGCCCCATAGAATTGTAGGTTTACGGAATTTGTTTGATATAACTTGTGTTATCATGGTGTCTGTATATGTGGGTGTATGATTCAAGTTTGAGGAAAGTGCCATTGCTCTCCAAATGAAGTGTATCACCGTATTATCCTGGAGTGAGTGTGGACGTATCTGGGAAGACCACATTCAGAATTGTCTCTTTCAGAGTTCGGGTTTGAACCTTGATATTCTACAGCCAACTCAGTCATGTCTGTAAGTGTCGATTGTAAAAGTACGAGTAGTATTACTAATAGTAGTATTTAGTAATAATAATGTTATTGGTGGAGCCTTCGTGGCTTAGGCGGTGGCTCACCGGCCTTTTACCGCTGGGTCTGTGGTTCAAATCCCGGTCACTTCATGTGCGATTTGTGCTGGACAAAACGGAGGCAGACAGTATTTCTCCGGGTACTCCGGTTTTCCCTGTTACAATTCATTCCAGCAACACTCTCCACTATTATTTCATTTCATCTGTCATTCATTTAATCATTTCCCCAGAGGAGTGTGACAGGCTTTGGCAACCGGCACAGTTCATATCCGCGCCGCTAGATGGGGGCTTCTTTCATTCCATTCCCTGACCCGGTCGGTCGACTGGAAGCAGGCTGTGGATTTTCAATGTTACTGGTCTTACGTCCTTTTTAACTATTGCAGCTTTAAGTGACACCGGGGTGCCGGAATTTGGCCCCAAAGGGGATCTTTAACGTGCATCTAAATCTACTGACGCGGCTCCCTCACATTTAAGCACCCTCAAATGCCTACTGACTGCACCGGGATTTGAACCCGCTATCTTGGAATCAGCAGGCGAGGACATTACCGTTGAGCCACGCAGCCAGTCAATAGTGGCTACTAATGACTGAGGTAAGAAAGGAACACACCTCTTCTCAGTTCTGCCTTAGGAAACTGAATGCATATTCTTCATTTTTCTCGATTGTTTGTTGTAGTCGCCATTAACATAGCCTATGTCCAAGATGTTTCACATTTAAAGCAACAGCAGTCACCACCACCATCATTGTCAACAACAATTTTGTTCATTCTCTCTTCTCTTGGGGATTTCTTTCTAATTTTTACATAAATCGCCAATATTCTCGTGTATTTCTGCCTTCTTTCTCTTTAGTCTATTTACTTCATATGAAAAAATAGGCGTGAGAGATCATCTTTTGTCCTTTGTGTGAATGTGTGTGATCTGTATGTGTGTCTGTCGCCCCTTAATAAAATCTAAACTACAATGAAACTACAATTACAGGGTGTAATTGATATAATGGAAGTCCGTTACACTGGTGATAGAAGAAGGTAATCTAAGCAAATATCTTCATGAAATTTAGTCGTATCTTAATTAGTGTAGGTGGAATTAAATCACAAAAATCGTCGGTCAATTTCTTGGAAAAGGGCTTACACTGCGTTCCTCTCAGCAGCACAGCTGACTTCTCCCCGTCGCCCTCCCCTCCAACGCTGAGGAATGTTCACAAGAGTCTGAAGTTGAGTGACCTCCTCGTCTTGTCTGCCAATGACATTGAAATACACAAACCGAGCCTATGAACAGCTGATTCACAACTTCATGGGGAGTGGCTACATGACTAGTGATGGTGGATCTGTTTAGGAGTTTTCCAGCCTGATGGCCTATGCATAGAAAATGGAAATCCTACAGATTTGGTAGCCGCCTCCGTGGCTTAGGCGGCAGCACGCCGGCCTCTCACTGCTGGGTCCGTGGTTCAAATCCCGGTCACTCCATGTGAGATCTGTGCTGGACAAAACGGAGGCAGACAGGTTTTTCTCCGGGTACTCCGGTTTTCCCTGTCAAAATTTCATTCCTGCAACACCCTCCACTATCATTTCATTTCATCTGTCATTCATTTAATCATTGCCCCAGAGGAGTGCGTCAGGCCTCGGCAGCCGGCACAGTTCATATCCTCGCCGCTAGATGGGGGCTTCATTCATTCCATTCCTGACCCGGTCGGAGACTGGAAGCAGGCTGTGGATTTTCATTTTTCACAGATTTGGTAAATTAATTTAAGGAACTGTTGGTCTATCTTTGTGTGAAGACAGTGTAACAACTGTAATAAAAATATTAATAATATTATTATTTTAGGCTACTACTAATAATAATAGTAGTAATAGGCTTTCAGACACACTAACTTCTTTGATGTTTTTCTTTTTTTGGTATTTTGAGTTGCCAGACTTTTATGTACGTAGGATTTCTTGTATGTACCATGAAATCCATGGACATGATCGTACTAGATCACATTCATTTACTACATGACTGAACGTTGATCGCACCCTCGGGAAGGTTAGCACTCTACCACCAGAGCTACACATGCTGGCTCTTATTATTATTATTATTATTATTATTATCATTAATATTTATATCATCATCTACATGTGGTGATAGTGTTGAGACAGCTTACCATTACCGGCCGATGTGCAAGTCGGGGCGTGATGGCGCTGCGGTCCAGCTGTTGGTCTCTCACCACGGCGGACCGGGTTTGGTTCCCGGTCAATGCATGTGAGATCTTCAAAGTGAAATTCCATGTCCTGTGGTTCGGATCCCACATAAAACGGATGTCCAGTAGCTCATGATCACTATATTTACGGTCATGTAAATCCACAAGCTTCCTTACCTCCCACCATCGCCACAAGATGATTTCCCGTGGCATCTCACGAGGCTGCTTTCATTCCTACCCCCGCAGTGTAGGCAAGCGCATTTAATCGTAGCAGCAAGTCCGGTGATAGGAGGTCCGATGTCAGCACCGACAGTGGCTATCCTGAGTTTGGATTTCCCAGGATTCTTCCAGGAGCTTTCCAAGCACATGCCGGGATAGTATGGTACTTGGTGTCACGGAGCACCAAACTCATTCACGACCCTAATAACTACAGCTACACATACTACAGGGTGTCAGGTTGCAGTTGACAGCGCGTCTGACGCCGCTTGTGTCAAAAAAAAACCAAACAAACAACAAACAGTCCACTTAGAGATTCCTGTTTCTTGAGCTAATTTACGTATTGATTTACTTGGACTTCGCAGCATTATATCGGAAATTTCATCAAGTTTTTCATCTGTTAACATCGTAGGCCTGCCTGTTCCTGGTACATCGTGAACTGAGCCGGTCCCATGAAATTTACTTATCAAATCCCGAACGGTATCCCGGTTTGGACACTTTGAATTAGGAAACCGCGCCTGAAATTTTAGTTTTACATTTTCTGTAAACCGATCGCTTTCACGAAAAACGTATTCCACCAAAAACGCCCTCTCTTCAGTAGTAAACATTACCGCCTGTATCCTGTTGCACTATTCCAATAATATAAACGCTCCCTTACTGCTTTCACACTGACGCTTTCCACAGCACAGCACAGCACAGCACAGCTCACACGTGTGTTCTGATATCCTGTGGACCTTGGAGAAGACAAGCTGTCGGCGAGTGAGCGAAAGTTCTGCCAACTAAACCCCGGCTCTCACCTAACGTAGCAGTGCCTACATTTCCTGACGCACTGTACTACAGCCACCACAGAAACACAGTTTATCAGATAAATTCAACACTCACCCAACTACAGGGGTGATAAACAAATGTCCCTAGCCCCTAAAATGAAGTAACAACAACCATCACAACAAGCTTGCAAGTCTCTTCCATCATCATTGTTACCAAAAATATTTATTTACTGAACGTCCTAAACAATTGGAACCCTACTTAAAAATAAATAACATTCAGTCAAGATATAATCTTTTATAATTTGTTTAATAGTCTAATAATAATAATAGACTAATAATATGTTGTTAGACACACTATTTTTATGTTTCTCGGGGATGTCGAGATTCCGGAATGTTGTGTTCACAGAGTTTCATGTACGTGCAATTACATCTATCAGCACAAGGCTGTCGCATTTGTTCACCTTCATGTATTACATTTATTTATTTATTTATTTATTTATTTCTTGACGGTACACAACAGGGCTCAGTGTGCGCCCCAATAACAGTGCACCTACACAGTAAAATACACTTTCTGATATTTCTAATATCTAAAGGTAATATAAAAACTAAATCTAAATTTTACCTAATGTCAAATATATAAAAAGCAGGTTTTGAAATTATTACATCGTAAACTAAAAGGTAACATTGATAACTAGGGTACAGGCCTATCCACATATATACATTGTTGATTCTGTTTTGTGTGATAATTTTATTTCAGGAATGAATTAGAGTGACTGGGTTATAATTTACAAGAACGGTCTAATTGAGGGACAGAAATCTAGTTTCCAGTTTACACGAACCGCATCGTTGTAAATACTGCAAAGCCTCCATGCAGGTGAATTATTATGTGAAGTAGTATTGGTTATATCATTTTTGAATGTTATAGATGATCTTGTAGTAAAGCGAGGGATGTTGAAATTTAGGAGCGATAGGAAAAATGAGTTATCAATTTGACCGTTAATAACTTTATAAAGGAATTTCATATCATTCACTTTCCTTCGAGACTCCAAACTAGTCATGCCGAAATTCAACAAAAGTTCACCGTAGGGTACCTTGTGTGGGTAATTGCCCGTTATTTTGAGGTGTAAATATCTGAGGAATTTCTTTTTAACTTGCTCAATGGATTTAATGCATGTTTTCTGCCAGGGACTCCATACTTGGCTGGCGTACTCGAGCTTGGATCTCACCATGGCAATATAAAGGTTTATGAAGGTACTGGTCCTAGTGAATGGCTTAGTGTTTCTTATTATAAACCCTAACATGCGGTAAGCATCCCCGACTGTCTTTTGCACATGACAAGTGAAAGCAAGCTCTCGGTCAAACAAGATTCCTAGATCTATCTTCTCGCTTACTGTTTGCAATGACTGAGGTCCAATTCCATAAACAAATGAGATTGGATTCTTCTTACGTGTAAAGGTCATAACAACACACTTCGGTACATTTAAGTATAATTTGTTTTCTATACTCCATTTGTGTATATTATTTCGGTCATTTTGTAGTAGAGTGCAGTCATTAGCGGAAGAAATTGATTTAAAAATTTTGGAGTCATCTGCATATAAAAGACTATTTGAGTGTACTATACAACGTGGCAAATCGTTTATCATTGCTAGAAAAATCAGAGGTCCAAGGCTCGAGCCTTGGGGTATTCCGGAATGAACTATGTATTCCTTTGAGACAATTTTCTGGAACAAAACAAATTGTTTTCTGTCTCTGAGGTAGGAGCTGAATAATTTGAGTAATGGGTGGGAGAATCCCAAAATACACAATTTGTTAAGAAGGATATCATGATTTATTGTGTCGAACGCTTTCTCAAAATCTGCAAATATGACATCTATTTGTCCGCCTTTATCTAACTCTTTAGATATAATTTGAGTAAAATTAATTGCATTCGTCACCGTAGATTTCCTGGATAGGAAACCATGTTGGTTATCTGTTACGAGCGGTCTGAGAAATACTGATATTCTTCCGTGCAATATGAATTCAAATACCTTGGCTACTGCAGATAAAATAGATATAGGACGGTAGTTAATAACTAGTGATGGATCACCCGATTTCAGTATAGGGCAGACGCGAGTGATTTTCCAGGCGTCAGGGAACGTAGAAGTTTGTATGGCTAAGTTAAATATAAAGTGCAACGGGTCCCTGAGACTTTCAGCACATCCTTTCACTACATACGGAGGAATATTATCAGGACCAGCCGACGACTTAGGTTTTAATTTTTTAAATGCATTTCCAACCTCTTCCTTTGAGACAAGTTTTATGTGAAGGGTATTGGGAGTATTCGAATTGCAGGCTGGGGCTTTTATTGGGCTGACTGAGAGTCATAAACTGATTTGAAATATGTCGCAAAACCTTCAACAATGGAATCACCCCTGTCCAATTCTTCATTATTATATTTAAAGGTGTCGCATGTGTTTCTATTTTTTTCTTGTTTTTAATAAACGTCCAAAATTTCTTGGAGTCCCGGCTAATGTTTTGTTCAATATTACGGATATATTTCTTATAAGATAATTGAATGTCCTTTTTAATTTCTGATCTTAATTCTTCAAAACGTAGTCTATGATGATCTGAGTAATTTTTTCTCTTCCTATGGTATTCCATCTCCTTCAATTTACTTTTTGTTTCCTTAGAAAACCAGACAGGATATTTTCTGCCCGTTTGTCGTTTACATATAGGAACGGTTTCGCCAAGTACTGCGTTAAAAATTTGATAAAACAGGTCTACTGCAGTATTTACATCAGTACACTCGCATATTTGACCCCAAGCGCCATTCCGCAACCGAGTGTACAGCTGCTCAAAATTGGCTTCCCGGAAGTTAAAGGTATCATTAGGCTGGATATGTACTTGGTGTCGACATATAATTCGAGATATTTCCACATCTAGGGCAGGGTGGTGGCGATCCAGCGGTAAGAGTGGATCAGTGTTTTCAGTTACATTTATGTTGGTTTTGTTGGATAAAACTAAGTCCAGCGTCCTCCCGTTACGGTTTAGTACTGAATTATAAGACTTTAGCTGAATATAATTAATAAAATTTACGAGTTCTCTTGTTTGAATGTTGTCGTCTTTAATTAGTGTACTTTGTAGTGTTGGGATGTTGAAATCGCCGAATATTATTAAATTTTGATCATATATTTCTGTTCTAGATTCCAACCACCGGTATAGTTCCCTGTATGTTTCTACTTTTGAAGCTGGTGGAATGTAAATATTACAGACATACCAAATATTTCCCCTAATGACCAGTTTCACTAATAGACATTCCAATGTGCCAGTCATTCTGTCGACTTTGAGTACCGTTAATCCGCTCCTGACCAAGACAGCCACCCCACCTCCTGCCCTGGCAAGCCTCTAAGCCCTGTACACTCTGTATATATCAGAACAGACCTCACTGTCAGCGATTTTACTAGGGAACCAAGTTTCTGTAATTAGAATTAAGTCATACTGTTTGGTGATCAGGTTTTCATTGAATAAATCTAATTTTGTATTCATTCCTCCTACATTTTGATAATAAATGGATAATCTAGGTTTTGATACCATTAGAGAGTGTTCAGGTCATCCTCATTTCGAATTACGATGACCCGAGAACCTTCAGATTTGCGTATTTTAATATGTCCATTTCTTACCCACAAGAAAGCATACTCTTTCTCTCTTCTGATTCTCCTAGCTTGTGCCAGCAACTTCCTCTTTTCCGGGGATAAACTCTCGTTCACATAAATTACATTATCGCCAGGAAGACCAACGTGACGAGTGGAGAGATTCCGTTTCACCCGGTCGCTCCAAAAGATGCTCCTTGTCGTCCCGCCGAACGAATTTTAAGATGATGCCACTGTGTTGATGATTAGGTGACTTAGGCAGTCGATGACAGGCATCCACCATTGTTTCAGTGATGACCACATCCAGAGCTTGACCTACTTTCTTCACTGTTTCAATAATGTTTTCGTTAGGAACCTCCGGGACACCGTGTATTTCCACCGTATTCCTACGTGTGTACTGCTCAGATTCTCCTAGGCGGTTTTCAAGGGATTTTAGCTTCGCCTCAAGATTGACATTCTGCTGAGTTAATGACTCAATGTGTCCTTTAAATTCCTTAATTTCTATCTGCTGGTTTGAAATTAATGTTACACAATCGTCTAGTATTTTATGGCACAATTCCATCGAATTACCTAGATCAGTCTCTCTCGCTCTTTGTTCGTCTTTTATGATTTTAAGTTGTTCTTTTAAATCTTTCAGCATTCCCTAAATATTCTCCATTAATGGAGTGTCTTTTTTACTTACACTATCACTTATTGTTGCACTATAGTCCACACATTGCACACACAGCCACTCGGTGAATCTGTTCAATGTATTCACACACTTCTTGTGGAACCACTTTTTACATGAACCACACTGTACCTTTCCAGCCTTCCCCAAGCTACCACCACACTCTCCACAGTCGCCCATGTTGCCGATGCAAGTGAAAACTCCTATTTAACCAATTTACGAGGAAGTTAGTAATTGTAATTGATGATGTTATTAATAACTGGTCAACGTATACACTTATATTGTTGGGTGACAAATATGGTTTAGTTTCTTCCTCGAATACACTCTTAAATACACAATGTTTTCGGAGCTACTCACTGCTGTGTTGTTCACTCAGCCCCCATGCTGAGAGTTAGTTCCGGGTGAGTTAGCCGTGGTCATTACGGCATGACTGCTGGCAGTCGCTCACATCCGGGAGGCGAGGAGGTTCGAATCCCCCCGCCGGCAACCTTGAAGATGGTCTTCTGTGGTTTCCCATCTTCCTTCCAGGCAAATGCCGGGGTTGGTCCCTAACTATAGGCCACAGCCGCTACCTTCCAACTCCTCGACCTTCCAACTTTCCTCCCCAACGGTACTTGTAGCTCACCCATTGGGTGTCCGTCTCGAAGCAGCTACAAAACTGGCGAGCCGAACATGTCCTCGGACACTCCCGGCACTAAAAGCCATACGCTAAAAAAAAGTATTACATGACTGAGCCTAGATCGAACCCTCGAGAAGGATAGCACTCTACTACCTGAGCTATACAGCCTCACTATCATTTAATTATTAGTATTATTTTATACAATACATATAACACATTGCTGGTACATCCCAACATAACTATACGTGCTTCAGGGAATCAAAGTATTGTTACTGAAATAGTCACTTCTAAGCTGGAAAGTTGATATCGCTACCCATGAACTTCCGGGCGACTCGCGTTGTTGAGAGAACAACTGCCTTCTGCATTAGTTTGTACAGTTGAGTATCCAGATCCAGTTCTTTAAGGTCTTGGAGCAGGGTACTTGGGATCACGCCCGTACTCGAGACAATGATAGGTATGGTCTTTACCCGTTCTACATGACATTGCCTTTTGATAGGGCTGAACATGTCACTATATTTGCTTTATTGTTATTATTATTATTATTATTATTATTGTTAAGTGCAATGCCCGTACCAACGTTTTTAAATATGTATCTCCTCTATATGCGACTTCCCGACCTTAGAAACGACCGTCTGATGGCTTGGTTCCGATTATGAACACGAGATGGCAGCTTCTATCGGACGACGGCTCCCCTAGTCAGAGTTGCTTCTTCAACCGCTAGAGTGTGTTTGTGGTGCCTTCTGGTATCATTCTAATCGAGAATTATTTGAAGGCTATTATATTCTACGTCATGGAACAAAAGACTGTATATACATGATACCGCCAAATTAATTACTTAATAATCACATTGTTACTTGAGGTGTCATGCTGTGATTGGACAATTACATTAACATGAATGCAATGCTGTTTTTGACTTGGAATTCTCCGCCATCTTGTGAGCTTGATAGTCTGTCGTCAAGAAAGCAACTAGCCAGTTGGTTGTGAATGAGGGTCTCTCCGTCGTGCTGGGGGCTGTGGCCCCTAGCCTCTACGAAACATGACTTTATTCAAAACTAAGGAAATGCATGTGCTCCTAGGCTGTTATTTTATAATTTGCCTGGAAGATGACGTGTGATCTGCGTATTTTATTGCCTACAACAAGGAAAGCCTCCTGGATGATCGAAGCGGATTCTGTGTTCTACCGCAGCAATGTGCAGGCAGTTCATATCTTTTATGTTATTTAAAATGTGTTAATTATTTTATTTTTATTGTGTCTCCACAGAGAAGTTTTAAGGTACGTTATTAATTTTTATATATTTTGTTATGGAGCTCCGATATTGGCCTTATATTAATGTTTTATTTCTGTATTTTGTTTCACCTGGTAGGCCTAATTTTTCGCCTTTACTATTGTTACCAGATATGAAAAATTTTATTGTTTTCTTGGTACCTTTGGAGACACGCTTCTAGTTTGTTTTACGTTGTGAATTTTTATTTATTTAGTTTTTGGGTAGTCTTTGGGATTGCCCTATTATTAATTTAATTTACGATCCGTTGCTCCCTAAATTGTTTCATGTCAATAGTGTTAAGGCGTAATTCTTTCCTCCCTTTTGTTCTCTCTGGTGATTTTAAATTAATTTTTTGCTAATTGTTTGCCGTAATTCGATTTGACATGCGGTCGTCTGTTTCGGTGGCCATGTTTGTTTTTGTTTTGCCCGAGTGCATTCTGGTCTTGAGAGTGCAGTCTCTTGGCGCCGACCGGGAAACTCAAACATGTTGTGGTGTTAGCTTAATATGTTTTTTTATTAACCTTGTTGGTTTAACCTTGTGTTTTTGGTGAATGTTCCTGTGTTTTTCTCAGTCACGAATGTTGTGGATTTTTAATTAATCATATTTTATTTTATTAATTTAATTTTAAATTTTTCGTTTTGCGTCGTGGCCTGGATCTCTGCATGTCGGGTCGGTATTGCGTTCTAGTAAATTATCAAGCCCTTTCTCATTTAATAATGCCTGTCTACTGATTTTCTTCCTTTGGGCTTAATTTTTTTAAAATTTAATGTTTTCGTTTTGGTTCAGCAAGCAAGCATGTAAAGCCTTATGTAGTTTTCTAAGATAATTGTCTTATTTTGGCCTTAAGCCACGTGCATCTTCAGAGGGTGCCTTGGCCATAGAGTTTCTTCCTCTTTTTAAATGATTTTGTTAAATTTTCTTTTTTCTTGCATCCTTCTGATAGTTAAATTTTTCTTTTAAATATTGAGCGACTGTTGTGGCATCATTTCGTCGGCGACAATTCTATTAGTTATCAGATGTGTCTGTAGAATGGCCTGTGCATTTCCCCTTCTCCACCTTCCTTCCTCCGTTTGGTGTTCTTCCTTTGGGGCATGTCATCTGGAGGTGATTTTGCTGTTGAAGCGATGCGGACCTCTCAGAAAAGGTAAGTAGATCCACCCTGGCCACCACCGTGTCAATTATTATGTACATGTGGTACCGTACTAGTATTAAATCTTGGAAGTAGATTTCCATGGGTTTCCACTTCTACCCCAGGCAAATGCCGGGATGTTTCCGAGCTTAAAGCCACGGCCGTCTTCTTCCCAACTACCATAACCCCTGGCAGTACAGCCCATGAAGGGCCTAGGCCTACCATGCGACCGCTGTCCAGCCATTTGGCCTGCAGATATTGGGGTGACGCGTGGCCAGTGCATCGGGTCCCATCGGCCATTAATCTTGGTTTTCGTGAACGGGGCTCGGCCTCACTGTCAGGCAGCTACTCAATTGTCCTATCGAGGCTTAGTGCACCCCGTTCCAGCCCTCACGTCAGTTTCTAATATCCCTGCTGGAGCCGGGAATCGAACCCGGGGCCTCCGGGTGAGAGGCAGGTGCGCTGCCCCAACACCGGGGCCGGCTCCTTCTTCCGAATCCTCCCCCTGAATTACAAATACCCACATTACTACAGAAACCACAATAGCACAGGTTATCAGACAAAATCTACCCACAACAGAATCACCAAGCCTCTCAAACAAAACATGAAGTATTTAACTTCCGTCTTAAATGCTAGTTCTGAACAGACGGAATTTAGTCCCATTGTATTTCATGACACACCAGGGCTGATTGTCGAAATTATTTTATACATGAACATCAATCAATGAGTCCCACACTTACAAAGAAGGCTACACAATACTACCGGTCCTAACGTCCCAAGCCATTGCGTGTGATTTCAACAACAACAACAACAACAACAAGAGCAACAACAATACACATTTTCTTACGAAACGGGTTCAGCTTATCCTCATAACAGCTGATACTACCTCTCAGCCGGTATGGTCAATGCACCGATTACGTAACAACTTCCCCTCCGCGCGGTATGACACCTCGCCCCGCATCGTTCCCCCAAGCCGGCCACACCACCTTCTGCTTGTATAGTTTCTGAAAAAACGAAAACATTGACTTTTTAATGATAAATTTTCAATTTCAAGATAGGTGACAATTTTTTTTATCTATGAAGCTTAGAATAGTCTCTTCTACCACCAGTGTAACGGACTTCCATTATATCAATTACATCCTGTATAATTCGCTATGGAGTATGTTTCTCAAAACTCAAACTCCTAAACCAGAGGGAGTTAGAAAGCGTGGTTTGGACCAAAATCTTCCAAATCGTCTCAATATTACAGGAAATATCTTGCATTTCTAGAAAATTCAACGGAAATATATTTATTTGTTAATAAAGTGATTTTAAACAAATAAACAAGACGATAGCCCCTGCCAGAACTGTGTCGCGTACAGCCTGCTTAGCACTAGGGCCGGGCGGGTAGTCTGTACACATGGAGCGCACACAACCCATTATGCGAGAGATCTCGCACAAGTGAACTACTGTCGACCAAAGTATTATGTGTACTCGAGTTTGAAGGTTGTTTGTAAAGTGACCAATAGACCTACATAAAATCCAATACCATCAACATTTTCGTCGTTCTATTCTACGTTAGTTCATGTAGGTTTGTATTTTTTAATTTATATTTTAATATTTTTTTATCGCAGTTGGAACACAAAAAGTGCACGTTTTTAAGCGTGTTTCAACCATGCGTTTGTTGTTGTTTGAGTCTTCAGTATTTTGACTGGTTTGATGCAGCTTTCCATGCCTCCCTGTCCTGAGCTAATCGTTTCATCTCTACATAGCTACCACACCCAACATCCGAGGCAATCTGTTTAACATATTCTAACCTTGGTCTACCCCTACAGTTCTTGTCCTCGACCCTTCCTTCCACAACTAAGCTTGCTATTCCTGGGTGTCTTAGTATGTGTCCTACCAACCTATCTCTTCTCTTCATTAGTAGTCGCCAGAAACATCTCTCCTCTCCCACTCGTCTTAATACCTCTTTGTTTGTAACCCTATCTACCCATCTGATTTTCATCATTCTCCTGTAACACCACATTTCAAATGCCTCAATTCTCCTCTTTTCTGCTGCACCAATAGTCCAAGTTTCACTTCAATAGAGCGCCACGCTCCAGACAAAGGCGTTCAAAAATGACTTCCTAATACCTAAATCTATATTCGATGTCAGCAGATTCCTTTTTTGTAGAAATGCTTTTCTTGCCTGAGCCAACCTACTTTTTATATCCTCTTTGCTTCGTCCATCACTGGTTATTCTGCTTCCTAAGTAACAAAAGTCTCCTACTTCCTTCAGCTTTTCACCTGCCAATTTGATCTCCATAGAGGTTTCTGATTTATTTCGGCTGCATTCCAGTATTTTTGTTTTACATTTATTAATTTTCATCATGAATTCTTTCCGCAAGACGGAGTCCATACCATTCAAAAACTTGTTCAAATCCTCAGGCTTGTTGGCCAAGATGACGATGTCATCAGCAAATCTCAGAGTTGAAATTATTTCTCCTTGAATCTTCACTCCCACTTTAAATTTTTCTCTAATTTCCTTCATTGCTTGCTCAATGTAAAGATTGAAAAGTATGGGTGATAAGTTGTGATAAGTTGCAGCCTTGCCTTACACCTTTCTGAATACCAGCTTCTCTCTCATGTCCTTCAACTCGAATGACTGCTGTCTGGTTTCTGTATAGATTGTATATCACCCTCCTATCCCTGTACTTTATTCCAATCGATTTCAAAATTTCAAACAATTTAGTCCAATCGACGTTATCAAAAGCCTTTTCTAAGTCTACAAAAGCCATGAACGTTCTCTTATCTTTCCATATTCTACCTTCCAAAATCAGCCTAAGACTTAGTACAGCTTCCCTTGTTCCTACATTTCTCCTGAAACCAAACTGGTCTTCACCCAACTCCGTTTCTATCTGGCTCTCAATCCTCTTGTAAATTATTCTAGACAGGATCTTTGAAGCATGAGTAATCAAGCTGATTGTACGGTAATCTTCACATCTGTCAGCTCCCACTTTCTTTGGTATAGGGATGATTACATTCTTCTTGAAATCAGGGGGTACCTCACCTGTCTCATAAATCCAACACACCAAGTGAAATAACCTGATCAGACCTTCCTCTCCTATGCAGCGTAGCAACTCAATCGGTATATCATCTATGCCTGGTGCTTTGTTCCTGCTTAAGTCTTCCAAAGCTGTATCAAATTCTGATCTCAATATTAAATCTCCTTTCGCATCTTCATCAATTTCCTCCTCCCTTTCCATTACAAGATTCTCAATCTCCTTTCCCTTATACAAACCCTCTATGTAAGCTTTCCATCTCTCAACCTTTTCTTCCCTATCTGTTAGAGGCTTTCCATTTGTGTCCTTAATATTACAGCACTTAGTCTTCTTTTCCCCAAAAGTATTTTTAATCCTTCGATAAGCTGTGTCTACTTTTCCTAATTTCAGACAATTTTCTATACCAGCACATTTCTCTTTCAACCATTCTTCTTTCGCTTCCTTGCACTTCTTGTTAACCTCATTTCTCAAACGTCTGTATTCTGCTTTCCCCTTTTCATCTCTTACATTCTTGTGCTTCCGCCTTTCATCCATCAAATCGAGTATATCCTGAGTGATCCACGGTTTTCTACCTATTCTCTCTTTCCTACCAATGTTTTCTTCTGCGGATTTTGTTATTTCATTCCTCAAAAGTGCCCATTCGTCTGCAATTGAAGTTTGTTTAGGGTTTTTCATTAGTCCTTCCTTTATACTCTTCTTTCGTTTACATCCTTCTCTTTCAGTCTGTCTATTGCCCACCTTTTTGGCTTTTGACTTTTCTTCAGTTTCTTCAACTTTAATCTGCATTTCATTACAACCAGATTGTGGTCAGAGTTTATGTCAGCACCAGGATATGTTTTACAATCCAAAATCTGGTTTCGAAACCAGAATGCGTTACATTTAAGAATTATTATCGCAAAAGCCCGTCATCAGATCGAATCCAAATATTAGCAAAATAAGCATTGGAATGTTGTATAACTGGTCTATTAATTTCACAATTTTGTGTGTCCAAGAAACAAAGTTGTTATCATTGTTGTAAGGTAACGTTTTCTCGGCTCGGGGTGGTTGGAAAATGTAGTTCTTGGTTGCGTTGTAATCGTTATACATCAAAAGGTTTTGCTGTTTGACTGTGAAATACGTAAATTAATTCACTTATTTTATATCGGTATGTATTTGTAAGAGGAAATAACACATGGTTCTCCAGCTACCCGCTCCGGCAAAAGCTGCACAGCGTTGCTGAGATGGAGCTCATCACTTCCGAGCGAGACGCGCCATGATGCGTGTGGGCACCATTTCGGCAACGCTGTACAGCTTTTGCCGGAGCGGCTAGCAGGTGAAACATGTGTCATTTCCCCGTAGAAATACAAACCGATATAAAATAAGTGAATTAATTTACGTATTTCACAGTCATACACATAACTTTTCGATGTATAAGGATTACAATGCAACCAAGAACTACATTTTCCAACCACCCCGAGCCGAGAAAAAGTTACCTTACAAAAATGATAACAACTTTGTTTCTTGGACATACAAAGTTTTGAAATTAATAAACCAGTTATACAACATTCCAATGTATATTGTGTTAAAATTTGGATTCGATCTGACGACGGGTTTTTGAGATAATAATTCGTAAATGTGACGCATGGTTGAAACACGCTTAAAAACGTGCACTTTTTGTGTTCCAACTGCGATAAAAAATATTAAAATATAAATTAAAAATTCCAAACCTACATGCCCTAACGGAAAATAGAACGACGAAAATGATGATGTTCTTGGATTTTATGTAGGTCTATTGGTTACTTCACAAACAACCTTCAAACTCGAGTGCACATAATACTTTGGTCGACAGTAGTACTATTGTATTTCGTCCAACCCCGACCGTTCCCTTCTTTTTTAAATACATTTCACCAATCCAACATGGCGGCCAAGCTAAAGCCTATATGAAAATAGGCTATTTAGTTCAGTTTCCTCTTCATTTCTCTTAGTTTGCATAGCTTACGTCAAAGATAGGGACAGTGCATAGATAGAGGTTCTGAACCCGTAGAAATCTGCGGACCACTCAGCCTGAAATTGAATCATGTACGTACACCCCCCCCCCCCCCCCCTTTCTTCCCCAATCCACCGATACACTTTATCAGTTGTAACTCTTCCTCAGCACCTTCGCCATAATAATATTCAAAGATAATTAAGCAAAGTTTTTAGAACACATTATTTATTATTACTATTAATTAGTGTACAGTACAACTAAATTACAAATTATGTAATAGAACAAAATTACTTTTTTCATAAGAGACCGCTACTTTATATAGCCCATATAATATGAAAATTATCAATTACAGATTTATGTTCAAGCAACAATGTTGTTTGAAAAGGACATTGCAAAATAATAATAATAACCACAATAATTTTAATTTTGCCCTGTGACTTTCTGGTTGTTTAATGTTGGTGAAAGTTTATTTGGCACGATTAAACATAAGTTATGAAAATTATTTTCTATCATATTCTAATAACACATATTTTACAGATATTTCAATTCAAAACTTGTAAGTCATCGACGCGGATACATTCGGACGATTCTTGTTCAACGCACATAGTTTCCGATATCTCCATTTATTGGCCACTTTTTTTAATGCGTGCTGGTGGACTATTTCTCCCGCATACCACTCCCGAGGCTCTCGCGGACCACTGGTTAAGAACCAGTGGTATAGATAGGTCCTGTTGTGATTAAGCTATAAATGGATAATTGAATTGTGCAGTATATTTAGAACAATGGTGTATTTCTAACAAAAGACTCTTGGATCATTCTCATTGATATGTTGATCCCACGTGGCGTGGACCAGCTGACTTGCCCGCCAGGTGGGAATGACGTGACTCTGTGTGGAGCGCCACGCGCCAGGTCACTGTGCACTGATTCACATTATGGTGCTTGGAGCCATTTTTCGGTGTTGCGTTAGTTAACAAAAGTTTGATGCTTTTCAGTCGGTCAACACGATTGTACGCAAGTGAGATTGGTTACTCCCCCAATCCTGAAAGAATTACATGAGATTAATAAATACACTTGGATGACCAGTTTCGATCGTCAAGCGATCATCATCAGATCCATTACACTATAAAATCTACAGAGAGTTTAGTTTGTATGTAACGGAGACCCTCGCTTGCCAGCTCGCCCGCGTTGCGCGCCTGTCTCCCCCCAGGCACTTTGCCGTTATGCGGCGCTCGCGCGGCACTGAGTCATTGAGTATAGGAATTTGTACTTAAATTTGTACTTCAATGTGATCCTTGACCAATTGTTTGACGAACTGACTTACGGAGAGCGAATGTCAAATTACTTTCAACAATATTCTGCCACTGCTCACACTGCCGAAGCATCCATGACAGAATTGCGTCGCATTTTTGGTACTAGGATTATAAATCGGAACGTGTGGCCCCCGCGAAGCCCAGACTTATCACCATGTGACTTTTATTTGTGGGGGACGCTTAAAAATAGAGTGCATGCGAGAAACCCTCCACTATAAATGAGCTTAAAGACTATATTACTGCTGAAATACAGTCAATCGGTGCAGAGGAACTTCAGAGAGTAAATGCCAGTTTCATAAAAAGGTGCCAGCGATGTGTAGCAGTGAATGGCGAACATTTTCAGCACCAGCTGTGAACTAGGTACGTACAAATTCCTATACTCAATGACTCAGTGCCGTGAAGCGCCGCATAACGGCAAAGTGCGTGCCGAGAGAAAGGCTCACGCCACGGGCGAGCGGGCAAGCGAGGGTCTCCGTTACATACAAACTAAACTCTCTGTATGTCTGAAAGCATGAGTATATTTACACAATACAGGGTGTTTCAGGAGGAATAGCAAATATTTTAGGAGGTGGTA
The DNA here is from genome assembly GCA_946902985.2 of Meconema thalassinum. NCBI lineage: Eukaryota > Metazoa > Arthropoda > Insecta > Orthoptera > Tettigoniidae > Meconema > Meconema thalassinum. The sequence goes on along the minus strand of OX336389.2, from coordinate 61,837,253 downwards.
GTATAGATGAATTGCAATAAAAAAATCCATATAACATGTGTCCCATTTGTATTGCGTACCGAGATACAGCTGGTAGTATTTAACCCAAACAAATGTACAGCCAAGGCAAATGAGGACGTTCAAAGTTTCAAAAGTTTCAAAAATTCCACCACCAATGCATTTTGCACTTCTCATCCCGTGAGTAGCTATTCGGAGGGCGTCTTGGCGTTCTTTGATGAGGGTTGCACTATGCATAATCCGAACGACCAACCCTGCTCTTGTGTTATCTTTTCCCTTTTAGACTTCGCTTTCCAACCATCTCCACAGGCAAAAATCCAAAAGGGTAAGATCCGGGGAAACGTGCCCATATCTCCCAATCCATCTTCTGGGGAATGTTAGGTTTAGATGTTGTATCACCAGACGACTAGAAAATGCGGGTGCCGCGTCATTCTGGAAGAACATACGCATTCTTGTAGCATAAGGAATCTCTTCCAATAATGCTGGAAGTTCATTTCCCAGAAGGTGTAGATAATGGGGTCCTGTTAGACGATGCGGTAACACAACAGGCCCAATTAACTGATTGTCAATCAACCCACACCACACGTTTACAGAGAAGCGTTCCTGAGAATGTGTGTCCACAATGTCATGTGGGGTTTCTTCTGACCACTGATTTTCATTACAAGTGTTATTGATGCCGTCACGAGTGAACGTGGTTTCATCAGTGAAGATTACAAATGGGATTACTTGGTGATTTGCACGTATCCAACGATAAAAATCCAATAGTCTTATCTGCATCTCCTGCTCGAAGGTGTTGAACGGGCTGGTAATGACACGGATGCAACCCGTGCATACGTAATGCCCACCATACTCTTGTACATGGAACTCCGATACGAGCAGAAAGTCTACGTGTACCAACACACGAAACGACAACTGCTCTGGCTAAATACCAACGTCTGAATCTCGGTACGCAATAAAAATGGGACACATGTTATGTGGAACTTTTTATTGCAATTCATCTATATTACCACCTCCTAAAATATTTATTGTTCCTCCTGAAACACCCTGTACACAGTCGAGTGCAGACAGTGACCAAGTGAACTGCTCTCAACAGGATCGCGCAAGACTCAACCAGATAAGTAGTGTTTACAATACAATTTGAATTGACCATTTACAACAACCACATATTCACTCCAAACAAGCAAATCCGGAGGTCAATCACCACTTCCAGTATCTTGGCAAAACATCACATAGACTTCAAATAACAAATATTGACGAGTTGCATTATCTCAACTAATACTGCAACTAAATAAGTGTATATATTGTAAAAATTTTCACCCATACATTCAGACATAGATTTTATAGCCCAAGTGTAATGGATCTGATAATGATCGATTGACGATCGAAACTGGTCATCCAAGTGTATTTATTAATTTCATGTAATTTTATTCAGGATTAGGGAATAACCCTTCTCATTTGGGTCCAATCGTATTGACCGATTGAAAAGCATCAAACTTTTGTTTCACTGATTCAGTTGTCACGGCTTGTGAACACATTTGGCCCGTGCAATCTTAATTATACAGTAGTACCAGGGTAAGCAGTCATCTGGACCCAAGGCTCCTAAAATATTGTTGTTGTTGTTGTTGGTGGTGGTGGTGGTGGTAGTGGTAGTGGTGGGGGTGGAGGTGTTCTAGGGGCTTAGGACATATTGGGCATCTGATCCGTGTACTGTGCGATTAAATTGTCTCATAACCAGTGCTTCTGTGGCGGCTGTATTGATGTTTCTGACTGTAAGTATTGGGGTGCTGAATTGGAGTAGTGTCCCTGGTCTTGAAATAAGATACAATCCCGGCATTAACCTTGAAGGAAACAGAGGGGAAACCTTCGCCCACTGGAGTTCCCACTCCCTCTTGCAGTTGTGGATCGTGTAAATACCTAAGGGTGTCGTCGCGCTGGCTATTTTTATTATTAGACTATTATTATTAATATTATCACCCTCATCATGATCATGGCCATGATCGGAGCCCTGCGCGGATAAACAAAACATTATCCGCATCCGCCCCGCGTCCGCACGACTTTTATCCACATCCGCACGTTAGTTATGCGAATCTACTGGCATTACAATACCATTTTTATTTAGATGAAATATTAAAGCAACACATTTAGACATTTGAGGAGAAAGTCGTTCCCCTAGGCTTTGTATGTCATGTGCTATGTTAAAAAAAAAGTGACAGTCAGTCTGAAAGACTAGACTTTGTATCATTTTAAATGCTACAAATGCTGAAAAATGCTAGAAAGGCTGGAGGCTTCTCGCTTCGCTCGAAGCCAAAGACTCTTGACATGTTATGAAATTATCTGCATAATACTTATCTTGCTTATCTTGTTTCAAATTACTCGCGATCGGCAAGTGCAAACCAAGGGCAAAGCAAGGTCAAGCACGCGGGATGCCGTCACGCTCACTAGAGCGCGCGGGGACGTGCCCATCCATCCAGTCTAAAAGCACTTATAGTGGGCGATATATTGAAGATAAAGATATGCTCTCCCGGACTTTTTTGTAGAACTTTTCATGCTGACCAATTCTTACGCTCATAGTATATTGATATTTTTAACGGTTTGCCCAGCGTAAGCTTAAGAAGCGCACGGACGCCAAGTTTGTTTTCGACTTTTTCACTGAAATCGTTACTGCTTGGCTTCCTTTGATCGTACATAAATTATTTTCTACAGAATCTTTCCTCGAGATATCCTTTACAGAATGGTGAAAACCGCATCAAAATCCATCCCGTGGTTCTCGTGATTACCCGTGACATCCAAGAATCGGGGATTTTTGTCTTATACTAACAAAGTAGAGATTGTCGGGAACACATGCACCAAGCGGTACTATGACGTCACATACCTCAGTGCATCTGGGTACATTTCGTCCCGTCACCGTAACGTAACGCCAGACCCCAGTGTAACGACGAAGTCGACAAGATCATTTAAAATGATAAAATGAATGTTATACCGTCAGAGTTGCAACCCTTTTCAGTTTGGAATGTTAATTGTGCTTAATGACATAATTGGAATGAAATTAGCGTAAATCATCTTACATTTGTCATGGAAAAAACATAACTGAAAAATATGACATGTCATAAACATCAGGGTCCTAGTAATGATATTCAACAAGTTCGGATGATACTCTAAAACCTATCCGCAAATTTACTCCAAACATTATCCGCAGGCTATCCGCTATCTGCACTGCCATGCAAACCATATCCGCGGGTTTATCCGCGGATATCCGCATCGCACAGGGCTTTAGCCATGATCATCATCATATCCTCGTTATATGCCTGCTCTTTTGAGCACTTGCCTAGAACAGTACATCATTTTACCTCATACTGGAAGCAAAAGTCACTAATAAATAAACACACCGAACAAGCAATACATTAGCAGTATTTCTACACAGAAAAGAGCTACACCAAGCATTCTCAGCTTAGTGCTCAGCTGCTCACAGACACCAGCTCCCCTGTGATCAATTTCCCAATTCAATTTCTGTTGCAAGAACCGGAATAATAGTCTAGAGTTTTCATTACAAGTTTTGACAGACATTTCATCATTTTGTGAGGTAGTATTTTTAGTCTATATTCATTTACGAATATATAGGTTTATGAGATTACCATTTGTCCGTGTGTGTGTGTGTGTGTGAGTGTGTGTATGTGTGTGCGTGTGTATGCCCCATAAGTAAAATCTCAACGGCCGTAGCGATTTCATTGAAACGTTCTAAATGCATACTACTACAACGCCCGACTTTGGCCATACCTTTCAAATTTTAATTTGTTTCACCAATCCAACATGGTGGCCGCGCGAAATAGTTCACTGGCATTCTATATCTCCGCAACAGTATCAGATATCACCCTGAAATTTTGTACGAAGATAAAGTTACTGCGAGAAGTTCGGCTATGTGACTTTCATAAACCTGTTAAGTACAAAACGAACATAGCGGCGAAGCGAATTTAATACATTTAAATATACTTTTCTGAGTGCAGTGAAAGTTGGTACAGCAAATGTTTATACACATTGTAATGCAGTGAAGTAGTGTTTTTTGTCGGTTCTAGGCCCTCCAACGACTTTCCTCCTACAAGATGGCCGCCGCGTGAGCCCAACGCAATATCTCGTGAATCCATGGTTGGATTTTAATAAATGAGGTGTCAAATTACTCGAGCGGACACCCCCTTTCCTATGGACAGCTTATTTCCACACCAAAATAAAACCTACCCCTACTAGGGGGTGAAATAGTAATTATTTTAGTAAGCATTGCTTCACACGTATTACACGCATGCGACTCGATACTAGTATGATTTAAAAGTTGTTCCACATGAAAAACATGCATACAGCTGGATACTACTATGAATTAACATTTTTGTTTTTTGTTTTTACGCATGCGCACTTGGGGTTTTTGTAAGAGGGAGGGCTTTTTGTATGATTCATAGATGAGTTATTTTTTAAAAAATTAACCAAAAGATCCAAAACTAATAGGTCATCAGCTTTTTAATATCTCTTGTACCTATAAGGCTAGGGACTTGTATGAAGGGTCGTTGGACTTGGGGTGACGCCCTGTTTTGTAATCTATTTTACATTTTTGTCGAAAGGGCCTAACTACACTTTTGTTGATATTTCCTGAACCCGTAATGGGTTTTTGACCTGCGAGGTATCGTTGGCCTCGGGCTAACGCCCCCTTTATGAATCTACTTTTGAAATTCTGACAAAGGGCCTAACTGCACATTTATTGTTATCTAGCGAACCAATAAGGCTAGGGACTTGTGAGAGGTATTGTAGGACTTGGGATGACCCCACCCCCTCCCCCCTTTGTTTGAAATTTTGACAAAGGGCCTAACTGCATTTTTGTCGATATATTTGTTTGGTTTAACTCATGATGTGGTAACTATTATAGCCAGTAGCCGATAGCCAGCAGCAGACCTGGTCTGTGTGTAAAGCAGTATGTTGAACTGACGTTGCTCGCCAGTCCTCACTACTACAATCTGATAACGATATGAAAGGAAAGTGACGAAATACATGTGAACACGTGTGAGATGACATTATTGCCGACCCCCGTGTGAAACAACATGTAAGCTAACAAGGCACATCCTGTTTGGTTCGTACGTGAGAAAATGTAAGTTCATGTGTAATGTGACCTGACACACCTTGGATGGTATCTGTACACGTGCACAAGTGTAAAACGTGGTGGATGGAGGACATGCCACGGGGCTTAACTTGGTGGATGAATGTATTCTAACGTGTCATTTGTAGTTGAAAGAGAATAATGCATGTTCTTAAGATGTTAAAACTCAGGAGATTGTACGTGCAGTAAGCTGACTTCTTATTTCCGGTGTCATGTTGCTAACATTGAATAATTTTTTTTTGAATTTGTAGGAAACCCACAAAGGTGGTGTTAGGTTTTAAATAAATAAAGCTCCCATTTAACAGCGAGGATATGAAACTGTGTCGGCTGATAAAGCCCGTCGCACTCCCCCTGGAATAATAATTAAATGAATGACAGCTGAAATTAAATGATAGTGGAAAGTGTTGCTAGAATGAAATTGTGACAGTGAAAACTGAAGTACTCAGAGAAAAACCTGTCTGCCTCTGCTTTGTTGAGCACAAATCTCACCTGGAGTGACTGGGAATTGAACCACGGATCCAGTGGTGAGAGATTGACATTCGGCTGCCTCAGCCATGGAGGCTTGAAGGCATGAGTGACATACACCCAGTCTCTGAGCTGCAATAATGAATCCTAGGAAAAGAAAAAAATCCTGATGGGTTGGTTGGGGAAGGAACCCGGAACACTTTAGGTCAAAGCCTATCATGCTAACCAGTTTTTATCACTAGCCACTTGCTAGCTAACAGTGGCATGCTTGGAGTATAACCTTATGATGTATTTTTATGATCTTTTATTTTTAGATTTTGCTAAAGAACCCCACTACTAGGTCACGAACCTAAGATTTTTCGAACCATTAATCTTAGAAATTTGAATAAGGGGCTATACAGGCAGGGGGTTCGCTTTAACATTTAAACAAGATTTATCTTGTCGCGTGACGTAACGGGAAGTCAATGTGCGTGTGTTAAAGAATGCTGTGTCTTTGTTGCTAAGCTCGAGTCAGCAGTTTATACTTGAAACATATCACGCAGGTGTTGACCTAGGACGTTAGACCTACACGTGTATCATAACAGGATGCTACAAGCGTGGGAAACAAAATGATTATACATGCAACGTGATATATAAAGAAGCATCGCTAACATTTCCACACGCACTTATGTGACTACCTTTGAACACGCTAGAGCGTTGTGTGAAACACTTGGTCTTGTTTAACAGTTTTGGTGTTGGTGGAAAATATTTGAAATAGTTGTGAGCTGTTTGCAGATAACCTATATACTTCTCATGTCTGATAGAGAGACCTTTACACGCTTGAGCCCACAAAGAGGAAACAGCAAGACAGTACAAGTCAAGATGAGGTTTTGTTTTTAATAACATGTTTATTTTTGTTTGATGTTATATGTTTTTATGAAATGCATGTATTAACTTGAATTTCTTTATGCTACAAAAGAACCAAAACGGCATGACATTTATTTTTGTTTATATATATAGGTGAAAGGGGGATGTGTATGGCTGCTGTTTTATAAACAATTTAAGTAGAAGGGTTACTGTTAGTGGTGAGATACAATTTACTTTTGAAGGGTGTTATATTTACAAGTATTGATTGATTAATTGGTTATTTTGTTTGTTTTTAGGTTTGGTAATGCGCCACTAATGTGGTGAACAGACGGTGAACAAGCATACATTATTCTTTAAAGTACTCCGTGCTTTTGTGCAACGTTTAAAGTTTTATTATGACACATGGCTTTAATATTAATTACAAAAAGTGAGCAAGTGGGTTTACCACCTGGGTTAAATTTAAAATCAGAAAACGATCGTTAGTTGACATTTGAATCTTGGCCTTTACGCTTTTTATCGGCACATATACTTGCTGCAGCTGGTTTCTATTTCCTGAACCGAGCAGATGTTGTATGGTGTGTGTTTTGTAGTGTTGAACTTTCGCACTGGGAAGAAGGGGATGATCCCTTTCGAGACCATTTGCGGTGGTCTCCTTGTTGTCCTTACATGCTTAGAAAAGAAGTGGGTAACATACCGGTGTATCCATTTTACCGAACCAAAAGTCCATTCGCTACTACTTACTTTGCTCAATAACAAATAAATAATAATGATGTATTACCAGCTAACAAAAGTGTTGATATATGTGGTCCATATGCAATAGACAGTGTTGTATTGGCATCTGCTTTTGAAAAATTGGTAGTTCGCAAGACTAAAGCGCTAGCACATCCAGAGTACAGGTGTGTTGAAAAACGTTTAAAATCTTATGAAATGTTTGGCCATTAATATTAGAACACCTTGTAAAAGAGCTAGGTGAAGCTGGATTTTTCTATTCCGGTGAAGGGGACAAAACAATATGTTTTCATTGTGGATTTGGTTTAAAGGATTGTCAAATAACAGATGAACCTTTTGTGTAACACGCTCGTTGGTTACATAACTATAGATACATTGTGTTGCTTAAAGGCCAAGAATTTATGAACACTATTCGTAAAGAAAACGTGATTGCAGCCCAAGACATCAAAGTGCCTTCAGAGTTTGAACACGCAGTACAAATACATGAGGTTGAAAAAAAAAGACTTGTCTCACCAACAGATACAAAAGTGTGACCAACAATTATGTAAAATTTGTTATCAAGAAAACTAGGTGTTGTATTTTTACCTTGTGGACACTTGTTAGCATGTGTCAAGTGTGCATTAGCATTTATCACTTGTGCTATATGTAGAAAAGTAGTGTCTGCTACAGTTAGGACATTTCTTGCGAAAATAGTATAATTTATTAACAATGAATGGTGCAATGAAGAATACCTATATCAACATTATTATTACAAGCTGTTCTAGAGTGTAATCGATATGCTTTTCTTTTGTTTATAGACTACTTCAATGAATGTTCTAAATGCTAGAGGGCAAGCATGTGGGTTAGATACTAAAAAGCTCAGCGAATTGCCAACGCATATTTAATTCCGCACTATGAAGATTCAGAAATTGAAAACAGCATATGGTGATCGTGTACTTTGTGTATGTGAAAATTTTGAGACCTTTCTTCCTACACGGTTTAATGATGTGTCAGAGAGTATGTTTGAAGATGTAAATAATGCTATGCATCCTGTAAACCTAATTTATGAAGGTTTTAGAAACAATAGGTGTATGGTACGTTTTAATTAAATAAATAAATAAAAAATAAAAGAAACATGTCATATAATAATGAATATATAAGTCATGACAATGTACTAAAAAAAAGAAAATATGTGTGCATAAAACAATAATGTTTTAGTTAATAGTGTTGTCTTTAAAATATATTACCATGAATAAACAAAAATGAAATGTATATAAAGTTTGTAAATAAATGGAAATAATGTCACAATGCTGTTTTATTTTACACAAAGTTAGAATAGTTAACATTGCAGAGGTTGCATGAATATAATGTTGCATTAGGTTGAGGCATCGGGAACTGCATCAAACCAGTCAAAAGACTGAAGATTCAAACAACAACATGTAGAGCTTACCAAAATAATGTTTTGTAACGATAAATGTTAGTCAACAGACAGTAATGCTTTTCTAAAACCCATGACATGATACCTGAGAGCTTTTATAAAATTATTTTCAGTTGCCTTTAACCCTATATTAAACACCCAGTTCACACGACTCATAACTGCAATATTATGAAAAAACAACACAAAAAATCTACATTTAAAAAGAAGCAAATGGTTGAGTCAATGTACACTGGAAAGTTTTGTAAACACTCAATTGCAGGGAACGAATTACAATATTAACTGTCAGGTTGGACGTGTGGTTAAGGTGATTGACTTAAGTTCAAATTTCTAGTACAAAGAAGCAAGGGTTCGAACCCCTCACCTAACATAACTATTGCCTGAACATGGCTTGGCGACACTGTATTATTATGATACTCGTTACACAAACCGCAGATAAAGAGTGTTGTTTAAGACCACTGTCTTTCTGAACTTGGCTATAGACTGTTGATGGTTAACAATTGTATTAATAGTAGGACGTAGGTATAGCAATTAAGAAAAAACAGACAATACCCATACAAAGCTTTATTTACTTAAAGTAAGTAAGTAAGTAGGATATAAAGGCCGAAGCTGGTGCAGGGGCTAATGCGCAAGATGGCCGCCGCGCGCAAGCCTCATATGTTATTATTATGGAGGGGACAGTCATAGCTGGGTCAGGGGCTAATGGGCAACATGGCCGCCATGCGATACCACACTCTTTAATGGCGGGCTTTTCAAATCATTATTTATTTGATATTAATTTATACACTTTTATTTATTTAATATTTAATTTATTAGTTTTAGCACAGGGCTAATACACAAAATGGTCACTGCATAATCCACTTACACATATAACATGCTAACCTAACTTTCCCTAACCTAACCTAACCTACCCTAACTTCACCTAACCTAACCTAACCTAACCAAACATTACCTGACCTCATCTAACATCAAAGTGCAAGCAAAAAAAAGTGAGAGCAAAAAGTGTCAGCAAAAAAGGGAGCAAATGTGAGAGCACAAATAATAAACTTAGTTATAACCTAAACTAACCTAACCTAACCCACAGAAACCTCATTTAAACATTTTAGATTTTAAATTTTAACATTTTACATTTTAACATTTTAGATTTTTGATTTTTTCATTTTACATTTTTTAGCTTTTACATTTTTCATTTTTGATTTTTTTGTATTTTAGATTTTAGTTTTTTTTAGATTTTACATATTAAATTTAAGTTTTTTGATTTTATATTTTACATTTTACTTTTTCCGAAAAGAGTAAACTACAAGGTCACATACCTAACCTCACCAAACCTAACTCTACCAAACCTAACTTAAGCTAATCCAATGGCTAATGCATATACACAAAGTATATAAGGGCACATTCAACTATCCCTATGCTAGTCTTATAGGCTACTGTACAACATGATCACTACCCCAATCGGGTAATTTTTTTCATTGTGTTTAAACATTTGTCAATTTTCCAATTTCGCATTTTCAATTTTTTTAAATGTCAGTTTTTAGTTTTTCAATTTCATAATATGTAAACATGGATTTTGCATTTTGTTGTTTACACATATGTCAATTTTTAAATTTCCCAATTTACAGTTTTTTTTGAAACGTCAGTTTTAAGTTTTTCAATTTCATAATATGGAAACATGGATTTTGCATTTTGTTGTTTACACATTTATCAATTTCACAATTTCCCATTTACAGTTTTTAAAATGTCAGTTAAGTTTTTCAATTTCATGATATAGAAACACGGATTTTCCAATTTGTTGTTTACAGATTGGTCAATTTACCAAATTCCCATTTACAGTTTTAAAAATTTCAGTTTAATGTTTTTTTCTATTTTGTCAATATGGAAACAGGATTTTCCAATTTGTGTTTTACATGTTCATTTTGCATTAGGAGTGGAGGGAGGTGGGTAGTAATTAAAAATGTACAGGCAGTGTCCATACAATATTTTTTTATTTTAAATACATGTACACTATTTACACATAATACATTTTTATATATATTCTTTTTTGTTATAAATTGTACAGTTGTTTTTATTTTGTTTTCTATTTTATCTATTTTTGATTATGAATACCATTTTTTAATTTTTGTTTTTATTTATTTTTGTAGTGCTATTGTTTTATTTCCAAAATTGTTTTGTTTTATGTATTTGCAGGCAGAAGATGTTGATATTCATAACTTAACTCTTTAAGCATGGTTAATGATTGAGTAATGACCATAGGCATGTGTACCTATACCATCAGCATCAATCACTCTTTTATCATCACCAGACACAAAGCAATTATGTTTAGTCTTATAGATGATATGTCATGTTGTTTAGAAGCGATAATGTTCAATGGTATTCTTTTTACATTGTTTTTCATGACACAATCCTTATAATCTTGAAAGCTTATACAATTTTTGACAACACCTCTGTTAATACCTTTAATCTTTTTGATTTCTTTACCATTTATGTCTAAAGCGTACATTTTAGCTCTAAGTCCAACAAATGCTTTTATAATTCGTCCACAAGCCTCGTCTTAAAATTTCCCCAACGTTTTCTTGTTTAATGTAGAGTAACATATGTGATCAGTAGGATAATCTGATGTGTCCAGGTGTTCTAGGAAATCCAACTTGTCTTGATATACATCTGGGGTGTTAACCAAATAAATGAACGAGTCGGTATCCATATACATGAGTTTAAGATTGTTCATTCCATAATAGGGTAGCGGGACATCATAGTGGTGGGAATACATTAGAGTTTTTGAAATATCCAGTATACACATTCCAATATATATAGGCCTATTGAATACAATGTTACCTTTAGCCATGTGGAAAGCAGCTAGGTTAGGACCATAAATTGTTCTGTCAATAAATGGTGGCTTTGCTATTAGCTTTTCTGCCTTTTTGCTGTCAGTCACAAGACGTATGTCTATTCTTTTACGAATATTTACCATTGTTTTTCCAAAAATGGCATTGTTGAATAATTTGTACAGATTTTTCTCAAAATCATTTTTGGCTTGGTTTCGAAGGTTGTTATTAAAATCAACGTATGCCTTTAGCCAAGGTCTTTGTTTAAACTTTAACACACGATCAATCTTTATCAATTTCAGCCCATGATCTAGAGCCTGTTTACGTGTCATGTAGTGAACAACGTACCGCCTTCGATTTCCAAGATGAGGAATTAGTTTTTTCAGAGACGAATCCTTAGGTTGTATACACTGTGGTAGGAAAGGTAAATCGTTGTGTAGGTCATGAAGGTCATAAGGGTAATCAACATCAACGTCTAGAATGTATTCCACAGGATCGTCTTTCTTTAGTTTTTCTAAATCAACAGTATCTGGAGAAACCCACTGAAATCCACCATAAGGAAGAGAGTGACACATAGCCCACCCGTATTGGTTGTTGGCATCATCATAGGTAATAAACTGCGATGGTTTCTCAGAATCATAGGTTTCCATGTATTTATTGTTAGCTTCAGCATACCGATGAGACACTTGGCATATGTCTCCACGTATTCCAGACTCTGTTAACAGAATCTGATCATAATCCTGTAGCAATTCCAGTTCAATGCCAGTGTAAAGGGGCATTGCCTCAAAACTTAAACCAGGTGAAGTAAAGAAGTGTGTAGCATCCACTCGATGTGTTTCTAATATTCTGTTTCTAAACGTTCCAAAGCTGTCTGCAAGAAGAAGTACATCTGAAGTTAGGTAAAGGTCACTATATTCCCCTAGAGTTTTAATGTTGAACTGATTCCAGACATTTTTGGCATGTTCATAGTCTTCTTGACTAACATTTTCTTGACTTAATGCCCCTTTTGGAGGTAAACACGTTTCACTTAACTTTTCCCATGAGTCAATGTAGTCGTAACAAAATACCCCTTTACGAGTCATGAGCATTGCATTTTCTTTTAAAACGTACTTGTCTGTTTCATGGTATAATGTTAAGTTGGAAACTAAGTTTTCCAAACTACTCGGCATTAACCGAAACGTGTAAACAAATCTAAGCTTAACATTTCCTACATATTTGGTAAAGAAAATGTACTTTTCTTTGGAGTTAGCGATAACACCCACTCTCTCAGTAGTGCATCCCAATTGCTTTACAATGAAATTTGCTTCGTAGCCACTCATATTATGTAGAAACACAGGAACGGGGTTACGTGTTTTACATCTCAAATTACAGTTATTGTGAGCATTTCCACGGTATTCCCCTGTAATATGGCAGTGGTCTCGAACTTTCCAGTCCTCTTTGGTAAATGGTTTTTGACACAAATAACAGGTTTCAGAACATTGGAACTCTGCTTCTTGATCCTCAGTTAATGCCTTTGGAACATTTAAGCAGTAAAGGCGATCGATTTCATTAGCTATTGAAATCCAACAGCCCATAAACTTTTCTGCAGCGTCAGGTCCACGATAAATAAGAGGTTGGCTTGGAAGGTTTGTCTTTATGTGTTCCACAGCAGGTGAAGGTTTAACGTATATACCAAAGCTCATAGGCACATGAATCTGGTATGGCACTGTATAACTTGCTTCAGGATTGGGTAAACATGTTTGATAGGGTAACAGTATACTTTCAAAATCAGCATAGATAACGTAAGGTATTCTCAGCATTTTTTCCATGTTTAAAAATTTAACAATAGAGTTTTAATAGGCATATCAACCCTAGCAATGTCATGCAGGACACACAAAGCTCTATGTTCTTTCAATTCTTCCATTCTTTGTTAACCATATCGATTATCGAAGTGAGTGAAATACCGTTTACACGTATATATCTTATGTCCATGGTGAGTAATCTGATGTCCTACTATTTTATCAAAATCTTTGATAAAGACGTAGTGGTTCTGTCCGGAAGATGAACTTAGCAGAAGGAGGTCGCGATGGTCTTGTAGCTCTTGATCCACAACCTTTAGAAGAAACAGTTTGTTGTCTTGTTCCAGTCCAAATACATTTATGGATATCTTGTTGGCTTTTTCAAATTTTGGAATGTCAGCTAGCGGTGTAGGAAACAATATGACAGAAAAATCATACTTGTTTTCCGGGTCCTTGTATTTATTAATGCGGTCAGCATTCATTTTATCCAGTTTTGCTAAAATGGCATACATAAAACACTTTTCATCCTTTAAGTTTTGAGGATTAATGCAGGCTTTTCTTGCTTTTAGAGCTGCTGGTAATGGAATATATGTGCTTCCACGCAAGGGATTGTACTTACTTATTTTCAATCGCACTCCTTCCACTGATAACAAAGCCCAATTACTGCCTTTTAGCTCAGATTCTTCCATTTCTGTAGTTAACTTTGTAAATTGTGTTTCCAAGAAACTACTTAAGTCTGTTTCAAAAAATAGGGCCTGATTTCGTGTTTTAAAAGCACGATCAGCAATTTCATTGGTAGATGTATGAATGAATCTACATTCAGCCACAAGATTAACTTTGATCGACTTGTGCATTGCTAGTTCTTTCCGCATAGCTTGTATTATTTGCTGTTTGGACTCTTTAAGGTATGCATTTAAATCCTTACACGTATCACAATGTATTAAATAGGATTTAAGTCGACCTTCAAAAGATGTCTGATATTCAGTAAGTCCATCTTTGTCAGGGACCAATGACAGTAGGTAATGTTTTGTTGGCTCTGCTTTTTGTCTTTTAGCTGCCGACACAACATTACAACATTCTTCATGGCGACGTCCATTGTAGGCATTGTTGAATTTATTGCCACACGTTTTACACTCATGAAATACCCCTCACGATACTTCATGTCACTTTCTATCATAGTCTCGAAGAAAAGTCTTTCCACACTCTTTACACATATAGCTAGGAATGGGTTCTTCCAACATGAATGTTGATTTCTGCAAACAGCTGCTTACTGCGTATCACAGGGCTAGAGGTTGGTCGGTGAGACGGTCTTTCACGATGTGAACACCGTGAGAGGCAGTAGTCAACTGGAGATATTTTTGTTAAGGGTCCTTTAATATACCCTAGTCTAGACCAACAGCGCTTTACAGCGTATGACAAGGCTGTAGACTAGAGAGTGAGACGGTCTTTCACGATGTGAACACTGTAACAAGTAGTAGTAAACTGATTGCATTCTTGCTAAGGGTTCTCTAATATATCATAGTCAAGACCAACAGCTACGGGTCACTGTGAGTGGCAGTAGTCAACTGGTGATATTCTTGCTAAGGGTCCTCTAAAACACCCCTAGTTAAGGGTAACAGCTGCTTACTGCTTATGACAAGGCTAAAGACCGGTTGTTTCAACGGTCTTTCACAATATAAACACTGCGACAGGTAGTAGTTAACGGAAAATATTCTTATATCCTACTCAAGGTTATCAGGTACTTACTGCATATCAAAAGGCTGTACACTCATGTGTTAGACAGTATTTTTTGCTAAAGGCCCTCTATATCCCCTACACAAGGCTATACATGTTAGTTCTAAACACTTAGTGGTTAATTGTATAACAAATTTAAATACACAGCATATACGAGCACGTTTTCACGCTGTAAAACTTTACCAGATAGTCAAATGCGACACGCAAAGTATGTTGCCGCTATCTAGCGGTGACTATGAGAACTACTTGAACGACCAGCATGCTACCTAGCGCTCTATTTAAACACTCACTCACTGAACGACCAGCATGCTATCTAGCGGTCGATATCATTACTCCTCAACTACCAGCCTGCTACCTATCGGTCAGTATGTCAACTCACTCAACTACCAGCATGCTACATGGCTTTTTTTTATTTTTTGTTGGCTTGTTTTGTTGGCTTTTGTTGGCTTTTGTTGGCATGTGTTGGCTTTTTTTTGTTGGCTTTTGTTGGCTTTTGTATTAGCTCTCTCATATTTGCTCTTGCTTCTTCGGGCTAGTTTGGTCTTGGAAAGTATGTCAGTCCTTTTTATGGCTGCATAATGCTTACAGCCATGTTTGTAAGCAGCAACAACATCAACAACAACACACAAATAGCCAAATAAATCCAAAGTACTCTAAGGTTTATCAATGACTCTCAACTCTTACACGTACCTCAATCCCATGCCTAGTCAAAAAAATAGATTATTTTTCAAATTTTTCAAAAAATATTTAGAAAGTAGGCTATATCATTAAACTAAAATTCCTGAAAAGACATATGTTAACTCCAACACATACCTCTATACCACTCTCAGTCCAAAAATAGTGTATTTTTCAAATTTTCCAAAACATATTTCCAAAATGGGTTATATTTCCAAAATTAAAAAAAATACAAAAATGTTTGTCTTTCATAAATGAATGGCCTTTGCCCCCTCTACCGCCGTACCAAGTCCCAGGTCTCTAGGACAACAAAAATAAAATTTTGTAAATGGGTTATATTTCCAAAATTAGGAATTTTCCAAAAACGTTTGTTTGACATAAATCAATGGTCTTCACCTCCTCTAGCACCGTACCAAATTTCAAGTTTCTAGGACAAAAGAAAAATACATTTGAAAAAATGGTCACTATTTTGGAAACTAGGAATTCTAAAAAAGTCTGTTTAACATAAATAAAAGGTCTCTATCCCCTCTAACTGTAAACCAAGTCCCAGGTCTGTAGAACAAAATTGAAAAAAATTCAATTGGGAAAGTAGGCGATTTTTCATGAAACCAAACATTCTAAAAAGTGTTCTATGGGCTTAAAACAATGGTCTCTATGTCCTTTATTTTTTATAAAAAAAAAATATTTTCTGTTTTTTGAAAAAGTTCAATTTTGAAATTTTTATATTTTGGAAACTAGGAATTTTACAAAATGTTTTTTTAACATAAATAAAAGGTCACTATCCCCTCTACCGGTAAACCAAGTCCCAGGTCTGTAGAACAAAAATGAAAAAAATTCATTTGGGCAAAGTAGGTGATTTTTCATAAAACCAAACATTCTAAAAAGTGTTCTATGGGCTTAAAAGAATGGTCTCTAGGTCCTTTATTTTTTATAATAAAATTTTGTTATTTTTTATATTTTTTTGAAAAAGTTCAATTTTGAAATTTTTATATTTTGGAAACAAGGAATTTTACAAAAAAATTGACAAATGAATGGCCTTGACCCCCTCTGTAATTTTTTTTGTCTTAGCGACTTGAAATTTATTTTGGAGGTAGAGGGGGTTATGTCCAACTAACATTTTTGTAAAATTCCTAGTTTCCAAAATATAAAAAGTTAAAAATTGAACTTAAAAAAAACATTAAAAATAACAAAATTTTATAATAAAAATAAAAGACATAGAGACCATTCTTTTTAGCCCATAGAACACTTTTCAGAATGTTTGGTTTTATGAAATATCTCCTACTTTCCCAATTAATTTTTTTCATTTTTGTTCTACAGACCTGGAACTTGGTTTACCGGTAGAGGGGATAGTGACCTTTTATTTATCTTAAATAAACATTTTTGTAAAATTCCTAGTTTCCAAAATATAAAAATTTCAAAATTGAACTTAAAAAAAAACATAAAAAATAAAAGAATTATTATAAAAAATAAAGAACATAGAGACCAATGTTTTAAGCCCATAGAACACTTTTTAGAATGTTTGGTTTCATGAAAAATCGCATACTTTCCCAAGTAAACCTTTTTCATTTTTGTACTACAGACCTGGGACTTGGTTTACAGGTAGAGGGGATAGAGTCCTTTTATTTATGTTAAACAAACTTTTTTGTAGAATTCCTAGTTTCCAAAATAGTGACCATTTTTTCAAAATTCTTTTTCTTTGGTCCTAGAAACTTGAAATTTGTTATGGTGCTAGAGGAGGTAAAGAGCATTGATATATGTTAAACAGACTTTTTTGTAGAATTCCTGATTTTGGAAATATAGCCCATTTTCAAAATTTTATTTTTGTTGTCCTAGAGACCTGAGACTTAGTTGGGGGGTAGAGGGGTTAAAGACCATTGATTTACGTCAGTCAAACGTTTTTGTAAAATTCCTAATTTTGGAAATATAACCCATTTACAAAATTTTATTTTTGTTGTCCTACAGACCTGGGACTTGGTACGGCGGTAGAGGGGGAAAAGGCCATTCATTTATGACAAACAAACATTTTCGTAACCTTTTTAATTTTGGAAATACAACCCCTTATGGAAATATGTTTTGGAAAATTTGAAAAATACACTATTTTTGGACTGAGATTGGTATAGAGGTAGGTGTTGGAGTTAACATATATCTTTTCAGGAATTTTAGTTTAATGATATAGCCTACTTTCCAAATATTTTTTGAAAAATTTGTAAAATACATTATTTTTTTGACTAGGCATGGGATAGAGGTAAGTGTAAGAGTTGAGAGTCATTGATAAACCTTAAAGTACTTTGGATTTATTTGGCATTTTGTGTGTTGTTGTTGTTGCTGCTTACAAACATGGCTGTAAGCATTATGCAGCCATAAAAAGGACTGACATACGTTCCAAGGCCATATAAGCCCAACAAGCAAGAGCAAATATGAGAGAGCTAATACAAAAGCCAACAAAAGCCAACAAAAAAAGCAAACACAAGCCAACAAAAAAGCCAACAAAAATCTTACAAAAAAAGCCATGCAGCATGCTGGTAGTTGAGTGAGTTGTCATATTGACCGATAGGTAGCAGGCTGGTAGTTGAGGAGTAATGCTATCGGCCGCTAGATAGCATGCTGGTCGTTCAGTGAGTAAGTGTTGACATAGAGCGCTAGGAAGCATGCTGGTCGTTCAAGTAGTACTCATAGTCACCGCTATATAGCGGCATCATACTTTTCGTGTCGCATTTGACTATCTGGTAAAGTTTTACTGCGTGAAAACGTGCTCGTATATGCTGTGTATTTAAATTTATTATACAATTAACCACTAAGTGTTTAGAACTAACATGTTTAGCCTTGTGTAGGGGATATAGAGGGTCTTAAGCAAAAAAAGACTGTCTAAAACATGAGTGTACAGCCTTTTGACATGCAGTAAGTACCTGATAACCTTGAGTAGGATATAAGAATATTTTCAGTTGACTACTACCTGTCGCAGTGTTTACATTGTGAAAGACCGTTGAAACAACCAGTCTTTAGCCTTGTCATAAGCAGTAAGCAGCTGTTACCCTTAACTAGGGGTATATTAGAGGACCCTTAGCAATAATATCACCAGTTGACTACTGCCACTCACAGTGACCCATCGTGAAAGACTGTCAAAACAACTATTGTACAGCCTTGTACTACACAGTAAGTAGCTGTTGGTCTTGACTATGATATATTAGAGAACCCGTAGCAAAAATACAATCAGTTTACTACTACTTGTTACAGTGTTCACATCGTGAAAGACCGTCTCACTCTCTAGTCTACAGCCTTGTCATACGCTGTAAAGCGCTGTTGGTCTATACTAGGGTATATTAGGGGACCCTTAACAAAAATATCTGAATATCAGACATCTTTTGAAGGTCGACTTAAATCCTATTTAATACGTTGAGATACGTGTAAGGATTTAAATTCATACCTTAAAGAGTCCAAACAGTAAATAATACAAGCTATGCAGAAAGAACTAGCAATGCACAAGTCGATCAAAGTTAATCTTGTGGCTGAATGTAGATTCATTCATACATCTACCAATGAAATTACAGATCGTGCTTTTAAACACGAAATCAGGCCCTATTTTGGAAACAGACTTAAGTAGTTTCTTGGAAACACAATTTACAAAGTTAACTAGAGAAATGGAAGAATCTGAGCTAAAAGGCAGTGATAGGGCTTTGTTAGCAGTGGAAGGAGTGCGATTGAAAATAAGTAAGTACAATCCCTTGCGTGGACGCACATATATTCCATTACCAGCAGCTCTAAAAGCAAGAAAAGCCTGCATTAATCCTCAAAACTTAAAGGATAAAAAGTGTTTTATGTATGCCATTTTAGCAAAACTGGATAAAACGAATGCTGACCGCATTAATAAATACAAGGACCTGGAAAAAAGTATGATTTTTCAGTCATATTGTTTCCTACATCGCTAGCTGACATTCCAAAATTTGAAAAAGCCAACAAGATATCCATAAATGTATTTGGACTGGAACAAGACAACAAACTGTTCCCTTTAAAGGTTGTGGATCAAGAGCTACAAGACCATCGCGACCTCCTTCTGCTAAGTTCATCATCCGGACAGAACCACTACGTCTTTATCAAAGATTTTGATAAAATAGTAGGACATCAGATTACTCACCATGGACATAAGATATATACGTGTAAACGGTGTTTCACTCACTTCGATAATCGATATGGTCAACAAGGTGTGGAAAAATTGAAAGAACATAGAGCTTTGTGTGTCCTGCATGACATTGCTAGGGTTGAAATGCCTATTAAAAACTCAATTGTAAAATTTTTAAACGTGGAAAAAATGCTGAGAATACCTTACGTTATCTATGCTGATTTTGAAAGTATACTGTTACCCTATCAAACATGTTTACCCAATCCTGAAGCAAGTTATACAGTGCCATACCAGATTCATGTTCCTATGAGCTTTGGTAAATACGTTAAACCTTCACCTGCTGTGGAACACATAAAGACAAACCTTCCAAGCCAACCTCTTATTTATCGTGGACCTGACGCTGCAGAAAATTTATGGGCTGTTGGATTTCAATAGCTAATGAAATCGATCGCCTTTACAGCTTAAATGTTCCAAAGGCTTTAACTGAGGATCAAGAAGCAGAGTTCCAATGTTCTGAAACCTGTTATTTGTGTCAAAAACCATTTACCAAGGAGGACTGGAAAGTTCGAGACCACTGCCATATTACAGGGGAATACCGTGGAAATGCTCACAATAACTGTAATTTGAGGTGTAAAACACGTAACCCCGTTCCTGTGTTTCTACATAATATGAGTGGCTACGAAGCAAATTTCATTGTAAAGCAATTGGGATGCACTACTGAGAGAGTGGGTGTTATCGCTAACTCCAAAGAAAAGTACATTTTCTTTACCAAATATGTAGGAAATGTTAAGCTTAGATTTGTTTACACGTTTCGGTTAATGCCGAGTAGTTTGGAAAACTTAGTTTCCAACTTAACATTATACCATGAAACAGACAAGTACGTTTTAAAAGAAAATGCAATGCTCATGACTCGTAAAGGGGTATTTTGTTACGACTACATTGACTCATGGGAAAAGTTAAGTGAAACGTGTTTACCTCCAAAAGGGGCATTAAGTCAAGAAAATGTTAGTCAAGAAGACTATGAACATGCCAAAAATGTCTGGAATCAGTTCAACATTAAAACTCTAGGGGAATATAGTGACCTTTACCTAACTTCAGATGTACTTCTTCTTGCAGACAGCTTTGGAACGTTTAGAAACAGAATATTAGAAACACATCGAGTGGATGCTACACACTTCTTTACTTCACCTGGTTTAAGTTTTGAGGCAATGCCCCTTTACACTGGCATTGAACTGGAATTGCTACAGGATTATGATCAGATTCTGTTAACAGAGTCTGGAATACGTGGAGACATATGCCAAGTGTCTCATCGGTATGCTGAAGCTAACAATAAATACATGGAAACCTATGATTCTGAGAAACCATCGCAGTTTATTACCTATGATGATGCCAACAACCAATACGGGTGGGCTATGTGTCACTCTCTTCCTTATGGTGGATTTCAGTGGGTTTCTCCAGATACTGTTGATTTAGAAAAACTAAAGAAAGACGATCCTGTGGAATACATTCTAGACGTTGATGTTGATTACCCATGTGACCTTCATGATCTACACAACGATTTACCTTTCCTACCAGAGTGTACACAACCTAAGGATTCGTCTCTGAAAAAACTAATTCCTCATCTTGGAAATCGAAGGCGGTACGTTGTTCACTACATGACACGTAAACAGGCTCTAGATCATGGGCTGAAATTGATAAAGATTGATCGTGTGTTAAAGTTTAAACAAAGACCTTGGCTAAAGGCATACGTTGATTTTAACAAAAACCTTCGTAACCAAGCCAAAAATGATTTTGAGAAAAATCTGTACAAATTAATCAAAATGCCATTTTTGGAAAATCGATGGAAAATATTCGTAAAAGAAAAGACATACATCTGTGACTGACAGTAAAAAGGCAGAAAAGCTAATAGCAAAGCCACCATTTATTGACAGAACATTTTATGGTCCTAACCTAGCTGCTTTCCACATGGCTAAAGGTAACATTGTATTCAATAAGCCTATATATATTGGAATGTGTATACTGGATATTTCAAAAACTCTAATGTATTCCCACCACTATGATGTCCTGCTACCCTATTATGGAATGAACAATCTTAAACTCATGTATATGGATACCGACTCGTTCATTTATTTGGTTAACACCCCAGATGTATATCAAGACAAGTTGGATTACCTAGAATACCTGGACACATCTGATTATCCTACTGATCACATATGTTACTCTACATTAAACAAGAAAACGTTGGGGAAATTTTAAGACGAGGCTTGTGGACAAATTATAAAAGCATTTGTTGGACTTAGAGCTAAAATGTACGCTTTAGACATAAATGGTAAAGAAATCAAAAAGATTAAAGGTATTAACAGAGGTGTTGTCAAAAATTGTATAAGCTTTCAAGATTATAAGGATTGTGTCATGAAAAACAATGTAAAAAGAATACCAATGAACATTATCGCTTCTAAACAACATGACATATCATCTATAAGACTAAACATAATTGCTTTGTGTCTGGTGATGATAAAAGAGTGATTGATGCTGATGGTATAGGTACACATGCCTATGGTCATTACTCAATCATTAACCATGCTTAAAGAGTTAAGTTATGAATATCAAAATCTTCTGCCTGCAAATACATAAAACAAAACAATTTAGGAAATAAAAAATAGCACTACAAATATAAATAAAAACAAAAATTAAAAAATGGTATTCATAATCAAAAATAGATAAAATAGAAAACAAAATAAAAACAACTGTACAATTTATAACAAAAAAGAATATATATAAAAATGTATTATGTGTAAATAGTGTACATGTATTTAAAATAAAAAATATTGTATGGACACTGCTTGTACATTTTTAATTACTACCCACCTCTCTCCACTCCTAATGCAAAATGAACATGTAAAACACAAATTGGAAATTCCATGTTTCCATATTGACGAAATAGAAAAAACATTAAACTGAAATTTTAAAATTTGTAAATGGGAACTTTGTAAATTGACCAATGTGTAAACAACAAATTGGAAAATCCATGTTTCTATATCATGAAATTGAAAAACTTAACTGACATTTAAAAAACTGTAAATGGAAAATTGTGAAATTGATAAATGTGTAAACAACAAACTGCAAAATCCATGTTTCCATATTATGAAATTTAAAAACTTAAAACTGACATTAAAAAAACTGAAAATGGGAAATTGAAAAATTGACAATTGTGTAAACAACAAAATGCAAAATCCATGTTCACATATTATGAAATTGAAAAACTAAAAACTGACATTAAAAAAAACTGAAAATGGGAAATTGGAAAATTGATAAATGTTTAAACAAAATGAAAAAAATACCCGGTTGGGGTAGTGATCATGTTGTACAGTAACGTACAAGACTAGCATAAGGATAGTTGCATGTGCCCTTATATTCTTTGTGTATGTGCATTAGCCTTTGGATTAGCTTAAGTTAGGTTTGGTAAAGTTAGGTTTGGTGAGGCTAGGTATGTGACCTTGTATTTTACTCTTTTCGGAAAATGTAAAATGTAAAATCTAAAATCAAAAAATCCTAAATTTAAAATGTAAAATCTAAAAAAAAACTAAAATCTAAAATACAAAAAAATCAAAAATGTAAAATGTAAAATCTAAAAAATGTAAAATGAAAAAATCAAAAATCTAAAATGTTAAAGTGTAAAATCTAATTTCTATAAATGAGGTTTCTGTGGGTTAGGTTAGGTTATAACTAAGTTTGTTATTTGTGTTCTCTCATTTGCTCTTACTTTTTTGCTCCCACTTTTTTGCTCCCCACCTTTTTGCTCCCACCTTTTGCTCCCACTTTTTTGCTCTCATATTTTGCTCCCACTTTTTTGCTTCCACTTTTCGCTCCCACTTTTTGCTCCCACTTTTTGCTCCCACTTTTTGCTCCCACTTTTTGCTGTTACTTTTTGGTCGCATATTTGCTCTCACTTTGAAGTTAGGTTATGTTAGGTTAGGTTAGGTTAGGTGAAGTAAGGTTAGGTTAGGATAGGTGTGGTTAGGTTATAACTAAGTTTATTATTTGTGCTCTCATATTTGCTCACTTTTTTGCTGACACTTTTTGCTCTCACTTTTTTTTTGCACTTTGAATTTAGGCGAGGTTAGGTCAAGTTAGGTTAGGTTAGGTTAGGTTAGGGAAGGTTAGGTTAGCATGTTATATGTGTAAGTGGTTGTGTGCAGTGACCATTTTTTGTATTAACCCTGTGCTAAAACTAATAAATTGAATATTAAATAAATAAAAAATTATAAATTAATAACAGATAAATAATGATTTGAAAAGCCCACCATTAAAGAGTGTGGCAGCGCGTGGCGGCCATGTTGCCCATTAGCCTCTGACCCAGCTATGACTGTCCCCTCCATAAGAATAACATATGGGGCTTGCGCGTGGCAGCCATCTTGCGCATTAGCCCCTGCACCAACTTCGGCCTTTATATCCTACTTAAGTACTCGTACAATATTTACATATAAAATACAACTCTCTCTTTTCTATTACTATCTAGTCCTTTTTGATCCTCTTGCATATCCAGGGGAGATGACCTCGTAGTTCATCCCCTTAAAACAACAACACCACCACCTTTTGCATAGTCTGTGATGTTGATGATTCTTGAGACGTGGAAGATGGATTAAACATAACTTTTACAACAAGGGTTAAACGTTTCTTAATAAACAATGCACTATTTTGAGTAGCAACATCTTTTTCTTATACTAGCTTTTTAGCGTTGTCGTTTTTTTGTTGACACTAACAGTGTTTCAATTGGAGCACTACTTTGATGATCACTCACACTTACAACCTCACTATTTCTACTTTTTGATTGGCTCGACATTTTTTGACTTGTGTTTTGAGCATAGCCAGGATATTATTCCTTTTAGATTTTGTGTTTATAGTTAGAAGAGTAGCCTTTATAGAGTACACGCTGTCTCTCTTGGTTAGTTGTAGTAAGTTCCATAGTAGCAACTAACCTGTTAGTATGATTTGCACACTACAGATGTTATAACTTTTCTGGTAATAAAATGATTTAGCGTTGGCTTGTATATTTAATATGTACAGTTTAAAGTGATAGCCAAAGTGATAGCAAAGTGGTAGAAAATATTACATGTATTGGAAAGAAATAGTTTAAGCGGTTATGTGGATCCATTATACAATAATTTTGGCACGACGAAGCTCATTTTCTATATCCAATAGTTCATCCTCATATTCAGTATAACCAGCCTGTTTATAGACATGCAAGTACTGAAACCGCTGGATTAGCTTACCGGGATTGTTCCAGTAAATAAATTTAAGAAATGATTGCTTAGGGCCAAACAGAGCATTACCATTATCATTATTATTATCATCATCATCATCTTTATCACTATTATTATAATCACCATCATTGTAATCATTATCATCATCCTCAACCTCACTAAAACTATCGAATTTCTCTTGTTCCTTTTCCATTGAGACCTCTTTCATAGTCTGTGTTGACTTTGATAGTGTTCAGGGTTTCTTAGACGTTGGCAACTGTCCTAATATGACATTTTGAGGACTTGATAAGTGCTTTTGAAATATCACTGCACTATCTTGAGCAGCAATACCGTTTTCTTGAACTTGCTTTGTAGCATTTAGATGTTTTTTTGTAAACAGCAACCGTGGTTCGTTTGGAGCGCTACATTGATGAACACTTACACTTAAAACCTTTCAATTTTTGTTTTTCAGATTGCCTCGACATTTTGTTGACCTCTCTTTTGAGCATCGCCAGAATATTATTCCATTCATATTCTGACGATTATAGTTATAAGAGTAGCCTTGATAGGGTGCACGTTGGCTATCTTTGTGGGTTGTAGTAAGTTCCATGCATACACCATGCTTACTGACCTGTCAGTATAATGTTCAAACTATAAAGGTTACAACTGTTTTGGTGATGGAGTCACTTACCATAAGCTTATATATTGACTTATGTGTTGGCTTTTGTGTTGGCTTTTGTGTTGGCATTTGTGTTGGCTTTTGTATTGGCTTTTGTATTGGCTTTTGTATTGGCTTTTTATTGACTTTTGTGTTGGCTTATGTATTGGCTTTTGTGTTGGCTTTTGTATTGGCTTCTGTGTTGGATTTTTATTGGCTTTTGTGTTGGCTTATGTATTGGCTTTAGTGTTGGCTTTTGTGTTGGCTTGTATATTGACTTTTGTGTTGGCTTTTGTGTTGATTATATATTGGCTTTTGTGTTGGCTTATATGACAAGTGATTTTTGTCAATGTTTTAGTGGATTTTCTCTTGGTTTTGGAAAGTATCTTAATCCTTTTTATGACAGAATAAGCTTACTACCATGTTTGTGAGCAACAACAACAACAACACACTAAAATTAAAAAAAAAGTACTCTAATGTTAATCATTGACTCTAAACTCTTACTCTTATCTATATTCCAACGCCTAGTCAAAAACATTATATTTAAAAAAAATCAAAAAGTTGTATTGGGAAAGTAGACTATATGTTTAAACTAAAGAAAAATCATATAAAGTCACATGTTAACTCTTATAACTACCTCTATCCCACTCTCAGTCAAAACATTATATTGTATTTTCTTTTCTAATGTGAAAAATAAAGTGGGAGTTGTCACATGACATGTTCTACAAGTATAGACTTGCTTTGAGACTGACTTCGACGTCACAGATGAATGGCGGTGGGAGGCTGAAAAAAAAAGGATAATGTTTTTGTTTAATAAAAGGTCGTGTCCAGCCTCCCACCGCCATTCATCTGTGTCGAGCCAATCTAAAAAGTAGAAAAAGTGAGGTTTTAAGTGTGAGTGATCATCAATGTAGTGCTGCAATGTTGTTTTAGCACATACTGTGCTTGTGAGCGATATAAAGTCTGTGAGTATTAAACTAGTGTCAACGTCGATGTGAAATTCACGCCGAATTTGTAAAACTACGATTTTTAGAGATCGGCAGGTAGTGAGAACCTATATCGCGTGGCAGATGCCTATTTATATGTAAGTCGTGAATCTCGAATATTAACAGTATCACCGTGATTTATAGCGTGATTACACAAATTACATAATATAAAACCATGCTGCATAAAAGCCGGAATTTTACGCCAAACGATCACTGTGATAATTCTATGGAGTCTTACGTTTTGCAGCCTTGCGTCATATGGTCAATCGTCATAAACAATGATTTAAACCAACGAGAAAAAACGTATAATAAATCATGGAATCTAATTAACCATAAATCTACGATGTTACTGAGTTCAATAAAAAATATCTGCATAAATGATGACCAACGTTTGATAGGTGGCCGATGCATTGTGCTTAAGGTATTTCCTTACAAAAAAATTATTTTAGAGACCTGTCGCAAATTTGACCGACGGAGATCACTGGCAACCGTTAGTTGGTAACTCTGGCCCAGGTGATAACATGCGTTATCAGACGCAGTTTTACTGTGCGTAAGCCAATGTAGTTATACATGTTTAGATGACAATTAGAAGCAAACAGCTTTCTGATTTGGGTACGCAGGCTTTATTAATAACAATATTACTGAGTGCATTATTTATCAATGTGTGTTACCCTATTGTCCTAACTGTTATCTATTTTGTTATTGCCCAATTATTGTATTTTGAATTGTTATAATACTATCACTGTCATCCTAGCTTTGCAATAGTCTATTTTTGTTTTTCCACGGACGCTTCTCGCCGTAGTTTATTGTCAAGTAGGATTAGTTAGGTTAGGTAATGTTAAATGTAAATACGGGAGTGGTACTAGTATAATTTAGTTTTGCTGTCATGTTTGACTTTATGCTTTATGATGTTTCTATCTGGACTCATCATACTTACTTGTATCTTCAATCAGGGTTGTTTTTCGTACAACATCCCAAGCGTTGCTTTTGCTTTCTTTTAAGTAATTAGGACTTTTCTAGAGGGATAAGTTAATTCAGTTAGGTTTTTTTATATTTTTATATTAGCTTTGCGGATTAGCCGATTCAAACCCTCCGATAGCAGGATAGGGGTTTGATTCCTGAATAAACAATTTCTTCGAAAGCCTGGATATTTTCATTTACTAGATTTGTGTTTTGAGGGCGTACTTCTTTGGGTGTGAATGGCTTTACTTCCGTTTGGACCAGATCCTTGCGGGGTGCTGAATCTCGTGTACAAATCTGTTTACTTCCACTGTCTCGACTCGGTGAACAGGCTTTTACACAACAATCCCCAGTCCCAAGATACTAGAGTAAATGGCGAGTAGAAGTAACCTTGCCGAGTCAGCCAGCATGACAACCTTAGAGCTGATTGCGTAGAACAGTCACACAGCCAGTGGCGTATGTAGGGGTTGCTTCTGGAGGGGGATAACTGAGTCAAAATTAAATATTGTGGGGTGAGGGCTCGGACAAAATGAGACATAATCAATAAACGCTAATATACAGTAATTATTGTCCTGAGGTTTCAAAACTCCCTACCTATATTTGTTTCGTGATTGATTTCATTAGCATTTGATGTGTTGTATTTGCACCAATCAAAGTGAAAATGCTTGAAAATTAGCAATTTTGTCGATATTAAATTATAAAGTCCAGATTTCTCCACGAATTCATCTGCTTTTTCTATTCCCTTTTATTATAAAAATATTGATAAATACACTTTCCTACTAAAGTGCAACTTAAAACAGCGGTAGGTCTACAGCTTAACAAAATAGTATTCCCTTTCCAAAAAACTCTCACACTCGGATACTAACAGAATGGTATATATATTCGTATCCAGGACAGTACAATACAGTTATTTACAAATTTAAAACATATTTACAATATATTTACAATTTACTACACATTTTGTACATATCAAATTGATTTTGAGGCCCAGAATTCGGCAGTCTTGATTGCAGCAGCATTTGCTGAAACCAGGTCATCCAGCGTGCAGGCTTCAGGCAATTTCGGGCAGACCAAGAGGTGTTCAACATCTTGAATTTCTCCACATTCGCAAGTTGCACCTTCAGTAATGTAGCCCCTCCGCTTCAAATTTTGTTTGCACCGCGTCACTCCAGTTCGCAGTCTGTTCAAAGTCTTGCACGTCTGGTAAGGTAGTTGCAAACCAGCAGCCGGCTCTTGCTTTGGGTTTTGGCCATTACTTCCAGGTGTCCTGTTTCGCAATAGTTCTATAGGGTGAGCGGAAGATGTTGTTGCAATTGCTTCAGAATGGTAACTGACAAGTAGGCCTAGTGTATTTCTGGGAAGGGATGAGGAAAGGTGGTGCCTTACCCCTCTGGCTTACTAAACAACTAGCCATTTTGCTCATTCAGTAAGTGCTAAGTTAGGGTAACTCTAAAACGTGTACACCAGTCAAAAGAAATACTTCCATAAAAACAAAACAAACATTTGTCATCAATCGGAAGAATGGTTTTAT
The DNA here is from genome assembly GCA_946902985.2 of Meconema thalassinum. Lineage (NCBI taxonomy): Eukaryota > Metazoa > Arthropoda > Insecta > Orthoptera > Tettigoniidae > Meconema > Meconema thalassinum. Next base: position 61,808,164 of record OX336389.2, on the reverse strand, counting down.
TCAAAATTTAAACATTCGTTATATTTTATATTTTCATTACTTGCCTCTGAGGGGGGATTGCTTCCCCGCATTACCCCCATAGTTACGCCACTGGTACCAGCCCCCAATTCTCAGTATGTCAGCCCTATCCCAACATCCTCCTCCTCTAACAATACATGTAAATTGCTAAGTCAGTGAAGACAAGAGCTGCACAAGCAGACCTAAGCATCAGTTGTTCTCTTCCCCCCCCCCCCCACACAGGGTCTCACATTCAGTGGGACGTGGGTTGGCGACCACGGGACTCCAGCTGAGTCCGGCATTGCCTCCACTTACTTGTGCCAGGCTCCTCTCTGTCTTCTTTCCTGTCGACCTCTCTTGGTCAACTCTTGTTCACTTCCGACCCCGACGGTATTAGGGTATCTGAGGCCTTGGGAGTCTTTCACTTTCGCGCCTTAATGGGCCCTTTCCTGATACCCTCATTCTTCAAGGGGCCAGCGTTCTTTTTCTTTTCATGTTAACTCCTGCCTTCTGCACAAGGCCCTCAAGGAGGCCGGGTGTATGTAGCCCCACCTATTTTGGTGCACTTTGGATGATAGTGCTACACCCTCAAGGGCTCACGGCTGGTGAGTTTGGGAGTTTGCGACCCCGAGGGTTTCCTGAGCTGGGTCCATTTCGTCCCCGTTTTCCCCTATTTTTGGGGCGAGCCCTCTCCTCTTTCCCTTTTCTATCCGCCTTTCATGGCTCCCTTCCTTCCTAGTCCCTCAACCTCATTCGTCGACGGTTGAGGGCATTTCTTTTCTTCCTGTCCTTTATTTGTTTACCATTTCTTCTTCTAGTTTGTAAGTTTGTAGTTAGTATTAATTATAGTTTTCATTCTCATCACATGTTTCACTATCACCCAAACCATCAGGGGCCGATGACCTACTTGTTAGGCCCTTTAATACAACAATTATCGTCATGATCATGTTCTCTTTCGAGGCTTGAACATCGTGGTCATGTAGCCCAGCCTACTTTGGGTATGTATAGAATTTTGTTCGATAACCTGTTTTTTGTGGTGTCTGTAGGAGTGTGCATTTGCAATTAAAGCTTCGGTTGCGAGGGAGGCAGCCGTGGTATTGGGGTAGGAACCATCTTGTTGTTTGCGTAGAAAACCGTCCACCTCGTTTCGTAGTGGCTTTTAAGAGGCTGTCACCGTGAAAAATCACGGGCAACCTATTCTCGGATGACCGTGGTGGAAATCGATCCCAACTCTTCTCACTCAGGATGAGTGAACCCCGTTCCAACCCAAGACCAGAATTAAATGAAGATTCCACGGGAATAACGGGCTAAGTCACATTCAGTAAATTTTTCAGGAGAGTGAATTTAAACTTTCAACACTAAAAAGAAATACTTAAAACACCCCAATTGAGGGTAAGCAATTGATTTCTTTTTGCCAAATATATTTCTTATAAAGGATGTACATGCAAAACAATTAATAACTTAAGTTAAATATTTATGAGAAAGTGAGAGGATATGGGACGTTCTTTTCGTTTCCACTAAAAATAAAAACCTCTGTATCTTGGTGACTTACGGCTATATTTGAAACTAATTTCAACTGATATGTAGTGACGATGGTTGGCCACCATAATGCGCCATAAACTCATTTCCGAAAAAAATGGACTTACCCTGTTCTTTTCATGGGGTCTTCAATAATGTATTTGGCGGAACCAGGAATAAAACCCAGGACTTCTGGGACTTAAGTCTTAATAACATAAACTTCTAACACAACGTTAGCTATTCACAAACGGCTACGCAAAAACATAAAAATATTGATTCGCGAACCCAGTTTGACACAGCCCAGCTGTTGACACAAACATGTACAAGCACATATACATAAACAGATCAGACCCACCCCTATCCAGCACCGACACCAGATCATCGCCACTCAATAACAAAACGCCATTTCCTCATCGCCGAAAATGTCCCCCTCGTTGCGTAGTGGCTAGGACGATGTCGCCGTGGAGGCCCGGGTTCGATTCCCAGCTCTGCCAAGAAATTTAATTCTGGTCTGAGGGCAGGAACGTGGTATATGATGATGATGATGATGATGATGATGATGATGATGATAATTGTTGTTTTAAGGTTATAGTGATATCGGTGATAGTGAACATGAAAGATGATCAAATGAAACCTACAACAAAAATTATTACTCTCTTACAAACTAGAAGAAGAAATGGGGAACAGAAAGGAGACGAATGTAAATAAAAGACAGGAGGAAAGGAAATGCCCTCAATCATCGAAGAATGAGAATTGAGGGACTTGGAAGGAAGGAGAGCCAAGAACGACAGAGAGGAAAGAGGAGAGGGGCCACCCCAAGGGCAATGGGAAAAGGAGAAAAATAGGACCCAGCTCAGAAAGCCCTCGGGGTTGCCAACGCCCGAACCTACCAGACGTGAGCCCTTGAGGGTGTAGCACTATCCAGGGTGCACCTTAAGTGGCGGGGCTACACACACCCTGCCTCATTGAGGGCCGTCGCAGAAGGCAGGAGATACAATGAAAAGCAAACGAGTGGTCTGACCCCTCGAAGAATGAGGGATCAAGAAAGATGAGATAAGGGCCAATTAGGGCAGGAAAGTGAGAGACTCCCTAGGCCTCGGATACCCTAATACCGTAGGTGTCGGAAAAGAACAAGAGTTGACCAAGGGAAGTCGAGAGTAAAGATAACAGAGAGGAGCCCGGCACACGTAAGTGGAAGCAATGCCGGACTCAGCTGGGGTCCCGTGGTCGCCAACCCACGTCCCACAAGTTGTGAGCCCCAGGGGGGGGGGTTATACTCAGCCTCGTGAGGAACAGATGAGAATAGGCGGGGTCGATTCCTACATCAGCCATCCTGGAAGTGGTTTTCCGTGGTTTCCCATTTCTACTTCATGAAAATGCCTGGATGGTACCTAACTTAAGGCCATGGCCGCTTCTTACCCAATTCCTACCTCAATTGCAAGTACACACATCACAATGACACCGGTTATCAGACAAAGTCTACACACATCCAAGTACACGGGACTAGGCCCTACATGACCAAGATGTCGCAAAGCCCCCACAGAATCAACAACATCTCATCAGCCAAAAACTCTTACTGAATGGAGGTCTTGAGCATGATGTTCAAGTTCCTGAAAGCAACAACAAACCCTTATCATCCAGGCAATATGACATTGTTTCAAATTTAACACTAAGAGCATATTTTTTAAATCTTAGTGTTAATTAAATACACACTGCAGACATCACAAAACTTGGTTATTGGACACACAAACACACACCCAAGTACACGCGTTAGGGACCACGGTGCTCAATTAATTAATGTCTATGTCTACCCCTTATTATTGCCGTTTCCAACGGGGTCGGGGATGAGATGCGATGAATTCTATGTGGCGGATGGTTTTTACGGCCAGATGGCCTTCCAGACGCCAACATCTTGAGAGGAGTAAATGAGAGATGAAATGAATGAAGATGAATGAAACTTGGCAAGGATTGGGAAGGAAGCGGCCGTGGCCTGTCAGAAGGTACTGCCCCCGTAATTTGAATTATATTGAGACCACGGTGGCTGTATTGGAAAATATGAGTTAAGTTATGGCTGTCATAGTTGTGACGTGGATACTCATGACGTAGGCACGGATGACGCAGACTTCACGCAAGTAGGCTGCTTGAGCTGAGATTCTTGGTGACGTCATGATTTTGTTCGAGAAAGATCTGAGATTTACGACGCAGTCGCATAGAAACGAGGAATTGTGCTGAGGAAGAAGTTACGCGATTGGAGGAGAGACTCGAACCAATGAACGATAGTTAGGAGGGAGACGGAGATTACTGAAACTATCATACTTAATTACTTTTGGAATGCAGAATTGTGGAAAACTATTTTCAGTTATGGCATTGATTTGGAATTTTGAAGAAATTATTTTTGAGTTTTTGAAATTTGAAAATCCGTCAAGTATAGCCAAAGTTAGAAATTCTAGCGATGACGGAGAAACAAGCTATGGAAGGGATGGATACGCCCCCTTAAGAAGTTGATAAAAGGTCTTGCACAGCAGAGAGGAGCTCTCATATCTCATATCTCATGTGTCTGATACCGCATATATATTGCTGATGTTATAGTCGTTTTCGAGTGAATAAGTGAAACAAGTCGTCTTTAGCGTGTGGTAAAGCCAACCGCATCGAACGAGCTTCGAGCGTGCCGCAGTTCCATTTTACGGTGTTTGGAAACTAGGCGAAGTTGAAACGCACTCATTTTCAAGTCTACAAGTTAACATATCAAGAGTTGACTAATGCCTTTAAGCTAATTCGATTGTGCAGTACTATATTAAAGTGTGTAGAAAGGTTGAACATTTTCAAGATTATAATTCGAAAGATATTGGCATTTTAAGACGGCAGACAAAAGTGATTTTCTCGCCACCTGAGAAGCACTTTTAAATATCACATTGTACTCTACGGCTGACACTGGCACTGCAACAGTGCTACTACATATTGCTTTTGATAATATAACGCTGCATTCTAACATGGAACAATATAATATGGCAATTCTTTCTACTATTATAACGGAAGTGGAGATGGAAGACTAAAGACTTTAATGCAATTGGGACATATATCGATGGAGTGAATTAACAGCATGGAACTTCGCAATCGTCTTTCTACAAAAGCGAGCATGTAGTGAACATCCAACTACACTCATGCATCGTAGTCCAACGCTGAATTATATCAAATGGCAGTGGAAACATATTCATACTCCACAAATATGAATATTTCTACGGAAATAACTGCAATAAACTTCATGGCGAATTACTACCAGAACTTCAGGAACTATCAAGAGAGGCCAGGGTGGACCCGGCTCACACAGAAGAGTTTTGCCAGAAGGATGTCTATCGTATACACGGAGCAGTGCAATTTCCGGAGGAGGAAGCAGTTCGATTCTCCGAGGGCGCTGATTCCAGGTTCGAGGACGGAGCACATCTTTTTGGTGAAATGGAACCATCACCAGTCTTCTTTGGAAGATTTTCCTCTGGAACTTCAATCAACAGATAAGGTAGTCGTGAACGTTTCTTGTTTTATTTGAGCCATTTAGCGATGTCTGAGCAACTATTTTCCCCATATTTTTGTCCTACATATATTTTGCCCCATTGTCTTGCTTGATAACTCTGTACTCAGTACACTTCGATGATTTACGCCTTTTTCTACGATTTATTAAGACATTGCTATGTCATTGGCAGATTTAAATAAGTTTGGATCAGTTGAGACTGACAATTAATATTCTTTCAGTAATTTGCTTATTTTTGTAGTCACGATTTGACTGTAAAGTAAATGATTTTCTATGGCAGATTTGAATTCAGACAGCGTGTCATTTTATTAAAGTAATTCTTTTCAGTAAATTACTTTGACCAATTTTCTGTCATCCTCAAGAAAGAAGAATAATTAAAAGATTTTAGAGCGTTAAAATCTATTTCTGTATCGACGATCTTGGAAATACTAGTCGTTATATGAACATGATTGCAACATAGACATTTATCGTCAGTTATCGTCATTACCATTGCATTATAGACAATTTTATGAAATATGAACTTTGATTACGATTTATTGAATACACTATAGTAATGAACATTTGATAGGAATTTTTCTCAATATTTGATTGGAACAATAATATTTGCATTCCACAGTCTAATTGTATTCTATTCGACTATTTTGCAGTTTAGATGAACTTTGTTTGAAGATAGTATTTTTATACTATATTACTTAGGAGATATTAATCTCAATTTTGATAGACCAGAAAGGCGTGTATAATCGTATTTGCTATTAAATTTATTTGTGATTGGCAAATTTTTACTTCATATCGATTCATGAATGAAACCCACGAAGGTTAAATAAAATAACAGTTTTGAAACAATTAATGAATATAAGAATTTTTATAGTGGAACTATGGATGTATAATCGTTAGTTCAGTGGACATGTAAAAGTCGCTGATGAATAATGCCCTTGAATAAAATTGAAGGAGGTTCCCACAGTAATATTAATGATGTTGATGAGATTATAAGTGGATGTTTTGTGTATGGATTATGGAAGATTTTTATGCCATATACACACATCAAAAAAAGTTTTGCATCACCTCGGTTCCAAGAGTTCCGGAACCGTTAAATACAAAGGGAATAGAGATCAACACAAACAACATTTCAGCTCGTTTTATTGCTCATGAGACCCACACATTGCATGTTGTACCATCATACAGCTAGACTTTCAGCATTTGTGGTCCAGATTGCAGTACACACCACTACCTCTAATACCCAGTAGCACGTCCTCTTGCATTGATGCATGCCTGTATTCGCCGTGGCATACTATCCACAAGTTCATCAAGACACTGTTGGTCCAAATTGTCCCACTCCTCAACGACAATTCGGCGTAAATCTCTCAGAGTGGTTGGTGGGTCAAGACGTCCATAAACAGCCCTTTTCAACATATCCCAGGCATGTTCGATAGGGTTCATGTCTGGCGAACATGCTGGCCACTGTAGTCGAGCGATGTCGTTATCTTGAAGGAACGCATTCACAAGATGTGCACGATGAGGTCGAGAATTGTCGTCCATGAAGACAAATGCCTCTCCAATATTCTGCAGATATGGTTGCACTATGGGTCGGAGGATGTCATTCAGGTATCGTAAAGCCGTTTCGGAGCCTTCCATGACCACCAGTGGCGTACGTCGGCCCCACATAATGCCACCCCAAAACATCAGGGAACCACCACCTTGCTGCACTCGCTGGACAGTGTGTCTAAGACGTTCAGCCTGACCAGGGTGCCTCCAAACACGTCTCCGACGATTGTCTGGTTGAAGGCATATGCGACACTCATCGGTGAAGAGAACGTGATGCCAATTCCGTGGGGTCCATTCAGCATGTTGTTGGGCCCATCTGTACCGCGCTGCATGGTGTCGGGGTTGCAAAGCTGGACCTCGCCATGGACGTCGGGAGTGAAGTTGCGCATCATGCAGCCTATTGCGCACAGTTTGAGTTGAAACACGACGTCCTGTGGCTGAACGAAACGCATTATTCAACATGGTGGCATTGCTGTCAGGGTTCCTCCGAGCGGCAATCCGTAAGTAGCGGTCATCCACTACAGTAGTAGCCCTTGGGCGGCCTGAGCGAGGCCTGTCATCGACAGTTCCTGTATCTCTGTACCTCCTCCATGTCCGAACAACATCGCTTTGGTTCACTCTGAGACGCCTGGAAACTTCCCTTGTTGAGAGCCCTTCTTGACACAAAGTAACAATGCGGACGCGATCGAACTGCGGTATTGACCTTCTAGGCATGGTAGAACTACAGACAACATGAGCAGCGTACCTTCGTCCTGGTGGAATGACTGGAACTGATCGGCTGTCGTACCCCCTCCGTCTAATAGGCCCTGCTCATGCATGGTTGTTTACATCTTTGAGCAGTTTTAGTGACATCTATGAACAGTCAAAGGGACTGTATCTTGGTTACAATATACACAGTCAACGTCTATATGCCGGAGATCTGGGAACCGAGGTGATGCAAAACTTTTTTTGATGTGTGTAGTTCACTCTACACAACTGGTGAGATGAACTCGTCTCTTGCACTGGGGTATCTGTGTATTTCAGGGTCTGCGGAATTAGCCATACTGCAGAGCTACAGTGACCTCTGCACACGCTCTACCACATAACATACATCACACAATATTTCCAACTCTTTTGGAGGTGTTTATTGCGTGTACCCATTCTAGTGCGTCTGATAAAGGCACAGCATTTAACTGTAGGAAGTGCTAAAAACAAAAACTGTTCCTCCACCTTGGCTCTCAGAATGTCGCCTTGTCTGATATTGCTACGTAGCACGTCGAGACTGTCGAACACAATGCATGCACGTTTGCATGCCTGCATTCAACAGTCAGGCGATTATACAGGTTATTAATGGACCAGCATGGCACATTTGCGATGGCTTTTCTCGCCAGGACATTAACCTGTTGTCTTGTACCTTTAGTCAACTAAGTATGTTACCTCCCCAAATATATTACCGAAATTTCCACACTCTACATTCCTCATTTCATGGTGTTGGGATATTTTTTACCGCCAGTGTAATTTATTTTTATTGATCTTTCACCTTAACTCCACTGGTTTGTTCCAGACGTACATTGATTTCTTGCTATAGATGCCAATATCAGTAAGTACTTTATTATTCACGGAACATCGAGTTAGTAATTTGCTCCACTGTTAGTGATTTAGGGGCATGTCACTCGTCCGTAAGATTCATCTGCATTATTATCTCATATCTATATTTTCTTCTGTAAGTTAAAAGTTGTCATAAGCTTCTTTCTTTTAAGATATTAAGTCGTCAACGATGGAAAGTCGAGGCTGAACGTTACTAAACTGGATACTTTCGTTTGCTGCACCCCGTGCACGCAGATTGTGTAATTGTTTTACCTCTCACAACAGATATTTCAGTAAAACTTTATTCCTTCATAAATATTATTAGATGCAAGTATTCATAAATAAATTCTCGACTTTTCGTTTGTACAATTCTATATTATATATTAAACCAACCCTTCGAAGTTAAGAGTGAAAAACTATTATAGGCTTCGTCTTAACCCTATCATCCCCTACGCTTAGATAAAGCAGTACGTTGGCTGGAGCATTACCACCGAAATATCAGCCTGCTCTATTAAATATACCCCTTGATGTTGCGGCTTGCGTTTGCCTGCTCGGAGCCTACATCCAGCAATTAGAGGAAGACAGCTGGTGAGAATCACAGCTGGATATACGTCACTGCGCAGCCAAACGAAGTGAGCGAAGTTGAGAAAGTTCGTAAGTGGACAGTGAAGGTAAGGTGGCGAGCAATTTCACGCTTAGCTTCGACTCAGGGGTTATTTTATTTAAATAAATCCAAATGTCAGGTTCAGACATTGAATGAAAGTGTCCACGGTCAGTTCCAGCATTTTCTTGAAGATAAAATAAAGGCCATTAAGACTAATTCTAGAATTGTCGAGGTGAAAATCAAACCTACTTCTTCTCAGCTATCTTCGCAAGATTGTTAGCCCTGAAATGGGAATAAAATATTTTGGCATGACCAAAAATCTAAATTCAAGATAGAAGTCCCTATAAAGCACCTTTTACACTCTGACTCAGATGCCATTACTCAACACCACCCAGACCTCAATCACAGCCATCAATGACTCGTTTTATTTAGGGGCTTGCTTGATGATAATAATAATAATAATAATAATAATAATAATAATGACAATGTTAATGGATGTACGTCCTTATTAACTACTGTGGCTTTTTAGAGACATGAACAGCAAGATCAACAGCACCGAGTACTTGTGTATCCAGATATTTTGTTGTGTCTGAAATGTGTGTGTGTCCTTTAACTAAGACTAGGATTGAAAAAATGTCGTCATGATCTTAAGGTAACAAACCATATCAACATTTTCTTGAAGTAAAGGTTAATGATGTTCGTTTGTTTAGGGATTCAATAGTGTTTTGTTGGAGTTTTACGTTGATCATTGGCTGCTGTCTTAGGTGTTAGTGTCGAAAAGGGGCGTCAGATGATGCTTGATTTTCGAGGGTGTTACTTGTTGTTGGTTGTGAGTTTTGCGGCAGTACTGATACAAGAATGTGTATAATCTGTATTATGGTGGAAAAGTTTCTACTACCGTTTATATTACAAGAGTTGGAATTTAATAGAAAACAGCTGCAGCCTTGATGAACGTATGATTCCTTACCATTCCAGTATGTCTACCCCTTATTATTCTCGTTTCTAAAGGGGTCGGGGATGATATGCGATGAAACTCTATGTGGCAGATGGGTTTTACAGCCGAATGCCCTTCCTGACGCAAACCTCATGAGAGGAGTAAATGAGAGATGAAATGAATGAAGATGCATGTAACCGGACAAGTAAGTTGAAGCAAGCGGCCGTGGCCTGTCAGAAGCTACCGTCCCAGCATTTGCCTGGAGTTGAAAATGGGGGAAAACAAAGAAAATATTTTCAATGATGGCCACATTGCCTAGCGCTACACATTTGCACGTCTAGCGGTAACCACTCCGTGGTAGGGTAGTACTGTAGTAATGAAGCATTGCCTATTATTACACTTATCATTTTGTTGATTTAGACAAGGTATCGCGAATGTTGCCCTAGTACCACGCGTATCAACGACAACAACAACAACAACAACCAAATGTTACTAAATTCAAATTTCTTCAAAAGTGTTATTAATTGATTTAGATAACCCATGAGAGATGACATTTTAAGAACTGAATTTATGTCACATATAGGCTATGTAGTAGTTTTATTTTATGTTAATATTTGAAACTCTTTCCCTTAATATATCATGTTTACCATCAGCCCCTTTAGCTTTTGACTTTGTTTAAATTGCAGCATATGGCACTGCCTATGATCTGCGTTGAGCCTGGGGAGAACTAAGCTTTCTCAAGTTGACACTCTTAGTAGTGTAGTCCAGTACGATCATGAGTAAGTGGTTACATTTCATGAGCAATGTGTAATTTCCAGTTTGTCCGAGCCAGAAATATGACATTGATTCAGGTTGGATATACACAAGCAACAGAAACGTGCACCGTATCGGTGGAAAAGGTACCTGAGACCAAGGATGCGCCTGATCGACCGAGGGTGACAACGCTACGTCTAGAACACATATCCACGTATCAGTGCACGTATCAGACGGCTCTCCAACTACGTGCTGACTTCTTGAAGGCAACCGGGATCCGAGTATCTGCACAAAATGTACGAAATCAGCTGCATAGTGCCCATTTAGTGGCCTTATGACCTATGCAACATGTTCTACAAGGGCATCATGATCATGTGAGGAAGAGAAGCTGGACCATCCAACATCTTAATTGGGAGTTCAATGAATAGCATTATGTCATGTTTACAGATGAATCACGGATATCATTTACGACAGATACACGGCAACAAAAGGCGTAGTGACGTAAAGTACTTGTTGGAAAGCACCAACTTGTTAAAGTGGTGCACACATTTGGAGGTTGTGGTGTCATGTTTTGGGCTGCGATTTTTATGGTCGTCGTACACCTTTGATACAACTTCGAGGGGAATTGACCGCCCAGCGATATAGCGATGGCATTCTGCGACGATTTGTAGGCTTAAATACATTTTGGAATGAATAGGGTGCTGAATCCATTTTCGCCGACAACAATGCTTGCTTTCATTGAGGCACATCAGTGAAGAACTTCATGACTGAGGCTGGTATCAAATGGCCTGCTCATTCACTGGACATGAACTGCATTGAGCATTCATGGGACTGGTTGAAAACGACTGCTTTTGATCGTCCACAGATATTCCCAGGCCTTATCAGAGTTTCCCAGATGGAATGGGATTTTCTTCCTCAAGATTACGTAAATTGCTGATCGTGAGCAAGACATAGTGTGTCAGTGACCCGAATAATTCCAAAGGAGGTCATACAAGGTAGCAGTTAATTTGTTGTTGTTTTATCTGAGGGGCTTGGACAACATGGTCATTTAGCCCTGTGTATTTGGGTTAAAAAAGGATATTTTCTGATAACCTGTGTTATTACGATGGCTGTATTAGTGTGTTTGTAGTTCAGGAGAGGATTGGAAAGGAAGCGACCGTGGCCTTACGTTAGGAACCATCCCGGCAGTCACCTGGAGTAGAAGTCGAAAACCACGGAATACCTCTTCCAGGATGGCTGAGGTGGGGAACGAACCCACCTCTTCTCATTTTTGCCTCACGAGGCTGAGGGGACCCCGTTCGAGCCCTGAGACTAGAATTAAATTTCTTGGCAGCGCCGGGAATCGAACCCAGACTCCCAGGGTGACAGCCATTACACCAGCTGGTGAACCACACAAGATACTAACACAGAGTGAATAAAGCAGAATTTTTTTAAAGACCCACATCGTAACTGTTTATTTGCGTTAGTAATTGGAAGAATATATGTGAGTTTTTATTCCCCAGGTTGTGCGTCCCAATGATATAATAAACCGCTTCGATTATTATCAAATAGCATCCTCGACATTCCAAACTCATTATAATGTGTTAAATTTACCGCTTCCCGAGCCCGAACCCTTTGCCAGTACGTCGCAACTGGAGTTGAGGTTTCTGACTCATCCTCATATGCTGCATGCTGTGACTCAAAGGACAAACGTGTTACGTTCACACCGTTCAACTCATTATTAAATTGCAGCGTGAAATGATTATCGTTAGAGAATCGTAACTTCGTAACCAAGTGCCTGAGGGAGTTTTGATATGTATGCTGACTCCCCCCTGAAAATACCGGGCATACATACATGTACTGTACTTGTAGGTGAACATGGACTTTGGTTGGTTGGTTCCTTAGTTTAGGGGCTGCGACAACGTGGTCATGTAGCCCCGTGTACTTTGGGTGTGTGCAGAATCTGTCTGATAACCGGTGTTAATTGTGATGACTGTATCAGCATGTGATATCTGTTCTAATTCAAGTAAGGACTGCAGACAGTAATTTCAAATAGATCCTACTTTTGCTACCAAATGCTATCGTCCACGACATCTAGCTTGCGGACATGCCTAACAGATGGCATCGCAGTCAGCACCTGGCGGCAACGTTGGAACTAATAGAGCGTTATCAATTATAAACCACACATTTTGGCTTCACACAAGTGTAGTTATTGGAAGGTTATTTTTCATGCCATAAATCTATTACATGGGACCGCCGGCTTCACTGCCCCTCCGAAGGAAGGCATACTGAGGGATTTTAACGCTCTTAAAAATCCGACGACTTCGGCCGTGTTTGAACCCGCGATCTTGTGCATTGAAGCTCAGCATGCTACCTACTACGCCACCGAAGCCGCCTACTCCTGTGTGAGGAGGTTCACATTGTGGCGTAGAGACTAGCACTCTTGGCTATCACTCCAGAAGTTCGGGTTCGATTCCCGGATATGGGCTGGAACGAGGTAGCCTACTCTTAGCCTTGTGAGGCTGAACTGAGAAGAGGTGGGTTCAATTACCTCCTCAGCCATCCAATAAGTGGTTGTCCGTTGAGATGTTAGGCCCCTTAAAACAACAACTATCATCATCATCGGTTATCCGTTGTTTCCCACTTCTGTTCCAGGAAAATGCCGGAACGGTTCTTAGCGTACTCGAATCCTAGCCCCAATCACAAATGTACACGAACAGCAATCACAATGACACAGTTTGTCAGACAGATTCCACACACACACACCCAAGTACCAGGGGTTACATGAGCTCGATGTCACAAAGCCCCTAAATCAATCAACAATAATTTGCGGGAGGAGGAATTCATTGGAGCAGCAGTTCACGTCTAAGTAATTGTGAGAAATAGGCCCAAACTACTGGACGAATATACGATCCCATTAGTGATGAGGTTTTGAGAATTTGTCAACTGTCCTTTTTTTTCTTTTGCCAATGAACGGACATGAGGACAGATGAAGAGTATTGAGATTGCTATTTGCAGGTATTATATTTTAGGAGTTGTAATGCTTTATCTTCATTGTCTATCGTCCTTCATTGTATTCTCACTCTTTTCGTGCTTGAAGAGGTCCTTTATTGTTCCACTGAATCTTTAGAACGTAGCGTTGATAGAAGCGAATCGTCTATAGGAAACAAAACACTCACAGTAATTTCCACACTTTAGTAAGTATTGTGGTTGAGAAGCTAAATTACCAAACCATTTTCCTTCTATAAGAACCCAGCATGAAATAAGTCCAACGATATGTCAGAAGGAAATATAAGCACATTCTTCATGAACTTTGGGATCAGGATATTGTGATCATCAATCTCGAACATTGCAATTTCTGTCTGGTGTGGAAATAATTCTATCGCAACTGGTGTGCTAACATTGAAAACAAGTAGTTCCGTGAGAAAACAAAATGGCCTATTTTCATATATCCTACTTATATTAATTATATCCATTAATGTACACATTTTCAGATTGATTGCAGTAATAGATCCATAGATATTGAGAACCGTCAAAATATTTAGGATGGTCACCATGTTGGATTTTTATATATAGGCCTTAAAGTTACAGTGTGTACTATTGCATGAAGATTATTGTGTAGGAGTTTTATTCAAACTTCAGTCGCATGATTACGACACAATAAATAAAAACGAGATTTTAAAATTTCGCTCAGTCACGATCTTGTGGTTATGAAAATAATTTAAATGAATTAGATGCCAGTGTATTATAATTTTATATAAGCATATACCGTACCAAGTTTCACTGCTCTCGGATGGTTAAATCACGAGAGACATCCATTTGAATATTTAAATTTCGCATCGCCACCAATTTGTATTTGTGCTCACCAGGGTATTGAACGTTCCATAGGTGAACTTAAGTTTATAAGCTCAATATACACAATTTCAGTTTGATTGCTGTCATAGATTAACAGATATTGAGAACCGTCTAAATATTTCGGATGGTCGCCATGTTGGATTTTAATATATATATGCCATAGAGTTATGTACAGTACTATTACATGAGGATTATTGTGTACGTTCATTATTCAAACGTTGATTTCCATTGCATGATTAGAAGACAAGAAATAAAAACTTAATTTTAAAATTTCGCACAGCCGCCATCTAAAAGTTATGCAAACAATTGAACTAAATTAGATGTCAGTGCATCGCAATTTGTAGAGTCAATATTGCTGTACCAAGTTTCACTGCGTTCGGATGGTTCAATCGTGGCAAAAGTCTATTTAAATGTTTTAACTTCCCTTGGCCGCCATGTCGTTTTGTAGCTAACAGGTTTTTGAAAGTCACATAGATGAACGTCTTGTAGTGCCCTTTAAAATCGTACAAAATTTCAGGGTGATATAAGCAAATAGCTTATAAAGATAATAGCGGAAACTCCTCGCCAAAACAGGAGACAGCGCTCCCCAGCACCGCCTAGCGGTCCGAGTTGGCAACGTAAGACCAGCTGATGTACAACCATGAGATTCAACCGAACAATTATAATAAATTATTGACATGTGGATGATCTAATTATCCAATTGTAATGGTTGGTACGGGGATTATTTGTGCCATATACGGCTGTAATGATTATAAACAACAAAGTGACCCAAAATCTTTCTTCAGGTTCCCAAGAAATTAGGAAATGTAAGTACGAATATACTGTAAACAAGTAGCCTACCATTACACTGATAGTTCGGGTTTCTTTTAATACAGAATGCTTTTACAATATAATTTAGCATATTTTAGCCTGTTCTTTATTTATTTATAGATGCACGCAGTGGGTTATTCGAAGCCGAAGAGCTGACTTAGATGACGTATTGAAAAGGAATGGCCCAGAACATTTAAACAGAACTCGTGTTGTATGCTCAGACCACTTCGTGGACAAAGATTTCAAGAACAAAAACTTGTTAAGTCAAGGGATTGTTGATAGGTTGTTGATAGTAGGCCTAATGTTAATATTGAAATAACAGCATAATTATAAAACGTGGTGACTCCACGGTACAGTAGGCCTAATATTTAACAACATGCTTCAATATTTCCGTGAATCTGATGAAAGTGATAGTGATAGTGAAATGTCTGGAATCGAACCATTAGATGATTAATGACTACCCGGTGATTACTTTTAAGGTGAAGTTTGAAAATGCATTGCCATTTGCTTGGTTCATTAATTATTATAATTATAATTATAATTATTAATAATTATAATTAATAATTGTTCAAAGGATGGAAGCTTTTAGTTTTGTGTGACCATGAATCTTGTGATCACGAGCCACGGGACCTCCTTTTTACGTGGAATCCGAACCATAAGACATGGCATTTCACTTCGAAAATCTCACATTTTTATTTATTTATTAATAGGTACTGTTACAGTTAGGCAAAACCTGATGGTAACAAGATATTTACATGTTGCTTGTAACTCAATTTCTCTCCATAATGTCTCTGGGTTCCCTGAATGCAACATTTAATTTCTTCTTGAAAGCTTTTAAACTGTTAGGAAAAGGTTCTAAGACTTCTTCAGGTAACTCATTCCATGTTTGAATACCCCTGTTTATAAAAGAATACTTAGCTAAGTTTGTTTTTTGAATGATGGGCCTAATTTTGTATTCGTGATCTCTCCTACCCATATAATCTGGATCATGCATTCTGTTTCGCAACTCATTCCAGGCCGGCTCCCCTGTGTATGCTTTGTACATCTCCTGGAGTCTTCTTTTATGTCTTCTGCTGTGTAGGGATTCCCAACCCAATGACCTTAACATGTCAGAGACACTCACAGTTTGGGAGAATTTGCCAAGTACGAATCTTGCAGCTTTCCTTTGCACCATCTCCAATTTGTTCGTTAGAGTTGATTGGTAGGGCTCCCACACACTCGTGGCGTATTCCAAAGTTGGTCTCACTAGACATTTGTAAGCCAATTCTTTGGCCTGAATACTGCTACCCTTCATGTTTCTCATAACAAAGTATAATGACTTTTGTGCCTTATTAGCAACGCTCTCAACCTGCTGACCCCAGTGTAACCTTTTATTTATGGCAATCCCGAGATAGCTGCATGACTCCACTCGAGGAATAATTTTGTTTCCTAATTTATAATCAGTTATTGTCCCTTTTCTGCTGTTAGTAAAAGACAGGCATTTACTTTTTTCTGCACTTATCCTCATGTTATTTCAGATAACCCAGCATTCTATACGTTCCAAGTCTTGTTGGAGGAGCGCAGTGTCAACTTGATTTTCGATTTTTCTATATATATTACACAGTCGTCAGCGAATAGTCTGACGTCCGATGTAACATATTCTGCCAGGTCGTTTATATATAGAAGAAACAACAATGGCCCAACTACACTTCCTTGTGGAATTCCAGAGGTGACTTTTGTCTCTTTCGAAAATACTCCCCCAACTTTGACTGTTTGGGTTCTGTTTTGGAGAAAGTCCCGGATCCAGAATACCATTCTTTCATCAAGACCCAAATTTGCAAGCTTATGTAACAGGAGGTCATGTGGAACCATGTCAAAAGCCTTAGCTAAGTCAATGATTACACTGTTCATCTGGCCTCCTGTGTCCATGACTTCTGCTATATCTTGACAAAAACCCACCACCTGTGATTCACATGAATATCCTTTCCTGAATCCGTGTTGTCTATCATACAACCAGTTATTTTTCTCCCAAAATTCCCTTATATAATCTGCAATTATTTGTTCCATTTGTTTACAAACTACTGCTGTCAGACTCACTGGTCTATAGTTACCCGGCATGGTTCTGTCCCCTCCTTTATAAATTGGAACTACAATAGATTTCTTCCAGTCGGACGGGACAGACCTATTGTTCAGAGAGACTGTGAACAATACCCTAAGGAAGGGAATTATTTGTTCTCCGCCTATCTTGAGAATGTCGCCAGACACCTCATCGAGTCCTACTGACTTGAATTTTTTGATTTTCTTCAGTTTTTTTCTAATCTCCCTGTTATGAATAGTGAATGGTTTAAATGTATTTTCCTTTAATTTTGAAGGAACGGACATGCTAGCTTTCGCAGTAAAAACGCTATAATACCACTCATTAAGCACTTCAGCTTTTTATGGGTTTCCTGTGACATACGAGGAATCGAATCCGGTTCACCTTGGAGAGGCCAAACAGCTTGACCACTGCGGCACCACGCACCCTAATAATGGTTGATTATTAATAGTACATTACTGAACTATATAGTCATAATAATATTTTCGTAACTTAACTATATTATTCCATTACACATATTAGTGTCATTTAATTATTCCAATCACCCCAAATACAGTTTATAAGAAGCGAAATAAATAATGGTGGTTTTCGTGTGAGTGAGTGACAGTTGCTGCGGGAACAGAGTGTACTTTTGACGGCTGACGACTGATGAGTGACGTAGCAGACACCATCCAGCAGGCTGAGGTAAGCAGACTCACTCTTGAGCTCCCCACTAGATTTTCACAAGGGTCAATTTGTTCTGAGGCAGTTATACACGCTCACCCACACACATATACAAATACATACACACACACACACACACCGACAGAAATATTGATTTCATAAGCCTATTTTTTTCATTAATGAAAATAGGCTAAACAAGCAGTTCCATGAAGAACTATACAGCCTATTTTCAAATACTCTACTTACGTTAATTGCCTCTATCAACATACAAAATTTCAGTTTGATTGCTGTAATATTATAGATTCGTGGATATTGAGAACCGTCTAAATCTTTCGGATGGTCGCCATGTTGGATTTTTATATATGTAGGCTACTGTAGGTCTTAGAGTTATGTACTATTACATGAAGATTATTGTGTAGGTGTAGTATTCAAATTTCAATCACATGATTAGGACACAAGAAATGAAAACCTGATTTTAAAATTTCGCTCAGCCGACATCTTGTTGTTATGAAAACAATTGAAATAAATTAGATGCCAGTGGATTATAATTTGTATAAGCATTTACCGTGCCAGGTTTTCCTGTGCCTGGATGGTTAAATCACGAGAAACATCCATTTAAATAATTATATTTCGCGTCACTGCCATGTTGGATTTGTGCTCACCAGGTTATTGAAAGTCCCATATGTGAACTAATGTTCATAGCCTCTATCAACAACAAAATTTCAGTTTGATTTCTGTCATAGATTAATAGATATTGCGAACCGTCTATGTATTTGGGATGGTCGCCATGTTGGGTTTTTACATATGTAGGCCATAGAGTTATGTACTATTAGATGACGATTTTTGCGTAGGTTCATTATTCAAACGTTCACTTCGATCGCATGATTAATACACAAGGAATACCAACTTAATTTTAAAATTGCGCACAGCTGCCATCTTGAAGTTATGTGAACAAGTGAACTAAACTAGATGCTATTGCATTACATTGTATATAGACATTTACTGTACCATTTTTGACTGCGCTCGGATGGTTAAATCGCGAGAAAAGTCGATTAAAATGTTTCACTTTAGCTTGGCCGCCATGTTCGTGTGGTATTTTACATGCTTTTCAAAGGCTTAGAGATGAATTTTTAGTGGTACCCTTTATCACCGTACAAAAGTTCAGAGTGATATGAGTAATAGTTTCGGAGATATAGAATGCCGGTGCAATATTTCGCACAGGCGCCATCTTGAGGTTATATAAACAATTGAACTAAATTAGATGCCAGTGTATTACAATGTGTGTAGACACTTGCTGTACCAAGTTTCATTGCGTTTGGATGATTAAATTGCGAGAAAAGTCTATTTAAATGTTCCAACTTCCCTTGGCCGCCATGTTCGTTTTGTAGTTAACAGGTTTTCAAATGTCTCATAGGTAAACTTGTAGTAGTGTCCTTTATCACCGTGCACATTTCAGGGTGATATCTGTAATAGTTTCGGAGTTATAGAATGCCAGTGAGATATTTCGCACAGCCGCCATCTTGATGTTTTGTAAACAATTGAACTAAATTAGAAGCCAGTGCATTTCAGTGTGTATAATCGTTCGCTATACCAAGTTTCATTGCGTTTGGATAGTTAAATCGCGAGAAAAGTCTACTTAGAAGTTTCAATTTCGCCTGGCCGCCATGTTCGTTTTACAGTTAACACGTTTTGGAAATATCATAGGTGAACTTTTAGTAGAGCCCTTTAGCACCGTAATAAATTCCAGGGTGATATCAGTAAGAGTTTCGGAGATATAGAATGCCGGTGAAATATTTCGCACAGCCGCCATGCTGAACTGGTGAGATGTAATACAATTTGAAGGGGACTGTTGGAGTCGACCAAAATAGTACTATGAACTCACCGAGTTTCATTGAAATCAATCCAGCCGTTTAGAAGTTATTAGGGGTGCTGGGACACACAAACACACACGGACGCACACACACACACACACACACGGACAAAAGGTGATCTCATAAGCCTACGAGAAAAATATCATCCCAGTCGCACTATGTACACAGGAGATCACTTCGAGTTCTGTTTCAGTTCGTTTCCTGCTTTGCAGCTATCCAGTAGCCATACACAGTAGTGCACATCCTATGAGTGGACTGGCGACAAGCACCACGAACGTATAACATATTTATGTGGGTTGTAAAAAACAAGATGTTCAGGAAATAACATATAGCCTACTTTCTCCTAAATATATGGGTATAGTTATAACTCTTTGTCCTGATCATCCCCTAATTTCTTCCTATTGGAAGTGCAAAATGGCACACAACAGTATGACATTCTGGATTTGAGCAGCTGCGTTTAAACCACAGTTTATAATTCACCTCAGCATTTTACAATTTCATCAGCAAACACTCCAAACAACGTAGTATATTAACACTGACTGCTTACACTAATTGAAACTGAAGCAAAATTTCGTTGGTCTAAACGTATCACTGGGGGAAACACAATTAATAAACCTACTGCACAGCTAATTTTTAATCGCGCGTATCCTTGGGGCCGTGTGCGCTCTATCGGCAACAAGAGGAAATTACACCGTATACATGGGTTCACTAACTGGGAATGTCATGACCAGTATAGAGCGCAGCTCGCATCTAGTAAACCGTGGTTGGCACACGCAAAGTTCAACTGGTTGCTAGTAGATGCCACTCGTGCAGGACCGTTGGCGAACTTTTATTTAATTGAACATATATTTTCCATTGCAAAATGCACAACATAACGCTCAATTTTATAACGTCTCAGTACTTAACAATAAATATAAAACAAGTAGTTCCGTGGAGAACTAAAGCCTATTTTCATATATCCTACTTATGTTAATTGCCTCTATCAACATACAAAATTTCAATTTGATTGCTGTAATAGACTCGTAGATATTGAGAACCATCTAATATTTCGGATGGTCGCAATGTTGGATTTTTATTACGTATGCAGGTCTTGTTAGAGTTATGTACTATTACATGAAGATTATTGTGAACGTGAAGTATTCAAACTTCAATCGCATGATTTGGTCACAAGAAGTAAAAACGCGATTTTAAAATTTCGCACAGCTGCTATCTTGTGATTATGAAAACAATTGGAATAAATTAGATGCCAGTAGATTAACATGTGTATAACCATTTACCGTACAATGTTCCACTGCACTCGGATGGTTAAATCACGAGAAACGTCTATTTAACCCTCGGATACTCGGGCGGGCTACAGGTGTAGCCCAGTCATTTATTTTGTTGTAGTACAAAGTGTATTCCTTGCTAGGAATATTGATACTCTCTATAGCTGCCTGTCAATGTTGCAATTAACTGGCGAGTGTGTTTCCGGCTTGACTAGCCGCGCCATAGAGGTGCCAGACGGATTAGAAGTGGCTTGGGCTACACCTGTAGCCCGCGCGAGTATCGCTGTTTCAGAATTGGGCGTGCAAAGGAAACGTTGTCTCACATGAGGAGGCCATGGAGATGACTTTCAAATCAGTCAGTGTTTAGATAAAAGTAGTGATAGGTTGAGTGTAGTGGATATAAAGTAGGTTTTTGCTTCTTGTGTGGACGAGGGAGGGAAAAATCAACAAGGAATAGGCCCAGATGCGCAAAGTGCAATACAAATCTTCATGGATCATTGTGTCCATTTGCATTGAATGCTTGGGTGACAAATTTGTGTGTGCATGTTTATGTATTTCCTGGGCTATAGATTGTAGCCAAAAGGGCAAAAATAAAATTCAAGAATTTGAGAAATAAATAAATGAAAATTGTGAAATTGTTCATAATAAGTGCTGATTTTCTAAGGAAATTATTTAACCTAGTACCCTATTTTTGTTTAATTCCAATCCAAATACATACTAATGTATGTATTTAGGTTTACATAAAATAATTTAACAGTAAGTTCTAGTATCATTAATTTTATTTCTGTTGTAGTTTTACCGAAGATGTACGATAAAATTGAATTTTCTTCTTAGGTTTGTATTTTTTCTTCATATGAAAGTAAAAGCCTATATAAAATTCTCATATTTAGCTTAGAATACTTCCTTATAATACTATTTAACAAATTATTAAAACTGAACACCAAAAATAAAGAGTGCGAGTCCATCTGATCGATTAATTGTTTGGGCTACATATGTAGCCCGCGCGAGTAACGCTGTATCTATTACTAGCGCGAGTGTCGGAGGGTTAATTATGTATAGTTCGCGTCTCCGCCATGTTGGATTTGTGCTCACCAGGTTATTGAAAGTCCTATAGGTGAACTTATGTTTATAGCCTCTATGAACATAAAAAGATTAAGTTTGATTGCGGTAAAAGATTCGTAGATATTGGGAACCGTCTAAATATTTTGGATGGTCGCCATGTTGGATTGTTATATGTATAGGCCATAGAGTTATGTACCATTAAGGAAAACGATTACGCAGGTTCATTATTCAAACTTTCACTTCCATCGCATGATTATGACACAATATATAAAAACTTCATTTTAAAATTTTGCACAGCCGCCATATTGAGGTTATGTAGACAATTGAAATAAATTAGATGCCAGTGCATTACAATATGTATAGACATTTATTTTACCATTTTGCACTGCGCTCAGATGATTAAATCGCGAGAAAAGTCAATTAAAATGTTTCAAATTCGCTTGGCCACCATGTTCGTTTTGTACTCTGCAGGTTTTTAAAACTTACATATATAAACTTGTAGTAGTGCCATTTATCACCGCACAAAATTTCAAGGTGAAATCAGTAATAATTTCGGAGATGTAGAATGCCAGTGAAATATTTTGCACAGCCGCCATCTTGAGGTTATGTAAACAATTGAACTAAATTAGATGCCAGTGCATTGCAATGTGTATAAACATTTTCTATACCAAGTTTCATTGCATTTAAATAGTTAAATCACGAGAAGAGTCTATTTAAAGTTTCAAATTCGCTTGGCCGCCATGTTCGTTTTGTAGTAAAAAGGTTTTTGAAAGTCTCATAGGTGAACTTCTATATCACCGTACAAAATTTCAGAGTGATATCAGTAATAGTTTCGGAGATATAGAATGCCGGTGAAATATTTCGCACAGCCGCCATTTTGGACTGGTGAGACGTAATAAAATTTAAAGGGCACGGTCGGGGTCGGCCACAATAGTAATATGACCTTACCAGTTTTATTAAAATCGCTCTAGCAGTTTAGATGTTATTAGGGGGGAAACACACACAGACAGACTCACATATGCACACACACACACACAATGTGCAGACACAAGGTGATCTCATAAGCCCATTTTTTTCATAACATGAAAATAGGCTAAATACACATGGAACGGGTATATTAGGTGGCCAATCACAATTAAAGGCAAATAGTTTCTTCTGACTTCTGAGCAATCAGGTGGAATAACATTACATCCTGTAGACGTATGTCTGGCGTTCGGCGTTCGTCGCTAGTGCTGCCATCTCTTGTGCAGTGACTGACAATAGCCGTAACGTCTGCGATACACTATATCAGGTTTATAAATTAAATTAATCTTCACAATGTTCTTCATTACCAAATAATTCTTTATTAAATTGACGCTATACATTTTTTAAGTTACGCTCATTATTACATTCAGACGTTTATCAAACTGTACGCACCGTATGGTACCAACGTATTAAGCACACTCGTATATCCATGGCGATAACCTTAATATGAATAATATAATACATGTGCACATGCATCTCTGTAGAAGGAAATGAAGACAAAAGTAATTTTTGGGGTCCTGGTTGTTCAATTGCTCGATTGAGGTTGTGACGACCAGGTCATAAAAAAAAAAAGTTATTTGACCTTAAATCCCAACTCGTAACTGGACAGACAATGGTAGTTTGATAACATTCTAATTACCTTAATATAAATTTGTGTACATCTTTCTTTCTTTCTTTCTTTCTTTCATCGTGTTGTCTCCTCAGCCATCTATGGACTACGTTAATCCAATTGCTTTCTTCACCGAGCTTTAACATTTGCCCAGTAGAGTCTCATTCGTTCTCGGTGGTGTTGCTTCCTGAAAACTCCGCTGCTGTTTGAATTTCTTGCAGGGGCTATTGTCTTGTTTATTTGTTAAATCGCACTCTATAAACTAATGAATATATATTCTCGTCAACTTTTCAAGATATGCAAGATTTCTTTTGTACTATTGAGACTATTGGGCAGATTTTGGTACAAACCGCACCTTCTAATTCCCTCTGGTTTAAGAGATTGAGTTTTGTGAAATATATACCTTAGCGTGTTATAGCCTATATGTTATTAATATTATTATTATTATTATTATTAATAATAATATAAACCTAATATAAACCTATGCGCATTAAGATACAAGACCATGGGGCCAGGCTAACTCCGAACTCGAGAGACATGGGTTTGAACCCTATCGTTAGTAATCCTTAATGGTTTTCAGTGTTTTCTCCATTTTCAACTCCAGGTAAATGCCGGGACGGTACATTATAACAGGCCACGGCCACTTCCTTCCACATCCTTGTCCAGTTCCATTCATTTCTTCTCTCATTTCATCTCCCATTAACTCCTCTCCTGAGTTTGGCTTTAGAGACGACATCTGGCCGTAAAAACAAATTCGTAACATGGAAAATCGAGCATTAAATCCAATCCCCAATCCCGTTGGAACGGGAATAATACGTGAATGACATACATTAATTTTGGCCTATTTTCATTTATGAAAAAATAGGTTTATGAGATGACATTTTGTCCGTGTGTGTGTGTGTGTGTCCATGATAAAATCTCAATGGCTGAAGCGATTTCAATGAAACTCGGTAAGTACATACTACTGCCTCGTCCGACCTGGACCGTGCCTTTCAAATTTTAATACGTTTCACCAATTTAACATGGCGGCTCCGCGAAATATTTCAATAGCATTTTATGTCTCCGCAGCAGTAACATAAATTATATCACCCTGAAATTTTGTACGGAGTTAAGGGTACTACTAGACGTTCATCTATGTAACTTTCATATACCTGTTAAGTACAAACGAACATGGCGGCCAAGCGAATTCGAAAAATTTAAACATACATTACTCGCGATTTAACCATCCGAGTGCAGTAAAACTTGGCACAGCAAATGTTCATACACATTGTAATGCACTGACTTTAAATTTAGATTAATTGTTTGCATAACCTCAAGATGGCGGCTGTGCGACAATTTTCAATTAAGTTTCTATTTCTTGTGCCCTAGTCATGCGATCGAAGTGAACA
Organism: Meconema thalassinum; assembly: GCA_946902985.2. NCBI lineage: Eukaryota > Metazoa > Arthropoda > Insecta > Orthoptera > Tettigoniidae > Meconema > Meconema thalassinum. Next base: position 61,783,124 of record OX336389.2, on the reverse strand, counting down.
TTTTAATAATGAACCTACGCAAAAATCTGCATGTAATGGTGCATAAGTCTATGGCTTACACAGATAACAATCCAACATGGCGATCATCCGAAATATTTAGACGGTTCTCAATATCTATGAATCTATTGTAGTAATCAAACTGAAATTTTATATGTTGATAGAGACTATGGATCCGTCCTTGAAATGGTTTTCCGTGGTCTCCCATTTTCAACTCCAGGCAAATGCTGGGACGGTACCTTCTGACAGGCCTCGGCCTCTCAGGAGGTCATACGAAAAAAACACGAAAAAACCTAAGGATCATTCAATAACCTGGTGAGCACAAAACCAACATGGCGGCGACGCAAAATTTAAGAATTTAAATCGATTTTTCTCACGACTTTTCATCCGAGCGCTGTGAAACTTGGCACTGTACAGAACTAAAGCCTATTTTCATATATCTACTTATGTTAATTGCTTCTATGAACATACAAAATATCAGTTTGATTACTGTAAACGTTTCGTAGATATTGAGAACCGTCTAAATAGTTCGGATAGTCACCATGTTGGATTGTTATATATATATAGCCTATACAGTATAGGCCATAGAGTTACAATATGTACCATTACAGGAAATTATTGCGTAGGTTCATTATTCAAACTTTCACTTCGATTACGACACAAGATATAAAAATTTAATTTTAAAATTTCGCACAGCCGCCATTTTGTGGTTTCGTAAACAATTGAACTAAAATAAATGCCAATGTGTTGCAATATGTATAAATATTTACTGTACCATATTTCAAAGCTCTCAGATGGTTAAATCGCGAGAAAAGCCTATTAAAATATTTCAATTTCGTTTGGCCGCCATGTTCGTTTTGTACTTTACGGGTTTTTGATACTTACATATATAAACTTGTAGTAGTTCCCTTTATCACCGTACAACATTTTAGGGTGATATCTGTAATAGTGAAATATTTCGCACAGCCGCCATGTTGGATTGGAGAGACAAAATAAAATTTGAAGGGCACGGTCGGGGTCGGCCAAAATAGTTATATGACCTTACCGAGTTTTATCGAAATCGCTCCTGCCGTTTAGACGTTATTAGGGGGGGGGGCACACACACACACTCACACAGACAGACACACAGACACCCACACATACGCGCACACACACACACACACACACACACACACACACGGACAAAAAGTGATCTCATAAGCCTATTTTTTTCATAAAATGAAAATGGGCTAAGAAAAAGAAAACATTATATCTCTGATAGGTTTTGAACCCCGGCCAACCTGGTGAAAGACCAAAGCTCTAACCACAGATCCAAACGTGTCCAACGAAGTCAAATGTTATCAATTGATTTACATACAACGTCTTAGCAAATAATGACTTGGACTGAACGATTACTTCACAGGAGTATATATTCATTACAATCCATTTCATACAAAGTTTATATTATTTCTATCTGTAGGCTATATTTATATTGCATGCAACATACTAGGGCTCGGAATATTCGCATATTCGAATACCGAATAGTGCAAATACAGCGAATATTATTCGAATATTCGCAACCTCACAAATATTAGAAAATGTAAAATGAGGATGACTACTCAGAGAGCAAGACATCTAAAACACTAAAATCGCTAATTTCTGGGGCTCTTAAAAGACGATTTCACATTAGTGATGAAGAACCGACCTCAGGTATAAGTTTAACCCAATTAGCGTCTGCTCTGGATCCACGTTACAAAAATCTTTTACACGAAAATGCACAAGACACGGAAAAGATTTGGGTGGAAGTACAAGTGCAGATGTTTTCTTGCGATACCGGAGAAGATTCGGATGCTTCACAACCACAACAAACAGCCGGGTTGTCGGGATCCTCACTCTCGTCCAGCTTTGAAAGGGACCTTGACTTCATTTTCAAGCGTCCAAATACGTCCCCGCGCAGGAAAACTGTGGCCCAAGAGCTGAAAAACTTCAGGAATGCCCGCGAAACTGTAGGTGACCCCTGAAATGGTGGAAGGCTAATGAAAAGGTATATCCCTGAATAAGTCAATAGGCGAGAAAGTACTTGTGCATTCCCGGCACCACCGTTCAACCAGAAATATATTTTTCACGGGCGGCAATTTTGTTAATGTCAAAAGAACGTGCCTTGATCCAGACAATGTTGACAAATTGTTTCTTTTGTATCAAAATAAGAAATTTTTCGCGCGAAATAATCTTTGAGTTAAAAGCCTGTTGGCACTGAAGTTTCGGTAACTTTTTCTTATTTTTGTTTTTCTTTCAAGTACTGGTACTCGTGTCGATAATGTTGTGCTTATGTTGATGGAAATGTGCATTTACACGTCGTTAAGAGAAGACACGAAGAGTTTCTTATTTTTCATATTTGGTTTTGTAAGAAAGTTAGGCAATATATCGTCGTTTACCCAAATATGGGTGAGCTTGTATTATGTTTTCTTCCCTGAATTAAAGAATTGACATGTTATTGAAGGGTCCGTGGTTTTTTTCATTACTTTATTAAATACCATGGGTCAAATGATTCTTTACGTGCTACTTTTGTCTTATTTTGCCGAACTAACTTTATTTTTCTAACGCAGTCAGCTGGCATTTGAGGGTGCACAAATGCGAGGGAGACGTGTCAGTAGATTTACTGGCACGTTAAAGATCCCCTTCGGGGCAAAATTCCGGCACCCCGGCGTCTCTAAAAGCCACAGTAGTTATAAGGGACGTAAAACCAATAACATTATTATTAACATTATTTGCTGGTACTGCCCCCGTAAATTGAAATATATTGAGACCACGGTGGCTGTATTGGAAAATATGAAGAAAGCTATGGCTGTCATAGTTGTGACGTGGATATCTATGACGTAAGCACGGATGACGCAGGCTTTATGCAAGTAGGCTGCTTGAGCTGAGATTCTTGGTGACGTCATGATTTTGTTCGAGAAAGATCTGAGATTTACGACGCAGTCGCGGGGAAACATGGAATTGTGCTGAGGAAGAAGTTACGCGATTGGAGGAGAGACTCAAACCAATGAACGATAGTTTGGAGGGAGACGGAGATTACTGAAACTACTATATTTAATTACTTTTTGGAATGCAGAATTGTGGAAATCTATTTTCAGTTATGGCATTGATTTGGAATTTTGAAGAAATTATTTTTGAGTTTTTGAAATTTGAAAATCCGTCAAGTATAGCCAAAGTTAGAAATTCTAGCGATGACGGAGAAACAAGCTATGGAAGGGATGGATACGCCCCTTATGAAGTTGATAAAAGGTCTTGCACAGCAGAGAGGAGCTCTCATAGCTCATATATCAGATCTCATACCGCATATATATTTCTGATGTCACATAGTCGTTTTCGTGTGAATAAGTGAAACAAGTCGTCTTTAGCGCGTGTGGTATAGCCCACCGCATCGAACGAGCTTCGAGCGTGCCGCAGTTCCATTTTACGGTGTTTGAAACTAGGCGAAGTTGAAACGCACACATTTTCAAGTCTACAAGATAATATATCAAGAGTTGACTAATGCCTTTAAGCTAATTCGATTGTGCAGTACTATATTAAAGTGTGTAAAAAGGTTGAACATTTTCAAGATTCTAATTTGAAAGATATTGGCATTTAAGTCGGCAAACAAAAGTGATTTTCTCGCCACCTGAGAAGCACTTTTAAAATATCACATTTTACGCTACGGCTGACACGTATTGCAACCGTGCTACTACATATTGCTTTTGATAATACAACGCTGCATTCTAACATGGAACAATATAATATCGCAGTTCTTTCAACTATTATAACGGAAATGGAGATGGAAGGCTAAGGACTTTAATGCAATTGGGACATATATCGATGGAGTGAAATAGCAGCATGGAACTTCGCTAATCGTCTTTCTACAAAAGCGAGCATGTAGTGAACATCCAACTACACTCATGCATCGTTGTCCAACGCTGAATTATATCAAATGGCAGTGGAAACATATTCATACTCCACAAATATGAATATTTCTACGGAAATAACTGCAATAAACTTCATGGCGAATTTCTACCAGAACTTCAGGGAACTATCAAGAGAGGCCAGGGTAGACCCGGCTCACAAAGAAGAGTTTTGCCAGAAGGATGTCTATCGTATACACGGAGCAGTGCAATTTCCGGAGGAGGAAGCAGTTCTATTCTCCGAGGGCGCTGGTTCCAGGTTCGAGGTCGGAGCACATCTTTTTGGTGAAATGGAACCATCACCAGTCTTCTTTGGAAGATTTTCCTCTGGAACTTCAATCAACAGATAAGGTAGTCGTGAAGGTTTCTTGTTTTATTTGAGTCATTTAGCGATATCTGAGCAACCATTTTTCTCATATGTTCTGTCCTATATTTTGCCCCATATTCTTGATTGATATCTCTGTACTCAGTACACTTCGATGAGTTATGCCTCTTTCTACGATTTATTAAGACATTGTTATGTCAGTGGCAGATTTAATTAATTTTGGATCAGTTGAAACTGATAATATATTCTTTCAGTAATTTGCATATTTTTGTAGTCACGATTTGACTGTAAAGTTAATGATTTTTCTATGGCAGATTTGAATTCAGACAGCGTGTCGTTTTATTAAAGTAATTCTTTTCAGTAAATTACTTTGACCAATTTTCTGTCATCCTCAAGAAAGAAGAATAATTAAAAGATTTTAGAGCGTTAAAATCTATTACTGTATCGATGATCTTGGAAATACTAGTCGTTTTATGAACATGATTGCAACATAGACATTTATCGTCAGTTCTGAATTACCATTGCATTATAGACAATTTTATGAAATATGAACTTTGATTACGATTTATTGAATACACTATAGTAATGAACATTTGATAGGAATTTTTCTCAATTCTAGATTGGAACAATAATGTTTGCATTCCAAAGTCTAATTGTATTCTATTCAATTATTTATGCAGTTTAGATGAACTTTGTTTGAAGATAGTATTTTTATACTACGATACTTAGGAGATATTAATCTCAATTTTTTGATAGACCAGAGAGGCGTGTATAATCGTATTTGCTATTAAATTTATTTGTGATTGGCAAATTTTTACTTCATATCGATTCATGAATGAAACCCACGAAGGTTAAATAAATAACAGTTTTGAAACAATTAATGAATATAAGAATTTTTAAAGTGGAACTATGGATGTATAATCGTTAGTTCAGTGGACATGTAAAAGTCGCTGATGAATAATGCCCTTGAATAAGTGAAGGAGATTCCCACAGTAATAAGAATGAAGTTAATGAATTTGTAAGTGGAGGTTTATTGTGGAAGATTTTTATGCCATATATATGGAAATATATGATGAATTCTGGGCCTATTTTATGCAATTTTGGTGCGTTTGAAGAGAAGTATTTTTCCGCTGAGTTTATTGTCCAGGTCCTTTGAAAATTAATCATGTGAAATTACTGTTAAAATTAACAAGAGTGTTAAATAATTTGAGATAACGATTTTGAATGGAGGTTACCGTCTCAAATAATAATAATAATTATTAAAACTTATTAAACCTGAATATAAGCTTAAATATAACTAACCTTCATTGGTCGATTATATTAACCTGATTTGAGTAATTATCAACCGGATAAACGTGTGGTTTAATGTATTTCTAAAATAAATAAATATTAATATTGTAAATAATTGTGTAAATATCTTTAATAATATTTGGAAATGAAAGGGATTAAGAGAGGCGTGTATAGATTTTTCAATTGTCGTTTGACAATATTATAAACAATTTATAATTGTTATAAACAATTAAGGAGTTTTTGTTATAAACATTAAGAGTTTTGTTAATATACTCTAAAGAACGCTAATTATACAAGTGGATTATGTAATTAAACAAGTTTTGGGATTATTAGAGTAATCCAGTAATATTTGATTGGAGCATTTAAAAGATTTGCGTGATAATATTTGAGTTGAGTTGAGGACATTTGAAGTGTTTGAAAAGGAGCTAGGCTCCGAGGTTACGAGCATATGCTAAGGTCAGCCGGACAGGTGGGTCCATTTAACGACGTAGGCATGCGACTTGATTTAGGGTGGTTCGCAGCTGGCCTGACAACTGTATGTTAGAAGCCAAGGTCGACCACATAACAGGCTTGCAGTTATAAATAAAGTGTGATGTTTATGAAAGAGGAAAACAATTGCTACATGTCTCGCCCCAACTTCCTCATCCATTCCAAGTGTATTACTATTATTACGTTCTTTATAAGCAAGTGAAAGATAAAATTTTGTATGTAACGTCTACAAGTCCTACAGGAGGACATGATTATATTGACAATGGCTTCTGATTGCCACGTGTATTTTGTTGAATTTTTGTTAGAGTCATCCCTTTATGTGAAATAAATTATTGTACAGTTTAAGGTTTCTTGTTTCCGTCTTGGTTCATTTTAAATATCATGGTGGAGGTTATTGTGTGGGCATACTTTAAGTGATCCAGTTGGCAACCCATAGCCGAGATTAATTTGAAGAGGTAAGTAAAGGTAAGTATGAACCCCCGTATATATTGGTGTGTTCCACAATAATTTCTTGTTAACTGCTGTGCTCTAATCTCGGTAATATCTGTCAGTGCCATTTTCATTGATGTAGCTGTGCCGGTGCGTTTGATTTTTGGCAATCCGATTGAGGGGGCGGATATCTGACAGCCTACTATCCGGGTTTACGGGGACAGTAGGATTGGCGACCCTAAAACGTGGGGCACGATCAGCTCGATTGGCTCGATTAGCTCGATCAACAAAACTGGATTACCAGGTTGAACGCCAGTAGAATTGACACGTTCGATCAGCAAAACATTGGATTACCAAGTTATTGCAGGAGAATTGGCACCGCAATTTGGTGGAGTGCTCGAATAACATTGGATTACCAAGTTATCGATGTCAATGGGATTGTGAAGACTCAAATAAAGAGGTTGATTCTTTGTTAGATGTCTTGGCCAATTGTAGAATTTGAGAGTGTGATTATATAGGGCTTAAATGTTGTGTTGTATTAGGAAAATTACACTCAGAAAAGATCAGATCTTATACAACTTGAGAGAGGTTAAATAGGCTGGAAACTTAGAAAAATCGCCTATGATCTGGAATCTTATTTTATTTGACCGGCTTATGACATGTTTAGTCATATTAAAGATAAAATTAAACTATTTGGATTGTAAATGTAAATTATTTGTGTTAGGATATTTTAAAATGAACCATAGAAATTTGAACATGTGCTTGAGTTTATTTCAACATGAAGTGTCTACGAAGGTTAATTGTAAGGTAATTATAAGTTAGATTTAAGACAGAAAATTGCTCAAATTTATATATGGTGAAAAATGTTGCTCAGATGTTGTTATTTTGCTCTGTTTGATGTATGTCCCTAAAGCAGTTTATTATTGAAATAATATTGAAATGGCAGATGAGAGTCTGAGAATAATGTTGGAGGAGATGAAAGCTAGCATAAATAACAGCATGAAGGAGATGGAAGTTAGGAATACTAGTCGAATGCAGGAGATGATGAAGGAGAATGCTAGTAATTTGTCTGCTAATTTGTCTACTAGGATGGATGAAAATTTGAAAGTTATTCAGACCAGTTCTGCAAACTTAGAAAATGATATGTCGCGTTTACAGATCAGTACCCAGGGAATCGAGAATGCTGTAAGTGACATTCATAAAGATGTTTCAGATGTTAAGACTGATGTTTCTAAGGTACAGAAAGATCTTACTATGTTGAATCTTGATGTTGCTAATGTCCGGGGTGATATTTCATGTGCTAGAGCTGAAGTAATTGTTGTTAGGAACGATGTTGCTACTGTACAAGATAATGTAGAAGAGGTTCAAAGAGAGATTCAAAATGTCCGAACCGATGTGTCAAATGTTCAAGTAGACATTAATAACATTCATTCAGATGTAAATGAGATGCAAAGCGATATAACTAAGATACAAGTAGAAGTTAACACTGTTTTTGTAGACATTGCTAAAGTTCAAACTGATGTTAATAAAGTAAGAGAAGAAATTGAAACTTCAAAAACACTTTGTACTCGTAACATTACTGCATTAACAACTAGGTTAGTTGACGAGTCTGTTAGGACAACAGCGTCTTTAGCAGGATTAAAGTATGATGTAGAGGTCATGAGAACCCAAGTATTAGATCATAATCGTTTACTTAAAGAAGATATTGAAGTAGATATTGCGGAAATGTTAACTGCAAATGTAACGGTATGGAAAGATGAATAGAATAGGTCAAGTGGGGAACATGTAACTCAGATTCAGGAACGAATTGAAAGAAAACTTGCCAGTACACAAGTAGACATTAATAATGAGGTAGTGCAAATTAGGAAAGATTTGAGTATAAGGATGGACTCGCTATCCGAAAAGCAGGTAGAGGATAGAACTCAAATTGGTCAGGACGTGCAAGCATTAAAAACCGCGTTAGAGGAACAAATTCATAAAGTTGTCTCTGATGTTAATGAAACTACGAGCAAACTTCAGAATTTGAAACTAGGAGAAGCCAGCATGATGGAAACCTATAAAGAAGAATTGATTAGGAAAGTCATCACGGAAATCACGGATAAGGATCCAGAAGGCTTGACTGGTGAAGATGATAGGAATTACGTCAGACGATGTAACCTCGCTACAGAAGAAAGAGATATTAGTCCTGAGGAACGTATATCCAGATTCCGGGAAGAAGAAGAGGATAGGAATATTGAACCTGAATGGAGATATCGTGATAGTGGAAAGAATTACATGGATTCATATCCGAGAAATGTGACAGTCATCCGGAACTTCGAGGACAAACCTCAAAAATTTAGCAATACTGATAGTCTAACACCGATAGAATATATCAGGAACCTGAAAGACTATTTCATTGAAGCTCACATTCCCAGAGAAAGAGAGATGAGGATAGTGGAGAGATTTCTAGCTGGAGGACCCCTTGAATGGTTCAGAGCATTTCGCTATACGTTCAGTAATTTTGACGAATTTGCAGAGGCACTGATAAAACGATTCTGGTCCATCGAAGCGCAGAATTCATTAAGAGCTGAGGTATACTCGAGGAAGTATTCAGGTACTCTTCCAACACGGTACGCTGATTTCTTCACGAGCCAGTTATCACGCTTGAGATTTTTGCAACCCCCATTGTCAACAGAGCAGTTGATAGATGCGATTTCTCGTATGCTGCCTGTGGAGGTGAGAAGACTCATCATATCGTCAAACATCAGGGATTTGACCAGTATGGACAAATTGTTGAGGAGGCTTGACTACACGAGTCCAATGCCAAATATGGTACAAAAAGGTCAGAGGCACGAATTCAAAGACATCAATACTGTCTATATGGATCAAGTTCAGCAAACTGACAAGCCCAATGAAGAGAAAACTGAAAATGTAGGTCCTCACAGGAACCATCACTTTCGCAACCACAGATCGCAAGGTTACCGTCCATATCAGCAAAGAAGAGGCTGGATTAACAATAGAGGAAATTATAACAATGGAAGAGGTAGATACTACAATAACCAGGGCTACAATAGGAATTACAATAGAAATTACCAGAATAGAAATCAGAATTCTCAAGGTCAGGTTATGACACCCGACAAATATCAGGAAAGAGAGAAAGAAAGTCAGCAGTATCTTAAGGAAATACGGGAGAAGGAAGCTGAAAACCAAAAGAAAAGACAGGATGTAGTGATCGATCCTGGTCCTTCTACAAGTCAGCAGAACTTGGAAAATAGGAATACTGGACAGAAGAGAAAGTAGAGAGGAGAGAATACATTAGCCACACACAAACCCAGAGTAGAAGAGACTTATAATTAAGGAACATAGAGGAAATATCATACAAGAGTAAGCCAATAATAATTCAATTTCGTGTTCAAATGAATTGAGATATTTAAAACACAGAGTTTAAAAACAATTTGCAACTGTTTTTAAAACGTGGTGAAGGGAGAATGCCCCCGTAAATTGAATTATAATGAGACCACGGTGGCTGTATTGGAAAATATGAAGAAAGTTATGGCTGTCATAGTTGTGACGTGGATATCTATGACGTAAGCACGGATGACGCAGGCTTTATGCAAGTAGGCTGCTTGAGCTGAGATTCTTGGTGACGTCATGATTTTGTTCGAGAAAGATCTGAGATTTACGACGCAGTCGCGGGGAAACATGGAATTGTGCTGAGGAAGAAGTTACGCGATTGGAGGAGAGACTCAAACCAATGAACGATAGTTTGGAGGGAGACGGAGATTACTGAAACTACTATATTTAATTACTTTTTGGAATGCAGAATTGTGGAAATCTATTTTCAGTTATGGCATTGATTTGGAATTTTGAAGAAATTATTTTTGAGTTTTTGAAATTTGAAAATCCGTCAAGTATAGCCAAAGTTAGAAATTCTAGCGATGACGGAGAAACAAGCTATGGAAGGGATGGATACGCCCCTTATGAAGTTGATAAAAGGTCTTGCACAGCAGAGAGGAGCTCTCATAGCTCATATATCAGATCTCATACCGCATATATATTTCTGATGTCACATAGTCGTTTTCGTGTGAATAAGTGAAACAAGTCGTCTTTAGCGCGTGTGGTATAGCCCACCGCATCGAACGAGCTTCGAGCGTGCCGCAGTTCCATTTTACGGTGTTTGAAACTAGGCGAAGTTGAAACGCACACATTTTCAAGTCTACAAGATAATATATCAAGTGTTGACTAATGCCTTTAAGCTAATTCGATTGTGCAGTACTATATTAAAGTGTGTAGAAAGGTTGAACATTTTCAAGATTCTAATTTGAAAGATATTGGCATTTTAAGTCGGCAGACAAAAGTGATTTTCTCGCCACCTGAGAAGCACTTTTAAAATATCACATTTTACGCTACGGCTGACACGTATTGCAACCGTGCTACTACATATTGCTTTTGATAATACAACGCTGCATTCTAACATGGAACAATATAATATCGCAGTTCTTTCAACTATTATAACGGAAATGGAGATGGAAGGCTAAGGACTTTAATGCAATTGGGACATATATCGATGGAGTGAAATAGCAGCATGGAACTTCGCTAATCGTCTTTCTACAAAAGCGAGCATGTAGTGAACATCCAACTACACTCATGCATCGTTGTCCAACGCTGAATTATATCAAATGGCAGTGAAAACATATTCATACTCCACAAATATGAATATTTCTACGGAAATAACTGCAATAAACTTCATGGCGAATTTCTACCAGAACTTCAGGGAACTATCAAGAGAGGCCAGGGTAGACCCGGCTCACAAAGAAGAGTTTTGCCAGAAGGATGTCTATCGTATACACGGAGCAGTGCAATTTCCGGAGGAGGAAGCAGTTCTATTCTCCGAGGGCGCTGGTTCCAGGTTCGAGGTCGGAGCACATCTTTTTGGTGAAATGGTACCATCACCAGTCTTCTTTGGAAGATTTTCCTCTGGAACTTCAATCAACAGATAAGGTAGTCGTGAAGGTTTCTTGTTTTATTTGAGTCATTTAGCGATATCTGAGCAACCATTTTTCTCATATGTTCTGTCCTATATTTTGCCCCATATTCTTGATTGATATCTCTGTACTCAGTACACTTCGATGAGTTATGCCTTTTTCTACGATTTATTAAGACATTGTTATGTCAGTGGCAGATTTAATTAATTTTGGATCAGTTGAAACTGATAATATATTCTTTCAGTAATTTGCATATTTTTGTAGTCACGATTTGACTGTAAAGTTAATGATTTTTCTATGGCAGATTTGAATTCAGACAGCGTGTCGTTTTATTAAAGTAATTCTTTTCAGTAAATTACTTTGACCAATTTTCTGTCATCCTCAAGAAAGAAGAATAATTAAAAGATTTTAGAGCGTTAAAATCTATTACTGTATCGATGATCTTGGAAATACTAGTCGTTTTATGAACATGATTGCAACATAGACATTTATCGTCAGTTCTGAATTACCATTGCATTATAGACAATTTTATGAAATATGAACTTTGATTACGATTTATTGAATACACTATAGTAATGAACATTTGATAGGAATTTTTCTCAATTCTAGATTGGAACAATAATGTTTGCATTCCAAAGTCTAATTGTATTCTATTCAATTATTTATGCAGTTTAGATGAACTTTGTTTGAAGATAGTATTTTTATACTACGATACTTAGGAGATATTAATCTCAATTTTTTGATAGACCAGAGAGGCGTGTATAATCGTATTTGCTATTAAATTTATTTGTGATTGGCAAATTTTTACTTCATATCGATTCATGAATGAAACCCACGAAGGTTAAATAAATAACAGTTTTGAAACAATTAATGAATATAAGAATTTTTAAAGTGGAACTATGGATGTATAATCGTTAGTTCAGTGGACATGTAAAAGTCGCTGATGAATAATGCCCTTGAATAAGTGAAGGAGATTCCCACAGTAATAAGAATGAAGTTAATGAATTTGTAAGTGGAGGTTTATTGTGGAAGATTTTTATGCCATATATATGGAAATATATGATGAATTCTGGGCCTATTTTATGCAATTTTGGTGCGTTTGAAGCGAAGTATTTTTCCGCTGAGTTTATTGTCCAGGTCCTTTGAAAATTAATCATGTGAAATTACTGTTAAAATTAACAAGAGTGTTAAATAATTTGAGATAACGATTTTGAATGGAGGTTACCGTCTCAAATAATAATAATAATTATTAAAACTTATTAAACCTGAATATAAGCTTAAATATAACTAACCTTCATTGGTCGATTATATTAACCTGATTTGAGTAATTATCAACCGGATAAACGTGTGGTTTAATGTATTTCTAAAATAAATAAATATTAATATTGTAAATAATTGTCGTGGTGTTTGAAGCCATATTTTCAGTGTTGCCTTAGAAAACAAGAGTTTAGTGCTTTTCAGTCGGTCAACACGAATGTACCCAAAAGAGATGGGTTATGCCCTAATCCTGAAATAAATTACATGAGATTAATAAAACACTAGGATGACCAGTTTCGATCGTCAAGCGATCATCATCAGATCCAATACACTTAGGCTATAAAATCTATGTTTGAAATACAGGTGAAAATATTTACAATATGTACAATTATTTAGTTGCAGTATTGGTACTGCAACTGTCAGTGTATGCTAAATGCAGTATATATGTTAGGTGAAATGCTAAATGGTGATGGCTATCCGGAGATTGTACTTTAGAGAGATTATATGGTTGTAAACTATGGTTAAACTATAAAATTTTAGGCTAACTACTTATCTGATTGACTTCCGTACTACAGCTATTCGCAGTTTCCGTGCTCACTTGAACTCGCTGTGCGGTCGACTGCGGTGGTTATCTTAACGACTGGTTTTTCCCGGCCTTCCCCCCCTGTCCCTACGTGCTGTGGGGAGTGATCGCGATGTGTTTTGTGAGGTGTTGCCAACCTAGATAAGATGTATGTTATTGAATGAGGTGGATCTACAACTATTAAAGACCGTGGATTAGTCCTCGCCACGCGTGGAGCATAACCCATTCGAACTAAGCGTTGACGGTCTTATGAAGACGTCCCGGCACCTTTAATACTGCCTCTAATATGGGCCTTGGTTTATTGCAGAAGAAAAGTACATCGTACACCTGATCCAGATAACATTTACCTATTAAAAAACCCCTAATTTCCCCCCCTTTTTTATCTAGCTTGGCTGTGTCGCTAAATTGTGTTTTGTTTCCGACAGGGTGTGTTTTTTAGTAGCGTGAAGAGGGGTGAGCTCTCCATGAACGTGTGTTCATTTAGATTGTTGGGATTGTTTCGTTTGGCTAGGTGTATCTCGATTGCTTCCTTTATGTCAAGAGCTCTGCCTTTCGATTCGTGATGGATTATTTTAAGGTCCGACTCTATGTTGGTAAAGCTATGCCCTGCGTCACACATATGTTCGCACACGGCTGAATGTGTTCCGTATCTTATCGCATTTCTATGTTCATTATAACGTGTGTCTACTCGCCTTCCACTCTGCCCGATGTAATTAGCTTGACAATCGGTGTCTTGGCACGTTATAGAATATACCCCTGACCTTGAATACGGGTCACGTTTATTTAGATTACCATTTAGGAGGTGCCTAGCGGTTGTGTTTTTCGTCGTGAAAGCTATCTTTATGCCTTGCTTTTTGAATAGGTTAGTGATTTTATATGTATTCGCATTCACATAGTTGAAACGCGCAAATTTTTTCTCATTACTGTCCGGTTTGGGAATCGTTTTATCTTTATATTTATGTTTGGCTATAATTTGATTTATTTTGCTTGGCGAGAAGTTGTTTTCTTTGCTATTTGCATAATAGTTCTTATTTCCTTATTATAGTTGTCTTTTGACATGGGTATGTTTAAAGCCCTGTGCACCATTGAATTGAAACCCGCTAGTTTGTGCGTACTAGGGTGATTAGACTGATTGTCGATTGCATGCGAGGTTTGTGTTGCTTTCCGGAATATGGAATATGAAAGGTCGTTGTCTTTACGTTCAATAGTTATATCGAGATAATTTATTTTCCGGTCTATTTCGGATTCCTTAGTGAATTTGATAGAATGGTAAAGGCTATTAATGGAATGGAGAATTGTTTCTTCGCTTGTTAGTTCAGTATCGTAGATGCAAATTACATCATCTACGTATCTTTTCCATATTACTATTCCTAGTATATTAATAGTATAGTATAGTATAGTAATATACTAGGAATAGTAATATGGAAAAGATACGTAGATGATGTAATTTGCATCTACGATACAGAACTAACAAGCGAAGAAACAATTCTCCAATCCATTAATAGCCTTCACCATTCTATCAAATTCACTAAGGAATCCGAAATAGACCGGAAAATAAATTATCTCGATATAACTATTGAACGTAAAGACAACGACCTTTCATATTCCATATTCCGGAAAGCAACACAAACCTCGCATGCAATCGACAATCAGTCTAATCACCCCAGTACGCACAAACTAGCGGGTTTCAATTCAATGGTGCACAGGGCTTTAAACATACCCATGTCAAAAGACAACTATAATAAGGAAATAAGAACTATTATGCAAATAGCAAAGGAAAACAACTTCTCGCCAAGCAAAATAAATCAAATTATAGCCAAACATAAAAATAAAGATAAAACGATTCCCAAACCGGACAGTAATGAGAAAAAATTTGCGCGTTTCATCTATGTGTATGCGAATACATATAAAATCACTAACCTATTCAAAAAGCAAGGCATAAAGATAGCTTTCACGACGAAAAACACAACCGCTAGGCACCTCCTAAATAGTAATCTAAATAAACGTGACCCGTATTCAAGGTCAGGGGTATATTCTATAACGTGCCAAGACACCGATTGTCAAGCTAATTACATCGGGCAGAGTGGAAGGCGAGTAGACACACGTTATAATGAACATAGAAATGCGATAAGATACGGAACACATTCAGCCGTGTGCGAACATATGTGTGACGCAGGGCATAGCTTTACCAACATAGAGTCGGACCTTAAAATAATCCATCACGAATCGAAAGGCAGAGCTCTTGACATAAAGGAAGCAATCGAGATACACCTAGCCAAACGAAACAATCCCAACAATCTAAATGAACACACGTTCATGGAGAGCTCACCCCTCTTCACGCTACTAAAAAACACACCCTGTCGGAAACAAAACACAATTTAGCGACACAGCCAAGCTAGATAAAAAAAGGGGGGGAAATTAGGGGGTTTTTAATAGGTAAATGTTATCTGGATCAGGTGTACGATGTACTTTTCTTCTGCAATAAACCAAGGCCCATATTAGAGGCAGTATTAAAGGTGCCGGGACGTCCTCATAAGACCGTCAACGCTTAGTTCGAATGGGTTATGCTCCACGCGTGGCGAGGACTAATCCACGGTCTTTAATAGTTGTAGATCCACCTCATTCAATAACATACATCTTATCTAGGTTGGCAACACCTCACATAAACACATCGCGATCACTCCCCACAGCACGTAGGGACAGGGGGGGAAGGCAGGGAAAAACCAGTCGTTAAGATAACCACCGCAGTCGACCGCACAGCGAGTTCAAGTGAGCACGGAAACTGCGAATAGCTGTAGTACGGAAGTCAATCAGATAAGTAGTTAGCCTAAAATTTTATAGTTTAACCATAGTTTACAACCATATAATCTCTCTAAAGTACAATCTCCGGATAGCCATCACCATTTAGCATTTCACCTAACATATATACTGCATTTAGCATACACTGACAGTTGCAGTACCAATACTGCAACTAAATAATTGTACATATTGTAAATATTTTCACCTGTATTTCAAACATAGATTTTATAGCCTAAGTGTATTGGATCTGATGATGATCGCTTGACGATCGAAACTGGTCATCCTAGTGTTTTATTAATCTCATGTAATTTATTTCAGGATTAGGGCATAACCCATCTCTTTTGGGTACATTCGTGTTGACCGACTGAAAAGCACTAAACTCTTGTAAATAATTGTGTAAATATCTTTAATAATATTTGGAAATGAAAGGGATTAAAAGAGGCTTGTATAGATTTTTCAATTGTCGTTTGACAATATTATAAACAATTTATAATTGTTATAAACAATTAAGGAGTTTTTGTTATAAACATTAAGAGTTTTGTTAATATACTCTAAAGAACGCTAATTATACAAGTGGATTATGTAATTAAACAAGTTTTGGGATTATTAGAATAATCCAGTAATATTTGATTGGAGCATTTAAAAGATTTGCGTGATAATATTTGAGTTGAGTTGAGGACATTTAAAGTGTTTGAAAAGGAGCTAGGCTCCGAGGTTACGAGCATATGCTAAGGTCAGCCGGACAGGTGGGTCCATTTAACGACGTAGGCATGCGACTTGATGTAGGGTGGTTCGCAGCTGGCCTGACAACTGTATGTTAGAAGCCAAGGTCGACCACATAACAGGCTTGCAGTTATAAATAAAGTGTGATGTTTATGAAAGAGGAAAACAATTGCTACATGTCTCGCCCCAACTTCCTCATCCATTCCAAGTGTATTACTATTATTACGTTCTTTATAAGCAAGTGAAAGATAAAATTTTGTATGTAACGTCTACAAGTCCTACAGGAGGACATGATTATATTGACAATGGCTTCTGATTGCCACGTGTATTTTGTTGAATTTTTGTTAGAGTCGTCCCTTTATGTGAAATAAATTATTGTACAGTTTAAGGTTTCTTGTTTCCGTCTTGGTTCATTTTAAATATCATGGTGGAGGTTATTGTGTGGGCATACTTTAAGTGATCCAGTTGGCAACCCATACCCGAGATTAATTTGAAGAGGTAAGTAAAGGTAAGTATGAACCCCCGTATATTTTGGTGTGTTCCACAATAATTTCTTGTTAACTGCTGTGCTCTAATCTCGGTAATATCTGTCAGTGCCATTTTCATTGATGTAGCTGTGCCGGTGCGTTTGATTTTTGGCAATCCGATTGAGGGGGCGGATATCTGACAGCCTACTATCCGGGTTTACGGGGACAGTACGAAAGTTGTACTTGTCTACATATCTCCAAATCATAGTGCGCGTTTCCTCTAAACGGTAACAGTAATGCTTTTCAAGCCTTAATTTAATTTCTTATCTTCGTTGATCAAAACTTTTAATTACGAAATTCATTCATATAAAAGCACTGACATACTAAATAATTTGCAAATGCATATCCTGTTCCGCAATAACTTACAGCAAGAACTCAGTAAAGACGAGACATAGTCGCATAATAACCGGAATAACGTATAAACCGGGCGCGGCTGAAACACACTCATGAAGGTTCAATTCATAGATAGGGGAATGAGACAAATGCCGTAATTCGAACGATACGAGTAGAATATTCGTACGAAACGGTCAATCCAAATAATTAAAAACAATCGGCATACCTTTCAAATTATTCGAATACAATATATTCGAATGTGCACGAATACGTTATTATTCGAATACGGCGATTCGAATACCAGAATAACAATGGTATTCGAATATTCGAACATTATTGGCGTATTCGCGAATTATTTGTGTCTCTCAATTATTCGAATATTCGAATAGTGCCAAATAATTCGAATCACAGTCCGAGCCCTACAACATAGTGAAATATAGGTCAAAACGAGAGATCAGCAGCCATATTGTCTTGTAACCAAGATGGCTCAGCTTCAAAAGTCACTTCTGCAGTATAATATGGTAATAGTCTATCAACTTTAAATTTTAAACGGGCCATGTTCTTTAGAACAGCTCAAACCTTTCTTGGTTCAATAATCGGAACTGGTGTGTACCAAGTTATGGATTATAAAGCTTGCATAATTCACACGGCCACCATCCTGAAATGGTATGGCTGATGACCTTGTAGTTTTTGCGCAAGACGCGACCCATATGAAGGGATGTTTTTACCAGATTTGGTAAAAATCCGATGATTAGTTAGGTCGTAATTTAATTTTATGTTTTGACCATTTGAGTGGCCGCCATTAAGGTTTGGTAAAGATGACGCCAATATGAAACATGGCACTGAGGTGCTCTCTGCTACCTCTGTAACAAATTTCGTTCAATTCGGTTTCGTCGTGTTTGAATTTATAGAGGGGGGGGGGGCAGGACAGACATACAGAGCACAACTTTTGGCCCAGTGTAGATCTCATTTAGTCTATTTTCATTTTTTGCAAAAATAGAAAGTAGGCTAAAAATAACATGGAACACTTAGTTGTAGATAATGAAATAAATATCCCGTTAATATAATTATGTCTGTATAAAAGAGTTGTTGCAGTTGTTTATTAAGAGTCTTTACCACATCGTGTACTTGGGTGTGTGTGGAAGTTGTCTAATAACCTGAGTTTTTGTGATGGCTTTACTGGTGTATGTATTTATAATTGGGGATAATATTGGGAAGGAGGTGGCCGTGGCCTTATGTTACGAACTATCCTTGTATTTGCCTGGAGCGGAAGTGGAAAAATACGGAAAACCACTTGCATGATGACTGAGGAGGGAATCGAACCCTCCTCTTCTCAGTTTTTCCTCACGAAGCTGAGTGTACTCGTTCAAGCCCTCAGATCATAATTACATTTCT
This sequence comes from Meconema thalassinum, assembly GCA_946902985.2. Taxonomy (NCBI): domain Eukaryota; kingdom Metazoa; phylum Arthropoda; class Insecta; order Orthoptera; family Tettigoniidae; genus Meconema; species Meconema thalassinum. The sequence continues at coordinate 61,764,096 of OX336389.2, read as the reverse complement.
TGGCAGAGCCGGGAATCGAACCAAGACCTCCGGGGCAACAGTCAAGAATGCTAGATGGTACAGCAGGAGGTGGCCTGAATGAAAGGGAAAGCTACCTAGTCTCAGTATGAAAATACAGTAAATGTTCGTCAAATCGAAGACCGTGAATGACCTCATGGAACTTGAATTTCAAAATTTAGACGATGACAACCGGTAAACGTTTAGCGATTATCTCTCAGCAGTAGTATTCGTGATATGGTTTAATAGATACTTGACATCCACATCATCAGCCCAGTGTAATTAGGTGTACAGTGCTTCATGGGGCCCATACTAGTGTGTGGTGGTCACGGCCTCAATTTAGTTTGGAGTAGGAATCGGAAACCACTGAATCCTGTTCCCAGAATTAAGTCAGGAATTGAATCCACTTCTCCTAGTTAATCCCACAAGCCTGAGTGCAGCGTGCACCCTGTTGAGATCTTAGAACAGAAGTAACCTTTATAGTAACACTAGCTGAAGTACCCGTGCTTCGCTACGCGTCAAAAATAAATTAAAATGTGAAGGTGACAGTTAAAACAGGGGATAGGCGAGGTGCTGCGCATAGGGAGATTAAGGATGGAACATTTTGTCCAACTACACCTTTCGGCTTTGACCGTGTTTTATAGCACAAATTTAGGTTTTACTCGCTAACCGGTGGAGATACCTTTCGGATAGAAAATGTAATTTTAAACCTCGTATATGCCATCAAAAGTTTGCTATTTCTTAGTGTTCACTTTTTATTTGAAATGGAAATATGAAAGTTTGAAACCAAAGGGTGTAGTGACGTCACTAAAATGGTCGCCATCTTTAAATAGTGCAAAGTATTGAAATCAAAAGTAGCCTATATGTTAACCAGGTAAATCAGCTACTTCAATGTAAAATTCATGTAAAGCGGACCAGTGGTTCTTGCGTGATTGAGTAGTACACAGACACACACCATCTCATTTTTAGCCTCGCTTCTCTCGCGTCATAGTCGTGTCATATTGTTATTCAATGAAATGCAGGTTTAACCCCGTTAACACCCCTTTAGAACCTGAATATCCAAAAATCCCTCCTTAGTAGACTCTTTCGACACACAACAAACATATCCCCTTCTTCTAACTTTAATAGTTTTGGTTGGTCGATGAGAGTGAACATCCAAAAATCCTTCCTTAGTGGACGTTTTTCTTCCAGAATTTCACCCCTCCCCATAGGCCCCTTAAATTGGATTTATGAAAAAACGGTCGAACACCTACTTATTTTAATTATTTATTCATTTATTTATTTATTTTTAAGCTGATTGAAACTCGGAGAAAATCAAACTCCTCGCCTATGTCGTTTAAGAGATACACGCTCCGTTAGGAATCTTTCAATCCCCACTTTTAATCCCTTTCACCTCATAATATACACCACATCGAAAAACTATTAGACATGTGTCAGCTTATTTTTAATGATTAGTATATATGCCAAGTATCACATCCCCAAATGAAACCACTCGTGAGATATTGTTATTCAATGAAATGCACTTTTACCCCTTTAACACCTCTTTAGAACCTGAATATCCAAAACCCTTTCCTTAGTGGACGTTTTCGACATACAACGAACATATCCCCAAAATTTCATGTTTCTAACTTCAATAATTTTGGCTGGGCGATGATGAGTGTGTGAGTCAGTCAGGACATTTTCTTTCATTTATTTTTGAGAATTTCACCCCTCCCCATGAACCCCTGAAATTGGATTTATGAAAAAAATACGGTCGAACACCTATTTACTTATTTAAAGCTGTTTTTTCCCCTGAGTTTGATGAGTGAGTAAGTGAGTCAATCAGTTAGGACTCTTTCTTTCCTGTTTTTTCCCCCCAAATTTCACCCCTCCCCATGGGCCCCTTAAATTGAATTTATGAAGAAATGGTCGAACACCTATTTACTTATTTTTTAAGCTGCCTTTTCCGCTGAATTTCAAACTTATCGCCTATGTTGAATAAGAGATACAGTACATGCTCCGTTAAGAATCCTTCATCCCCAATTTTCTCCCCTTTCACCTCATAATATACACCATATTGATAAACCCTTAGACATATGTCTGCTTATTTTGAATGATTAGTTTATATGCCGAATATCACATCCCCAAATGAAACAACTCGTGAGATATTGTTGTTCAATGAAATGCAAGTTTAACACCCTTAACACCCCTTCAGAACATGAATATCCAAAAATCCATCCTTAGTGGACTTTTTCGACATACAACGAACATATCCCCAAAATTTCAAGTTTTTAACTGCAATAGGTTTGCTGGGGGATGATGAGTGAATATCCAAAAATCCTTCCTTAGTGGACTTCTTTCCCCAGAATTTCACCCCTCCCCATGAGCCCCTTAAATTGGATTTATGAAAAAACGATCGAACACCTATTTACTAATTTTTCAAGCTGATTTTTCTCCCTGAGATTCATACTTTTTGCCTCTGTCTTTTAAGAGATACTTGCTCCGTTAAGAATCCTTCAACACTCACTTTTCACACATACACCTCATAATATACACCACATCGAAAAACCCTGAGACATGTGTCTTCTTATTCTTAATGATGAGTTTATATGCCGAGTATCCCATCCCAAAGGAAACCAATCGGGAGATATTGTTATTCAATTAAATGCAAGTCTACCCCCTTTACACCCCTTTAGAACCTGAATATCCAAAATTCCTTCCTTAGTGGACGTTTTCGACATACAACGAGCATAGCCCCAAAATGTCATGTTTCTAACTTCAATAATTTTGGCTGGGCGATGATGAGTGAGTGAGTAAGTCAGGACACTTTCTTTCAATTATTTTTCAGAATTTCACCCCTCTCATGAACCCCTTAAATTGGATTTATGAAAAAAAAACGGTCGAACACCTATTTACTTATTTTTGAGCAGTTCGTCCCCCCTGAGTTTGATGAGTGAGTGAGTTAGGACACTTTCTTTCCTGTCCCCCCCCCCCCCAGAATTTCACCCCTCTCCAAGGGTCCCTTAAATTGGATTTATGAAAAAACGGTCGAACACCTATTTACTTATATTTTAAGCTGTTTTTTCCGCCGAATTTCAAACTTCTCGCCTATGTCGTTTAAGAGATACACGCTCCGTTAAGAATCCCTCAACCCCCAATGTTCACCCCTTTCACCTCATAATATACACCACATCGATAAACCCTTAGACATATGTCTGATTATTTTAATGATTAGTTTATATACCGAATATCACATCCCCAAAGAAACAACTCATGAGATATCGTTATTCAATGAAATTCACGCTTACCCCCTTAACACCTCTTTAAAACCCGAATAAACAAAAATCATTCCTTACTTGACGTTTTCGACATACAGCGAACATATCCCCAACATTTCATGTTTCTAACTTGAATAGTTTTCGCTGGGCGTGATGAGTGAGTGAGTCAGACAGGACATTTTCTTGCAATTATTTTTACCAGAATTTTACCCCTCCCCAAGGGCCCCTTAAATTGGATTGATGAAAAAACGCTTGAACACCTATTCATTTATTTTTAAGCTGCCTTTTCCCCCTGAGTTTGATGAGTGAGTGAGTTAGTCAGCCAGTTAGGACACTTTCTCTCCTTTTTTCCCCCAGAATTTCACCCCACCCCATTGGCCCCTTAAATTAATTTATGAAAAAATGGTGGAACACCGATTTACTTATTTTTAAGCTGATTTTTTTCGCTGAGTTTCAAATTTCTCGCCTATGTCGTTTAATAGATAGGCCTACACGCTTCGTTAGGAATCCTTCAACCCCCACTTTTCACCCCTTTCACCTCATAATAATACACCACATCGAAAAGCCCTTAGACATATTTCTGCTTATTTTTAATGATTAGTTTATATGCCGAGTATCACATCCACAAATGAAACCACTCGTGAGATATTGTTATTCAATGAAATGCAGGTTTAACCCCCTTAAGACCTCTTTAGAACCTGAATATTCAAAAATCCTCCCTTAGTGTATGGTTTTGACATACAACGAACATATCCCCAAAATGCCATGTTTCCAACTTCAATATTTTTGGCTGGGCGATGATGAGTGAGTGAGTGAGTCAGGACATTTTCTTTAATTTTTTTTTCTTCAGAACTTCACCCCTCCCGATCAACCCCTTAAATTTGATTTATCAAACAAACTGTCGAACACATATGTACTTGTTTTTAAGCAGTTTTTCCCCCTGAGTTTGAAGAGCGAGTGAGTCAATCGGTTAGGACACTTTCTTTCCTGTTTATTTTTCCCAGAATTTCACCCCTCCCCATGGCCCCCTTAAATTGGATTTATGAAAGAACGGTCAAACACCTATTTACTTACGTTTTATGCTGATTTTTTTCCGATAAGTTTCAAACTCCTCGTCTATGTCGTTTAAGGGATACAGGCTCCGTTAGGAATCTTTCAACCCCCACTTTTCACCCCTTTCACCTCATAATATACACCACTTCGTAAAACCCTCAGACACGTGTCTTCTTATTTTTAACCCGTGGCTCATGATCTCAAGATTAACGGTCACGTTAAACTACAAGCTTCCTTCCTTTTTTTTTCTTATTTTTAATGATGAGTGCATATGCCGAGTATCACATCCCCCAATGGAACCAATCGGGAGATATTGCTATTCAATGAAATGCAGGTCTAACCCCTTAACACCCCTTTAGAACCTGAATATCCAAAAATCCTTTCTTTGTGGGCGTTTGCGGCCCTTGAGGAAGCTGCATACCAAATTTCATTCCAATCCGTTGAGCGGTTTCTGAGATTTCGTGATGAATGTGTGAGTGAGTGAGTGAGTGGTATTTGACAAATATCTAGTAGATAGTGTCAAGTCTTTGTTATGCTATACTCGGTTGACAGTGCTGTGTGAGCAGTTGAGTAACTAACGGGATTTCAAGTAAAGCTCCTCATTTTCTATACCGGTAGTGCAGAGCGCAACTGGCATCCAGTCGGCCGTGTCTCGACTTGAGCTATGTTGCCATGGAAACTATCTGCCTTGCCATTCCTTCATGAGTATATTTTATGAATTTATTAGCCTTTGCTCGAGTGCAAAAGGGCCGAAATCAGAAGAATGAGAATGACTAACGAAAATGCATGTAGACAGCGGATCCTTCTGGGTCCTAAACTATGTGTATGCTAATTTTGGTTGAGATTGGTGGAATGGTGTGGATTTGAATACGGAACCAACCCACCCACCCACATACACACATACAGACTTTCACTTTTATATATAAGATAGCACCATTTTCCTCCTGACTAGCATCTGTATGTAGCTCAATGCTACTACCCTACCAGGGAATTGTTACCGCTAGATGGAGAGCGCAGCTATTGTGTCTACATTACCTCATCTCGCCTCGTTATGGCTGCAGTGAGCGGCTTGCGGGGCAAGGGGGGGGACTCATGTACAGTCATAGGCTACAATGAGAACACACCGCACAGCGCACGGCCCAGCATGAATCAGGCACACAAATAACATCCATCGCAGGTGTGTGTCTGGGCGGAGCGCATTAGTTCCTATTTCCACCATCGGTAACAATTCGCTGGTCGGGTAGAACTTTCCATTGTGTATGTGATAGGAGGCAGTTCTTCCGACTCACTGGAAGCTCACTCATCGATTTTGATAAGAATGAACACAAAGGAAAAGATTTTCTGAAATACCCTGTTAGTCCATGGTACTCTGGATTTGTTTAGTGTTGGCTATATTCGCTATCGTTTTACCCTCCAGGGTTGGCTTTTCCCACGGACTAAGCGAGGGATCCCAGCTCTACCGCCACTGAGGGCAGTGTCCTGGAGCTTGAGACTCTGAGTCAGGGATAAAACTGGGGTGTGTGACCAGCACTACGCCCAGGCGGCCTCACCTGCAAAGCGAACAGGGGGCCTGATGAAGGGATGGGAAGAGTGGGAAGGTTAGGTAAGGAAGTGGGAAGGAGGCGGCTATGGCCTTACAGTAGCAACCATCCCGGCATTTGGCCAAAGACGAAGTGGGAAACCACGGAAAACCACTTCGAGGATGGCTGAGGAGGGAATTGAACCCCCTCTACTCATTTGGGTCACCCGAGGCTGAGTCGACCCCGTTCCAGTCCTCATACCACTTTTTCAAATTTCGTGGCAGAGCCGGGAATCGAACCCAGGACCTCCGGGGCGACAGCTAACCATGCTGACCGCTACGCTACGGAGGCGAAGTGTTGGCTATGCATTCGCATGTTCCAGGAACTCCACTATTCATTTTAAAATTTACATTCACTACTGAACATTTCTAGCCGAAATATTTAGCTGTTTATAGCACAAGGTTAAGTCTCCGTGGCTTAGGCGGCAGCAAGCCGGCCTCTCACCGCTGGGTCCGTGCTTCAAATCCCGATCACTCCACGTGAGATATGTGCCGGACAAAACGGAGGCAGACAGGTTTTTCTCTGGGTACTCCGGTTTTCCCTGTCAAAAGTTTCATTCCAGCAACACTCTCCACTATCATTTCATTTCATCTGTCATTCATTTAATCATTGCCTCAGAGGAGTGCGACAGGCTTCGGCTGCCGGCATAGTTCATATCCTCGCCGCTAGATGGGGACTTAATTCATTCCATCCCTGACCCGCTCGACTGGAAGAAGGCGTGGATTTTCATTCCCAGCACTATACCGCTGAGCTATGGAAGAGGTGGTTGTCCATAACCCTCTACACTACCACATAGAGGCTATGGCTTTCTAATGTTGTTAATTTGATAATGTACAGTATGCTTAGCGTTTGTACCCCACAAGAGGAGGTTGGGAAACTTCAAAGCGACCACCTCAGAGTCTAGCAGCTAAAAACAACAACAACCACGAAACATTATAACGTGAGTGTTAGAAATAAGATATTCTTGTAGGTTGTTGTTGCTTATTTAGGGGTTGAGACATCATAGTCAAGTAGCTTCGTTTAAATATGTGTGTAAACCTATGTTATTGAGGTGTCTGTAGTAGTGTAATTCAGGTTGAGAATTGGGAAGAGGGTGACGAGGGTTTAAGTTAGGAACCATCCAAACATTTTTCCTGGCGGGAAAGCACGGCAAACGAAATCTAGAATGCTTGAGATGGGAATCGAACCCGCCTTTCTTCAGTTTTTACCTCACATGGCAGAGTAGGCTACGCCCCATTCCAACACTAATTTATTTTCTTGGCATAGCTAGTAAGGAGTTTGGAACATCTTGGTTATCTGTCTTGTGTACGTGGGTGTGTATGGAAACTTTCGGATAACCTGTATGCATGTGATGACTGTAATATTGTGTGGATTTATAATCGAGGTAGGATTTGGGAAGGAGGTGACCGTGGCCTTAAATTAGGAACCGTAGTCATCAGGACTGTGTAGCGACCAACATTCTTTGCTCAGACCCCAAAGTTCCAGGTTCAATTTCCGGCTCTTACAGGTTTGTGAAAATTCGTCCTCATCAGTGACTAAAATCAAACTTTGGGAGACAAATCTTACATTCTTAATTAGGGTTAAAATAGTTAATGAATGTGGAAAGCTTAATTTTTAAATTATAATAATTTGACCAGGTCTGTAACATCTCTGAAATATTTATTTTAATTCAATATCATATTTGTCCTCCAGGGAAGCTTGGAGCAGATCCTCTGTGTTCACGCCCGTGATTGGGATGAAATGAATGATGAAAACGTAAAAAACACACCGTCCTCGAGCCATGAAAACCAACCATTAGAGTATTCTTTGGAATACACGTTTAGTTAGAGTTAGCAATTGCTGGTCTTTGCTTTTTTTCTTTCATTGATTCTTTCTTTCTCTTCTCGCAGACACCAACAGTGATCCCTTTGAATTCCCTTTTTCTTTGAATGTATATTCATATCTGTATAAGTTTGTTTCAGTTGTATTCTCTGAGAAGTAGCGACGCTCCGCGTGGCAGCCTGCCGAAGTTTTGGATTCATCAATCTCAAGAGGACTTACACACCGGTCAAGCAGATGTCGTACCTGTTGTCACGTATCATCTCCATGAAGATTTATTTGATGCACTCCATTGTCATAGTGTTGAATATTTGATTTTTTCCTATGTTTCCTACACTGTTTAGACTCTTATGTGTCCTTCCCCCACTCCTTCGTCTTTCGGGCACGCTCGTGTGCTTCTCTACTGGCTCCACTTCTCGCACGGACTTCGAGTGAACAGTGTGTCCTCTTTCAGAGGCCTAGCTCCTCTAAAACTGAGGTAAAATTTCAAATCGGTGCCATGTCTGATTTTTAAAAGTAACGGCTACGAGGATCTTCCAGCATTAATCATCATGCAAGTTAAGTAACTCATACATTGATTTTAATCATCTTTTAAGGAAGGTTTTAAACAACATATATATATGCAGTGTTAAGATTTTCGAAAACTTGTGAAATAACTGCCCACGAGGGAATTGTCATGCCTAAGCTAACTATGCTTATTTTCAAATTTAAATTTTGGTGCTTCTTGTACTAAATAGGGGATGCCTTCCTTAAAACGAGGGATTACTACCGCCCCATTTGACTATCACTACAGTTCTGGAACTTTCCATTCAAATTAAACTGTCAACCGTGTGAACAATCCATATTGTCTAAATTACCAAAACTTTAAGTGAAACCGAATTATTAACTGCAATCCAAAAATTTCTAACGCAATAAAACTATTCAAGTCAAACCTAATGATGTCATAAACTGCAATATCAAGACTACTTACTGCTAAACCCCATCAAAGTGTAATATGATGAACCCATCTTACTGCAATAGTGAAATCTTTCAGTCAACAAACTTTAGTGTAAAAACAGTGTCCGTTCAAAAATCTACCGCGTCGCGATTCGTTCGTATAAATAAAACTGGCCAGGACTCTATCCTACAACTCCCATTATTTCAATCCTTTTTTTTAATGTGTAACATCTTTCCGCTCGGTTGCTGGATAGTTTTGTGGGAGTGATTTTGAAAATTGGGGACGGAAGTGAATCTGGCGGAAGTGGATCGAACAGAAGTGGATCGGACGGAAGTGAAGACGCACTGCCAGAAAAATAGGACGGAAGTGAATCGGGTGGAAGTGGATCGAACGGAAGTGGATCGGACGGAAGTGAAGACGCACTGCCAGCTGGATGTACAATTGAAAATGTGTGTATTGGAAACAAGGCAGTGTGTGCTCTGTAGCGCGAGGATGTTATGGCAATACAGTAGGCAGTGCATTTAGCAGGCACTGGTTTGACGAGCACAGTGGCAAATGTTTCACCGACTTTCATTTGTCATTGAGCAGTTTATGAAGCTTCACGTTCAAGGTTGAATATCACATGGGGTAAGACAAAGACGACAAATGACATTTAAGTAAGCGGCATTATTGTCAAGCTGTGGGTGAGTAGTCAAATATTAAATGCATAACAGAATGTTGTTATATGAGTGAAATAAAAGCTGTATTTTCATCATATGTGAGACTAGGTCATTTCATGATTGTAGGAAGCCATGTTTTGATTGTTTACGACGAACTGTTTGAGAGCCTTGAGAATAATGAATGTTATAGTTACTGAGGAATGTGCTCACAGTAGTTGAGAGTACTGTCGACGTTGTGTGTCACTTTGTTAGTATGAATTATTAATGTAAAAGGAAGGAAGGAAGCTTGTAGTTTTGCGTGTCCGTTAATCTCACGATCATGATCCACGGTACCTCCCTTTTACGTGGAATGAGAACCACAGGACATGGCATTTAAATTCGAAAATCTCACATGTATTGACCGGGAATCAAACCCTGTGTTCCTTGGTGAGAGACTAACAGCTTAACCGCTGCGCCACGAATGTGACAGTAGCACGTCTCCAATTCAATCTATAGATTCATCATAGTACCAGTATGAAAATGGAGTGTAAATTAACATTTTAAGAATGTCCAAGCTGTGTAGTATACTAGTAGGATAACATGTCAGATGTTACACATCATATGCGACTACTGTAAGGCTCGTATCTTTTTTTCTAATTACTTAAGGTGTATTTAACTTGTCATTTCTCTATGAGGCCTCGCTTAACATTAAGCGCCCTCCCAACTTTTTCCATGTAAAACGTATTCACTCTCTTTAAATAACCGTGGTTAATTCACGTTTTTATAAGCAAGTTTGTCCTACCGCAATCAGGAAGTTCTGATTTTCCAATTGTTAAATGGTTATCTAATTTGTTTAATCCAGGCTTCACAAAAGGTGACCTGCTCCATTTGAATGTATCATATATTCAATTCTGTTTAAATAACAGAGGTTATAGAAACCTCTTATTATTCTCCTTTTTTTTCTTATCCTGCTTGCTAAGGAATTTATAGCCTTTTCGTCTACAAAAAGGGCATTTTCTAAGTATTTGGTGTTCTGCAGACCAATACTACGAAATATTAAACAAATTGTAATACATCTACTATTTTCCTTATATGCTTCAATTTCTTAATTGTAAGCACATTTTTTTAAACCCCTTGTTAGGTTTTAGTGCTTGTGAAAGGTTAGAAACCTTAAATTTTTTTAAAACTATTGTTAATTGTAAACTTTCTTGCTACTACAGGTCTGAGACCTGGAAATTGTCATAAAACAAATAATTTTTTCTTAGCTCAAAATAGATTTAAAATCGAATTGTTACTATTCTCAAATACTATCATTTGTTAAATATATTTCTTACTATTTGTTTTCTACTTCTATTTCTAGAAAAACTGTTACACAGGACCTTCTCTTCCCTACTGTCTTTCTTGAATCATTCTATGATCAAGAAAAAGGCAAATCCCCGAATGATAAGTTTAATAAAAACTCTTATCACTTGTTGCGTTTAAAACAAAACTTCCAATAACAACATTTATAAAGTTTCTCTTAGCTATCTCAGCTAATTCTAATAAACTATTAAGGCAAGTATAGATCGCTCTGCCAGCTTCCTATTTGTGGAGATTTTCTCTTTGACTTCTATTTTTTTTTTCTTAGTCGTTTACTCTCCAGGTTGGTGGAACCCACGGACTCAGCGAGGGAACTCACCACTACCGCCTCTACGGGCAGTGTCCTAGAGCTGGGAACATCTAATCGGAGCGGATACAACTGGTGAGGTGTGATTGGCACCTCGCCCAGGCGGCCTCACCTGCAAAGAGAACAGGGGCCTCATGAGGGAAGGTAATGGATGGTCAGGATGGATAGGCAAGGAAGAGGGAAGGAGGCGGCCGTGGCCTTGAAGAAGGTACCATCCCGGCATTTGCCTGAAGACGAAGTGGGAAACCACGGAAAACCACTTCGAGGATGGCTGAGGTGGGAATCGAACCCCCTCTACTCATTTGGAACACCCGAGGTTGAGGAGACCCCGTTCCAGTCCTCATACCACTTTTCAAATTTCGTGGCAGAGCCAGGAATCGAACCCAGGACCTCCGGGGCGGCAGCTAACCATGCTGACCCCTACGCTACGGAGGCGACACTTCTAATTTACTGTTCAAATTTTGGTTTTGTTCAAGTTCGGTTTGAGATTTTTCCTCTGTTCTAAACATTTAGTTGGCGTCCTGCTGGGTAAGAGTTTAGCCTGCTTTAGATGCAACAATTGGTACTCTTTCAAAATGTCCACTAATAATAAAAATATTGCTAAAAGCAATAGAGTTGCTTTACCTCTGCCCACTCGGGGGGCATTCGGCCGTTCTGTCGGAGATCCAACAGTGTTAGGAAATATAATTTTTTGACTAATTTAAGCATTCCTAGCATTTTAGAATGCTTCAGAAAATCTCACCCTTTTGAAGGGAAAATACGTAAATCCCTTCCACCTTATATATCCTTGCTTGCTAGCACACTATCTATCCCCATAGTACTCAAATACTTGCTCGGGAGGGAAAGAGCGAATAGCGATAGCCTGCAGAAAACCGTAGCTCACGCCGCTCTCTCCATCAACGATGTCCGAGCTCCCTCTTACTTTAGTTGCTTCACGGGCTTCGCCCAGTGTAATCCGTCTTTGGATTAGTATTTTCTTATTAACTTTTATTGGATTCTCTTCCTCTCTGCCTAAAATTGTTTCCACTCCTAAATCCATCTCCTTTTCTTTCTCATCATCTTCCCTCAGGTAGTGTTGACACTCAGTATTAACCTACCAACCATTGGAGATGAAATTTTCCATTGTACAAGCTGGAATCGAACCCGGGACCATTCGGGCCAAACCTTAGCATGTCAACCATTTAGTTACGGAGCCAGAATATGCTCATATGTTTGAGTCTTGTTGTTTGGGTCCGCTTTATAGGTTATTTCATTTGGACCAAATAGATGGTAGTAGGCTAGTTTGTGCTGATATATCACTGATATTAATTGTGGAGTAACTCATACATTTCATTACAGGTGTGTATTGTGCCTTGTGGTATAGGGGTAGCGCGATTGCATCTCGCCCGGAGGCCTCAGGCTCGATCCTTGGCTCTGCAAGGGATTTTGGAAATTGTCGTGAGGGTTGGAACGGTGTTCATTCAGCCTCGTGAGGGTAAGTGAGTAACTGCCTGATCAGAGAGCAGTGCCCTGGACATGAAACCCTAGATTAACGGCCGAGGGGATCTGTCGGGCTGACATCTGTACGTCGAATGGTTGAGCAGCGTTTGCTTGGTACGCCAAGGCGCATAATGGGCTGTATTGCCACGGTGTTAAGTTGATTCATTGTGTCCATACCGACAGTAGTGGCTACGCTGGCTAAAGCGCAGTGTTAGGTCATGGGGCCAAGCTCTCTGCTGACTCGGTAGACGCGTGGGTTCGAGCCCCACCGTCGGCCGTCCTTGAAATGGTTTTCCGTGGTTTCCCATTTTCAACACCAGGCAAATGCTGGGACGGTACCTTCTGACAGACCACGGCCGCTTCCTTCCACATCCTTCACCAATTTCATTCACCTTAATCAATTTCATCTCTCATCCCGACGCGCAGGTCGCCCACGGGCGTCGAATAGAAAGACCTGCACTAGGTCTCTGAGGAGACCACACGAAAAAAAAAAATGTGTCCATAAACTCAACCGGTTAAATAGGCGTATTGAGTTAAAATACTGTCCTAGATCTCTTCAATTGCCAAAATCAGTCTGCGAAGTTAATCCGGCCCCGTGCCTAGTTGGCCCAAAGGTCCTGGGTTCGATTCCCCTTCTATAGTTGATTTCGCTGGCTCGGGGACTGGGTATTTGTGTTGTTATCAAGAACGAAATACAGAAATTTAAGTTAAACAACAAGTAACTTTTTAAAATAGATAAAATCTGCAGCAGGTTCCTGGTTGCAAGCACGTAGCAAGGCTTACGGTAGTCAGCATCTCCAGCGGCTTGATCCTCTCATTTCCAGAGAATAAATAATGTAGAGCGGAGCACGAACTTACGGTTCGTAAACCGAGGGCAACATTTTTTTTTGTCTTGAATGTTGCCTGGACAGCTACGGTAAGTTTTTTAAAATGAATTCTCTTCGAGTATTGCCCGCCGCGTTGCGTAGTGGCTAGCATTCTTGACTTTGAGGCCCTGGTTCGATTCCCGGCTCTGGGCTGAAGGCTGGAACGGGGTACAGTCAGCCTCGAGAGGCAAAACTAATAAGATGCGGGTTCAATTTCACACTCAGCCCTCCTGGAAGTGTTTTTCCGTGGTTTCCCAATTCTACTCCGGGCGAATGCCGCGATGCTTCCTAACTTAAGGTTACGGCCCCCTCCTTACCAATCCTCATCTAAATTACAAATACACACTGCCATGATAATAATACAGGTTATCAGACAAATTCCACAAAACACACACCTAAGAACACGGGGATACATGGCCACGATGTCGAAAAGCCCCCAGAATGAAACAACAACAACATAATAATATGACCGTGTCTGCAGTTTACTTAATACAATGAAGAGCAAATGGAAATACATTACCTGTTATCTGTTTCTTCTCAAACTCAATATTTCGTAAGTGGAGAATCACTATACTGCTGACTCCTCCTTGCTACATATTCTGGTATCAAGAGAAAGTCTAGAAGATAACAAGTAGTTCCGTGAAGAACTAAAGTCTATTTTCATATATCCTACTTAAGTTAATTGCCTCTATTAACGTATACAATTTCAGTTTGATTGCTGTAATAGATTCGTAGATATTGAGAACTGTCTAATATTTCGGATTATCACCATGTTGGATTTTTATATATGTAGGTTTTAGAGTTAAGTACTGTTACATGAAGATTATTGTGTACGTGTAGTATTCAAACTTCAATCGCATGATTAGGAACCAAGAAGTAAAAAAGAGATTTTAAAATTTCGCCCAGCTGGCATCTTGTGGCTATGGAAAGAATTGAAATAAATTAGATGCCAGCGGATTAACATTTGTATAAGCATTTACTGTATCCCGTTTCACTACACTCGGATGGTTAAATTGCGAGAAACGACCATTTAAATATTTATATTTTGCGTCACCGCCATGTTGGATTTGTGATCACCAGGTTATTGAAAGTCCTATAGGTGAACTTAGCCCCTATGAACATAAAAAAATTCAGTTTGATTGCTGTAATAGATTCGTAGATATTGAGAACTATCTAAATAATTCGGTTGGTCGTCATGTTGGATTTTTATATGTATAGGCAATAGAGTAATGTACCATTAAAAGAATATTATTGCGTAGGTTCATTATTCAATCGTTCACTTTGATCGCATGATTACGACACAAGAAATAAAAACTTAATTTTAAAATTTGCACAGCCGCCATCTTGAGAATATATAAACAATTGAACTAAATTAGATGCCAGTGCATTACAATGTGTATACACATTTTCTGTACCCAGTTTCATTGCGTATGGATGATTAAATCGCGAGAAAAGCCTATTTAAAACTTTCAACTTCGCTTGGCCGCCATGTTCGTTTTGTAGTTAGGAGGTTTTGAAGGTCTTATAAATGAATTTTCAATAGTTCCCCTGATCTACGTACAAAATTTCAGGGTGGTATCGGTAATAGTTTCGTAGATATAGAATTCCGGTGAAATATTTTGCACAGCCGCCATCTTGAGGTTATGTAAACAATTGAACAAAATTAGACGCCAGTGCATTGCAATTTGTATAAACATAGAATGTACCAAGTTTCATTGCGTTTGGTTGGTTAAATCGCAGGAAACTTCTATTTAAATGTCGCAAATTAGCTTGGCCTCCATGTTGGATTTGTAGTTACCAGATTTTCGAAAGTCTCTTAGGTGAACTTCTAGTAGTTCCATTTATCACCGTACACAATTTCGGGGTGATATCGGTAATAGTTTCGGAGATATTGAATGCTGGTGAAATATTTCGCACAGCTGCCATATTGGATTGGTGAGACGTAACGAAAATTCAAGGGCACGGTCGGGGTCGGCCAAAATGTTGCTATAACCTTACCGAGTTTCATTAAAATATCTATAGCCGTTTAGAAGTTATTAGGGGGAAACACACACATCACACAGACACACATACGCACCCACACACACGCGGACAAAAGGTGATCTCATAAGCCTATTTTTTCATAAAATGAAAATAGGCTAAACAAGTAGTTCCGTGAAGAACCAGCGCCTATTTTCAAATATCCTACTTATGTTAATTGCCACTATCAACATACAAAATTTCAGTTTGATTGCTGTAAAAGATTCCTAGATATTGAGAACCGACTAAATACTTCGGATGGTCGCCATGTTGGATTCTTATATATGTAGGTCTTAAGAGTTATGCACGTTATGCACTGTTACATGAAGATTATTGTGTACGTGTAGCATTCACACTTCAATCGCTTGATTAGGACACAAGAAGTAAAAACGAGATTTTAAATTTTCGCACTGCTGCCCTCTTGTGGTTATGGAAACAATTAAAATAAATTAGATGCCAGTGGATTTACATTTTTATAAGGATCTACTGTACCAAGTTTCACTGCACTCGGTTGGTTACATTGCGAGAAACGTCCATGTAAATATTTATAATTTCGTCACCGCCATGTTTGATTTGAGATCACCAGGTTATTGAAAGTCATAAAGGTGAACTTATGTTCATAGCCGCTATGAACTTTAAAAAATCAGTTTGATTGCTGTGATTGATTCGTAGATATTGAGAACCGTCTAAATATTTCGGATGGTCGCCATGTTGGATTGTTATAGAGTTATGTACCATTCAAGAAAAATGATTGCGTAGGTTCATTATTCAAACTTTCACTTTGATCGCATGATTCGACACAAAAAATAAAAACTTAATTTTAAAATTCGCATGGCTGCCATCTTGAGGTTATGTAAACAATTGAACTAAATTAGATACCAGTGCATTACAATGTGTATGAATATTTGTTGTACCAAATTTCGTTGCGTTTGGATCATTAAATTGCGAGAAAAGTCTATTTAAAACTTTCAACTTCGCTTGGCCGCCATGTTCGTTTTGTAGTTAACCGGTTTTTGAAAGTCTCATAGATGAACTTCCAGTAGTGCCCTTTATCTCCGTACAAAATTTCAGAGTGATATCAGTAATAGTTTCGGAGATATAGAATGCCGGTGAAATATTTCGCACAGCCTCCATCTTGAGGTTATGTCAACAATTGAACGAAGTTAGATGTCGGTGCATTACAATGTGTATAAACATATACTGTACCAAGTTTCATTGCGTTTGGTTGGTTAAATCGCGAGAAACGTCTATTTAAAAGTCGCAAATCCGCTTGGCTGCCATGTTGGTTTTGTAGTTATCAGGTTTTCGAAAGTCACATAGGTGAACTTCTAGTAGTTATCTTTATCACCGTACAAATGTTCAGGGTGATATCGGTAATAATTTCGGAGATATTGAATGCTGGTGAAATATTTCGCACAGCCGCCATGTTGGATTGGTCAGACGAAAAAACAATTGAAGGGCACAGTTGGGGTCGGCCAGAATGGTGCTATGACCTTACCGAATTTCATTGAAATCGCTCCAGCCGTTTAGAAGTTATTAGGGGGGGCACACACACACGTCACACACACATACGCACACACAAACCCACGGACAAAAGGTGATCTCATATGCCTATTTTTTTTCATAAATTGAAAATAGGCTAAAAATGAGATAGGCTACGGTTTAATAGTCTCCAATGCACCAATGCTCCATGCTCCTAAAAGAGTTGGATATAGTTCATTAATTTAGTGGCAGATGTACGTGAAGCCCCTGTGATTACCCTGAGCCCCAATGGTTTTAGCAATGAAAAATAACCTCTACTATGCTCTAAAAATAATATATCCAGTTTCTCAGTTTAATTATGATCGCAACGGCCGTTTAGACGCGAATCCCATTAAGAGAATTTTGGTTCCCCAGTCTTCAATTCAGCTTTTTGTCGTGAATTGGGTGGTTTGTGCCTTGAGTGCAGGTTGAATACCAAGAACTGCGACGAAGTATATTGTGTAACAGCTTGTAGTTTTAGGTGACCGTTAATCTTGTGATCATGAGCCACGGGTACTAAATTTTACATGGAATTGGAACCGCAGAATATGACATTTCACTTCAAAAATCTCACATGCGTTGACCGGGAGTTGAATCCAGTCCACCTGTGAGAGAGACAAACAGCTACGCCACCACGCCCCCAGTAGGCCTATATTGTGTAAACTTATAGCGTTGATGATTCGAGTTTTTGTATATGGGGAATACACACCCATGTGCCCCCAAAAGGAAAAGGCTCTTTTTGACCTCTTAAATGAGGTGACGGTGTACCTAAGGGACCTCCAACCTCCCTTACACCCCTATCCAGTGTCCGAAAACCAAGTGTATAAACTACAAAAAATCTATGAAGATGGAAACAGCCGTTTAGATGTCAATCCTAGACAGACAGACAAACATACACACAGAAACTTTACTTCATACAGTACCTACTTAGCATTTCTACCTGTCCTTGCTCGGGATTCGACTCTAAATAAAAAGCATACAAGTTGCAGAATATAATGAAGTCGATGCAGCCTCCATACAACTCCCCTCACCTACGCAATCAGATCAAGGGACGAACGTTCAAAGTGTTTACATTAGCATGAATGTGCTATTTCTGGTGCAAAGGGGATTTTTAACGTTCCAGTAAATCTACTGACACGGCTCCCACGCATTTGCGCACCCTCAAATGCCAGCTGACTGCGCCTGGATTCGATCCTCCAACCTTGAGCACAACAAGCGTGAACGTTACCGCTGAGTCACGCAGCCAGCCGTAAGTCGGATACATGTGATGTTGACATCGTGGCATGTGTGTGCGGAATTTGTCTTATAACCAGTGGTATTGTGACGGCTGTAATAGGGTGTGTGTGTGGGTAATTCTGATGAGGATTGGGAAGTAGGTGGCCGTGGCCGTAATTTAGTAACCATCCCGTCATTCACCTGGAGTAGAAGTGGAAAACTACGGAAAACCACTTCCAGCATGGCCGAGGTTTGAATCGAACCCACCTCTTCTCAGCTTTACCTCACGAAACTGAGTGTACAGCGTTTCAGCCCTCAGACCAGTATTAAATTTCTTGGCAGAGTCAGGAATCAAATCCGGGCCTGCAGGGTGACAGTACAATATGTGAACTGATATGATGTGCTTTGTGTAAAAACCTTTAGGCACCATGTCACTTTCAGCTCGCAGTGAGGGCATGAAATTGCGATCAGCTAAAGAAAAAAGATACGAGCCTTACAGTAGTCGCATATGATGTGTAACATCTGACATAGAAGAAACCTCACGTGAAATTGCTGATACACCGGTATTTTATAGTATTATTGGCTCAAATATTAATCTATTGTTAAAGGGAGTGTTTTACAGATATTGTAGTTTATAATACGGAACTCATTTTATTAGATGATTTGTAGCTTCCACCAGCACTAGCCTAAATAAAGAATGCGATATGGATCAACTAGATTAATAGACGCGACACCGCTCATAACCTTAAATTCCTTATAAACAGGTCCTCTTCATTCACAGACCAACACGTAATTTCATATGGATTCTGTTAAAATGAGTCATATTGATATGATAAATATCGTTTAAAATGATAATCTGGTAGCAAAAATATCTACCCCGCCTAGGATTCGAACCCAAGCTCCCTAGATTCTCAGTCATACGCAATAACCCCACGGCTATTTCGACTACGCAAAAATTGTGCACAAGATGGTGTCTTATTTCCACGTTCCAATAATACTGTATTACGGAATTAAGCTTCATTTATATTTTGCTTGTTTCGATAATGTTCCTGAGTAACATTGAGTTTAAAATGCCTTATGCCAATCCAATGCCGACTACGTACAATGTTTGATATTAAGGCATTTTACCATTTAAATACTGATACGAAGACTTCGAACATGTACCATGTCATTTGTTTAAATCACCTGACACCAGAGTTCGCATGAGCGTTTTCCGTTCAGTATATCATATACATTCCACATGGCCGAGAGGGCGTCATGGTATCAATTTTCGGCACTGCGCGCTGATTGTTTCCCTTACCAATGCCAGCTGGATCGATCGATCGAGTTGGCAGTGCGTCTTATACTTCCGTTCGATCCACCACTGCCAGCTAGGGCACACTTCCATTCGATCGATCGAGCGGGCAGTGCATACTTCCGTTGTCCACCACTGCCAGCTAGTACACTTCCGTTTGATCGATCGAGCGGGCAGTGCATACTTCCGTTTGATCCACCACTGCCAGCTCGATCGTTCCTATCCACTTCCGTCCCCAATTTTCAAAATCACTCCCACAAAACTATCCAGCAACCGAGCGGAAAGATGTTACACATCAAAAACCATTGCATGTGTCGTATGCGATCTTGGTACACTGCTGACGTCCTGATGTTTGATTGGTTACAGCTTGGGTCCAAGCTCCGTGAACCTGAAGGGAATGTGGATCGCGAACGTTGAAGATTTATGATGACAGTCGTGCTGGGTCACGGTCCATGCGTAGTAACAGAACCAAATATATTGGTCAGTGACTCACTCACTCATTCGCAACACCGCAGTGGTTTGAGCAACGGTCCTATGTTAGCAGTATTGGAACAGACGGGAATACCAAATAATACGGCGGGCTGCTGACAGGCCCTTCACCTTTTGCCTGCCCCTTCTCTGCCCCTTCTCCTCAACCCGCAAGGTCACAGAGCTTGGACCCGAGCAGTACATTAAGGGAGATTCCTATACCCTTTATGGCGCAGACTTTTTTTTTCAATTTTTACTTATTTTTTTTAATTTAAATTTTCATTTCAGCTGTAATTTTTATTTTTATTTTAAATATTCAACATAATTTTTAAAATAAATTTTAAAAATTATCTATTTATTTATTAATTTTAATTTTATAATTTTAACTTTTAAATTTTATAATCTTAATTTTATTTTAATTTTTAGTGTAATTATGGTCTTTTTATTGTTTATATTTACTAGTTGAAATTTTATCCAGTTCCATAAAACTAGACATAATATTTGTTTATCAGAAATATTGCATCTACAAGAAATTTTGTTGTAATTAGGCTGCAAGTTTCAACTGCAGAGAGTTTGTTTTATATGCGACGGGGACCCTCGCTTGCCCGCTCGCCCGCGTTACGCGTCTGTCTCACGCCAGGCACTTTGCCGTTATGCGGCGCTCGCGCGGCACTGAGTCATTGAGTATAGGAATTTGTACTTAAATTTGTCCTTCAATGTGATCCTTGACCAATTATTTTGATGAACTGACTTGCGGAGAGCGATTGTCAACTTATTTTTAACAAGATTCTGCCACTGCTCACACTGCCGAATCATCCATGACAGAATTGCGTCGCATTTTCGGTACTAGGATTACAAGTCGGAACGTGTGGACTCCACGAAGCCCAGACTTATCACCATGTGACTTTTATCTGTGGGGGACGCTTAAAATAGAGTGTATGCGAGAAACCCTCTCACTATAAATGAGCTTAAAGGCTCTATTACAGATGAAATACAGTCAATCGGTGCCGAGGATCATCAGAAAGTAAATTACAATTTCATAAAGAGGTGCCAGCGACGTGTAGCAGTGAATGGCGAACAATTTCAGCACCAGCTGTGAACTAGGTAAGTACACATTCCTATACTCAATGACTCAGTGCTGCGCGAGCGCCGCATAACGGCAAAGTGCCTGGCGGGAGACAGACGCGCAATGCGGGCGAGCGGGCAAGCGAGGGTCCCCGTCGCATATAAAACAAACTCTCTGTATTAGCACCTTTGATAATAGCCTCCACACTCTTTCTATAGTAGGTGGTTAATATATAGACCACTATCCTATAAAGGGTAAAGAACGTGTCGAAATTGTGTTTTTAAGTAGGCATTCTTCATTTTAACTCTCCAGCAATTACCTTCCCACATATCGACTTGTGAGCACCATTTATAAAACCATACAATTAGTTCAGTCAAACTGCAGTGCATGGAAATTTTGGAAGTGGAAACTTTCTACTGTCGCCTCCGTAGCGTAGCGGTCAGCATGATTAGCTGCCGCCCCGGAGGTCCTGGGTTCGATTCCCGGCTCTGCCACGAAATTTGAAAACTGGTACTGCCCCCGTAATTGAATTATAGTGAGACCACGGTGGCTATTTTGGAAATTATGAAGAAAGTTATGGCTGTCATAATTATGACGTGGGTAGTCATGACGTAAGCACGGATGACGCAGACGTTATACCAGCAGGCTGCTTGAGCTGAGATTCTTTATGACGTCAGCATTTATTCGAGAAAGTTCCGAGATTTACGACGCAGTCGCAGGAAACGTGGAATCATGCTGAGGAAGAAATTATGCTATTGGAGGGGAGGCTTGAACCAATGAACGATTGTTTGAAGGAAGACGGAGATTGCTGAAACTATGGTATTTTTAATACTTTTTGAAATGCAGAATTGTGGAAATCCATTTGCAGTAGAGGCATTGTTCTGGAATTTGGTGAAAGTTATTTCCAGTTTTTGAATTTTGAAAATCCGTCAAGTATTGACGAAGTTGGAACTTCGAGCGATGACGCAGTAACTCGCTATGGAAGGGATGGATACGCCCCTTATGAAGTTTATAAAAGGCCTTGCGCAGAAGAGAGGATGCTCAATCGTCAGATCTCATATCGCATATCTCAAATCGTCATATGGTGAAACGTCGAGTGATATTAGTAGAGAGAGTCGTCTTTATAACGCGTGGTGAAGCCACCGCATAAAACGAGATTCGAGCAGACAAGCAGTGCAAGTTTACTGTGAGTAAAACTAGGTGAAGTTAAAACGCACATTATAACGCGTCTACAAGGTTAGCTATGAACAGTTAGCGGTTGCCTACAAGCTAATTCTATTGCGCAGTGCTACATTAAGCAGTGTAGGAAATTTGAACAATTTCAAGGAGTTATTTCAGAAGATATTAGCAATTTTAGACGTCTGACAAAAGTGATTTTCTCGCTACCTGAGAAGCACTTTGTATCGCCAGATCCTACGCTACGGCTGACACTGCTAGTATAACAGGGAGACTTCTGATTGCTATTGTGACACAACGCTACAGTATTATGGAGCAGTTTAATAAGGCAGTTTGTTCTTCTATCACTATAACCGAAGAGAAGATGGAAGGCTAAAGGACTTTAATGCAATTGGGACATACATTGTTGGAGTAGGATAGCAACATGGAACTTCGCTAATTGCCATTCCATACAAGCGGACATGTGGTGAACAACCATCTACACCCATGTTTCGTGGCTCAACGCTGAATACTATCAAATAGAAATGGAAACGATTTCATACTCTCTGAATATGAATATTTCTATGGAAATTACTACAAAAACTTCATGGCGATTTTCTACAAGATCTTCAGGGATTTTTCAAGAGAGGTCAGGGTTGTCCCGACTCACAAAGAAGAATTTTGCCGGAAGGATGTCTTACGTCTTCATGGAGCAGTGCAATTTCCGGAGAAGGAAGCAGTTCGATTCTCCGAGGGTGCTGTTTCCTGTTTCGAGGATGGAGCTCAGCTTTAACTTGGTGAAATGGATCCATCAGCAGTCTTCTTTGGGGAATTTTCCTCTGGAACTTCAATCGGCAGATAAGGTAGTCGTGAACGTTTATTGTATTTGAGTTTTGTAGCAATATTTGAGCAACCATTTTCCCATATTTTTGTCCTCATATATTTTGCCCTATATTCTTGTTTGAGATTCCTATTCTCAGTACACCTTGATGAGTTATGCCTTTTTCGACGATTTATTAAGACATTGTTGTTCCATGGGCATAGTTAAATGATTTTGGATCAGTTGAGACTGACATTTAGATATTTCAATAATTTGCTTATTTTTGTAGTCCCGATTTGACTATAAGTTAATGATTTTCATGGCAGATTTAACTTCAGACAGAGTGTCACTTTATTAAAGTAATTTCTATCCCAGTTTAATTACTTTGACCAATTTTCTGTCATCATCAAGAAGGAAGAACATTTAAATGATTTTAGAGCGTTAAAATCTCTTGCGTTGTCGACGATCTTGGAAATACTAGTCGTTATTTGAAATTGATTGTAACACAGACATTTATCGTCAGTTATGAACGACCATTGCATCATAGACAATTTTGTGAAAGATGAACTTTAATTATGAATTATTGAATGCATTAAAGTCGTGAACTTTTGTTAGGAGTTTTTTCTCAATTAGAGATTTGAATAATAATGTTTGCATTTCACAGTCTAATTGGATTCTGTTCGACTATTTTTCAGTTTAGTCGCACTTTGTTTGATGATAGTATTTTTATACTACAATACTTTGAAGATGATAATCTTAAATTTTGATAGACCAGAGGGGCGTATATAAGCGTATTCACTATTAAATTTGTTTGTGATTGGCAAATTTTTACTTCATTTCGATTCATGAATGAAATCCACGAAGGTTAAATGACAACAGTTTTGAAACAATTAATGATTATAAGAATTTTTGAAGTGGACCTATGAATGTATAATCGCTAGTGCAGCGAACGTGTTGAAAGTCGCTGATGTATAATGCCCTTGAAGTAAATGAAGGAGATTCCCACAGTAATTAATGATATTAAAGAATTTGTTAGTGGAGGTTTTTGTAAATTCTGTGGAAGATTTTGATGCCGTATATATTAATATATGATGAATTTTGGGCCTATTTAAAATGCAGTTTTGTGCATTTTTTTTATATAAGCGACGTATTTACCGCAGGAGTGTATTGTATTTGTCCTTTGAAAATTAATCAAGTGAATTTACTGTTATAATTAACAAGAGTATTGAAAGAATTTGAGATAAGATTTTGAATGAAGATTACCGTCACAAATAATTATAATTATTAAACCTTTATTAAACCAGATTGTGACATTAACATGTATAACTAACCTTCATTGGTCGATTATATTAACACGATTATGAAATTACCAACCGGATGAACATGTGGTTAATGTATTTCTCAAATTAATAATTTGAATAATTTAAATGTTAATATTGTAAATAAATAATGTAAATATCTTTGACAATAATGTGGAACGAAAGTAATGTTAGAGGCGTGTTTAAAATTCTTTTTGTCTTTAACTATATTATAAACAATTTCTAATTGTTATAAACATTTATGAGTTTTGTTATAAACATTTAAGAGTTTGTTTTATACTCTAAACAATGCTTATTAAACATTTGGATGCTAATTTAACAAGTTTAGGGATTGTCAGAATAATCCAGTGGTATGTGAGTAAAGCATTTGAAAGATTTGCGTAACAATATTTGTGATGTCTTGCGGACATTTAAAGCTTTTGAGAGTGCTGGATTCTTACGCAACGTGGCTTGACAAGGGAGCCCATTTGACAGGTGTACGTCAGGTTGAAGGGTAGATGGCAGCTGGCCAGACATCTGGTTATCAGCGGACGAGGTCGTCTGCATTGTGGCCTTGCGCCTATAAATACAAGTGTCATGTTTATTAAAAGAAAACAAATGCTCTATAAATGTGTCTCATCCTGACTTCCTTATCCAATCCAAGTGTGCTATGAATATTACGTTATTTTGAGCTCGTGGGAGCTAACATGTTGTATAATAACTTTGCAAGTCCTATAGGAGGACATAGTCAGATTGACATGGGCTACTGATAGCCACATTTATTTTGTTGAGTTTGTTAAAGTCATACCCTTTATTTGAAATAAAGCTTTTGTACAGTTCAAAGTTCTTGCCTTCGTTCTGGTTCATTTTTAAATGTCATAGTGAGGGTTATTGTGGGAGCATACTTTAGAGATCCTGTTGTCAACCCAATCCCCGAGATATTTATAAGAGGTAAGTAGAGGTAAGTATGGACCCCCGTCTATTTTGGTGTGTTCCACAATAATTCCTTGTTAACTTCTGTGCTCAAATCTCGGTAGTATCTGTCAGTGCCATTTTCATTGGTGTAGCTGAGCCGGCGCGGTGGATTATTGGCAATCCGATTGAGGGGGCGGATATCTGACAGCCTACTATCCGGGTAAACGGGGACAGAAGGATTGGCGGAGTCAACGTATGGGGCTCGATTCAACATAAGTGGATCACCAGGTTGAACGCCAGAAGAATTGGCAAACCTAAAACGTGTGGATCGATTAGACTCAAATAAAGAGGTTGATTCTTTGTTAGATGTCTTGGCCAATTGTAGTATTTAAGAGTGTGATTATATAGGAATTAAATGTTGTATTGTAGTAGGAAAATTACACTCAGAAAAGATCAGATCTTATACAACTTGTGAGAGGTTAAATAGGCTGGAAACTTAGAAAAATCGCCTATGATCTGGAATCTTATTTTATTTGACCGGCTTATGACATTTCAGTCATATTAAAGATAAAATTAAATTATTTGGATTATAAATGTAAATTATTTGTGTTAGGATATTTTAAAATGAGCCAGGGAAATTTGAACATGTGCTTGAGTTTGTTTCAACATGAAGTGTCTTCGAAGGTTAATTATAAGGTAGTTATAAGTTAGATTTAAGCCAGAAAATTGATCAAATTTATATATGGTGAAAAGTGTTGCTCAGATGTTGTTATTTTGCTCTTTTGATGTATGTCCCTACAGCAGTCTATAATTTTGAATAATAGTGTAATGGCAGACGAAAGTTTGAGGAAGATGTTAGAGGAGATGTCTGCTAATTTGACAGCAAGCCTGAATAGCAGTATGAAGGAGATGGAAGCTAGGAATACTAGTCGAATGGAGGAGAATATGAAAGTTATTCAGACCAGTTCTGCTAACTTAGAGGATAATATGTCGCGTTTACAGATTAATACCCAAGGAATCGAGAATGCTGTAACTGACATGCGCTCAGACGTGTCCAATGTCCAAAAAGATTTATCCAATGTGCATAAAAATGTTTCAGAGGTTAAAATAGATGTGTCTAATGTGCATAAAGATCTTACAATGTTGAATTTAGATGTTGCTAATGTCCGAA
This sequence comes from Meconema thalassinum, assembly GCA_946902985.2. Taxonomy (NCBI): domain Eukaryota; kingdom Metazoa; phylum Arthropoda; class Insecta; order Orthoptera; family Tettigoniidae; genus Meconema; species Meconema thalassinum. The sequence goes on along the minus strand of OX336389.2, from coordinate 61,737,863 downwards.
GTGATATTTCTTGTGCTAGGGCTGAAGTAGTTGTTGTTAAAAATGATGTTGCGACTGTCCAAGACAAGGTTGAGGAAGTCCAAATAGGAATCCAAAATGTTAGAACTGATGTGTCCAATGTTCAGGTTGATATTAATAACATTCATTCGGATGTAAACGAGATGCAAGGTGACATAAATAAAATTCAAGTAGAGGTCAACACAGTTTTCGTAGATATTGCTAAAGTCCAAACTGATGTAAATAAAGTCAGGGAAGAGATAGAAAATTCGAAAACCCTTTGTACACGTAATATAAGTGCATTAACGACTAGGCTAGTTGATGAGTCAGTTAGAACGACAGCGTCTTTAGCAGGTTTAAAGTTTGATGTAGAGGTCATGAGAACCCAGGTATTAGACCATAATAGATTACTTAAAGAAGATATCGAAGTAGACATAGCAGAAATGTTAACGGCAAATGTAGCAGTATGGAAAGACGAGTGGAATAGGTCAAGTGGGGAACATGTAACCCAAATTCAGGAACGTATTGAAAGGAAACTTGCCAGTACTCAAATAGATATCAACAATGAAGTAGTACAGATTAGGAAAGATTTAAGCGTCAGGATGGATTCGCTATCCGAAAGACAAGTAGAAGATAGAACACAATTAGGTCAGGATGTGCAAGCATTAAAATCTGCATTAGAGGAACAGATTCATAAAGTTGTCTCTGATGTAAATGAAACGACGAGTAAACTGCAAAATTTGAAGCTAGGAGAAGCTAGTTTGATGGAGACCTACAAAGAAGAGTTAATCAAGAAAGTCATAACGGAGATTACTGACAAGGATACAGTAGGCTTGGCATGCGAAACAAATAGGAATTATGCCAGAAGATATAACCTAGATCCAGAAGAGAGAGACGTGACTCCTGAAGAACGTATATCCAGATTCAGGGAGGAAGATGATGAGAGGAATATGGAACCTGAGTGGAACTATCGAGATAGTGGGAAAAACTACCCGGATTCATATCCGAGGAATGTCACGGTCATCAGGAATTTTGAAGACAAACCACAAAATTTCAGCAACACTGACAGTTTGACGCCTATAGAATATGTCAGGAACCTCAAAGATTATTTCATCGAAGCTCACATTCCCAGAGAGAGAGAGATGAAGATAGTGGAAAGATTTTTGATTGGAGGACCCCTTGAATGGTTTCGCGCATTTAGATACACGTTTAGTAACTTTGACGAGTTTGCAGAGGCATTAATCAAACGAATTTGGTCCATCGAAGCGCAGAATTCGTTAAGAGCGGAGGTTTATTCAAGAAAATACTCAGGTACTCTTCCAACGCGGTACGCTGATTTCTTTACGAGTCAATTGTCCCGCTTGAGATTTTTGCAACCCCCTTTGTCAACGGAGCAATTAATTGATGCGATTTCTCGTATGCTGCCTGTGGAGGTGAGGAGACTAATCATTTCGTCAAACATAAGGGATTTGACCAGCATGGATGAATTACTGAGGAGGTTAGACTACACAAGTCCAATGCCTAACGTGGTACAGAAAGGTCAAAGGCATGACTTCAAAGAAATAAATACGGTATATATGGACCAAGTCCAACAAACTGACAAGCCAGATGAAGAGAAAACTGACAATGTAGGTCCTCACAGGAATAATCAGTTTAGGAAACACAGATCGCAAGGTTACCGTCCGTATCAACAGAGAAGAGGCTGGAACTATAATCGAGGCAATTACAACAATGGAAGAGGCAGATATTACAACAATAATGGTTATAACAGAAATTATAATAGAAATAACCAGAACCAAAATAGAAATCAGGATTCTCAAGGTCAGGTTATGACACCCGATCAGTATCAGGAAAGAGAGAGGGAAAGCCAGCAATACCTGAAGGAGTTACGGGAAAAAGAAGCCGAAAATCAAAAGAAAAGGCAGGATGTTGTAATTGATCCTGGGCCTTCTACGAGCCAGCACAATTTTGAGGTCGGTAACACAAAAAAAAAAAAACGCCGATTTCTCAACGACAGTGAGAACTTGGAAATACATTGCTACACCACACCTAATTACAATTAATGAGATATATGAAGTTACTGATGAAGATTTACTAGAAGAGAGGGGTATCGTCAGAGAGGAAAGACCATGTGCCTTACCTATTATTTCTGTACGGATAGATGGCCAACAATACAAAGCCCTGATGGATACTGGTGCAATTATTTCCATCATTTCAGAAGATTGTTATCAAAGTCTGCTAAGAGGAGAGAATATGACAGTTCTACCTGTTTCTACCGTCAAAGTGAGAGGGATTTTCCAAGATAAGGCAGTGAAGTGCAAGATTCAAGTGTTATTGAACTTTGAGATCAATGGAAGGAATTATGAACAGATCTTCATTGTGGTGAGCAAGATCAATTTTGATATGGTGCTTGGAATCGATTTTATATCGAAGGTCGGAGCTGTTATTGACATGAAGAACAGAAATATTAGCTTTAATGATGGGTACATGATCACAGAAGAGATAGAAAAACAGGACGTGAAAAACAGTCTGGAAATAGACCTTAGGGAAGAAATTTTGAATACCATAATTAATGAAGTGGAAAATTTAGCAGAAATACCCAGTAGAAAAACTGAAGGATTTGAAGAAATTCAGGGGGAATTTGAGGATCTGATAAAGGAATGCCAAGATATTTTTTATGAAAAGCCTGGATTGATTAAGGATTATAAATACCAGATAAGGCTGACAGATGAAACCCCTTACCAGAAGAGAATATACCCCATTCCTGAGAAATAATATCAAGAAGTACGAGGGTTAATCAGAAAAATGGAGGTAGACGGGATTATTAAAAAACAGGCGTCGTCTTATATAAACCCAATCACAGTAGTGAAGAAAAGTAATGGTCAGATACGTCTTTGTCTCGATGCCAGGACCATCAACTTGAAGATTCTTCCAGAAAATGACCGACCACCCAAGATTAGAGATCTGCTTCGAAAATTCAAAGGAAGAGCATGTTTCAGCGTTCTTGACTTGACGTCTTCATTTTATCAAGTTCAACTAGAAGAAGAGAGTATGCAGTACACTGGATTCCTATTTGACCAGACGTCATGGGTCTTTGTCAGAATGCCTTTTGGTATGGTTAACAGTGGACCAGCACTTATTCGAGCACTTGATAGTAAGCTCACTGATGAAGTGAAAGAAAATGTAATCTGCTACATCGATGATTTAATCGTATCTTCACCCAGCGCCGCAGAACATTTAGTGCACTTGAGAAAGTTGTTCGAGAATTTAAGGGAGGCCAATATCAAAGTCAATTTTGGGAAATGCCAATTCTTGAAGAAGGAGATAAATTATTTGGGGCATACAATTGATAAAGATGGATATCATCCAAACATGCAAAAAGTAGAGGCAATCACGAGATTTCCAAAACCAACTAAGGTGAAACAAGTCAGAGAATTTGTAGGCGCATGCCAATTTATTAGCAGCCACTGTCCGAGATACTCTGAAATTATGGCTCCTCTGTATGACTTACTCAAAAAGAATAATAGATGGAAATGGAGTACCGCAGCAGATGAGGCTTTTGAGAAAGCAAAAGAGATGCTCAGAAATAACGTGAAACTGGAGTACCCAGACTTTGAGAAGGTGTTTTATATTGAGTCTGATGCATCAAGAATAGGCATTAGTGCAGTCTTATACCAGAAAGACGAGGCAGGCAACAAGCACTACATTGCATTCACTAGTCGGAAGTTGAAGAAACACGAGGAAAACTACTTCACGACTGAACTTGAAGCGTTAGCTTTTGTGACAGCTTTGCAAGCGTGGAAGAAAATCCTGCTGGGACATAAGGTCATCATTATTACTGACCATAAAGCACTACAGTTTATGCTGCAAACTGACATGTCAAGTGACAGATTGACACGTTGGGCTTTGTTCACCCAAGAGTTTAACGCCACTATTGTCCACCAGCCTGGGAAAGATAACTTACTGGCTGATGCGTTATCACGTAACCCTATTAAAAATGTGCAGATACACCATGTACAATTGGAGCAAGAAGATCAAGAAACCGTTAGGAGGTTAGCCCGAATCGGTGTGTCACAGAAGAGACACGCTCCAATCAGGAAAATGTACAGGTTCCTCAAGGGTTACATGGACAATACTGATGTTGACTATGCAGCTACACGGAGAAATTCACGACACTTTGTCTTGAGTGGAGACATCGTATGCAAGTATGCTGACTCTGCGCATACAAAACTCCGAATAGTCGTGCCACCTAAACTTGTTGTCAATTTAGTGTGGGTAGCTCATCACGCAACTGGACATGCCGGTTTAGATAAAACTCTTGATACTCTTAAAGAGAGATCTATTTGGACTAACATGCGTTCCAGAATTGCCAAGGTCATTCGATCATGTGACAAATGTCAGAGAGCAAAGTATGCCTCTGCTTTATTAAAGGGAAAACCGAATGCTATGATTCCTTCTAAGCCAAATGAACTTATGGCGACGGACATATTTGGCCCCTGTCCGAAGGGATATCAGGGTAACCAGTACCTGTTGGTAACCGTGAATATTTTCTCAAAATTTGTTACAATGAGTCCCATGCAGAAAGCTAACACGAGGAACGTTGTAAGCAGACTGGAAAATGCTGTATTTCCTAAAGCTGGTAAACCAGAATACCTACTGTCAGATCATGGAACGCAGTTTACGTCAGTGGAATTTGCAGCGGATATGGAAAGGCTTGGCACTAAGCACTTATTTTCAAGCGTGCGTTACCCAGAATCGAATTCTTCTGAAAGATATATGGCTGAATTTTCGAAATTCTGTCGAATTTTCTGTCCAAATGATCATTCTGGTTGGGTGAGATTTGTACCCCTTATTGAGGAATGTCTGAATTCTACAGTGCAGGAGAGCACAGGAGAAGTGCCAATGCGACTTCATCTAGGAAGAAACCCAGAAAGGCCGTGGGATAATCTTTTCAACCACGTTCCTAGAGATCCCGACCTAGGAAGGCAGCAGAGGATTGACAAGGCGAAGGAACAACTCCAGAAAGCAGCAGAGAAACGATTGAAAAGAGTAGCTGGAAAACGTTTTGGTGCACCCTTACAAGTTGGAAATCTTGTATTACTACGCAGACCTGTCAAGGCTGATATGAGCAAGAAGATCTATCCCAAATTTGGAATTGTATTTATGGGGCCGTTTAGAATTACAAACGCCTATGGAAACAACTGTTATGAACTCTACGATGATGAGAATAATGTCATTTACGGCAAGTTCAATGCTGGAAATTTGAAAAGATACTATCCTAGAGTAAACCAGTAATAATTCAATTTCGTGTTCAAGAGAGTTGAGATACTTGTAACACTGAGTTTAAAAACAATTTGCAACTGTTTTTAAAACGTGGTGAGGGGAGAATGCCCCCGTAATTGAATTATAGTGAGACCACGGTGGCTATTTTGGAAATTATGAAGAAAGTTATGGCTGTCATAATTATGACGTGGGTAGTCATGACGTAAGCACGGATGACGCAGACGTTATACCAGCAGGCTGCTTGAGCTGAGATTCTTTATGACGTCAGAATTTATTCGAGAAAGTTCCGAGAATTACGACGCAGTCGCAGGAAACGTGGAATCATGCTGAGGAAGAAATTATGCTATTGGAGGGGAGGCTTGAACCAATGAACGATTGTTTGAAGGAAGACGGAGATTGCTGAAACTATGGTATTTTTAATACTTTTTGAAATGCAGAATTGTGGAAATCCATTTGCAGTAGAGGCATTGTTCTGGAATTTGGTGAAAGTTATTTCCAGTTTTTGAATTTTGAAAATCCGTCAAGTATTGACGAAGTTGGAACTTCGAGCGATGACGCAGTAACTCGCTATGGAAGGGATGGATACGCCCCTTATGAAGTTTATAAAAGGCCTTGCGCAGAAGAGAGGATGCTCAATCGTCAGATCTCATATCGCATATCTCAAATCGTCATATGGTGAAACGTCGAGTGATATTAGTAGAGAGAGTCGTCTTTATAACGCGTGGTGAAGCCACCGCATAAAACGAGATTCGAGCAGACAAGCAGTGCAAGTTTACTGTGAGTAAAACTAGGTGAAGTTAAAACGCACATTATAACGCGTCTACAAGGTTAGCTATGAACAGTTAGCGGTTGCCTACAAGCTAATTCTATTGCGCAGTGCTACATTAAGCAGTGTAGGAAATTTGAACAATTTCAAGGAGTTATTTCAGAAGATATTAGCAATTTTAGACGTCTGACAAAAGTGATTTTCTCGCTACCTGAGAAGCACTTTGTATCGCCAGATCCTACGCTACGGCTGACACTGCTAGTATAACAGGGAGACTTCTGATTGCTATTGTGACACAACGCTACAGTATTATGGAGCAGTTTAATAAGGCAGTTTGTTCTTCTATCACTATAACCGAAGAGAAGATGGAAGGCTAAAGGACTTTAATGCAATTGGGACATACATTGTTGGAGTAGGATAGCAACATGGAACTTCGCTAATTGCCATTCCATACAAGTGGACATGTGGTGAACAACCATCTACACCCATGTTTCGTGGCTCAACGCTGAATACTATCAAATAGAAATGGAAACGATTTCATACTCTCTGAATATGAATATTTCTATGGAAATTACTACAAAAACTTCATGGCGATTTTCTACAAGATCTTCAGGGATTTTTCAAGAGAGGTCAGGGTTGTCCCGACTCACAAAGAAGAATTTTGCCGGAAGGATGTCTTACGTCTTCATGGAGCAGTGCAATTTCCGGAGAAGGAAGCAGTTCGATTCTCCGAGGGTGCTGTTTCCTGTTTCGAGGATGGAGCTCAGCTTTAACTTGGTGAAATGGATCCATCAGCAGTCTTCTTTGGGGAATTTTCCTCTGGAACTTCAATCGGCAGATAAGGTAGTCGTGAACGTTTATTGTATTTGAGTTTTGTAGCAATATTTGAGCAACCATTTTCCCATATTTTTGTCCTCATATATTTTGCCCTATATTCTTGTTTGAGATTCCTATTCTCAGTACACCTTGATGAGTTATGCCTTTTTCGACGATTTATTAAGACATTGTTGTTCCATGGGCATAGTTAAATGATTTTGGATCAGTTGAGACTGACATTTAGATATTTCAATAATTTGCTTATTTTTGTAGTCCCGATTTGACTATAAGTTAATGATTTTCATGGCAGATTTAACTTCAGACAGCGTGTCACTTTATTAAAGTAATTTCTACCCCAGTTTAATTACTTTGACCAATTTTCTGTCATCATCAAGAAGGAAGAACATTTAAATGATTTTAGAGCGTTAAAATCTCTTGCGTTGTCGACGATCTTGGAAATACTAGTCGTTATTTGAAATTGATTGTAACACAGACATTTATCGTCAGTTATGAACGACCATTGCATCATAGACAATTTTGTGAAAGATGAACTTTAATTATGAATTATTGAATGCATTAAAGTCGTGAACTTTTGTTAGGAGTTTTTTCTCAATTAGAGATTTGAATAATAATGTTTGCATTTCACAGTCTAATTGGATTCTGTTCGACTATTTTGCAGTTTAGTCGCACTTTGTTTGATGATAGTATTTTTATACTACAATACTTTGAAGATGATAATCTTAAATTTTGATAGACCAGAGAGGCGTATATAAGCGTATTCACTATTAAATTTGTTTGTGATTGGCAAATTTTTACTTCATTTCGATTCATGAATGAAATCCACGAAGGTTAAATGACAACAGTTTTGAAACAATTAATGATTATAAGAATTTTTGAAGTGGACCTATGAATGTATAATCGCTAGTGCAGCGAACGTGTTGAAAGTCGCTGATGTATAATGCCCTTGAAGTAAATGAAGGAGATTCCCACAGTAATTAATGATATTAAAGAATTTGTTAGTGGAGGTTTTTGTAAATTCTGTGGAAGATTTTGATGCCGTATATATTAATATATGATGAATTTTGGGCCTATTTAAAATGCAGTTTTGTGCATTTTTTTATATAAGCGACGTATTTACCGCAGGAGTGTATTGTATTTGTCCTTTGAAAATTAATCAAGTGAATTTACTGTTATAATTAACAAGAGTATTGAAAGAATTTGAGATAAGATTTTGAATGAAGATTACCGTCACAAATAATTATAATTATTAAACCTTTATTAAACCAGATTGTGACATTAACATGTATAACTAACCTTCATTGGTCGATTATATTAACACGATTATGAAATTACCAACCGGATGAACATGTGGTTAATGTATTTCTCAAATTAATAATTTGAATAATTTAAATGTTAATATTGTAAATAAATAATGTAAATATCTTTGACAATAATGTGGAACGAAAGTAATGTTAGAGGCGTGTTTAAAATTCTTTTTGTCTTTAACTATATTATAAACAATTTCTAATTGTTATAAACATTTATGAGTTTTGTTATAAACATTTAAGAGTTTGTTTTATACTCTAAACAATGCTTATTAAACATTTGGATGCTAATTTAACAAGTTTAGGGATTGTCAGAATAATCCAGTGGTATGTGAGTAAAGCATTTGAAAGATTTGCGTAACAATATTTGTGATGTCTTGCGGACATTTAAAGCTTTTGAGAGTGCTGGATTCTTACGCAACGTGGCTTGACAAGGGAGCCCATTTGACAGGTGTACGTCAGGTTGAAGGGTAGATGGCAGCTGGCCAGACATCTGGTTATCAGCGGACGAGGTCGTCTGCATTGTGGCCTTGCGCCTATAAATACAAGTGTCATGTTTATTAAAAGAAAACAAATGCTCTATAAATGTGTCTCATCCTGACTTCCTTATCCAATCCAAGTGTGCTATGAATATTACGTTATTTTGAGCTCGTGGGAGCTAACATGTTGTATAATAACTTTGCAAGTCCTATAGGAGGACATAGTCAGATTGACATGGGCTACTGATAGCCACATTTATTTTGTTGAGTTTGTTAAAGTCATACCCTTTATTTGAAATAAAGCTTTTGTACAGTTCAAAGTTCTTGCCTTCGTTCTGGTTCATTTTTAAATGTCATAGTGAGGGTTATTGTGGGAGCATACTTTAGAGATCCTGTTGTCAACCCAATCCCCGAGATATTTATAAGAGGTAAGTAGAGGTAAGTATGGACCCCCGTCTATTTTGGTGTGTTCCACAATAATTCCTTGTTAACTTCTGTGCTCAAATCTCGGTAGTATCTGTCAGTGCCATTTTCATTGGTGTAGCTGAGCCGGCGCGGTGGATTATTGGCAATCCGATTGAGGGGGCGGATATCTGACAGCCTACTATCCGGGTAAACGGGGACAGTACGAAGACTGGAACGGAGTCTACTCAGCCTCGGGTGTAGAGGGGGTTCGATTCAAACCTCAGCCATCCTCGAAGTTGTTTTCCGTGGTTTCCCAGTCCGTCTTTGGGCAAATGCCGGGATGGCACCTACCGTAAGGCCACGGCCGCCTCCTTCCCACTTCCTTGCCAAACCCTCCCACACTTCCTATCCCTTCATCAGGCCCCTGTTGGCTTTGCATGAGAGGCCGCCTGGGCGTCGTGCTGGTCACACACCCCAGTTGTATCCCCGACTCATAGTCTCAAGTTCCAGGACACTGACCTCAGTGGCTGTAGAGGTGGGATCCCTCGCTTAGTCCGTGGGAAAAGCCGATCCTGGAGGGTAAAATGATAACGAAAAAAAAAAAGCGAAACTTTCTGCTAGCAATGGAACGCTCATAACACCAGATGTGTATGAAATTCAGTCTGAGGAAGGTAGGATTCACTATATTTCTCATAGACTTGAACTGTTCCATAAATTCATCAGCTCGTACCTTCTTCTAGTGTCCATTTAAAGCGGGGATTTGCGCTTCCTCGCAGTGATTATGTAAAGTTATACCGTATTGCACCCTAGCTTGGTGTAGCGTGACACACTTAAACGTAAGAGCGATCTTAGCTAGCCGTACAAGCCATCGGGCTGCATGGCAGTTTTCAAGTACGGTAGAGAGTTATGCTACCTTACCACAGCAAAGAAACGTTCTTCCTGGGAATCGAGGAGATCACGACTTATTGCCGTTCGGCTATCCCATGCCACTTGCGTGGAGCATTGTGTCTCAAGCAATGGCGTTTCCTCTACGTAGGACGTGAGGATCATCCTACAGTCAGCTCTCAGTTGTAACTATTAAAAAAAGATACGAGCCTTACAGTAGTCGCATATGATGTGTAACATCTGACATGTTATCCTACTCGTATACTACACAGTTTGGACATTCTTAAAATGTTAATTTACACTCCATTTTCATACTGGTATTATGATGAATCTATAGATTGAATTGGAGATATGCTACTGTCACATTTGTGGCGCAGCGGTCAAGCTGTTAGTCTCTCACCAAGGTAGATCGTGTTTGATTCCCGGTCAATACATGTGAGATTTTCGAATTGAAATGCCATGTCCTGTGGTTCGCATTCCACGTAAAAGGGAGGTACCGTGGATCATGATCGTGAGATTAACGGACACGCAAAACTACAAGCTTCCTTCCTTCCTTTTACATTAATAATTCATAATAAAAAAGTGACACACAACGTCGACAGTACTCTCAAATACTGTGAGCACATTCCTCAGTAACTATAACATTCATTATTCTCAAGGCTCTCAAACAGTTCGTCGTAAACAATCAAAACATGGCTTCCTACAATCATGAAATGACCTAGTCTCACATATGATGAAAATACAGCTTTTATTTCACTCATATAACAACATTCTGTTATGCATTTAATATTTGACTACTCACCCACAGCTTGACAATAATGCCGCTTACTTAAATGTCATTTGTCGTCTTTGTCCTACCCCATGTGATATTCAACCTTGAACGGGAAGCTTCATAAACTGCTCAATGACAAATGAAAGTCGGTAAAACATTTGCCACTGTGCTCGTCAAACCAGTGCCTGCTAAATGCACTGCCTACTGTATTGCCATAACATTCTCGCGCTACAGAGCACACACTGCCTTGTTTCCAATACACACATTTTCAATTGTACATCCAGCTGGCAGTGCGTCTTCACTTCCGTCCGGTCCACTTCCGTTCGATCCACTTCCGTTCGATCCACTTCCGCCCGATTCACTTCCGTCCCCAATTTTCAAAATCACTCCCACAAAACTATCCAGCAACCGAGTGGAAAGATGTTACACAAAGAAAAAAAAATGTTTGGTGCTACCTTGCGCGTCCTCTCGATAAGCTCTGTCTTACTGTCACTGTCAGTACTTTTAACCAGTCCTACATTTCACCCCTAGATTGGTGAAGTGTGACCTTCACGGCCCGTAGTAGAAAGCTGAGGAAGGAAGCTTTGTATCCTCAAAGCACGTATTTATAGCTCAAGAGAATGTATGGGAGCCCTTGAGGAGGAAGGGGCTGGTTGGGTCTGTTAAATGGCGCTATGAGGACGCCTACTGAGATCCTCAAGACTTGCTATTGGTTGAGTTGAAGCCAACACTACGGGCTTATTGGTTACAATTTTGCACGGTAAGAATGGATAGTCTGTTTTCAGCGTGTGCACATCATTGGAGTGGTATTCGATTGTATTCCATCGGCGATGGAAAAATGAAAGTAATGCTCTTTGCGGATGACATATGTGTGTGGGGTGATTCCAAATAATAATTGCAAGAAGAGATCAAACCATGGACAGAAAGAGCAAAGGAATATGGTCTTATATTTAGTGTAGAAAAAAGTGAGGTGCTAGTTATGCAGAGAAACTGCCAACCGGAGGGTTCCATTGAAATTGATGGCAGACAGCTTATATTTTCTCAAAAATTTAAATATCTGGGAAGTGTGATATCAGCAACAGGTACCATTGATGAGGAAGTCACCAACAGGATTTCGGCTGGAGGTACATTTTATAGAGCTGTTCAAGACCTCATATGGAACCAGAATGTGCCTCTGGAATGTAAACGAGTGATCTATCAGACTTATTATGTGCCAATTTTGAGCTATGGCTGTGAAACTTGGACCATGAGGAAGAATGATGAGAAAAGGATTCAGGCTGCAGAGATGAGATTTGCTAGAGCCATCGTTGGTAAGACAAGAAAAGACAGAATTCGCAATGAGCATATCAGAGAATTGGTTCAGGTCGACAAACTACAGGATAAAATAACCTTGAAAAGGCTCATGTGATTTGGCCATATGCGAAGGATGGATGTTACCAGAATTCCAAAACAAATGTATGAACTGCAGCTTCATGACCGAAGACCAAGAGGACGGCCAAGAAGGAGATATGCAGACATGGTGAGAAATGACATCCAACAGGACTTGGACAGCATTGAAGAAGAAGAAGAAGAAGAAGAAGAAGAAGAAGAAGAGAAGTACAGAGACAGAAATTGGTGGAGGGGCCTCATTCGCCGACCCATCGAATAGATGGAACGACGTGGGATATGTATTTTTTTAAATTTATTTTATTTACAGCATGCCCCATTACAATGTAGTAATACTACATGCTTAATTATTACTTATTAATCATTTCAGATTAAAACTATACAATTTATATTATAAATACTTTATATCTATGGCCTGTTAAATGAAATTTGTGTCACTGAAATGATTAACAGTTATGAAAATATAAATAAAAATTATCTATTTAGTATTTCAAATGAGATAGAGTTTGCCAAAGTAAAGAATTCCCTAAGGTAGTTTCTGACAAGTTCATCTTTCTTTATAGGTCAGTTGCATGATCTTAAAACATGTGCTATTAATATATCTCTTTCTTTCCCTAATAACTTACACTCATATAGTTATTGATCTACAGTCTGGTGACCGTTATTGCATATACAAGTTGGACTATCTATAATTTTAAATCTGTATGAGTATGATTTAATATTGCCGTGTCCTGTTGTCATACCTGTAAAATTGGGCGTTATGTTCATTTTCAATTTTAGTCTGTCCTGTACACTGGGGAAAAATGATTTTGTAATTTCGCCCTTGGATGTATTGTCCCATTCATTCTGCCACTAAACACACTTAATTCTTTTAGCATATTACTTTTTGGAATTCTATTATAGCACTCACTTAAACCGCTTTGTGCTGCTTCTTTAGCCAGCTGGTCCGCTAATTCATTTCCCTCATTTCCGTTATGCGCCTTAACCCAACTGAAGACAATCACCCAATTCTGTTTCTCCATTTCAATTGCTTTTCTTCTAATTTCCTCTATGAGAAATGTATGGTTTTTGTAGTTTTTAAGTGCATCTATTGTAATTTGGCTGTCTGTGAAAATGAGTGCGGTTCTCTGCTCCGTGTCCATGGATTCTAGATGTTGCAATGCCTTAAGGATGGCTAGGTGTTCTGCTTGATTATTAGAACATCGTTTGTATAGTTTATATTGCAGCTGTTGAATGAACTCGTTTCCATTGTATATGGCAATTCCAGATCCTACTCCATCCTCACTTTTATTTCCATCAGTGTAAACAATGAAAGAATGCATCTGTTCATAATTTTCGTCAATAATTTTAACAATGTCAGCAGGGTGAGACCATTGATTTACTTCCATGTCCATGTCAATTGAGCGATCTCCTTTACTATTAACTTTAATACGATCGTAGTATGCTACCGTCTCCTCAATTTGAATATTAATTGGAATTAATCCTGTTATCACACAGAGAGCTTCATTAGATACAGTGCGATAAGCTTTAGCTATTCTGATATTTATCAGCCTTGGACTCTTATCAATTTTACTTTATAGCAAGTTTTCTCTATAACCTTTCTCCATACCGGTGCTCCATACAAAATGAGAGGTAAGATTCCACCTTTGTATATTACCTTTAGAGTTGTATGCTTTAAACCCCAGTTTAGCTTTGCAAATCTTGAGAGACTAAATATCAGTTTCCTACATTTTTCTGTCATATAGTTAATGTGCTCTCTAAATGTAAGTTTGTGGTCGAAAATAATTCCAAGATATTTAACGGTGTCCACCTGATCCAAGCTTTTGTAATTAAGATAAATTTTAATCTCTTTTTCTTCTTTTCTTTTTCTTCTCGACAAGACCATAACTTTTGATTTCTGTTCATTAAATCTGATCTTATTGAGTTTAGCCCAAATTGAAATTTTGTCCATTTCTATATTAGTATAATTTTCTGCCTCTTTAATAGATGTTGCTTTAACAAGCAGTAATACGTCATCTGCAAATGCAACTACCTTCGTGCGATTTGTATACTGCAATGTAAGAAGAGAATTATATTGTATATTCCAGAAACCAGGACCACAGCATGAACCTTGCGGACAACCTTTAGTAAGTCTTCTCTCAGTGTTGTTGCTATTAATGGACATGAAAGCTGTTCTTCCTTGGAAATAGTCTTGAGAGAGTTTGTATAGATTTCTAGGGCATTCCATATCTTTTGGTCCTTTTAGAATAGCAGGCCAACAAGCGGCGTCAAAAGCACCTTTAACGTCCAAGCTGGTCATAATTATTACGTTCCCTTTTTCTAATTCCGGTTCTATAAATTGCTTCACTTCCATTGCTGCGTCGGTTGTGCTCTTCTGTGGTGTAAATCCAAATTGATTATTATTCATTAATTTATTTTTGTACATATGATGCATTATTCTACTCATCAATAACTTCTCCAGTACCTTGCCCGCTAGATTCAACAAGCTAATTGGTCTAAATTTCGATGGATCTGTACTCTTTTCTTTTCCTGGTTTAAGTATGAGAATTATTTTTGATCTCTTCCAAATTTTAGGGAAGCATCCTCTTTTGAGACATTCATTATATATTGACGTTAAATACTTAGAAAAATTATTGAAAGTTCGTAGGAGTATTTCCATAGTTATTCCATCTTCTCCTGGTGCTTTCTTTGGATTGAAGCTACTAATGGTTTGACGAATCTCCTCCTCGGTAAAATATCTATCATCGCAAGTATTAATAATTAATTCATTAATTAACCTCCTTATGTTTTTATGGTGATCTGTATCTTCTTCTTCTCAATCTTCCGGAATAAGATAATCCATAATATATTCTATAGTGTCTTCCATATTTAATGTTGTCGTTCCGTCAGGTTTCTAAAGAGTTGACATGAGAATGTTGTTCCTTATTTTTCCTGAAGCCAGTTTATACACTTCATTCCACGGATTTACAGATGATGTTGTGTTACAGTATTGTTTCCAGGAGTCAAATTTCTCTTTTCTTATAGCTACTTGATACTTCCTCTTCTCAACAAAATACGCTTGCTTACGGATCTCTCTGAGTTCGTCATTATTTTTGTTTTTTTGGAATCTCCGTCTTAAGGCTGCCGTTCTTTTCCTAAGTATAGTAAGGGCGTCAGTCCACCATTGAACTGATTTCTTCCTTTCTGACGTATTTGGTCCCTTAAGTGTTATAAATGTTTGCCTACAAGTTGACAGTAATATCTCAGCAAATTTGTTAACAATAGATTCTAATTCTACTTCTCTTTCCACACTCTGGGACAGAAACTGATCTAATTCCTTCATGTCTCCAATATAATTAGCCTTGTTAAAATTTCTAGAAAGATTTTGGCGAGGTTATTATCAAATTCGTTATATTTATCGCCTTGCACTTTGAACCTTACACCTTGAAAACTACACTCTTGCTTGTTACGTATCGGTATTTTAGTCCTGATTTCAAATTTTATAATGTTATGATCTGAACAACTCTCGTCTTCGCTAATATTCCATGCCTGCATTACTGCCAGAAGTTGATCATAAACTATAGTAAGATCATTATTGCTAGAACATCTGCTGCTTTGAAATGTAGTTCTTTCACTATCTTCATTAATTATATGAAGTGATTTACTAGCAATATATTCTTCTAGTATTCTACCTCTTGAATTCGTTAGCACATCGTGCCATGTTGTTGATCTGGCATTACTGTCCATAGCTATAATGACCCCGGCTCTGTTAGTAAATTTTAAAAGCTGGTCTATTTTCTTTAATTCTTCTTCTAATGAAAGACTACAATCTAAATATACACTTGCTGTGAAGAACTGAAATTTCCCGTATATTATTTGCATGACAACAATATCTTCATCTGATAATTGTTCAATAAGTAAAGCGTCTATACCCCTATTTGTAATTACTATGCCAGCTCTACTCTTTTCGTTACCAGAAGTAAATGTACGATATCGTTTAGAAATACCTGCAGGTTGGTTGTTGTACGTATATGGTTCCTGAATAAATATTATGTCCGATGAATTTATCTCAATGATCTTCATTAAGTTGGCTGTTGCAGCCCTTGAATGCTGTAGATTTATTTGAATACAATTTATGCAAGTTCTTCGATTTGATGTCAATTGTGTTGATATTGTAGAATAAACATTAATAGTCTATATTCATCATGTACCTTGTTAAAACAGCACGCAAACTAGGGCAACGTTTGTGTAAAGAAGAATGCTTCACACATATATTTTCTTTCTTATTATACTGTGCCCAATTCTAGGAATGGGTATTCCAAGATTCAGACACCTAGGTATCAAGGGAAAGGCTACAGCCGCTTTTGAAAGTTGAGATATTTGAATATCGCGCTCCTTTCATTCTAGATTGAAATGGAAACTTTATGCAGCCAAGAAGATGTTAAGTGACGTGGCAAATAGTAGCAGAGGTCGAGACTATTTGGTGATTAAATACTTATCCATGGAGTAGAGACTTGATACTTGGATCAGATTACTGGCACGGCCAAATGAAAGAGGATGCACTTAGTCTCAAGTGAATCAGACCAGAGACACCGGAGATATGAGGATTTACAGATTTCAGCGTGATCCAGCGTGGAGCCGACCGTTTTGTATAAAAGCCGCTCGGCCCAAGCATAAGCAGCTAACTTCAAACCAAGCTCTTGTAGGACAAGGTGCTGCTGTTACGTCGAGCCAAGGCACATGGTTGCCGAATCTACGCAGAAGATATCTTTGAATTGTGATAGTCACAAAAGTGCTACGATACGTGGGGAACGTAGTAAGTTTCCGGTAGAGGGAATCACTAAGGTGATTGTTATTTTCTACGGACATTGGCGAAACACTTTGTTTCTATATGGACATATGCTAGACTTTGTCTAGATATTATTCTGTCACAGTCCAGTAACAATAATTCAATACTTGGATATTTTAATCCAACTTGTCAGTTTCACAAATTGTAACTAAATAACCACTCAGATCTTTCAGTATATTGAAGGCCAGTCTATCACGGTGTTGTTCATTAGCCGACAAAGGGAAACTATATGTTGCTTCGCGCATGATAGATGGTGTGAAGCCATGCCCAGGGAACGATCTTCAGAACAGCCGTTGATTGTTTTAGACTATCAGTGTTTTCCTGTACTGAAAAGATTACCGTGAGTTATGTTACAACTGACGCTTTTGAGAAGAGATCATTTGGATCTGACCCCATTTAAGCAAACTGCTATGGATTTAATTGAAGTCAATATTAAAATGTATCAGCAGTTACTTCAAACTTCAAGAAATATTTCCACTATGTCGTGCTAGACAGATTGTGGGTATATAATGGCGGCCGATACAAGGATTAGACGTGCGTGTCCAATAGGGCATGTATCTGGATAAATCTGGTACAGACAAGGTTCACTACGCTTCAAGACCAACGAGAAATGTAAGCCACATTTGACTTTTATATTATGCCTAGCTAATTGGAACAAACTCATTTTCTGCAGATGACCAACACATTTATTTTTCTTCGTATTTAAATCTTGCATTGATTTACGCAAGACACATTAGGGTTTTCTGAGTATTTTCAGCACTCAGAACAGTTTAGGATCGATGACCGAGCATACCGAGCATTTATTTGAATGTTCATTTTGTTTGAGAATCACGGTTATCAGCCGATATAACTGTAGAAGTTAATATTTATTTTTGTTGAGGAATGGATATTTTGTCCATATTCGAAGAGTCGAACATGTGTTTTTTTCACATAAGGAAATAATAATTAAACATATTTAAGGAAATAATAACAATAATAATCCAATAATAATAATAATAATAATTTTCATAATTTTTCTAAATAATTATTGGATCTTACATTTTCTAATAATCACATTCGTTGAGAGAGAGCTTAAGGATTAGTTTAATCATTCCTAGTTTGGAACAGGTGATTTTCCGAAAGCTAGTGGATAGCGCAAGCCCGTATTCTACCATCATTATAGTTCTGGTTGAACAGTTAATATTTGCATTGAGCAAAGTATATTTTTCAGATATCACGGAAAGGCATGAAACAGGAAGCCAATGATATTTGTATCAATTAGGATTTTTTTTGTGTTTATATAAAATCATGACGTAGGCACACATTCGAAAGTGAAATAGAGAATATCACAAGTGTGGTAACTTCACGGTTTGAACTGAATGGTAAAATAAAATAAACTTGTAAGTTTATAGATCTTCCAGTTTTGATAACAAGCAGAGGCTTGATTTATTGTATAAATTTTGGGAAGAAAATTTATGTGTGTGGAGTAGTTGAAATGCCATTCCCAGGTGCGCATGTTTAAGTCGCAGGAATGAGGAGGTTTTTTTTGAGCATCAATCAAATAGCAGGTTCGATGGCTCAGGTTTATAGGAGGAGTATTGAAACCACACATTTCGTCGAATGAATGACCAAACCATCAGTAATTATTTCAAACTTGTTTACGTATTCCATTAATACTTTGGATTTGCTAGAACCCGGTTTTGTCATGATAAAATTTTATTCTTCTTCAGAGGAAGACCTTTGCCGTTGTTGTTGGGATATTGTGTTCTTACACAAATAATTGAATGGGCCACTGCCAATAAAAAAATAATTCTGTATCCACGAATTACTTAAAGGATGTTTTCAATCCTATTGTCATGAACTAAATGAATTTATTATAAAGCTACAATTCTTATTTCCGCATTCTGTTCAAGAATTGCAAGTTGTAAAAGTTACTAAAATAGCAACAAATATAAATATTTTTCTTAATAATAATTCCAAGTGGAAAATCGAATAGTTGAATGGTTCAACAATTTTTTTTGATCAAGTTGATGATTCAGAAATCATATTTCTTTGGAATTTGAAGTTCATAATCGAGTCACTTCTCGAAATGTTTAATTTTGGAAGAATAATAAATTTTGTTGTGCTTCGCACAGTTCTTCGATGCTATGCTCAAGGGTCAAATACTTTTCAGATGTTGTTATTAATATGTGTACATAATTAGTGTTGGGTCAAAGATAATATTTTGACAATATTTTTGAAACTGGAAAAATAAGTGGAAGTTAAAAAATTCTATAAACAATTATAAACAGTGAGAATTTCAACGAGTGTTAATATCATGTTAGAAATTCAACCAGTGAACTACAATATTTCCAGTAAAGACAATTTAATTTGAACTAGATTTCATCGTAAATAATTGATATAATTTTGGAACACAGCCTACAGGACTGATAATCAGACTTGTGTCTCCAAAGACAATTGTTCAATGTGTTGGAAAATTTCTGTACATTGTGTAAATAGTAGTGTGTGCCGTCGCACTGGAATGATGTTACCTTGAGCATCATTTTGCAGTCAATTTTAAAATTTAGAATAAAATGTGATAATTTTACATGTTGTGTTTTGCCCAGTTGAATCTCCTTCTATCCTTATTGTTGCATTGAGCCAAAAATCAGTAAAGCATTTATTTTTATTTTGATGTCGTTTTTTTGCGATTAGCTTTAACCCATCTGGCGCCCCGGGATATTTTGACTCTCGTGCTAACTGATTCTTGGTAAAATGCATATGTGGTCGTGCGGACCTCGGTCTAAACGGGCACATAAAATAAGATAGAGAGAGAAAATGGCTTCGAACGTGGGGCCCGAGTTAGACACGGTCAATCGCATGCCGATTTAAATTGTGATAATTTTTTATAGATATTTTGGGAGTTGAGAGATGTCTGGTTTGGATGAATAAATTAGTAGGAAACCCAATTAGTGGGGAAAATTAAAAATTAACTGGGTTAATAATTAGAATGGGTTTGATTATTTTGATAATGGCTTAACCATTAGGGCGTCAAGTAAATTCAGTAGTAAACGTTCGATGACTGGACATACGCATTAGTAGAATCCAGGTGGAGGATATTTGAGGACTTGCATATTTTTCTTGTGATATTGTGGTAAATTTAATTCGTAAAAGTAGAGAAGTTTTTTTTCCATCGCGTCGACATTAGGACAAATCTCATTTTATTAGAGTGTTCCAATTAGCTATTCATATTTCTTGTTCTAGTTATTATCTTGTGTCTGCCAACATGTATACCCCTAAGTTTTGACTAATACTGAAAATTATGGAAGAGATGATGAGGATGATGAGGAGTTTGGAAGAGAGTTCCAAAGAAGCTTGACTGCGCGTAGCAGCCATCATGAAAGAAAATACAGAGGCTTTGGAAAAGAAACTTAAAGAAAATTCCGATATGTTAGAAAGCAGGTTAAAAGATAACTTAAAAGATAGTTTAAATAGTAAATTTAATTCTATGGAAAATAAATTTAAAGAGAATTCCGAAATCTTGAAAATGTCACTTGAGGGTAAAATGACTAAATTATGCGAAAAAACACATGAGCTCGAAACTTCATTAGATACTAACGCAAGTTTAATGGACGATAAATTTCGCGATGCCGATCTAAGATCCCAAAGCTTAGCTGATAGGATAGAAAGTGGTCTTAGGAAAGTTGGTGAAGACATGGTCAACCTAGAAGTCAGAGTGAAGAAAGAGAGCAATGAGATGGCAACTCTAGTTGTTCAACGTTTGACAGACCAATTCAAAGAACTCGTAGTGGGAGAAATAAGAGAAGATGTGATTAATGAATTACAAACTGAAATTAAAACCACAGTTATCGATGAGATTAAAAACACACTCAAGCTGGAGAACCAAGATGGAGTCAAGGAGATTAGAGAATCTTTGTCATCCCATATTCAAGTAATTTCCAAAGATATTCAAGCGACTCAGAAGGACATATCAGATATGACAGGGTCATTGAAGAGTCACGAGGCTGTTATGAACCAGATATCCACTGATGTCAAGGAGAACTATAAGGAAACAGAAGAAATAAAGAAGGAAACCGAAGGAATTAGAAAAAAGGCCGAAGAAAACCATAAGGCATTTGAGGCTATGAAAACCCAAGTTAAGGACGAGAAACAGGCTGACCATCTGTTGAAAATGCCAAGTATAAGTGGAGAAGAACAGATACAGGTAAACCTAGGAGCAGCTAGAGGAAATGATAGTCAAAGACAGGATGAGGCCAGGATAGTATTTCAATCCAACCCCATAACTGTATTCAAGAATGTAGAGGATAAGCCTTCTAAATTTTCAGGGCGAGATTCTGTGACACCCGTAGAATTCTTGAGAGAAGCAGGTGATTACCTTAAAGATTCCAAAATCCCTAAGGAAAGACAAATCCGACTGATAGGGAAATTTTTGGAAGGGCCCGCACTTCTCTGGTTTAGAGCATTCAGGTCCACTCTCACCAATTTTGAGGAGTTTTCCCGTGGGTTATTGAAAAAGTTTTAGTCCCCGGAAACCCAACAGCAAGTCAGAGCAGAATTATATTCGAAGATATTTTCGACGTCACAACCTACTCGATACTCTTCGTACTTTTCTGGACAGCTTTCTAAACTTCAACATTTAGATCCGCCGATGCCAGATAATGAATTAATTACTGCATTAATACGTCAGTTTCCAGCAGAAGTCCAAAGAACTTTGATCGCTGCTGACATTTATAATATGGAGCAATTTGACGAGGTATTGCAGAAACTTGATCACACGAACGCTCAATTCTTCCATCAGAAGGGAGGAAAGAATGGCAACGCTGTGTACACTGTTATGGCCGACAGTTATTCCCAAACACCTCGAGAGATTCGAGAGGGGCGAGAAGAGAAAACGCCAAGGGAAGAGCCTGATAAAAGAGGATGGAATCAGAACACTAATAGATACAGTTACAAGCCTTATGCGAGACTAAAGGGTGGATATCGATATGCCAATCGATGGAGAGAGCCAAGGAATAATCAAGGAAGATACCAGGAAAGAAGGTACTATGGTAGAAACAATAACTACAATAACAGAGGGAATGAGAACACTCGTCAGTCCAATGAAGAGTTCAATAAGGAGACGAGGATGATCTTGGAAGAAAGACACCAAGAAAACTCGAAGTTCTTGGAACAGAAGTCCA
Organism: Meconema thalassinum; assembly: GCA_946902985.2. Classification (NCBI taxonomy): domain Eukaryota; kingdom Metazoa; phylum Arthropoda; class Insecta; order Orthoptera; family Tettigoniidae; genus Meconema; species Meconema thalassinum. Next base: position 61,715,762 of record OX336389.2, on the reverse strand, counting down.
ATGAACCAGGTCCATCGGGAACACAGCAATCCCGGGGGAATAAAAAAAACAACTTCGAATTCACAGTAGGAAATAGAATTTTAAACATTTTCACTTCCAGGATTATTAAATGGCAAACAGAGGATGATGTCTTAATTCAACATAATGACGAACGGAAAGAAATGGGTACAAGAATTAAACTGCCAATCATATCATGCGAAGTATTCGGCATGCCTGTCGATACTTTAATTGATACTGGGGCTATGCTTTGTCTTGTGAGCGAGAAGCTTTATATTCTGTGGAAGCTCAAAGAGAATTTAGAAGAGATTCCAGTATCAGGAATTAAAATCCAAGGAATAATACCCAACAAAATATCGCTGTGTAAAACACAATTATACTTATGTGTTACTATTCGAGGACATGATTTCCGACATGTGTTTGTAGTAATGAAGGACATGGCTTTTGACATGACCTTGGGAGCGGATTTCATTCAGAAATATCGAGCCGTGATAGACATGAAGACAGAGACGGTCAGATTCCAGTATACCGAAGAGATAAACTTCGAGGGAAAGGAAGAGGAAGACATCGAGGGAGACGCTCAATGGTCTCTGATTTTTCGGGAAGCTGAAGGAAAAGAAGTCTACACTGAGAAGGGGTCCCCAGAGCTAGGGAAAATTTTGGAAGAGTACCATGATATTTTTGATATTAAACCTGGTGAAATTAAAGATTTTGAATATCGAATTCGTGTAATTGATGATGCACCTTTCCATGCTAAATTGTATCCGGTAGCGGAAAAGCATCGAGAAAAGGTAAAAGTGCTTATCAAAGAGATGGAAGATAACAATGTGATTGAAAAGTACACTACCTCTTATGTCAATCCATTAGCAGTAGTGTCTAAGCCGGATGGAAGTCTGAGACTGTGTTTAGACGTGCGAAATTTGAATTCAAGATTACTGCCAGAGTATGACAGACCACCAATCATTAGGGAACTGTTAAGGAAATTCCAGGGCAAGATCTGGTTCTCTAACATTGATCTCACTTCGTCCTACCACCACATTAGGCTTAGTGAAGATTCCAAAAAGTTTACAGGGTTTATGTTTGACCAACAGACATATGTATTCCGCCGTCTACCATTTGGGATCAAAACATCTGGATCTGTTTTGATCAGAGCACTGGAACAAAATTTGAGTCCTGAAGTAAAAGAGATAGCGATTCGTTACATAGACGATATCCTAATCGCATCTGAGACTAAGGAGGAACATTTGTTACATCTTCAGATGTTATTCGCAGATTTAAGAAAAGCGAACTTTAAAGTAAACCTTCGAAAATGTCAGTTCTTTCAGAAGGAAATAAAATTTTTGGGCCATATTTTAGATGGTGAAGGATACCGTCCCAATGAGACAAAGATACAAGCGATTGCGAAATTCCCTAGACCTACTAGGGTGAAGAATGTCCGCAGTTTTCTCGGAACATGCCAATTCTTTGCAGGGCATTGTCCAAGCTTCACCAAGACAGTTGCTCCCTTGCAGGAATTATTAAAAAAGGGAAACAAATGGAAATGGAATGAAGATTGCGAACAATCATTTCAAGATGCCAAGAGGTTATTGGTAAACAGTGTGAAATTAGGTTATCCTGACTTCACCACGAATTTCATCATAGAATCCGATGCATCCACCGTAGGGATTGGAGCTATTCTTCTTCAAGAAGATGACGATCACAGGAGATATTACCTGGCTTTCATAAGCAGGAACCTTCGTCCATCAGAAAGGAACTATTACACCACAGAGTTAGAAGCCCTTGCTGTAATCTTCGCGTTGGAGTCTTGGAAGAAAATGTTAATTGGACATTCAGTAATTGTGAGGACTGATCACCATGCATTGGAGTTTATCTTAAGAACAAACTTTGCCAGTGATAGAATAACTAGATGGTCACTTTTTATTCAACAATTCAACCTAGTTATCGAACACACTCCTGGAAAGTTGAACATTGGGGCCGATTTATTGAGTAGAGCAGTGGAGTCTACATCCAAGGTTTTTCAAGTTAACCTGACGAATGAGGATGAGGATACCTTACGAAGGTTAAGATTGTTACATTTATCCCAGAGGAGAGACCGACGTCTTAGAAACATTTTTCGTTTTCTACAGGGAGATATGGATCCCAATAACGATGATTTTGTGGAAACTGAAAGAATTTCAAGAGATTATTTGATGTTAGATGGTCTAGTCTACAGGTTTGCAGATCCCGACCATACGAAGCTGAGGGTAGTGGTACCTCCACGAATGCAAACACCCATTATTTGGATGGCGCATCGAATTGCAGGTCATGCTGGAGTAGATAAGACAGTCAACTTGATACAAGAGAAATTTTCATGGGAGCGAGTGCGACAAACTGTCAGGAACACTATTCGGGAGTGCGACTTATGCCAAAGGAGTAAGTATAATTCTAAAATATTGAGATAATTACCAAGGCCTATTATTCCTTCTAAGCCTTGTGAAATCTTTGCGACTGATCTTTATGGTCCTCTCCCAAAGTCTAAAAGAGGTAACCGATATATTCTGGTGACCATAGATGTTTTAAGCAAATACACTATGTTACGCCCAATTCAGAAGGCAAACGCAAAATATTGTGCGAAGAGAATTAGAGACAGCGTAATTCCGGAAGCAGGCAAACCGGAATTCCTTTTATCAGATCACGGACCCCAATTTACATCTTTAGAATTCAGGGCCGTCATGAATAATCTTGGGATTAGACAATTGTTTTGTTCTATCAGACATCCTGAAAGCAATCCAGCAGAACGCGTGATGGCTGAAATATCTAAATTTTGCCGCCTCTATTGTCCAAATGAGCATTGGAAATGGATGGATGTTCTCTCTTTAGCATCCGAATCCATCAACTCTACGATTCATGAGAGTACTGGACAGATTCCCATGTTGCTTCAGCATGGAATTAAACCAACAAGATTATGGGATCGAATCATCTCTATTCCACCCGAGATTGAACCTAGTCATCAGAGGAGGGAGACTCTACCTTTAGACAAGTTGAGGAGCCAAGCTGAGAAAAGAGAGCGCAGAGTGAGAGGAAAGCGTTTTCGCAGACCCTTGCGCGTAGGAACTCTTGTTTTAGTAAAAAAAAAACTACACCCTCCGACGTGCAAAATCGAGTGTACTCGAAGCTTGCAAGCCTTTACGATGGACCCTATCGTGTTGTGGAAGTAAACAACAATGGAGGCTATAAAATCGCCAATACACGAACTGGTAACATCGTGGGAATTTATAATGCAGCGAATTTGAAGATTTATTATTCAAGAACCAGATGATTTAATGAGTAGATAGGAAAAATAATTTTTTTTCAATTTTTAGTTTTTTTGCTAGGTGTGGGGTGGATGTGCCCAATTCTAGGAATGGGTATTCCAAGATTCAGACACCTAGGTATCAAGGGAAAGGCTACAGCCGCTTTTGAAAGTTGAGATATTTGAATATCGCGCTCCTTTCCTTCTAGATTGAAATGGAAACTTTATGCAGCCAAGAAGATGTTAAGTGACGTGGCAAATAGTAGCAGAGGTCGAGACTATTTGGTGATTAAATACTTAGCCATGGAGCAGAGACTTGATACTTGGATCAGATTACTGGCACGGCCAAATGAAAGAGGATGCACTTAGTCTCAAGTGAATCAGACCAGGGACACCGGAGATATGAGGATTTACAGATTTCAGCGTGATCCAGCGTGGAGCCGACCGTTTTGTATAAAAGCCGCTTGGCCCAAGCATAGGCAGCTCACATCAAACCAAGCTCTTGTAGGACAAGGTGCTGCTGCTACGTCGAGCCAAGGCACATGGTTGCCAAATCTACGCAGAAGATATCTTTGAATTGTGATAGTCACAAAAGTGCTACGATACGTGGGGAACGTAGTAAGTTTCCGGTAGAGGGAATCACTAAGGTGATTGTTATTTTCTACGGACATGGGTGAAACACTTTGTTTCTATATGGACATATGCTAGACTTTGTCTAGATATTATTCTGTCACAGTCCAGTAACAATAATTCAATACTTGGATATTTTAATCCAACTTGTCAGTTTCACAAATTGTAACTAAATAACCACTCAGATGTTTCAGTATATTGAAGGCCAGTCTATCACGGTGTTGTTCATTAGCCGACAAAGGGAAACCATATGTTGCTTCGCGCATGATAGATGGTGTGAAGCCATGCCCAGGGAACGATCTTCAGAACAGCCGTTGATTGTTTTAGACTATCAGTGTTTTCCTGTACTGAAAAGATTACCGTGAGTTATGTTACAACTGACGCTTTTGAGACGAGATCATTTGGATCTGACCCCATTTAAGCAAACTGCTATGGATTTAATTGAAGTCAATATTAAAATGTATCAGCAGTTACTTCAAACTTCAAGAAATATTTCCACTATGTCGTGCTAGACAGATTGTGGGTATATATTGGCGGCCGATACAAGGATTAGACGTGCGTGTCCAATAGGGCATGCATCTGGATAAATCTGGTACAGACCAGGTTCACTACGCTTCAAGACCAACGAGAAATGTAAGCCACATTTGACTTTTATATTATGCCTAGCTAATTGGAACAAACTCACTTTCTCCAGATGACCAACACATTTATTTTTCTTCGTATTTAAATCTTGCATTGATTTACGCAAGACACATTAGGGTTATTCTGAGTATTTTCAGCACTCAGAACAGTTTAGGATCGATGACCGAGCATACCGAGCATTTATTTGAATGTTCATTTTGTTTGAGAATCACGGTAATCAACCGATATAACTGTAGAAGTTAATATTTATTTTTGTTGAGGAATGGATATTTTGTCCATATTCGAAGAGTCGAACATGTGGTTTTTTCACATAAGGAAATAATAATTAAACATATTTAAGGAAATAATAACAATAATAATCCAATAATAATAATAATAATTTTCATAATTTTTCTAAATAATTATTGGATCTTACATTTTCTAATAATCACATTCGTTGAGAGAGAGCTTAAGGATTAGTTTAATCATTCCTAGTTTGGAACAGGTGATTTTCCGAAAGCTAGTGGATAGCGCAAGCCCGTATTCCACCATGATTATAGTTCTGGTTGAACAGTTAATATTTGCATTGAGCAAAGTATATTTTTCAGATAACACGGAAAGGCATGAAACAGGAAGCCAATGATATTTGTATCAATTAGGATTTTTTTTGTGTTTATATAAAATCATGACGTAGGCACACATTCGAAAGTGAAATAGAGAATATCACAAGTGTGGTAACTTCACGGTTTGAACTGAATGGTAAAATAAAATAAACTTGTAAGTTTATAGATCTTCCAGTTTTGATAACAAGCAGAGGCTTGATTTATTGTATAAATTTTGGGAAGAAAATTTATGTGTGTGGAGTAGTTGAAATGCCATTCCCAGGTGCGCATGTTTAAGTCGCAGGAATGAGGAGGTTTTTTTTGAGCATCAATCAAATAGCAGGTTCGATGGCTCAGGTTTATAGGAGGAGTATTGAAACCACACATTTCGTCGAATGAATGACCAAACCATCAGTAATTATTTCAAACTTGTTTACGTATTCCATCAATACTTTGGATTTGCTAGAACCCGGTTTTGTCATGATAAAATTTTATTCTTCATCAGAGGAAGACCTTTGCCGTTGTTGTTGGGATATTGTGTTCTTACACAAATAATTGAATGGGCCACTGCCAATAAAAAAATAATTCTGTATCCACGATTTACTTAAAGGATGTTTTCAATCCTATTGTCATGAACTAAATGAATTTATTATAAAGCTACAATTCTTATTTCCGCATTCTGTTCAAGAATTGCAAGTTGTAAAAGTTACTAAAATAGCAACAAATATAAATATTTTTCTTAATAATAATTCCAAGTGGAAAATCGAATAGTTGAATGGTTCAACAATTTTTTTTGATCAAGTTGATGATTCAGAAATCATATTTCTTTGGAATTTGAAGTTCATAATCGAGTCACTTCTCGAAATGTTTAATTTTGGAAGAATAATAAATTTTGTTGTGCTTCGCACAGTTCTTCGATGCTATGCTCAAGGGTCAAATACTTTTCAGATGTTGTTATTAATATGTGTACATAATTAGTGTTGGGTCAAAGATAATATTTTGACAATATTTTTGAAACTGGAAAAATAAGTGGAAGTTAAAAAATTCTATAAACAATTATAAACAGTGAGAATTTCTACGAGTGTTAATATCATGTTAGAAATTCAACCAGTGAACTACAATATTTCCAGTAAAGACAATTTAATTTGAACTGGATTTCATCGTAAATAATTGATATAATTTTGGAACACAGTCTACAGGACTGATAATCAGACTTGTGTCTCCAAAGACAATTGTTCAATGTGTTGGAAAATTTCTGTACATTGTGTAAATAGTAGTGTGTGCCGTCGCACTGGAATGATGTTACCTTGAGCATCATTTTGCAGTCAATTTTAAAATTTAGAATAAAATGAGATAATTTTACATGTTGTGTTATGCCCAGTTGAATCTCCTTCTATCCTTATTGTTGCATTGAGCCAAAAATCATTAAAGCATTTTTATTTATTTTGATGTCGTTTTTTTGTGATTAGCTTTAACCCATCTGGCGCCCCGGGATATTTTGACTCTCGTGCTAACTGATTCTTGGCAAAATGCATATGTGGTCGTGCGGACTTCGGTCTAAACGGGCACAATACTTATTATAATTGATGCAGTTAATACAACGATGTTCATTTTCAGGAGCTGTACAATCTTTCATTTTATGATTACCTGCACATAAAGGGCAGGTTTCATCGCCATTACATGCTTGATACCGGTGATTGTACCTGCTGCATTTGTAGCATCTATTAGCAACTAGATAATCTGCCACATTACAAATTACCATTCCAACCTTCAAGTTCGTATGAAGTAATTGTCTTCTATGATTAAATTACTAATATTTTTTCGTGTCTTGAAACTGAACTTGGAAACAATATCATCTTCTTTTAAATTTAGTTCAGGATTTTGTGTTCTGATTGTCTCAGAAGCATTTTCCACCGTAATATTATCCGGTATATCAAATACAATCATTCGAGGTTTCCGTAATTTATGTACCTGTACATCAACGTGTTGACCACATTCTGTGTTAATTGCCTCGTTTAAAACATCAATTTCTCGTTTGCTACCAGTTTCCAGTAAAACTCTATCATCCCTAAGTGTTTTCATTGCATTAATCCCTACTTTCATTTCAGTTGGGTTTATCTTACTTTTAATGCGAGTTTTAATTTGCTCAGCAGTTTCGGTAGCCTTGGATTTCACGAACAATTTATATTTCTTCTCTGTAACTCCCTTCACTACTTCCGAGTACAAGTTCCGAATGTCGCCACCAGACTGGGAAATTTGTTGCGCATTCGTTAATAGTAACGACTGCTGTATACCGACAGATGGCGCCACCAGTCCTGTTACTGGAGTGCAACATCTAGCTTGCAAGTCACCTTTGAGTTTTCTAACCTCATCCAAGAGTTACAATTTATCATCTTTGGTCTGTTCAATAGTATTTTTCATTTCAACAAATATGTTCCTAATCTTACTTACAGAATCTGCAATACATGTCTTCAGATCGTGACGCAGATTTTTACTTTTTTCCGTCACACTAATCAATTCAATCAGCACGACTTCAATTTGTTGACTATCCTTGTCAGCCATCTTGTCAATATGTATGTATGTATGTATGTATGTATGTATGTATGTATGTATGTATGTATGTATTGTAATGTGTAATGTGTTCGTAATAGTGCTGTGCGACTGAATAAATTATTAATATTAGAGTGAGTCTAATATCTCAATTTAGGTTAATAAGTAGCCCATCCTATTACACATTATGAAAATTAGGAGTCGCCACTGGTCTCAACACTAAGCTTACTCTTCCGAGAATTCCATATTTTACGTAGCACTCCGACTCCGAATTATACGGCGTAATGCAAATACAATGCTCATAAACATTTTGGGGGTAGATATTCCCAGAGTACCAAAATATTTTTCTCTTAGGAATCATATTGGTGGACACCAGTCGGGATGGTTCCTAAATTAAAACCACGGCCGCTTCCTTCGAAATCCTCATCTGAATTAATACTGCACACACTAATAAAGCCATCACAGTAACACAGGTTATCAGACAAATTCCACACACAACCAAGTACACGGGGCTACATGACCAAGATGTGGCAGAGCTCCTCAATGAATCAACAACAACAACAACAATGGTGTTTCCAGAACCACCTGAGGTATGGTTTAAGACCAAGAAAGAGCTTCATATTAACATTTAAAAAAAATACGAGCCTTACTGTAGTCGTATATGATGTGAAACATCTGACATGTTATTCGAATAATTCCATTATACTTACTCGCATTTTTTAAAGAATGAACTCATAGTGCTACCTTGTGCCAGCAAACATGAAAGGATTCTCCAATGCATCTGCAGTAGTGACATAGTCTATACCTGCAACTGTATGCGGGAGCAATCCACTGCCTACTTGATGCGAGCTGCGCTTTATACCGGTCAGTTAGTGAACCCATGCCAGCGGTGTTATTGAAAATGGCCTCTTATTGCCGATATAGCGCCTATAGTATAGGTGCGATTAAAATTAGGTGTGCAGTAGGTACATTAAATGCGTTTCTCCCAGTGATACGTTTAGACCAACGAAATTTCAATTATTGTTAGTAGTCGGTGTTAATATACTGAATTTCTACGATGTATGGAGTTTTGGTTGATGCGATATAGCACTCGAGGTATCGAGTGCTTACATTAAATAAGAATACAGCAAAAGTATGAAGATTTAATAAATCGTATTTTTTTTCAACAAATATGATATAATGAATATTTTCACACCGAAGAACGACAACTTGAGGATGATTTATTGTAGCAATTTCTTTAATGGGGCCTCTGAACCTTGAGGTAAACCGTATGCGATTTACATTCCACATAGTCACATGGCTTACAGTAGGCCTACGTCGTTGTACCGATCTCCGCCACCGCGCGCGCTCATTGTTTCCGTCCCATCCACTTCCGTCTCTTTTCCAAAACCACTCCCATAAAAATGCCCAGCTACCGAGTGCCACAAAAATATCCAGATACCGAGTGGAAAGGTGTTACACATCAAAAATATTAAACAAGATGTTCAGGAAAGTACATATAGCCTACTTTCTCCGAACTGTTTTGGAATAGTCATAACTCTTTGTCCTTATCACCTCCTATTTTCTTTCTATTCAAAGTGCACACTGGATTTGAGCAGCGGCGTTCAAACCATAGTTAATAATTTACCCCAGCATTTTGCAATTTCCTCAGCAAACACTCCAATCAACGTAGGAATTCAGTATAGTAACACCGACTACTTACAATAATTGAAACTTCGTTAGTCTAAATGTAGACTAACACTAGGAGAAACACATTTATATACCTACTGCACAGCTAATTTTTAATCGCGCCTATCCCTGGGGACAAGTGCGCTTTATCGGCAACAAGAGGAGATTTTTCAATTACACTCTAGGCATGGGTTCACTAACTGGCCGGTATAGAGCGCAGCTCGCATCTAGTAGGCCGTGGTTAGTTCCGGCATAGTTCAACTGGTTGCTGGTAGATGTCACTCGTGCAGATCCAGTGGAGACGTTGTTTCAATGAAATACATATTTTCCATTCCAGAATGCACAATATAACGCTCAATTTTATAACGTCTCAGTACTCAAGAAACAATAAATATTAAAAAATCAAGCAAAAAATACAACTCTGATAGGTTCTGTACCCCGGTCGGCCGGGTGAAAGACCAAAACTCAAACCACAGATCCAAACATGTCCTCCCAACTTAAACGTTATCAATTTGATTTACATACAATGTCTTAGCAAATAATGACTTTGACTACACGATTTCCTCACTGGACTATATATCCATTGTAACCCATTTCATACAAAGTTCATATTATTTCTATCAGTAGGCTATATTGCTTGCAACATACTCAAATTAGTGAAATATAGACCAGAACGAGAGATCAGCTGGCATCTTGTCTTGTAACCAAGACGACTCAACTTTTTAAAGTCACTTCTGTACTATAATATTACAACAACAACATTAATTTCGAACGGGCCACGTTCTTTAGAACAGTTTAAACGATTCTCGGTTCGATAATTGGAACTGGTGGGTCCCATGTTATGGATAATAAAGTTTCCATAATTCACACGGCCGCCATCCTGAAATGGTGCAGCTAATGACATTGAAGTTTGGGCATAAGACGCGTCCTATATGAAGGTATGCTTTTACCAAATTTGGCAAAGATACGATGATTAGTTTGGACGTAATTTAATTTTATGTTTTAACCATCTGAGTGGCCGCCATTAAGTTTTGGTAAAGATGGCGGTAATATAAAACATGACACTGAAGTGCCCTTTGCTAGTGCTACCTCTGTACAAAATTTCGTTCATTTCGGTTTCGTCATGTTTGAATTGATAGGGTGGGGCTACACATACAGAGTACAGACACATACACACACACTCACAGACATACAAAGCTTCGGCCCTGTATAGATCTCGTAAGTCTACTTTCATTTTTTGCAAAAATCGAAAGAAGGCTAAAAATGGCCATAGCCCTTTCGTTCCCAGTATCCTTCAATTATTTGTTTGATGTTGTTGATTATTTAAGGTGCTTTGGGACGTTATGGTCATGTAGCCCCGTGTACTTGGATATGTGTAGAATTTGTCTGCTAACCAGTGTGCGTATTTGTAATTGAGGTAGGATCTGGGTAGGAAGTGACCGTGGCCTTAAGTTAGGTACCAACCCAGCCTATGCCTGGAGTAGAAGTGAGAAACCACGGAAAACCACTTCCAGGATGGCTGAGGTAGAAATAGAACCCGCCTCTTCTCAGTTTTGCCTCACGTGGCTGAGTGTACCCTGTTCCTGCCCTCAGACCAGAATGACATTCCTTGTCAGAGCTGGGAATTGAACCCGTACCTCCGCGATTGCAGGACACTAGTTCAATCGCCGAGAGATGTAAAGCAGTTTAGTTTCGCAGTTTTTAATGACTGTAGGCGTGTGCACATCCTGTGATAGGATACATTGTTCTTTTGTGCTGACCCAGTCTTTTATTGTGTTTACTCGATCCCCATTCTCTTGAAGTGACTGTATACACAGAACATATCCCTTGCGCGAGGGGTTTGATTTGTTAGTTTATACGTTGCCAGGTTCAGCCTTAATTCCAAGCTTTTTAATTAAATTCCGTTATTTAAACAAATGTATCTTTATTTATTTATTTATTTATTTATTTATTTATCTATCAGTCAGGCTCCTCTGTCACTGTCACTCTTTTTACGGTCTTTCAGTGTTATTTCACTTTAGTTTTTGGGGCGGTATTCCCACCGGTTGCCGTGGGACAACCTAACTTGGACATCTGGAGTCTGGAGCTTTGCAGCAATCTTGGCCTGTATTCAATGCACCCGTACAGGTTGAATTAGCAACACCCACTCGTCTCTTTCAGATGGTTCGTGCTTATTCCAGAGCTGCCACCAGTCGTCGTGCTGTTTAAGAGGCTAGATAATTTACTTTTATGAACTTCATATGCTTGACACCCCCCTCTCACGTGTTAAAGTCAAACAAAACATACCTAAAGCCAAGCGAGTTACACTTTTAAAACCCCTTAAATTAATTACTTTAAAGCTATACCAGCTAATTATTTCAGTTACGAGGAAAGGTCTACAAATAATTTCGTCATTATTTCCCCATACCCTCTATTGCCAAACTGACATACACCATGCACTATTTTTCAACCTAGTCGTCACCGACATTGAGACACTTGTCGTAGCGTGCAATCTGTTTGAAGAAAACACTCTGGTAAAACTCGGTGCCCTGCGATGCAAGGAATTGTCGCATAGCCTGCTCCGGGCTCAGGTTTCTCGGAATCCATCTTGAGGACACTTTTCGGTAACCTAACACATCATGGAACATGTGATGGGCCCGGATACAACCAATACGCAGTGTGGACGCCATGTCTGTCACCGTTATGCGCCTGTCCACTAACAAAATATACAGTACTGTACTCGAGCAATGTTGTCTTCCTTCGTGGATGTGGAGGGACGCTCATTTCTATCTTCATCCTCCTTACTCCACCGCCCTTCACTGAACATGCAACACCAGGGACTGAATATTAGACGAGACATGACCTCTTCACCATACACGGTCACGGTCTATAGGCGTTCATGGATGACTGACACACTAGTCCCACGTGCCCATTCATACCGGATATCAGCACGCACTTCCACTGTCGACCACGTTGTCAGTACACGTCTGTCTGCCATCGTGAGTTGTACTCGAATGGTATCGGGCACACCGGTCTGCTGCTCCTCTCTCGTCGTCAGTGCTCTGCGCATGCGTCATTCCCCCTCCACTGACGCTCATTCCGTCATTGATCCAGTCACGTGTGTGGGTTCTTATGGCGATTGTTTGTGTCACCTGGTCTACCATCTGCTCATGCAATAAAATGTCGAAACTTGCCTTCTTAACATCCCTCGTACATACACCGCTTGTACTGAAATCCCGAATTGAATATTTAACCCCCCCCCCCCCACCAATATACTGAATAATTCCCACCACACGCGAGCGTATCAAAACTTACAGGCAACCCCTTTCTCCAACCAAACCTCCATTTTGTACCTAGAGACTATACCAATACCATGTGAGGACATGCTTACTACGGGTTAGCAGTGATTAACCATTGAGAACTGGCGTGAAGAAATATAACACGAGGACTGGCGCCATAGTGTGTAACTTCCATTTTTGTCGCAGTCTTACGGATTTTAATGAAGTTATTTTACACCTGGTGTCTTCCTATGAACTATTCCCAACATAAAATGAAGTTAATTAATATTTTTGAAATTTAACATGCAGAAAAATGACAATACTTTTCGTAACAGTGCAATTGGCCTTGCTAGTGGCGGCAAAGCCTCGATTTCTTCGAACAAAGGGGCTGATGACCAAGGTGTCCCTAGACCCAAAACATGGATCACGTAGAACGTGAGCTATGTGATTGCTGGATTTTCCCCCTTATTTTTTACAGATTGTCCCAACTAACGGAGGCTGAAAACTGTCACGCAAGGACTGGCGCCATGGGTAAATCTGACCCGACCGTAAATACTATAGAAATAACTTGAGTGTTCCAAAAGCTAGGGACAAGTTTCTTTTGCAGGGTAAAGTTCAAGGCCAGGAACGAAGGTACAGTAAGCGACAGGAAACGAGGGCTGACCAAACCGAAAATATAGAGCATTATTTAAGCTCGGGTCAAAACTACCCATTCGCCAGTCCTCACGGGTGAAATGTGTGTAAATGTAGGAGATACTGCATTCTATTGGCATTTAATTGCGAGTCATTTCCAGTGCATTTTAGAACTATAAGGTGTATGGTGCTCCGGGGTGTGTATCGTGAATTAAGGGACACTAGCTTAATTCCCCTCACATGTAAAACATAGGAGGCGAATTTAGAGCTCCCTCTCCCTCTTATATATATTTTTGTTGTTGTCGTGTGGCCTCCTGAGAGGCCGACTACAGGTCTTTCTAGTCGACGCCCGTGGTCGATCTGCGCGTCGGGATGAGAGATGGAATGGATGAAGATGAATGAAACTGGGCAAGGAAGCGGAAGGAAGTGGCCGTGGCCTATCAGAAGGTACCGTCCCAGCATTTGCCTGCTGGTGAAAATGGGAAACCACGGAAAACCATTTCAAGGACGGACGACGGTGGGGCTCAAACCCACGCGTCTACCGAGTCAGCAGAGAGCTTGGCCCCATGACCTAACGCTGCGCTTTAGCGCGCGTAGCCACTGCTGTCGGTATATAAAATATGAGAAGACCGAGTTCCATCTCTCATGAAGTTTAAAATCACCTTTCAGATATTTAAGAATGGCAACCGTTGCCAGTAGTTTAACCCTACCTTTCATTAGAAACTCCAAGCCATTCAAATATTTAGAACCCCAGATATTAATTATTTACATCCGGAGATAATTATTTTAACACCGAGCTAATTCATCGACCCCTAGCAGAGTTATTTAATTTAACTACCCAAGTGAGGTTTTACCTCCACAGCACAGGCCTACAATGGTACTTCTAACACAGATACCCCCACCAATTAACATAGAGGAAGTGATAATTACGATGTAATTAAAGGCACGGGTTTTAACTATAAACAATAGCAAAGACGCCAAAGTGGTAGATATTAACACTTCATTATGGTTAAAATTACTTCGAGATATCGAAAATTCGAGATCTAGAAGTTCGACTGAATGTATTAATAGAAATAATAAATTAAAGTATAGGTATGCCTTCAACTGCAAAAGTGTCTAATTAATAATTTTAGCCAGGTAATAACAAGTCCAAGAACGGTAAAACCATGACTCATTCCTTGGTAGGAATCTTTCCCCTACACATAATGGGGAAACCGAGTCACACGAGTACCGTGCATTGCACAACAATAATAACACACAACACATCTAGCACCAATACAACCGAAGGTATTACTCATCACCACAAATGAAAATAATAATCACTCAACAGAAATTGCTTATCAATACAGCAGAAGCTTTAATATGCTTTGGCAGTGCACGCTTGGAAAGTAAGCATATTCAAATTTTGTATCACAAGAGTTACGAAGATGACGGTGATAGTTAGGTTAGTTTCCCATTTCTATTCCAGGCATATGCTGAAATGGTTTCTAACTTAAATTCTAGACGCAATCAAACATAAAATACGCACTAGTGTCAACGCCACAACAACACAGTCTGTCATACAAATTCTACACAGACCTAAGTACACGGGATGATGACCGCGATATCGAAGCCACTAATTCAAACAACAACAACAACAGGATGAGTAGGAAAGCAAGGTAGGAATTGTTTTCCACACACAAAGATTTGTTCATGATTTGCCACATTCAATTTATTACATTATTTAAATGACTCATGGTGGTTCCGTATTGATATGCTAGAATAGTTATTAACAAGAAAAGTACATCCGCCTGAATCAATACTATGAAGAAAAATTAATTATTAAACTTGTTTTCAGTACATGTTTCGAGGATTAATTACATTTTATCCCCTTCATCAGCTATTGAAAAACGCAAAACAAAGCGTAGCACAGTAAAATGATACGTATTTAAATCTATTATGGTTCACCATATAATTTAGGTAATAGGAAGAGAATAAAATGAAATGAAAATAGAAGGTGACGGTGATCAGCTTGCAGGTGCTTATGACAAATAATAGTTCCGTATTGAAGCTTGAAACGGTAGATATGGAACACCAATACTTCACCAATCCGTGTAGATCTATAATAAATGAAGAGCCTGTATCCAATTGACATCACATTCCATCACGTCGATTTTCTTGAAGCCACTTTGTTTTGAAAAGGCTAAAATTGGATACAGGCTCTTCATTTATTATAGTTCTACACGGATTGGTGAAGTATTGGTGTTCCATATCTACCGTTTCAAGCTTCAATACGGAACTATTATTTGTCATAAGCACCTGCAAGCTGAACACCGTCACCTTCTATTTTCATTTCATTTTATTCTCTTCCTATTACCTAAATTATATGGTGAACCATATTGGATTTAAATACGTATCTTTTTACTGTGCTACGCTTTGTTTTGCGTTTTTCAATAGCTGATGAAGGGGATAAAATGTAATTAATCCTCGAAACATGTACAGAAAACAAGTTTAATAATTAATTTTCCTATATAGTATTGATTCAGGCGGATGTACGTTTCTTGTTAATAACTATTCTAACATTCAATTTATCCAAGCTCACGGAGTAATTTTTCATTATTTTGCCGACGGTTAATTTTAAGGAACAGAACCTTAAATGACAAGCAATTAATTATGTCATACTCCCTTGATTCAAATTGAAATCGTGTAGTATTCGTTATTGAAGTGCATCCACTAACTGTGAACAAATGCATACTAGCGTGGAATTACGCATAGTTTTCAACAACAAATTCACATTTATAGACTATAATAAAATATCAATGACATAAAAATTAACTTTTTTTTTGCCTAAGTCCAAGAAATTGTGGAATAATAAAAATTATGTCAGTAGATTAATCTTCTATCTTTTATTAACGAATGTTACTCACATTTTTGAAGCCTCCATGGCTTAGGCGGCAGCACGCCGGCCTCTCACCGCTGGGTCCGTAGTTCATATCCCGGTCACTCCATGTGAGATATGTGCTGGACAAAACGGAGGCAGGCAGGTTTTTCTCCGGGTACTCCGGTTTTCTCTGTCAAAATTTCATCCCAGCAACACTCTTCACTATCATTTCATTTCATCTGTCATTCATTTAATCATTGCCCCAGAGGAGTGCGTCAGGCATCGGCAGCCGGCTCAGTTCATATCCTCGCCGCTGGATAGGGGCTCCATTCATTCATTCCATTCCTGACCCGGTAGGAGACTGGAAGCAGGCTGTGGATTTTCACTCACATTATTATGGCAGTTGCATGTACTTGAACATTGAACATTATACGCATGCATAGAATTACGCTGGTAGCACTTACTATGACGATTTTCTTTAAATATGTATAAAACTTTCGGGACTTATATTGTGCTAAGCTTAACGTTCTTTCTTCCGTACACATATTCCGAAATATTAACTTTAGGGTTCAAAAGTCTTGAGATCACTAATACACAATTGGTAGCCCTGGTGACTCATAATAAATACAGTTGTATGTTGTAAATCACACCGTCCACACAAAAACATTCGGATAAAATCCACACCTTAGTATGGAAGTTATCTGCAGTTAACATTGAAAGTATGAGCTCGTTTAGAATCGTTTTGTTGACACTGTCATAGGGTTACTCAAAATAATAATAATGCAATTTTATTATCTACATGAGTGCAAAGTCTATAACTGTTGGCCTCAATACTTTCTGATATAGCCTATTGAGACCAGGGTTAAAAATAATTAGAACCCCTATAACCCCTGGCACTACAGCCCATGAAGGGCCTCGGCCTACCAAGTGCCCGCTGCACAGCCATTTGGCCTGCAGTTATTGGGGTGACGCGTGGTCAGCGCATCTGGTCCCCTCGGTGGTTAATCTTGGTTTTCGTGACTGGGTTTCTGACTCACAGTCAGACAGTTACTGAATTGTCCTCACGAGGCTGAGTGCACCCCGTTACAGCCCTCAAGTCAGTTTCCAAAATCGCTGATGGTACCGAGAATCGAAACCGGGGCCTCCAGGTGAGGCAGTTGCGCTACCCCAACACCACGAGGAAAGAGAGAGCATTTATCAACATCTGGCAGCCCTGACAACTCTCAATATATGCCTAGCTTCATCTCTTAAGGTACACTATGCACATACAAAATATGGATGAAGTCCAATAGATAGTTTGGAGGTTACATTGCAGTTAAACAATCAACATATCATCACGCGTAGAATCATGTTGATAAAATACGGGACGCACTCGACCGTATGCGAACACATGCGCGACGCGGGAAACAGTTTCACTATCATTGAAACTGACTTAAAAATAATTCATCATGAACCGAAAGCCAGAGCTCTTGATATAAAAGAAGCAATCGAGATACACTTAGCTAAAATAAACAACCCCAATGGTTTAAACGAACACACATTCATGGAGAGTTCACCCCTCTTCACCCTACTAGAAAACACACACCGACGGAAACAAGACACAGCATAACGATGTAGCCAAGCAAGATCAGGTATTAATAAGGGAAACATGTTATTGAATCAGGATGTACGATGCATCTTTTTCTTCAATAAACCGAGGCTGGTGTTATCGGCAGTATTAAAGGTGCCGGGACATTCTCATTAGACCGGGCAGCGCTTAAATGGCTATTAGCTTATGCGTGGCGAGAATTGAAACCAGGTCTTTAATAGTTGATTATCCTGAATATAGTAACATACACCACATTCGGGAGACTAGACTTGGCCACATACAGTCCCATTTGTACGACGAACACGGAACTTAGGTATGCGAGAGGGGAAATACCCAGGTATATAAGAGACCCTGGCCCACAGAAAGCTCCCCCAGTTGAGTGTAGTTAGTGAGGAAGACAACTGCTCTCACCAGGACACGCAAGACTCAATCAGATAACTAGCCTGTACAATACAACCTGAATTGACCATTTAACTACAATCACACATTCACTCTAAACAAGCAAGTTTGGAGGTCAATCACCACTTTCAGTATTTTAACAATACATCACATAGACTATAACTAACAAAATATTGATGAGTCGAACTATCTCAACTAATACTGCAACTAAAGAAGTGTACATATTGTAAATATTTTTACCCATACTTTCAGACATGAAAATGTTGTGAGTAGTGTATTTGTACGGGTTCAGATACCACCTCCACCTCCCCACCTCACAAGATGGCGGCAGCCCGATAACTCTCGAACCCATGGTCGGATTTTGACAAATGAGGTGTCATTGAACTCGGGCTAACACCCCCTTTCCAATGGACAACATATTTCAACCCCAAAAGTAATACCTACCCCTACTAGGGGGTGAAATTGTAATTTTTTAGAGAATCTCTGTTACCAATTGCAACATGTGAGAGTTGGAATGCCGATATGGATTTAAACGTTGTTCCACATAAAGTGCATATGTTCGGTGGAAAGCCACTATGAATTAGCATGCCCACTCATGGCTTTTGAAGAGCGTGGGGGAGTGGTTCCCTGTGGACGAGTCCTTGTGGACAAGTCCTTGTGGACAGGTCCTTGTGGACAATTCCTTGTGGACAGGTCCTTGTGGACGAGTCCTTGTGGATGAGTCCTTGTTGATGAGTCCCTTTGGACTGATCCCTTTGGACCGGTTCCTACGGACTGGCTCATGAATTTATTTAAATTATGTCAAAGGGCCTAACTACATTTCGCGTGTGTTGAACTGACGTTGTTCACTAATCCCCGACTACTATAATGGGATAACGATATGAAAGGAAAGTGACGAAATACATGTGAACACGTGTGAGATGAACTTATTACCGTCCTCCTTGTGAAACAAGTCACATCGTGTTTTAGTTCATACGTGAGAAAATGCAAGTTCATGTGTAATACGACCTAGCACACAAGTGTACACATGTGCACGTGCACGATAAGAGCTAACAAGTCACAACCTGTTTTGACAGTGGTGGGAATAAGGCTAGAGACATGTACAAGTAGTCAAATTACTCCGGCAGACAACCCCTTTCCTATGGATAACTTATTTCCACTCAAAAATAAAATCTACCCCTACTAGGGGGTGAAATAATAATTTTTAGGTAAAAGTCGCTTTCCATGTGCAACATGTGGGAGTTTGTATGCCAATATGAAATTAAACTCGTTCCACATAAAGTGCATGCATACAACTGAATGCCGCTATGGTTTATCATTTTTGTTTTCTTTGTTTTACGAATACGCAATTGGGGTTTTTGTAAGAGGGCGGGCTTTTTGAATAATGATTTATAGAAACGTTTTTTTTTACAAATTAACCAAAGATCCAAAAACTAATAGGTCATCGGCTTTTTAATATCTTATGAACTAAGAAAGCTAGGGACTTGTATGAAGGGTCGTTGGACTTGGGGTGACGCCCTGTTTTGAATGTATTATTCATTTTTTGTCAAAAGGGCCTAACTGCACTTTCGTTAATATCTCGCTAACTAATAATCACAGAGGGTCAAGTGAGGTGTCATAGGACTTAAAATGGCCAACCCCTCCCCATGACCAATGAATTTACCAAAAAGAAAACAAAAAAACAGCATGGTCATTAACCTAAAATTTTATCAACTAATAATCAGAGAGGGACAAGTGAGGTGTCACAAGACTCAGGATGGCCAACCCTTTTCCATGACCAACGAATTTACCCAAAATACCCAAAACAGCAAGGTCATTAACCTAAGATTTTATCAACTAATAATCAGAGAGGGACAAGTGAGGTGTTACAAGACTCAGGATGACCAAGCCTTTTCCATCACCAACGAATTTACTCAAAATACCCAAAACAGCAAGGTCATTGACCTAAGATTTTATAAACTTATCAGTAGAGAGGGTCAAGTGAGGTGTCATAGGACTACGAATGGTTAACCCTTTCCCATGACCAATGAATTTACCTCAAAAATTCAAAACAGCAAGGTCATTGACCTGAGATTTTATTAACTAATAATCGGATATCAACATGTGAGGTGTCATAGGACTTAGAATGGTCAACCCTTTCCCATGGCTAATGAATTTACCCAAAAATACCCAATACATCAAGATCATCGACCTGAGATTTTATAAACTTATAATCGGATATGGACATGTGAAATGTTTACAGTGAGTGATGAAACATAGCTAGGTAGTGAAAGAATTATTGTAGGCTACATGTATGGTGACTGACAAATCTTTCACCATTGGAACTTGTTTTCAGATCAAACTGCAGTACAGAGAGAGTATAGGTTGTAGGTATGGGATAATAAATGACAAATGGTGTATACAAAATCTGATTTATCGATTCAAGAAATAAGAGTAGACAATCTTTAATTGAATGGTTAAAGAGGATAGCTAAAATCCAAAATGGTGACTACATTGAACTAAACTGAACCAAGTTGAATCAAACCCAACCAAACCGAACCAAACTTAATCAAAAACAAGCCAATGGTTTAAGTGTAAAACTTGTGGGTGAATGTGGTCATTGGTAATGTCAGAAGGGAAAGGGATAACGCTCTACCTATAGAGGGTAAGGTAAAGCTAGTGCATGATGCTAATGCACACACACAAGTACATGAACCACACACCAATATCCTATGCAGTTATTATGGGTTGACTGTTAAAACTTGCTCAGTGGTTACTGGGAAAAGATGATCGCTACACACAACAAGCTTTAAATACCTGAGGCTAATAATCTATACACACACTCACACACACTTGTTCTAAACTAAACTGTCTTGGTGGCAGAGCTCACACAGTAGGTAAATGACAGAAATGCTTGGCTAACAGAAATACAATCATTTTCGTTTGCCTAATGTTACCAGCTAAACATTACGTGCTATAGTAGTGAGCACATGTGCCTCTTTCACTAGAGATCTTAACTCGATTTCTAGCTCTAAGGCCTAGAACGAATCAAACTAAGAAAAAGGGTATGGTGACGCAGTGGTTAAACTGTTAGCCTTTCACAAAGGTAGACTAGGGTTTGATTTTAGGTTAATATGCATGTCATAAACAAACAAATTAAAGCAGAGATAATGTTTAAAACTGATTACACTTGTCTCTTTTCAAGTTATTACTTAGATTACAAATACAAACGTGGACTGGGTTTGACATACAGTTAATGCTTCCTATCACATACTAGACTGTAAGAAAGCCAAACAAGCAAAAGGCGTAGGTAGAGCAGTGGTAAAATCGCTATGTGTAGAGAAATACCTAACGGTTTTATGAACTGGCAAAGGTATGTCGCATAAACAGTACAGAATACAATCCAGCAACCATAATTTTTATCTCGTGGACAAGAGAAAACATATATATATATATATATATATATATAGAGAGAGAGATATAGAAAGCTTGTGTGTGTGTGGGTAGCATTGGTTGTTTGACCAGAGAAAATACGGTGAGGTAGGGTGGGGAGAGGGAGAATTAGCACTTATATATGAATGGAAAATAGATTTTTTCAATCGTTTTATTTTTTCAAATGCAGTGGTAGATAGACGTTTTTTGTAAAACATTCTTACTTGCAGTAGTAATAAGCCTCTATGGTTCCGCTAACACATAGATAGACTGTATTATTGCCATGGTCAAGCACTCACATTAAAATCATTTACAAAATCATAAAATGAAAAATAAAAAATCTTGTTTTGGAAATATCGTTTTTCAACATTCACACAAAATAAATATATAAAAAATTTGTAAACAGCCAAATGGAAAATCCATGTTTCCATATAGACAAAATTTAAAAACCTTAAACGGACATTTAAGAAAATATATGCAAATGGGAAATTGACAAATGTGTAAATATGAAAATGGAAAAATCCATGTTTCCATATCATGAAATTGAAAAACATCAAACTGTCATTTTAAAAAATGCAAATGGAAAATTGACAAATTGCAATGTGTGAAATGTGAAATTGAACAAATGGCTATCATTATTTAAAATAAAAGAACATGGTGCTCTATGGTTGAGGTGTGAATCAAACCCTCTCTACTTATTTGGACCACTCGAGACTGAGTAGACTAGTTTTAGTTGTCATACCACTTTTAAAAGTTTGTGTTAAATCTAGGAATTGAACCCAAGAGCTTGTAGGGGGGATCCAAGGTTATAATATGTTAAACAGATAGCCTTGAATGTAGGGTGTGGTAGTTATATAGAGATGAGACGTTTCGCTCAGGGCAGGGAGGCATGGAGATCTGCATCAAACCAGTCAAAAGACTGACGACTCAAACAACAACATGTAGAGCTCACCAAAATAATGTTGTGTAACGGTAAATGTTAGTCAACGAACAGTAATGCATTACTAAAACCCATGATACGATACCTAAGAGCTTTTCTAAAATTATTTTAAAGTGACTTCAACCCTATATTAAACACCCAGTTCACAAGACTCATAACTGCAATGTTATGGTCAAACAAAACAAAATCTATATTTCAAAACAAACAAGTGGTTTAGTCAATGTATGCTGGAAAAAGTTTTATAAACACTCAAGTCCACAAAAATAATTAAATTAGTAACTGTCAGGTTGACCGAGTGGTTATGGTGTTTGACTTAAGTTCAAATTTTCTGTACAAGAAAGCAAGGGTTCGAATCCCTTACCTGATATAACTATTACCTCAACATGGCTTGACCACACTGTATTATTGTGTACTCGGTACACAAACCATAGATAGAGTGTATTGTTTAAGGTCACTCTCTTTGCGAACATAGTCAGAGACTGTTGATGGTTAACAATTGCATTAATAGTGGGACATAGGGATAGCAATTAAGAAAAACAGACAATACCCATACACTATTTTTATTTATTTAATGTAAGTACTTGTGCAATAGTTATATACAAACTACAACTCTCTTTTGTCTATTACTATCTAGTCCTTTTCGATCCACTTGCATAACAAGGCAGATGATTTTGTAGTTCAGCCCCTTAAAACAACAACAACAACACTACCTCTTGCATAGTCTGTGATGTTGATGACTCTTGAGGCGTGGAAGATGGATACAACGTAACTTTTACAACAGGGGTTAAACGTTGCTCAACAAACAATGCACTATTTTGAGTAGCAACATCTTTCTCTTGTACTAACTTATTAGCATTCTGATGATTTTTTGTCAACACCATCAGTGTTTTGTCTGGAGCACTACATTGATGATCACTCACACTTAAAACCACACAATTTCTACTTTTCATATTGCCTCGACATCTTGTTGACCTCTGTTTTGAGCATCGCCAGAATATTATTCCTTTTACATTTTATCGTCTATAGTTATAAGAGTAGCCTTTATAGAGTACACGTTGTTTACCTCGGTTAGTTGTAGTAAGTTCCATAGTAGTAACTAACCTGTTAGTATGATTTGCACACTATAAAGGTTATCTCTGTTCTGGTAATAGAATTATTTAGCGTTGGCTTTTATATTTAATATG